>CM076266.1:53107588-54419938 GCA_038380795.1 Pyrocephalus nanus
TAGTAACATATTTTTATATTCAAAGAAACACAGATCATCTTTTTAAAGGATTTAATTGAATATCTGAAGAAGATTAAAATGATTCATGATCTGATTTTTTTAGTCTTTTAAAACAAGTTACATCGAACTTTACCTTTTACTTTAGTTGTGGTCCATAGTTTATCTGCAAAATTTCAGCTTAAAATTTTTTTACATCTAGGGAAATTTCTTTTGCATGGATCAAATAAAAGCTGATCCAGCACTTTCCAAATAAACAGTACCGATTTTAGCAGAAGAATGTATTATTTTTAAATTGGCTTAATTTTGATCTATCATGCACCAAAAAATTATGAAAAAATATATAAAGCAGTTATGCTTTATCAGTTACTTAATTTGCTTTCACATTAAAGTATCATCCTACTTCAAGTCTGAATTGTTTTCTTCAAAACAGTAGTGGACACAAAACTGGTATTTCTTGCTTCAGTTTACTTTTTAGACATTCTTGGGACCTGGTTACTCTTGAAAACAAGCAATGACAACGGTGGAATTTAAATTTACAGTTATCTCAATATTGATACTTTTAGGTGAGCGTACTTCTCCATCTACTAAAAACTATCATAATACTTATTAAAATGTCAGTTCTTATATTTTACTATGGCAAAAATAGTTCCCATAAGTTAATAATAAAAATTTAGTGCTACGATGCTCTCTGTATAACACAGTATATCTAAATTATCTCTTGAAAAAGCACACTGAATTACAGTTCTTTATATTAAAGAAGGCTAATATCTGCACTGCGTGAAACACCACAGTAAGTACCTCCTGAGAGGAGAAAGGCAAAAGAAATACCATAGCAATGTTTTGTACACTACAAATTCTCCAGAAATACCACCTTTGGGCATGATCGCTGGTTGCTGCTAATAACATTAATACTTTTTACTCTTACAGCTTCTTGTGGTATGATTTAAAAAATTTTATAAGTACAGAGCTAAAGCCTTTGATTGAGAATATAGACACAGAGCAAGCCAAATCCTCTCCCTGTCCTCAGGCATTTGAGGCCTCAGCTGGAGTCAGGCTTAAGAAGAGCCATGGGTAGTAAGCAAGCCTGACCAAAAAACCTGCTCCTATCGTACTGCTGATTCACGGTCAGTTGACAATCACGGTACAGACAGAGGTTTGGGAGGTGCAGCAGACCTGATCTGGAGAACAAGCTGTCCTAAATCTCCTTTGAACATCTGGAATTCTGTAAAGACAATAAATACCTACTCTACAGGACCGGTCTTTGCTCTATACCTGAAGATATATGATAATCCTATCATTTTGTTTTACAAGGTGAAGAACAGGGAGCCATGAAACAAAGCAGCATCTCCATAGTAAGAAAGGAAGCCTGCAATGAATCAAGATTTCTTGACTTCCAGCCCTACAGTTTTAATCCTGATATCACTGAGCTTCTCAACAGGATTTTTCCTGGCTCTTTTTCAGTGATATTTCTGTTAAGTCGTTTCCAGCATAAACTAACTCTTAACTTATAATACTCTACAGCATCGAAGATGGGTTTTTTTCCCTAGAGCACTTCACTGCTAAACAAATTTTAGTGTTGATACAGCCTAAAAAAATATGAAAGGAAAAAGTGAAAGGAGATCAGAACACAGATCAGTTCTTTCATTTAGGACCTTATACTAAAATACAATTAGTAATTGATTGGGTTAATGTGCAGGATAGAGTTGGAATAACAGTGTATATAGTTGTTATGCAAATTATTTTGAATGTCTCTTCAGTTATCAGCAGTCACTATTCAGCATGAAACAAGCAAGATAACCTCTCTGAAATCTTGCATATAGAAAGAGAGAGAAAATACCATGTTCCTTCCTGGCCATCTGATGCCTAAATTAAAGTTATAGTAGGATGTTTTTATGTTGAATTCAAAAGAATAGGTAATATTAAAAAGTTAATTTCAAATGTAGTTGGGTAAGTTTCTATTTAAATTGCATTTTTGTAAATATTTATTCATTTTTTTACATACATAAACCATCACTAGAGAATTAATTTGTGTTAGGGCCTAAGGCCTAGCTTTGAAGAGCTTTTAGTCTTTTTATCTCTTTGATGATCTCATGGGAAGTCTAAGCCTGCCTTTCAGCACAAAAACCTCCAAAGCCTGAGGCTGCCTCTGGACGAATTATATTTGCCTTAAGGTCTGTGGTAAATGTATTTTGGCAGCTTTACACTACAGCTAAAGAAATTTCTCAATCTCATCAGAAAAGTGTACGCAATAACGATAATCTGTAATACAAAACTGCAAACCCCGGGGGTGGGAAGTGCCTAATCTTACAGACATGGATGCTGTTCTACAGCCCCAGATGTAACTACATATTTCACTTCCTTTTAACAATTTTAAACCATCTCTTTGAAAGATGAAGATGCAGCTATAATATGTTCTGTGTAGACATTCAAAATATGTCAGACTCAGCTTCCCCAAGCTTATATTTAAATCCTAGGATATTAACATCCAGTACAGCACAGCATTTGACTAATGCTATCCACAGGGAGGTTTTAAGATGTTAGAACTTTCTACAGCTAAAAATCAAACTGAGGTAAAAAATGAGTATCGGAGTACAAGTCACGTTAATCTCCTGTTGGCTGTAAGGCTAATAATGAGTTTAATCTTACTGTTTCACCATCATTAAACATTCAAACAGCCTTTGGAGCAGCAGCCAGAACCGAGATACCCAGCCCTCAGTGTGTGATAACCACAAGACTCAGCCAGAGAGCCCTGCTCCCTCATGAGACCCTTCTCTGGCCCATGAACCTTCTGTTCTTGTCCCCACCACTGCACAGCTTCAGCAGAATGCCCATCAGGATCCCCATTACAGTCAGGATTAGGCCCCTCAGCCACAGACTGAAGCACCTGCTGAGCTGGAAGCAATGTCTATCACTTCCTAGAGGAATGTCATCACACCTGAACTAACAGGAAAATGGTAGCAAGCCTTCCCCTCTCTGAACACCCAGTTCCTGAGCGAGCGTGTTTGTGACACATACACTGCAGGCAAGCTCGAAATTCTGCCTAAAGACTTCAGCTGGGAGGCTCTGACAGGATTTAGGCACTGGGCAGACAAGGGACCCTTTGGATGCTGAATACCTGCATGATGCTTTTCTCTGCAGAGCTGCTGATTCTGCTCTCTGCTCATACACATTGTGTCAGAGTGTTGAAAATGACACCATGTGAAATATCTCACCTGAGCATGCAAATCTTTTGTGAATGCCATGATCTTCAACTTCCTAATTTAAGAAGACAGTTTACCAAACTCTAGTTTAAAACACAACTGCAGAATAATATCAGAACTTAATATGAGAACTTTTACAATGATGAACTGGTGGACCAGACTCAATAGGTTTTCTGAACAGTATTTGGATAACATCATAATGAAATCAAGGCAGATAGAGATATCATATATCAGACTAGCAGCATTTAAAGTAACATTACATGACTAAAAGCTAAAAAGTGTATCTTAGGTGCTCATGAACTTTGCTAGATAAAATTTTTTAAAATAAAAGTTGCTGGTTTTGACATTTAAGTTTTACATTGTTGTTAGTCACTTTCAAAAAGAACAACACAAATTGCCAGACATAAAACTGTTAACAATCTTAAAGTAGAGAATGAATAATTACCATTTGGTCAAGATGAAGTCTACAGAAGTGACACTCCAGTTTCTGAGACTCAGCTTTTAAGAAGCATAGGGTCACTACAAGGACAGAACCCCTGACTCTTAGAACTTTTTTTAAAAATCCTTAAAGAGAAAAATGAAAAAAAAAAAAAAAGGTAAGTAAACAAGAGAAAATAAGTCTGTTCTCATTATAATGACCCTGAATGATATGATCTCTGTCTTGAGTCCAACAAATACTAAGATTTAACTTCATAAACTTCAATTAGATTTTTCTTTAAAGGCCTGCTTCTATCTTAACTGCAAAAATTTTGCGTTTATCCCACTTTGACTTAATTGATGTACTGATAAAAGTTATAAAAGCAGGTAAGGGAATTTGTTCATATGAAGAAAACTTGATGAATTTGCATATTGTCAAATTTAGTCAGTTTTGTTACATAAAATTTCCTGCACAACTCTATCAGTCTCTGCTGCTTTGCTTTCATTTGAAAAGCACTGAATTTCTGCTGTAATTTTTTTCTTCGAGTGTAAAATGACTTCCAGACAGTGCAAGAACATGGACATTCCTCATAGATTTTATGTCCATTATAAATTATAACTAATGCTGCTGGAGACTCAAATTAATGACGTGGTTTAATTCACTACTATTCCTTTCTATTCTAGCCACAAAAGAAAAGGGCTTAAAAATAAACATGCTCTATGTTCTAAAAAAAAAAAAAACCAACAAACGTTTTCTTCCCATGTAGATAGCCATTATCTTTTCATCAATAAGGACAGCACAACTAATCCCCAAGGGTCTGGTTCTAACAAATCAGAACTATGTTTAACACCAAATATATGTGAAATTCTCTGTCATACACAATTCTCATGTATAAAAATGGTAGAATCCATAAACAGTAGAAAATATTACAGAGGCTCAGAACTTTATGTTCTGCAAGATCTATATTTTAGTCAAAAGCATGAATATTTACTTGAACAATGCAAAGATGAGGTTAAAATTATGATGAGGTTAAAACAATTCACTCAGATCACAACAACCTGAAAAGCACAAGATTTTAGAAATCTGTTTAATATGAGTTAGTCATTTTGCCTGAGTCATTGGTACACGAAATGGCTGAAATCATTACCAAAATAATTCTTAATATCATAACACCTCAAGGTGGGACCTTTTCAGGCATGCTGTAAAGAGAGACACAGTAGCTGATATGTATTGATTACCAATGTAATCAATATAGGTAGTCCAGAGCTAAAATGGAGCTGGGGAGAGCTTAGAAAAAATGTTAAAGTTAACTGAACTTTAAAATCAATAAGGTATAAATAGAAGATGAGATCACTAGGTAAATTTTGGTCTAGAACTAAAATCCAGGTTTCCTTCTTTTACAAGATGTGTTATCCACAGTAGGGTTCAGTTTATTGCACTCTGAATTGCAGACTGTACTTTGTCAAAAACAGTAAATGTACTGACTGGTATAGAAAAAAATCTATTCATATATTCTTCATCCATGGGAAAAATAATTTGGAATAGAACCATGATCCTCCATAACCTGTTATATACTGAAATATGCATTTGCCTTGATTTAAATCTAAACACAAAAAGACAAAATGTTTTCATGCCTTTGCTCATTATGAAAGATAGCATATAGTATTTGAGACATATAATGCCAAATACTGTCTGCCAGTATTTAAGATTAATAAAGATGCAGAAATTTCTTTATTTATGTCACTCTTATCTGAAGAACCAAAGACAGCGTATATACTGATTTTAATCAGACATCCCTATATTTTTCCACATGGTGTCTCAGTTTCCCATCACTTCCTTTCAGGACACACAGGTGTTCATTCAGTAAATATAAACAAAATGGTTTGCCTTTTTAAATAAATAAGAAAAGATGGTTCAAAACATAGCTGCATGAAGAACTTGTTCTGCATTTACCCTGGGCAGTCCAGTGGAACATGTGTTCAGAATGATGGACAGCGCTTGGAATAAAAAGAAAAATGGAGTGAGAGTTGACTTTAGTAAAGCTCTTTTATTCTAAGTGAATAATAATGAATCCCGCTCAGTCTTTCATCAAAAGTCATTCAGAATCCTATGCTATTGGAAAAATTGCTACACTTGGAGAGACAAACTAATGTCATTGCTGAATCAGAAGCTGGCAACACCTACAACAATACATGTTTTTAAAGCACATCTTTGTCTTCTGGGTGAGTCTGTCATATGGTGAGCTTAAATGACATGCCTTCCATGCCCCAGTTTGTGATTTTGAAAATGTCTCTTTGTACCTCTATTTTTAAACTGAACTGGAGAAATACAAAATAAAGACATTTTAAGACTATTTTAAGAAAAATATTGTGGCTGGCAAACGAAATATTGCATAAAAAGAAAGAATGCACAGATACAAAACCAAGAAAAGCAAATACTTCATAACCAGAGGCAGTCCTCAGCTTAGCCATACAATATTTACAATTTTGTTTCTGTGTATTCTTTTCTTTCTTCCTTCCACACATTATTGTCAGTAACTTCTATACTGTATACAGTACTGGAAGAAATTTAACTTACATTTTCAAATATATTGTTATTCCACTGAATTTTTTAATTCCCAAATTCATCTGCAATGACAGATTTTTCCTCTCAGGTCAAATGGTTTGTTCAATGCTGTATTTACATGAGGCAATATATTTTGTGTATAGATGTTAATTCCTTGCAGTATTCTATCTGCCTTAGCTCCATATTCTTTCCAGATACAAAAACATTTTTGTGGGGAAGTGGCAAAAGGATGTTTATTTTTCCTACAGATAGCTGTAGCCACATCATTTCCTCCATACCACTGTGGCTTCTCATCCTTTTTTCCAACATCCATTCACCAGCAGTGCTTGGCTGCACCAAGTCCCCACTATCGTTTCAAATTAATGGAAGAAACAAACAGAAGGAAAAGCTGGCAGCATAGAACATTCATTCTTCTTCCAAAATATAAAGCTGAACACATTTTTGAAAATAAGGCACTGTTGGATACTTTCAATAACATGCTTTTGTATTTGGATGGTGCAGTTAAAAATGTTTTTTAGTTAAATCCTATAGCCAGATCTCATTTACTGAAGATTGCTGCCACAGTGTGTGCTTTGCACAGGACGTGGTATGAAAGCAATTCAAGATGTCAGAGGCAGTGTTACGCTTCCTCTGCCGCTGCCCTCCCATCCAGCCTCCAATCTCCGGATACCCTAAACAACTCTAAGTTCATCCTGGCCAGACCAAATGAACCTCCAGAATCACCAGCTTCACGCTTCTATTCCCCAAGTCTGTTTGCTATTCCATACAAGCCCATTCTCAGACTACGTTACTGCAGCTTCACACAAGAATTCAGAAAAAATTGTGATGGGACCACCTACACAGAAAACACACTGTGCATCCCATGATACTGTGAAAATCAGAGCTGGTCTAATACATCACAATGGTAACATCATCAGCATGCTGTCTGCACTAATGCAGGGTGTCCATGACAAGGAGATGAAGAGGGTAAATGGAAAGAAAAGTCAGCTCTCACAAAACTACCAAGATGGAGACAATCACAGTGAAAAATGGCGTAATACTTTTCCAGTGCTCCCACAGGTTAACCACGTGTCTGCTCCTGCGTCACTCCCATTCCTCTCCCACTGCTATTCTCCTTTCACAGGTGCCACATGTGCAAGTCTCTTTACACATTAACTGCAGCACACTCCCTCTGGACATGTGATAGTTTAACAACTTCAAGCTTAAAAATTTCTTTATATGGCAAATATGTTCCAGTGCAAAGTCAACCAGGGTAATTTAATTCCACTGTTTTCAGGTCAATGACCTTTTTCAGATGAGCCCTAACAAACAGATGGCTGGCATACAGTAAGACAACTACCCCTACAATGATTGTATGGCCATGACCAGAGCAGGCTATCTTATGAAAAACATACTCTATAGAGCTCAACTGAATTCCTACTTTTCTACTTCATAAAACAGAATCAGCACAACTGAGAAAGATATGAAGCAGTGAACATTCATTTTCAAATTAAATCAATGGATGATTGTAAGTACACAAAAAGCAGATGTGTTTGATCTGGAGATCTCAACTTTACACTGTCGCTCCTCAGATGAAAGCTCTACTTTAAGCACCAAAACAAACAAACAAAAACAAACAAACAAAACCACCACAAACAAAACATACTTCTCCAGAAAATTTACATAATTTGTAGAATTTGAACAGGTCTAGGCCAACTTTAAAATCATTTCCTATGAAATCAATCATAAGAATTAAGAAAAAACAGTCTTCCAGGTAAGGAGTCAGAGGAACAATTACAGGCTCAAGCATGAAGTTTACGGCAGATATATTTGATGTGCCAAGATTAGCCAAGATTTCTTAGAAGCTGGAATGAACTTTGTGTTCTACATTTAAAACTGAAGGTCAGACCTGTATGTACAATCATGGAGTGGAAAGACCAGTTTGGACAATGAAACTACAGCAAATACGGTACTTAGGTTATTAAAAATATGAAAATATTATACATAAAACATTTGAATGTAATTTAGAGATATAACACCCTAAATTTGGTCTTTACTGAGGATTCCATAAAAACCTGAAATTTGGCATTTCCTACCTAACCTTACAAATGTTTGTCAATGCATTCATAGTAATATTTTCTTCGATATTTTGTCTATAGTTTTCTAGTTTATCTTCCCAAAAGCTAAGAAAGCAAGAAGTCCTGGACTGACACTCACACAGCCTCTACCCAGGATGCAACATTTAAACCCATCAAACAGATCTCTGCCACCTGAGCTGACAAACTAAGGATAGACTGTCTTGTCCTTTGCCACACATCTCAATCTGCCAGTCCTACCAGGCTCTAAAAATAGCTTCCTGTCAAAGTCAACATTTATATTATATCTTTCCCCAAACACTAATGGTTCTTTACAAACTGATTGTCCCAGTTTCCTTGCCCAGGTTGTCCTAATTTCCTCCATTTCTGCCAAACAACAGCTAGTCCCAATTTCAATGCTCTTCTTTTTCAGCTTTCTTCAATCCTCTATTTATGGCTTCCCACAGGTTTTTTTCTGTCTCCTTTACACAGGAACGACCTGAAGACAGTAGACTCTTGAGGCACTGATGGCACAGAACAGAGAAATTTCCTATTCCTTTTTCAGATATCTCAGCTTGGTCCAATATGCAGCAGTCCAACATCCAGCAGCAAACATGGAGGTAATCCTAAGTAGCTGGTAGATAGTAAATTCTAGCTAAGCTACAATCTTAAAGCAAATTAGACACAGACCAACAGAACACTCATCCATCATATAAATCTTCCTCCTCTCCTGCCTCATTATTTTTCTTTTTTTAATCAAATGCAGCAGAAAAAATATTTAAGTTATTCAAAGAAAAAAAAATCAGATAAATTTTTAAAACGTAACTAAAGTAACATAGATATTTTCCTTAGCTTTGGAAGAGCTTTTCCAGGATGACAACTGACATGGACATTTTCAGTTCCAAGTAACAAAGCTAGGCAAAAGCAAGCATTTAGAATAGAAAGTATTAGTCAAATAATGCAACCGAGCTATAACAGATCTAAAAGTAAAACCTGTGCCTACAGTTCACATAAGAACTCCCTGACAAGTATTGCTGAAAAGCTGCTGTACTTGGTGGACAAACTCTCTACACAGAGAAAGAAGGAAAAGTTACCCTCAATGGAAACAGATAACTGTGATAGAACTAGACTTCAGATAAGGAATTACAAACTACCAACAACTTTTGGCATGGAAAAGGTACTGAGGGACCACTACTGCTTTCACCATTGCTGGGTTTAGAAGTGAACTTGGTTACTAGTGTTCTCAACAAACATACTGAACAAATTTTATGACTTTACATCCATTAAAATGAAACAATAAAAAAATAAAATTAGTATTTTTCTTCAGTTCTCATTGAGTTTCAGACACAATGACTATAGTCCATTCCTATCCAAACCAGTATATCCAACAGTATGTTGTTCAGGCTGACTACTGTTTACAATGAAAATTAAATCTTGGGAAGTACTGTTATCTTGTTCAAGATCTTTTACCAAATCACATGAAATCCTGGAGAGGATGGAAGCAAACCCTCTTATCACAAAAATACAAAAAACAAGGTATACCAAAATATAATAAACAAGAGTGACACTGTCATATAAGTGTATTTCGTTTATCCCACTGTACTCATAAACAGAAAGAATCCCAGTTGTTAACAACATTCTTGTTCTCAATTTAAACTAAGAAAATTAAGATTGTACTTCTGGTCACATTTAGTGCTTCCTGGGTACATCCTATTACAATGCACAAATGTAGCATTAGGATAGAAATAGATCAGAGTAACATTAATCTAATTCTAACCCAAGAGCTTCTTTTTTTTGTCTTCTCCAGCTCTCTTTCCCCACTTCCTCTCTGAATCATTAACTACTCTCCTTTTTCTTTTCGTCTATTAAAAAAATCAAGTCTGGAAGCTCTGATTCAGGAATGCTTCTATCTCACCAGATCCCCACAGTACCTCTGGATATGGGTAATCTTCTTACTTTGGCACTCACAATTCTCTAAATATGTTGACATTCTTCTTAATTGATATCATACTATCTCGCTGAACTGCAGACTATACTTTCAGATTTTACTGATTAATTGCTGAGTGGTCCTGATCTGCTACAAGGTCTCCACTGTACTAGGTCCTAAGAGCTGCCAAACCTCCCTCCCCAAATAGCTTATATTCTCAACACAAGTTGATGTCAATATTTATTGAATCCTGAACTCCTCCACTTTTCTATTCTGTACTCTGTAATTGTATTGCACAATTTGGGTTCTGTTAAGAATAAACATGAATGTGTAATAATTCATTTACATTTCTATAGTATTCCTTGTCATAGGATGCCAACTCTTGGACGTGAATGGTGGCTTCTGTTTCATATAGGGCTTTTTCCTTATCTAGGAAGATTATGAGTTATCCAAGACCACAGAAAAGTCCATGGAAGACCAGTGAACATGGGGCTGCACATCCTCTTTATCAATTGTTTGGTTTTTTTACCAACAGTATATGAAATTCAAAGTTACAGCTGTATTCAAAACATCTCAGAGCACAAAGTCCAAGTTTGGGATCTTTTTTTTAATTTTTTTGTCATGACTCTGCTTCGAATTAAAAAAAAAATTTCCCCACTTACTCTCCTTTCTAAACTTTTGTAAAACTTTCTAAACTTTTGTAAAGTCTATAGAAAGAAAAAAAAAAAAAGAATGGAATGAAATGACCGTGAACTGACTGCCCTTTCAGCATTTCAGTGGTGTCCTTGAAAAAACAACAAAGCAAAAAGAAGATACTCTTAACATACTAACATCAGAATAAATCTCATGTCTCTGCTGACTGGGTTTCATCCTTTGAAACATTTTTTCATACAATCAGGGACATATGAAACCAATTCCAATTCCTTCCTTCATAATTCCTAAACTACATTTTTTCCCCCATGAGGTATATATAGAAATCCATCTCCCAACTCAAACACAGAAATGTCACAAAAGTTAAAATTCAAAATGAAGATTTGTAAACTGTGGGTTTCAAAAGTGCTGTTTAATTTCAGAAACAATCCTATCAGCAGTTTTGGACACACACAGGCAGGAGGGGCAGTTTATTAATATTCCACAGAACCAGTTATACATAAGTAATGTACATTGCCCAAAAAGCAGTCTAGTCCTTCCCCTTAGTAATGGAACCTGTTTCAAGCTTTCTCCAAGAAAAATAAATCTGGACCCTATACAATATTCACTACTGCACACTGATAGTGGAATTCTGTATTGATCACTGTAATTTCTTTAAGTTATAATGCAGACTTACTTCTCCTCTAGGCATCTCTCTAAGGGAAGAGAGCCACTGGTAATGACATTTTCCATAGAAATGCCAAGTGATGCCAAAATGACAATGAGTAAGTGACTACAGACTGCCAAACTCAACTGAAAGGTCACTCCTGCAAAAGATGTGTTCCATTTCATTTGTCATTCAAAAGATTAGAAAAACATGGTTAACATGAACACTGCTGAAAAGGAAAATATAAATTATACTCTAGGGTTTTTACATCGGAATTGGTTTAGATGCACCTTAAAATAATTACTTTTCCTTCACTGTGCTGTTGAACAACAAAGTTTTGAAAAACTCTACAAGAACAACAGAAACTGCTTTAAACATGGGCTTGGGTAACAGCCATAATAGACACTGTAAACATGCATTAATAAAATTAAAGAAATATTTATGTGAGGGCTGTTCTACTAAGTACTGAAACTTCAGTTGGTAATGGAAATTATATTACTACATTTTCTCAGTCTCTTGTCAATGTACCTAACTGGAGGGAAAAATACTGTAACCCCTTAAAAGTGAAGTAAACATAGCACCAAAAGCCTCAGGGTTCCAGGCAAAGCTCTATTAAATCTTTTGTCCTTCAGACATACGGTCCCTGCCAGCTGTGACATCAGCTCTCCAAACACCTCCACACCATCCCCACATCTCTGGATCTAACCCAGCATTTCCCATATCCCATCCACAGCATAAGCAACTACAGCCAGGGCTGTGCCAGGTTCACATTTCTCAGGCTGATTACGAAAAAAAAAAAAAAAAACAACAATAATAGTTCTAATATCCAACAATACAGTAAAAACATACAATATTCAGAATTGCAGTTAAATTTAAAAAAAAAAAGCAGTGTTTAAATCACAAATTTTAAACCAAGAGACCACTGTGATGAATATTCTTAACTTTTAGCCTGTGAAAACTCACGAAGTTTCATATAGTAATTCCTGCATCACAGTATATAGCATAAATGCACAAGTGCATTTTTCTGTATTTACATCCGGAATTAAAAAGTCCTAATCTATCTTTATTTTGTTATCATTTAATAAATTTTGACCTGGCTGTGACACGGGCCACGGCACTGCTAGACAGAATACTAGGGCTGAGGAATTTATATTCATTCTGTCCATTTCAATTACTACAGAGTTTTTCCTTGGGGGAAGAACAAGATAAATTTACTTCTTGTGGCATGGTCCTCATATTTTCCAGCAATCTCAATCTATTTCCACTCATTTTCCAGTATTTACTTTGCAAAAAAAAAAAAAAAAAATTCATAAAGAGGAAACTGAACGTATGGCTCTAATTCTGCTTGGAATTTCGTGTAACAAGTTTTCACATCCCTATGGATTTCCATTACTGTCAGTAGAGCACACTATATACATATATATTTTTATATAGAACTGTCTGCATCAGCAGAAATCAAATTACCTTTAATTACAGGGAATTCTACTTTACCATAATCATATCAACAAGTATGGAGAGGGAGTACAGCCCAAGCATCTTCAGAGTAACTTCAAACATATAACTAATTAGCTCTGTCTTTAGAAAGTGACAAAAATACAATTTTCTGATAGGAATTGTACTATTTTCATACTTTCCAGGTTGTTTAATGAAGTCTTTACAGCTACAGCCCTCCAATGAGCTCCACACAGGTAAAGATCTGCCTTTATGCAAAGTACTAAAGACTTCCAGTACAGGCAAAATTGTGCACTCACATGAATTTCCTCATAGGAGCAGTGTTAACACTTAAATCAAAATTGTATGCAATGAGAGATGATAAATATAAATTGCCTATCTAATTTTGAGGAAAAAATAAGTGGCATTTACTAGAAATTGTCTCTATCATTTTGTAACAACCCAGAGACTGCACCATGCATAGAAACAGATCTGTTTTAAGCCTCAAATGAGATTCATGTTCTTCTTATTTAAACTACTAGCAGGTTATACATGACTCACGAAATAATGTTGCATTTTGCAACAGCTATGCACGAAACACCCCAAGTGCCAACCAGCAGGGTCTTTAGAGGCATCCTCTGACTGTGCAGAAAATAGAAGCCTGATGCCCTGTTATGATCCCAGCTCACAAGAAACAAATAACTCCAGGCCCTACTATGTGGAATTTAACTGATTTTTATTTATCTTTATGAGTGAATGTTTTACATTATGGACAAAACGCAATGGAAGTCTCGATGTTTGCCACTGATTCTATAAAAACATTGTCTTTATTGCTTTCTAAGGGAAAATATATATCCCTATGAGCAAGTAAATTAGTAACAGAGGGTCAACACAAGCATCTATTGTCATTGCAACATTTATAAGCATAATAAGCATCTCAGCAGACTCAGAAACCACTTCCTCTCTCTTCTTGGAGCACATTTTAATTGCACAAATTCAATACTTATGCATCAATTTATTTTGAATGCTAATCTTTTGAAAATCAGAGCTAGTACTACAAAAACTACATTTGATGAAAAAGTAATTTGCATGAAAAATGCCAAAAGGCATATATAAAATGGTATTTCATATACCAAAACAAAATTACGAAGCCTCTTCAAAATTAATTTCATCCATTATCTATATAAAACCAGGCTATAATAGGACAATTTTTCTCTGTAGCAAAAGGCACTGAGATTGCAGCATAACTTCCATTTAATAAGTTCAATACAGATTCATTATTATCTCATATGCTGGCTTTGAACTAACCAATTAAACACTAAAGCTCTTCTTATTTTTATTTTTTATTATACCTGGCACCAAAACCAAGTGCAAGAAGGGACTGAGTAAATACAGTCTTTGCAAATTTTTTTACATTTTAATTTTTACCACTTAAAGATAAGGAAAAACATCTGGCCTCTATGTCTGTTGTCTTTTATCTCCCTTATTTTTACCATTCACAAGAAAGGGGAAAAAAGAGGGACACTTTTGACTAAATTTTACCTTTTTTTTTATAACTGCAGTTTTTAAAACTGAGTTAGAAAAATGGAAGTTCTTTCTGCAACAGAACAGAACAATCTGTATCCATTCCAATAAAAGTGAATAAAGGTATGTGACAGATAATGACACAAGGTAACATTTTAACATCCATCTTAACTTTTCTAGTTTTTTTCCCTTGTCATTGAGCAATCTGTAAATATTTGCAATTTTTTTTCCTGAACATAACAAACTAGCAATTGTTTTGAAAATGTACTTGTATCTTTAAAGCCCTTGGAAATCCTTAGGGACTTTGTTACAGAGGACAATTTTGTCCTGAGGGGCCTACCTCTACTCTCCCATATCCCAGTCTCCATATCCCAGTCTCCACTGCCCAAAGATTTCCATCCTCAGACACCTGTAGCCACAAGAAGCAGTTTCACTGATGTGCTGATCATCTCTCCTACAAAGCAGGCTCTCAGAAGCCATAAAGCCCTTTGATGTTGCAGAAATGTCCAAAAATGAAATTTTTCTGTTACTTCAAAGTGTTCTCAGTGAGTATATTGGAACACTCCAGCTACACAATGGGGCAGAATTTTGCCTAACTGAGAAGGGCAGGAGAAAGGCCATCAGAAAACTCTTATGGGTTCACAGCCCTTACAAACAGCATCCACTTTTACGCTATGTATAGGCCAATGAAAAAAGGACCAAACCATTTTCCAAGAAAGTGTTTCACTTCTATAAATTTTGCTCTTTGCCACCCCTAACTCCTGGGAAGTGTAGGCAAGCCTTTCATGAATCTACCTGCTCTGTAACATGTTGACCAGTTTTCTTGCCAAGAATCTCCAAACCGCCACAAAAGATGAGCTTTTGTCAGAGAATAAAACCATTACTTAGCTTTATTTAAAAAAAAGTATGATTTTTTTTTTTCTGACAACCTTCATGGCTAATTATCTTTAATCCTGAAAACATTCACTTCAATTTCTAACTTAAATTTATCTTTCAGACAGTAGATCTTAGTTTTGCTTTCTTTAACACATACAGTTTCTTCCTCCAAACAAATATCCTCTTTCTTCACAAGATCCTTCAAAATCATTAAATGACTTCGATATTTTATTCAATAACAAAAAAAAGATTAGCCTCCCTAAAGACTAAAATCTTGCCTTAGATAAATCCTTTTGAATTTCTTCAAACCTTTTCTAGTTTGTCAACCTTTTCAAATGTATCCATCAGAACTGACACTGCTGCTTCTACAGAGCAATATTAATCCTAATAAAAAAAGAGACAATGACATCTATAGGTTCGTACCTGTAAGGACTGTGTAACTTTTCTGGTCCCCGCATAATCAGCAGATACCCACCCTGCAGATCATTTTACTGTTTTCTCTACTGAAGCAGGTACAGCCCAATTCACATTCAAGCATCACATCATTACATATCATTACATTTTCTATTTCTTTGTTTGTTGAGGGAAATTAATAGCTCTACTAACTCAAATGCTAAAATACTAAAAAGTACATTAAAAAGTACATTAAAAAGTAGAGGTAACAGTGAACGAGAAAAGTCTTATTTCACAATAATCTGCTTGCTCTGCTTATGTAAGAAATTTAAAATAAAAACACAACTTCATAAGAATACATTACAGAGATATCAAGCTGATTTGAATCTGTTTATTTTACAGTTTCTTTGTTTTGTTGATTAATTTATCATAGACAAGCTGAGAAGGAAGGCAATATGCCCTGATCTAAGGTATCATACATAGCAAGTACATAGTAAGGGAACAATCTCAGGACAAAAGCAGATTACTCAGGACCTAAGGAAACAATAATGAATTTCAAGTATTTATATATTCTGAAAATAGTTCTGCGATGTTTTTTTACCACTCTTTACAACAGAATATAAATGATAAGCAACACATTATAATCAACATGCATCCACTGGAATTTCATGACTACTGCTTAACAAATATAACAATTTCTTCATTTGCAACACAAAACATAATCAAATTCCAGCTCAGCTGCTGTTACACTGGTCAGAACACTTACAGTGTTTGTGAATATGTTACAAGTCAATCACAAGTCAAAAGAGGAAGTGATCTAAGGGTAAAAATATAGATGTATCAATGACAGACTGGACACAGCAATTACTCTGAGCAGCAGTAGCTTAATATTTTTTATCAGATTTTTCAGTTGCCCCATTTTTACTGGGTTCTTTGAAAATGTCCAAGCACATTGCACTTCTGGGACATCACAGACACTTTTCATCTCTGTGCAAGCCCTTCATATGTCACTTAACTTCTACACTGTCACCAGAATTTCAAAAGAGAAAGTCAATTCTTTATATGCTGAAAGACCCAACAATGAGACCCAGTAAATGCTGGAAGACCTTATAAATAGCTTATGTTTCTCCAGTTCTCTCTGGCCTTGCAGTCAGTAGAGATTACAAACCAACGAAGCAAAGCAAAGGCAATGGCAAGAGCAAGTTGGACAGCTTAGAGATGCTCTAGGGATACTGGGGATGCTCTGTGAAAACAATTACAATCCTTCCTATTTACATAAGGATCATGTCCTGGTTTCAGCTGGAATAGATTTAGTTTTCTTCTTAGTAGTTGGTACAGTGCAATGTTCTGGATTCAGTGTGAGAATAATGCTGCTAATAATGCTGCTAACACACTGCCAGTTTGGTTGTTGCTAAGTAGTGCTTACCCTAAGTCAAGGATTTTCCAGTGTCTCATGGCCCGGCAGCAAGCAGGTGCACAAAAAGCTGGGAGGGAGCACAGCCAGGACAGCTGACCCAAACTGGCTAAAGGATATTCCATACCGTGGAACACCATGTTCAGTCTGTCAACTGGGAGAAACTGGCTGGGAGGGACTAATTGCTGCTCAGGGTATCAGTCGGCAGGTGGTGAGCAATCATACTGGGCATCACTTTTTTTTCTTGGGGTTTATTTCTCTCATTTGTTGTTTGTTTTTTTTATTATTATAATTACCATTATTATTATTGTTGTTGTAGTTGTTGTCATTGCTATCATCTTTGTAGTTGTTTTTGTTATTTACTTTGTTTCAATTACTAAACTGTTCTTATCTCAGTCCATAAGTTTTACTTTTTTCCTGATTCTGATTTTTCCTCCTATCCCACTGGTGGGGGGTGCAGGGAGCAAGCAGCTACATGGTAGTTAGTCACCAACTGGAGTTAAACCATGATAAAAGTGACAACAAGGAAAGATGAGCAAGTTTGACTTCCTATATGCAAGCCACCATAAGCATATGAAATAGGCAGACATAAAAGCTTTGAAAAATGCAAAAAAAACCACAACAAAATTACCACAGAATTGGGATGAAACACCAGGGAGATGCAATTCTAGCCTTCAGCAATCGTGAGCCTCCCTTTCTCATACAGATATACACTTCTGTTTGCTTGTATATAGCACAAGACTGCAACCTTGTTTTGTACTCCAAAACCCTTCACTGAACTCAAGTACATTAAAAAATTTCAGTCTCAGGATGGTAAGCAGTTTGACCTAGAATGAGAAGACACAGCCACACTGCAGAAGTAAGAAGGCCTCAAGTCCTTTCAAATACATGTGGGAGAAAACATCTCCAGGACCCATACCCAGTTAGCCTGATGCTGAGATAAGCAAGACACAACAGGACTGCATTTTAAAAAGTGTTCTGCATAGTATCTAACAATATTGATCCAGGCCATGTAACCTCTAAATAAAAATATTAACAGCATTCAACTATCCTTAGGAAGCTGCAATTTATTTAAATCCACAGCCACAAGACCTTGTCATATCTCTGCCAGGACCACTGTCAAGTCCCAGCCTTATTGATATCTTTTCCTTGTGTAAATATCTCTATGCAGTACTAAAGCCATTTCTTTCTCACAGATGAATGAATAGCTGTCACTCCGACAGCTTAACATTATTTCTAGAATCCCCAGAATCACTTTTGTTGCCCTCCCTTGAACTCTACCCAGTTATTTCAAATCCACCTCACCATGGGGACACCAAACTCTAGTATCAGTCCTGATTCTGTACAACCTCTGCTGAGTGTATCCTGCTCCTTCTACTCAGCAGTGTTCTGACTGAACCTTCAAGGATATCACCTTGTTTGCCCCAGTGCTACAATGACAGAAGCAAGTAAATAGGATGACTTCTACATTTTTCAAATCCAACTCTCAGCCTGTGATAAGCAACATTTGCCTTTCAGGTCCGCAAACAGATTATTTTACATCTGACTATTAAAAATAAGTATTTTTGTATTTTGACCATTTAACCCAGAATCTGAAACCACTTCATAATTGTACTTGTTGAAAAATCACGAAGTTTCCTTTTACTTCTGGGATTATTTAACTTCGTATCCACATAATTTACCAGCAAACATCTGTCTCACTGCAGTACCAACAAAAATAGTTCAAGTTTTAACCAAGGAATAGCTGCTGGGGAAACTACTAAAAGCATCCCTATTTGAGATACTCCTGTGATAAAAACTACGTCTTGATATCTGCCAGTCAGCCATCTGACGTGTGCCTCACTGATCACAGACAATAAATCCTCTTTAAACACTATTGTGGTCCAGATTCACATATCTATGAAGAAGTGGGATAAACACATCTTTCTGCTCCATTCCAAAAATACTGTAACTTGTTATATGTCCTAGTTGTAAATTTAAAAAGCCTTAATCCCAAATGGGAAATAAGGGCTTACTTATTTCAAAATTCAACATGCACAACACTGAGAAAAACTGGAAAGGATTGGATTAGGAACCACATTCCATTGGCTTGAAATAAGATTACCTTGGCAGGAGTTACATGAGTTACAGCTAAAAAACTACATTTTATGATTATTGTTTATTTTAGAAGCTTTATTATTTTTAACTCTGTTAGCCTCTTACAACTGACTTTCACCTTTCTGTATCCATTGTATTTAGACAATAACTTACATTCAGAATCAATTTCACTCCATCTATTATATAAATGTTTTAAATTTTAGATTTTTATAAAGATATCTTATATAAATGTTTTAGCACTGCTTCTATATCAGAAAGAATTTAAGAGTCTCTAGTACTGCCTTAGACCAAAGGTCCATCTGGCCTACTTTCTTTATGCAAGAATGGCCACAAGCATTAGCAGGAAGCAGTATGGACCGGGTAAATATGTGAGATACTTCCCCACACATACATTCCTTGACTCCAAACACCTTCAGACCGAGGTGTTTCCTGAGCCTGGTGTGGTTTTTCTCATTCTGCAGAAGATTTTTCTTCTCAGTGCTTACCTTGTCCTTGAACTAATCTAAACTTTTTTGTACTCACAAATAGTACAAAATAGTACAAAAATACATCATTTAATACTTTCTGCAGCAATGGAAAGAAGCACCTCTTTCTGCTTGGTTTGACTGCACTTCTGATGAGCTTTATTTGTTACTTCCCAGTTCTTGCATGAGAAGACAGACAGCAGTCACTCTCTGACTACACTCTCTCTGATGACTGTGCAGACCCTTCTACATCTTCGTGAATTCTTAACCATCTTTTGTCTATGCTGAACACTCCTAAGCCTGAACTCATTCATTCCTCCAATTCAATTTAATTATCCTTCCTTTATGATTTTCCAGAAGAGTGTTTGGTTTTTTCGGTTGCTTTTTTTTTTTTTTTTTTGAAGGTACCAGAACCAAAAGCAAGCATTATTCAAAGTATGGGTTAAAAAGGGACTAAGGGACTTTCACATATGTATAATCAAGGTTGTTTCTTTTGTTTCCCATTATCTTCCTATTTATTTCTAATGCATTCATTGCTCTTAACAATATTATTAAGCACAGAGATTCTGACTTCAGAGAAGTAGCTTGTGAGAGGTAATGGTCAGTCCAAATGCCATTATTTTATAAATATAAGCTATACATCTGCATTTTTCTGAACTTTCAATCACATTTTCCATTTCATTGCTCAGTTACTCTTGTAAAATCTTTTTGTATTTGCATCCTACACTTGCCCTACCTTGAGCAACTTAGAATTATCACAAATTTGTTTCATTCTTTGCTTATCCCCTTAATCTTTAAACCCCCTTTATGACCATCACTTCTTAACAGAGACTGATTCTGTGCAGTGTAATTTTGTATTTTGTTACAATTTAGTTACAGTTATACTACGTTTATGTTAGTTGCTTTAAGTTTTGCAAGGAAGGCCTTTTAAAAGTCAAAATAAACACAGTACTGCCTGGAGTCATGATCTGTTCCTCTATCAGAGTAAAAATTTATATCAAGTCTCCCATATTGACTAAGGGACTGGTTTAAGAATCTGTCATCTGTTAAATTTAAGTATTGTCCTCAGAGAGATTAAAGTTGGCAACTAAGATCTGCATTCAAATAGCTATATAGTTTTCAATTATCCAAAAAGTTTCCTAATGAACATTTATTTAATTTTTAAGTCTATTTCTTAGTATTCAAATTCCAATATTAAATTATTTTCTTAGTATTGGCCATAAAAAATTTAGAAGCAAAAATGTATTCTAGCAAGGCCTTGAACAATAACACTTTTGAAAAATGTAAGATACTTTACACCTCTTTCATCAGGGACAAGCCTACCTTGAATGATCTCATTTCCTTTTAGAAGGAAACGGAGCAGAAGTGCCAGAAGGAAGCTGGCAGATAGTTGCTGTAGAATACTGATGAATTATACTCTGTTCATGCACCCTTTCTGCACAACCTTACACACATCCAGTTCAATGGCTTACATAATGGTCATTTCCGTGTGCAAATGTTGATGTGTCTATAATAGACAAAAATAAATAACAACTTGCTTTTTAAAAACCTATCACAGGGGTTTTTTCACTACTCAGAGAGATCTTGCACTATCAACATTTCTATTCTTAAAGCACATTTTCAAAGTAAAGTTTACATGCAGAAATCTATCTCCTCTCAGTTCTGCAAAGCGAAATCCATCCGTGCTCTTGTGCTCTTCATATACATAAGAACTGATTATAGATTTCAGAATAAAAAAGCATTGCTAGAAGAAAATTATGATTTAGGCGTTAAAAATTGATTTTTCAAGACAGCAAGACAACACAGCTTTTCACCATCTTGACTATTAGCCCTTTTAACAACTGAGTTTATTTTCATAAAGGGCTGCTTTTTAACACTCTGCAATGCATATTCTCTCCACAAAGAAGTGGAGTAGGGAATTCTCATCATAACTATTATCATTATTTCCATAATAGAATTCCAGTAAAATATACTGAATTAAGACTGAGCCGGGAAGTATAGCAAAGGGAAGAAACAACAACAACAACAACAAAACCAGAGTATTTAAAATGCTTTGATTTCCTTTGTGCTGACTTAAGAGTATTTCTAGTCAACCTGCCAAAGCTACAGATGTACGAGTGGGAAGTGTGGAAAGCATCTGTGCAGGAAAGCACAGACAAAGCAGAGATGTTGGCAAAACTCTGCATGAGACCAAGACTTTCAGGATACCAAAAAGAAATTTAGTTTAAAAGACTAAGGAGTCTTTATAGACCATTATTTCAAATTTAATCAAGGAAATATGTAAAAAAGAAAGGAAAAGGAAATAAGGCAAAAAGATTGATTATTGCTAGCTTTGGAGTAGCAGACTTCTTTTAAAATAACTATCATTACAGGAAAGGGAAAAGGGAACAATTTTTTAAACGAGCAACTAACTTAAGAAGGGAGCACACTACACAAATTAGAACCAAAAAAAAAAAAATGCTGAGTGTCTACAGGGACATCAAGGTCAACTGTTGATAAGAAAGATTAAATAGCTTTTACTACAGTGCCGTTATCAAACCAGACAAAAAGCATTTTAAAACACAGCAAAGCATTACTTTATTCACCTACAGAGTTCAGGCTTCACTGTTTGCATTCAGAAAGCTATTAGCTGCAGAGGACTGCAAATTCCCAAGGTCATTTGGAGCAATGACTCTAACATAAATAAACTCTACCTAGCAATTAAAAACATGTCTGCTTGTAGACAAGTGAGGGTTGCATGACTGCATTTGAATAAAATGAGCCATGCTTTCTATCATCAGGTTTGATACTGTTTTAATATCATATAAATGCAACAGTCCTTATGTATCAGTGCAGAAAAACTGCTGGGAAAAAATCAAAACCCATTATTAATATTCTATAATTTTCTAGAAAAATTGTTCTAGGTCATATAAAGCACTAAGCACATGCACCCAGGCTTAAACTACTACTGGTTTGCTGAAGCAAAATTCTAACATGGCCCTAAAAAATGGTTTGTGAAATGAACACAGAAGAGGGAACAATGCGGATCCAGTGTAGCAGTGAAGCACCTGTGACAAAATGAAACCAAAAAGAGCAGCAGGACATCCTGACTTTCAGGGTTGCACACAAGCTAAGGGGTTTCCCTTGATGTAACAATACATTGGCAAGACATTTGGAGCAGGCCATACAGATCTTCCAAAGGTTTTGGCCCTCTATACTGTGATAACTAAAAGTCTTTGGAACAAGTATTCAAATCTATGTTTCAGTAAATCAGTCTGAGAATGCACTTGTGCCTCTACATTTTCTGGCACTTTTGCAATCAATGCAAAAAGCTAAGATGAAATGAATACCATCCTGAGAAACACATTCCACCCCATGAGATGTTACTGGAGAGTCTCAGGAGAATGCCACCAAGCACTGAGATGGCCGAAGACTGTTTCAGATGAAAAAAGGAAGGCAGGACAGTAAGAAGCACATCAGAACACCTCAGTGGTAAAACTGGCCAAAGATGACTAACTCAGATCTCACCTGGAAGTTACATGACTTGCCTCCAGAGAAGAAATCACTCCACAACCCATTAGTGGTTTGGATAGAGTTGAGAGGACAAAAAGGAACTTTGCTGTGAGGGCAAACTAGTTGTGACTATCTGGATTTCTTTTCTTATGTTGGGCATCAGCAGAACAAGACACACAGAGAAGCTCAGCTTCAGTTTTCTTGGTGGAGTTGGCAACAGATAAAGGGAAGGACGGGGAAGACCCTGGTCTGCAGAACAGCTAAATACTAGGTCTTAGCAGTAAAAGATACACAAGGCAAGATACATGAGGAGATCTTGAGCTATGTTCCCTTACACATTAAACTGGGAGCCTCTTTGGTTCTTATGTGCAACATATAACTGTTAAGTTACATCTGATATTTCAAACCCAAGTGTCTGCCACCTATTCATTCTCTTTATTAATTCACATCAATTTAGCTGTGTATCCAGTAGGACTGAAGGTGATCAGCACATTACTGTCCTCTAAAATTGAAAAGTGTCATGCCATTTCCATAGAATTCTGTATAAAATTAATTTAACATGTCACATACACAAGGTACAAGACCCATGTTCAAATTTTTCAAATAGGGACTCAGATCTGAATTCTCCTTTGGCTCTATGAAACTCTGAATGGACTATTCTGATTTCTCTCTCTTTCCTCTCTCCTCTTTCCTACCTCCTCCAACTATTCTATGAAAAATTGATCTGCAGAGTGAGACTTCTCCAATGGCAGAGATACACAGGCAGCACAGATAAACCGCAACCTACATCTGCAACAAGTGCCCTACACAACAGACTGTCATGCACTCTGAGCTCAGTAAAAGGGTTGTCCTTGTTTCTGTCACGAATAACTTTTAGAGTTGGAAGGGACCCATCAGGATCATCAAGTCCAACTCCTGGCCCTGTGCAGGACACCCCAAGAATCAAACCATGTGCCTGAGAGCATACAAACTTTGAAAGGCTCTATGCTGCAGCAAAAGCATTTGTGAAATTTCAGTATCTTTCAAAGTAAAAAGTTTCCAGGAAGCTCTTACTGCAACAAGTCAAACCCAAGATCTACGTCCACATCTATAGTTAATGGCCATTAGTATAGTTATCAATGATAATAAGACTTTTAACAAGATCTTTTAAGTTTTATACTGTTTCACATACTCCCATCAAGAAAGGAAATACAATTACTTGAATTTCTGCTACATAGGTTTGATAGTTGGAAAAATATGTACTTGCACATCCAAATCAATCACAGAGTGGCTGCAGGCCAACAAAACAGCCCTAAAGAAAAGTAAACATAACCTTGAAATCAATTGAAAAAGGTATTTTTAAAATCTCACAATAGCATGAAAAACACTGCCATCCTCTGTACTAGAAAAAAAGTGAGGTCCTATCAGAACACGCAAAGGCAGGACTTTGTGGAATAGTGAGACTTTTGCATAGGCACATAAAAGCTGTTTAAGTTTTCAGCATCATATAACAAGAGCCTGATAATGATACCTTTCTCTAAACTTGTAACAGAGGCAGAAGTGCCATGCAAACAAACCTACAATCCTCACACACAAATAGACATAGCCCTGCCATAAAGAATTTTTCATACAAATTGGATGAGGCTTTTAATCTGCAGACAGTGAAGCTACAAAACTATCTTCAAAAAGAACAGGTTAAAGCTATGATTATATTAATATGGAGTTTGACAGAGTTTTTGAGAATTTTGTATGATATACTTGTCCACAAAAGAGAAGACTAAAACTGATAACTCAAGACACTCCCTCTTGTACTCTTTCCAATGTTCCCAAGTTACCACTTACAAAATTTACACACACAGATAGCAACACCAGCAGCCACAATATTCAGCTGTTCTACCATTTTCATTGTATCTTTAAAGAGTTTTCCAAAGGCCCTCAGCAGCATTACCCCCATTTTGTGGAAGAGGAAAGAGAAGTGAAGTAGCTTGCCACAGGCAACAAAGAATGCTATCAGCAAGGTCAGGAATAAAGAGCAGACCTCCCAAATCCAGGTGTAATGAGCTGTATTGCCCTGTCTTAGTACAAACCAGTGATGGTTGATCCATGCATTCAATCACGTCTAAGAGAAATTGTCTGACAATCAAGAAATACCTCAGGGAATTTCCACCTGGATAGACACTTAGGGTCAAAAATCTCAAGGCTTTCAAGATCAGGCTCAAAATGTGCATGACAAGATTTTTGTGAGCAAATAGTGATGACAGCTGAGACCCTGACTCAGTGGCCCTAACAGTGCAATGTTCATAACTAGAGTGGGTCATTCAACAGGAGACACTTCCTAAATCCTTCTTCTTCTGTCCAGCCAGCCCTTGAAAACCAGTAAGAAGTGGGACTGAGCAATGGTCCTGTTTCTGCACAGTATACATCTGAGAACAGAAACCAAACACAGGGCAGAATACGCACGTGAATGAATGCCAGATCCACAGGATACATTTTAACAGTCAGCTTTATTAGTTTAACAGAGAAGGACTCTGAGCCTCAGTTCTCAACCCTCTCATTTTATTTGGAGTTCATGTCAGAAAAGGTCGTGTTGCAAAATATAAACAAATTGCTCACATGGAGCAGATTTCCTTGGATTGCCCACGTTCCTCATGCTGCTCTGAGCCATAGGAATATCTTTTCCTACAGACACAAGCCTTCCAGATAACTCCTAAGTCTCATTTATACCTGTGGGGTATACTCAATTCCCAAGTCTCATTTATACATATGGCATATATTTATATGCTGTTCCCAAAGAACAGAAACCAGCACAGCTAAATTTCTGGCTACTTGCCTTCCCTTCTGTATCTCACACACACACAGAGGACTGTGTGCCTATGTTTTGCTGATCAAGACACCAAAAAAAGCATGGCAAAATTCAAGTCTGCCATCTGACAGATGCAGTATGTCATCCCCAAAAGTTCAGAGCCAGCTCTCACAGATATCTTAGTTATCTACTGTTAACATTTTGAGGCTCCATCAGTTGCAGCCTGGCTCACTGGTTATGCACCAAGCTTCCCTGTTAGGGGTCTCTGACCAGGCTAATTTTGCAGATGGCAATAACCACCTAATCAATCCATGTCTTTCTAAGTCCTAATGGAGCACCTGCACATCCAGACATGAATCTTCCTCCTGACATCCTCCACAAACATAAATTACAAGTTTAGTGCACACACTAGACAAGTCTCAGTGACCCCCTGACAGGGCATACAGAGGTCATGCAACAATCTGATTTTCAGCACCCACTATTTCCAGCCTTCCCCTTTCTGCATTTTAAAGCTGGAGTTGCAGTTAGTATCACTCTCAGGTCTCACAGAAACACATCTTCAAAGTGATCACTCATTCCTAAGCCTGATAACCTAAGCAATCTTTCCATTAGGAAGTACTGCAGCATAACAGGAGCAGTTCTCTAGAATGAAACAGTTCTGAGAACATAAATCCCATATTTTACAGCAGAGAGGAGTAGATATGGTCTAGCTCTACTCTGGTCCAATGAACTGGACACATTTTGGTGGTTGGAGTGCATAATTTGCTTTAGTTTCATCTGTAAGGGATCTCCTTTGTATGCTCCAAGAGAGTCCCGCAATGCCAAGAAAGGTGTGGTCAGATGATAAGGAGATTAATCTGAAAACCTGTAAAATGCTAGTGGGATCAAAGCCATCTTACTTTTGACTAATACCCTGTCTGTCAATTGCCATGGCCAAGCAAGAACACTTGCATGTATGTAAAGAATATATGTGATACCTCACTTACCTCTGCACCACGGCCTCCTCTTCAAAAATCTGCCATTCAAGACTTAGACAGGATTTGCAGTTTGGAACAGAAAGGCTAGGAAGGCAATCAGATGTCATGAACGAAGCCTGTTGATATCAGAGGGGTCAAGAGTCAGGGATATACTTGATAATCCTTTTTAACTCTGACTCTGAACATTCAAGCCAGCTATGTAAAACCAAGGATGCAATGGGATGGTCACTGCTTGGTAGGGCTGAGACACAGCTGTGACTAGAAATAGCACAAGGTTTGAAGCTCACTGATGGACTCACTGGTCTCACTGATGACACCACCATGGTTTGCCACTGCTCAGTAATGCATGCCAAGGCAAGGCACCTGTGAAGCATAGTCTTCCCCTTGCTAAGATCCTTTCACTTTCCTGCTGTAAGCATCCCAGAGCCTTCCCAATTCTGTCATTGGATTTAGGTAACAACACTTAATACTTCCTGATAAATTTAATTTTCACAAGCTTGTCTTGTCTTTCTTTTAACGTATTTTATACTTCTAGACTTCTCTGGCTCCTACATTAATGAGTTTCACATTTTTGTTGTATGCCACATATTTGTTTTTCTTTTAAGTATGATGCCTGACAGCTACATCTCCTGCTCCTAATTCTTGCCTTATAAGAAACTGTACATAATCACATTCACTTCTGCAGCTGTATGCTACCTGTGACTTTATAGGCTTATTCTGCTAGATCTTTTTTTTCCCCGCTGACAGCTCAATCCTCATTTGTGTCTTTTCAGTATATTTTATATAAATTTTCAATATAGGCTGATCATTTAATCTCCAATCCCTCAATACTGTCAGAGCTTTCCATAACTTTTTGCCATCGCCTTCATTGATAATTCTGCTTAATTTTCTATCATCAACAAGCTTTTCTGAGCCTTTCATCCAGTCAATTTCTGTTGAAAAGGAACCTGACTCAATTCAAGAAAGCAAGCCAGCTACTATCTGAGCCAGAAACACACAATGCACAGAAAGGAATGCTGAACAAAAGGCCATGCCAAACCAGTGACCTCATTCCATGCCTGCCTCCCTTGCCCTGGTCAAGTCTACAGCTTGCTGGCAGAGGCAAATAAAACCTTTGGCTCTTCCCCTTGTACTCACAACACTGCAGCCAAGGGCAGCCCAGCCCACACCAGAGCGGGTCTCCCTGCCGAGCAGGCAGGAAAACATGAGAGATGAGATTGAGGCACCCTTCCAGATCTTCTGAATCCTTTATTTTCCATCAGTGGTGCCTGAGGGAACAACACTACTGAGTGGCTCCAGCTCTGCAACAAAATGGTAGCCAACCTCATTCAAGATAAAAGGTGACCAAGTGCCTTTGTCCCACTAAATGATAAGAGGAGGGAGCAGGTTCTCTGCTTGGTGTTGGCACACTGAGGCACAGCCTGGAGACACACAGATCTTGCTCCAATGAAGAATCTGGGTCTTGAGACAGTTTCCTCGTAAGAAAATCCTCTCCTTTTCCCTCAAAGACCAGCTCTGCAGTGCCAAAACCCACAGCAGCCACTCTATCCTCCTCAGCTACTTACCTACTCACTGTTCTGGAAACTGGCACCAGCTATCCTGTTACGCCAAACCCTACAAAAATCAGTTAACCCTGACAACTTACGTCGCACCGTTTGGAGTATATTTCTCCTCCCAAGGCGAGAAAAGGGCTAGATGGGCCAAACTGGATATGTGTTCACTTTACACCATCGTTCAGTAGTGAAAAAAGGAGGAAGGAGATATAAAGCAGGGGCACCGCAGGACTGAAGCTCAGAAAGGCTGAAAACAGCCAGCCTTGAAGTTCAAAAAATTCACTTCTCAAATGATATTTTCTTCAGACTACACTTTCTCAAAGTCCAGTGGAGACTGACATTCAAACTCCTTATATTTGCTGCCTGTAGCTTGCTTAGTGAAATATTCAGTATCTGCCTCTTTATATACTGTCCTTCTGAGAGACTGAAAAGGATCACTAATTACAAATTGAGAAAGGACAGGAAAGAAAGAAATTCAAGGCAGATCTTGAAAAAGAAAAAAAAAGGAAAAAAACCACCACCCTTCAATTATCAATTAAAATATTATGTTTGCTAACAGTAACACTATGTTGGTGTGAGCCAGAGAAAGAGCCAGAGAAAGAACCTTTCAAAAAAAAAGTACACAAATACTTCTGTAGCTAAGTATTATATAATACCAAGAGTAGAAAGGGTTAGCAAGCAATATTAATGTCATTCTAATCTGCTTTTTGGAGGAGTAAACACTTATCCTCTCAGATGTTTGTAGACACAAGCAGAAATGGCACATATAAACTTCTGCTACTTTCCTTCTTGTCTTAGCATGGTTAAAAATTTTAGTCATTCATTACACTTACTACAGTGCTGGCTTTGTCACAACTGATGTATCTACTGACAGCCTAAGGAAATCACAGACATATGTGTTAACATGCAAAAAAAAATGAGCGCCACAGAGGACAAGATACCCCTGTTGTCAAGGTCAATGAAGCCTGTGAGCATCATAGGGGTGAGACATTCAAATCTCCAGGGATCAAGATTAAAGATGATATTAGCAGAAGAAGCAGAGCATCTTGGTCTTCAGCAGGAGATTTAATGCTTAAGATGCTGCCCTAGCAACTGATGCACAGCCCAAAAACATCAGGTAAGACAGAACTAAAAGGTAAAACGACAGGCAGGTAATGGAAAGTATAGTAAACCAAGGAAATTAGAAATTATATTTTCTTTGCAATCATTTAACTACTCAAAGATATCTGGAGGTGCTAACTCCTGGTTCTCAATTTTTTGGCTAATTAATTTTTTTCCCATTCAAAAATCTTCATTTTAATTAGCTCCCAAGTTGAGCTGCTATGAAGAGCTTTTATTTTTGTTGTCTTTTTTCTATAAGTAAAAAATAATGACTTCAAAAATATGCACTCATTAAAAATAATTAGTGATTTTGATATGGCTAAAATATGCAAGCGACACAGGAAAAATAAGCTGTTGGGGTTTTGTCATAATTTAGTCACTTAGTACCACAATAGGAAAAAAAATTTAAAGAAGGCATATATTTAAATATCAGAAACCTTCCAAGTAGATTACATCTTGAAGTACGAGTGATTAAAGAAAGACTCGAGTTCTTTAGTCAGATAGTAGACAGGTTCTTACAACAGTTGCCACAAAACACTTTTCATAGTTGTCTTCATTACAGCTTGGAATTTTTCATTCCATAAACTGCAGCACAAAGAGCCAAGTGCAATACAGTTGATACCATAGCAAAATGTGAAAACAGCATAACTATCAATTTATTCCTCACATTTACATAGCTGGTTTAGCCTCCAATTAGGATGTTCAGAGTTGTAAATAAGTACAGAAGTAAACTTTTATGTCAATTTGTGTCTGTAACAAATGCATCTGTTGATAAGATGGCAATTGCCATGGATTAAAAATGAAGTCCATGAAATGTTATGTTAAATATTTGAAGATTATTTAGCAGTTTTTTGAATTACTGATGCCTTTGATATAAGTCTTGCCTTGAAATATGAATGTTGCTACCACAAATAGAAAATGAAACCAGGGAGAGAGAAATTTCCATCTTTTTCTTTTATATGTCCTAATTAGATAATTCTATTTTATTATTATTTAAACCAGGCAAAACCCAAGAAATATTTTTCTAGATTGGATCAAACATCTTGCTCATTAAGGAATACAGCAGTCTTTATTGAATTGAAGTGTGTCTCATGTAAGGCAACTCATCAACCCAAATACAGGTTTAATTAAATACAGGTTCAACTTAAAATTTACCAGTGCCAGTGACATTAATGTATACAATGCCTTGATTCTGGAACTCAATGACACTGTTCTAATTAACACAAATACATGGTTTAGTTATTTCTCTGTAATTCTCAGCTTTGTTACTGTTTTCTAAAGAAATGTCCTATCTAATGATAGGACATCCCTTTCAAACTATTCAGGTTATCACTTGATTCAATTCTACTTAAAGTCTACAGTTTTGCAACTGATTTACATTTAGCATTCATTTCTCATGCATGAGTTGGCCCACTTACACATGCAGTAAATCCATGTCTTTGGGGATTTTTCTGGATGGCTTGCTTTATTTCCACCACACAACTCATTTTATTTTGTCAATACAGTGAGCAAGGTTACAGTCATCCTGTCAAATTTATTTATTTAAATTAGAATCAGAAAGACTATATTACTCCCCGTGGAACTTCACTGAAATTTTTTTGAAACTTTGAGGCTACATAACTTTTGTAACCATCTAATTTCAGATGAAAACAGTGATATAGAAAAATAGGCCATATTTACAGCAATTTTTTCTGTAAACTTATAACAGACTTCAGAAATCCTAAAAAAATATAATCAACCACAGTATATATATCATATTTTACATGCTTAAAAAAACTAAACAAAAGAGATTTTTCTAAGCAAGCCTATAGAATAAAGTCAGATGGATTAAGATCATTTAAGAAGCAGCTATATAGGCATCACATCGGCTTGCTTTGACTACCAGAGATACACTTTACCTAAAATATTTCCCCCTATATCCCTGAGGACAGTCTCAGCTTCACATTTGAGAGGCTTCTTTGAGGTCACTTACCATCCTCACAGTGGGGCTGCTAAAAGGGAGCATTCCCCCCACAGAAATTGTCCCAAGGTCACTTGCCATTCAAGTCCAAATAGACTTGTATCCGACAGGCAAGCACTTCTATTTTATACAATTTGCTAATGTGGTGTTTCTCTCTCACATTAGGAGCTCACCTGACTTCAGTATACATTTGGGGTTAGTGTTTCAATGGATTTACCCCAAAGGCCTATCTGAATTCACACATCTCATGTTATTCTGGGCAGTATGGGATATAATAGCCATTATAAATCTTTATTTTTAATGCTAACAGTTTTTCCAAATGCAGTTGCCTCTCTCAGGCAGGGAATTGTTTCCCAGCTTCTTAATGACAAAATGCTTTTGTTCTTTCTAGTAAGGAGTTATGCACCTTTCCACCCATCTTACAAAAGACGCAGCCTCATAACAATGTCACGCTTTCTCCATTCTGGACCAGGTAGTTGACCTTCAGCAGGTGAAGAATGTCTCCTTGTTAGGGATATCTGTTTTACTATCCCCATAGAATATGGCCTAATACAACAGAGTTATACATTGATGCAAACTGAACATCCACGTGCTTGGCAGAACTTTTACCATAAAGTTACCTAAATTATTCGATTCTACCTGTATTGACAGATTCACACATAATGATTGTAATGACTATATAACATTCCAAATAGTATCCTTCAACTTGGCATTTCAGAGTCTAAAAATAATGTTTCTTCCCACATGTTGGGAACTATTGTCATGTGTATCACAAGGATTTAGAAAGAGAGACCAAGAAAAAGAATCTGAAAAAAGTTATGGTGACAGACAAAGAAATCAGTGCCGCTCCGATGAATCATGAACACATTGTTCTGGATTCTCAGCAATCTTTTCCAATTTCTCAAAAAACAGCTGTAAAATTCCCTAGCAAAGGCTCTGCCTCCCTGTACCTCTAATGGAAGGCTGACACAGAAGATAATGGTTTACTCTAGGTGCTACTTACTGCATTAACATAAATACTTTAATCTCTGTGCTTTAGTTTATTTAAATAAGGTCTGCATAAAAGGGATTCCAATACCTCCCCATTTCTTAGGCAACTCTGACAACAATGTAAATTAAAACCATTAAACTGAAAAAGAAGCTTTAGAAAAACTCCATGAAGAAGTTACAGGTTCTTTTTACAACATTTTATGATGTGTGGAATATCATACCATACAGTAAAGAAACAGTAAATGAAAGAAAATATTAGAAAGCTGAATGTTTGGTGACTATTGTTCTACACAGGGATCACAGCGGGAAGAAGTGACAAAGCATCATGACATTAAATAACTTCAGATTTTTTTCTGAAAGTGTAGGTAAAGAATTCATATACATAAGCATTAATTTAACACTGTCTTTTTCTAAATTTGCATAATGGTCTGATAATGATCAGTAAAGATTTTTTTTTTTTAAGTGGAATACACACTGAGGTTTCAAATGCATTCTCAAAGGTTTCAATTTTTAGCACAAGTTCTATCTAAAATATTACCTCAATTTCCACAGATTTATTTCTTAAGCATGAGTTCAGTCATTTTCACAAAATCACAAAACATGCCAAGTTGGAAGGGACCCATAAGAATCATTGAGTACAATCCTTAGCCCTGCACAGGACTATCCCCAAGTGTCACACTATGTGCTTGAAAGTACAATCCAAATGCTTCTTGAACTCTGTCAGGCTTGGTGCTGTGACCACTTCCCAGGGGAGCCTGTTCCAGTGCCCAACCACCCTCTGGGGGAAGAACCTTTTTCTAATACGCATCCTAAACGTCCCCTGACACAACTTCAGGCCATTCCCTCAGGTTCTGTCCCTGGTCACCCAAGAGAAGAGATCAGTGCCTACCCCTCCTCCTCTCACAAGGAAGTTGTACAATGCAATGGGATCTCCCCTCAGTCTTCTCCAAGGCTGAACAGATGAAGTGACCTCAGACGCTCCTCATATGGCTGCCCCTCAATTTCTGAAAGCTTACAAAATATGAAAGCTATATAAAAATCTGCAAAAGCTACTCATGGTCATTGAAAAATAATGTGATTCTTTTGCTATGTCATTTCTAAAGCATTTATTAGGACTCTAAAGGCAGAATGATTTCTGCTTACTGAAAATGGGAAGTCAAAAAAACTTCAATACAGAAATATTAGAAAGTCAAAGGACCTGGGGCTTCTCAGAATTTCCATTTGTATGTATCTATACAAAGCAAGCTTGGAAGATCAATCCACAAAAGGAACAAGGCTGGATGTGAATCTATGCATGTGTGTTCACTGCAAAGGAGAGCAATAGGAGCTCCACCTTCTTGAAGAGATACACTCGTATTAGCAATAGGAATTACATACTCAACCTCCTTGTTTCCAGCCAGAGAAAAATGCTGTTGAAGGCAACTGATAGATGCTTAATCACATGAGTTATATGCAGCGTATTTGAAGTGCAGCTGTGTGGAATTAAGCCCACAGCACACCAAATAATGAACAGCTCTTAGAGTTGTAGTTCATGTTAAAACTGTCAGAGGAATCAAGGGGAGCAGAAGGCAATTGGTACCCTAGTGCATCCAGCCTAACCCACATGACACGGACATGCAGCAATTCAGGCACTGGTCAGCAAGTGCATTTCATCTATGTTAGTAGACACAATTGTCATACATGACTAAATGCTTATTTTCCAAGTGAAAAACAACAACATAAAAGTCATGCTTAGGAATATAAGAACAGTCAAATAAAGTATGAACCACTTCAGAAGCAGTTAAAATCCCAGCATTGCCCAGCATAAACTCTTTTTGTGTGCGATTTAACAGGCTTACCCAGTCTCTTCGTTGATGGTTGGTTTGATGGATGGTTGAAATGTAGACATTGATGTTGCTGTTATTTTTTCCTGTTCCCTATTCTTCTTCTTCACTTCAATTCAATGGAGGAAAAGAAGCCACTGGAGACAAGTATCTGCAGGCTTTGCACTGGGAATCCTGCAAATGCAGCTCTGGGCCCTGTTAACATCTCCTCCTGCCAATTTTCTCTACAATCTGTTTTAGCAATTTAAGAGATCATTTTATGTTTGAGCAAGTAAACAGGTTGAACAGCTCTGCCAATAGCTTCCAAATAGAGAGCCAAGGCTCATTGTCTGTTAGGAACAGTTTCTAATTTCAGATATGCAGATGTGCACAACTACAGTAGCAATATGTTTTGTGTTCTGCTTTAGTTGCTACTGAAGACATATTTTTGTCACATCTGAGGTAGTATCCAATTCCTTATCATTTGTGTCTTTCTCCAGATAGCAAGTGTTTAGTTGATTCAAATTATGAGGGAAACCCTGCTCTCTGCTGCATCCCTGAAGCTCTATAAATTTGACTAGTGGTAGAATGTGACCCTTGATACTGAAAAAAAAAAAAAAAAAAAAAGGCAAAACAAAGCAACAACAATATCATGCACCATATTTCATTACAGACATTTCCAGACAATTAATAAACAGCTTTTCTCATTAAAATTCATGTAAAACACTTTCAAAAAGGCTTCAAGATTTTCATGCTCTCTCTCTGCAGCCAATACAGGCTTCACTAATTTCAGTGAGGAGTTCAAGTCCTAATACAATGGGGAGACTCTCTTACCCCATAGCGGGGTGATTCAGTGACCTTCCCTTCACTAACTCTACTGTCCTTTCTAACTTCTTCACCAAAACAGGATACCTTGGAAAGGTGCTTTTCATATAAATATATATATATATAAAATATATATTTATAAATATATACTATAAATACAGTTTTCATTTCATATACAATCTAAACCTACTGGAAAAATGAGTTACATACAAATAAATTAACCGTATTACTTCGTTTTGCTAGTTCTCAAAGGAAAGAAGGGCACAGATGTGCAGTGCTTCTTGCTTCCACATGATTTAAGTTCGTAACAGCATTAACATGGAAGTGAGAAATGCCTTTACATGGGCTCTCAAAGCAATTCGAGCAACCACTGTGAAAGCTTCCATGCATCCTTTGGGCCTTACAACCAAGGCAGCAACCTCTACTATCCAAGCACTGGCCTTTATCTTAATGAAAGCTTCTCACTCCATCAATTCGTATGGACACCTGTTTTCTTTTATACTTTGCAGACATTCACCAGGAACAGATTTAAGAAAGAGCAGCTTATTTCACATAGGATAACACATGCTTCAAGTCATATAGCTAGACATAAAAGTGCAGTGGCAGTAAGCTGCGGCTCATTGCTGCAAACCACTGAAAGTGTTCCATTTCCCTAAAGAAAATATTATTATATTGAGTTCCTACTTCTTCATTTAGCCAGTGTCATGACAGGTCAATAATCTTTTGCCATCATCTTTAATTATTTTGTTCTTTTTCCACCTTAACTTCTTCCTTGCAAGACCAGAGTGCAGTTAGCTTATTTGCAAAACCACCTACAGAAATACCCTCATTTTGAGAATATTCACATTCATATTGAAAATCTTCTCAAAGTTCAAGACAAACAAAAACCACTGCAAGGTCCTTTAACAAAGTATACACATTTCTCTGTTGACGAGTATACATTTTTTGTAGTGACTACATATTCAATGCTAAAAGCATGTAGTACCCCTCCAGAACTGGGCTTTTAATGATAAAAAAAATCCTGAGATACTGGGACATATTTTATTCTTTTCTAAGAAACTGCATTCTGGTCCTAATACCTCCATTGTGACATAAAATAAATTCTGGAACTTCCGTCTAAGTCTTCAGAAGTAGGGTTGCTGGTGGCAAAATAGCAACAAAAATCCAATACCCTCTCTCAATCCACTCTCCTTCCACTCCTTCCATGATTTTTTTTTTCCTCATAAGGTTTATATTCATAGCATAAGAAATTCTTTAAAAAGTCAGAGCACTGTGCTAATATTCATGTATGATGCCAAACATAATATCAGGACAAAAAAAAAGATAATTTAAAAAAATATTTATGCTAATTAACATCTGTTATCATTAGTTTTATTTTTTTATTTATCTTTATCAAGAATATCTACACAGTTAACTACGCTCACTTACCCCTTCAATGAAGTTGTTACAATTTTGGTTCAAATAGGCTCTTTGAGAAGTATCTAACACTTCAAGGTGAAATCAAATCAAAACTGAAAATTGAATAGATATGTTAGCATTCTTCCATTTTTCTATATATGGAAAAATTAATCTAGAATTATTAAAGTGCTTACCTTTCAGTGTCTTGAAACCTTAATTAAATCCTTAGTCCATGATGCATACTGCTTATCTGATAAATACAGAAACTACTCTGTGTGGAATGCATTTCTATAATACAGCAGTTTTCTAGATTCAAGTTGTGCCCTATGCAGAATTATTTTTCTAGGATATAATGTTATAAATTAATTTATTATTTAAGCATAAGGAGAAATTAAATGCAACTTCTTTTACCATGCGCATTTTGAAATTCCATTTTACACTTCAAGATTAATTCTTTACAGTAGAGTTCATTACTTGGAACCTCTGTCAGTTACATACATAGAGAAAAGAAAACATCTCTAAATTGTTAAGACTGGGTGGTTAAAAATTAGGAGACAGGAGTGGTACATGCAATCATTAAGGAAAAAAACTGAAATAAAACTGAATAAAAAACTGAAATAAAACTGAAATAAAACCATTTTTCACATTTAAAAAAGCTATTTCTGAGACTGAAAAGTCAGATAGGTTTCTTTGGTTCAGGAACCAGACAGTACAATAAGTTGTGCAGCAAGGTCTTCCGCTAGAAGAGAAACCCCCTTGATCCATTTAAATCTTGAGATAGGAAGAAAGCTCTTTCCCATGGCACAGAACTACTTGGTTTTGACATCTCTTTTTCCCACAACAGAAAACAAAGTACTCTTTGAACAAGAGAGAGATAAAGAGCATGCAAGTGAGCTGTGTCATACTATTCTGTAGTCTGATGTTGAGGGTACTGGGCTTGGGAGATCCAATTAAATTTTGGCATGCCAGTATCCAAAACTGAGCACCACAGGCCTGCTGCAGGCTACTCCTCTCAACCTCTCCTAACGGAGCAGACCCGTGTGAGGGATTAAGTATTCATCAGAGCATTGCTCGTTTCATCTCCTTGATGCGTTCCAGAGCTACCCCACGCAAAAGAATCACTCTTGCTTGAGGAAGCTATGTAGGTCACGAGAGGACCTAATTTACGTTCCTGGTCTGAATAAAAAATAGAGCTGATTAAAACCAGGGACTTGCTGAAGTTTCCCAGATCCCAAATGGAACTCTTAATGGCCATGCTTTTTGCCACTCTGTAGAATACATCTTGCTCTCTTACAAACCAGTAGTTTCAATTAACCCAGCATGAACATAAGAGATGAGCTTTTGTGCTCATCTTATCTATGCACAGGAGCATTTGTACATCTCTTAAATTAACTGTCCTCTCCACTGGGCAAGGCTCCAGGAAATGAGCCCAAATTTTTCACCTCTAAGAAGCTCTGGACATCAAAATCTTAACTAGTCAATGCTTTGGCAAGAATAGTACATCTCCATTGCAGTGAAAAACTAATATTTTTCATCGACTTTTTTTTTCCAATAATATATCAACCTAAAAAAAAAGTTATTTCTTTCAAGTAAATAAATTCCATCATTTTCTTCTGATCATACTTACACTGAGTGTCTCTGATGCCATGCCGTAATGTTATTATCACAGAGAAAGATTCAAATATATTTTCACAAAATAATTCACTGGGGGTAAGTTCTTGCAGCAGACGAATGATCAGGAGGAAAGCCAAGAAAGCCATAGTGATGATTCTGTATCATTTCTAGCTCACACTAGTTCTTACCTATTTCATATATATTATAACTTGCACTACATATCACCTAACATTCCTTCACGCAGTGAGTTAAACCTGTTATGAGGGAATACAATACAAACTAATAACTTCTCTAGTGAAAGTTAGTCAGTAAATACATTTTAGAAAAAAAAAAAAAAAGAAAATAGTAATTTAGAAAAAATCCAATTTTTAAAAATCCCATTCCTGTAAGCTAATGAAACACATTAAGTTTTGCTATTTGCCATTTCTTTCTCATCTTGCAGAACATTGTCTTGCATGTATTTTCTTTTAAAACTTGGCACCAAAATTTTATCTGTTTCTAGAAAACTCCATCTTGCCAGTTATATTATTTTTTTTCAGTTTAGTCCCTGCTAAAAAAGAGACAAAACTGTATAACTTATATAATTTATATACTTTATACGTAAACTAAAAGTTACAAATGTATTCTTACTTGCTGGCAAATCTATTACAAAAGGAAAATGTGTCAAATCATTTTAATAAAGAAAATACTTTGAGCATACTAGCTGAAAGCTGGAGAGGTGAACACACATTTCCAATGTGCTGTACAAGTCCATGGTATGCAGTTACACACACTTCAAAATCAGACATACACAAATCTATCACCAAAATCACACTCTTCACTCACACAGACTTCATCAGAAACACCAACAACCACACCTAGACACACTAGTTCTCTATCTACAATCACTTGAGGTAGCAGTCACATACATTACTGATTTGCTCCTGTGTCCTTTTCAGTCTTTGTAACTCGGGCGTATCAGTCACAATACTGAACCCTCTTCCTTTGCTTTCTTCAAAGTCTCTTTTGTATTTTACCTACAGAATAGAAAATACAGAAGAACAGGGTTGTTTTCATTTTCCATAAAGTGCCCCTAGCAATTTAGCAATTCTTTTTTACTATAAATAAAGCACTTGTAGAAGGCTTTCAGCCTTTAAAGAGAAGCCTGCCTTCATCCACTGACAGAAATAGGCAGCAACTGGAAAAAATTTCCCAGTTGCCCGAGCAACTGCCTCCTCTGGCGGTGCCACAGGCTCACCTCCACACATACTGCAACTCTGGAAAGATCAGTCTGTGGTCATTTCAATCTCAGAGCAGTTACCACAGAACTATAGATGCCAGCACAGCATCAAGCAAGCACCTATACTCACACAGAAAAAATAGTTATAACTAAATTTGGAAGCCTTCTAATACACAGCTTCACATTTCACCCTCTCTTCGTGATTACTCTAACAGTCTCTTTCCCTGTTGAAACATAAATTACACATTAAAAAATACTGCATGAAAAGAGTGTTCAGAATATCATGAAGTCAAGCATTGGTAAGTTAGGGAATGGCTGCCTGTACAAGCTTAATTTTTCCCTTTTGCACATATGCATTCAGATATTGTCTTTAATCAGGTACTCATTCTCTGACATATCCTTTGACAAGGCCCCCTGCTTTATTCTCTACACAACAGAGATGATTCCATATGCGGTTGTGTCTTTTTTTCGGACCAGACTATTCAAATCCTACCATCAAGGCAGGAATATTGGTTTCATTAGGACTTTTTATATAGTTCTCATCACAGCCATTAATAAATCTTCATAATGCACCCTAGAAATTGGGAATGGCAATATCCACTCTTCTAGGGCAATATGCAAACTGAGGTGAAATAAGCTTAATTCCCAAAAACATACAGGGGTCTCAGGATGTTCACTCTCAGATTCCTAACAGTTGAACGTGTTCAAATTATGGACTTTGAATTACAAATACCCAGTACTTCTGCAAATCAGTCTTGGGGATCTCAGTTTCAACATAAAGAAACAAGATGAAATCTGCAAAATATTAAGTCACTGTTGAGCAACAGACAAAACTCTGCAGAGTCAGGACCCATCTCTCCCCAGATGGATTCCTCTACCTTACCCATATAAACTTCCTTTTACTTCCTGTGTCTCCTGCTTTATTCACTACACATATCCAAATTTTGCAGCACTGGGGAGAGCACTAGTACAGACAAAGCAGGATTCCACTTCACTCAGCTGATAACCAATAAACATCTAGCACATGTACAAAGTTCAAGGTTGGCTTACATTTATTTCACAAGCAAGTACCTAATGTCATGCATGGGAATAAATACCTCTATATCATGAACATTAAGTTTCAGAAGGCTACAGAATAGAGTTTGTCCTCCCCATCCTAAATCTAGATGAGTATGTTAATAACTTTTGTTTTTTCTTTAATGTCATTTTAGCATATATCACTGTATATACCTCACACTTAAGCCCATCACACAAATCCTTGAGACACTGCAATAAATGACCAGATTCCTGTGTTCCACATTTAGAGCTAGCTGTAGATTTCACACAAGGATAATCTTTTCACACCACCCTGACTCAAAGGAAACAGCACTTACACTGGGGCTTTTGAGAAAACCATGGGTTGATTGGCCCATGCCTTTCTGTTCATCTCCCCCAGGTTCAACTCCTCTGCACCTTTCCTTCCATTTGACCACTCTATTCAGGTATCACTTTGTCTCCTGAATTTCTAAACTACTCTAGTCCATCTCTCCTTGTCCTCTTGCTAAATCCCTTTACCCAAGGCACTCCAATTTTTGTTGCCTATTATCTTCCTTCTACCAAATGACTCTCCATCTTCCCACCAACCCTCAGAGGATTCCTTAAACATACTATTCCAGGCCTGCTGCTAAGAAAGAGGTCTTGGAAGTATCTGTAAACTTTGTTTATTTGAAGTCATGCGAAACTTTATCAAAATTGGACAGACTTCCATGACCAAGGACACATGCCTAACACAAAAGACTTCCATTTCAGCAAGCTTCAGCTCCTCAGCCCTAAATGTTAAGAAAACTAAGCTGTTAAACAATTTAACAAAAACAACAACAACAACAACACCTCTTGTTGATAACTCCAAGGGAACAAAAGTTTATTCTAGTCTCAGCCTTGGAAACTGCTAAGTATTTTGCATAAAAATTCCACATTTGACCTGAAGCAGGCAGCTGACATGGAAATGCCCAGCCTTACTGTTTAAGGTTTACCAGAATTATGAGCAAGTGAACACATCTTACAATGAGAAATGGGCTTAGCCCTGCCTACAAGAGAGATTACCTATTCTTAGAAATAGCATTTCCTGCCATTAATTCCAAATGTTCTAGCCATTAACTGCAAATGACCTTTATTCATCTTACAAAGGAACAGAAGAAGAAGAAAGGGAGGGAACTAGATAGTTTTAACTTAATATTATTTTAATTCTTCAGTCAGATAAAAAGGGTTTCTACTCTCTATTAATCAATCACTTCACAGGAGTAAGGTTAACTATAGTTCTCAGAGTAGCTACTCTGAAACCATAAAAAAATTAATTTAAAACATTAGTTGAGTTAACATATGCAACCGTTCTGTGAAATGTAGCCCAGTAAAACTACTGGTTAGTGTAAATTCAAAAGACAAAACACCTCAGTTTCCAGAAAATTAATCAAGTGAAATAATAAAGACATCAGTCATTTGGAACTTGGATCCAAACAAAACTCTTATTTACTATCAAGAATTAATATGAATGAAGAGGGTACAAAACAACTGCTAATTAACCTCCAATTTCAGATAATTTAAAACTTCAAGTTTTGCTTGACCTGAAAACTTTTAGTAACTGCAAAATCTGGGATTAAAATACAAATTAATTGATTTAAACCAATTTACAGTAGAAAAGAATATTCTGTATAAGAGCTGTAAAAATCAGTTTGAATTTGTATCTAGAACAGTGCTGTGGCTACTGCTGAGCAGTGGTCACACAGAGTCATCCCCAACCTCACCCAAAGACCAGTAGGCTGGGGGTGTGTGAGGGGTTGGGAGGTGACTGAGCCGACCCAAACTGACCAAAGGGATATTACATATCATAAAGCACCATGCTCAATTAAAAAAAAACAAAGGGGGAGAGTGGACCTCAGTGATTAAGGCATTTGTACCAGGGCCCTACTTCCCAGGAAGTGGTTGGACATTGCCTGCAGAATAAATTTTGCTTTTGCTTTGCTTCTGTGTGTAGGCCTTGCATTTGTCCAAAAAAAAAAAAAAAAAAAAAGAAAAAAAAAAGAGTTTTGATTGTATTTTCTCCCTCTGTCCTGCTGAGGAGAGGGAGTAAGAGAGTGGCTTGGTGGGCATCTGGCGGCCAGCCATGGTCAACCCATCCCAAGCAGGACCCCTTGAAATTTAGTTTTGAAATCGAAATGTCAATAAACCCTAATGACTGAATCATAAATGCAGTCATTTCCTACAAAGATGATTTTCAGCAACTCCTCACCAAAATCCCAGCTAGCAGTTCATAATGCTTCCCTCTTGGCTCCAAAATTGAGTGCAGTCTCACAAATACAGAGCACCCTCAGTGGTGACTACTCTGAAAAATTGATCCTTTGAGAGACAATGTGTGGCATAAACATTAGAAATAAAATGGTAATAAATCACCATACATGAAAAAGTTTTGAGAGAAAATACTTCATGAGAAGTAATTCTGCACAGACCCGCAGTCTAAGAAAGGAGTAAGTGATCCAACAGATCTTTAACAAATCAAACTTCTCAGATTTGTGACGACAGCAAGAGATGTTACATCTCATGTCATCTCATTTAGAGACCTAAAGATAGGACTGTGTAAATCCATTCACGAGGTCAGCATGAAGAAGCCAGAAGGACCATCTCACACTGAAGGACAGAGGGTCATCTGTACATAAAATATTACACTAAGAAAATGCTGCTTTTTTTTTTCACAGGTTCACTTGGTACTTGGCAGCAAAGCCACCTATTAGCAAAACAAGATTAATTTTTCCTGGGAAAAATACTCTGAAAATACAAATGGAGCTTAAAAGATTGGTTATACCCTTGGGGGTTTTGGCACCTACACTTAGTCCAGACTCATTTGCAATACCAGAAGTACATGTCAGTTGAACAAATGACACAGTAGTCCAAAAACACCAAACAAAAAAAGCAGAGCAAAAATTCAGTATGGTGGATCCTCCTACTCTTATCCATCCCATCCCTGACGAAAAGTTTCTCAGCTACTACAAAGCAAATATTAAATCACCAAAAGCTAAGGCAATGCTAAAGCTAGTTTCCTGTACAGTCCCTTTTCCACTTCCCTGTACAGACCAGGTAGCTGTGTAGTTAAATCTCCTTCCTTATTCTGGCACATTGCATGGCCCCACAGACTGGCATCATCATGCCTCATGTCCAGCAAGGAAGGAATCAGCAGGGTAGAATGGGAAAATAGGACCCCTCACACCCACATTTGCCCTGAGACGAATCTTCATAGACCTACAGTCTTTACTACACCCTGAATATTTATGAATTTGTTTCAGTATGTTATGTTTGAGGCTTGCCCAAAGCCATCTGCTCCTTCTGTGCCCAGCAAACACAACTACCTCCCAAAGGTCACCATCTGCTAATACATTGGTTTTCATAGACTGGCAAGAAATCCTCTCCCACAGTAAAGGTCCTAGAGGCACATCTTGGCAAAGATCCCTTTGTTTGGTTCTGCTTATTTCATTGAGCATATAGTGTGTTCATTTTGCCTTGATGTATCTTACTTCTTACAAAATTAATGGCAAGACATAGAAAAAATTTACTCTGTAAATTAGATTTTTATGAACATGACTGAAACAAATGTCTTCAGGTAAATCAAATGTAAAGAACGATTCTAGCCTAAACTCAGTAAGACTTCTGTTTAGTTGACTAATCCCTCTTATAAAGGATCCCAAACACTCTCCTATTTGACAAAAGGTAGATTTCAGTCTTCATAGTATAGTTTGTTTCTTTGTGTCCTAACACCGCCTATAGCTCAGCACCCCAATAATCTCTTGCTTGTATTAGAGGTACATTTTAGTCCCATCTAAGACCCAAAAACAGTTCCATCTAAGACCCAATCTGCCCAAGCATTGCTTCTCCTAATAGCGGTAAAACATGGTCTTCCCACCGTCACTCCATTAGAATTACTGCCCATAGTAAATCTAAACAGCTGTCTGGAATGCAGAAATGGAGAACAGCCCATAGGGCAGACCAAACTGTCCTCAAAACTTGGAAGCTATAGGTTGGACATTCCTGAGGGAATTCAAGGAGCCATGAATTCCTAAAAGGCCACTGATGAATGAGTTTTGCTGGAAAAAGGAACTGCAGAGTTACAGATTTCATCACTTTTCTCAGCTAAAACAAAATAAAAATCCCCCAAGACTGCATTTTGCAATTTTTTCAAATGGTCTCTAGAATGCACAAAGTCAAATTTTAGACTTTTTTTTCCTTTTAATATAGAAAAAAAAATCCATTTTCACATCTCTGAACCATTCATCATAATAGTTGAAACTCTCTGAGAGAAGAAAGTTTCTTAATCAAAGATGATTTAAAGCTGAAAATGTCGATACTCCAACAATGCAAAACCTTTGAATCTATATGGAGTAAAAATTTTCAAGTGCCATCACTATGATTAAATATTATGTCTTTCTACATACATCATTCAAATACTGGGCAAGTCTGTTTGTGCTACCCTCTGAAGTACAGCCTCAGCAAGTCTCTGACCATTGGCAAATCTCTGCTCTGTAATTTCCTGAAGACCTTTGCAGTTTTACCAGGGAACTACTTCTAACAAACAAAAATCTTGGAATCCACAGAAGAACAGTTAAAATGTTGGATGGGTGTAAATTAAAATGTATAAATAGTAACTCTGGAGATAATGTCTCTATAATGTGGTCTCTTTATACTGAAGATGATGTGAGTGGCTCAGAGAAAATGCATGGACAGAAGTGTTCCACATCCCAGGTCGTGCAGGGACAGGAAACTGGAGGCAGTGAGAGATCAACAATTCCAGAATGAGGAAAATACGGAGTCCTCCACACAAAAGCATGTGAACAGTAGTCAGGATCCAAGTAAAATTACGACTGAAGAGAGTGCAATCTGATACTGTTTCAAACAGGCTTTTTGCCTAGGCTTCACTACATCAAGAATCATTTCCATTGAAACTAGTTGGGTGCTTCTGCCCAAGAAATTATTTTTATGCCACTAAGTATGCTCTCAGGTGCCTTGCACCTTGTTTTGCCGTTCGGCACAGTGGAAGTCAGTGATATGCTTTTCTATTAAAATATAACACTAACGTTCTCCAAAGGCTGCACACACAGAGAATACAACAAGCCAGTCTCAGAATAAGTTGATTTTCCCCCATTTCCACCAGTGACTATCATCCATTCAATTTGTGAAACAAACTCTGCATCCACATTTTAAGAAGTAGTAAACAAATTCCACGTAGAACTGCAGCTGAGGAGATACGAGGTGGTAACTTTCATGACAGAGACACACTGTCACATCTTCTGTCCACTCCCTATCGCTTGGTATATGCTATGTTTGAACTACTTTGGACTGTTTGAACTCCAAGAAACAGTAGTCTGAGAAGGTGAAGGATTTCTTACTCTATCACAACAGAAATAGAGGCAGAAAATGAAATATTGATATATATATAATCCAAATGCAGCCTGATAAATTACCACAGATTTTAACAATACCCTCAAAAACTAAATCAGTGACAGCAAACTGCTCCAGAGATAATTATCAGACATAGAAGGGGTAAAAAAAACCCCAAACCCACGTTTTAATGTCTCATGTACAGATTTGCTAAATCCTGGAATACTGTTTTTATCTTCAGGGCCTGAACTAAACATACAGTCCCTGTCTTGCTGTTTTCATCACCATTGAAATGAAATGGTCAGGCAATCACCAGGAAAACGATGAACTCATGAGCTGTGTGCTCTGAAGGAAGTATGCAGAAAATCACAAGCACACATGAGCTTGCTATGCCTATGGTCCAAGGTGGACACAAAATACATAACGGCTGGTTGGTTGGGTCATCAATACAGAACTAGCAAGCCTTGCTGAGAGGCAGGATGTGTTAGCTCGGGCTCAGCACCATGCAAACCATGGTCATGCAGCCTGCAGTTGGCTCACAGCACTAGCAGAGCTCTAAGGCATCTGCACATTGGGTAGCAAAAAGATACAAAAATGCACATCCACACAAAAGGCAGGCAGCTACAACAGCAATTTGGGGCGGGGGGGGGGGGGTATAAAAAAAGGAAACAGGAAAACATTCCTTTCCCTGCAAAATCCCACCAAATAAAACCTTCTAAAACTTACCTAATAAATCTTCCAAAAAACACCAGGGTCATATCAGTCCAAAGAGTGTAGAATATTCACATAAAAAAATCAAGCCAAAAACTGAACTAAAAAATACAGTATGGCCTGTAAAGAAGATCAACCACAGAAGGGATGTAAAGACTGATTTCAGAAAATTGTATTGCAGACCAAGGACACAAGTTGTATTCATATGCTACAAAAGGTAACCAAAACAAATATTAATGGGCAAGAGAATGCAGAACGTGACACCTGAAGAAAAAAAAAAAAAAAAAACCTGTAAAACTTTTCTGAACAACTGCCCAAAAAATCAGGGAATGTTCACTGCTGTAGCAGGAGAGAGAGGCTGAAATGAACCTAACCGAGAGCCACCAGAATGTAGCTCAGAGCAAAGCGCAGAGGAAAAGAAAACAAAAAAATCTAGATTTGAGCGATACAGATGTGCAGGCACACAAGAGTCACAGAAAAAAATGGGACTCAGTGCAATTATACCCTCTGGCCTCTGCTAACGGCTTAGCAAACTTGGGGTCTCTCTGTCACTCAGATACCATGCAGCTGGCACCTTATATACCATCACACGAGTAATTATCCTCTTATCTCATTACCTTACAGCTCTTCTTGTCTATTTCCATGGCAAGGACAAGCCATTACTTATCCCACAGAGTTAACAGATCATTTGGCTTATGGAAGCTCCTTGCAAGTGTTTACTGTGCCACTTGTTGCTTATTTCTAGAAAAAATGATTTATCAAGTGGGAGCCTGCAATGCAACCCTGGTTGCAAAATCCATGCCCATTGCACACAGCCTGTGCCCCCCGGCCATATTAGTTGTAGATGTCCCATGTAGTCAGTTCCTTGTCTCTGTAAAACCATGGCTAGGGGAGAGAGACTACCTATCTTTTCCCTTTAATTGTATACAAATTCTGCAATCCATGACATTTTTCTGCCTTCCAAGTTATCTTTCTGCCTTTTCAAAAGTTGGAAGGAAAAAGGGTAAAAAATAGGAAAATCCGTAAAACTAATTTCCAGCTAATACCAGCAGCACGGCACCCAGAGATTAGTTTTAGTTAAAGTCTGGCTGGAACATGACATTAAACCATTTTTTTGAGACAGTAGATTCTCCATTTTGTTCTTCATTTTAAAGTTGAAAGGAAATGAAGACGAATACAAAATGACACATGTAAGAAAGGTAGTTTCAGACCAGAAAATACATAATGGACAGCTCAGCCTTGTATGTTAAAAATATACTTTCATTTTCAACTCTGAATGTCAGATATTCTTAAGAAATTTCAGCTGCAGAGGGAAATAATACAGAAAATACTTTGTCCCAACTAAAATACCCAAAACTATCATAAGTGTCTGTAAAGAGAACTGAATCGCTACAAATGTTAACCTTTGGAGAAGTCCATAAGGTGAATCACTCAGAGGAAACAATTTCTTAAGCAAGTCAGTATGTAGACAACCTCCTATAAATGCAAATCTAATGTTTATATCATCAGTCTCTCAAATATCATGGTAACAAAAAGTAGAGAGAAACAAACACACAGGAAACTCATACAATTCCAAAACTGCAGCCACAAGAACTGAGATCAGAAGATGCCAAAGGCCACCTGTAGAATCAGTATTGCAGCCTGGTTCTGATTGTCTTTTCTCAGCAAACAGTGATGCTTGAATCATCTGAGTCTACAATTTTCAATATCTCCAAACCTTTTGCCTCTGTAACAACTTGCACTGGTAAATCTACCTCATTGACAAAGAGGATGCAGGCTCACGATTCCAGAATCCCTGGCTTGAGTTCCCACTTCCCTGTGCTCATTGGGAATTGGACCCCAGTCCTGCCACAACTCACGACAGAAAGACATAAGTTGTCCGAGGCTCCTGACACTACAAGACCCAAGGGATACATTTGAAAAAATCTTAGCCACATACTCAAAGGTGAAAGTCCTATAGTGAGAACATGGTAACTTGGGGCTAGTTTTGCAGTGTTGACAGTAACAGGGAAATTAGGCCATTCCATTTGTCAGTTACCTAAGTAAAATGAGCAATAAAAATATATCCATTTCCCTCATCCTGCCCCAATCAAAAACATTTGCTGCTCAGACTCTCACTTTAACATCCTTTAACGGAAATCAGACAATTAAATCATCCTCCAAGCCTGGCCTTCAGTTTTGGGATCTTCTTTGGGAGCCTCAGTTAAAGCTTATTACAGTTGTTAGGAAACTTCTAACTAAATTCAGTTTATCCTTTAATACCATTATCCCAGGGAACTCCTCAGATGGCGACAACTGGCCAGAAACAAAAAGCAGATGTCACTAACACAGACATTGACACACAACCTCACTAACCAACTTATTTTTACAGTGAGTGGAGAGAAAAGGACGCTTTTAGAGAACAATTCAGCTCATCTGAAGAAGATATTTTAAAAACTTATATTTAAAACACCTTGAAAATACCTTAAAATGTAAAAATGCAACTTAAAACTACCTAAAATATCTTTCAGTACCTTGAGAAGATACCTAATGATACCTTTAAAACGATGACTAAAGTCAGATGAGATGAACCCTATCATGAGCTGTAACACACCCCACCATGTTGTCTATTCATCTCCTGTGATGCTATATTTTTGTGACTTACTTCATAATAAATTTGCGTTAAATTTCCTCAATCTTCAAAACTCTAGAGCTGTGCACAGATGCCAGTAATGAGTTTGGTGTGGATCAGTTTTCAGCTGCATACAACAGTGGTTTTTAAATTGAGAGCTGAATCACCAGATTTTTTCAAACTATGCCTGTAGAGCAATATGAAAAATCCAACTAAAAGAGAGGTTATTTATGATGTGCAAAGGAACGAGAAGGGCAAGGTACCCTTTAAATACATCCATTATTCATTCCTACTGAATACACATGACTTCTGCTTCAAACAGCGAGGGATATGTTGTGAGAGATGCCCTTCTAATAAAAACAAGGCAGGAATGTTAGTACCAGAAGGTTCCCTGCAGGCTAAAAAGTGACAGTTGGCTGGGGTAGGATCAGAGAAAAAAAGTGAGGTAGAAGCAGGGCCTGCTTAGACAGGGGGAAAAAAAAAAGTGTAAAGAAAAGGAAGGGTCTGCAAATTCAAGGAACTACTCCAGAAATTAAATGAAACCTGTTTGGAGGGAAAAGGAAAAAAAAAAAAAAAAGGCAGCGCAACTGTTTCAGAAAAGAAAAACCAGGCATCCCAAAGTAGCAGACAGGGGCTGTACTTCCCATTTCTTATCAGAGATGTTAGCTAACAATAATGAGTGAGCAGGAGGAGAGGGAGGGAAGAGAGAGAGAGAGAACAGTTGCAAATCACCCCAGCTGTAAAAACTGCTCCCTTTGTTAAATGGCCCTTAGTGAGTGGAGAGAAGGTGAGAATTTAAAGAAGGGTCTTTGTTATTTAAATGCTATCCCGTGCTACTTTTTCAAAACTTCCTTAGAAATGTATAGTGAGATCAATTATTTTTCAGTTCCAAGCACTAAAGGCCACAGGCTTGGCATTTGGGGTTGGGTTTTTTTCTTTAGTGACAAGGGAAAACTAGGAGAGAGGTCACTGCCTCTTATAAAAAAGACAAATGACATTCCTATATCTGTGACATCCTACCTTCTGATTGCTTTTAAAGTTTTGAAAACATCTACACAGATGAGTTTTATCACTACTAGCCTTCTATCACTAAAGCCTTCTACCTGTGAAACAAAGGAGACTGATTCTAGAAATTTTGTCATAACTTTCTACTGCACCTTCTGCAACCAGACTTGTCTATCTCGCACTGGCCTTTTTAGCCATCAACGCGCTCGTAGCAAGCGTGGGTAGAGCCCCTCTCAAATCTTCGTTCGCGAAGCCCAGCCATGATGATGATGTTTATTTTTCTTTCTTACCTCCAATAAGGATGAACTTATCCATCCCAGTAGAACCTAATCTTTTTATTTTAGGGGAGGGAAAGTAGTAACCAAAAAAGTCTGACAATAGTGATACAAAGAGTATGTGATATTTCTATGCAAGGAAATAGGAAGACTGGTACACAGTTTCAAAAAAAAAACCTCTGAAAGATGCTCATTTTCTTTGATATGATGTGGTTTGGATACTTTTTAGAGATTTGTTTATCTAGAAGGAAGAAGTCTTCAGTCAGCATGCTTTATCTGCTTTTTAATATCTCCAGAAACATCCTACAGGTAAGATGCAACAGGGATTTTCATCTGGCCTGTTTAATTCACCTGCACAGGGAGGTATATTCTACAGAAAGCAAATACAGCCTCTGGGAGTAGTAATACAGCCAGCCTGCACAAATCTAACTGGCTGAATAAAAGATGTGTTTAAATGCCCTGGCATGTTCATTAATTGCAGAGAATTTCATCCAAAGCCTACAGGACCGTCATGCACTGGCATAATAAGAAAAGACAACTTTGGCAATTACACAATGTGTTTTCCAGCATACTTATTTGAATTACAGAGATTAGGTGCAAACTTCCCTGATTTCAAACAGTTATATCCTTCTCCTTGACAATGTTTAATATTTTCTGCTGTGAGAAAATGTAGCACTAAGTTTGATCCTTGGGTCTCCTGTCAAATTCAATATACAAATTTTGAAAACTGGTAAATATTGCTAAATTAATTCTAATATAATATAGAAGTTGACAGACAAACATTGTTTCTTCAAAACAGAAAAACCAAAAGAAGCAACATCCTTGTCAGTCCATGTATCGACCTATGTAAAACACATTTGAATCAATATGTCTTATTGCTTAAACAGACCAAATAGGATTAACTTTGGGCAGGCATTTTAAGGGCATTATTTCACCACATTGTTTTTATACTTTTTTTTTTCCACTACTTTCCTGTCACAAGGCTTAAACACATATCATAATTCCTGCCTGATGGAAAGATTATGAAGGAATATTTTCCATTTTCAAAAGTGTAGGAAGTTTTGAAGAGAGGCCACTCATATATTTTCACTCATATATTTTCCCTGAAAGATCTCCCACTGCTGAACTGGTTTGTGTGTGTTGTAATAGGACTGTGTCTAATCTACTGTAACCAGCAGAAATGTGGACTTCTCAAAATCCAGCTTCAACTGCAGTCAGTGGTTGAAAGGGACTGTTCTGCGCAATGGCTCGCAGCCATCTAGGGAGGCCATGCTAGCAGTGAGGCAATACTGGTAGAGCAACAGTGAAGTTCAAAACCAACCAAAGGAAGGATGTCTGCTTTTTCTGACATCTGCAGAACATGCTGGAAACAGGTACATAACGTAAGAGAGTGAGTAAAGAAACAGAGACACCATATGCTCATCACAAGACAGTGGGCTCCAACAAGACAGTTTTATGCTGCCACAATCATTGTCAATTCACTATAAGTTCTTTTCGGGCAGATACAATTTCTTTTGTGTTGAATTTGTACAGCTCCTAGGAAAGTACTCTAGGTCTAGAGCCATTAAATACTGCAGTAAGCTGGGTATTTGCTGAGAGCCAACATAGTGACAGCTGTTCTCTCTGCCAAAAGTCAACCAGGGTATTCAGATGAACACCTATACTCACTGAGCCACAGCACCCAGGGGTTCATGTCAGTGTCATTCAAGGTATTTGGGGTCTACAAAATCAGCAGAGTCCAGAAAACCAGCTACAAAAACAGAGGAAGGAAATAGATGCAGAGGACAGGCAGCAGCTAAGTGAGGAGTTACACTCCATTCCCTGACCCAGACCTGTGTCAGTATGGTGTGTTAACGCTGCTTGTCTCAAAGATGTATCAATACTGACACAGCACTGCCTATACCAGACTTTTGAAATGTGTGAGAAGCACAGATTCAAACAGCTCGTCTGTCACCGCACACATGGTGCAGCTCATATCAGCATACGGCACTGGCATGGGGAGCAGAGCGTGGTTGGAAGAAAAAATATTTTTGGTTAGCTTAGTCTAACTTCTGCCACTCTGAGCAAACTGTGCACTATGTGTGCACTACTGTATCCTCAGTCTATGATCATGTCAGTCCCAGCTCACACTGTCACTCTCCTGACAACAGCGCTAGTTCCGAAATGGCACTCAAATCAAGAAGGCATCAGATAGCAAACTGTAGGCTGTCGTACCCAAAACACCCTGCTCTTCAGGGGGGTTTTCCACTTGTTTGCTACACAATCCTAATAGCCCAAGGGCTGGAGAGAAGCTCCTGGAGCACTCCCTGGCAGGGATTCTGCTTGCGATGGAGCCCCTCCATTCCACCCCAGCAGCGCTGGTGGCTGCAGATGTGATGGAGAGAGCAGTGGTCAGGTCAGGCCTTCACCTTCAGCCTCAGAGGCTCCTCAGCGGAGCAAGGTCTGCAAACCACATGCCTGAGGGCCAGCAGTGGAGAACTCAAGTGGGAGACCCAAGTGGTACAATGAGAAGAGAGCATGAGAGAGAGCTACCAGAGAAAGAGTTCTCCAGCAGAGAAGAGAATTGCAAAGACAAATTTTAGAAGATTTAGGATTTTTCTGGCTGCATGCAAGCATTCTCAGAACCCTCAAAAAATCCTGGACCTATCTCAGTAATTTTTGAAAGAAAAATGGAGGGGAAAATATATTTGGCATTGCAAGAATACCAGGTGGCTTCACTGTTTGGCAACCATCTGGTCTCAGTTTTCTCTTTGTTAGTAGCACCAGCATCAAATGAGACAGAAATAGGAAATGTTAACTATTAAAATAGACACAATTAGACAAATAAAAGCTATCAGCAACCAAAGGAAAGCCAGCAAATGGACAGTGTGAAATGCATGGCAAATAATTTTAAAAAACAAATAAATAAAGGCATGGCCATCCTGAATTATAACTAAATAGCAGTTACTTTAATGCTTGTAATATTGCACATGAATATTTTTGCTAATGGTTTCTCGTTGTCCTCCCCTCCAGTTCCTCCATATATTGTATAGTAAAAGAGCAGCAGAAACAGCCAAAAACATACAGATTACAAAGAAGGCAACTCAACACAGAAGATAAAAACTAGAGGAAGAAGGGAAACAGCAGTGGCACCAGAGCTGTAGATGACTACAAAGGACCAATCCAAAGACCCACATTTATTGATACGTAATTTAAAATTAAATTAAAAAGAAACTGTATTTGAATTTCATGTGGAACTTTTTTGTCCAAGATAGTGGTAGCTGAACAAAGAAATTATGACTTCTCTAAAGTTTCATTGCTTCCAGATAGTGGTTATCATCCCAAATGAAGATCAGTTATTCAAAATATAAAGCTATGCAAGGCTAATTTTTCAGATGTGGGTAGAGCAAAGACTACCTGCAGGTTCATTTGCCTCCATGAAAAACCTCGTTTGCTCACATTTACATGAGGCTGCTTTTGGCCATTACTGATCTACTAATTTTGCAAGAAAATTTTAAGACTCTGGCAAAAAAGTGTTGGTTTGTTTATTTTAGAACTGAAATAAACAATCAAGTAGAAACAAAAACAACAACTATAGTGAACAAATCTAACTTGAAAACTGAAGAGAGGTAATTCAGCAACCAGAGATGCTTCTGTCCTCTGCCACTTCGTGGTCTTATTCCAGCCATCAGAGAAAATAATAGATGCAAACACAGTGAGAAGACCGAATATTCTAAAAAAAATGCAACGACATCCCATAAATGCCAATATGTATAATGTAATCATTGCCATCATAGAATAGCATCCATTTATCATGGTAAATGTGCAGAAATTTGTCATCACAATCACACATTGTGCACTAAGAAGATTAAACATGACTCTGTCGCGAGTTATTTATTTTTTTTAATTCTTTTGATTAACTTCTCCTTCTTTTCATCAGCACAGTATTGGGCAAACTTGCTTTGCCCATTTCCACCCACCAGCTAAATTTCTGAAAATATTTTATCCTCTGAAATTATTAATTACTAGTAAATGTCAACTAGGCTGTTATTAGCTCATGCTAATAAGATGAGTCCCACTGAATAAAGTTCAAAGGGCACAGGCACAGAGTGACAAAGAACCTCCAATAAACACCAGGAACCCTGAAAATACAGCAGCGCTGCCACTGGGCTGCATCCCCAGAGCATCCATGGGGAATCCAGTTCAAACCTTGTATTGAGGATGCTGCATTGGCATCTTTTACCAAAAGCACTAAGTGTTAGTAAGAGCACCACAGTCTCAATACCCTATGTACTCTGTTCAAACCATGACTACACTGTGGAAACACTGATTAACAGAAGGTCTGTGTCTTCTCAGCCACTCATCACTTTGCTAAGTGAGTAAAAAATTTAAAATTACAGCACAAAAAAAAATGTGACTAAGTGATGGTGTAGACAGCTCAGAAAAAAACCTGAAAATTACCTGAGACGATGCTGGTATAATTTTACACTTCAAACTAATCTATTAAATTTCATCTCCAATTCTCTTAATCTTTAATAGTCAATATAAAAGATACTCCAGTTTTAAGGGGAAAAATTAGACACATATCTGTGTTGCCATAACTGTTACCAAGTACTTCAACACTTAGAGTTAAAAGTCAAATCTAGATTGCATTTTGGCAAAGATTTATGGAGAGTCATTTTGGTAACATGGAAATAATTGATACATATCAAATGTGGATTATTTTTAAAAAACTGCCTATCCTACACATATCTTGCCTTTGTTCCCTTTGATGTGATAACCATTAAAAGACTGCACGTAAAAAAATTCTTTGCAAAGTGTTTTTTAAAGTGAGGGTATGTCATTCTCTCAGAGCTATTCAAGCCTGACATTTTAAATGCTGAGAGTAGTATGTAAAGAAATCAGACAGGCTGAATTCCAGGAAAAAAATGTTTGAGTTATTGCAAACATATTTGTTACCAAGATGCAGAGTGTTACTACTGTGTTTTGGCTTTGGAAAGCCATCCTCAACTAGTTGAAAGTATTGCTTTAGCAGAAAGTATTGATTTTTTTAAGTGTCAGTGGGTATTCATATCACAATAGATCATAATCATCTACAAAAGTCTCTGACTCTTTAAGAGTAAAATATATGAATTTCATTTTTCTTATATTTAACTATAAATCAACATAAAGATGGCAATTTTGACTAGGAAGTCAGGAACATCAGTTCAGCAGATATGGTAAACTGCTCATAATTTCTGTCATTAAGTGTAACATATACAGTAGTGACTATCCACATAAACCATCACAGATGTCATAAACCACGTTGAGTAACCAGCCTGGTGGCAGAACAGTTTTCTGTAACATTTCCCATATTTAAACCTTAAATTTAGAAACAAACAAATTCAAGAAAACTGCACCAGCTGGTGGAAGGAAAACACAAACAGATCACGTTCTGTTTTTATTTGGAATGCGAAGGTGGTGATCAAGCATTTTGTACTGTAGAGTTCTCCAAGTCCTTGCCTACTAATTAAATTCAGACACTGACCAGTGACACATTTCAGTTTGACCTTAGCCACCTAATGCTCTGAAAAGAATGTACAGGGAAAAAGGTCAAACAAATTCCAACTTACTTTTAACTACAGCCTGAAGTCCTCTGTGAACTCCACACCACATCTTGCTTCTTTAAACGTCAAAAAAGGTTCAGCAGAGCCCAGAGAAACACCATCTTCCCCATGAGTCTTTTTATGATTCTTTCAGCTCACACTAAAGAAATTCCGTGACTCCAGTAATTACATACGTATCTCTCAACCAAGAAAGGCTAAGTAAGCAAAACAGGACACTATTCTTTCCCCTCAAGAAGAATGCAAAAATTACCCACGCACAGCATATATTATCTATTCCAAAGGGATATACAGCCCTTAAAGTTATTGCTGATTTTATTGAGAGTTCCATAACTAAATCCACACAAATGTGGCGTTTAGGTCAACCCGTTCCTTTTACCATAGTACGATGTAAGTGCCAGGTGCAATACAAGCTGATTCAGCTGGAATGTCTGCCAGGAATTCAAGGGAGTGTACATGGCTACAGATGCTCAGCCACATTTTGAATGGATACAGTGTTTGCTTTTCACGTGCTTAAGCTGCTTTGCCAGCCAGTCAAAGGGAGGCAGTGCCACAATCCCAAACTCACGCTTCCTGCTTCAAAGCAAATACTGCCAGATGTGCTACCTCCATCCATACTGAGATGCACGGGAAGACTAGAGTAGGTTGTGAAAGGCTTCTCAGACCCCTGCTGAGCCATTAGTCACATTAGCTGACCCTCAATGTGGAGAAAGCAGAAGGCAGGAGTAGAGCTTGCTCCTGGATACCTTTTTGCAACACATTCTGAAATACCATCTACTTACTATTTTTAATTTGCCGAAAACAATACAGACACGGTGTAAAAGCCACACTTAAAATTCTTGTCATTCACTTCTCCATTTCAAAGTCCTAAATGTACAGGTTAGAAATGCATATGCAATGCTTGGTCTTCTCTAATATCAAGTGGCAGAGAGCACAGGTCATAGCCTTAACTAACTACAATCATAAATGATATTCACATCACAAAACCTAACACTGCAAAGGGTTCAAAACTCTCCCTAATAAGCCAGAAACACTAGGACCATTTTTAATACCCATTAAGCCATGGACACCTGAGAAACTGGGTGAATAATGTAAGGTGGATTTAGCTCCATTGCAGCTATTTCTCCAACCTGCGTCACATTAGCACCCAATTATCACCCAATAATTAGCAAAAATACAGAACATCTTCTAAAAAGGTCTGTTTGCTGCAATCCTCCAAGGCCCATTTTTAAGATGTCTAAAAGTAAAGTTTTTCTTCATAACCTCTTCTTTCTCCCACACTCTCCTGCTTTTTCTTCTCTTTTTCATCTCCCTTCCCCCCGTAACCCATCAGCAGAGATGGAGTCTTTTTCTTTACGCTCATAATCAATCCTCCCAAGCTGAATTCCACTGCATCTTGACATAACAATCAATTACTTTCAACAACCAAGGGTTTCCAGAGAAAAAAGAGTCCAACAGAAAGCTTTCCTTATTTGTTTTACAAAAGCAAACATGAACCTTTGAACAAAATTTTAGGGATGAAATGGCTATGAGTTTGATAGATAACTATGTCATTTGAGTAGATGCAAAATTCTTTTTAGAAGAGATCAGAGAAAAAGTTAAAAGATTGAAAAGTGTGATAAGGGAGAAACATAAAATGAAGGGTGGATCATTAACAGAAGACTGCAGAAACAAAAGGAAACTGAAATAAAAATGAATAAGGGGCAGGAGAAAACATTTTAATAGGAAAAAAATAACCGATACACTACGTTCAGAACCTTCACAGAATCATTCTCATTTATGAGTACCTTTTCTCTCGTCTAATTCACAACTCAGGCTTTGATTCCGTGAGTCAACTCCCCCCAAGACTGTAGAATAGAGAAAAGGGGATAATAATAGGGGCAATAATGTAATAGCAAATGTTTCAAAGAAGAAAGCAAGATCCCAAATCCATGGATTCACCCATTTTTATGAAAATCCAAGTACTAATAAGTAGTATCCTGGCAAAAAATACTACTCGTATATCCTTGTCTGTATATTTACCAGGAAGCTAAATCTGAAATCCCAAATAAGTGTATTTATAATGCTGAACAAGAAGACAGCATTGTGGGTTTCTCTTCCTACATATTAGCAAAATCCCATCAATATGTTATTTCATAACTGCAAGACATTTTCTCACACAATTATTTTGTTATATTCTGAAACACAGGAGGTCAGTACTGCACTATCGTAAGAGTTTTCTGACATCAGCTGCCATAGAATTCAAAAAAAGTTTTTTTATTTTCAAACATATGGTCTGATATATTTCCCAGGAGGGAAGGAGGCAACAGTTAACCCTCTTCCTTGGTCTGTATTTCTATTTTGTAACTAAAATCATTTTTTTAAAAAAGAAGTTACTTTAATCAGAGTGATTTTTTTTCTTTTCTTCCTTTCTGAAACACTGCATCTTGAGCCTTATAGTTTTTAAGGGCTCCTTAAAACCATTGAACCCTTATTGTGCTGCATCTGCATAATTCAGATGCTTTAATCCACTCTTCTTTTGATGAAGGAAAGAACCTTGATCTATTTTCCAGCTTCAGTTTATCTTTTAAAATAAGACAATTGTTTAGAGCACATATTGTTTATGCCAACGTGATTGTCATGGAATCACTTTGCCACAGCTTTTGCTTTTAGTTTCTCCTATTAACACGTGTAAAACCATGCTTTTACATATGTGCTACAATAAATGCTCATCATATTTTGAAGGAAAAAAATCAACACTAGGGAATTTTCCTACATGACATTCTCAGTGAACTCCAGTGAACTTCTCCTCCCACTCCTGGCAGTATTTGTATGATGGTTTTTGTTGCATTCACAACCCGTGCCCTTTGAACAGTGCTATCTCAAACTGCAATCCAAAAATCAATATATATATATCAATATATCAATACCAGGAACATAATTTTATTGACTCTCAAAAATTCGAAACTAAATCTTTTTAAAGCATCATTTGAGCAATCTCCTTGCAAACTAATAATAAACAGCTCCAAAGATTTTACATAAACAGAGAAAATATACACCTACAACATGAGTCCTAGGAGAGCTTGCATCCTATTCAAGCTTTAAAATTAGACCATTTTACAAGGCAGAAAACCCCTAGAAATTTAATGTTATTTAAATACCAATATATTTCAATCCAAAATGGCCTTGTCCTTAAGAATATCTGCTAAATACAAGAAATGGTTGCCTAAAACAGTTAAACAGTATCAAAAACCTCACTTTCACTGTTAAACAGTGCTTACTGGATATTATTCTTCTAGTGTATGAAAAATAGGACATTTGTCACCATTTTAGAGATCACAGAACTGATACATGAGGAGAAATTAAGCACCCCAGTTACTAGAGCAATGAGGAACAGATCTTTTAAGATCTTGATTTATATCACTGTTTACTGAATTATATTTCCTTTTCAGTTGTAGGAATTTCATTTGTTTCAAAATCCCCTGGAATCTAAATAATGGTATTTTATGTATTTATTATATTTCAGCTGTATTCAGAAAACTAATTTTCTAAAAAATCACCACACCAAATGACAGTCCTTGGTTCCATGAGATTTTTCCAGCAAGAGAGATTTCACTTCTCTGGGCAACTTATTTCAGTGGTTAATTGTTTGCATGATGAAGATTTTTTTCTCATACCCAAGACAGAATTTTCCTGAAGCAACTATTCCCACTGTCTCTTCTCCTACCACCATGCAACCTTGCAAAGAGAGAAACTCCACCTTGTCTGCAGCTGTCTTTTGGACTGTGATTAAGTTTCTCCTTAGTCTTCTCCAGGCTGAGAAAATCCAGTTCTATCAATCCTACTTCAGACATCAAGTTCTCTTCCCCTTTTAAGATCTTTGTGACTGTACTGTGACTGGCTGGGATGTAGCTATGGTGCTGTGTTTTATATTTGTGATCAAAGCAATGCTGATAACATATTATTGTCTTAGCTGTTGTTGAATAGCATTTTCACAGCATCAAGGTCTTCAGTATTTTTCTATCTGCGTCCTCAGTGAGTAGACTGAGGATGTGCAACAGTTTGGAAAGGGACACAACCATGCGGTAATAGCAGAGTACTCATTTTAAGTCATTAACTATCCCAAGCATAACACCCAATTTTATGGAAAAAATGACACTGGCTTTTATGTATGAGTGATCTTAGTACTGGTTTTTTTACTTCTAATTAACCAAATCCACAGATCAACTTGTATCAAAACTATGGAATGAGACTATTAAAATGGAGTTCTTTAGGGAACTGGTTTGCATTTTTCTTTAATTTTTAACTTACAACCTTAGGGCAGAACATGCCTTTCAAAAAGCTCTTATATGACTTAGGAGGCTGAGTCTCAAAAAGCAACTTAATCATTTGAATCTCTAGAATCAATTTTTTGGTAGAGCATTCAGGTGTTCTATTTGAAATGAAAATACATCGGGCTTAGGCACTTAGGGGAACTGACTCTTTGGTTTAAAAGTCAGAATGCAAAACTGCAATAAAATAAAAAGTTACATTTCATTTCTCATAACTTTAAGGTTACCAAACATAATTTTTATTCCTGTAGAAGTTCTTCCACCACGAAAAAGGACAGCTGGTAGAATACAAGCAAGAAACACAATCTTTATTAGTTTGCCACTTTGTATTTTCCTACTTTTTCATCATATAAAATGAATAGCTTAAGGCATTTGGCTCCTGCAGCTTATGGGCAGTTCCCTATAACCAGGTGTCTGAACAGAAAAGTAAAAGGTCAAGTAGGTTGAAAAGCAGGTCATCTTAGTAGACTGTCATAATCTTGCCATTAGGCCATAAACTGCAGACTTGCCTACTCTACATACAGTGTTTCACCTTCCTATCTTCAAAAGTAATATAAAACAATGAAACGATGGTAGATGCAACTAGGGAACAGAAGGCTAATAAACTTTCTTGCAAGGTGGTCTCAATTGTTTCTCACCAAGTCTCAGATCAGGTGCATAAACATGAGGATAAATTACAGCTGAATATGAGAAGATTGACAGTATTTGGAGTTCAGATGAGGGAGACCAAGATTGTACAGAAATCTCAAAACAGCCCTTTGCTTCTCAATGATCAGGTTTATATGTGACACCTCACTTTTGGCAACAGCCAAGAGTTATTTAGCATATGCTTACCAGGGATTTTAGGATTTTATTGGGATCTGAAAAGTGATCATGCCAAAAGCGATGGGTACTTAGTATAAAGGATGTGGGCAAGAAGGCATCCTGCTTTCTAGGGACTACCCAAGCAACTCGAAGAGAAAAGTGGATGTCTGGGAAACATGGGGTTAACTTTGGCACAATAAATGGGATTGGAGGGAGAGCCTTCTGAAAGAAAGATTAGGACTGGGATTGCAATGCAGCCACACAAGGGAATCATCAGCAAAACTACTTTCACAGAGGAAAAAAAAAAAAAAAAAAAAAACAGGCACTTAAAAAAAAAAAAAAAAAAAAAAAAAAACCACCAAAAAAAAAACACAACACCACCACCACACCAAACCACAGGAATTAGGAATCTTTCACTTGCACTGGATTTTCAGAAGGGCTGGTCTTTTTCCAGCATTTTGGCCCCTTGCAACAGCTCAAAAGAATCAAAGCAAGATGTTGTGCTGGCTCCAGCAGCCATGGGGACAATTGCAACTCCCTCAAAAGAGGAGAAACTTAAGTTATGTTAGAATATAAGGAGATCTCTAAAGGTCTCCTTGAACTCTATTAGAAAGCAGGGGAACGGTATTCTAGATGCCTTATATGACTTTAGGCCTCAGTGTAGAACACACACTTAACAAAGAGCAAACTTCAGCATAAGAAAGATTCTGTCCACAATTAACATCATATTAACTTCCCCTGCATGTACTTGTGAGTTCTTGGCAGTGTAATATTAATGTGGCACTACTGCATAGGGTTCAGCACATGTTACTCTACAGTTTGTAAGAACTGCTTGTTTTTATTTGCACTAATTCACAAAATTCAGTAATTAGAAAAAGGTTGTTCCCAGCATTAGTGCAAATTAGCAAGGTTCCACTTAATTTTCTCTAATTACTGGACTGAAAAGGATGATCATGTACATTGAGAGATAATTAGCTAAGTAGGTATTAACCGGGTTTTTTGTGTGTGAAAACCTCCAATCATTCAACTAGACACTGACTCGGGCATTTCCTTTTGAGATAGATGTTCCCAATGAACCCCATTAGCTCCCCAAAGCTGCACAGTAACAGCTGGAAATCAGTGCAGGCAACACTCAAAGAAAAATGGGCTCAAACACGAGCAGCTATTCCCTTCTGAATTGGACTGCCTCATACTAATTGAGAACAACTTCACTGGGCTGACAGAGCCTGTAGTTCCAACATGATAAAAATGATGTTCACAGTCCCCAGGGGGTACTGAGTAGAAGTCTGCCTTCATGCATAGGAAACATTAGCAATTGCATCAGTTGTGAAAAACAGCTGCCTGACCACCCCCTCCCAGACCAAAAAGATTCGACAAGGGCTGTCAGTTCAGGAAGAGTAAGAACAGCCACACAGTCAAATAGAAAATATTCACAAATGACCAGCACTGGACAAAGAGGTGTATGAGCAGGCAATGCTATGGTAACAGAAATCAAATTTAATTGAAAGAGAGGTAAGAAAGAACTAGGGCAATAACCTCTGTCTTTCAATAGCATACATTCCTACTGTAATTGAAATATAAACAAAGCAAACACCCTTAAGTCATAATATGCTTCAGTAATTTATTTCCAAATCAGAGTCAGGACAGTAGCTAGTATTTTTTCATTTCTGCTGCAAGAATATGTGCCTCAAAGAAAAAAAAAACTGATAATTAAAGGAAGATAGGACATAAAGCAATTGTAAGTCACATGTTTGTTTCTGATCTGCTCTTTCAAATAAAATATCAAGCAGGGAAATACATTTTCCTAACCTTTCCTTTTCTAGGTGAAATATCTGTCTGTTCCCTTAGAGAGACATCATTGCTGTTGTAGCTCATTAACAAAGTAGTAACAGCTACACTGCCATATACATAGTGAACATGAATCAGCCTGGTGAGCACAATGAACCTCGGCCATCAATTCAGTACAGAAACAGAGTTTGCAGATGAATAATTTACTGCTGTCATCTCAACTATTACAAAAAGGAAACGGTCTATTTATTTGTAAAGCAACATTATTGATAAATGTCCAGTTCAACCCTGAGATTATATTTGCTAGTTTTTTCCCCTCAAAGTGTGGAAATTCCAGCATAAAGCTGCATTTACCTAATTTTTTTCTTTACAATGCCAATATTTATCATATGATAACCAACTGGCAAAACAGAGACTAGGTACTTGACTTCTTCAATACTGCATTTCTAAAAGGCACATAATAATATCAGCATACAACTGAAAAAAAAAAAAAATGAAGTTCCTACATGGTATTATGATTTCAGCCACTTAAATATGATTCCAAGTTGAGGCTTTTGCAGTCAATTTATTGACAGACACAATGTCTGCATTGGTCCATACAGCCTCATGGAGAGAGATCCAAGACAACAAAGTACTGCTGTTTAACTGTCTTTGCAATACAAAATACTCAGCTAAATAAATTCACCTAGCTGAGGACTCATGCTGTAGCAGCAGCTACACTGAATTTAGCTCCCAAGCAGCTACAGATGACTACACCACACAGAGCAAGTTCCTGCTGTGACTTTATACTGTCAGCTTGTTTCCTCAAAAGGATATTTTCCTTTGATTTCGGTAAAATTCCAAGTTCTAATTCCCATCATCAGTGATGCACCCAAAGTTTTGACGCAGAGAGAAATTAATGAAAAATTAAAACCATGTTATTTTAAAATAAAATATGAGCTTCCTTCAGCATATGTTGGAAACCAATCTGACTATTACAGAAACACTACATTCTAGCCAAAAAACTTCTCTGTTTTAACTGCATCAAAGGCAACATTTATAGATACTAAAAATAACTCAGTGGACTAACATCTTTCAAGTTTGTGATCTAAAGAGTCAAAAAAAATTGCTAAGAATGAGCTAATTGATCTTTTTTATATTGTAGCTACTAAAAGTTGAGAAAACTAAGTTTCATTTAATAATTTTATTTGCCAGTGAAGAAGTCCCCAAAGTACATAAACTCTTACCTAGTAAAACACAATTTTCTTGCAAGTAGACAGAAGTAATGAATCAGAAACATGCTGCAGGAATTGATGCTTATGTTAAAGCACTAAACAATATAACAAAAAAAAATAATAGAAATGTCTGTTAAGACCATGTAAAAACATCCACTCCTTAACTCTGCAGTGGGACTTCCCTCAGAAAGAGGAAGTATCCAAATTGCATATCTCTGCACATCTTGTGCTTCTATTTAAAATAAATACCTTCAATGTCTGTGGTCATCAGGAAGTTTCTTTCCATCCTTTCTGAACAGAAGGAGGCAGCAGAGGTAAAAAAATTAACCAAAAGAGTTTTTGGTGAGCCCTGTCACCATGTTTCTCAGAACAAGAAGGTTCTATCTGGTGTTATAAAATAAGATGATCAGCATAATATTTCACACCTTGCTGGTTCAGGACAGTAGATGTGCTTTTCACTAGATTTCTGATGTGCTCTATCTCTTTTTGGTCTTTTTTCTTACGTTTGACTCTAGTCCCCTGAGAAACCAAATATGGTCTGTTTACCATGACAGTCAGTTCTCAAACACTGCCTGTTATGTAACAAGGCATCAGATTCCACCCTACTTTAGAAGTCTTTATCTGAGATCCTCATGACACTTTATGCACTGTTAATGGGCAGAAACAACAGAATACTACCCTAAGGCTTTGGTATCTACAAAACCAGAGGGTATTCTAAAAGTTTTCACTTACTAACAATCTACCATCAAAATATGTTTTTATAACTATAACTCATTCGAAGCGCAGGGGGTGATGGCTCTCTGGAGTCCTACCCTCCACATCCCCACTCAGTGGCTGCTGACCCACTGAGCTCTGCCATCTCTGGTGCTGTGCACTGCTGACAGCTTTCCAGGGCAGTAGCTCCATTTTTCATTGGTATCATTCGTTTCAAATATTCCAATTCCTCCATGCTCAATACACATCACAAGAATTTGTCGGGTTAGATCGTAAAGTAGAACTAACACAAAGCAAAAGTGAAGACTAAAAGCAAGAGCTGAGCTTAAGGATGTAAAATAGAATGAGAGATTGGAAAAAGACAGAACTAAACTGAAGGAGTTAAATTTAAAAGGATGGAAAAGGAAGAACAGCTTCTGTTGCAGAAGCTTTTGGAGACAGCAGCAGCAGTATCAAAAGACTCGAGTGTTCATTTTAGCCCATAAGGAGTGACCACGGATTCAGGCTGGTGGCAAAGGCCAGCACGTTCACAAGGCATAATTCTAACAAAGCAAGGGTATACAGGCCAGTGATGTACCAGAAAGCCACGACTCAAGTCAAATACACCATTATTTGATTTTTTTGATTCTTCTTTTACACACAGATCAAAGCCTTCTCTTTCGATCAAAACAAGCGACGTATCCCACTTCTCATTTATCTCAAATGCTGCTGCACTGTGTGCCCAGCCTGGCTCTCTGATGGGTGCCTGCATTCCAGCCTTATCACCTGAGCACTGGAGCATCCTGTCCTCAACACACTTATCTCTCTTACTCCCTTCTTAACAGGACTGAGCAACCTGGCCCATTCTTCTGATCATGTTTCCACATTGAAGTTTATATCAACAATTCATTTACTGATCATTATATTACCCTATTAAAACGTTATGTTGCAAAAATGAGCACAGCTCAGTATATAAGCTTCATTCACATTTGCATCTCCTAAAGTTTAAAGCAATTTATCTATAGTTCCTGAAAAATTTCTAAACCTAGAAATTTATGCTTGATTCTATCCAGTAAAATTATTTTTATTCAAGTGAAATTCAACTATTTTAAATTCACAAGATATTAAAAAATAACATATTAAATGTAGATATATTTATAGAGAAATGTTTACCTTTTAAACAAAACTGAACTAGAAGTTTATATAAATACAAAATATTAAAATTTGGTCACTGCTAGCAATAAGCAACAAGTCTTATGTCTTTCTTTTTTTTTTTTTAATTGAAACAGCTTATGTATGTTGTCCTTTAAGATTTACAATCTAGTAACCTACTGGAAAAAAATAAAACTGTGCTCCAGGCAGATTCTAATGTCAAATTTTTGCTCCCAAAAAAAAACATTTTTCCACCAAATACGTTCAAAGCTCTAACATTTTATGCAATTAAAGCATTTAGTGTTTTCTTCCACTTGCTTTATTTGGGGCAAGGTTAAACATTGCACTAATCCTACTCTTTTTCCTTTCTCTTTTTTTCCTGATCCTTTCACTTGAAAGCTCATCAAGATAATCTCCTGCAAGCATAGCACTACCTGACAAACTATCACCCCGAATAGACCTCAATCCATCCTGTTAGGCAGCAGTTACAAGAAATCATTGAACTCTGAATGGTTGCTGCACCATCTCAGAATAAATCAGGAGGACAATATATTTCTTGGACCTAAAACAGCTCCATCAATAAGTAACCTAAGCTTCAGGAAAATGACCAACTAAAATGCTGACGAACACTCATGGCCTTTTATTGGGGTCAAGGGGTAGGATTGCCCAGGATCCTTCCTGCCTTTCTTCTTTACCCAAATACTCTGAAAGGCCTAATACCATGCAATTTCAGATTCATGTGTTGTTTTGGCCTTGCACCACCAGGCAAGCCTTTCTCCTTCTCACAGTCACACTCAGCATATTACAAGTGCTCTTTGCACCAAGAGCTCAGGCTACAGACAGGTCAGAAACTATCAAGAACTAAAAAATAAACTCAAAGAGAGAGGTAGGCAGAGAGGAACATCCTCAAAGCTTCAAAGTGTAAAAAGTACTCTTGCTGGAGCAGACAAAGCTTTTCTGCGGCTATTCAAAACCCTGAAGCCAGCATAGTACGTTTTGTTGGGAAACACAGGGAATGACAAGATATTTTGTTTATTCAATTTTTAATTTCTCTGCTAAGGCTAAAGCTCTTTTTGCGATTTCATTTGCTTAAAGCTTCTGCTTTGTAAGACTTTCAATTAAGAGAATGTGACACTCTCACTATGCTTGGATTTCTCCTATTAAGCAGCTTTGCTGGTCATTTTGTTAAGGCCACTTCCAGAACAAATGCTGACCGAAAACAGAATTAATAATGGATTTAAAGGGTTCTACTTAGTTGGCAATGCACACAATGGGAACAGATGTTTTACACAAAGCAAAAATATGCATCTGGATAGACCTTTTTGTTACACTCGGGGAAAAAAAGCCAAAGAGGTAAAGAAATCCAGCCACTTTCAACTGTTATATAGACATCTTTAACAATTTAAAATTCTTTAGCAGATGCAAGTAACTGATAAACAAAATGCATACTTAAGAAAACTCTTTGAAAGCAGACTTACATCACAGGTAATCACATGGGAGAAGCCTGTAGGTAAATCAGTATTTTCAGTTTTTTCTCAACAGAAATCTAAAGACTGCATGCATTCTATGAAAAAATAACTGCATCAAATAAAAAGAAATATAATCATGCTCATGGGAATTCTGTTCTCTAATTCTACACTCCTTTCACGTTACAAAGAGGTAACAAGTTTATTGGAAAAAATATTCAACTATCAGCCAAATTAAAAATGGATCTGAGGCAATTTCCAGAGGTATGTTAGAGAAGGATTTGATCTCTCAATCTACTGGTAAACTTAAATATATGTTTAAACTTTCAATTTGCTTTCTTCTTTGAAAGGGTACATCTGACAATCAATACAACACTGTGAGCAGTCCTCCCTCTCAAGAATCCCTTGAACAACAAAAAACTGACACAGAATCATAGAATCACTGAGGTTGGAAAAGACCTCCAAGATTACGGAGTCCAACTATTGACCGAGCATCACATCTACCAAACCACAGCACTAAATGCCACACCCAGTTGTTTTCTGAACACTTCTAGGAATGGTGATTCCACCATTTCCCCAGGCAGCCCATTCCAATGCTTAACCACCCTTTCAGTGACCTATTGAGCTTGTAGCATCAGTAGGAAAAAAACCCTAGTGTCTAAAGAGTAAAAGTGGTTCAGCCTTGTAGAATAAAACAAAAAAAAAAAAAAATAAAAAGGGATAAGGCCCAAATTAAAAATATTTTCAGAGAACCAATATAATTAGGAGAAATACACTCATTTATCTTACTCTTTCAACATGTAAGGCCATGAGAATAAGGAAAAGAAAAAAATTAAGAGAAAAATTAACATTGCCTCTAGAAATTCTCTGTTCAGAACCTCTGAAATTTGTTTAAAAATTGCCATAGATGAAAAAAAATTGGTTTCATTATAACAAGATGGATGACTAGCTTCATTCCTTGGTAAGAAACAGGTCAGTACTTCTGAAAAGATATGAGCTTAAAATGAGGAACTAAATGACAACCATTAATTGTTACAATATGAAATGCCAAATGGATTAATTCAGTGCTTTGATGTACAAAGAATTCATTGTTATAATCTCACATTGGGAAAAAAAAAAATTTTGAGCTGTTACTTTGGATGAAAGGACATTAACAAAACTACTCATATGCTACTTTCAAGTTATTAAATATGCCAGCCACTACAATTTGGTGGAGGAAGAAGGAGATCATTTATCCCTGCCATTACACAAATGGAAGTCTAAGGCAAAGACTAAGAACTTCCTGGAGGACGACAATAGCAACATCAAGAAAATAAAACAAATTCTCCTAATTCAATGTGTTGACTAGAACCAAATTCCTGAAAACTTCATTTTTTATATCCCAGGGTGAATAAGTAAAGGCATGCTCCTTAGCTATTCTTCCTTTTTATGATGGCATTGCCAATACTCCACACTGGATCAGACCAGTAACCTATCGAGTCAAGTTTCTTCTTGCTGATCAGAGGAAGTACAAAGTGGCTTGTGAAAAAACATCAGTGTCAGCAATAGGAAGCAGGAGTACATGGACCCCTTTTGATCAAATGTGGCAGTCTGAAAGATGCAGATCTGAAGTCCAGAAAGGACACTGACCCCACAAACTCCCCACATGCCATCATTTTTCACAGAGGCTGTTTCATGCTTCAAAAATGCCACTCTGATGGGCTGGTATGCAGCCCTCACACCATATTAAACACTATGAACTGGAAAAAAATACATATCCATTATAGGGGGAGAAGCAGTACACAGTGTGGACACACTATTTGCCTTTGGGATCAGGAACTTGTTCCTGGCCCTCTTGTACTCAAACCGTACAGATGTGTCCTCAAGCATCTGATTGCCCTGGATGCCTCACTTTTTAAGACAACTGTTCTGGTTTCAGCCTTTATTTTAAATTATCTAAAACTGAATGCATTTTTCCTTCATGTATGTTGTGCAGTGAGGCAACAAAAACGTAACTAACAAGAATCACAGCATCCAATTACCTACAACACAGAGCAACCATATAAAAAAATTCTAGTTCCAAAAATAAAAATCAGAAATAAATTCAAGAGAATCAGAAGAGAAACCTGGCATGAAAAAGAACATGCATGTTCTCCATTCCTTCCTCAACTAGAAAAAAAGGACCCTTTTTTAAAGATTATAGTATTTAGTGAATATTTACATCATAGAAAGTCCGGTTTTTAAGTTATTATTTACATCATAGAAATTCTCAATGTTTAAGTTATTATTTTTATTAACTGATCATCTAAAAAGTTATAGAAAAGTATATGATAGCGTTTATGCAGTAAAGAATTCTACAACTCAACTTTCAAATAACAGCTATATATTCTGTGGCTCTCTTTTGTCTCTTTGCTGTTACTCCTGATTGTACAAGTTAAAGTAGTCTGAATCACTTTTCATTTTATTGATTCTAAGATTTTCTGTTAAGGATGTCCTACTTGCTGTACATTGATTTAATGTTTTAAGAAAGTCTATAAAAATGGTTTTGCTCTGTAAGTACTCTGTTTAATAATCACAACCACTCTGCCCTCCTCCTACCACAAAAACTATGTATACTTCATGCAAATGTATTATCCCTTCACTTTTTGCACTTAAACATTATGTGCATTTAAAATAGACATGTGAAAGAAAACATAGGATTTTTTTTCCTCATCAACATATACTAGAAAAATTAATATTATTATATTTTACATCTTACTTCTCAGTCTTAGCACTGGAAGAGATGATTTTTCCCCTGTGATTGTGCATTTTATAGTCTTCCTATTTTTTTTAGCCAGCAGGAACCATTTGAGTTGCTTGTTTCCAAGACTCTGCAGATATTATTGTGCACCCTTAAGCATAGTGCTGTTCTGGTTTTCCCCTATCAAATTACATCAGGTTTTCACATTTTTATGTATATTAACAACAGGACAAGCAGTACTCTCAAGAAAAAAATTGCTGGAACTTTTACTCTTGTGTCATCAAATCAACAGTGAAAAGCTGAAGTTGGATAGGTTATAATTTTCCATAGATTCTCATCTGCAAGTATATCTTTTCTTCTGAATGTTGCTTTGAAATGTGCTCCTTTCATCATCATCATCTTCGCAGATTTTTTTTTTTTTATATAAGTGAAAAAACAGTACAAAAAGAATACTCTGAAGCAGTTGTTTTGCTCAGGCACTAAAACCGGTAATTTTGTCCTTAGATATAAATGCAGATATACATAACATAGGTTCAGAAAAAAAGGAAAAGAAAGTACTGCTTTTATCTACGCAGCTTAACTTACTGATTATCATGGTGTGATGTGATGCAAAAATAAAACGGGGAAACACAGTCACCACCATAAGAAAAACAGTTCTTTTTATAAACAACTAAAACAAAAAAAAAAACTACTATCTCAACCCCTTTATAGAAGTTATATTTCATACATTGGCCAGTACATTACCATTAGAAGTTAGTTTAAAATTCTGTTTAATTAATCAGATCAATTATATTAGATTGAAAAAAAAATAATTAAAAAATTAGGATATGCAGCCAGTACCAGGAATCAGATTTAACACTTAGTCATAAAAAAGCTAAATGCAATTTCAAAAAGTAGCCTATGATCATAATCATATCTTATATCCCAGTAGAAGATTTGTATTTCCATCTGTGAAATCAAAGAATTTTAGGGTGCTACAAATGTGTCAGTAACACAAAAATGTATTCCACAGAGAAACTCCCCCTCTGCTGCACAATCTGTTTACCTACTATTACAGCACTACACGCTGTTCGCTGTCTCTGCTTCATGTTCTGGTGTCTCCTGACCACAGGGTTACAACGTGTTTATCTGCACATGGTGGTTCAGCATCCATGACAGCAAAGAGTAGCAGATAGGAAAGGAAAAGAAGCATTATGTCACATCCTGCACCTTACAGCCTAAGTAAATGCGGGGGGGGGGGGAAGAAAAACACCACAACCAGAAAGAGTGTAGATATATGTAGATATATATGGCCCCACAGTAACAGGAGCCAGTCCAGTGGGGATAGGATGTAGGCAGAATCCTTCACATACTCGGCAAGATAAAAATCAGAAGAGGTGACAATCGTTTCCCCAGAAGACTGAAATTCACTCTGCTTTATGCAGTTCTCCCAAGCCTTGTATTATTCACATCAAGAATGATTTTTATGCCTTTGACTCATGCAGATAAAACAAATTTGAATGGTCTTCAGAGGGGAAGAAGGAACAAACAAGGAGCGGAAAAAAATATCACATTTAGTAGGTGAGAGTGATTTACAAAATGCTACTGCGAAGGGGCTTGCAGGGAAGCAGGGCAGAGCTTTCTACAGGAACACTGGGTTTATTTTAATGCACAATCCTAATCAACTATTCCAACACTTGTCACTCAAAAGTAATAGCAAGAAGACGCCTCAGAAGCAAGCCTGCATTCTTCTTGTTCTCTCACCCCTCTCTTCAGACACATACAGTGTATTGGGTTCAGATCCTCAGAACTGGAGAGAGGAGTATATAAATAATCAGTGCCTGATGGCTATCTGGAAAAGTCCCATCTTTAAAGTGTTGTCCAGGGTCTTCTTACAAAATCTTACAAAATCATAGCTATAACAAGGTCTCTCTGCTTGCTATCTCATATTTCTTCCTCCATCTCTCAGCTGAAAGAGGGTATTTTTATCTCTGCCTCAAGATCCAAAGACTGTTTTCTCCATGACTTCTCCAATGAGCTCACTCAGGGTACCCCACAAAATCCATCAAGTGTCTGCTTTAGTAATCCATAAAGTACTCTGTTCCCATATAGCATTCACTGTCGCAGTTCATTTCAAAGACTTCATAAAAGAATTGCATATAAAAGGATAAAGCTTTTTTACCAAATCAAGAAAAACAGCTAATAAGAAGAATCTGACTGGAAGTTTGCTAATACATATTTTTGGAACAGAGAAGCAAAGAGAAGAAGGAAAGAAAATGAGAGAAATTGTCAAGAGGAACCTGAAGAAGGACAGGACAGAGACCAGGCACTGAATCTGAAAACAGATGAAGTTGCAAGGGAACTCTGGAAATTGTCTAATGCATCGGCCTACTCAAAGCACAGCTGACCACAGCAGATTGCTCAGGATTATGCCCAGTCCCCTCCTGAAAATCTCCAAGGATGGTCACTTCACAATCTCTCTGGGCAACCTCTGCCAGTATGTAGTCATCCTTACACTGGAAATGTTTTTCTCTAGGTATAAATGCAATGTTCTGTATTTCAGTTTACACCCGTCATCTCTTGCACTTTCACAGGGAACTGCTAAGCAGAGTCAGTCTCTTCTTCAACCTGAACAAAGACAAATATGGCCATACTAGATGCAAACATCTGACCATAAGGAATTTTTTTTCCTTTACTGAGGTTTACTTTCTTCCAAATGCTTAATAGTACCATGATTATCCTGGCAAAAGTTGGCAGATAAAGATACAAACATAAGCATTTCCTGAGAAAGTAAGAACTCTTAAAATATAAGATTATTGGGGTAATATCCTGATTCAGTTGGGTAGTCTCCTAAGAAATTATGGTACTTCTTAAAAATCAACATTTTATTAACTCTGTTTAACAAGAAAAAATGCAAGGATGTTTCCTTTTTCAGAAAAACATCCCATATACACTTTCAGTTATTCAAGTTTCTTTAAGGGAAGTACAAGAAAATTATTTTCTCCCATATGAAAAGAAGCACTAATAGTTTCCAGGGACAGCAGCCTCAGGATGTGTCACCAGAGACTAGGACAAGAAGGTAGAAGGACAATGCCCATGATTTTGTATCAAGTTCCTAAGACTTAACAGAAAGTACATTTCCTCAGAAAGTGCTGGAGTATGAGAACACACCTTAAACATCAACTCTCCCTTTGATCTGACACTTCAGTATTCTTCCTGCCAAGAACTGCTGCAGAACATCTCTGTTTCTTTCTGCAAGTTCAACTGGAGTTGCTGCTTTTGATGTACACAGCATTGCCACAGGCGAGAACTAAAGGCCATGGAGCAATTTACACTGTTCAAAAGTTAGAGAGATCAGTAGCTAAGGTATATGAAGGAAATTCCCAAGTAAACACAGCTGAGATGAGCATATCACTAACTTCTGTATTTTAGTTCATCTAGGAGAGGCAAGTGCATATAGAAACTATCCATTGTATGCCATGGAGTAAGAGAATGAACTAATACCCCACAAAGACCAGGATTTTTCATCACAGAGGCATAAAGAAAAATCTTGTTTGAGACACTGGATCTCTGTCTCTTTATTTAGATGATGGAAGACTTTAAAACTCATTTTTCTTATGTAAGGAGACACACTGGTATGGGGAGTTCGCCATAACGGAAAACAAACTTACATCCTCTCCCAAAATGCATTTGTATCTCCTTCCAACTACAGAGCTGAATGAAAACATGGAAGCAACAGGCTAATGTGGGGAAAAGCTCTGAAATAATATAATATAGAAGAAGGCCACCCTCTGGAAAGCTTTTAAATATTGTCCTTTGACATCTTAACAACATAATTTTTCAAGTCTTCTATAAAGCTATGCACTTTCTATTGACTCATCCAGAAAATAATATTTTGGTTTTGTTTGTTTTGCTCTTGTCATGTTATGTCAATATGACACCCTGGCACCTGATGCTGACCTTAATGGATTCTTGACAGAGGACCCAGCACTGCAACTTAAAATGCTGTCAATTGCTGTTTAAACGAAAAGAAAAACCAACAAATTTACAAAAATATTCATCTTTTAGCTCATACAATATTTAATGGTGTTTCCTTTGCCAATTCTTACTGCTTTGTTGATCAAAATAAACAATAGTTCTAAAGCTACAGATTTTGAAAAACCACTTGGGAGTCCTGCAGTTAAACGCAGGGTTGTGCCTCTTCAGAACGAAAACCATTAAAGATGTTTACTTAGAAACTAGGAAGCAGCTATTACTGTAGAAAAGCATTTATCCTTATTCAGAAGTTAACATCAATTTTTACATTACCTAACACAGAATTTGCTCAATCCCAAAATGTCAACTGCATCAGCAGGAGGCTCAAGTAGCTCTGATGAAGACTGAAAGGTAGTAATAATGCGACTCTATCTAGCCAAGTTTGGTTTCATGTGAAAGGCTTTTCTTGAACCATGTACACACTCTTTTCTGTTGCACAGCACTGAAACCTGAACAATGCCAAATGATATCCCATGTATTCGTTTCAGCTGGGACGCTTCCAGCTTTCTCAGAAAAGATAGGACAATGGACTAGATGGCCAATAGGATTGATTCAGGATGGCAATTTCTCTGTCCTTATACTCTTCGAAGTATTACAGAAACTATTCAGAATTTACAGTTCTATTTTATAACAAGATTTACATTGGATTAGGAAAAGTCTCTGGAATCTTTATTTCAGCATTGAAACAATTTACAGGCTAGGCTACTTAACACCGTCTAGATGTGAATCAACAACAAGGAAGTAAATGATGACCAAAAACATTATGGCCTCTCTTCCAAGTAGGCAATTTTTTACCCTTATAATTTAGAATTATATTCTAAGGATCTGCAAATCTTTTGCTGACTAATAATATTGAAAAAAGCACAGTGTACAAATTAGGGGTTTCTGTCCATTCCCAAGTTTTGAGTAGATCCTTATTTAACATTTTATGCCAGGGCATTGAGAACAGTTGCCTCAAGTTTATTCATAACTTCAAGCTTCTTGTTGATACTGCTTATCCAGTCCTAGAATAGAAGTTCTCAGTTTACAAATAGAGAACAATACCAGAACAAATTTCCTTATGCTTCCGAAGTACCATGGAAGCATGTTTTTAGATAGGTTAGGGAAAGTGATTTCTCCTACATCCTCTGGAAAGAAGTGTAAAATTTATTATTCTCCTGAATCCCAACATTTTCTGTGAAACCACTAAAAAATTAGTGGGCTCAAAAATTATATTCTTTTAAACAGACCTGTAAAAAAGTAAAGTTTAGAAGTTCTTTTTAACCTCGTGACAGATTAGTAACTCTGGTACACAGAACTCCAGAACTACAAGAAAATGAAGCAAACTCCACTCTAAAATCCACTGAAGTCAAGAGATGCACAGTCCATGAACTGTCCTCTTTCTAGGTGGCAGAATTTCAGCATGAAAGATTTTCTCTAAATTTTATACTCAATAACTGTAATGGCAAAAGGTAAAGAATTCTTTCAAATGTTAAAATGCTAAATATCTGTCTTACCATTTCTCTTTACCACTGCTTTGATTTTACCTATTAACCTACAGAGAGGTTCCCAAACAAGAAAGTTCTTGATGTCTACTGTCTGTTTTCTGCTACAGGTTTTTATGGCATTGACAATGATAGCTATCAATGTATAGTAAGAGATTGCAACTAAAACACAATAGATTAAAAAACACCGTAACTTTCATAAAACAAAATGCAATCAAGTGTTATTAATTGTCTTACACAGCCAGGCCAACTTTCAGCACTGCATAAAATCAAGCAATACAAAAGTGATATTGGAGAGGGGAGGAGAGAAGGTATTTTCAGATATTAATGAATTTATATCAATCAGAACTTCACATTATGGTAGTTAACAAACATCATATTTGGGTAACCTAAGTCTTCATTGCTATTTTCCTCTCTTTTTTTCCCATTTTATTTTTACATTTTAATTTAAATATATTTCTTATTAACTTATATAAGTTTTGATTGATAAGGTATTTATCACAATTGAATTACAGATTGCCTCACATATCACAGAATCACATAGAATGACATCGTACTCACAGATATAAGAGATATAACAGTTCCATAAAATAATCATTCAGTCAGTCCAGTGTTGACAAATATTAAAGGCTTCTAAATATTTGCAAACAACAAATTCATTGTTTGTTAATCAAAGAGCTATTTTATGATTAAGTTTAATATAGACTAACAACAATGGTTTGTCTAAGGCAAATTAACCCCTTTTGGGTTGAGCTATAACATTTCAAACATTAAAAACTATTTAGATACTTTGCATATTGCTGAAAATGAAGGATTTCAGTGGTATCACTGGACATAGTAGTATGGTAACTAGTATAAGTGAGATCAGAAATAAAATCTTGAATTGTGCAGTGTTATACCAATGTAAAAACATTTTCTAAAATTACACTGGAATGCTGCAATGTATGTACAAAGAAATACTAATACTACTTTGAAAAACTACAGAGAAGTGTAATAAAGACAGTCTAATATTAACAAGACAAAAGAAATATTTGATTTACCTGACTTTGCAATTCACTTTGTTGCTTCAGGCGAAGATTTTCTGGTGTATCAGCCACTGTAGTGAAGGACTGCTTTGGGTAATGTCTAAAAGAAGAAGGAGCACAAAGCCAAACGGTAAATATTTGCACGTGTTAGAAAGCCAAATGCACCCCAGCACTCTGTCCTACACAGTGCTGTAAAATTCTTTCATAGTTTGCTACGAATTAGAAGTATTTACTTTAAAAATATTGTGTCAGACATGCTTTGCAGAAACAACATGAACGAGTTCCTGTAGTGAATCTAAGTCCCACCCATTCATCCTGCCCACTGACTTCAAAGAACAGTTGTCCAAAATTTGTTTTCAACAGAGTGAACAAAACTACATTTAACTGCATTGTCTTGGTATAGTGCTGAACAAAGACTAAACTAAAAGCCATTAAAATTGAATTGTTTTACAGAAACCAAAACGGCATAAGAGAGTACAGCTGGAGTACCACGGTGTCTTAAAACCATTAGTGCAGAAACCAGAAGGATCAAGGCAGGCAATTCCCAGGTAGAGAAAAGCCAATTGCTTTAATGGTAAATAGGTCAATACAATACTGTAATATCCAGTACCAAAGGCTCTGGTATCTCAGAACTGCAATCTTTCAGGCATCACTATTTCCATTTGAAATTTTACACCTTTACAATTTATTCCAATTATTTGCTTTGGCATTTTATGGTAATGGTCTCTAGGGGACTTTGCTTGAGCAGGAAGGCTGGACTAGATGACCTTGAATGATCTCTTCCAATCTCATTCATTCTGTGATCCTGTGAACTGTAGCAATCAAACCTTACTCATTCATGGAACCACTATTTATTAATTTTCATGGATTTATCCTACAACTTGACTATTAAACAAAAAGTTGTATTATACAAAAGACCACAAAAAGAAGGAAATAACAAAACATCTCAAAATAGATATATTTGTATGAGCCAGAAACGCCATGAGGAAACTGGTTCTTACTAATTACTTTCCATCATCTTCTGTGTGAAACCAACACGTTCACCTTACAACCATGTGAGGCCCTCATGTCTTCAGTTACAATTCACAGCTTCCCATGTCGGCCAGCTACCACATTTGTGCCTTCAACATTTCAAAGTATTAGACAACAGGCATAGTATTTCAGACACAGTAACATCTGCAGCATAATTTCTACAGAAGGAGTAAACAGTGTCTGAAGACTGACGATAGAAGCATTAAACATTTCCACGTTCAAACTCCAGCTATCTCTAATGTGTTCTTTCAGCAGCTAGTTCAGTTGCTATAGCTTCATCATAAAATTTCTGTTCTGTGCAAAGATGATACATATTTTCATTCAAAATTGTATTTTGTTAGAAAGTTTTCTGTTTATAAGCTCTATTTCCATGAAGTGCATGGTTTCAGTAAAAAATTGTTTTTCAGAAAAAAATAAAGCATTCATGAAAAATTAAGGAGGATTTAAGTTTTTAGCCAAAAGATGAATGTTTCCTTTCAGAAATGCAAAAGCAATACTTGATGAAAAATGGACTTCATGCAGTCAACTTTGCTCCAGGTCTGATCCCCCCCATCAGATGACAACTTGCATTGCCAGACTTCCACATCATGGCACGACAGAGTAGACTCATGCACCAAGAGGCTGTGGAACATCCCCTCATTTATGGTGTCATTACGCAGGGAAAACAGAGGAGAAATACAGGACAACCTAGGGATTTCATGCTCCCAAGGAAAAACAACTGCATAGAAAGAGCAAAAAATAAATACTTTGATGGAAGAAAGCCTTTCCTCACAGAAGTGTAAGAATCATCCCGGGTTGGATACTAGTAGGTGGACAAATAACACCACTCTTTATTTTATGGCGATATACCTCCCCACCTATTATGTCAGCCACTTGTCTCAGAGAGCTCATGTCACTGAAAACTAGAAAACAAAATTCCTAGGCATGACACTCTCCAGCCTATTCATTTGGAGTTGCAGCCAAGTCTACCTTGGGACAGGGAAATACTTCCAGAATGGCTTCTCTTTTTTTTTCTTTATTTCTTTATTTCACTGTCTTCTGTCTCACCCTTTCTTCTTCTGTATAAAGGCAAAAAAACAAATGCTAGACTAGCCACAGGGATGGTCATAAGCCCTTTTTGGAAAGCAGCAATGGGCAGATGGGGAAGGCAACAAGCCACCTCACAGCCAGGCATTGCTGCTACCCAAGGAAGATTGTAGCAATGGTGCATAATTCACACCTTAAAGCATTGCAGACTTCCACATAGGAGCCATGAGATATCCACGGATAACTCCTGTAGATGATAGAATCCATGTCCCTAAAAAAACATCATCTGTCGCACATGCAGTTAAAAATTACATAATGCATATGTTGAATGCTGAAAGCATTCCCCTAAACATTCATAGCACCACTTTACACCATGGTTACATATCATGACCCTGGTACCAAAATCACAATAATCACCCATGTTCATCCTTTTTAACATGGAGAATACAGTGTGTGAGTCAGCTCAGACAGGTTTTTGGGCCTGGTCCCCTTGTGAAATGAGTGGACAATGATGTGAGGCAAGCGTCTCAGCCACAGCCCCCAGGGATGCTGTTAGCAACAGCAGCAGAGAACTACAAATGCAGGCTGCTAAATTAAACCCCTCTATTCTGAAGCATAGGGACATACACCTTTTCCCTATCATACACCAGCTCTCACTTCTGATCATTTGCAAAAGAAATGCTTTCTTGCACAGTTAGTATTCAGAAGCCCACAGGTATTTCAACAGTCCAAGCAAACCACTTCAGAACCAATGTATCTGAGTTCATTATTTATTTTAGAAGCACTAGCTCCATACTTCAAGTAAAAAAGGTATGCTTAGTCTTGAACAACCACTCCTTTAGTATGCTTGAAAATACAAGGTAAACTGATTTTATCAGTGAAAAGTATTTATACTTGACCATGGAAATAAACAATACACATGATAAGTGAACAAAACTGCTGAAATTTAAATCAGCCTTTAAACTGATCACATAAACCATTTAGCAAAATGTATTACAGTGATTAAAATAAGAATCATTAAACAAAATTAAATTAGCAGTACATTCTGCTATGGGTTGTCATTTTAACTGCAGCTGATTTATGAAACCACTCACACGGTATATCAAACCAGAAAGACATGGGTTTAGATTCATCCCTTCTAATTTATGGAAATTCTTGCCTCAAATGCATTAAAAAGACTAGTGTTAAATTTAAATCCTATCTTCAGCTTTTCACATTTGTTTTAAGCTTACTGATAGCATGTCTTCAGGATAATTATCAGTATTTAAAATACCAAATTATGTAAATACTATCTAAGATCATTGTACCATTGGATACTTTTGACTGAAATAGAAGCCTGAAACAAAAGTGTTAAAATTCACAAATCTGCTTTATTAACTATCAGTTTGGGGCTGTACCACATTTTGTCAACATGTTCTGAATAAGGATGAGTAACTGGATGGCAACAGCCTTTAATTCAAAAGGCCGACAGTGGTCCCTGGTAATCCGTTGCTCAGCTTCCCTTTTGTCCAAGATGATGCCTGAGAAAGAGCCAGGAATTGGTTAAAGAGGTTGATCTCATGTCAGCTATTTGATAGCAATGTCCAAAGGATTTTTTTTGTTTGTTTTAAGTCTTTGTTAGTTGTCTAAGTCTACTTAGCAATATGTCTTACCACACTAATGCTATTAGGATTAATCCTGTATAAAGATCTATACAAGAAGTTCCAGAACAAATCAGGATACACCGTATGGTGTCTGTGCTGTGGGTTACAGTATTGCCTGCTTCAGCTGCACAGCTTGATTAATAAATCAAACCACAACTCAATCTCCAACTCCTTCTGAGCAAACTCCTTCACTTTCAATATTTGGAAATAGTAAAATCTCCAAGAATTCAGGAAAGTACATGAAAGTTTCCTATCTTTTCCAATGACCAAAGATAGGAATTTTCCCAAATACTTGTTTAGCTGTAGTTTTCATCAGCTTTTCCACTCTCTCAAACCAACAAAAGGGGGGAAAAAAACCAAAACCAAACAAACAAACAAACAAGCAAACAAAACACCTAATGTCCTGAAAGAATGGGATGAAGATTCAGCTTTCTCTCTTTTGAAAAAGATTATATTCAAAGACTGAGATAAATTCAAACATCTACTGAAATATACCTAATGAAGACTTAACCAACAAGATGACAAGGAGTTTTGTGTGTGTATTTTCTGACTGCAACATTAACTGTTACTATCCACAGTTACAGAAATAAACCCTTTGTCAGCTTTACTGGATTCTACTGGGTTATCACTCCCCTAGAATAGCTATTCAGTATTTGCCTTCAACATTAAATTTGTGATATCTCTTAACCAGAGAACAGACACAAAATACACAAATCAAAATTATTCTCCTAAGCAGAGGGTCAGCTCCATCATATATTTTCATAATAACAATCACCATCACTGGCTGTCACATTAAGCTGTATCTGTCCTCTCCTAAATATTGCCTGAAATAACTGTGTTTCTAATTAAAGCAAACTCTAAAAGACAACGAGGTTAAAAGGAAAACACTTATTTTCAGTTGCAGTAATACAGATTGGAACAAAACAAACCTGAAAAATAATGTAGTAAAATCTTACAGGAATTACAAAAATTCTAAAAGCTAATTATTTTTTAAAAACTAGCCCTTTAGTACAGTGTATGCAAAAATTGCAAATAAATAGTAAATAATGATGTAGCAGTTTGGATGCCTCCTAAGCTCACAACAACTGAAGGACAGGTAGGCAAGCTCAATCTCGGACCTCCCAGGGCACAATCTGCTCAATGTTATCTGAGCCCACATCAACAAACAGCACAAAAACACAAGAGAAGAAACACCAGAGATCTCCAATTATGTCTCATATAAAAGAGATGGGACAAAATAATTTATCCAGGATAAAGGTGGGTGACAAGATACTAAGTTGTGCTCATCTAGGGAGAGTTTAAACCAGCAGTTTGAAGAGGCACAGGGCTACTTTCATCTCCTTACCTTAAAACTGTGCCATTCACAGAAAGACATGTAAGATGCACAATGGCAGAGAAAGAATCAGCAGGAGGGATACCTTGCCCACAGCTGACTATTTGATTTGAAATTCGTGCTCACTTACACTTACTGCTCTGAAGCTCCAGGAGGGATTTCTTTGGGTTTCCTCTTTTGTTTTGAGCTTTCTGTGCAAGATCACTTATTTGCATGCAATTATAAAGGCTTTTGTAGGAGGAATAATGTAACTAGTAGATAATACAGCTTTGGTGTGGCAGCACTTGGGCAGTGAAGCGGACAAGAAATATATTACAGTTCTCCAGAAATTACTCTGAAGATGCCATTCCCTTTGGCTACTGGAATCTACCCTACTGTATGAAGAAAGGTACTCTGGCTGCAATTAGTTTGCTTCAGAACATATTTTTCCATCTTCTATTTTTCAAGGGACTTACTTTTTCCAATATTTAATTTGTGCATCTGTACTTCCTACTTGAAGTAAAAGAGAAAGTTCCTCCCATGTGCTAGCTGAATACAAGTTCCTATTTATGAGAAAAATCCCCTAGAGACATGAGTTTGTATTGATTTGGAGAAGATTTGGCAAGCAGTACGATCCAAGAAAAAGAAATGTTACGAGTAAGGATATTCCACTTGCTTATTGGGATAAGCCATAACATACTTGCTCCTGGAGCAAGTAAAAAGCCACTTATCACATAAAACCAGACACATGTTGCACATCACTTTGCTACTAGACTTGCACACGATACACAACTACATAAACCCATATCTGGGGCTCCCTTCAAAAGCTAAGGTGTGGGACCATATTAAATATTGTGTATCTGGTCCTAAGACACAGGTTAGTGCCTTACTATTCTCTGCAAAAGGCTGAAAAAACGGAACCATTTAGAGAAAGCAGCAAGGCAGAAAATTTGAATAAAACTGTGTTTACAATTTGAATAGAACTGTGTAAAGATAAATTTCATGACTCTCACAATTTGAAATTCCATTCCTAAATTCTACTGTATCAAACTACTGGAGTAGTTAGCTCTGCAAATGTTATACATTGAGGAACACCTGAAATCACAGAGAAGTCGACTTCATAGTAATTTTATAATTACTGGCAGAAGGGGCAGCCAAGGAAAAGAGGTCTGCAGTACCTTATTTTAGAATTTAAAAAGACAGATTATTTTTTAAAAGTACTAAAATCTTGTAAATTTCCAACTTTTTCATAGCCTATATCCAAAAGCTTTAACGTTAGTCAAGTGGTCAGTTTTGGTTAAGGTTTAGGGAAAAAGCATAGATGTACCATTGAATTACTTTGTACTTACAATACCAAGATGACCCAGAAACCTACTCCAAATGCATCTTAAGATTTGCAGTGCTCCCATATCATATTTCGACTAACTCCCCTTAAGACTGCTCCAAGCAGGGTTGGCAAGGACAGGGCAAGTGCCACCAACATTGGCACTGTCACAGAGGACAGCTGTGCACCTGCTTTGACCACCAAGGATTACTGTCCTCCTGCTTCCTCCCAGCAACTGTTTCAGAACAAAAAGATCCTACAGCTCTTAGGTGGTACTAGTGTTTACCCCATTTCTTACATTTTCCTTTTGCAATTTCATATTTATTATATGTAGAAAAGATGCATTGTTAAGGAGACAGATGAGTCTTGCTTCTTGAGCAATTGAGGTCAAAACATTTTCATTTTAAAGATTTGAAAAAATACAGCAGAAAGGGGACACTGTTTGTATTTAAGAAACTTTTCATACAATAAGAAGAATTGTTACAATACAGATCTCATCCAGATTTAGCAGAAAGATCAAAAGGAATAAAATTCAAGCACCATGGATGTCAAAAGTAGAACTGCTAGAATTTTCAGTGGAGCCAGGCACTCACCCTTTCAATAATTTACCTATTCCTCAGCTATGGGATTCCAGTGCTTGAGGAAAGAAAATTATTCACTAGCAGACCAAAAACTACAGGGTAGCCTGGAGCTGTGCAGGGATCCACTGGAAGCACATTAACTGGTATTGACAACAGATCAAGAAGTGAGAGCCACTGCTGGAGAAGGACACACAAAAAAATGCACAGAAAGTTTAGGGAAGCTTGAAAGGTGGAGGCAACAGTTGCAAAACAAAATAATAAAAAAAAAATCTGACTGCAGCAGCAAAATCTGTTGAAAACGCACGCAGTGAGTTCACTCAGAGCTCAGGGAGGTTCATACATCACCTCGACACAGAAAACCTCACAGAAGTTTAAGAAAACTTTGCTTTTATATATTTTGAATTAATCACCAGTGGCACAACAAAAGGTTGATGACTCAATATTTCCAAATTATTTTGTTTCAGATACTGTGATTATTGTAATTTCTTTCAAAATATCCAGGAGACAAAAGTACAGGAAAAAACACAGACTGAAGCTGAGTTTCTAACTTCACTTACCAATTTACAGCAGCAGATCTAGCAGAGTGAAAAAACACACAGTACGATCCATAGTTCCCACGGTCTATGTTTTTTAGGCCTTTAACCTCCTGCTGTCCTCTTTTAAAGATGTCAGCAAGAGTACACAGAGATAGACCATAAAAGCAATACGTTTTGCACAGGTCCAAATGCTTAGTCTGCCTGCTCCAATGTAGTCCTGACATGTTACATATAGACACACATACAGATATTTATCAAACCTCTACTATGCAGGTTTGTTCAAGTTCTGCGTTTCACTGGGGTATAATTAATGCAGACAGCAATGGCAAATTTTCTTACAAAATCCCTTAAATTTTTCTGTTAATCATTCTACCTTCAATATATCAGTATCTCAAGCAGCACGACACTGAATTATGCAGTCTTAAATTCTGCTCTTACGTATAATATGAAAAATGCACTCTTCCTGTACCCACCCCTCCCCTCCAATTCTGGAGTATTTTCAAAAAAACAACTCTTACGGAAAAAAAAATTACCCATATACCTTTCTCTGCTTACCATAGCCTATTATTTTTGTACATGACTAATTCCAATGATTCTCATCTTACATATCAAGACTACCAGATCTTCATGAGTTTACAAACAGAACTTTTGTAGTTTCCTTTCTTTCCAATACTGCAATTCCATCACCTGATATCTGATCATAGGTATTATACATAAATCATCTCTCTAATTGTTCCTCAGGTAATAAAATATATTTGTATTCAGTGAAATGTAGACAATATATAAAGAATATATAGATATTTCATTTAATAATTTCCTTACCAAAAGGAATATCACATTACATTAAACTGCATCTTTACAAGTAATGTAGCTTGACCAACATTATTTCCCTAATGTTCCTACAGTAGATCCGGCCTATTCCTATCCTTCATACACAGTAAGGTACTTTTAATAGAAAGTTATCATTACATCAGAACAGCATTATACGTCAGCCTGCCACACTGAAAGCAAAAACCTCTTTCTGTGCATGTGTAGCAAGTTAAGCTGAGGAAATCTTGAAAGTAACCACATCCTATAAATGTATAAAGACCAAACCAGACCACTTGAAAAGCTCCTAAGCAATTGGAAGCACTAAGCATGGGGATTTAAAAATGACATCCATTTAAATGTACAGCTTTCTGATACTAGCACTAGCCACAAGCAGAAGAGAAGTAAAACTTGAATCTATCCTAATAATATTTTCTTCCCTGTCATCTTTTTAAATATAAGAAACACTACAGAAGTTAGATCTTTTATGTTAAAAATTTTAGAATTGAACTTTCATGACAGTAACATCAGAAATAATAACAAGTGATTACCTACTGCTTACTGCTTGTATTAAGCCCTCTGCTTCCAAGAAATTATTGACCAAAAGAATATTTGCTACTAAAAACTGAAATTCTCAGTCATTCATTAGTGCTTCTGAATTTCAAAGTTACCATTCAAGACATGGCAATTATGACCAAGGGGACAGTAAAAAAGCCATTCAGAAGACCGAAGAGAAATAAGTGCTAGAAAGACATCATAGTTTTCTTGACCTCACAAAAACTTCTATTTAGATGGCTATCAAGAGGGTGGGAAATCTAATACCCCTAAAAGCCAAAAGGCATCTGCCAAGTCATAAGTCTACTGAGCTTAAGTCATAACTGACTGACCTCTTCCAGAGCTACAAGTGTCATTCTGAAGAGCTTAGCCAAGTATATACTACTCCCTTCAGAGGGACTGTTCCTGCAGCTAAGGATAGAAGCAGATCCCAGATACTGTAACTGTGAAGAACTGGGAGAGAAGACTAAAAGGGAGATGGAAACAATTCATCTCCAAAGTCTTAATATTGCTAGCCCTTTAACTGTAACCACAGTATAAGTGTTTGTCCTCTAAAACTGTGCCAACACCATCAATTCCAAAGAGCAAAAAAAGCACATTAAACAGAGTTATATTTACATGTGTGCTAGAGGAAAAAAAGAGAAGTTGCTTTTTCTGCCAAGTGGAAATTTTACTAGTTGCTTGTTCGCATATTGTAAATTTTAAGCAGCTATGTTAACAGTACAGCTTTATAAACAATCTCTCCTTTAATGTGTCCATTTCTATAAAACTAGTATTAGTAGGAAAAAAAGTTATACCATGCAAGTATTTTATAATTAAAAAATATTGTGTGTAAGATTTCATTTAACAGCATATTCACCTATACAAAATTATTAAATGATAAATTCAGCTTTTGTTCACAAACAAAGAATACTCTGTGGAAAGAGTACGAGGATGTATAAGCAAACACTGTAATTTTTAATGTAAATCCTTGGCAAAAGTCAACGTATTATAAAATTAATTTAATACTGTTCTATGTGACACTTCACAGACCCCTCATGATGTGATGCAGGACGTCACATTTCACAGAAGATCCGGTCTGTAAGTACCAGATTCTAAATCCTGTGTAATCTGATCAAAGCACATGTTCTTTTTATCATAAAAAGCAACAGCCAGGTAACATTTTCACTAATACCCTGCAAACACCTCCAGAATTTATGCATACATTATGTTTTTTGTGCCTCCCGGACTGTTAATTATTTTGACTAGGTGCAGTTGCCATTGCTAATTAAATGCTCCATCAGTATTGCTGCAAAGACTGTCCTCTCTCCTCTTTGCTTTCTCTCCTTTCTCCCTGCTTGAAACTATACCTCCATGTATCTTCCAGGGGGTTCTGTCACAGCTCTTAGTATTTTTTATTAAAGACTTGGGCAAATGAATGAGCTTGATGTAATTCACAGAGCATAGGCTTTCTCATCACTTTCTTGGACAGAGACCCTAAATTCCACCCAAATTCTGTTTCAGAGACTGAAGCAACTGCAGTGGATATCATCCAAGATGACTTCCACAAGCTTCCACAGAGAAAGTTATTCAAACTATAGAATCATAAAATCATAGAAAGGCTTGGGTTGGAAGGGGCCTTGAAGATCATCTAATCCAACTGCACTAACATGGGCAGGGATGACACCCATTAGATCAGGTTGCTCAAGGCCACATCCAACCTGGCCTTGAACACCTCCAGGGACAGGGCATCTACAACTCCTCTGCAAACACACAGAACTCTATAACATCTCCTGAGCTTTTCACTCCTTTAGCCTGAAGACCTCTCTGTTGAGTTGCCTCTCAACAACATGAGAACAAAAGGCAAAGAAATATTTTCCATCTTCCCCCCTTGGACACAAGAGAGCAGCTGATGAATGGTTGCCAATATGCTGAGAAATCAATCCTTTAGGATATAAAATAGGCACAAACAAAATTATGTTAGTTGAATAACATGTAAGAGGAATTCAAGCTATTCCTAAGCCAAATTACAAAAACGGCCTTCCCAAAGCACAAAATAAATATTTTAACTACAGCTAAATGCAGAGAAAGAGCTATTCCCATGAGGTATAGAAAAATTCAGCCTATAAGAGCAGATACATTATCACACTGCCAGATCAAATGCAAAAAGGTGGATTATGGGATAGGTAGAGAAGAAAGGAAGTCACAGAACTAATTGTGAAAAGACATGTGATATGTGTAAGATGAAAGGAAAAGCTTCAGATCACACAGCTTAGTCTTTAAATAGCCTTTACACCACAGGAATACAGAAGACCTGGGAAGGCATTCATAACCATGGGAAAAAAAAAAAAAAAAAGGAAGTGAAACATCTAACTCTTGTCCTCATTCCTAAATGCTGCAGGCTGTGGATCTGTCAGATATCACCATCTGAGCCCCTTCTACACCTATTACTACATTCCTTCAAACCCATCAGCTAGATCTTCCATGGCCAGAGCCTTCAGAGGGCAACTGAATCCATTCAGAATAAAACCGAATATGTGTCTTTGAGTACCAGATAAAGAGAGAGATGATAGGAAATGCAAAGAAAACTATGTGTAGCTGCTATATTGAAGTTCACAATGACTTGCAGGAAATACAATCACAACTGAAGCTTGCACATGAACACCTAAAACTAATCTTATGGTTGAAAAACAGTTATTTGTACTGTAAGTGCGTGATCAGTACTACCATCTGTTTGCTAGCACAAGAGAAAGTAAACCTGTTAAACTATTATCTTAAGAAGTCAATAAATCAAGGCTGCAAGACCACAGAGATTCCTTTAAACTGATGAAGTTTTTTTCAGCTGGTAAATTATTTTTATTAATCAGCCAGTAATTTTTTTTTTTAAATGTAAACTACAATGCTAATGCCTTTCTTGCCAAATTTTGTTACAATTACACATGGATTATTACTAACAAAGCCTTCCACAAAGGCAAAAATAAAATACTTATTTTATAAAAATGAAGGAAGAAGCAATCAATAAATTATTTCATTATTTATAAGCAACTTTAACTCAATTTCCACAGAATCGCTAACCTTTCCATTGGGAACCGGATTATTTTTGTTTCCTACAGATTTACTGATATGCACACAATGAGCACACAACCCTGTTGTGTTCATAGAAATGAAAAGTATGCTTCCACTAATTTCTTGCAACTCAGTGAGGAAGAAGCCTGACGCCTCTGAAGCAGTTCACTGACTAACATCCCCTGAGTACCAGCCAAGTCATGTGAAATCACTGGTAAAGCACATGACTTGCTCTACAGGCCTGAAGAAATTTACACTAAAAAATAAACTGCATTTTCTGAATATTTCAGAAACAAAATCAGTATTTTAAAGCTTAACAAGCCATAAGCCTTTTGCCAAAGCTGAACTGTGCTCCAAATGTCTCTTGGATATGTAATTATATTTCCTTTCTTGTATTGCAACTCTTCCCGGTGGGCTTCATAGGGATTTTTACTCCCTGATGGAAGTACACTACCAGACGGGAGCATATAGTTCCTTCTACAAATAGCTTTTAACACAAGAACAAATGCACAGAAGAAATACAGTTTCAGCATGCAAACTAGAGCATTTCCAAGTGCTTAAAGCACCTCTTAAGCATTTGTTTCAAACTGCAAAAATTCAGGACAGATTTAAAACTTAAACACATTGCTCAAGTCTGCAGAAGAGTCCATGCTCCTTCATCTGTCTGTCCTCCTGCACCAGCACACGAGAGCCTCTGACTGATGGAGCTCAGTCTTTTCATCAAAACACAGAGACATAGATATCCAAGATGTTTAACACTGTCACTTCTACTCAACTCAAGATGAAGAAGATCTCACTTGAGAAATCTAAGGCATCTGTGGAGCACTGCAGTGGCCAAGAAAAGCAAAGGGAAAACCTCTGCACACCATAACCCACGTTTGCTAAGAATATTATTCAAGTAAAAAGTAAATTATCTGAACGACAGTTGCTCGCAACCAAGACTTGATGAATATCCACAGTTTCACTGAAATCTAAATGGTAAAAGGTTATGGTGGAGTCCAAAATAAGTACCCCAAAAAAACAATTTTCACAAGACATGATTTCTGTGGAATAAAAAGAGATCTTGAGAGGAAAAAAAAAATTGACAATATAGTGAATTAATCTGGTTTTGTCAAAATTGTTAAAAACATACAACTTGTGCATTGCTCACCAGTAAAAGACGAAATCTTCAGTTTTGATGGGAAGTTGGATATATTACAAAGAATAGGTATAGAGAATACTGTCAGCAGAGCTGTTGAAAGAATTTCTGCTATAATCAGAAATATAATAGGACAATAGAGCATAACTGTTGTTGCTGTGCAGAATTTAAAATACATACCTTCCCCATGCAAATACTTGTATGTCTTTTAAGCTCTTGTTTGGTCTTTTCTTCCCCAAGTCTTTTAATATGCCTCTTAATGTCTTCTCATGCCTTTTAAGGTTCTTCAATTTTTAATAAATTAAGTTGGAGCTCAATCTCTGCGAGTTTCTGGCTCAGACACAGTGTCTAGTCTGCTGCTTCCCTATCAGTTATGAAAGATTGATGAGGTCCTCCCCTGAAAATCGGGTTGATTCACAAGCCTAAAGAGACAATTTTTCAGGCTGCCAGGTATGGATCCAGGCACCTAAACTTTACATCTGTGCCAGTAAATTAAAAACCATCTTGCAACACTCTCTGTTAGTGAGATTAACTGGCATAGAGCAATTAATATCACTGTTCAAACTCTCCTACTGTCCAAAACAGGGTTACCATGCCTGGATAGAACAGAAGTTAGTTTGGTTGTGAACAGAGCCATACCTAGGAACTGCTTGGGAGAGAGTAACTAACACAGGCTCAAGGCATTGTGCCTGTCAGCATTTTAGCAATTTTACCATGTAGTCAATTGAGTTTCATACCAATCTCTAATTTGCTAGTACAGATGAAACAAAGAAGTCTGAGCTGGAGTTCCTGTACCCCTGGAATCCCAGCCCCTCTGCTCTCCAGGAAGAATCTTCAACAACTTCTGCTCTAACGTTTTAATCATGTGAGTTCTTCTATGTGGCTTTTCTAAACCTTCTTGACTCTTTGTTCCTAAATCACAGAACCACAGAAGAGCTGAGGCTGGAAGTCACCTCTGAAAACCATCAAAGCACAGACAACTAGAACAGGTTGCTTGTGACCATGCCCAGTCTTCCTCTGAGTATCTCCAAGGATAGACCCACTCCAGGCAACCTATGGCAGTGTTCAATCACCCTCATGCTGAAAAGTCAACCTCAGGTTCATCTTTGTGGCCTTCTGCTTCACTCCAGTATGTCCCAATACTCCACTACAGTTGTGTCCCACTAGGGCTGAGTAGAAGGAAAAGATCACCTCCTTTGAGTTGCTGGCAGCTCCCTTCATAGTGCAGCCCAGGCTGATGGGTTATTTCTCCCTGGAGTCAGTATTAGACATTTGCTTTTGCAGAGCTTCATGAGGTTCCTGTCAGCCCACTTCTCCAGCCTGTCGAGGTTCCTCGGGGTGGCAGCACAGCCCCCTGGTGTATTGTCCACTCTTCCCAGTTCTCAGTCATCTGCAAACTTGCTCAGGGTTCATTCTGTCCCATCACCCTGATCCTTAGTGAGGGCATTAAATTGTACTGGACCCAGCATCGTATCTAGGGGTATATCTCTGGATACCAGCAGGGCTGTCTGCCACTGATCACAACCCTCTGAGCATGGCAGTTCAGACAGTTTTCAGTCCATCTCAGTATCCATTTATCTAGCTCACACTTCATCACTTCTCTATGATGATGGTATGGGAAATTGTCAAAAGCCATACTAAAGTTGAGATAAACATGTATACACAGCCACAAACCTGGTCTAGAAGTCTCTATATAAAACTAATCTTCCTTGCAGAATGAAAATCATTAACACTGAATACTTTACATTAAGATTTCAAAAGTAATGGTTTCAATTTCTTCTATTTTTCTATTGGTGGGTTCAATGAGAAAGAAAAAGTCATAAATTTAATATTTAAAGTCAAATTTTGTTATAGTTATTTTTTTGTCACTACTATTATTTACTTTAATGCTAAATTTTCTGCTACTGAGAATTCTCATACACAAATTATGTAGCTTTTCTCTCCCCAAAGCCAACAATTGCCAAGTAAGGTAAATGAGGAAAGCACAGATGCAAATGCTCATAAACAAAGTAAAACCAGTAGTGGGATGAAGGCAAAATCTTTACAATAGCCAGCACTGCAGCTGGCCAGGGAAACAAAACTCACCATCTCAGTGCATTTCACTTCTTGTTTTTTCTTTTGTCATTGACCTCTTCTCAAATCTCTACCCTTAAAATTCTGTCTATTGCTTCTTGGCTGAAAGTGTTGGGGAGGAAGCAAGAAATGAACAAGGACGCTGACATGCTAGAAAAGGGTTCTGTTTCCCACAATAATTCTTGCACAAAGGGCCAGCAGTGCGTGGTTCTCTCTATGTGGTGCTGCATACAACGATAGCCTTGCATATGTCCCACCATGGGTTACTCCACCACCAGCCTGACAACAGTTGGAGGCTGAGAGAGACATACCACGGTGACATACTGATAACTACTAGAGAGGCTCAGCCATCTGCCTCCTGCTACTTGCACGACAATGCAAGCTGCAGTTTAAAACACCCCTGTCATGTTAGACAGCCTTAACCCTGCCTCTCTCTGCTCGTGCCCTCCGTGGGCAACACAGCTTTGCTTTCCACAGGAGGACACCCGGGGCTGTATTAACAGGAACACTGCTGGCAGATTGAGGGAAGCAGTTATCCCCGTCTGTCTAGCATTCATTAGGCCACATCTACAAGCCTGTATCCAGCACTGGGTTTGCAATAACTGAAAGATCAATAAACCAGAGTGAGATCAATGAGGGCTAACAAGATGGTCAGCTGGCTGGAGCACTTGCCCTGTGAGAACAGGCTAAGGGAGCAGGGCTTGTTCAGCCTTGAGAAGAAATGGTTCTGAAGCAACCTAATAGCAGCCTTCCAGCACTTGCAAGGAGTTGGAAAAGAAAGAGAAATCCTGAAAGGAATATAAAATATAGGGAGCCAGGCTTTTTCATAGTGATGCCTTGTGGGAACACAATAGAAAATGAGCATAAATTGAAAAAAGGCGGGTTCAGGCTGGACATAAGAAGAAACTCTTTCACCATTAGGACAGACAAATAATGGAAAAGATTACCTAAAGAAGTTACACAGGCTCCATTGTTGGATGTTTTAAGACCCGATTGGTCACAGCTGACTCTCCTTCAAGCAGGACCTCCTGAGGTCCCCTCAGTATGAATTATCATATGATCCTAAGATAGCTTCCATTCACATTTCTGAGGCTCTGTACAGATATCTTTGAACTGGGGTGGCTCTGACATAGAGAAAAGTGGGGTCCATGCCAAGCAGAACTTTCAATCCTTGGTAAAATCCGAGTCTTATTTCGCTCTTGAATTAAGTGAAGACAGTGCATCTACTAGCACTGTACCTCAGCACACTAGAAAAGGAAATATGTATCAGAATAGGAAATGTACTGTGCTGGTGCAGTAGCCCTCAGCGGGGCTTTCCTTGAGTTTCATTAAAGTCAAAGACGGACATGCAACAACCAGGCTGAGCACAAGGAACTGGCTGCAGAAGTTGGGAGATGCCAACACCCCAGCTGTTTTATCATGAGGAGAGCAGTGAGAATTTATCCAGATACGTATTTATACATGAAGCACATGCACAACCAGGTGCTTCAAACCTCATAGGTAAAGTGAAGTTGAACAAAATAGATTTTGTGTAATGAAAAACAAGTTCAGTAAATATGCTACAGAGTACTCATGCATAATGCACCAGTTCAGTAGTCCTCAGCAGGAATCTTGTCAGTGCACAGAAATGGGCCAGTAAAAAACTGGACTGAGCACAAAACAGGGCACGTAGTAAAAATTTACCAGTTTTTTTACCAAGTTAAAGCTATTTTTCCTGTTTTCTCAGGCTATAGTATCTAAATATTCCTACTTGTCACTATTAACCTGGTACTGAATAACCTACCTCATCCTTGTTCATGGCACATTCCTTTCTGCACTGCTGCTGCATTAAACACATGCATACACAACTACTACAAAATACTCCACTGAGATTCCCATCAGTCCAAAAGCACTCAAGCCTCAACTGCCTTTGAAGGAAGCAAAGGTGACCCAGCAAAGCAACAGCTGGTCCTGATCCACATGATCAGCAGGGGCTGTCACTGGAACAGAAAGACAGCAAACAACTGGGTCACCAGATGTATGTGACCACAACACATTTCCAAGTAGCTCTGAGAAACACTTCAATGGGAACGTAGTATAGCTTCCCTCAGGTTTCTGTCCTGCTAACAGTTGAACTTCGGTTAAGTAAGGGAAGGCCTCTTAAGACTTTTCACTGCAGTCCCACTTGTAGATTACGGTGTAAGGAAAAAACTCACAGTACCAAAGTCTAACAGCCTAAAACGTCGGATATTTGCACAGCACCTTATTTATTCTCTGTGACACATAGCCAACTTGCCAGCAAAGTATTAGAAATAAGCAATAATTCAAAGACTAAAAGGTGACCAGATGAAACAACTACTCATTCAATTGAAATACTTCTTCAATTATACTCTGCCTTGAAAGTGGATCACAGGCCTCCTAAGATTGAGAGGAAATTTTCATAACTTTGTATTTATTGGCCTCTGCTGAGACAAAGAAAAAAGTGATGCAGCAGAAATTAAAAGAAAACACCCCTTCAAATGTAAAACCTGTATATACAGCCAGAACAGCAAATGCAAAATTATCTCCTGTCTTTGGTCACTGTTGCAACTGTAAGTTCCACCAATCACTTTTCTATTTATTTTTCCAGTGAGTCTGAGAGCGTGGACCCAGTTAATGGAAGCAACTCAGAGATGCACACTCTTGCCAAATGTGACCTAATCCCTATTAGCCCTAGGTACAGGTTTTGAGTTAAAGCAGCTTTATGCTCTCCATTTCCTTTCATTTGAGTAGATCAGCTCAATTTGAGCTTTATCTGTTTTTAAAAAGATAGATTTCACTTAGATTAGAAAACCAATCTTTCACTGAGAGGTAGAACCACCTGAATTGAGAGCAGGCAGGGAAATACTGATGGGGGAAAGAAAAATATGATAAAGTACTCGGTTGTATCTCAGGAAAAAAAAACAAACGGGAGAGGCTGAGGAAAAGGAGGGTCTCAAAAATGTTTCATAACTGAGGGAAGTAGAAGAGGGCAGCTGGAGAATAGGGCATAAACTATTTTCTTTCCTGCCAATACGCTATTAGCTGACAGTGACAGAAATAGAGGGAAAATGGGTCAACAGTGTTACATGAACAGAAACTCCACATTGCCATCTTTGTGCAGAAGAAAAAAGGACAGGATGGTCTTTTAGAAACCCATACAATGAAATGCAAAGTCCAGTAAAGTCTCTTATGCTTTCTATCATACAATCTGCCCTGAAATGTCAAGAAATCTGAACATAACTATCTATCCCTGTCACTGAGAAAAGAGAATACATTTACAGATCAATGGGAGCCACTCCCTGATTTATGAATCTCATATCCCTCCTAATTCTTCTCATAAACATCATGAATCCATATGGTGTCCAAGTGTTACATTTTGTGTTTGATTTAGCTAAAAGATATTTAAAACAAACAAAACCAGACCCAAGATATTTCTACGCATTGAAGAGTTCCCCACTGACTCCTTCTTAGCTGAACCTCAGGAATGTAGTGTCCTTTATAATTCAAGTGCATTAAATCAGATCTAAAGAACTTCCCATTTAGAGGATAACATAGAAATAAGATGGGTTTTATTAAAAGATTGTCAAATAAAATCATGTGTGGAATTGCAAACCTGCCCTATCTGCACTTTTTTAGTGACACCCTAAGCAAAGGTTCACTGCTCTGTAAAAGCTCCACCACCATTTTAAATTGCCTGTTTTTTTAACCCCAGCTCACAGCTCTGAGTAAAGAGCCTGACATCTGCAGGTGAACAACAGCAAACATGCAAAAGCCAGAAGCAGGAAAAGGCAACTTTATCATCAGCACACCGTGTCATCATAGCAATCTGTAACAAAAAAGTGGGGAAGAAAATTGAGGCAAGGGCAGACAGGCCAAGAGAATAAAATACAGACACACACAAAGAGTGACATAAATATGAAGTGATAAAGGAAAAAAGCAAAGAACAAGTTAGTGAGGGAAAAAAAGAATGCAGATGAAATAAAAAAGTGACATTTTATTGCAGTTTGGGCAAAATGACTCAGCATTCTGTAGGCCTACCATCCAGAGCCTGAAAAAATTTTTAAATCTCTCGAGATATCGATTAGGCTAGAAATCACAACTACAGCAACTTCATGGCAGTGTAAATTACTCCCTCACGACTCCCTCACAGAAAGATTTGCAGGGAAGGAAACACGGAGGAGGGCACGATCATCATCTTTAACAAACAGCAGCACTGAAGCAGTAGCTAGAAGGAAGCGTGTCATTGTCAGCACGACTGTTAGCTGAGCACAAAAAGAAAAGAGAGAAAACTCTAATAAGAAAAATTGTCACAAGCTGATCTTCAGACAATAACACAGTGGGAGTCAGAATATCAGATATGGTTATGGACTAGTCACTCACTGGACAGGAGCCAGACAGAAAGACAGTAAATTAATACACAGTGGTATTTTTGTTGGGGGGGGGGGGGGGGGTGTTCTTTTAGACTATTACTTGGATGACAATGGATTCTCCTCTCTAAAATGTGAGAAGCCAACCACAAATACAGTGATGTTCTGCCCCCACAGTAAACAGGAACCATCAGTTTGTTGCTGAGATGCAGCTTGGGCTCTCTTCTCCAGAGAAGGCATCACATAATAGGTCTACTGCCCATAATGGGCACAGTTAACTCCTCAGACATCACTATATGGAATAAATCACTAACACTTTTTAAGGTCAGTTAAAATAAACAACTTACATTGCTGTAGCCCACAACCAACAACTATGTAAAGTTTTCCTGACAGAATCCCAATGCTGAGATCTAAAGTAATCCCCAATAGCTGTGTGTTTGAACAAGGACCACCTTAAAGCATATGCATTGCTTATGCTCTCTTCAGAGAAAGCTTAATAGGCTTAATAGGCTAATGGTAGAGTAAGTTATGTCAGTGGCCTAAAAGAAGAGTGGATAGTTGAGTTGTAAGGTGACAAAAAATCAGGCTTTCCTCCAAAAAGGAACTAACAGATTGCAATTAGTTTGCCACAGTTAGGATGTAATTTAAATCAGCAATCTCATTTCAGTAACCACCAATGCCGCCTCTAAACCTCAATGGAGAAAGATGGGCACCTCCAAATGGTGACCCATCACATTCTCTAAGAGCTAAAATACTCAAAATAAAAAACAGATTCACCAACGACCTTTGGAAACAGCCTTTACAAGACAAGGTCAAGTAAAGCCACAATCCATCACCATTCCCTCCACGGGACCTTTTGGAAGAGGATGACTCATGCCAGCCAATGGATGCCACTCATTTTTTTCAGAACTTCCCAGCAGGCAGCACTACTTACTGAGAATTATATTTAATGCCACAAAACTGCAAAGTACTATCAGGCCATCATTTATCCTACCAAATCTCTCTGCACATACCTTTTCCCTCTTTGAAGCCTGGAACCAAGGGCTGAGTAGCTGAGAGCTACTATGAGTCCTTGGAAAACTATTTGTGGACAGAAATGGACATTTAGTTAATGAGGTGATCTTCATAACCATTGAGAGCAGAGTAAATAACTGTACTGCTAAAAGATACCTGAACCTACTCCCATCCTGATTTTCACTACCTAGTCAGAGACACGGAAAATTAGAGTTGAGAAAGAGTAGACCAAATATCCTTTACACATTTCCACACACATACAGGTTATTTAAGTACAGCAAGATGGAGGAGTTCCCCCCAACCTCAGCCTACTCAAGATTCCTAGGCACTAATGATATTTATACTTCACATGCAAAAACTATAGTAAATACTAAAAAATATTTATGTCTAAGGTTCACTCAGTAATTTTTGTTCAAGTGTGACAGTGAACTTTGGAGCATTGCCATTAAATGGAAATAACAAAAAAAAATGCATTAGGAGGTGAAAATTTTCTTTTTATAGCTGTTGACAATCTAGTTGCAGAGCTATTACACACAGAGTAAGTGGAAATATTACTGCTATTAGGAGCAGTGGTATTTTAAAATTGACTAATCTTGATTATATAAAATGCTAATGTGTTCTATAAACTTCTCACAACAAAAATACCTCAAATCAAGAAGACTCAAAAAGGCAATAAATTGAGCACATCTTCCTAAAAACAACTGTTAGGTAACTAGAGAAAGGCACTGGATTTTGATTCATGGTTTTTAGTGCCACAAATACTTCTGAGCTCATGTGTTAATAATACAAATACTTGCAAGGTAGTATAAAACTGAGATTGTCAGCTCAGATTTCTACATCATGGAGAAAAAACAAGTAAGGTACTTGCTGCAACAAACTATTCCTGACCTTCACCAAAAACACGGGAAGGAGTTCAGCTGGATGGCAATCTGGCAAAGTGGTCCTGGGAAACCCAACAGTTACTGATACTGAATGAGAGTTATTAGTCCTGACACTCCTTCCTAAGCAATTGGATCTTATCACTCATACTTTCTTTTAAATAGAAAATACTGCTGCACATTTTGGTTGCAAACTGAACCTGAGGAATGTCGTACAACATATGCTGCCTGATCTGGAAAAATCTATACCACTTTCTATACATGGCAACATGACAGTCTCTATCAGCAAGAAAATATCAAAGGCCTGCTGTGCATGTAACAATATATTTATATTTTCTTTCTTGTATGACAGAATTCAGGTTTAAGATAAAAAAATTAAAAATTCTATATTTATACAGATGTTTTTAGTAAATCAAAAGACTACTGAATGTTTTATCTTTTGTAACACTTCTGGCAAAAGTTCTCCAAATATTTTTTTTTTTTATACCAAATATAAGTGACTATAAAGGTTTTCTTAAAAAAAAAAAAAAACTGCAAAGAAACTTTTCAGGACAAAAATCTGGGAACTACTGGTCAGAGGGACCTAAACTGAAGATGTCTTTTAATTTGTGATTCTTTCTTACAGGTAAAATAGAAAACTGCATTTCTGTATACCTTATTTTCCAGATGTTCTTCAATAACAAAACAAATTAAAATAAAATTTAAAAAAACCCTCTACTTGAAACAGATTATAATAGTTAAAGAAAAAATCAACCAAAATGAAATACACTAATTAAAGCAGGCTTGAAAAATAATATCAACTCTTGAAAATAATTCTGTTCTCATTTAGACATGAAAATAATTTAGGAGGTTTCATCTATTTGTTTTGCTTGATGGTTTTATACGTGATTTCAACTCCTAAAGTAAACTTGAAAGATGAAGGGAAAAAAATACTGTTCTGGTACTAACAGCACAGTAGGAACACAATTTTTAAAAAGAAGAAAAGCTCTTCTGTTCAATAAATAACAGTATTTGACATATTTTTCATACTCTAATATCAGACTAGCCCAGTGCTTTTGAAGGGGAAGAAGCTGACAGCAGAAAAGGACGAGCTGGTGAAAAATCCTGCACCTGCAAATCAGTATGTGGACTCGGGATAACAGGAAGAGTGACTGTTTTAAGCGTGCAAGTGAGAAGCCAGCTGAGGTGATTGCTGCACGTGTGGCCTCCCAGGGAGTCAGCAAAGGTAGACTTTTGAAAGGAGCATGGAGCACGATGCTCAATTAGCATAATTCCTGCTGGAAACAGGCTCAGTTTCTCAATCACAAATTTCTCTCCAATATCTCAGAATTCAGAGTCTTCCTCCTCACTAAGTGCTGTCTTCATTCTCTTACCTCTCCTTACCATATTGAATTAGCTTTTCAATGATCTCAAGAAAGAAGGAAAAAAAGAGTATGCCAGCAAGAAAAGAAAGGGAGGGAAAAAACCCAAACAAGTGGTTAAATTTTTTCTTTCATGTCAGGTTATCTGTAGTGCAGTAAAATATAAAATAAATGTTTGAAAATTTAAAACCTGCACAGGAGAGAGATCATTAAAAAGACTGTCTAGACAGTATTTTTAATTCTTAGCAAAGAACAGTTTCTTTTCAAAAGGATTTTAGTGCAAATCTGACTTTGATAAGCAGCACAGTCACTGGCTTTGCTTCCATACAAAAATACAGCATCCTGAAACACGGGCTTTGAAGAAAGCTCAAGACATCAGCTGGTTCATCTCTTGTTCAGAAATGCAATACGACCACCCTGTTTCTGGGTGGGTCACAAGCCAAAATGAGTGGGCATCTTGAGCTCCAGCTCCAGAAAAGGTCTGGAGGGACTGGGGAGAAGGCCCAGCCATCAGACCTGACAGTCGCATGGGTGAGAGCAGGCTGCTCTCCTTGACCAAGATGGTCACTGAAATATAGGTGTTGGTGTTGTGAGAGTTTGCAGCCAGCTGAAGAGTAAGGGGGAAAATGCAGGAGGGATTGCTTTTTGTGTCAAACTGCACTGAAATTCTGCTGCACAGGGTGTTTCTGTGCTTCTGAAGCCAATATTCTGAGATTAGATGCTGTTGTCATCCTCTAAAATGCTCATTTCCCCAAGATGCAAGACTTCATGCTAGAGAGCAATAACTTGCAGTGCCCTCAGTCATTACTACCTCTAAACTCAAAGATTCAACTCAAAGAGCAAAATTTGGTCATCAAAATTGTCAATACAAATACTCACTGCCTCAAGCAGCAATGATATACTGCAGTACAAATGTAATGCTCTCTAATGCAATATATAATGAATGCAGCATTAATCCTGGCATTAGTTTTATTCTTCCAATCACTTCATGATAATGTTTAGATTTCTTTTACTGCTCTGCTATTCAAAGTGCTGGACGAGCATTACATTAACATTTGTGGAGAATATCATCTATTAATACAACCATGGAAGGAACTGGAAACTGTTTAGTGGCTTCCTTTCAGAACTGCCATAACAGTCCCTTAGAAGAGCAAAAGGTAGAAATTACACAGCTCCAGAGGGTTATATTTTTTGAACTGGGCATGAGCTTACTTGCTCCCTGAGTTTCTTCCTGAGTTCCACCAAAGAGCAAACACAACAGTGCTTTCCCATCTGTGTGGGGCCCTCTCTTCTGATCACACCTTTCCTGTCATAGCAGTCAGAATGTCTGAGACAGAACACACTTATGCCTTGTCCTCCACAGGATCATTGGCCTAAACAAAACTAAAATACTCTCTCTGATAGAAAATGCTCTCCTCTGTGTCCATTTGACAGTGACCTTTCATGAACATGTGAATATGAATCCAGTGGGGTTTTTTACTATCATTAGTTTAAAAAATAGCTTGTTGTTACCATTTTAAACTTTCCATAGATTCAAACTAATATGAGAATTTAACACAGAATCTAGACATATGCAAAATTACAAAAATTTTAATTAAAAAATTCAGTATTTTGGTTTGACAGATCTGATCAAAAAAAAAAAAAAAAAAAAAAAACAACTTTTATTTAGGCTTTTACTCAGTTCAAGTATTATTATCTAGTTTTAACACATAGGAAACAGCACTGCCTGGGCAGCTGACAGGAACTTGACCTTAGAAGTCCAGTTCTTAAAGCTCACTGTAGTGCACTGTATCAAAGACCAATTCTGACATCGGGGGGTAGGACAGCATCAAAAAACAATTTATGCTCTCAGGTTTTTAGGACTGAAGTTTGCTATATCCAGAACAGCTGTACTCTGGGAATTTATGTTAAAAAATCATCTCCAAGATTACTGCTGTTCCAAAAGATCTGAGCACTGGGGTTTCTCATACCAATGATGTAACTCCATGTCACATTTCTAGGAGTCTTTTGCCCCTGCAGGAAGAATTATGCTTTCACTGTCTGAAATCTGCAGCACAACAGGGCAACTGTGCAGCACAAAGGAACTCTCCTTACTCCATGGAAAATATTTCATGATTATGTTGAAATCTACCATTGATATTCATTTCCAGCCATTATTGTATCAGTCCTGCTCCCTTCTTAAATTTAACTGCAATGCTAACTGCGTACCCTTTTTGTAAAGTACCAAAAATTAATTTTCACTACTCATAAAAACCTGAGACATTTATCAAAAGTCTATACATCTTTATCCTTTTGTGGAACTGTTTTAAGTTAGGCATTTTCAGTATTATTCTATCCTATCTGCAGTAACCAAGTCCTTTTATAGTACAAATTAACTTCAATTTTCCTTAAGTTTGATTCACCAAATTAGATAAGTGAATGCAGCACATACCAGAATAATCAATTTTAATTGAGAATTCTGTGCCACCTTAAATAGATAATAACAAAATCTAATAAAAGTAATTCAATATTGGAAAGATAATAGAGGGTACTGTAGTTCAGAGATATCTACCAACTCCATCAACACTAACTCTCCTACAAAACATGAGAACAGAAGAATAATTTAGTATTCTTACTAAATATGAATTACACATTATGCAATACTTGAAGCTTCAAACTACCAAGAAAATACCAAAAAAGGCTGAAAGATTCTATATTTTATCCAACAAGACACTATCCCACATTTAGATAAGAAATATGCCACTTCTTCAAAGTCTCTTCCCCTCATTCTGCAGCTAAAATGACTTTCCCCTAAGCATCCACCAGATATTTTGTCACAGATTTCAATCACAACTTATATTTCTCACTCCAAAAAAAAAAAAAAAATTTCACATTGCAAGCATACAAGAATAATATATCAAAGGACAAACAAATACCCCCCCCAATTCCATCATACCCTTCCCTACAAAGTGCTACTCTGTTAGGATGATCAGCACTAATATACTCAGAAGAATGCTGTAGCAGTAGCTAAGAAATATATCTATTTGTATTATATGCTTTGCATTCACTACAAACTTCTTCACAAAAAGTTTATTCAACTATTTATCAATCCACTGACAATCTCAACGCAACTATCCTTGTTAGATTATCTCTTTAGTCACTCATCCACTTCTCTTGCACTTACTGGCCATAACAGCTGCCCAGAATGACATAAGTGTGCAGAGGGATCGTGTTGCTGTACAGGCAACAGAAAGTTGTGGGCATTGCAATGAAATGCAGTACCTAGACTTAAACTGAGAGAAGTCAGCCATCTCAGTCGTTTGCCATACACCACGTTGTTACTGAAACAAGACCTGGTCAGTAATTAAGCCTGTCTGATTTGGCCACCTCACATTCTTAAATGTACTTTTGTGAACGGCCTTTCCTCACTCCAGAATTTAAAAGCCAAAACCAAAGCTAATGATTAACACGCTGACTAAATGAATGCTTAACACCACCAAGTTACAGAGTGCTGCAATGTTTTTTCTTTTCTCTCAACAACTGTATCAAGAATATTTATTCTTCAGTTGAATAACATTCACTAAGCACTTCATCAAACAAAGCCAACAACATTACAGCCCATTAATTTTTCACTTTGGTCTAAAGCCAGAGCCAGTTAAAATACCTCACTATCTTTCATCCTGCAAGTAATCATGTTAATATGTGTCTCCCTTCCCCCAACCCAAACAGTACCACATACATACTTTGCATTGCTCCTTGGTAATATCTGTTACAAAAGACACATCAGCACTCTCCCCAAGAAGAGAATAAATTAGTCAAAAAACGCTCTTGAAATCTCAGAAATGAGGTCACAGCATCTTGTATAATAGTCTGAATTTTACCAAGGTCTTCATCAGCAATTAAGGAAAAGAACATAGACATTTCAGAAGATAGTTTTGAGATTAAGTTTTTTAGTGTAAGAGAAACTAAAGGAAAATCTGGCAATAAAAAGAGTTTAACAGAAAAGCAACGATGAACTGTGACCAAAAACAAGCACAGACCAGCCGACATTTGGGGTTCTGTAGATACAACTTTGGAAGATAACAATGCATGAAGATATCCTGATATCCCAGAGGCAGTGAATTCAGACTTTGCTCTATCATATGGTTTTATTTGGGTAATCTCTAATCCAGTCTTCCTCTCGTCTCTTTATATACCTTTCTGGAAAACTCACACAAACCATCAGCTTAACTTGACCTTCCATCAAATTTGGTTGAAACAGAGCAAAAGCTTAAGAGTTTCTGAGAAAAGACCAGACAGACATACAGCATATGCTCAGCATAACGAGGACAGCAGAGTGCCCAACACTTAGTCTTTACTGTCATGATGTCAAGTTTTGCTAAAGACTTCTCTGAATGAGGTTTACAGACTTACTTAGAGATTCACTTTCATTCCTTAAATTCAGGAGCTGTTTTTCACATGAAATAAAAACCTTTTATAACTCACAATTAAACCTTGAACAATATAATGTAACGGTGGAGTCCTACAGGAGGGACTCAGACTCTCAGCTCCGGGGAAGAGCAGGTCAGGTAAAGCAGTCTTCCTAAAATCCTGCCTGCAAAAGTCACTGCAATTTACAGAATTTACAGCACCTGGCAGCATTCTGCTTCCTGCACAAACACATCTGATGGGAATGTTCCCCTAAAAAGGTCTTGTTGGTGATTTCAGATGATAACTTCAGAAGCAAATTAAAATCACTATATTTACTATTATGCCAATGCAAAAAAAAGTAGAAATATAACTTCCTATTTTAAAGATCTTTCAACACCTACAGAGAAAACTAGATTTTAAAAAATCTGCTATTATATAGAGAGATATTTTATATACACTTATGTATATTTACTAGAGTTTTAGCATAAATCAAACAGATCAAAGAAAATACTGGAAGAATTTGCCAAATAGTCAAGAACTTCTTTTATATTCAAAGTGTGGATTCATCTATACATCCTGCTGGTGGGATATACTTGATTATGTAACAGGCTTAAATGGAAATTATGGTAAACTGTTCACTTCGGTGCTCAAAAAAAGTAGATTAAACAAACTACAGATTTTGATGTTTCTTTTTGGTATGACCCAAACACACTCCCCTTTCATAGCTGCATATTTTTTTTTCCCAGACATCTAATATACTAACTATTCTTTCCCTAGGAGTTGCTCTGGAGGGGAAATAAATTATTTTTGTCGCTCTTTGACAAGATAGTTGATTGTTGTGGCATGTTTACTCCCAACATGAACTCCAAAATGTCATATTGTGCCTCATTCAGCCTTGCTTGTTTAAAACCGTGCCAACATAACAACTTGCGTGCTTTCAGCAAACTGTTGTATTTCTCATGGCATCACTGCATGTACACAGTCAAAAATATTTTGCTTTTGGTTTAAGTTGCTGACATGATTCTGTTCTGCTTTGATTAATATATGCTTGATTACATGTAATAGAAAAGTTACATTAACTTGACAGAACTGAGAGATTTCTAGATACACTGTTCTGTATTCAAGATTATAAATTTTCACTCTTGAAAATAAAATTTCTCAATCCTAGGTACAACATATACTTCTAGTAACAAAAAAAGTTTTAAGCCATTTCTCAAAATACACCAATTCATGTATCTAAATTTAAATCAATGATGGGGAGAAATTTAAATCTCACTTCTGTAGTGACTTCCTCAATTCCTCTTTTTTCTCTAAGAAGCAAAAAACACCCTATAGCATCCATGGAAGGCAGTCTTGCCTAGGGCACATGCAGAGGTGACCAAGAACAGGGAGACCTGAGCTCTCTCCCTGTCTACTTTCTATGCTCTCAAAACAAATGACAGTTTTTCACACCAGCCTTTCTGAATATCATTTATTAAAGCCCAAGAACAAAGAATTTTAAACTAGCCACTACAGAAAATAACCAGACACGATTGGTTTTCCATTAGCTGGGTTTGGAGAAACGACCATGCCCTCTTAAGGAAAACCTCAAAAATTATAAATACTCTGTTATCTCTATTTTCCTATTAGTGATTTACAGAGAGTTATCTCTGCATCTCACTACACCTCTTGCTATGAAAAGAGGAGGCCTGTCAGTGATCACTACAAACTCACCACGAGTATTTTTAGTATCCATAACAAAACCTCAAAGAAAAAAAATAATAATCTGAATTATTTCACTGTTGTTGTAAATAAAAGGAATTATGTTTCCTCTCTGAACTCTCCATGTAAAATACATAAATAATTAAGTATTTAAGGTTTTTTGGGTTTGCATAGCCAAGATAAGCAGATGTGACTTTTTCTCAAGGGAAGGGTGCTTCCTTCCCAGTAAAACAATCCAGGTCATTTGTCACCATAATGGCATCAACTCCATGCAGGAGTAATTTATTTTTAAAGACTTACTAATTCAAATGCACTGTACTCTGCTTGTAAATTCTAGAAAAAAAAATTAGAATTTATCTTTGTGACTATTATCCTTTTTCAGGATTTCAAATCCCTGAAAGGCAGATTATACAACTCTATCACATCTCTAGTTCTGGTTCTGACCCTTCTATCTAGACTTACTACTTCAGTGACATGCCAACAGTTGACAGCAATATCAAAGAATTCAGTAATTTTGGGATCCTGAAATACTTCAGTAACGACTCAGACTTTTTCTTCTGTTCTGTCCTTTTTTTTTTTCCTATTAGAGCCTTTCCCTTCTGTCTCTCTATGCAGCTTTGATACCCTCCACAAAGAGCTGTCCCCTGGTTGCCCAGCACAGCTGTCCTACAGCCCCTGCACTTCTGTTCAAACACCCTCTGGCTCCGTCCCTTCCTGCTGGAGGACCTCTGGCACTCAGAAGATAACAGAGAAGAGCTGCTGCAAAAGCCATGAAATGCAACTCTGAGGCTCAGCTTCAAGGCAGTACTTAATTGCAAGCAGAGTGCCATTGATTTCAAACACTGATTTTTTGCTGCTGCTGCTTCCCATATTTCAACACCTGGAGTGTGCAATTCTATTTGCATCTCTGCAAGGAGCAGACAAAAAGACCAACAATTGGCAATTACTTCAATGGCACCTCACTGGTTTTATGTTAACATGGTTTGGCCACTAGAATATACAGACCAAAACTTCTCCTGTTACCATTTACCTCTTATCTGACAGCAGAGTTAAGAGATACGGTAGGTGTTAAGCCACTGGTTTATCAGCCATGAGTCACTCTGCTTGCACACAGAGCAAATATGCCTTAAAGTAAGCAGTTAAGAGTATGTCCAGGTCTAGTTACAGCCACAGTGTGAAAAAGAAGAGGAGAAAGGGACCAAAGAGGTGCATTAAAACCATTCCGATAATGTAATCGGACTTGAATCTCACACATACTGTGGAGCAATGCTCAGGAAGGGACTAAAATTGCTTTACCTCCCTTCATGAGCAAAATCATGCCTGATAGGTCTAGATGAAAGATGGGTGAGTTAAGGTCTTTGACCAGATATTACCTGTGACTTTATTTCATAAAACTCCTAGCAACATAATTTTCTTTTAACACTATTACTCCATAATACTATGGCACACATACGTAATTCAACAGAAATCATCTAATAGCCTTTTCCACCAACCCTGCTCTGCAGTGTAACTGTAGCTCTCTAACAGACTTATTTTACCTAGTTCCTCTGCAGGGTTAATTACCTTGGGCAGATCTTTGTGCTAACACAGCAGTAGTGCTTTTAGTACTTGAACAAGCTTGTTTAGGGCCTCTTGAGTGCCTCTCCGCACTGTGCCTCGGGGACATATCCTGAGAGCTGCTTTCTTATAAGCACCTTCAAGTTGTGCACGAGCTCCCTAAATGGAAACTGGATGCCTATATCCATTCTCTAGGCACTCTCAAAACACCAACTCTCAGCTTTGTTTTACAGAAGATAATACCAATAATAATGGTTCTTACTTCAGTGAGGTGCAAAATCCTTAAACAGCAGATGAGGAATTAAAGTGAGGAAACAGCTGGAAAAGAGCAACCCTAATATACAACCACTGAATCACAGAAGTATAAAGATAACCTGGGACCAAATTCTCAAAAGTTTCATACAGACCCCTAGCTCCATATTAATAATACAGAGTTAGTGCTGAAAAGGCTAGAGAAGAAATAACCAAATCTTGTGTAGAACGTGTTCTTCTTGTCATGGGAATCCCTACTGAGTTTCCATGTAGCATAATGTAGCAGTAAATCTGCAACAGAACATAAAGAAAGCCAGATGTTGGATTCAACAAGTTATGAAATAAATAAATTTTAAAAAATACATCCACAACAGTTCATCCCAAAGACAAAACTTTAACTGAGGAAGCACTATATCCCAGAGTACTGAAAACTAGGAATATATGACCAAAAGCTCCCAAGTTCCTTACGCATTCAACCTTCTTTCCTCAAGCATCTGTTACTGGCCACTGTTACAAATCGATTATGCACTACATGGAGCTCTCACTGACCCCATTTGGCTGTTTCCACAATCTTTACTCAACATTTAGTACAGGCTACCAGGGCAAGAGGAATCCCAGGTTACAACACAGCCCCCTCTTTACCCCCTGCAAGACCGTAATCTTCAGGTCTTAAAGCAGAGCTTGGTGAAATACAGGAGTTAACAAAGAGGTCCTTGGAGGCATTCTTCCCATTTATAAATATATCCATGTAGAAAGGATACACAGTATGAATATTCCTCGTACGGTGAGAGATAAACAAAGAAAATACAGCTTGGACCTACACACAGCCTCTACTTCACTAACAGACAGCTAAGAGCACTGGTGTGGTTTAATGCCTTAGCTTGGATACCACTTGCTTTTTCAATATAGTCTTCAGTTTCTATAAATTATTCATATAAGCATAATAGATATTTTCACAAACTATTTCTCACGGATGTCCTTAATTTTGAGTGTAGCTCCCTTATGTAACTCCTTTGGCACAGAGCATTTTGAACTCTGTTCAGGTTCCTTTCTGGAAAGAGCACAAGAGGTAATCTTCATTCAGACAGCACAAAGCATAAATCTTTCACTGTTGTGCAAAGCCAAGTAGGGAAACAGTTGTTTTCTTAGTATGAAACAAAGTAATACTGTACACAATACATATAGGGGCAGAGTCTCAGCGGGTTTGAGTTTGTTTGTTTACAACAACAGCAGAACAGTGTCAACTGAGACACTCACGACATGCCACCAAGTGTCTCTAGTGGAGGCAGCATGAAGAAACACCAGCAGTTCTTTTTTTCCCCACTGCCTTACAATTTCAAGTCAACAAGTCAAAGCAATTATTTGCAGCTCTAAAGTCGGCTATAATTTGCACCTTTTGCAGAATTATGTCTCTCCTGAATGATGTAATTTCCTTCTTACTCCCTACAAACAGAGCACACCACTAGAATTATGCTTTCCGAAGCCTATGAATGGAGCTCTTAAAGGAATGGCAATTTCAATCAATGGCTCAGCTTCTTTTAACTATCAAAATTCAACTCTTCCTTTTTATTAACTGATGAAGTCAGATGTGTGGCTGCTCAAAGCAAACAGAATACAGTCTCCAAAATCAGCATGACTTTTTGGAATGGGAACATATCTAATTCCTACAAGCAGGAAATAAGTCTGAGAATAAAATATCTTTATATAAAAAAATCTCAGCAGCTATCAGAGGCCTCACCCCTGGAGCATGCCAAGTACAATGAAGAGCCAAATGACAGGGTGGAACTCCAGACTCCTGATCAGTAAGATGTAGGAAGGAGAGGAAATGGATCAAAAAGACCCTGAACCAGACAACAGCTTCCATTAGAAAAGAGGGCTGAAAAGCTTAAAACAGAAAAAAACAAAACTACTCAATTCCAGATATAATAAATTCAATTCCAAAAGCCCTGTGTCCTGACAAAGGAACAGCAAACGGAGAAAGGATGATAGAGAGGCTAATTTCCACATTTAGACAATCATTTTAGTTGTCATTGTGAATGTGTATAAGGATCATAAGGATTCATTAGTCACAGAAGGAAGGCATATCAGGGTCCAAGCATCAATATTCATGGCATAGTTGTTCAAAAAATGGGATTTCTTCTTGGAAATTTAATCATATTTCCTGTTCAAAAGATATTTTGTTTAATGCTTTCATAATCTCCGATTAATAGCATGCTAGGGCACACCCCAGAGATTTACACCTGCCTATGCAAGTCACTAACAATAATCCAGTATAAGATACTGACAACTGGAGTCAAAGTACAGAAGTGGACACTGACCTGTATTTAAATAGAATTTGACAAAACAGACTGAAAATTATCTGCACCTAATTTAGATGAATGCTTTTGTATATTTATGTCACCCAGCAAAGTGAATGAAAACTTCTAATAACTGTCTGGTATATATGTTTAGTACTATCAGTTATACTGTTATCAGTGTTAATTTGTCTTCTTGATAAACAAAGGCATTTACTGCTTGCTTTGTATTACAAAAAAATATACCATGTAGATATATTTAAGAATTACATTAGTTACAATACAAGTCAATTCAAACTACTAACACAGGTTAGTGTATTTCAGCAAAAGTGTTCACTTCTAATGCATACTACTGCTGTGCCAAGCTTGTTATAAATAAGCAGCAACATTCATTCCACCTACTACACATTAAATGTGCTGTATGGAATGAATACCAATTAAATGTAGGGCTTCTCGTCTCTTTTTTCTAGGCAGTCTTTTTCTCTTACGCACTTTAAAATCTGCAACAGCAGGATAGCTTTCTCCTTTCTCAAAACTTTGATTTTAATTGCTTGTTCTCCTAGCCACAACATCACGAGAAAACTCTTCCCAGGCAGAGAGGTGCTCTGAAGTCTAAGAGTTGCAGTTACTCTTGGTCTGGTTATTTAGCAGCAAAAATTAACCATCCCATATTAATGAACAGTCTTTCCTGTTCTACTGCAAGAAAAATAAAGCCCTTGCTTCTGCCATTAAGGAAAGTCATCAGTATCCCAAATAAATTATCAAATTCTTCAAACAAGTAGGAGAAAGAGAGTTATGCACTGGTCCACTATTCATTAGCAGCATTTCTCAATGACACTAATTCCAATGACACTGGCTTCAATTTGATGGGTGTGAAGAGAGTCGTTGACTGATTTGTCCATCATAATGCTCAGAAAGGAAAGATTTGCTAATCAGCTTAAAGCCAATCTGTTTTGACATTTGGCTGAGTTACTAGTTGCAGAAAAAGCTGCACTCCCTCAGCTCAGGAAAGACTTCACAACCATTTCCATAAGCCTCTGTCAGAAAAGCCAACACCTCTGACTGAACAAGGCAGACTGTTCACTTCCAGCTTAACCTAACTATTCTAACAGGCCTTCATGATGTTACTATTTAAAAATCCAGGGCATAGACTCCCATGGCCAGCCTGGTAGCTGAGAATTAATTGGAAATTATAAATTCGAAGTCCCATCTTTCCTCCCTCTGGGCATAGCTCAGTCACCCAGAAGAGGCAACGCAGACAACTCCATGTTCCAATGCTCAGGAGCTCCACTTCATAGCAGCAAAACCCACCGGACACCAGTTCAGGCAGGTTGAGACCTCTTTGCTCCAGAGGAGAGTCAGAATTGAGCCGCTGGATAACACTGAATGTGTTTCAGTGTTTACATCTACTTTTACGACTCCTTTGAGAAAACACATGAAACAGATACTGAGAAAATTTAACAGCTTTCGTCATTAAGCTTAACACTTCTCCTGTCAAAAAATTATTTGCACAGCTCTCAAACTACCACAATGACAGAGAAGAGTTAGAAAGTGGACTGAATCCTAAACTGATTCAAGGAAGCATTTCCTTTTCTTAAGCCTGAATTATAAATTCATATATGATTTTTTTTATGCTGCATGCCAAAAAAACGCTTCATGCTGGAAAGATAAAAGCAGTTCTGTCTTGAAAAGTCTATTGAGTGAAGAAAGATACTGAACTAGTGCCTCTTTCTCTCATAGAGGCGGATACAAAGGAGCAACCTTGGTTTGTTGTCTTTCCAGCTCTCTAAATAGCCTTCTACCTCTCCTAGAAGTTCTCTTTCTTCTTTGGTACAATGTTAAGCCCAGTGGAAGTATTTGGAAGAACTCACGAAAGACAGCAAAGGCCTAATCTGTTATTAATATCAAGGATGGCTGAACACATATGGACAATATAGGAAATCATGAAGGACCATCCCTACAAGACCAAAGTAATAGCTGAGCAAAAGATTTAAGAGGAAACAAGAGCCCAGCTGCAGATATTTCCTCCAGCGTCACACACAGCTTGCATAGAGTACTAAACATTTACACTAATGAAAAGCAGAGATACACAAAGAGAAAAGCAGCACAGTCTGATTAACAAGACACTAATCACCATCGGACTATCAGCATTCTACCAGTTAAACATTACCTTTCTGAGACGAATGCAAATTCATGCATCACAAGAAAATAAACTTTAACATTTAGAAAGCTGATAAGAGAAATGCATAACTTAAACAAATAGAAAGGACACAAGAAATGACAGTAGGTAACAAATTCAGGACACTGAAGATATAGCTCAGGCATACTGTTCCAGTAGTACAAGTACGGTACATTTTAGGCCTTCAATTTTACAAGCAATTCTGGCAGCACTTAAACACAAAAGCAAACCGACAGAAAACACAAGCCTCATTGATTTTCTTGCAAAACCATCTATAGTTACTTTAAATCATTCCCATGCCCCCAATAATGAATACTGCAATTCATCAAAACTGTGAGAAGACTGTTCACAGGACAGTAACACAGAATTTTTTTAAAAATCAGACACCTAGCCAAGCTAAGAGTAGAGAAAAAGACCCCACACCTCTCTCACCACTGTATAAACACTTTTCTGACTATGTTACAGCTTGGTAGCAGTCCTGAGAGATCCAACCAATACAGAATTGTAATCAAAAAGAAAAAGTGAATGTGTGGGCCTGCATTAATCCTTCTCTTTGTTACATACTGATGTTATTAATTTACCATTAGGTCTTAGATTAGAAATTTAAGATTTTATTTCATAAACACAACTGGGAATTAGAAGAAACTGCAGATGGAATTAATTGGATTTGGAGGAGGAAAAGGAGGATTCTGTCTAACTCGACAGCTCAAAGCAGTACCATCATCTCAGTGTTTTCTATTAAAATCACTGCTATTACAGTATGCACATCTGGTCAAGCCAAGCCACAGTAAGAGAACACACAGTAGTGAGAGCCCACGATCTGGCTAAATGTTAGTCCTTTATAGTCAGAGTGTACTTCACCATAGCTGCTCTTGAGGTTGACCGGAAAATCCTGTTCATCTGCTTACTCCACACAGTATCTCCTAATGTGACAACAATTCAGCAAGAACCAGAAGCAGTATGGTAGTTCAAAACCTGGTCACCAGGCAGTGGCATGTCCCACACACGCATTCAAAAAAAAGAAAAGTTACTCACTGCTAACAGCACATGCTTCCTGCAAGCAGGAAACAATTGAGAGGCACATTGAAATGCATAGCCAAAAAGGAGGGCCAAAAAGATCAAATAGCTTTTATTTGATATTGCTTTGACTGAAGCATCATCATGTGCATGTGAAGTTATCTGGACCACTATCCCACTTGAATTTGGGGAAGGAACTACAAGCCACATACTCATTTCAGCTGAAATGACAAATAATTTAATTAGGCCAAAAGTTTAGTGTCTTAATCAGCTTAGGTCAATGCAAGAAACTAACACCAAGTTACCACCAAAAGATTGGATCGATCATCACCTCTGCCCCACCACCCTGCTGTGTAATCCCCACGTCCTTCTAGTTTCCCTCTAGCACTGCCAATTGCATGGCCCCATGAGCAGCAGTTCTAATCCCAAAAAGAGTGTGAAAGGGAGACAGAAAGAGAAGAGAGGGCAGAACTGAGGCTTTCAATGGCAGTGCAGTCTGAGTTCAACTTTGTGATAACAAAGCAACGTCCAAACTAATGCTAGGACTACAAATTGTTTGCTCAGTGATTACAGAACAAACAATGTACAGCTGAAAATTCTGACTTCGTATAGTAAAAACTTTTTAAATACATGTATACATATCAATTTTTCTAAACTTAGAAAAACAAGACAGCTTATCTCTAAATAGTCTAAAGATATAGATACTGTTGGGGAATTACTGTGAACAGATGCTCGTGGTCTGTGGTGTTTGACATCCACAAATGCTGATGTGGTATGGATAGTCCATTATTATAGCTCAATTTCCTCACAATTACATGAGGAAAAACAGATTTTGTACAGCTAAAAAGTAAGAAATTTAGTTATTACCCTTTTAAACAACAGATAAGGTGAGGCAGAAGGCTGTTAAAACAGAGTTTGCTAAAATGGAGTTGTCCTCCCTAACTCAAATATAAATAATAGGAAAATCAGTCCCCAGAAAACGCTTGTCTTTGAGAACAGTGAAATAAAGGAAGAGCCAGTGAAGACAACAAAATAGGAATTTCAAAATTTCTGAGACTGTAAAAGAGACAAAAATGCCTACTTGTGACTACGAAAAAAGTGTAATTTCATTACTACAAAAAGAATATTTTCAAAAACAGTATTTAAAAGCTTCACAAAATTTAGCCATCTTTTATGATCTTTGTAAAAGAAGTATAACCATAGTTACTACAAAAAAGTCATATGAAAGTGATTTAATAGTTAATTCTATGAAATAAGAAATCAGTAGTGTTACTCAAGATCCGCAATGTCAAACTCATTCAGATATTCTATAAAAATACAAAAATTATTCCATAAGTATGTTCTTGCAAGTAAAAACAAAATTAAAAATCAGTAATTAAATTGCACCCTTTCTCTGCTTTTAAAACAGACAAAAAAATTGTTAGGATTACAGCTTGTGTGTCTTACGAGTAATGTTATTTTCATTCCCATTTTATTAACTTCCTTCACTAAAACTGAAGGCTGCAAACATTGGTTTTTCATTTCAATGAGCCACTTTCCTAAATACAATTTCTGAGCAAACTGCATATAAATATTTTTATTTTAAAAAACACTACCTCACCTTCCCAGATCTGTAATTTTCTTTGACCTAAAGCATTATTAGACACCATCTTTCCTTAACTGCTGCATCACTAAGTACTCTGGAGAGGTCTGATTTAATCTTTCTCTCCTCAGAGATACCTAACTTTTCATGAAGTATTTCAATATTCATTGAGTCAGAGATCAACACAGTCAGAATGAGTCTATAGTGTCATGTTTTAGACTTTTACCTGGTAGGTAGGAAAAAAACAAAAACAACAACAAAAAAACACTAGTAATTAAGTATGAGAGCATGGCATCTCACAGCCTGCCTTACTGGTACCTAGAGCACACAAATAGTAATATATGGTAGCTTAGCTTGCTGTGAAACGGAAACCTGGTTCTCAAAATCCTTCCTGTCAGGAATGGAAATTGCTGGGAGCATGAGGAAGGAGCATCACACCAACTCTGTTCAGTATCTAGCTTCCACAACTATTTTCATCCACTGACAGATAAAACTTGCAGATGTATTTCCTGGGGGTGAAGTAGGGGTGGATCTTTATTAGCAATTGCACCAAATCTTTTTTTTTTGTTTAAAATTCTAAGGACGTATCTGCACGGGGAAAATTGCGAACACTGAGCCAAATTGACTTCAAGTGTGAGTTCAAAATGCATTAGTTAAAACATATTAAACCCCCATGTGGACATTTTCATTCATAAGTAAAGTGGCCTAGTTTAATCTGATTTAATTATTATGTTACAAATTCACCCCCTTGTTAATTAACCTTCACTTTTCTGAGCATGCCCATACAGTCACTCTACAAAGGGCTGTGAAACCTTTGCCTGTGAGCTGCTCTCCCGGGATAGGCACCGGGGTTTGCACAAGCCAGAACCAGTGTGAGGGGATAGAATTGTGCCTGCATTTGGACCTCATGCCTGACAACAGGGGAGCTGGAAGTAGGGGGGAATTAGGAGAGTTTCCAACTCAGTGTGCAAGTCTTAACAAGCCTGGACAAGACTCACAGGAACAAATCTGCTGTAGAGTAACTGGTGTGATGTAGTATCACACACAGGTAAAATTGTTAAGAATGAAAAGCTATATTACCTGAATGCTCAAGAAGACTAATCTAAACAAGTATTGCTTTCATCTTACTCAGTTCTTACACAAGATTCCAATTCATCATGCTCTTTTCTGCTAAGTTTTTTCTTATTTCCATTTGCACATGTGCAGGATCAGGGAATTAAATTGAGGACCCATAACCAAATAAAGAGTAAAACTGCAAATAACACTGGAATGTAAAAGCTAGTTCAAAGCCCCAGTAATCCTATTTTCTAGTCCTAGATTTTTAAATGCACTGGTACTACTCATACCAAATTCATACTGAGTAGACAAAAGGGTACTGAGAAAACAAAACCACAAAACCTATTTAATTTATTATTTACTTATTCCTTTACAGCAGCATCTGCAGTACTGGCAACTTTAGTGTCTTAGGTAAAAAATTATTGCACAGTGTAAAGACAAGTGAGCTAAACTGGAATCCTTTCCCACATGTTAAGATGTTTGGTGGTAGAATCAGGATCTTTCTGTCCTCTTTTTGCTTAGCTGCAAACAGCTCCTCTCTGCAGTGACACTAATTCACTACTCTGATGGTTGTCCTATGGCCTCTGTGAAAGAGTTGGTAGTTTCTGTTCCTACTGGGCAGGTATCCAAGCTGTAAAGCTACTGTTCGCTTGTCACTAATTGATACCCTTGGTAGTCCATTAAGGAAACTATGGAATGAATAAGCACCTCTCACTGGTAAAAATATGCTCAGGATATGGTAAAAAGATTGTGGCGCACTGGCAAGAGAGCATGAGAAAGGCTTCGCTGCTACTCATGCTCCATCCATTCAGAAGATAAATAGAGGGCTTCATTCTTCAGATCTGTCACTTTGGCATCTTTCATAGCAATAAATTAGCATTTAAGAAAAAGCTACAGGAAAATGAATTCTTCTTGCCGGTGACAAAACCCAATTCTCACACATAAACATAACAAAGGACAATCACTTCATAAAATATTCTCTGGAAAATAATGTATTATTCATACACTGAATCATGCAAAATTTCTCTGACCTTTTGTGCTTGGCTTTTTCTGGATGTCATCAACTGTTTTATAACTTTCTTGGATTTTTCATTCTTTCAAACTCATCCAAATTAAGAAGTGACTTGATCCTGTATTTTAAATCATCACAAAACTATTCTACTAGAAATCTGAGAAGGAAGCAACGCTTAGCGTTCTCCAGTCTCTCCCAGTGTCTATTCATGAAAGATTTGCTAATTGTTAAACAATCCTCTAGTTTCATTTTTGGCTTTTTTTGCATAATGTGTCGTTAAATTACATTAACTTAATGAATAAGCATTTCAGAAGAGATACTTAATTTCCTTTGTAACCGATTCAAACAAGAAAGGCAGCATTCTAATTTACAGCATCTTCAATCTCAAAAATTAATGCTCAATGCTAAACAGCTGGAAATAGTAATACTAAAACTGTGCCAAATAGACAGAAACAACTCAAGCATTTAAACTGAAGCCATTACATTTGATACCATGATGGCACATTCCTAATAGGCAATCATGTTATCTCACCACTGCTGTCACTGAATACTCACACTGACCAGAATCTGCCCTAAAAGGAACATGCACAGTTTCCATCAGTTTTGTACACAATTTTTGTTAAGCAGCCAGTCTGGTCCACACATCCAGTCGCTATGCCAAGGCTGTAACATTATCTCATGCCTGTGAAACCTTGTACTCCTCTGACATTTGGAAATGAGAGTAGCTGGAAAATGGTCAAATGCAACTCAGTGAAATAACACCCTTGCAATTTCTTATTGATACCCCTGGTTGGTAGCAAGCCATGAATTGTAGCAGTCACCATAAATCACAACCATGCAGCAAGCAATGTTTAACACAAGTTTTCCAACAATGAAGCTGATTACAATTACACACAGAATAATTTCTAAAGATTCACAGAAATAAGTTCTGAGGGTGACAGACAAAAAGTTGTGAGAGTTCAAAGTCATAAGCATTCAAAGTGAATCTAAAAAAAGAAAGACGTCATCTATTTTTACAAGAAAAAAAATGAAACAAAAGGAGCTCAGTTTTCGTTTCAATAAGAGTGGCTTAGAAACTTTTACAAATGCTCTGCCCCTGCTGAAATAATACATCCTATTGTCCCAACTGCTGAGCACCCAGCAGTATGCAATACCCAGCAGGAACAACAGCTTTTCAGCTTTTCTCATAGCAGGTCAGCTATAGACATATGAATATTTTCTAAACTTTTACCATTCAAGGCAGCTCAGCAATTGCCAAGGCTTTCCAAGAACTTCCACTGCACACACACACAGTATCTAACCTTAAAATGCAAACATCATATTCAAAAATGGAGTTAACTGTTCTATAGTCTGCACTTCTTTGCGTTGTCTTCTCTCCACGCTGTGGTAGCCTTAATCTAGGATACTAGAGGGAAAAAAGAAAATACTTTGCAGGTTTAAACTCAACTCAAAATCACTTTCAGAATGAGAACACTAAAAATCAAATGTAGAATTTCCCCACACTGAAGACAGACCTGTGCTTGCTACCACAATTGATATAGAAAAAACTAGTTTCTACCATCTTCCAAATAGCTGATGTTACTTTGGAGTACAATATCAAACTACAAAACACAAGACTTTGAATGTCTTGTCTTATTTGAGTCAGTGCTGGAAAAGTCTGATTACCTAGTAGGAATTCCCCTCTGTGTATGCACTTTTTTCCATTTATTATAAAGATAAATAAATAGGCCCTACATTTTACAGAGTTTTACATGCAGAATGAATTCTGCAGGACTTTATCTTACTACATCTGTTTTCCACCATTCCACAGTTATGTTCTGGTAGCAATACCAGCACAGTATTTCAATTATTCTTCCAAGATGGACAGCTCCATCAGTCACAGAAATTATGCACATCTACATGTACTTGTACAGTGACAACTAAAGCTACACCTCAGCCCCTGTTTGAGCATGACATGATGAAGAAACAGATCAGGCATACCCTGTGTAGGACTGTGAATATACTACAGCTTGTGGGAGGCAAACTATTTCACTGCAAGGAAAATCTGACAGTGGAAATTTCCATTCCTTGCATACTTTAAAGGTAAACTTGGATCTTATACATGAAAAGTATTCAAAACTGGAAAACAAATTCAGTCTGTGTACCTTTACCAACAGAAAATAAAGTTAAATCAACATCTTGATTTTGCCTTAGGAATTAGTGAAACCCTTCATAATTCCTCAATGTACACGTCTTACAGTCAAAACACACACAGAATACTGTGTGATCAGCAAAAACGTGTACATCAACACAGCTTACTGTGGATCAAAACAACCATTCTCACACATGTTGCAGCCTGATTCCATTTCTGCCACGTTTTTCACCTGTTTTTTTCCCCTATGTTACTATTGGAAAGTCATGTCTAGCTTATTCTGTCTTGACCTCTGGTACACACATCTTGCTTCTGCATGTTTTAATGCATACAGAGAATGTGTGGATGACCCTTCCTGTTTTAATCAGCTCCAGTAGCTTCCACATGTTGACTTTTGTTGTCCCCCTCAGGCTTTAGCCTTTCCCCAGAATCTCTGCACTAGTCTCCCCAAACTTCAAACAGATGTTCTATTTTTCAGTAGAAATTACTGTTGGAAATAAACACAAATATTCAACCTTATAATCAGCTGCTTATAATCTCTTGTCCACATCTAGTGAGAACCATTCAAACCGAAGTTGCTGTGAAGTTATTCCTATCTTGATACAGTCTGGAAGTCAAATACTTCTTCATGTAGCACCCAGGGACATCTCAGAGTTCAATAACAGTTATTGCACTTGATGTGATTTAGGAAAATTCAGCTTGCAAAGCTTAAGGGAGGGGACTGGATGAGAACATACTGTTTACTGCTACTAGCAGCAAGCTGAATGGAAAATTCTATTTATTAAAAAACTCTAAACAACAAAAACAGCTTAAAATCAACAGCCTGTCATTACAAGGTGCATAATGAAGAAGTCATTATATTAGGTGAAGAAAATGCTAATGAAATACTGAAAAAAAAAGGAATCTGTCAAATGTTAAAATAAAATCTCAAAACGTACTAAATTCGCTAAATCCTTGTCACCATCTTCTCTTTATAGAACACCCACAGTGTGCTAGTACTTTGCAAGAAAAACTCAGTTCTTGATCCAGTTGTTTATAATCTATATAGCGACAACACAAGAAGTAGTAGTAATGAAGGTCAAAGCAGTTAGAAGATAGACTAAGGAGGGATGTTGCATTCGTACAAGGTTAAGAGGGAGTCTTTGCTTACTTTTTGTATTTTCTGAGTCATTTTACTACTTAGAGTAAGCCTTAATGAAGATGCCACAGAAAAGCCAGGATTTAAAGGTCCCTTTGAATGCTTGTTCACAAAGGAGGGATTTTGAATGAGAATGAAATCAAGACTTGAAAGACAAGGGTGGAATTGGAGGGAATGAAAAAGGAATTAATAGTTACATACCATCCAGTAGGTACAATTAAAACCAGAGACACAATAGGGCAGTCCCTGGTCACGTTTAAAAAGGTTGGAGAGCAGCAAGAGATGGACATATGTGCATCAAGTAAATAAAAGGTGCCAAACAAACCATCAAAGCCAAGATAACAGTTTCAAAACAGAAACAGAGACAAGGAGGACACTACTGGAGATGCAATGAATTAAATGCAGTAGGAAACTGTAACAAGCTGAGGGAGAAGGAAGAGATATGAAAGTTACACACGGCAGTTTTGCTTACGAAGGACAGAAGACGAAGTCAGTGGTCCTCAAGGAAGAGGAGAAGTACAAGAGCCTGGGGGAAAGAGGTGGACAGGTTTTGCTGTGCTTACATTTTGTTGGCAGAATGCCTGTGGAAAAGTCTAATGTAAGGAGGGAAGCTCATCCATTAAACCCTTATGCACATCTAGCACATAAAGTGCCAAAACAAGATGAGGTTACCTAGGGATGAGTTACCAAGTTAGACAAGGAAAGGCCTGATGGAACTCTCTTTCCCCACATTATAAATTAAACAACACCATGTAAAGCACTAGAAGATGCCATAAATGCTGGCAAAATCCATGCTCAAACCTCAAGGGGTGAGGGGTAGAGAAAGCCAAAAAAACAGGGGGAGAAAAAAACTAATAACATTGTAAAGTCTGAAGAAGAAAAGCATTTTCCATGTGTGTGACTAATGATTCTGGTGTCATCAAAAATACCCAGGTACAACAAGTGTAAAAGGTCTCTTAGATGAAGCCAAGTAAAAACTGTTGTTATCAAGTCTGAAGTGTAAATTCCAGGGAGTAAAGGAGACCCAAGAAGAGACTGTCTAACAGAGAATTTGCAATAACATCAAGGATAAGAGAGTAGACAGCATTTGCAAGCAGCACAGAAGCATAAGGGAGACGGAAAGGGCATTGCAGCTGCTACGGAAACTGGAAAGAAAAAGGCAACGTTGCCAACTCTCTGTTTCATCAAACCAACAAAATTCTGATAATAAACAAAACTTTTGTCTGTGTCTATATAGAAAAGGGTAGAAAGCACTTCTAGTGATACAGACTAATTCACTGCTGTCTTAAGGAGAAATAACTCTGAATTTAGGAGCAAAAAAACTCATACAGAACTTGCTTATTTTTTCAAATTCTCTTCTAATAAGCCATTTTATTGAGAACAGTATTCTGTATAGTTACTGCATAATTGTATTTAACTGTTTCTGAATACATTCTGAAAAGAAGGGAATGAAAGAAAAACAATATAGAAATTTCATTATAATTGCTGTACCATCTTATTTCAATATCATTTCACTTTGGTAAGATTTTATTGCCAAACTTTCACCCCAAAAATGAAGACCTCCCTCTTCTAGCAGTTTCTGAATATCTGCTGATCTCTCTAATCACAACCCCTCTTGCATCCTGCAGTTTTCTTTCTCCAGTTTTACTCCCTTCTTTTATTTTTTTCCTTGGATCCTTGCTCACTCAGAGCCTTGACACCCTTCCTTTATTTCTCATTCCTCCTCCGCAGTTTCTTTGCTTTCATTCTGCCTGCTGCCCTCTTTTCCAGCTATCTCGTACACTGTAAGAAATACTTAAATAGAAGATCTCACTTTGAAAACTTGTCTCCCCTGGCAGCCTCCCCGGGCTGGGGCGGCCGCTGGCGCTGAGGCGCGCGTTGCTAAGCAGCTCTTTAGCACCCTGTGCGAGGGACTGCGACTCAGCCCCGCTCCACGCTGCTGGTGCAGTGCCCTGCTTTGCAGGCAACGAGGGAGGACAGAAGCAAGAGTATAATTGTATTTTTTTTTTTTAATAAAAATGTAAATAAGCTTTCCAAACAATGCCCCTTGCCCCTTCTGTGGTATTCCCACCTCTAGAGGACAAGTAATATTTTGAAGCCAAAGAACTTTCAGAGAATTTTTTTTGGACAACATCAGAGAGAAATATCTTTAAAACCAAAAGCAACAACCTCTGGTAACCAGCTCACCAAATCAGGCAGCCTCTCTGCTGTTTTCCAGCAGCATCTGACCTTTCCGTGTGTTTAAGCCTACAGCATAGGGAGGCCCTGTATATTCTGCACACTGAGCACAGTGTTGATGCTGTGCCAGCTGGGTAAAGTGACATAATCACAGCCAGCCTAAGTATGCTCACAATTGCTGCACATGCACAGGTAAATGGGAGGGCATGATCCTGCTGCAGGATCTCCACTGTGCTAGGATCAGGTGGTGTTACTATCAGTATCTCATCCAGTCCTGAGTTCTTCTCAAATCTCACGTGTGACTGGATACCTGGATATTTAGACATACATAGTATAAGAGCCATACCCCAGGTCCTGTGCCTCTTTTAAAACTGACTCTAGATGGTTTGTCATACTAATAACCACAAATACCAGGTACCAACCTGGTATCAACCCCAGATTAGCAGACATACATTTTGGAAAAGAGATAGGAGGATGAACACAGAGATGGCAGTGTCTTCTCACTGAATGGCACACATTACTCCCTCACTTCATCGCCCTAGTTGTGATCACATTCGATGGCTCAGGTATAATGTTTTTTTCTTTAGATTCAGGTGGATGAGATGAGAATATTCAAGTCCTGAGGTGGACAAGCAGAAACTACTGGACTGGGAAGTGCAATGCACACCTCAGGATTTCAAGCAGGTCAGCCCCTCAGACTAAATGACAATTATGGATGGAGCTTCCATCTCATTCTGGCACTCTTTGCACACTGAGTCACCAGAACATACACCGCAGAGAATCACTGCCCTTACTTTAAATAAAAGAGAAACAAGAAGTACCTAATGCCTATTTTAAGTACAAATCTACAGTAAGAGATGAAGCCAGAAATAAAGGCCTGATATCTACGTTTCTGTTTTGCCCCAAGACTAGCTAACCGGTCAGATGATGGCAAAACACAAACATGGAGAAGCAGAGACATCCTCCTCTTTAGCAGAAGAGGAAGCAACATTTTAAAATATACCTAAGATATTTCCAGTGGAGCAAATTCAAAGAGAATTAGGATGAGAAAGTTTTCATGACAGTTGCAGGAGTTTATTGAACTTAATGCAGATTTGCTAAGAGAAGTTTGGTTGACAAAAAATAATCTTTTCTTGAGTTTTGTGCACAGTAATCAGCAAGATATGGGATCGATCTATCTACCACATAAGGAAGATCATCAAATAATGTGTGCACATTTGTTCTGTGTATTAGGCAAAAAAAAGTAATACACATGCATTATATGTTATTACATAACCATTTAATACATATATATGTATGTAAATTGATCTACACAGTGAATCCAGAAGCTGCTTAAATTACTTCAAATTTTTTCATACACTTACAAATCCAAGATTAGTCTTGTATGCCTTGCTGATCAACCTAAACTCCTCATCATACAACAGAGACAAGCTGTGCAAGTTACAGGGCTGGAATAGAGGTTGAACTGCACATTGAAGGTATTATACCTTCTGCCATATTTGCAGTTATGAAAGCTTAAAGAATTAAAAAAACATTTTCTTGCTTTGTTTCCCAAATTTTCATGCATACTTTGCTGAACAGAGGTATCCAGGAATAAAGACAGAGTTCTCTTCCTCAGAAGCAGAGACTGCTGAAAGCATCTTAACATTTCATCTTATCCAGACAGTCTGATCCCTAATTACTCACGATATGAAGTGAATTGTAATTCTCATCAGAAGGCTGCTGCTGAAACATTTAATCCTCCCAGCGTTTTGGGTTGTTTCTAATTCATGTTTGGAGGGGTTAACAGTTTTCAATACTAAACAGGAAACTGATACAGTGCCAAATACATTCTTTAATTTCAGGTGCTTCCTTTGCATATTTTACAAATTCCACAATTTTGCAGTAAAACTGTCCTCAAAATGTTCCAACTGTTCTTCAGTGAATGTATGTTTTACACAGAAGACACAGGTGCCTAATAACTGAAGCAGTGCTTCACACTAACTTGAAATAAAGCTATATGCATTTGAGTATACCTTTTTTATAGGTAGTAATAGCCCACCATATAATTTTAAAACATATTTGTAAGAAAAAATAGAATACAAATTAGTTCTTACATAGAGCTTCTCATGAGCATAGCAAATAGTCACGTCATTCAACAGATTCAAAAAGCACTTAGGCATCAAGAAACAAACTGTCCCATGAACCAACAGAAGCAAGAAGACCTGAATGCAGAAATTGGGTCTCCTTGGATCCTACCAGTTGTCTAGCCACTGGACAGGAGCACCACCTTGGACAGCCACGGTTTTCCTAATGCACTCTGATGCTACCATGACCAGAGCCTGCTACCACACTGGCACCACCCATCAGTGAGGATTGCAACTTCTGGTATCAGTTTCATTACCACATCCAATTAACGTGACAGAAAAATTCACATAATCAGCTCACTACAGACAGTAAACAACTTGTTCTTCTTTGGGGATGCCTGTTTCAGCCACCTTAGGTGTATTCCACTTTTAGATACTTTCTCTGAAGTTTATGGAGTCACATTTCCCATCAGCTCATTTTTGTCTATACACCAATCAGGAAGAGAGCCTCTGGAAGTGACATAAGACAGTGACAAAAATGCAAGTCAGCAGTATGATCCTGTTGTTAAAATGTAAATGTCACTCTGAAAAATGACAAACGAGGAGGAATCTGTGGAAAGGATCAGAACAGAGAGAGTTTCTGAAAGTACTAACAAGGACTAGAGGAATTTAGGTTTTTGCATTCTAAAAAGACAAAGTCTGAGGTGAGCTATGTGAACAGTGTTCCAATATATAACACATTACAAAAAAAACAGAGGTAGCAATTTTCCACATCCACTAAGAAAGAAGAAAAATAATTAAGAAAAAGCTGTAAAAAATAAAAATTTCAGAAAAACTATGAACTATAAGGACTCCGAGAAAACTAAATTTTAAGAATAGATTAGAAGAACATATTCAGCATAACTGAGATAAACACTAGCCCACTGCAGTGCAAGATGGGCTAAAATGATATAAAGTTGGTTTCTGGTCCTTAGCTCTCCCATGCACTACATAAGACAAATGCATGCATTAGCTGTATTTTTATGAAAAGACACGCAGAACAATGAGAATAATTACACTGATTTGTCATTTAATTTTTATAAGTGTCTTCATAAATATTAATTTATTTCCACTTAGGGTAGATGAAATGACACTTCTCTACCTCTAGATATTATTACCATAATTCCTTATCAGTGTGTGCTGAGTACAGCTTCCTATCACAGACCTGCACTGGGCACGTTCTTAGTCACTTATGCCAAAGAGATAAAGTAGCATCAGACACAGGTTCATCACTTCCTTGTGGGTTATTTATTACAGTAATTTTTGTCTTACCAAGACTTCTCCTATGAGCCAGCTAAAACAAGGACAAGTCTTTGGCCTCCTTCCCTTTGTAAGAAGTAACATAAAGATACTTGAAAAACAGTAATCCCCATTTCTACAGAATTTCCCTTACCCAGCTCACCCATAACCTTCCAACTCTCACCCCCTGGGTATTTTGCCCCACTGCCATTTAGAGCCCTTCCAGTAGTGCATTGGGAAAGGACTCAACACCACAGGGATGGGGCTTGCTCACTTTCATCATTCCCTAAAGGAGCACCCAAACATGAAGGACAGCATGTATTTTTTAGACAGACAGGATCTCATCATCAATAAGTAAACTTGGGGTTAGGGAGGTGCTGTCTTCTGGTTTATATATTACTATATTAATTAACACAACAAAAATTAACACTGTGCTAGTCAGACTAATATGACATTCAGTGTCTAACCAGAGTCACAATATCTTCTACATATTTTATTTAGAAAATATTAATATGGGATTGATATATTTTCACCAGACATCCCTGCCGGTCAAAAATCTAATTATTATCCAAAGTAAGCAAACTTAAATGTCCAAAATTATAAATTTTTATTATACATAAATTGTTTTATGAAAAAAGAAAATGCTAATTTTATTAAGTATACATCTTACATAATGTATTAGAAAGACAGAACAAGAAGCATATTTATAGTTTCTCTCTCACTTCACAGATAATGTCAGAGTAATATTTATGAGATTATAGGTACACTTATAACTAGGTCAGAAATTTAATATTAAATGTCTATCTCATGGAAAATATAGCTCCACAAAAAGAATTCCTCAAAAGGAACAATTAACAATAAATCAAATGGTATTTTTTTCCTATTAGTTAAATTATGTAACAGTTTAAATACTAAATTCCTAGGAAACAAAGTTTTAAATAAAGAATTTTATCCCCTTTCAAATAAAGAAAACAATTCTGATTATAGATTACTGTGCTCTCCAGCCTCGAGGTTTTTTCAGAAGTTTGTTAATCCCTTGGTCAATGACAACAAAAACAGTCACGGACAACAGCCATACATGGGCCAACTGTTACCTTCCCTGTGAAATCTGGATCCGGGTCATTAGTTAGACAGACCATTAACAACAACCGCCAAACTGAAGCAAAAGGAACACTCTGCAATAGTGTTTCTTTCTTAGTAAGATACTGTCTTCATATTGCAGATGAGTTGTACAGATGTAGGAGGAAATCTAAAGAGAATGCAGAAAGACCTGCACTTATAAAATATTAATAAAGGTTTTTTCCTACCTCAAAATAGTCATTGTTCACCTTTGTTAATCAAACAGGTGGGGGAAAATCATAGATAATAGGTATTTCATTCTTGCATTTTCAGAAGTTGTAGGGAACACATCATCCAGCAGGCCCAGGCAAACGCCTCGAAGGAGCAGCAGAAAGCAGCCTCCATGTTTCAACACAGCTGGGAAGTAAACACCTCAAAAGGCAGAACAAAGTGGTACTCACTTGATGGAAAAAGCATTACCAGCTGAGTGATTATACTGCCAGAAAGGCAGGGTGATGCTTTGCTGGGGGCAGAAGTTCACCTGGATGAAAAAGGGAGAATCCTGGCCCTTGCACAGGCAGAGTGTCAAAAACCATGGTTCCCTTTTCTATCTACTGTAAATCCATGCACTGCAAGGCTTCGGCCACCACTTTATACCATGAGACATGCGGTCAGAGGCACACGCTGGTGTTGCGGTCCTGACTAATGAGCGTGGTTAATGACAACTATCTTCATAGAGCCTGGTAAATAAAAAACTCTCATGACTAATCAACAGACTGTTCTGAAAGTACTGCTTTCGTTGTCCTACAGAATTATCACCAACATCAGCAGTATTTCCTTGAACTTATAAATTAAAAAAAGAGGCGTATTTTAGTAGTATTCATTTAATAGTATTTGTATATGTGAAAAAGTTAAGAACAGATCTTTAGTACATAAATTTAAGAATTAATAGATACACAGTTTCGTGCACATAGATCTTCTGCCCAAGAATTTATACGTCTTCCTTTATATGTAAATAAAGATTTAATAAAAGATAGAGAAAACACACAGGAGATTATAAAACAAACAGAGAGCTTGGAGAGAGGAGATAAATTGCTGACTCAGATTTAGCAAATTAATTTTTTTGTTTAAAGGACTATAAAAAGTATTTCCATACATTGAATATCAATTAATCAAATCATTCTGAAAGGGCAAAAATACACTGGGGAAGAAAAAATAAACCATCAGTCCTGCACATCTTAAATAGAAGAGTATAGCCCTTCTTTGTTGTCTGGCTGCAGGGGTGCCCCAAGTGAGTGAGATCCTCTATCTCGGAAGAAAAAGGTCACTGCTCATTGGAGAGCCTACCATACAGTGTCATCATGTATTTCTAGATGTCATAAAAGCTTGTATCTCACTGTCCTCTGCATGTAGTTGCAAAAACAAATCCAATTCTGTGTAATTTTCTTTTAAAAGATGCATTTAGATACACATTCTTTAAAATAGCAGAGATGCTTATTGCAGGGTTAATTTAGATTTCCCATTAAGATTTGAAAAAGGCATATGACAAAATTCAGACTTTTTATAAACCTTTTAATTGGCTGTAAAACACAATTTTTTCCCCTCAGGTTATATGACCTATCTTTTAAAATGTGAATCTAATATGTAACTCAAAATTTTAAAATCTGAGTTGATTAAACTCAGTATTGTCACTTTTAATAGAGTTCATAACAAATTCAATCTCCATAAACTCATCAATGAAAAATAAATTATGATTGAATTCACCTAATTTTCCTCATAACTGTGCTTGTGGAATTCACAAGTGCCCTTGGTTATTAGACCCAAAATGATATTGACATGAATTTCAGATCCATCATACAATCACTGAACAGCCCAGGTTGGAAGGGCCCTCAAGAGACAATCCAGGTCAGCCTTTCATGGGACAACAAGCCTAGGTGAGCTTACCCCAAGCTTGGGTGAGCTAGCACTCTGTCAAATTGTACTCTGAAGACCTCCAGTGATGGAGACTCTACCACATCCCTGGAGAGGATGTTCTTACTGTAAAAAAATTATTTCTTATGTAAAGATAAATGTTCTCCCAATGCAACTTGTACCCTTGCCTTCTCCATGTGGCTCCCTGCGAAGAGAGAGCCTCCTTCCTCTTTGTAGCTGCCCTTTATGTACTGGAATACTCTGACAAGGCCTCCCTTGAATATTCTCTTCTCCAGGAAGAAAAGACGTAAACCTTCAGTCTTTCCTCTTAGGCAGTTTCTCATGCCCTTTGATCATCTTTGTGGCCCTCTTTTTGGACCTTCTCCAGGCTGTCCACACCTTTCTTGAATTGTGTGGATCAACCCTGAACACAATGCTCCAGGTGCAGCCTGGAGATGAAAAAGGAGAGATCACCAAAAACAGAAGAATAAGTATTTTTCTTCTTAAAGTGTGAGATAAGTGTTTTGAGATACAAAACGTTTGAATTTTTTTTTCCTGGCTTTTTTTGCTTTGTTTTTACACTAATGATGCAGGTTTTTACATTAATGATGCAGGTTTGAGCAACACAAGAACTTGAAGGCAATGGTGCAGGGACAATGTGTGCAGTGAGGTGACAGGCAGAGCTCAAAAATAGGCATAAAAATGGAATGGAATAATTGAAATCTTTCCTCTCCCACAAGCTTGCTCGAGTGCCAAGGAAATACCAAACAACTGAAAATCCGAGTTGGTACAAGCTCCAGAAAATTAAGATACTTGGTTCTGACAGCTGTTTGGGGATGGTTATTGTAAACTGGCTCTCTTACAGAATATTCACTTCATGAAAGCCTCTGTGCCCAAGTAAATTCATGAAGATTAAGTTAACACAATAACGATGAATAAAGTCTGTTTCATCTACCATAAAATGAGTCAGATGAACTGAAATCTTAAAGCTTTTATTTATTTCTCCACCAACTACAAAAACAGGACTAGAACAATGATTTCAGCTTACGTATGTCGGTGTGGGATATGTCAAAGGTAGGCAAGATGAATGCCACCCACTGTTTTTCAGTCAAGGGATACAACAGTAGTGAAACAACCATAAAAGGTCACAAGAATTTGAAGGCAGAAAGGGAAAAATTCAACTGAACTGAGCCATGAGGTGAATGGCACTTTTAAAATAACTGAGTTGAAGAAACTTTTTATGCTCTAAAACATATAGAACAAGAGACTAAATTCAGGCCTCATCTTATAAGACGTTTAGTTTGGTTTATTTATAAATTTGTTAAATTCATTTGCATTTTTTCATGGGGCTGGGTCTATGATTAAAGTAGGCTCCAGGATTTTAATAAAACTCCATCTGTGTCTCAGAGGTGCTTGCTTAATTTTTGCTTCCATAGGCATTTTAAATAATAAGCATGCTAGCATTAGAAATGTCTTGGTTTCTAAATTCTTCTGCAATAAATTGCAGCTGATGTAAACAGAAATCTTGAGCCCTGATTGCAAAGAAATAAAAGACCTAAAGATTTCAGGAAACCTTAAAATACAGTAATTGCAAGTACTTGAAGACATGCAACACTCAACAGCCAACACTTCTCTGGATACTTCCTTTAGCTGTCAAAAAAGATGTTTTACAAGTCTCATGATGCTTAATCTCTAACACGCTTCTCTCTCCTGGGAACATAAGTGTAACACCGTGTAAAAATGAACCATGAGCCTCCCTCTCTCTCTTACAGATTGTTCTTGATATATTCCTGACATCAATGCAAGTCTGAGAAAATAACTGCGTCAGAATTGCAGTCCTGTGGAAGTTAATTGCTAAACCTCAGGATTTCAGATTCACCTACAAATTGTAAAGCAGCATTATCCAAAACTACCACCAAACCCCATACAATGGTGTGAGTCAGGTGTCAGGTGAGTTACATAAAACATCAACCCCTACAATGACACTCACTGTAAAACACAGGGTGAAGACAGAGGTTGTTAGAAGCATACAGCTGGAATACACACCCACATGGTGTACTTGCTTTCCTTTCGACATCTTTAATTATAAGGATATTGTAGATAGATTATCATAAATCAACAAATCTGTTTTCCACAGCGTGTTACTAAGCAACTGTAACCAAGACCTTGTGTAAATGAGATTAAAATTCCAAGGTAACAGTACTCTAAATACAACCTCACATTGAATAGCCAAAGAGAGTAGAATGTGTTCATATTGAAGGAAGAACGACTATTTAGTTTTATGATTGCTGAAATAGGTTAGATACATAGAAAACATAAATCTGTTTATATCAGTTGTAAGCATTTCCACCAAAGAATGAATCCTGCAAAGAACTAATAATCATGGTATATTTTTCAGATAAAATAACTAGAAGTTTTTTCAAATTAGTCTAATTGTTCACCATATGCATTTCCTTCTGCCAAACTATACAAAAATTGGCGCTACTTTAAATAACCTACTAATAGTCATTATTAAAACTTTTAAGAGAAAATATCATACTCACATATACAGTGGGAAAGAATACTGTAACACAATGGTTAATTTTTCTTGTTGCACTTCCAATATAAAAAAGCCTTTTTTTTCCAGTCATAAATATACAAGTATAAGTACCTTTCTAATAACTGACAGCATTTGGCATGCATGTCCCCATCACTCCATCACTCAGAAATTCTGTGGGCTTATCAAGTAATGTGAGGAAACTCCCAATTCATACAGACTAACCCGAATACCTCTAAGCAAAAGAGACTGTCGTAAGCACATGAAATTTTTCTGTCTCTGTCAGTCCTGCCTTCCCACAGAGTTTCAGAGTTCAAGTTACCAGACCTCATATCAAATGTGACTTAGTATTTCAAAATGCAACTTAAATTTAAACATAGAATCACAGAATGGTTTGGGTTGGAAGGTACTTCAAAGATCATCTGGTTGCAACCCCCACCTGCCATGGATGCCACCCACTACATCATGTTGCTCAGGGCCCCATCCAACCTGGCCTTCAACATTTCAACACAGGGAGAGGACATTTACAACTTCTTTGGATAATCGTTCCAGTGCCTCACCACCAGGAGCAACAAATTTCTTCCTAACATCTAATCAAAATCTCTCATCTTTTAGTTTAAAACCATTCTCTGTTGTCCTCTCACTATCTACCCGTGTAAAAAGTCAGTCTCACTCTTTTTTGTAAATCCCCTTTAAGTACCGGAAGGCCACAACAAGGTTTCCCCAAAGCTTTCTGTTCTTCTGGCTGAATGGCCCCAGCTGTCTCAGCCTGTCTTAATAGGAGGAGTGCTCCAGCCCTCTGCTGATTTTCATGGCCTCCTCTGGACTAGTTCCAACAGGTCCCTGTCTTTCTTGTGCTGGGGAACCCAGAGCTGGATGTAGCATTCCAGGTGTGGTCTCATGAGGGCAGAGGGGGAGAATCACCTCACCTGGCCTGTTGGTCACTCCTATTTTGATGCAGCCCAGGATGTGGTTGGCTTTCTGGGCTGCAGGCACACACTGTCGGTTTTTGTTGAGCTTCTCATCCACCAATTACCTTAATGAGTTTTTGTTCCAGTCTGTACTCATGTCTGGGATTGCCCTGACCCAGGTGCAACAGCTTCCACTTGGCCTTGTTGAACTTCAAGAGGTTATTGTGGGCCCACTTCTCAAGTTTGCCCGGGTCCCTCTGGATGGCATCCTGTCCTCCAGTAGTGTCAACTGCACCTCTCAGCTTCATGTCATCTGCCAACTTGCTGAGGGTGCACTTGATCTCACTGTCTGGGGACACTTGATTGGTCAGGTACAATCTGCCCTTAATAAAGCCATGCTGGCTGTCTCAGATCACTGCCTTGTCTTGTATGTGCCTTAACATTGCTACCATAAAGATCTGCTCCACTGGCTATGCATTTCCTCCTTACTCCTCAGTGTGAGGAGGAGATCCTTGCTCAGCCATGACTTTGCTCCTTGCCAGGCCCAGGCTCCTTGAGATCACGAATTCACCAGGGCATGGTTGGTACAGCCCAGGCTGCCTCCAATCTTAAACCAATCTTAAGGAAGACTGTTATTTTACTACTTCTGGCTCACAAGAAGTCTCTAGAACAAGAGCAGAAATCAGCTGCAATGGAAACAGAACCTCCTTGGAGACAGTTCCTTGTTTAGTCCAGTTTACAGGAACTCAGGGACATCACATGCCCTTTCTGCTCCAAGCACTTACTTGACACTGCCTCCTTTTATGCATATATGCATCTTTGCAAAGAGTCTTATTTTCTTTAAACCTAAAAAAAAAAAAAAAAAAAAAAACAAAAAAAACACTGCATATACACACACCACCTGCTGGGGAGAAGATGAGAGAACAAACGTGACAGACATTAATCACGATGTTTAATGCACTCCTGGCAGGCTCTCTGCTACCACAGCAAGGAGAATCATTTAACCACCTGTGTGGATGGAGCAGAAGGGAAAACCTGCCAGCTCTATTCAATCATGGCTTTTAAGTTCTTCTGCCTGTTTTAAACATTTAAAGAAAATATAATATCTGTAGAGCCCTTTCAATTCTAGATTCTCCTGCAGTGCCAACTTGGTCCATACCCCAGCCTTCCTGGAATGTCACATTTCTTTACCTCCCCTCTTTCACCCAGAGTGCACTTTAATATCCCACTGCTTTGTGCCAGTGGTACTGTGCAGAAAGTACTTCTCTCCCCACTGCCTTACATATTTCTTGTCTATAACCAGAAATGGTTGTAAGTCTCAACATTCTCTGTCAGTCAAAATACAAATTAATGACATAATCCACTATCCTAATGTGTACATCTTCTTGTAAGGTCAATAAAAGCTGCTCTGCTTACAGGGCAAATGAAATCAAACCACAGGACATTCCACTGAGCATGTCTCTCCTGCTGGGAAAAGGGTGACAAATTGAAGAAAGTACAAAAGGCTGTATTTCTTGATTTCCTCCACTGAGAAAACAGAATGAAGAGTAGGTAGTGGTCTACTTCAATTATTTTTTTCAATTACTTTTCAGACACACCATCTATACTACTGTTTTCCTGTGATAAGAGAAGCTTAGGAGATACAAGAAACAATTCTAAGATGACTATTTGCAACCCCACCTAAAAAGCATCTTTAACTTTTTAAAGGTCTCCCTCAATGTAGTGTCTGAAAAACAAAGCCACCACCATACTACAGTTCACAAGGTATTTTCGAGTATCTAATTCTTTCCTATTTCCTTCAACTTCCTACACTTTTAAGACAAGGCTGTTTCAGTTAATTGTCCTCACTTTTACCAGTCAGTCCTCAAAACAGTGTTCCAGGACATGAATTCCAGCCCCCCATCAGAGATATGTACTGTTTTATAATACAGTCCCATCACCACTATATAAATAACATCCCCTGGGTAAAAAGTATTCAACTACAACAATAACAGCCACTCCACAAACAAATTATATCATTGAGGGCAATGTTCTTCAAGTGTTTCAATTTTAAAATGGCAGTACAAATGACATTCTGATTCTGCAGGATCTTTTCCTTTGGTGTGTTCAGTGCATTCCTATTTTAAGGTTGGATTTTTTATGGGAACAACAAGTATTTTCTGCTTTTCACCCATCTCTATTGCAAGGCTAACAGAGATAAGATGAATTCCTATGCATCAACAGAATTGTTTATGAAGCCCTACTTAGCACAGCCTTCATGAAGATTTGGGTATATGGAAAAATCTTTTCAGCTCAGATGTGTATTTCTAACATTACCCGCTGGTTTCATATCCAGCGTCTTCCACACACTAAAAGGTGTGATTAAGCTTCCCCTACTCAAAAATAATCCCATCGCTTTTTTTCGGAAACTGATAGTTCCTTGACTATTTGTAGAGTTCTAAATGCTGAAGCTCTCCCAGTTCTTGCCCATCTACTACTTAATTTACTATGACCAAAACTGATGATTTTTTAGTATAGCTGCTTGATAGCAGATAAGAAAATGGTGCCATGAAGGCTTCCAGTGCTGTTCATTTCTTTAAGGAAAATGCTAATTACTTTGTTTACCTTATTTTGCTTTAGGAAAAATAACTTTTGAAAATTAACATAAGCATTCTCACAAGTCACACTATGATATAGAAAAAAATCTGTTAGACAATTTACTGTTAAATTGTCTCACTGACCTTAACTGCCCAAAACAAAAAGTTGCAAGCAATATATGTACTGAAATGACCAATATGGTTCTTTCCAGAACAAATATGTTTCAAATAATATGCAATAAGGATGGGAAAACAATACATTTTTTGTTGCTGTTTTTTAGCATTTACAGGTGTATTTTTCAAATCTAGAATTTAAAAAAAATTGGTTCATGTGAAAGTAGGCATGCATATAATTGTGAGGAAAAGTAGAGGAATCAATTTAACCTTGACTTTCACAGTTGCTGTGTAGTTATGTTGCAAAGGAAGATGTACAAAGACATTTCTGGTCACATTACTCTGAAAAAACAACAAAGTACCAAGGAAACAAATTTAAAATCTCCCCAACTATAAAACTTTAAATTAAAACTATCAGGATAGTAGTCAGAGCGGTATCTTTCTTTTTTGTTTTATATATGGGACAAAGAGACATAGATGTTCCCGGCAACATAATATAAATTTACATTAGTCTGTATCTTGGGTAAGAAAAAACAACTGTGCAAATAAGAGAGTGCCTTTTCTTTTAAAAGTTTCTCTCAAAAACATTTAGCTGAAGAACCATCATTCATGGAATAAAACAGGTTTCTTAGCAAAGTTTAAATAACTTTATGCTTTAATCTCTATTCTAGCAATATATTTATTCATCATACATGTGATTAAAGAAGACATCAAGTTCCAAATGTCACTTAGTTTATAAGACTAAGTTTTATTCTGCAACTTTGGTCTTTGCAAGACCAAAAACCGGCTGATACACTATCAATTTTAGACCTTGAGACAAAACCTTCTAGAAAAATCATACAGGAACCACAAACCATAGAAGGTAAAGAATACAATTCAAAATAAGGTAGATCTATGTTGAAATACTTTATAAGCATTTTAACAGTCTTGGAATTGTTTGCAGTTAACTAACTTTACTTTCCATGGCAATATTCAATACACTTGTTGTGGATAGTCTTTCTAACACACTGTTCAATATACTAAAAAAGTAATGGGGACTGGACTCAAAAAGTTAATTGAAGTCTATATAAAAAAGAAACAACACAGTTGTTAATAAAGCTCTAATAAAATTAGAATAACATATGCCTAATAAGAAGAAAATGAAAAATGGAGACTGCAAAACTTCTCCTAGTAAGAAATTGTTCCAATGAAAAAAATATGGCAAAAAATAACTGGCAAAAAATTAAATACTATTACTTATTGGTATGAAACTACTTATTAATCTACTAGACTATCCTGTTTAAGTATCTAAGTCTGTTACTGAACGTTCAGCTCTGATTTCTTTGGTATAAGCTGTCATAGTTTCTATTAACTGCATGCACTAGTATCTGTTATCCCAGTTGTGAAGTACTGCCTTATTGTAGCAGTCTCTCTGAAGATACACATCAAAGAGACCCTTAAACATTTAAACACGATACTCAAGATGTATACAAACAGTGCCACAAGTGAGACACACCTGTTTCTCACACCATGGGCAGTGGTCACAGCACATCAGATGCTGAATTACTGACACACTGGAGGCCTGCAATGGAGAAACCTGCTGTGGAGATCTGATACAAAACAGCCCAGTGGCTTTGCCAATGTAGAAAGACAAACAGCAGAAGAAAACAAAAAGGCCTGTTTGTTCACCAAACTCAGTCCATCAAAGCCTATGTTTCCAAGCAGAACAGAAGTGAAAAAAGAAAGCTATGAAAAAAGAGGAGCTGCCATTCTCCTCTGGGTGAAATAAGTAATTAGGTAAAAACAACCGCTTTCACCCTGTTTCCTTCAACTTTTAAAAGCACATTACAATATCCTTCACATCCATATCCAGCCTGACAAGCTTAATTTTTCCCTTTTTTAATATACTGCATACGCAGCATTATTCTGCACAGGAGTCATAATCTATCATTGCCTTTTAGGCAGTAAGAGAAACTTCTGCTGCTGACCCAAATGAGGTTTAAAACAGCAGTACTAGCATGGTCATGAAAGTTAAGCATTTAATCAGTATAAGAAATTGAATGCTACTCTTTCAAGTTTCAGCTCCACAAAGACAAGAGTCACCCTGAAAGAAGGTCATTAACACAAAGAGGAATTAATACAAGGCTTGACCAGCTTGTATTCAGACTTCAGAATGTCTTTCCAAACTTCCTGAAGTAACTAGCAGAGAAAGGCCTACTTAAAAGAATTGTTAGGTTTTTCAATTTTCACAAAAATATCCTTAGGTACTGAAGTAGCTTAGTAGCCGACAGAACCAAATGATCTCTTACTTTTCACGAAAAACTCCAAAGGCAAATCTTTGCCTATGCTGAATTGCTCATAATTCATAAATGCAAAAGGTTAACAGCGTCAATTTAAATTATTGCTCCTCAGAAGAATATCCATCCTCATCTCAGTGGGAAAAAAAAGAAAGTTTACAATCTCCACTTGCTTGAATTAGACTATCAGAAAAAATAATCATATGTGCTGCTCTCATTTTCACATGACTCTCACTCCACTTCTTAGTTTCCCCTCAAGCTTCTCACCTTCCTAGGGACATTCATTTGGTAGCCTAGCTCAGTGTAAAGAAATATTATTCAGCAGGCATAAAATTGAGAAACAAATTTTTTCCAATTGTCATGATATTTCTCATTAATTCATAACTTCATAACAATCACTTCACTGCAAGTTCCTCAAAGCAGGATGAAGTCTTCAGTACCTGTAGTGGCAATAAATCAAATCATATTTCATATAACAACATTATTCCCTATTCTGAATATTCATTTATCAGTAAAATAACGATAGAATTAATGGAACTGAGACTGAGCAAGTATTCTGTGGCTCCTTGGAGAAGAATTTCATGGAGCACGCTGACCATTAACTCAATCCAAGCTAATCTACTTGGTCTTCCTTTTTCTTCCAGTTTCTTCCACTTTTGTTAATGTGGATTTCTAGCATTCCTGACACAACTATAATAGAAGCCACACAGCAGTATAAATAGTGAGGTAGCTGGGAATGTCTGTTTAATCTCCCTTATGATCTTCAGATCAAAATAAGCCAAAAGCTCATGACATGATTCACCATTATAGCAGCTCATTATTAATCAAATACTCAACAGTGCAACCATTTCAGAAATATAGTCTGCCATTGCTAAACTGAAAAGTTCAACAAACATTTTGATAAATTATTTCTCCTTTCTGTCTATCCTTGTTTTCTCTGCATGCATACTCTCTTTTCCCCTTATAAGCATACACATCATCAGTGTTGTTTCTCATAATTTGTCTCATTTACTAGAGCTGTCAACTCATTTCACATATTTCAGAAAATCTTGTTCTTCTAAATAGATATATTTTGATACTTTTTTTTTTCCTCTAGACTGGTTTTCTCTTTCTCCATTCCTCCTAACAATTTTGTGCTGACACAACACTGTTTAAACAATTTATGCTAATAACTGCTGTAACAAACTTCATCTTTGTTTTCTGATATCCTGATAAATTCCTATGAATTACTTCAAAATATAACTCTTAGACCTTCCTATGTTATAGCAACATTTATATCAAATACATCTAGATAATATTTTTTGAACCAAGATTCTTCCAACAGGCATTCCTTTCTTTATTCGCCCCCCCATCAATATAATTTTTCTACTACTCATCAAATACTAACATCAATAGAGGCACTAGCATCACTCCATCAAACGCAAACAGCAGCTTCAGAAGAACAACCCCAAGTCTTCTAGGAAGCTTTGCTTTTTGACAGATAAATATTTTCAGGCAGGTTCTTTAAAACATGTGCTGCCACCTCCCTTTCATCAACACACCAAGCATGCTGCAAGTTCTACATGTTAATCATCTACACTGTTAATCATCTCCCAGTCAACCACTTACTGAGCACGTCTGCTGCTAGAAATCTTCATACTGGCCCCTTTTTGTATTACTGGCAAATCCAGTAAGAAACCTCTTCCCTCTTGCATTTGCAGATTCACACAACCAATGCTATGCAACATGGGAATACCCTACTGTGTTGATCATATGCCACTCTACACTGTTCAGCAAAAATAGTCCATGCGTTTTTATTTAGGCAATTTATTTCCTCTTACCGCTTTTCCCCTCCACAAACTTAGCCACTCACATTTTAGTTAAGTCTGAAATCAGCATCTTTTTTCTTTTAAATCTTTCCGTGAGTATTTCTATTTATAGTTTTCTTATTTCAAAAGGAATTGCATTACAAGTATTGAATTCTTCCAGAGTCAAAATTGGAACAGAACAAACAAAACCAGCTACTACCACTTAGTTTGCCAAGTTAAAAAAAAAAAAAAAATACCTGAGGTATAATTAACTAAATTAAAATGCAGCACAACTTTATTTTTAAATCTGTGAAATTGGCATTACACCAATACACCTGTGTGAAAAATTCTGCCATTTAGAGAGGCAGAACATGATGGACTACCTCCAAATATTTCCTCTCCTAAAGGGGGGAAAAAAACTAGTGTGAATTTTTGAAACTGTGAAGCATGGAGAAAACTTAACCAGTATCCATACAGATTTAAAGAGTAGCTGTGCACTTCCCAGAAAAGCCTTTGCAATATATGCTTAAATGACTGCTGGCCAAATTACAATTAGTTTTTCATTTTTAAAACTAAGCTCTGTAGTCTACTCTCAAGTGTGACACTGATCACACATTTTTGTGCCCTTCTCATATTAAGATGTTATGGGATCGGCTACCATCACACAATTGCAGTACAGCCAAGAACAAGAGGATGGGAAACAGGAGAGACGGGGAGGAAGAAATATGAGAGACTAGAAATTCTGCACTACTCATCATCCAGACTTTTCCCCCTAGCACAAATAAAAGTTACAAAGGCATCATAAAGAGAAAGCAAAGGAAAATAGCTTGGTCAACTCAGATGCAACATCTACTCCAACATAAGACAGAGGAAGGCAAAGAGAGAAGAAATGGACTGAGCCGCAAATCAAGGAGAATTAATTGAAGATGTTTTTGTGTTTTAAAAAGCTGCAACGTGAAATGACATAACTAGAGGCAGCATGAACTGGTTGGTGTCATTTATATTGAGGCAGACCACTTATTCAACAAATACTTCACTCACCTCTTCCTACAGCAAACTTTTCCCTTAGAGTCCTACCTACCATCTCCTCTTCAAAGAACCTCAACATCACACAAACACTGTGTTCAGTGTAACTTCTACAATCTCTAAATTCAGCAAGGCTTCTGTAAGCACCCCACAATATTCAAAATTACAAAAATAAGATTAATTGACCACTCAGCCAAGATTGTGCATTGTCTGGATAATTACAGTAAGCTCCCATTGACATTATATGTAAACAGAAAAACATGCTTCTTGACACTGAGCTGACAGACATGATGTGTCATTCTCTACTGGCATCACTGACTATGAAAATTCAAATTTATATGAAAGACTGTGACACTCACTTATTTTTCTTCAAGCTTCATAAAGTATGTAGTCAGATTTATTTGCTACCAACATTAGCAGAACTGCACAGAACTCCATAGTCAGCCAGGTGAAAATACTTTTCTTAAGTTCTTTGGCAAACATGATGACAATTTCTGTTGTTTAGAACATTTGAAACCCCAAACAGTTCACAGGCTTGCTACAACTGGTTATTACCTCTTCCAAAGCTCAAGCCATGCAATGCAAATAAAGGAAATGATCCGGAATCACAAAATTCATCTATTGTTCTGTTACGTAAATATTTTAGTAAGTATAATGAAATAAACTTCATCAGTCTTTAGGACTGAGTACAGAAAGTAACAGCCAGTAAGAAAAATCAAGATTTTCCTGAGCATCAACAGGGGCTAAAAGACTAGCAAGCAAAGAAAAACACACCTACTGAAATTGTATCTCAGTAAACATAGTCCCCTGAGAATATATGTGCACTATATTCTATGACTACAGGTGCTGAGGGTATGCACATGTTCTTCCTTGAAAAAACTATCTGCTGTCTACAATGACCTATGATCACACATTAAAAACACACACTTACTTGAGTGAATAACGTAAGTTGGCAACAGATCAGGATTCCACACAGCAAAGATTTCTATGTTTAGTGCAGTCTTCAATAAAGTAAAATAAAATGTATTATACTAACTGGCATATTTTCTATTTATTAGTCCTAGCAACATCTGAAGTAACACTGAATTGTAACTGTGCCTTTGAAGCAACAACAGGGGCAACAACAATATTTTACCAACAGATAAAATATTAAAATGTGAATTCCAATCACAGACCCTATACTCACGTCAGAGACTAGACATGACAGAACTGGCTGAATGCAACGTCAGAGTTAACCTGCTCTGAGAGAAAAAGGTAACAACTTATCTCCCTTAGGGCACTTTTTCTACTCCGCTTGGACCAGCAGGGAAGCAGGTTGGCTGCACCTAAGCTGTAGGACTCCACAGTGCTCTCCACAGCTTGCAGTGATGCAAACCAAGGGACCTGTTGGAGCTCACAGAATCCTCTCCCAGCACATCCACCATGCATGTAAGGTGTCATATGCAGATCTTGGCCAAACATGAAATCAGGGCATGGCCAATTGAACACGTTGATATAGAACCTGAGAAATGAGTTTGCATCCCATTAATCAGATGCAGTCACAGCAATAAAAAACAGCCCAGCTTTTCCAAGATCTGAGTGCCAATGATGATTATTCTTTAGTAACGCCTTTGCAATGAACTACCATCTGCCTCATGCACGGTATTCAGCAACTCTGACAAAGTGTTCTTGTGTGTCTTCTTGAAAAGAGCTCAAAGATATGCATCAAACACCTTTCAGAGACTCAAATATTTTGCCTAAGAGGCTCCTTCAATTATTCTAGCAAATAGGCTCAGCCTCTTGTCCTACTTTCCTTTTCGTTATTGGATACCAACAATACTAATTTGGGCTGAATACTCAACTAACCAAGTAAGATACCACGGCACTGAGCAGCAGGAATGTACGTTTCCTCTACGTGTAGCTGTCCCTTATATTTAAGCAGAGTTGGCATAAATATCCAGGATTACTACATCTCACAATTTTACTTTATTTCTCACACAGAACTCAATGCTTTATCTACCACTCAATAAATAGGTAGAGAAGATAAAGTGCTTCTCTCATTCATCACGGCTCACTGCAGAAGGGAAGGCTGCATCAGACCACTGTGGTACACACTGCTCCCAGTACCCTTCTAGGCCTTCAGCTAGCAGCCTGGGTGATGAAACAAAGATTACACTTATTAAATTTACAATGTGCTCACAGGCTTTCTGGTGGGAGGGTTGACAGGTTGATAGGAGGGGGCTGTAAGCACATTAGAGAACAAAATTAGAATACAAAATGAATTTGACAAATTGGAGAAGCAGCCTGGGGAAAAATGAAGATTTAGTTCAATGAGAACCAAGTGGAAGATTCTGTGCTTAGCCAAGAACAATTAACTGCTCAGATAATGGATAATAACAACTGTTGAGGCTGCAATTCTGCATAAAAACACAGCCCATAACACTCTAAATATGACTTAACAATAGTTTGTGTTTTACAAAAAAAAAAAAAAAGACAAAGATGGGGACTTAGGAGAAAGAAATCAATACATATATACAAACACACACTGAGGATAATGGAAGGTAGAGGAACAAGAACTAACAGAAAATACAATTCATGAGGATAGAGTTAGAGCTGTTTTGTTTAAAGAAAAGATTGCCGAGGAGAGACAAATATTTTCAAATAGTGAGTGGGATGCTGAACAAGAAATAATGGACTTAAAAGACATAGGTGTATTTGGCTCCATGTGGAGAACCTTACCAGCTGTTTTTCTAGTGATTCTTTTATTTGCATTACTCATTTAATATTAAATCCTAAGAGGAAAGTCCTCAATACATTAAGTTAATAAAGTGACAAAGTGCAAATCCTTGCCTTCTAGGAAGGTTTGCAAGGGAATTTCTGGATTGTTTTTCTTTTCATAAGAATGAATGTTTTGGGTTGACCTATATAATAGCTTAATTTTTATCAAATCTGATGATCAGAAAACACTGAAAAGACCGAAATGAGAAAAAGAAAAAAAAAGAAAGAAACCCCACATATAACTGGATGCAAGGTTAACCACACCATAAAAAAATCTTCCTCCTCAACCTAAACTTAGTGTCATCCTTTCACACTCAATAAGTTGTTGTTCAGTAACAGTTGAAGATGAAGACTTTGAAAACAAAAGCCTGTTACTACGTGCACTCTCTTTACTGCATCACTTAGAAGTCACTCCATCAGATTTCAGGGCTGCTCTCGCTGCTTCTTACCTAATCATTTTCTTTCTTCATAACATATTTAAATTGAGAAACTGGTAGAAAGAAACCCACTCATGTTTCACAACTAAAACCAAACTTCTATACGTAAGTTCACCCTTCAGGAAAATGGATTCCATTTAATGGCCACATTTATCCATTGATTAAAAGCAACTGCTTCCACTTTCCAGCCCATCTGACTATCCAGAAAGTTGAACCATGTTCTTACAATTTCCAAGCTGGTATAAAAGCACTTGGATATTTTTAACTTTCTCCTATAGTAACATAAAACGTAAAGTCTGACTGAACTTGCACGTTGGAACTGTAGTACAATTCTTCTAACAACATCACAATATTTCAAAAGTATTTGCATATCTATTTCCTACTGGCACAAGTTAAAAAGAAATTAAATCTAGAAAAAAATAAAGTGGTGATGATTTTTTCTTCATGTCAGTAATTCACACTACGACTGATGACAGTAGATTTAAATTTTAAGTTATGTAATCATTCCATATGGTGAACATCATAAATAAAAACTTGAATGAAGCTACCCTGTATGCAGGCAATTAGTAAAATTTTAGATACTTAATATTTCAAAATAATTTACTGCAATAGTGAGGTTGTTTGCCTTTGGCAACAGGGTATATCATGTCTGCAGAAGCTTAAACTACTAGGTTTTGCAGAAATTAAAAAGTATGTGTCTGTTGGATGTGTTCACACATGCAGGAAGTCTGTTTGCATCAGCAGGTACAGCTAATGCAGAGAGCACGTTCCAAAAATATGCATTTCAGCTTTTACATTTTGCATAAAAAGTAGTCTTGTGTTTTGCTCTAGTGAATCTGTCAGAAAAGTACTTAAATCAATATCCACAAGAATAAGTGACCATATAATCATCCTACATGATTCAATCATTTAACAAGCTTGAGAACTAGTACACAGATGGTTAGTTGCCAAAATGCCATTCCTTTCCTTGCATCAACTTGGTTATTTGCAGCTGGAAAGAATCATCTCTGATTTTGCAAATAATATAAATATCAACAACTTTTCTTCTTATAATTTCCAGATATATTAATCAAGCATTTAATAATTTCTATCCGCAGATACTAAAGTGGAAGAGGGGGTCAGATTTGCATCAAAGCCACTGTGACTTGATAAATCATCAGATTACCAAGGGCATTTTAATTGTCTTAACCTTTCTTTTACTACTTTTATGCACATTCAGAGAGACAAAGAACAGCTACTTCACCTGTTTCAGGCAATTCATAGCACCTGGCTGAACTGCAAAACTTGTCCTTATAAAAAACTAACTACAGCTTCTCAAACTATTAAACAACTTCATGGTATTCCTCTCCCATTCAAATTAGTGTATATTTCTTCACTTTTATCTACAAATTACACTCTCATTGATGGATGGCCTCAATAAACAGTTTAACAGTAATTGCTCTTTGTCAAGTGCTTGTAAGTGTTTGTATGAGTAAATTTCCATTCTTTTCTTCAGAGGTTTTCGGACCAAGCAGCATTTAACATGAAAATGGATTTGCCTCTTACTAATGAAAACTGGATAAGACACATCATAATTTGAAATATTGTAATGGTGTCTGCCTTGCAAATTAGTAATTTTGAGATGCAAGAGGTCTTTGTCAAATTTAAATTAACTGCATTTTCAAAACACAGTTTTCCAAAAGTATCCCTCCTTTGAAGAATATTAAAGGTTATGGAAACTGCAAAACACACACTGGTCTTCCCTTCGTGGTTCCACAGAATATTTGAAATTATTTACATTCTATGATTAAAGTTTCACTTTAAAAAAAAAAGGGGGGGGGGACAGCAAACTTAAGTTTACTAAAAGTTAAGAACAAAACACACACTGTTGATATTACACATTACATTTTGTCCCTTCTTTAAGAAACGAAATCCCAGTTCTTTCACAGTTTTCCGTTGTTTCTTCCCATTTCATACATCAGGTTTGAGAGACATTTCAAGGCTAGGGATTATTTTTTCAAGGATTGCTATTACAAAGCTCCTTAAAACAACTTTCAGAACAATAGCACCTGAATGGTACATGACATATGCATCATCCTTACTCCCCCTCATCCATCAATAGAAGGACAAACCACATGCCATAACTATATATATGAGAAACTCTCCTGCAACACAAGTTAAATATGCACAGCATGGAAACCCAACGCATTAGCACGGAGGAAGCTTTGTAAACATACAGTGTGATTAAGTAAATAAGTATCTATTTACATAGGAAAGATCAAGCAACCAAAGTATCATCATTGAAATTTAACCACAAAATATAGGTAAAAGGCACCTATCAGAGTTCTAATCACTGCAAAGGACGTAAGCCTGTATGTCAACAAAAATCGCATCACAAGCGGAGTCCCATCTAGGGCCAATACTCAAGGTTAGTCTCAACTTGTAGCACACCACCTGTTGAAGCAGGACTCCTCCTTCCTACACAGCTTTCTCTACAGCAGGTGACACTGGCAACAGACCACACTTTGTTACAAGAGGTCTAATGTCACCCTCGTACACTGTGTAGAGCACTCCAAGGAAAGCTAGAAACGTACGTATGTAACTCCATATGCTCCTAAAGCAATCTAAGTACAACTGTGCACACTGAAACAGGTGTTTCAAGTTTCAGCAGCATAGCAGATTTATAACAAACTCGTATTTTAGACACTGACTGGCTTAACTTTTAGTCTTGAAAAAATAAACATATGCTGTTGAATGTTTCTGTTATGGCCAGCCACAGACTGTCTACTTCAACATCAAACAAATATTTTAAGATAAGTAGAGAAGAATATTTCTGAAAAAAAATTACAACATGCATATAGCTTCAAAACTCTGTCTCTTAAAATATGTTTTAAGTAGGTAAAGGTGAAAATAATAACAGCATACAAATAACATAGAAGATCAAACTTGATTCCAAAACCTTGTGAAATTTCCTTCTAACAAAGCATATTATAACAGCTTCTAAAGATTAAAACTTAATACTGAAAAAGCAAATCTTAGCAGCCTAGTATAAAGAACAATAAGCAACTTTTTTCTACATGTATCAAAATGCTCTTCTGCAGTATTTTCAAGCCAAATATCAAAGCACTCTTCAAAATCCACACAACAAAATCTAAAAGTTGAATGCAACATGACTGTACTAGAGTATAATCAAATCAAAATAATCTATTTTCTTTATCAAAATCCAAGAGACTAGAAAAATACAAAACAGCATGAAGCACTAGAAGCAAGGATTTTGTGAATATCTAGCTTGCAAATCTAAGATATGGGAACAGCATTGCAGTTTTAAAAATAGGCTGCCACGATCTCTAACAGGATATTGTCTCTGGTAAACTACACAACCGAGATGCACTTTGTTTTCTTATTACAAAATGCTGATCAGGTCCATAACCCTGAATAGAGAGCAGCATAATGGACAACTGTAATCCAGCGTGCCAATAATGAATGTAACAGGAGTCAGCACCAGATCCAACTCTTTCTGGGAGGAAAAGACCTGTATCCTGAGATCGGATATTAAAGCACTCTCTAAACACATCATAATTAAATATTTTCATCTTCTGTCACAAGCAGAATACTCCATCTGAAAAGATCCTAAACCGCTCTAGACTGCACTGCACTCTCTAGATTGAGTTTTTAAAGCACGACAATACCTATTTGACAACATCCACAGCCAGGTTTTCTTTTCATGTGCATTTCTGCAAGACTTGACATTTACAATACTTACGCATTGCAATAAGGTTTCTTTTCATATCCTTTGTAGTTATTCATGTTCAGAGCCATTTTGCAAACTTCACAGTGGAAACATCCTTTATGCCAGTACTGTAAATAAATGTAAAGTAGAATTACTTATGGTACTGATGTTTTGAAAGCTGTGTTAGGGTATGGTAAATGTAAAAACACAATTACATGCCAATATTTTGGCCATGCATCATAGGTCTCTGTTAACTAAATCAAAAGAATTACTTTCACATGAAGCCAAAGATACTTCTGAAACGCTGTCAGAAATGTAAATTCTCTGGTTAGCTAAATGCCAAGACTTCCGCAGGCTGACCTTGCCAGAATTATTTTAAAGATAACTGAAGAAGGAGTTTGACGTTTTGCCTCATTAGAGAAAAAGCCTACACTGCTTGCTCAGGATGCAATACTACACGAATAAAATCACTAACTAATGTGACGGCTGGCTTTTTGGTACGCCGCACAGACACTAAATTTAGCACATAATACGGCATTTTCCTCCGGTGGCTTCTACCGCCTTGCCTTGCCTTTCCGGGGACGTTAATTTGGCGCATCTGTCACAGCCTCGCTGTTGTTATTTACGGAGCGACCGCGCTCGGCGGTAATCAGCATCACCGGGGAGACCCCCGCGGGACGCGGCTGCCGCCACCCCGCTGCCCCGGCCCCGCCGAGCCGGCCGTGGTGTGAGGGGCAGCTCGGGCAGGCACCGACAACTACAGGGGGCCCCCTACAACTTCCTCGCTCGGGGGTCGGGGGGACCGCGGGGCCCTCCGCCGGCCCCGGGCGCCCTCACTGCCGGGCGGGCACAGCTGGGGCGCCCCGGCGGCTGCGGGCCCCGCTCGCCCCACGCCAGCGCCGTGACACGGCGGCTGCCGCCCGCAGCGGGGGCATCGCGGATGCAGGCGGGGGCAGCGCCGATGCCGGCGTAGCGGCAGCCCCTGAGACGCTGCGTTTGCCACCTGCCGGCTCGCCCCGATGCCCCGCCGGCCCTGCCCTGCCCTGCCCGCCCCGCTGGAGCCGCGAGGAGCGGGGCGGGCGCGCCCGGGAGGCGCCGTCCCCGCCCGCCAGCGCCCCAGCACCTTGTCCAGACAGTTGACTTTCTCGGTGGGATAGACCACTTTGCCACAGCGGGCGCACTGGGGGTTCATTTTGCGGCTCGTCTCGGGCGGCGGCTCCGGCGGGCGGCGGCGGCCGATGCTGCGGTGCGGCGGGCTGGGCTGGACGGGGCTGCGGGCGGCCGATCTATCATCCCCTGCCCTGGCGGGGACGCCGGAGGGTCCTCAGCGGCTGCGGGCGGGCAAGGAGGTCATCGGCGGCGGCTGTGGATGAAGCGGCGCTCCAGCTGACTGCGGCTCGGCAGCATGTGCGAGTGGGCGGGCGGGGAGCCGGTGCTGCCGCCCCCGCCCGCTCGCCGCCCGCCCCCGCCGCCTCCCCCGTGTGCCTGCGCGCTCGGCTCCCCGCGCCGCGGGATGCGTGACTCACGCCAAGCCCCGCGCTGCAGCCGCCAGCCAAGCCAAGCCCACCGGCGCGGCCCGCAGCGAGGGGAGGGCAGAAGGGGCGGGCGAGCTCCGCGCTGCAGCCGCTCCGCGGGGGCCGAGGTGGCGGGGTCGGGGGGCGCCGCTGCGGCCGCCTCCGGGTGCACCTGCCCGGGGCTCGCTGGGGAGGCGCCAGCCCCGAGTGTCGGCGAGAGGGAGGGAGAGGGAGGGAGAGCGCGGGGCAGCGGCGGCGCTGGCGGGGTCCGGGGAGCTCAGTCGCTCCCCGAAGTGAGGCCCGAGGCCCGGCCGTGTGCCCGCGGGCACCTGCCGGGCGCGCCCTCCCGCCGGTTCCAGTCGCAGCCCCGCGGACTCTCCAGCGGGTGCGGAACGTCTGTGCCGTCCCCCAGCTCTGTGTCCCGATGAGATTTCGGGCGCAGTATTGCCGCCTTCCCCTGCCTGAGTCTCGCCGGGTCTCACCAGCGGTCCCGCGGGGGGACCGAGTCGCAGCTAGAATGGCAAATGACGCGTCTCGGAGCCGGCTGTGGGCAGTCATTTCTGACTTGCTCTGCAGCGCTGTGGAGCGGTATAGCAAGCATTCATGCGTTTTAAATTCGCTGAGGACTTCTTTAACTACCTGGAATATAAACCACTCTGAGGAAAGCGCTTAAGCCAATGCAGCGCAGCCGTTTGTGAGGTTTTTCTCTGCAGCACTCCGTGTGGAGCACAGCAAGGACAAATTCTGCAAATACTTGGGCGTTATTAAGTAATCAGAATGCAGTCAGCTAAACTGGAATACTTGGCTATAATTCTACCTTAGCAACCCAACTTTTATGCAGTGGCTGTTTAAAGGCGCAGGGAGAAACAGTAATTTCATTGAAATTAATAATATATGTGATTAAATGAGAAACACCTAATCAGGCTTTAAATATTACATGATGGAAGTTGTAAAGTTGCCTCTGCCTCATCTAGGCTGAAATATCTGGCACCCAATGAAACTCAATGTTGAGATGCTGGCTGTACTGCAAGCAACAGAAAAGCAGATTTGCAGGCAGTCCTGAAATGCTTATTGTCTCTTGTGGCTGTCTCGTGCAGGAGCAAATAGACAAACTGCTGACCAGCTCCGTTTCCATTCCTGCAATCTGCATTCTGGTCTGTTTCAGAGCCAGTGCTAACAATCTGCAGTTCTCAAAAATCCTGAAGCAGCTTTTTTCTTGTTATTGTTGTTAGGAACCAAATGAGCTTTGATATGGAATTTAAGATTTGTCTTCTCACTGTTCGTCGCTGGTAACGGCATGATAATTTTTCACAAATATCTGAAGACCAATTTGGCCTCAAAGATTTCCCAGACAGAAATAGGTGCACAGGCACCCTGCAGTGCCAATGCAGTGAGTTTCATCATCTGCTACTTCTGTGCTGTACAGATTATCTTACATTTTCTGTTGAGCAGTGTGACTGGCAGTGAACAATGGCTTTCATTCAAGGATCTCTGAATGCTAGGCATCTGAGTATGTTGATAAAGGAAACTCGAATACATAGTAACTCAATGTTTTCTGAGGGAACTGTCATTTGGGGACCCATCTAAGGTTCCATCTGAGTTGAATTAGGTCCAAACACAGGTAAGCAATCTCTGTCCTGCAAAGGTTACACAATACAGGGGAGCAGCAAGTCGGTAGTAGGGACTGGGGTGGAGACTGATCTAAATTAATCTCAGATAAAAGGCAGTGAATGTTACTTATATAGAAAAAAAAAGATCTTTCTTAGCTGACTTAATCCTTTCTTGGCTTAGATTCAAAATTCAACCTGAATGGCTTGTAGGTGAAAAGTCTCTGGAGCCCCTTAGAAATAACTGGAGGCATACAGCTCACCCAAAGAGCAAGTATGAAGTCTTTGAGATAGAGGCTTGGAAGTTCCAGATTATTAATATCACAATCAAAGCCTTCACGTGCAGACAAAAGTCATTTGGATATTATTCTTGGTCTCAATGAAATCCCTCACCTTATTCTTGAAGGGAAAACTTTTATTAACCAAAATATCAACATTAAAAATGGAATAGTAAAATCAATAGGAATATCTGAATTGAATGTTTTGGCAGTATGAAAGCATTCCAATATTTCTCATTGTCTCAGGATCCTTTTATTAACTTTTATTACTTTTCTTCACGGAGGAGAGAAATTAGTGTCTGAGTCACAGTCTTCATTTCCACAGTACAGATCTCCTTCCTCATCAGCCACAACTTTTTTCTGCTACTCCTGTAGTGAAAAGCAGGTTCTTTTGCTCTATATAAAACAGTGGGACAGAAAAATCTACTTCACCCATGACTGTGAGAAAGCAGTGAAATGTTACTCATCAGCAGCCTTCTTATGAGTAGGTAATGATGCAATGGTAAAGTCCAGCAAAGCAAAATACAACAACCCCCGCTATGTCACTGACTAAGAGTGTAAACCAAAGACTAAGAAGCACAGAAGGGCACAAACCTTGTGCTTCAATGAACTGCTGCTGCAAGCATGGAGCCTGTGGTAGGTGGTGGACCTCTGGATAAATTCCAGAATTGATTCCCAACTGGTCTGTATTGGCAAATTATAATTGGCATCACAAGATTTTGGGCTATTATGCTTCTCTCATGTGGTGTATTTCAGGGCTGTTTACCTAGCCTAGGTGACTGAAAAGTGTTTAGCAGAGCAATGCAGATTAGCAGCACTTGCAAAGAGAAGCGTTTTCAGCATGCCTACAGTGGTATCAGTGCAGAAGACTTTCTGGGTCAGCTTTGTTAGAGCATTAGGAATATTATGACTAGGTGAAATGGTGATTACTAAAGTTACTATTTCTATGGGGTAATACACTCACCAATTGCATTTTATAATTGTTTATTTGAGAGGAAGGTTTTCAGTGCTCCTTTCAGTTTTTGTTGCTAAACATATAAATGTGTGCTGCAGAAAAAAACAAACAAACAAACAAAACAAAAAAAAAAAAACATTATGGTGATAGGTGTTACCACTGAATTTTACCTGAAACAGAAACATTTCAAAAAAACTGTTACACTAGAAAGTTATCCTGCGTTATTGGAGATGACAACATCTTGGAAGAAACAACTCATAGAGGCTTGTAGGGATCCCAGGTTTATATCTAGTTCTTCTAAAAGCTTTATTGGAAATTTCTCAGCTTTCTTTCCCACAAAATAGGCTCCTTATAATCTATCTGTCATGGCTGGAGTTTAGATCTCTTGGAGCCACCAAATGAACTTTTCACACAAATTTCTGCAAGTTGAGTTTGCTTATGAAGTTATGTTTGTGGAGGGCCCTTTTGAACAAAATAGGAGTTCAAGTAAGCATAGTAATATATCTTCTTTTCATGGTAAAGAATGTGGCTTTCTTTTAATTCAGATGCATATTTCTTTATTTACATTTTGTGAAAAAAAATGTTGTATGTAGAATGGCCCCATTAACAGCTGATGCCCCACTTGCAATGTCATTATTCAGTCATTTTTCTGAAATAAATATTACAATATGTACTTAGACCCTGATGGACTGTTGTAAAAATACTGTTTGGTATGTTTCATACCTGATCTGTTCTTTAAACAGGTCGAAAACACGTGATAACTAACAAGATAATGTATCAAAAATACTGGTTACTGCTGTAACCAACTCATAACATTTGAGTACGAGCTCCAGCAGATACTGGGCATTGTGTTGTGCTTAAGTGGCAGGATGATCTCATGGTTCAGACACTGCATGGAGAATTGGAAGATGAAGCCACTAGGCATTACTGCAATACAAATAAATAATACTGAGAGAGGTTTTGTGAAATTATGTGGCTGTCCTAAATTATGTAGGAAGGGAAAACATTGAACCAAAATATTGGTTGGCACAGGAATTGGGGGTCATTTTTTGATCCTTACTATTTGAGCTTCGGTTTAATAACATGAAAGAAGAAACTTCATAGTTACGTTTCAAACAGAAACAATGTAACTTTAATGTGACCTTGTTTGAACCTACCCATGATGCTGCTAGAAACACATGCTTTAAATACTGTGAAAGCATAATTTATACCTTCATATGCAAGAGTCAGTGAAAGCATGTTTTCAACTTCAGGTATAGAAAAGCTTCCTCCCAAAACTAAAACAAAACCAGCAATGGTTGGACTTTATTATTTTCAGCAATACAATCCAAAATCCGCTCTACAGTGGAGTCTCGATATCCATTTTCAAAATTACTCAATCTTTACCTACTCAGATTATTTTAATAGAGTAAGGAAATACTACAACAAAAATGAACAGTCAATCGGCAGCAGTGTTTTCTGCTCTTAGGATCTCCTTTCTTCACTCAAAAAGCACGCAAACTGCATCCCACAATAGTTATAGGCTTAAAAAGTATATGAAAAAATAATAATGAAGAGTCAGTGTGACTCGTAGATCATGGAATATGTCGAGTTGGAAGGGACCCATCAGGATCATTGAGTCCAAATCCCGCTCCTGTGCATGGCACCCCAAGAATCACACCATGTGCCTAAGAGTGTTGGCCAAACACTCTTGAATTCAGACAGGCTTGGTGCTGTGACCACTTCCCTGAGGAGCTGTTCCAGTGCCCAACTGCTCTCTGGAATTGTCTAGAAGAAGGAAATTTTATTCTCTTAGTATTAATGTTGCAGCAGAAATTACTATTACTTGCTGCATGATGTCAGGATTCTGCCTTATTAATTGGATGTTCCACAATACCCAGATGATAATTTCACTTCAAGTTATGATAAAAGCATAGTAAAAATGGGCCAGTTATTTGGATTATGCTGAACAGAAGGTTGTTACTTAGCTCATTTGGGTTTGTTTAACCTTAGAATAGCTGATTTATGAGCAAAAGGTAGATTGAAGACTTAATTCAGGTGCAAATCTTATTATCTTTGTGCATGTATGTGTGTCAGAAAAGCAACTGACATTAAGGAAGCATAAGCACTCTATATTTCAGGTGCACAAAGCAGGTGGAGTTCTGTGGCTAGCAATGCACAGGGAATTTTAAGAACTTGGCAGGACACGCTGAGTGTTAGCTGCTTTAGCAGATATATCCAGAGATGGAGGCAAATGACCACAACTAGGATGCTGTAACCATATATCCAGTATTTTGTGAATTGTGTCTTAAGTGAGTCGGGAACACAGGAACAGTCAACCTGACTTAAGGTTCAGTAATGTATTCTAACGTCAGAGACTTGGGCGCTGTGTACCCTTAACATTAAATTTGCATATTTGAGAGGAATTAACAATGTAAACAGGTGCAGACAGAGCACAGCAAGGGCTGTGTTCCTCACCACCAGAGCTGCACTGGTCCCACTACCTTGGTTCAGCCACTCAGTCTATCATTTCATTTACAGACCAAAGTGAGGAACTCACAGAATCCAAACCAGTGTTTGAATAGAAAGGAGTCTGCAATTTGGAAGCCTTCAATCAAATCACCACATTCAGTGACAGAGTTTAGAGTAAATATACATTATTAGTACTTTTTTGGAGTTTTTTTAAATTCACTTTTCTGTTACGTTGTATTTTCTAACCCAGTTACAGCTCACAGGATGTTCTAGACACATAATTTTTGTTTGCTTTGTTGAGTAAAAGTGTAAAGCTGCTTGATTTTCCTTATAAAGATTAAATGGATTGAAAAGATTATTTGTTAATTGTGGATATTGTTTATTGGCCTATGTTTAGCCTGAGAACAAAATAGGAATTTAGAGATAGAGTTAGGGTCCTAAACTGAATTTTAAAACCTAATGAGAGGATTCTGGTAGCTTTGAATAAAAGGACAACAATGCCATTATTCATGCAACTACTTTCCCATTATTTCCAAAAATAGTAGTTGAGTAGCTTCCTGTCTAAATAAGCAGTTCACGTAGATGGAACTTGGGCTGTAAAGCTTTTTAAAATAAGGTTTCCTTTTTTTTAAGCTGAACAATATAGTGAAATACAGGAAGGGTTGGGCTGTGATTGGACCAGATTCTTGAAGTTAATGTTTTAAAAGGTTACGTGACCAGTTCAGAGTCACTAAGTACACTTACTCTGTAGAGGGCCTGAAAGTGTTGTAGGGAATGTGCTCTCTCCATTGCCAAAAGAAATAGCCTCTTGCAATAAAGATACAGAATCATTAACAAGCTTAACTCTGAACTTCAGAGGAATCTGTATTTCCAACCCTTCTAGAAAGATTTTTAAATTATGCCTTCACAGTACAGACCTGACAAATCTCACACATCAAGGGGGAGTCTCACACATTTAGCTCCCAAACTCTCTCCCCTGCAGATCGACCTGGATCACAGTAATTTGCAACATTGTGCCATGGCTGCTCTCCCATTCTCCAGTCCCACATGCCAGGAACAGCTGGATGGCCCGGGCTGCAGTCTGCCACACAGCTGCAGCTACTGTGGGGTATCAGGGAGCAAAAGAGAAGGAGGATGCACAGTGCAGCATGGTTGCACCACTGAAAAGAACAATGGATTCTGGGGGAATTCCTGGAAATATTAGCAAAATCTCTTTCCAGAAAGTAGGAAGTAAAATCTCTTCGTTAACATTCATGTTAACATTTTTTCCAGTTTATGTTATTTTTTAAGTTTTCTGCTTTGAACACAGAGATTATGAGCTCTAAGGCTATTAAATAAAGTATTGCAAACTTTATAATCTATAAATAAACAAATAGAAAAAAATACAGTTCATATATGTTACAGGCTCAGGTCAGCAAGACAGTGACTGGTGCTAGTCTTCTCCCAGCAACAACACTGGCTTCTGCAGCACCATTCCCAGTTCAAAGCTTGCAAGAATATGCTAACAGAATAATAAAAAAAAAGAACTGAGGAAAATTCACCTTCCTGAACATACATGAAGATAAACTGCTGAAAACAAAACAAATGTCTGAGCTCAACTCAGACATTTAAGGATGTGACTTAATTATGCCTTATACCTGAATTTTTAACAACAGATCTTCAAATGATCGAAAATTTGGGAACAATAGGCCATGGCAGAGACTCAGCCCTCACCCTCTCCACTGTATGGCGCTCTGGTGACCTGCTGGGCACCATCTGTGGCTTGGTGCACTGTTGCTTTCATTGAAAAGTCATGAATAACAACTTAGAAGCAAAGCATCCTCTGTCCAACATCTTTTATGGTGTATTTTCATAGGCTTCTTTACTGGGCACGGAACAATGTCTTATTTGAACTATCTTCCTAAATATAGGACTATCACATCGGATTATATGAGGCTTGGGTAGGGAAATGTACAATTTCCGTTTATTCTAAATGTAATACAACTGCATTAGAAAATTATTCATTGAAGTTTTTCAAACATCTTGACTGTTTTAGTGGATAAGGTTGTGCTATGAATACACATTGTATTGTACATACAGGCACTTTATAAAATCTGTTTCATCTTTTTAGTCTGAACCTATTATTTTATTTCTTTCCTTTCTGCACTAGACAACATAGGAAATAGCAGACCCAATGCCACTGTCATGAACAAGATGCAAGTGCCATTCTTTGCATCAGATTTCTGCACTTGCTCATGAATAAAAAAATCAGAAGACAAGAAACAAAACTGGTTGTTCAGACAAAAATTTATGTGAGTAGTCTAGACCTTGAATAAGACTCTCTGTAATGTTGCATTTTGGAGGAGAGCTTTTTTAGATATGATACAGAGGCACACACAAAACAAAGAGGAACTTTGAAAAGGGACTGCTTAAATTCTTTTCCTTCTACCTTCAGAATTACAGCCAGCACATTACCTTTAGACTCAGTAAGTAAATGGAGACCAACATTTGACATAAATTAAATATTCTAACATGTAATTGAGGATTTTCGGTGTGAAGTTCTCATTTTTCCCCGACAGCTTTCTATAAATTATCTTAAATGTTATCTTAGAAAAAGCAATTATTATATGGAGCATTAAACAGAGCACAAATATTGGTACACTGCAGAGACACCAGTTAATTTTCCTTTGACTGCTGAACCATAAATAAAGGAAAACAGCACAGTTAAATTGTTCTGAAGTTGCATAGGGGCAAGCAGTGATTGTGTTGCCATGTGAAGGATACTGTTTTGGGACTTGCCACAGAGGGAATTATTGTGAAGTTACATGATACAGAATGTTTCATTCATTTCATTAACATTATGAAAATCCCAGTGATCCTGCTGTATCCACCCCTTCCCTGCTGTAACCTGCAGACCAAATAGTCTGGCTGTCCCCTGTTGGCTTGACTGCAGAGTTTGGCACTCTGAAAGGTGGAAACGTGGGACCTGTGACTCCTCTGGATCGGGAAATATCATTCTGTGGGAAATTCTTCTTCTGCTGGCATATTTTGGAGGATCCCCACACCGATCTTGAGTTTCTGGTTTGAGGTCTCTGGACTCACTCCAATGGGTCCATGTCCTTCTTATGTTGGGGCCTCAAAGCTGAATGCAATGCTCCAGGTGGGGTCTCCCAAGCCCAGAGTGGAGGGGCTCCTTAAAAATGGGGCTGGAGAAGGATGCAATCCTTGCAGCCATCTAAGCCAGGATGAACTTGATTTTCTCCCTTCAATCACTCTGCTAAGAGATAGCAGTAAATAATGCCAAATATCAGATAGGACTCTCTCAGTCTTTCTTTATGGAGAACCATAAATCAAAGGCAAATAAGTGAGGCAAGACCTACAAGGGCCTTGCCTTCTCTTCTGCAAGTGCTGGTGGGATGGCTGCTGTGGCTTGGAATGTAGCTGTAAAGGTTGAATGTATCTGAGGACACCAGCTCCAGAGGAAAGTCTTCAGACCAAAGAAATGTTGACATAGTTGGCTAGACTGCTGAGGTTTGATCCAACACATGTTGAAACCAACTGAAACACTCCCACTAACATTTGTGTGTGCTAGACTGAAGTTTAAAAACAACAGAACATTTAGTTTACACTAAGGAGGAGTTTCAGCATAAACAGAAAACAGTGTAGCTGGTTATGTGCTGGCACCACATACCACCTTTAAATGGCATGAATTCCTTTCACAACACTGGTTGATGCAAGTGGACAGGAAGTTACTGAGATGATGTTTTGCATAGCTATTATCTTTCTCTTCATCATAGGTAACTCTTATGAAAGAGTGGGGAAGGCAAAGCTCAAGGGCAGTGTTGGCTGCAGTGACCATAAAATGATGGAGTTCAAGACTCTTAGGACAGCAGGAAAGACACAGAACTCACTATCCTGGACTTCAGGAGTGCTGACTTTGGCCTCTTCAGGGATCTCCTTGGTAAAATACCCTGGGATAAAGCCTTAGAGGGAAGAGGAGCCCAAGAAAGCTGGTTGATACACAAGGATCACCTCCTCCAAGCTCAGGAGTGATGCATCCCAACAGAGGAAGTTTGCCAAAAATGCCAGGAGCTCATGGACAAACTCAAACACAAAAAGGAAGCTTACAGAGACTGGAAGCAGGGGGAGGTAGCCTGGAAGGAGTACAGAGAGATTGTCCAAACAGCCACAGATGAGGTTAGGAAAGCTAAAGCCCTGATAAAATTAAACATGACCAAGGACATCAAGGACAACAACAAAAGCTTCTATAGGTACACTGGTGATAAAAGGAAAACTAGGGGAAATGTGGGCCCTCTCTGGAAGGAAATGGTAGTCCTAGTAACCCAGAACATGGAGAAGGCTGAGGTACTCAATGACTTTTTTATCTCAGTCTTCACAAGCAAGTGCTCCAGCCACACTGCCTGAGTCACAGAAGGGAAAGGCAGGAATTGGAAGAATGTAGAACCCCCCATTATAGGAGTAAATCAAGTTTGAGACCAAGTAAGGAACCTGAAGATGCACAAGTCCGTGGGACCTGATGGGATGCATCCACGTCTCCTGAGGGAACTGATGGAGAAATTAGCTAAGCCACTATCCATCATATTTGAGAAGTTGTTGCAGTCTAGTGAAGTTCCCACTGACTAGAAAAGGGAAAATACAATTCTAATTTTTTTAAAAGGGAAGAAAAGGAAGATTCAGGAATCTACAGGCCAGTCAATCTCAATACAGTGTATGGAAAGATCATGGAAGAGATCCTCCTAGAAGCTATGTTAAAGCACTTGGAAAAGAAGGAGACAGTGTAGCTTTACTAAGGGCCTGACCGATCTGGTGGCCTTCTGCCATGGGGTTACTGTGATGGTGGATGAGGGAAGAGGGACTAACACTAACTATCTGGACTTATGCAAAGCATTTGACACTGTCCTACATGATATCCTTGTCTCTAAACTGGAGAGACATGTATTTGACACATGGACACTCAGTGGATAAGGAATTACCTGGATGGACACACTCAAAGAGCTGTGGTCAATGCCTCAATGTCCAAGTGGAGACCAGGGACAAGTGTTCATCAGCACTTAAACCATCACTGTTTGACATCTTTGTTGGTGACATGAACAGTGGGATTGAGTGCACCCTCGGCCAATTTGCCAATGACACTAAGCTGTGTGGTGTGGTTGACACACTGGAGGAAAGGGATGGCAGGCAGAGGGACCTTGGCAAGCCTGAGAGGTGAGCCTGTGCCCAACTTCATGAAGTTCAACAAAGTCAGGCATAAGAACCTGCAGCTTTGTAGGGGTGATCCCAAACACAAATACAGGCTGGGTGGAGCTGGATTGAGAGCAGCCCTGAGGAGGAGGACTTGGGAGTGTTGGTGGAGCAGATGCTTGATATGACCCAGCAATGTGCTCTTGCAGCCCAGAAACCCAACAGTGTTCAGGGCTGCATCAAAAGAAGCGTGAGGTTCAGGTCAAAGGAGCCCCTCCACTCTGGGCTTGTGAGACCCCATCTCGGGCATTGCATTCAGCTGTGAGGCCCCAACATAAGAAGGACATGGACCCATGGGAGCAAGTCCAGAGGAGGCCATGAAGATGATCAGAAGGATGAAGCACCTTTCCTATGATGACAGTCTGAGAGAGTTGGGGCTGTTCTGCCTGGAAAAGACTGTGGGGAGGCCATAGAGCATCTTCCAGTGCCAAAAGGGGACCCCCATGAGAGAGCTGGAGAGAGACTTTTTACAAGGGCATGTAGTGATAGGACAAGGCAGAATGGCTTTATACTGAAAGAGAGCAGGTTTAGATGAGATATTAGGAAGAAATTCTTAATTGTGAGGGTGGTGAGACACTGGAACAGGTTGCCCAGACAAGCTGTAGATGCCTCATCCCTGGAAGTGTTCAAGGCCAAGTTAGGTGGGACTTTGAGCAACCTGCTCTAGCAGGTGTGTCAAGGAACTAGATGATCTTTATGGTCCCTTCCAACCCAAACCATTTTAGATTCTATGATTTCTGGGGGCCATTTCAGATACTATTATACTGAATTAAACTTTAGAACTGTTCATCCATAAGATCCTGACAAATAGATGTTAAACACTCAAATTCAGCTTTCAAAGAACTTTTAGGGAAAAAAAAGTTCTTCATGGTTGCAGAAAGCTTAATAGTGCAACACCCTGGAAATTGTACTGTGGGAAAACTTTCAAACAAAACACAGATAGTAGCAAACTTCCCCAATTTGATGTTATCAAATTAGTTAGAAATGAAAATGGCAACATGACATTTTCACTTCTTTGGCACTATAAATACATGCCCCACAAATTATCATTCAGAAATATTACCTTGGTCCACATACTTAGGGCCACAACACCTGCTCTGTCTGGCTCTTCATAAGTTAAGTAAAAGCCACTTTTTGTAGACTTTTCTGGGTTGGCACTTGGCTGATTTCCTTTGCTCAGCATGTGTTCCAACTGGGTAAATATAACTATCATGATGGACAACTGCTCTAGCTACAGTATGTCCACTCTCCATAAATCCGGTTAAATAAGGCAGGATTGCACTGCAGATCAAATATTTTATCTATTCAGAAAACTTTCCTAGTAAGTGAAACCGAAGTTGCCCCTGTGTGTATCTAAACTGGTGAGGCGGTAGGGCCAGCTCTAGCATCACAATCATCTCTGCACCAAATCGGTCTCTTAGTCCACATGATATTTTTAACTCATGCCTTTGAGCTCCCTCTCATAACTTCTGAGTGCCTCTGCAGTGGGAGGGTGACTGGTATGATGGATCCAGCATACTACTTAATATTCTGCAGTCCTACTCAGTAAGAGATCACAACCCTACTTTTAGAAGAAAATATAAAAATACAATTCAACTGGAAGCATAATGAAAAGAAAAAAATTCGGGAAATCTGTACTCAAAAATGTGTTATATTTAGTTTGTTTTCAGTTCCAATATGCTCCTCTTACTAGGTTTATTTTTTTTAACACAACTTTCTGCAAAGTTCTTTCTGGTCCTGGAAAGGAAAATAATATGCAAAACCATTAAGGAAAGAACTCAGTTGCATGAGAGTTGCAGTTGTAACTATTAATCCACTCAACTAATGATAGATCAGCAAACCCACAAGCTGTCAGATTTTCAAATTGTACCAAAATTTGTCAAGTATATCCTCATAATTACGTGTAATAACTGTCATGGGAAAATTCTTTTTATTCTTTTTTTCCATTCTTACCAACTAACCTGTAAACTGTTCAACTGTAAGTCAAAACCTTCTGCTAGTCTATCAAACTGCCTGAAACATAAACCACAATTTCCTCTGGGCAACTTAATCCAAAAAAAAAAAAAAAAAAAAAAATCATCATCATCAAATGCAACTTACAAGCTAAAATATATATCAATATTGTTAATAAAGAATAATAAAAAAATCCAGCACAAACGTATGTATGAAACTAAAATATGTTTGTTACAAAATAATGAGAACTAATTATAATGAAAACTCAGCTGATATCCATCCCTCATGACTACAGCAGATTAAGAAATGTCTAAGCCTGGCAAGCTCTGGACTATGTTGTGTGGAACTGGCTGTTCTTATAACTCTGAAAAAAAGATATTTTTTTTGCTCTCCTGTCAACAGAGATTTCTTGGTTTAAAACAGAAAAGGTCATAAACTTTTTATTTTTTTATTCATTTATTAAATCCAAGTTAGGAGTTAAGAAGAACATATTCGAGTGGGGACAGTAAAACACTGGCATAAACCATCGAGGAGAGGCATGACAGAGATGCCATGTATGCTGGCCATTAAGAATGGTTTAGCAAGTGCTAATATTAGCACACCTCAGGTGAGAGTCTGAATGAGGTGATGCCCTGAGGTCTTTTTCAACCTAAATTGTTCTATGGTTTTAATTTTGTGATGTGAAAAATACAGATAATACTGATCCTGCCTTGAGACAAGAACTTGGGGCTGGTCAACCTTTTGAATTATGTGTCACCCCGATGATTTGATTAGGTTTCTCCATGTTAATTATGGCTGAACATCCAACTAGCTTTACATGGGAGGGATTTTCCTTTGCATTTCACGTGCCTTTCAGCTACAGGTGAGCCAGCAAAGGGCCTAGACCATACCAGAGGAGAGCAAAGAGCCCCATCAGCAGGATGAGAGTCTGAGGGCACAGGAAAGAAAAAACGGCCAGAAGCAGGATCCTGTCTTGCAAAATTTACAGTGGCCTTTAACAATCAGGAATTCTGACACTGAGAAAAGGAATTCATCAGGAAAAAGAGGTCTATGTTGGAATGAAGATTCTATCTCTTATCTAATGAATTTACCAAAATATTGTCTTCTCTTCAAAAGACTTCATCTAATTATTTAAGATTACATCGGTATTAGGCTCTACTATATATAGAGGGCAAGTGAAATTCAGTCTAAATACTAGAAGAGCCTAAAAGCCAACTGGTTTGTAAAAAGCTCATGTACAGGTGCAGCAAGATAGCTTCACAATTTTCCAAGTCACCAAAGCAGTGAAGATATCAGTTGTTTGAAGAGAGGACTAACTGGCTGCTGCCTTTTTTTTAATCCTGTATTTTGGTTTTGGTTTTTTTTTGTTGTTGTAAGGAGGCATTGGCAAAATTACTTAGGTGATTTTAAATGTATATATACATTTCTGGAAGCTTTAGTAAGTGTAAAGATACTTTTAAAATGCATGTCTTCCTGGAAAAGATGAAAACATTTTATTCAAAATGGAAAAAATTCTTTAAAGGTTATTTTTTCCATTTTAACAGTAATGGTCCATGTTTACAGTACTCCAGCAGCTTCCAAGGTTCAGTGAAGATAATGAATAACTACTTACAATTAAGGATTTCACACAATTTTTTTCTATGCACCATCCAACTTTGAAAATTGCAGGTTTCCTACTGCCCAGCACTGCCACTTTAGTGACAGATTGGAACACTATTACTTAACCTCTCAAGGATGGATAATATTTTTAATTGTTTTTTAACAGAAAACATAAAGCATTTACCCAAAGGAAATGCTGGTATAAGAGAATATTAATTGAGTATCCTCTCTATATAAATATGAATTGTAATAATAGTATTACTCTGCATTGGAGATCCATTAATGGAGCTTGAATGAATTTATTTACCTCTCCCCAAAACAATGAGTGCTCTCTGCATAAGATGTCTTAAGTAACCTGAGAAAGATACATAAATTTAAGTATGCTAAGTATTTGGTTAGTAAAAAATGTGTGGCCATTAGGTTTTACTTACTGTTTGATATTGCTGTGATATTTAAAGCTTTTTTCCTTAATAATTTAAAACTGATGTAAATCAAGTGAAAGCAAAGGAGGAAAAATTTTTCTTTTGTCTCCTGGAAAAAGCATTAGCTTGATCAGTTAGTGAAGAGATTGGGGCAATTTATCTAATATGGAAATGCCTCTGTCTAAAATGCAATAGTAGTGGTAGTAAACACTACAGACCAGTGCAGACAAATTACGGAAAGGGTGAAAAAAAAACTGCCCCTCTGATTGAACTAAGTTCGTTCTAAGAAAGTAATGATACAAAATTTGGGAAAGGGCTTTTTCACGGAAAAAAATTATAGTGGATGCAGAACCAGTTTTTTATTCCAAGAATTTGAATTGATCAGCCTGTTATTTGTAATCTAGCAAACATATTTCTCCAGGGATGGGAAATTTCCATGGTACATACTCCAATCAGAATGCTGAATTGACTTCTCGAAGACAGACTCATAGTGTGATATATTAGTTTCCACTGCCATGGACTCTCATACTTATTGGAAATATTTGAAAAAATAATGAGATTTAAATGTCTGCCTCTGTCTTTGAATAATTGCTAAAAATTATTATCTCCTGAATAAGTCTGTAAGAAAAATTATTATCCTTTTCTTAGTATTTTTTGACACCAGAAAATCAATCTATCTATAAGCCTGCAAAATCTGATTGATTTAGTAAAAGGTCTGTATCACTGAATGCTTCCATATAGACTGAATCAGACATTTGCTAAGAGGAACTGTCACGTGCTTCACAGAATCCATGTCGCAGAATTATCGAGTCTTAACTGTGAATAGGACTGTCTTACACAGTCAGTTGAAGTTGTCTACAAGGGGTGGCTAAGCAGCAAAAATTACATTTTTGAGTCTGCATGTCGAGTTGATGGTAAATTTGAAATATTCATTAAATCTCAGTAATCCTGAGGAGAAGCTTTTAGAACGATGGAAGAGGAATAGGAAGTTGTAACAGAACAAGATCTTTTCTGAGTTGCTGTGTCTCAGCAATCAGGACAGAAGAAGGATAGGCAGAGGATATACAAAGAAAGGAAAGGAATATGAAATCAAGGGTCTAAGAAGGCTGACAAAAGCCTGATAAGGGCTTAGATGGCTGAACATACTTGGGTGTTATGTTCATATGTATCTGCAATCCTTCTGTTTTTTCTCTGTGAGTGAAATTTAGGTTAGAGGGAAGACAACACATGCTTACATAATAGTTCCGTGCTGAATCTCCATGTAAATAACTTATGCTGCTGTACATTTTCTGAAGAGTGAAATATAAGCACAGATTTCCAAGGGGAGGCTGGAAAAACCTTAGCCACTGGCTTTAGCTCCACTGCAACCCTGGTGGCTCCTATAGTGCTGAACAGTGCTGCAGCTTCTCCCAAACACTTGGAGGGCCAGAGGGAAGCTACGCTGTTGTGCTGCAGCCAGGTTAATGTGCATGTTTGTGTTTTCTTTCCTCTCCTGACTATTAGTACCTCTCTCATGTGAGCCAGTACTGATGCAGTGCCTCAACACAGGGGCTGAGAGCACCCATTCCAGGCTGCATTTGCCTCTGATTAAAAGAGCACGTTGTTTCAGCAGGACTTTCTTGTGTGCTCAGCAAGGAGTGGGACTGAGAGCTAGTGCTAGTTTCAGAGGACTGGGTGGAAAGTAATGCTTAATTTCTTATAGCAGCTGCGGGCTTTCAGAATGTCACTGCTAATGCTTCTTCAGTAACCATATAACTACAGACATCCAACCAGTGATTCAGTGCCTAAATCCTGCCCAGACCTAACAAATCAGCAACATGTCCTCTCAAGGGTTGGGTAAAGCTTTCTCATTAGCCAGCATATGGAGAGGCAAGCGTATTCATCAAGGCTTGATAAGATATTGTACTGGACATAAATACTACCACAGCAAGTTATAAAGTGTTTTTTAAAGAAGGCTTGGTTGGGGAAAAAAAATCCTATTCCTAGACCAAAACCTAGAAGTATATCTTACTCTGGTCTCAAAAACTGTGCAGAGCAACCATAAATACAAACAGCACAAGAAAAGTTGTTCTTGAGCTGAGTAGCCAGCAGTATTTGCCTATTGCTCATCACAGACATTAAGGGCTCATGGCTGTACCCAGCTGCTTGAGCAGGCTGGATCATCTGCTTCAAATGGAGACCCTGAAGAGATCTCAGTTCTGCCCCAGAGATGGCAGGGACACAGAGGGTGCTTGGCATGGGCTGAGGAATTCAGGAAGCCAGATGACTTGAAGAGAAACATAAATATCAATAAGAAGACCATGAAAACACAGAGGCACAGCCTTTGCAGGCACAGGGGAGCCATACAAGGAGCAGCTTATGTCACTTGGTCTGTTCAGCCCAGAGGAGACTGAGGGGAGACCTCATAGCTGTTTACAACTTTCTCACAAGGGGAAGCAGAGGGGTAGACACTGATCTCTTCTCTCTGGTGACCAGTGACAGGACTCAAGGAAATGGTCTGAAGCTGTGTCAGGGGAGGTTTAGGTTGGATATTAGGAAAGAATTCTTCCCCCAGAGGGTGGTTGGGCACTGGAACAGGCTCCCCAGGGAAGTGGTCACAGCACCAAGCCTGACAGAATTCAAGAAGCATTTGGACAATGCTCTCAGGTGCATGGTGTGATTCTTGCATGTCCTGCACAGGGCCAGGAGTTGGACTCAATGAGCCTTGGGGGTTCCTTCCAACTGAGGATATTCTATGACTGTGATTCTAGGTATTTGATCTGGAAAGCTGTAATTAGGGAACCAGTCTATCAGAGGGTATAGAGTCATATATATTAAATCCAGAAAGACTGTGTGCGCTCATTAGTTCCTCATTTTAAAGAATTAGGTCGAAGAGGATTTCTCTGCCTTTGAGCAAGGATCTAATGTCTCCTGCCAACAGCCTGCACATTTTTTTAAGGGACAAAGAATCTTGAGAGTTATGATTAAAATAAGGACTAGGAAAGTTAGCAAAACACTGTGGTTGAATTCTGAACTGATCTTCAGTCCAATAACGTTCATAAAGTGCACAATCACAAAATGCATCACATCACAAGGAGAAAATGCTCACTTTTGTGACTGTACATGCTATTTAGTGTTCCAGATTCTGTTTTATGAGTTTCCAGACAAATACAAAGCCAGAACACATTTGATTTCATAGACACTTGGCAGTTTAAGGCAAAGAACAAGAAGCAGATAAAGGCATAAGAGAAATTTTAAAAAATCAGAATGAGAAGTTGTTGGTAACTGTGATAATTTACACAGACGCAGACTGACTAAAGTTCTTAGATACTGCTGAAAAGGAAAGGTTTTAAAAGAAAAGTTGACCTTGAGTGAGCTTTGTCCCAGCACGAGAGAAAGAACAAAGGAACTCTGTTCAAAAACCTAGGAAGTAGCCCTCAAGGTCAGTAGGTTGCTCAGAAGTGCATATGCAGTCTGGTAGAAATAGTAGTGTAGTGTAGGAGTAAACTGTGAAGAACCTGGAGAGCACAGAGAAGTAGCTCATTATGTAGCTCATTAACCAACCACGAGGTTTTGTCAAGATGGACCCTGCAATCCAGCAGTGAAAAGCTGTCCCAAATCCTGGAAACTACATAACTGGAGCACATTCTTTAAAGCATGAGGTTTTTCCTCATTGTAATGATTTGCTGGCAAATGTCTGATCAACTCTATCTGGAAGGTTTTAATTGAACCTGTGGAAAATGCTAATAAATTCAATAGATTTTTTTTCCAAAGCATTTCCTTGTTGCTTCAGGTGTGATCTGCTGAAAGACCCATGGATGCAGCAGAGCCCATTACCTAATTCTAACAACTGGCTCCAAGTGAGTTTATTTTTTTAGCTGGTATTCCCAACAAGAATCCAAAATTCCAATTTTTTGTCTTGAAGTAAATGCAGAAGATTTTGCAAGTCTAATTTGGCTTCAGATAGAATCTCCAGTCCTCTGAATCTTGGGGATGTGCAGGTCATTACCCAGATGTGCAGGTCTGTCTCAGCATCAGGCAGAGGGTGTGGGAGATTCAGAGCTGGGGAATTCTCATCAAGCTATGGAAACGCTCCAGATGCTTTGTAGCCTTCAGAAATTGCTTCAATAGTCTTTCCACAAAGGTGCTTCACAATTTTGTGGAGAGTTTCCATCTGCTCCCACAGTATCAACTTTTTTCATCTGATGAGGTCACTCGCTATTCAGCGTCCCAGTGAAATTTGTAAGTGGGTTTTAACATTTACAAAGAAGGGTACGTAAAAATCACATTTAAGGAAGCATATGCACCTTTCTTCTACATGGTGAGATATAGGATTTGTATTTCACTTGCAAATGTTGGTAACATTACCATGACCAGCAGAAAGAGAAAATCACGATGATACGAAAGTCCAGAAAGGAACACAAAGACATTTCTTTGAAATATGAAAGAAACTGGTTTTAAACAGAATCAATAGAAAATGAGATTAAGAATTTTAAAGATTTATTCCAAAACTGAATAGTTTCTGCCATGATAAATAATGCATCTACTGAGAAAAAAAAGGCATACCCAAGAGATTTCTTTTTTCATCAGTGTTACTCTGAATTGCTCTGACTGTGCAAAATAGCTGTAAGTGAGGAAGTCTCGCTGAAGCAAGCAAATCACTGTGTGGCACACTTTAAAAATGCTAAGGACTAAATGTCCCCTTAGAATTTAAAGCAGGTGTCCGTACAGAGAAGCACAATATAGCAGAAAGTGGTGATCCAATTCCAAATCAGCAGCCCTGCTTCCATATTCCTCCCACACATCCTACCCAAAACCAGGACACGAGGGAAAGCCAGCATTGGCCACCACTGCAGCCAGAGGACTGTATTCTTCACAGGGCTCCTAAAACAGCTTCTGTCCCTGCCTGCATCTCAGTCCAATCCCGCTCCCGTTCGATGCAGGGAGCCAGCAGAAGGCTGTCACAAAGGGACTGGGAATACTGAATATACCACCTCTGTTCGCTGGGCATTTGGTTGGGTTGTGGCAGTTTATTTTTCACTCACAGAATAATAAACAACAAATTCATAAGAAAGGACAGCATCCCTGCAACATAAGACAATTGCTTATAGATAATCCTGGGAAATACCTAAAAAATAGTTGAAATCACGTTTTGGTTTTTTTTTTCTTAACAAGAAAACCTTTTTCTGAAGTAACATGATAGTATCTTCTTTATTAAAACTCCAGATACTGCAATCCAGAGACTGTGAAATTGCAACAATTTCAATTTGATTTAGTTTTAAATTTGTAATTAATTTCTAGTCCTCTATGTTGAGCATTTGTGTTATACAGATTCCAAAAACAGGAAGTAAAAATAAGCAATTTTTTTTGTATTTCCTGAGTATTTATTCATCTCATGCTCTGATTCATGACTTTGGAATACTAAGAATTCTGCAACACAGGGTAACATCTAGGTGAATTGCATAAATACAGTATAAAAACTTTGAATCAAGTATAAAACAGTCTTTCTTATTCAAGTGAACCCTAGTTCTAAATTTTCCTATTTTCACAGAATCTGCTTCTTTTCCACAATTTATGTTTTCAGATCCTGACAAGGCTGTCCTTGCAGGCAGGCAGTAGCTGCAGAGGACACACAGTAGAGCAGAGGGATCTAGGAGCCCATGCCTCTGGTTACACTGTATGGTATATTTTTTTTCTTCTAAGAATTCGTAATTAATCATCACAATGAATGTGACAAAAGTAAGTGTTATGATACCATTACACCAGGCTTATTACAAAAGTGCATGTTCAACGTCACACATTGTGTCCCAGTTTAGCTTCAATATAAAATTTTCAGCTTCAGGACCTCATAGATAACAAGATTAACACGTATTAATCCCTTAATCCTTTCTCTAATTGTTATGAAATCTGGAGTCATCAACAACTTCAGTCATTCTAACCAGATTTTTTTGTCAGATATCTGGTTTTATCATCTATGCCTGTATTTGTAGGCATAAACACTGCGAAGTGTGATAAAGCCCAGGTGAATATTACCATTCTATAAGTGCAGTGTGTGCATCAGTATAAATCTTTTTTCTGAAACAATTTACTATGAGAAGAAATCGCTTTGTTCAAGAAGACTCAGGGGGAAAAAATTTCAAAACTTACTATGCTTTATAACAAGGTTTTCCACATATATCCATTTTTTAATGGGCTTCCTTTTGGTGCTGTTTCTGGTGGTGTTTCAATACCCTCCTAAGCCTCAGAGCTTGATTTTTTAACTCTGGCTGGTTTACTACAGCTTTTTAATTGCTAGATAAGGCAAAAGTGGGTAACAGCTATTTACCCTTGAATAAAACGTTTGCACTATCTAAATGCCCACGGAGAAAACTTAATCTAGATTTGGAGATTCTACAGAATTTGACAGAATATTCTGAGTTGGAAGGGACCCACAAGGATCATCAAATCCAACTCTTAAGTGAATGGCCTATACAGATGTTATTAGCACCATACTCTAACCAACTGAGCTAATCTAGGGATCTACAACTAGAAGTATAATTAAAGTTTTTTAGGAGGAAAATTAGTACTTTGAATGTTGATGCCTCTTTTTCTTTGGAGGGTAAAACAGCTTCAAAATTTACTGTTATTCTCACTCACAAGAAAAATATTAAACTAAACTAAAATTCTTAAATGTTGCACAGTGTTACACTGAAATTTTAATGCATGTTTAAAAAAAATGCCCAGCACTGTCAATCACAGCATGAGAACTAAAGATGTTGAAAATACAGAGAAGCCATTCTTAAAATAGGTGCTTTATTTTTAGATTTCAGGGAAGAAACTTCAGAGTCTGTACTGAACAGGGGATGCAAGATTGATCAGGGTAGAGGAGAAATAACCAATGTACTCATCACAACATAGAACAGCTTTACCTGGGCAAGCTCATTCAGAGAGGAAAAGCAAAGCTGCAAAGAACTCTGAGGGGGATGATTTGATACAGTTAGTTTTGCTACCCCAGCAGGTTTGGTTCAAAGGCAGCTCTTACATCTCTGCATGGTATTGCCATGTACACTGCTCTTAAATCATTAGGCACAGCATCAGCTGATGAGTTCAGTCTCAGAAAAGAGGAAGTGTGGTCTGTTTTCTGCTCTAGAGGGTCATAAACCAGCTGGGGGTAATGAGGGAGGCAGGAGGGTTGGAGGTCTGAAAATATGTGGTGAATCCTTTTTGGGGACCTGTCTTGGGTCTGTACTGTACCTTCAATATCTGTCCATAGCAGTGTCGATAAATGGCACAGTGCCAAACACTGAGCTTGGTTTTAATATGCTGTTCAGCTCACTCCTCTTTCAAAATGGCCCTTTGAGTGCCAAAATGCATTAGAAAGCATTTTTTTATCCAGGTCACAGTGATTGAGTAAATTCCTGTTTAATTATTAAGGAAGATGATGAATTCATTATAGGATACTATAAATTACTATAACACAAGGAGCATGCATATAAGAAGCAACCCCGACTTACAAGAAGTGAGTCAAATGATATTGAGTAGAATGGAAAAGGCAAGATAGAAAGACAAAACTTATGAAAATTGCAATTAAGTTTTGTTAGACTCAGTTCTGGGGTTTTTAGATATTGATTCATTTTGTGACAAACAACCTGCCTTTGGTCTTAGCATATGAAAGATAAACAATTGTCAATTTTTGCAGTGGCTAATTGCTTACAAGGAAAACAGTGTGATAATTCAATCACAAATGTATTATCTGAAACAATTATGTTACAAGAAAATGTTAAGCCTGGCACTACCTCACATATATGCAGTATTTACAGAATACCCCATAGAAAGTGGTTCTTGAGATGGGTTTCTTTTAGACTATTTCTTACCAAATCTGACTGGTGAAGATGAGAGTTTTGACTTGTTCCTGAGTGCCAATGCAGAATTCAATGTATACTTTTAAAAAATCAGGGAGCAGACTGGTTTTAAGGGATGTTTCTTAGATCAGTGGCACACAATATGTGAATGTTAACAAAATTATTGTATGAGTTCTATTTGTCTATTATTACTTTTCTTAAAATACAGAGAGAGGAAAAACGTCTTTCTCACCATCAGTCCTAAACAAGAGCAATACCTGTACAACCAATAGCTGTGGCCTGTCTGCCGCTCCTGGAGATTTACTGCCAAGATTAATAAAGCTGTGATGTCTTCTGCAACCATGGCAGTTCTATACCAAGTTTGACTTTACAAATCTTTTTCATTTACTGTAAGATTCTCTTATATTTAGTATATTTTACTCTAAAGCAACATGCATACCGGTCCCTGAAGTCAGTAGAAACCTTAATTTTGTCTTTAAATTTGTTCCCACTGCTGTCCTCACCAAAACCAGGACAGTCATAAAGACTCTGAGTTTTGCCCAGGCTCTGACTTTCATAGCTTTGGGACTTCTTCATTTCCTGTCAGAACTGATTGAATTTAGCCAAGTTCAAAAGTTACTGGAGGGAAATTATAGAAAGATTGATGGACAGACTGACAGCGCACTCAAATCGGTCTCACTTCCTTGGGAAACCAAGGTAAACAGGAACAGATTCATAACCTACAGTTATAGGCACTGTCAGCCTACATGTGTGTATCATTACTGTTCCCTACCTCCACTCATCTCTATGACTGATGCTCATATAATGAGGAAGTCATTTGATATTTTTATCCCTTATCTTTTAATTAGTAGAGCATATTTCTTTCCAGTGATCCACCCAATGCCAGCAATTAAAGCAGAGTTGCTTGTTTCCTCCAGGCCTTTCTTACACTACTCACATTTCTTTGTGCCAAATGTGAAATCTCCATCACAGGATAGGAACATTAATGGTTTGATACCACAAATGGGTAAAATGAGCTGAATGTCTGTAGATACAACCTGTTTTAGAGCTGGGATTTCAAGTGAATAGCTCCTGAATTGCAAAAGAGTGTTTTGCTCTACAGCACATTGACTGTCTGCCAAAGCTGCCACGCAGCGACCACTGCCCCTGCACAATGACTACCACTCTGTCCTAATGCACATACCTTATCTGGAGGGTGCACTTGTCCAAGGAGCTTGGCCTTTCTCTCCCTCCCTGCTTCCAGAGGGACCATCTGTTCTTCTTGGTGCCTCTTTGCTTCATGCTTTCACAGATTCAGTCCAAGACATGATTTCTCATCTTTACCTATTGTTTTTGACACACTGCCATTGTTTTGTTCACTATGCAACTAAAAAAAAAAAAAAATCATTTCCTTCCTGTCAGGCTAATCTCTCAATAAAATCAGAATGGAAATTCATAGGACAAAGGGAATGCACTTCTCTAGTCACAGGACTTTCTCCCTCTCGAACTTCTAAGGACTTCTACAAACGAAAACAGTTCATAAATAATCTTTAAATCAAGAAAATAGGCAATCTAAATAGAGGGAGAACTCCTCTTAGACCAGTAATCATATTCACAGGAGATTTAATTTGATTTCTTGGAAAGATTTCACCTGCAGCCACCATCTGGCTCGCTGAGACAGAGCTGAAGAGTTTCCCCAGTAAATCCCATTAATCCTATCAAGTAGCATGGGATGATTTGAGGACCTCTTTCTTTTCTCCTCCTCTTTGCAGCGATCCTGAAGGCTGACTGCATCACACAGAATTCACAATTTGATGTCTCCTTTCAGCTGCTGGATCTGTTACAGGGTGCGGTTGCCTAGCTGTTAAAAATTATCACATACTGATATCAAGGAGGTTTACTGTTTTATAAATCTGATTTCTTCTTTTCCTCCACTGAATATTTACATTTTCTAAAGACTGGGATGGGGGGGGGGGGAGAAACATAGACTAAAATTTTAGCTCTCATTCTACAGTTATAATTTTTTACCTTAAAATAATACCGAGGAAAACTGGTTTTGTCTTTTATTTTCACTTTTCATTAAATGATCAACCAAGTTAAGCATTTGTTTTGTATTATTATATTTTATTGATTTATCTTAATAATATTAATAAATCCTTTTACATTAGTGAGAGTTAAAGGCTGATGTGGAATGTGCTACTGAGGTTGACACTTCTCCTTGTGTAGGGCAGGACAGTCCTTTCACAGCATGCCTGATTTCCTCTGGCTCCACCTCAGCAGTGCATTCAAGATTGCTGTGAACTCCAGGGCCAGAGTCCAAAGAGACTCACATCACATTTAGCCCAATTTAATTTCTGTGGCTTCAGAGAGACTGTTTTTTTGTTCTCTTCAGTATACAAGAGCAGAATTATATCCCTGGTCTCCTGGGAGTGCTCTTCCTTGCCTTTCCTCTGGGCAGATGCTATTAGGCACTCCTGCAATTGTTTGTTGCATAAATACCAATGGCTCAAGCAACCTTCCAGTGTCTTGCAGAAGGGACTGCGCACTGACTTACTATCTAAATTCTGGAAATGGTCCTTTGAGGTTGTCTGTCTGGTGGGCATGCCTGTCCGTGGCTCATACATCGAAAATCCTTTGCTTCCTAACTCTCTTCTAGTCCGCAATGAATTTTGTGTGATTGCTACAAAGAATCAGCATTTTTTGATGTAACCATGCTCCTGAAATTGCTCTTGCCAGAGTGCCAAAAAATCTCCTTTCATTCACTTTTTGCAGATATTTGTTTATCCCTTCCAGAGACAGGCGCACTGGTAAGGTCTGTGTATGCATACATGAGTTTGTATCTGATTTTAACTTTCACCTGTTCTCAGAATAGTAGCAACTTCCCTACAAGAAAAGCAAATTCTTACTTCAACATGGGATAAAAGGCAACCTACAAGGCACCACTCGAGTGAATTGCTTTTTCATGTAATTCTGCATTTTAAATAAAGGAGCAGTCTAAAGGCCTTCCTGTAATGGAAGGTTTCCCCAGCTTACATAATAGCTCAGGCAGACAGACAGTCCTTCAGAGACTACAACTGCAATTCAGAAAGAACTAGTCCAGTCAAAAAAATACCATCCAGAATAATAAACTAACAGCCCCTGGATCCTGCATCCAAAGGAGGCCCCACCAGATGCTTTTTCTTTTTTTTCCCCCTAAGGATGCTCCCAACTGTAAAGTAAAATCAGAGCACAAAGGGAAAGAAATAGGACTGACTTTGTCTTATTAACATGGCACGCATGTAGCTGGCATTTGCAGAAACCTGCTATGAGCAACTCTAAACTCTACAAATAAGTGTCACTATGGAAACTAATCAAATGAGCTGAAGTATGAGAGAGACCGCCCCAAGAAAATGTCTTCGAGGGATAAATATTACTACAAACAAATTCTTTAGCTTAAAGGGCCCCTCTGAAAAGGTTGAAGGAGCGAGCCAGGTGTCTCAGGACTCTGGAGCAAGTTCTTGACGTTTTCTCACCAGGTCGGTGGCATCCGGGAGCATTGTGAATCTGCAAAGGGAAAACAGTCTGTTTCATTCCTGTGCACCCTGGAGCTCTTGGCTCAGAGGAAAACCTTGCTTATATCCTCCAGGAGGATGGCTTCTTGGCAGAGAGATCCATCCCTGACAGCTCATAAGGATCAGGATAAATAGCTGGGGAAAATTCAAATTCAAATCAGAATTAAATGTTTTGAATATGCTAAGCCTTTTAGACTAGAAGCCAAAAATATGGTTTATTTCAAATAAGTAGAAAAGTTACAATACTTTTTTTTTTTTTGCAGAATATCTCAGCCACTTCTCTAAAGAAAATACCACCTTCATTATCTTTTCTGTAGTTAACATAACAAACTGTGTGTGTACACCTCGTGTTTAGTGATTTGTAAAATAATGTATAAGAAAAGTTGTAGTTGTTCAACAGCAAATAGAAGCATTCATAGGTCCTATTGGCCCAGGGCATATGTCTTTATATTTCAATATATCCCATGCCATATTGTAGTTTGTTGCGAAATTACATTGCATTATAAAAAGTATGCCTTTTGAAGAAAAGAAACCAAATCCAGAGTTTGTGTGGAAGCCAGTGAATGTGCTTATCCAGGCTCAGGGGTAAAGCAGAAAGGTAAACATGTAGTCTCCTGACTTTGATCAAGCAGCACCTTCAGGCAGCTATGACCTACTGCTCCTCAGATCACAGCAGTGGTCTTTAAAGCAGAACATCCAGCAAGTTTTGGAAAGAACAGAAGGATAATGAGTGGCTGAGTCTGATCAGAGTCAACATCAGTTGGCTAAGACTAAAAATGAGATAAAATATAATTTTGTTTAACACTATCAATATCTACCTCTCTATTTTGCCCTTTCAATAATAAATGGTATTTCAAATGTTTTTCAAAACTCATCCACGTTTACTACTTACTTAGGATGAATTTGGCTGTAAGTCACCCACAGGAGATGTGTAACTGAATATTTGGCCCTTGGAACCATTGTGACAGGGCACAGAATGCAGAAATAATCAGTGGCAATGTTTTCCTGTCGATGATGGGCCAGCTCAGGGAAATTCAAATATTCATAGGAGCATTTATAAACCTTTTAAAGCTGCGGTTTTAAAAGGTTTATAAACTATCTGTTTTCCAGTAAAATGATGTGGAGGGAATTATGTGTGAATTTTAAGAGATTTAATCAGAGAGGTGATTAAGATAACAGACAGACTAATTCACAGGCATTTTTTGTGAATAAAAAAAGGCTGCTCAGTGGGCAGTGATCATTGGTAACTGCTGATCATTCTTTTGTAGCTCTGGCTCTCCCAGTCTCTTGGTAAATATGAGACACAGCATAGAGAGCCTGTGCAAGCTTTATTATGCCACTGTCTTTACCGTCAAAAGCAAATCTCTTGCTGACTGCTTGAATGAAGTATGACTAATACAGGCCTCCAGCTATTGGGGGAGAGAAACTGCAACGGCATGAAAGTTGAAAGATCTGGTGTTTGCTCGCACATTACTCACTTAGCAGTGATATTAATTCTCTTTTAAGTGAAATCGATATTTCTGTATCACTTTTTTTTCCACCCAATGCTTTATAGAAGTAGAGGTCAAGAAGAAAGCTTTCCTTTAAAGTGCTCTAATCTTGCTGCTAATCATAGAATCATAGAATGGCCTGGGTTGGAAAGGACTTTAAATATCATCTAGTTCTACCTCCTCTGCTATGGGTAAGGACAGCTTCCACTAGACCAGCTTGCTCAGAGCTCCATTCAACCTGGCCTTCAACACTTCCAGGGATGGAGCATCCACAGCTTCTCTGGGCAACTTGTTCCAGCAGCTCACCATGCTCACAGTAAATTTCTTTCCAACATCTACTCTAAACCTACTTTCTTTCAGTTTGAAGCTATTCCTCCTTGTCCTGTCACTGTATGCTCTTAAAAAAAGGCTCTCGCCATCTTTCTTGTAGGCTCCCTTCAGGTATCGGAAGACTGCACTTAGGTCTCCCTAAGCCTTCTCTTTTCCAGGCTGAACAATCCCAGTTCTCTCAGCCTTTCCTTATAGTGAGTGTAACCTATCAGATGTTTGCTCTGAAGCTGTGGCAGAGAGTGCTGTGTCCCACTGGAGGTGGAAGAGCAGTGAGTGGTTGTCTAGACCCAGGCACTGCTGTGCACTGAGGGATGGAGCTAATTCAAAAATAGTTTTTCCTGTAACCCAGTCTCTTCTCCCCTGCCTTGAATGAATATTGTGAGGACAAAGTAGACATAAGCTGGCTCGTGTGGAATGAGAGGGACACAGGGCCTCCCTAAAAGATCAGCCTTGCAATTAATTGTCTTCCTTTGATTCACAAAAATGAGTTATGCTGTCAGTGCCATACAAAGTAACCCCATTGCAAGGAGAACTCAAGAAATTTCTAGTACCAAGACAGATAATTTAAAAAAACAGAGTTTCAATAACTAGAAAAATCAACCATGTTCAGTTCTTCAGGATTTTATCAGTTCCTTTCTTTTTTAATAACACAATGGAACTATCAGTTCATTTTTAAGGCCCACCCTTCCCCTAGCTCTGACTTCTTGGTGTTGAATATAAGTGAAGAGTTTTCTGCACTTTATAAAAGAACTGAATGCATTTGCATATCCAGTAATGAGCATATCATTTTTAAAGTGAAATATTATATTGATGGTAAATGTAGGTGGAAAGCAGAATAAAGTATCAACCACTTAATAGAGACAGCACTTAGGAAGCCAGCTTGTGTAACAGAACTTCTTTGTGGTGTTTTTGTTTTTTTTTTTTTTTTAAGGCTCTTGTTCCCTTTCAGTTTCTAGCAGAAAAAACAATTAATTTAGGTAATTCAGAAAACAAAAAATGTAAAACCAAACAAGCTCTTGTAGATTGTCACACAAATAAGGCACGTCACAGGCTTAGAGGTGCATCTGAGAACCTGAACTCTGCTGGTGGGAAGGGAGAAACTTTGCTCCTGCGAGGGCGCGAGTGGCGGGTTCCGCTGCCCAGGGGTGCCATCTGCCGGCTTCCCGCGGGAACGGCCGGCTATTCCAGCAGGCTGCCCTCGGACAGGAGTCTCCCACCGCCACAGCAGGCAGGACCTCCTGCTGCTGAACCTGTGTTACAGGAGCAAGCAGAAAGTGTTGTTAGAGTATTCCTCTGGCACCTCTCTGCTTTGTTATCAAGTTCATACAGATGCTACGATGTATCACGGAGTAATAGAATCACAGAATAGTTTGGGCTGGAAGGGACCATAAAGAACATCTCGTTCCAACCCCCCACCCCGCCCCGGCCTTGGGCAGGGACATCTTTCACTAAAACAGGTTGCTCGAAGCCCCGTCCAACCTAGCCTTGAACACTTCCAGCGATGGGGCATCTACAACTTGTCTAGGCAACCTGTTCCAGTGCCTCACCACCCTCACAGTAAAGAATTTATTCCTACTATCTAATCTAAACCTACCCTCTTTCATTTTAAAGACATTCCGCCTTGTCCCATCATTTCATGCTCTTGTAAAAAGTACCTCTCCAATTCTCTTGTTGGCCCCCTTTAGGTACTAGAAGATGCTCTATGGTCTCCCCGCAGCCTTCTCTTCTCCAGGTTGAACCCAATTTTCTCCGCTTTTCCTCATAGGAGAGATGCTCTATAATTCAGATCAGACTGATGGCCTACCTCTGTATGTTTTACACCAGTTTGCAAGTCAGAGTTAAATAGGTCCAAGTTTGTGAAAAACACAGGTTTATGCAATTAAACTAGTTAATTAGGGGCTGTTGTTTCTACAGGTGTCTCTTATTGACTCTCTCTGTAGAGCTGCAGAATTACAGAATACTAAGATGAAGGTAGATTATTATTAGAGATGTCATAAAACATGTTCTCAAAACAGGCTAACAAGGAGAGAGGGAAAGTTAGAAGTAGAATAACTCTACTATTTGAAGCTCTTTTTTGTTAATGTTCAGGTTTTATGCCTCTTTTTTCTTCTTTTCATAGCCACAAGCTTTTCTTCTCAATCACTATTTCAGAAAACTTCTGAGATAGAAAGCTGATGTTCTCACAAGTCATTTGATTATAAGAATTTTGCATTCCTGGAAAATACCATCTATCCTTCAATTTCATAGTAATGCTTCTAGTCACACAGCAAATTACGTACTAAAGTCAAGAGAAAAAGTCTGTATAATTGTGGAGAATATCTGGCTATACACATTCAGTCCAAAGGAGAAAAAAAAAAATACCATTGAGCAATAATATCACTGCACCCCTTTTCTTTCTTTTTTTGGTGTTTTTTTTTTTTTTTTTTCTTATCTGCAGAATCTGTGCTGGAGGCAACTCATCTATACCTAAACTTGTGTTCTCTTTAGGCTTCAAGCCAACTGTTTGAAGATTTTAGACGAACAACCTTATGAGCTAAGATATCAGCACTGTTGCCATTTCACTCGTGCAATCATATGTCTTTCACTTAGCTCTTTCCTCATATTGATATGGAAATCAATCCCAGGCCTAAATGAAGAGTATATGTTTCCTTGATGGTTTTGTGCTTGGGACATATTTCATTAAATTTGTTAAAAGACAGCTTAGGCAGGATACCTTACACTGTACTGGCTAGAGGCAATATTACAGGAGACTTTATGACTTAGTCTTAGGAAAGTTTCTGCACAGTCTTTTAGCCTGTGTGCTAAGCCTATCCTATGCACATTTTTCTGTCTTATATAAAAGATCACATCTTTCAGTAAACCCATATTGTTCTCAATTGACCCCCAAAAGTTAATGTAAGGACAGCACTTACATACTACAGTAAAGCACAATTCAGTACTCAAACTGAATTCCAGATCAGTCTGATGAAAGAAGCTAAGGTCGAAATAAAGGAGCAAATTTTTCCAAACGTCACTGTAGAACAAACAAATGAAACCAGCACTTCTCTGTCCTGCAGAAATGAAGAGAGGTTTGCCCTCCCAAAGTTTCAGAGCCATACATTGAGACAGCTGCACAAGTTATCCAGACCTTCCAAGTCTTGCATGCTCTTACCTAAAATCAAATATGTAACTTGCCTTCTCCTTACAGCCTTGCTCTTCCCTTTGGCCAATCTCCCTCACGGTGGCCATCCATCCCTGTGGGTACTGTCAGCTCTTCAAGGCCCAGACTGCCCTGCAGTTCATTTCTTATTCATCTATACCCAGCACCAGGCTCAAACACCCTCTGGCCAGCCACAAGACTTGCAGGGAGACTTGCTCCTTTCTGGAGCAGAGAAGACAGCACTGACTGATGCTCCAGCTGTACTTTGCAGGATCCCATCCATCCAACGGTTTGAAACACTCCAAATGATGAACTGGCTTCAATCGTGACCCCAGCTTCCCCTTACAAGTATTTGATTATATCTGTTATGAGGTCACATTTTAGTTATTACCTTTTATTGTAAGCCCATCGTACATTTCTCAACTGCTTAATTACTTCATCCAGACACTAAGTGTATAATCACATTCCAGTCGTTAGCACTGCACATGCAGTTGATGCCTAAGCCATGATTTTTCTGTGAGGGCTATGTTTGGATGTTTCTCAAGCCTCACTCACTCCTTTTATATCCTGGCCACAGCTGACTGAGTGTAACTCATACTCAGGAAGTAGCTATCTACTTCTGTCAGTCCTTCAAGAATGCCATGTACTTCTGTCAGTCTTTCAAGAATGCCATGCAAGAAAAGAAATGCTTACAATTCAAAAGCTATGACAAACACAAAAATATTGAGGTATGGAATTTCTTGACATATTTTTCTTTTGTCTCACTGTTTTTGCCTGGATTGTAGTCACTTTTGTAACATCTTGGAAAGAGGAGAAGGAGGTCAGAGGGAAAAACTTCTTGCCTTCCCCACCTTGCAAGAGCCACTGGAGGAATCTGTAGGTGAGCAAGTGTAGGACACTCTCCCAGACACTGAGGTCATGAGATTGTGGTATAATTTAGATTGGAGAAAACTTTGAGACGTCTTCAGTCATCAGTCCAACACCCTGCTCAAAGAGGAGACAAACCCAGCAGGCTAGGTTGCTCAGGGATTTATCCAGTGGAGTCTGGGAAAGCTGCTCCAATGCTCAGTTATCCTCACAAGGAATGTCTTATCTCTGGATTACACAAACTGTGTCTCTATGGGCAGACCAAAGGCTGCACACAGGCTCTTCCTCAAACATGAGCCATGACCCAAAAGCCACCTAGATAGGTCAGGGATACGTTAATAACAATTAACTGCTGGGTCCTGCTGCAACCATCAGCTCAGCTGGTTAGAGCATAGTACTGACAACACCAAGGATATGGGTTTGATCCCTGTATGGGCCATTTCCTTAAGAGTTGGACTCAGTGATCCTTGTGGGTGTCTTCCAGCTGCTACACCTGCCTGGCACTGGATCATGTTTGGGTCCACCTACCAGTGGAGACATATCCTGAGCAGCACAGCAGGGCTGCCAGTTTGGGTGCCTGACAGCCCACTCTGTCATTACAGTTGCCATCAAGTGCTGCAGGGCTTCCTCCCCTCTCGGACAGCCAGGCTGTCAGCAGGGTGAATGACATCAAAGCAATCTAAATCAACAGGCAGGAACGCTCCTGTGCCTTAATTCATTGCATAGCTTAGCCATTTTCTCAAAGAATACTAATTTTCACTGTTTTGTGAAATACTGATTTGCAACAGAATATAGCTTCCATACTACAATTGATGTTTCTCTAATTCAGGATAAACTACACCTTATATATATTTACTTCAGAAATCGTCCTTTCATTCATTTAAATACAGCAAGAGTACTCACTTTTCAGCAGTGCAGTTTTTGATCTCACAAGAGTTTTTTATATCTAACAGGAATGATCAAGGGTACAGGAAACTTACATGGAAAAGGCAAAAATTTCCAAAGAATTTTTCTTTGGAAATATCCTACAAAGAGAATAAAAAAGAGAGAACATAAAAGATGTACGTTCTGAAGAGTAGCACAGAGATGGGATTTCTGGTCTATCCATCAAACACAACAATAAAGGAACATTTGATGGGATGATGAGATACTGCAAAGCAATAAAATACATTCCTATTAAGCAATGTATATAATTAAGCGGCATAACTTGCTGCCACAGGAGGTTAATGAAGGAAGAGCATTATGAAATTCTGACAGGAGCACTTAAGCACTTTCTGTTCATATTCAGATTTCTTGCAGGAGAAAATGGACTTACTAAATAACAGGGCTGCTAAATAAATATCCCTTCTAACTGGCCCTGTGGACCTCCAGTGTGTACTTGTGGCTGTGTTTAGCTTACAGTGGTGGACAAGCAAGCAAATAGGGCCTGAACACCTATGGAGGTGGATAGGAGGAACTGGACATAGCGTTGTGTGAATCATACATGCAATTCAACTGATCACCTATGGTCAGCTTAAATCAGAAAAGACACAGGAGCTGCAGAATGGCTTTAGAGGTAAATGCAAAAGAACAGAAGCATATTAAAAACTTTCAAAGATTGGGACTGTTTGCCTGAGACAGCAAACAGGAGAGAAATGAAAAATGCACAGGGGAAGAAAGCATAATTCTTTCAGTACAAGAGCAAAGAGACAGCCAGTGACAGCAACAAACATGGATCTGATGAAAGAAAACACTTCTTTAGTCAGAAAAATATCGTGTATTACTATTTGTGGAATTCATTCACAAGAGCAGGTAAAATGCTCGGGAGAACTGAAAAAAAAATGCTTAGGAGTACTGCATATATTCAGTAGGAATCATTCACAAATCAGAAGGAAAAACTTCATTTAAAAGAATAACACTATGAACCCTTGCTCTTCAGGTTGAGGTTCTACAGGGAACTGAAAGGTAACTGTGCAGCCTCTAGTTCTTCCTCTGAAGCTGGGCTCGATGTATGACATTAAACTGGGCTGGATGAACCTTTAATGTAGCTGCCACAGGCAGGAAATAAATATCAGGAACATATTTACCTTGGGAAAAGGAAATGGAAACAAAGAAGAGTGAAAAAAAGAAAAAGCAGACAGAATACAAGAATAACAATAAATGATAGAGCACACAGAAAAACAAATAATAACACTGACAAATTAACCTGAGTGTTATACTGGTCACTGTGTCACTGGGCTGCTAAAATGAGAGACATGAGGGTGCACATGGCAGGATCAAATCTTCAGGTTGTGATTTGCTGCTTCACAGAAATAAAGGATGAATGGTCACTTTTGGAAAATACTAAGACATATTCAAGCACCCTTAAAGCCCTTGTAGACAATATATATGTACCAAAAAAAATATTGCCACCTTTTGCCAGGGCCCAGCCAGTACCTTGTTTCAGCCTTGTAGTGATTCACTAGAGGGTAAGAAAATTATGTAGTTTTCTCTATGGGGAAATTTTGTCATTAAGCAGGAAAATTAAAGAAAAAAAGCTGCCCCAGTCAGGTTTTTAAGTGGATAAATTGAGATTTTAAAAAAGGAATCTGAATTCAGAACACTCACAGGGAATAAAAGCATCTCACCATAATTACAAATGAAAGAACCAGGTGTCAAGATATAATAAACAAATGAGAGGACAGAGTGAGCCATCTGCTTCATCAAAGAAAAAATTCATACCCGGCAAGACTACAAAACATAAACATTAGGTGATAAGAGAAAAGTTTTGGTTTTTCAAGGTCTCGAAGGTAGAAAATGCACTGGGTAGAGTTTGTGCCAGCCAGATAATGACAAGATCAATCCAGCCAGAGCTGCTGGCTCTTCCCAATTCATGACCTTCAGATAGAGTATGTTACACTGGGAACACGAGTCAGACCATAACTGAGTAATCCATGAGGTCCTCAATCCCAGCAGCCCTTCCTCGGGAGCGTGGGGAGTGAATACCCCTGCCAGAGTGCATGGGAACGCTCCCTAGAGTGAGGTCTGTTCATGCAATTTGGGCTGGGAAAGCTAGCAGGGATGGGAAAAGCAGGCCTGGAAACATCTAACAGCAGAGTCATAAAAGAGGAGAGGAGTCATGCTGGGAGAGAAGGCAGGCTGCTGGCAGATGGGCTGTGTGCAGCCACACCAGTGTAAGGTGGAGGGGTGGTGAGGCAGGACACCAGCACAGAGGGTGGTCAAGTTGGTGGCTGGTGGAGGTGACCAGAATAAGCAGAGAGGACAGGTAGCATGTGTATGTGAGGCTGTACAGGTGAAGATGGGCATAATTTATGGAGGCACTTTACTTCAGAAAGTAATTTGGAAAGATTGAGAAATCTGTGTAACAACTTAATAATCATTAGACTTTTTGTCTCGTGAGTTCATCACCTCGCACTGTCTTGGTCAGGCCATGCCTACAAATAGAATGTTTCTTCCCCAGCAAGTTAGACACAGTCAGCTGTATGTCAGAAGACTGCCCACTGTATGTTGGGTATTGCTGTGCTATAAATAGTATGAAATCCCAGAGGTAAATATGGAAAATACCACTAACTGCATTAAAGGGAGAGGATGTCAGGTGTACTAGGTTAATTCACTACAACTATACAAAGGATTAGAAAGAAGTTGGTCAGTGCAGTTCCTCGACAAGTGATTGAATGCAGGGCCAGACAAAGCTAACAGTGCCTATATTTAACCTGCTAATGCTTACTTACTAATGTGACATCGCGTGCACCGCAGGTGACCCCAAGCAGTTTAATCGGAACTTAAGCTCTCTTTTAAGGATAAAAGGGAAAATCCAGCCCTCATAGTTGCAAGAAGAGCTTCCTGAATGTGAACTACTGTAGTTATATCAAAGATCTGCTTAATTCTACTGTCATCTAGCAATAAAAAATGCGAAGAAGGGAAAAAAAAAAAAAACACTATAAAAAATTATCCTGTTGCTTGTTTTTATAATTTTCCTAGATAAATTTCCACACTTTCTGTCATCACACAATCACCAGCTTGGCAGACACATGACATTATACTGAGAAGATGTTCTATTTGCTGGGGATGTTAAATGACACAGACAGTTCAAACATGCCATAAGGACAAGATCATGAACTCTCTTAATAGTCTTCTGGCAAACAGACCATACAAACACTGGGTAAGGAGTTAATCACAGTGATTAACTGAAAGCTGGTTTTCACAACTCCCCATTAAGAACAGTAGATTACATCATAAGTATTTTCTTCAACTGTGCACCAAAGAGGGTAACCATTTGTCTGGGCATGAGTGAGATTTTTGAATTGCCTTGCATTTCCAAGGCTGCCACATGAAGCTGTAATATATGTCAAAGTACTTGTATGAGATTTGTGTGCATCTGGAATGCAACAGTACACTAGGGAAGATTTCCTGCTGCATCCAAAATTAAACTGGCGCTTATGTTTGAGTAACTGAATCTTGTCCTCAGTATGGGTTATATATGTGATTAGATGTGGATAATTTAGTCCTGTTCACCTCTGAGTGCTCTAGTTCTGGAACATCCTTTTGGAGCGGAAGGTACTTGTTCTCCCAAGGGCAAGCTCACTCTCGTTTCTGTAAAGGTATTACAATATTGATCACTCCTCTGTGCATATGCAATCTGACACCGTAAAGCTCTTACAGTCAAGGGTCTTTCAAAGGAATAGAAACATTCTGTATTTTTCCATCCAGGGTATACTTTTTTGTATTTACTAACACTGAGGTTAATTCACCTTCTTTTTTATTTTCTCTAACTGGTTTAAATCTTAGTCAACTTCCCTTACAATTTTTTTTCACAGTAGCTAATCTACATTGGTAACTTTATCTTCAAATTCCTCTTTCTCCCTTTGTCTCTCTTCTTTCCAGATTACAAACAAATACATGAAACAGCAGATGGGTTTGCATGGCATCTAAAAGATTCTGTTGTTAATCTTGCCATGCTGGGAGTTGGTTTTTCATCGCACTCATTGGTTGTTGTCAACTGGCCAATATAACTGTTGCATGTGTTATGAAATACAGGAAATCCTGATGTAAAAAAGTTCATCAAAGTAATCTTATCATGTTACAGTATGGATTCTGAACACTTGTATTTCCATTTCAGGCATTGCTGGACTTAATGAACCGTTCTTGGTACCATTCAGTCCCACAGAAAAGATTCAGAAAACTAGGGAGGGAGCAGAGCTGGCTCTGTCTGCATTCAGCTCTCTCCTTGCTTCCCCAGGGCCAGGGAAGCAGAAGGTGTGGGTTCCCCAGCCACCCCAGCACTGCTGCCAGTGCTCTCTGCCTTGTCCCTCGGTGCAGCTGCTCAGACCGTGGTGGACAGGGCTGCAGCACTGGTCCCAGCCCAACCTTCACCTTCACCTTCACCTTCACCTTCACCTTCACCTTCACCTTCACCTTCACCTTCACCTTCACCTTCACCTTCACCTTCACCTTCACCTTCACCTGCTTTCCTTCTCGATAAAAAGACAGTATAATCTGACCAAATTTGTTCTGCCCTGCCCTCCTTTACCCTTCAGCCAAAATGCGGTTATGTGCCACTTTGTGTGACTTGCCTCAAACCCTGGGATTATGGACAAGAGTTAAAAGATTCCTTTAGTAGTTTCTTTTAATAGTTGCCCCTTTGTTCCCCAGTTCATTGTGTCCCAGCATGGCTCACCAGGAGGTGCCTGCAGGGACAGCAGGGAGCTTACTGCTGAGATTGAAACAATTCCATTGAGGTCTTCAATTCCATTTCCATTCAATCACCACAGTTGACTAATCCAATACGAGAACTTCATATGCATATTTATTATTGCCAAAAGCATTAGGCTATTGCCCTGTCTGGCAACTATTTACTTTATTTAGGTTTTATTCACTAGCAGTTGGAAATTTGGCAACAATCTCACCGTGACTCGTTCCAAGGGGCTATTTAAATACAGGAAAGTACTAAGGAAAATTAGACCTAGATTTTTCTTTTCTAAAAAAAACCACTTAAGACAGACGCATAAGAAATCATCTAAAGTCACAGAAGTTGAGGTAAATAATGTAGTTTCAAAAAAACATGTGAATCATCAAGTTAAAAATAATGCTAACTGAAGAATTAAATTATTATATTTGTTTCTGTTATCTCAATATGTACATCAAGTTAATTAATTCTGCAAGGGGTAATACTTTCAGTCATCACTTTAGTATGACTATCAGCTTGTGATGAGTTTTTAAATGGTGTCAAGTGAATTTGAAAATATGACTATATTACACTGTGACACTGGAATTTTTTGTGTATCCCCTGAATATGGACTGCACTGTTCTCCAAGCATGGTGCAAGTATGAGGAGGGAGGGAAAAAGGTTTGTTTTGTTTCAGTGTCGTTTAAATTGCTACATAACCTCACAGAAAGGATTTAGAATTATTCTTTTTTTGCAAATTTAATGCTGAACATATAATTTTTACTACATCACAAACCAGGCCACATATAGAATCCTGCTCATGTTTTTGGTTGTTTAATGTTTCACAGGGACTGAGGGAAGTTAACACTTCTGCCCTTTCAGACTACTGAGAAAAATGTGTGCGGTTTCACCAAATACTCAGACATTTAGAATGTCTGATTCAAAACAATGCACACAAGGCAAACAGGAGTAAAATAACATTAGAAAACATGAAATAAAAAAGTGGCTAGTCTATAAAGAGGACTGAGCAATGTGGTGTTAAAAATTTCTTAAAATGGTAACTATTTTAGCCTTCTATCATATCAGACATTTTAAACAGTAGATAGTATAATTGTGTAAAGAAAAAAGTTGGAGCTTGGTATGCACATACATCTTTATTACAGTCTTAAAGTTCATTATCTGGAGAAAGCTACTGTAAGAAATGAGTAACAACACCAGAAAGAAGCCTTTCATCTGTAAATTTAAAGAGATTCTAGATTAAAAACCTGATGGTGTTACGAAGATTTACTGTCGGAAATAGTATAGTCACACTGTCACTACGGAGAGTTGGCTGAATCCTGTTGACTGCAGCCCCTGCTATATCCATTGAAGTCAGAGGTTTCAAATCAAAGGACAAATTTTAGCCAGGATCTTTTAATCACCCACCCTGACAGCATGGCAAGCGGGAGTTTGTTTTTGCTGTTTTGTCCATCCTGCTTTGCTTTGCTTTATGGATGCAGAAGCCATGTTGATATTACAAAAGGATTGTAAATCTCCTCTTAAAATCTGATTGACATTGCTGGAATGAGGAATTTATTCTGACTGGTGAGAGGTAATTGGGTATATTCCAGTAGTTTACATTCAGATGCAAGGAAAAGAGGAGATTAAGTAGATTAACCTCAGTCATCTGGGAGATGACATTTCTTGCTGTGTTTGAAGTATTTTGTGAAGGAAAGATGGCACTGATTTTGAAGTTTATATTAATCAAATCTCTTTGATTTTGTTTGATGCAGCAGCTGCAGTGACACACCCTTGCTCTTTGAAAGCCTTGAGCTGCAAGGGCCAGGATTTAGAGGAGACCAGCTACAGCTCAGAAGTGTCAACTTCAGCCTCCAGGGGGAAGGAAAGCACTTGTCTAATTTCTCCTCTTATCTTCTTAAATTTGTGTTAGAATTGGAAGCAAAGATGGGTGATTATATCCTGATACAAAGCTCTGACTGAGAGGTGGATTTCTGCACCAAAGCAAACTTGAAAATTAGCAGAAGATGGTGACATGACAAAAATGTTCTCTTTCTTTCTTTCTTTTATTTCTTTTTCTTTCTTTCTTTCTTTCTTTCTTTCTTTCTTTCTTTCTTTCTTTCTTTCTTTCTTTCTTTCTTTCTTTCTTTCTGTCTTTTCTTTCTTTCTTTCTTTCTTTCTTTTCTTTCTTTCTGCCTTTCTTTCTTTCTTTTTCTCTTTCTCTCTCTCTTTCTCTCTCTTTCTTTCTTTCTTTTTCTCTTTCTCTCTTTCTCTCTTTCTTTCTTGTTATGGCAAGAAATTGTAGATGCAATCTCCCATTAGTAAGGTCTTCCCAACCTGAATTAGCAACATTGAAATTTTATAAGTAAAGTGACTACACTGACACAAATTTCTTTTGTGATTTCAGTTCATCACATTGAAGCGGTATTGGGCCAAAACCCTGAAAATATTTTACATGTGTTTCATCTGCTTCAGTCCTGCAGGCTGTGTTTGGTTTTGTGTTTGCGAGTAGTCCTGAGGTGAAGTGAAAGCTCCAAAGATCTGAATTAAAGAGCATCTGTTTGAACATCACCAAAGGTGAACTGTGACAATAAAGCAAAACTGAAACCCTTTAACACTACACCAGAAGCAAAGATTTCTCTTTAATCAGGTACATGAATGATTTTCATTTCTATGAAAAACCCTTTTCAATAATTGGATTCACTGGAAACCATGTGTATACCCTGTTAAGAGGTTACAAGCTGACCTGACTACCAAAGCCTTACCTAGAGAGGCAAGAGGCTGAAGACACTTCTCTTCACTCCCACATCCCCAGTCCTGCCTGCTAGGAAGGGTACAGAGTGCCTCAGATTTCACCTCATCGCACCTAAAGGAGTTGTTCGTGGACTTCAGCCTCCATCCACCTCCAAATGCGGGACCAGAGGCCATTTCCAGATGGAGCCCTCCACAAGCACAGTCCCACATGGCTCATCCCAGCTGGACTGCTGCTTTTGCTTGGAGGAAAAGAAATCTCCAAAAGGGACAAGACAGGTGACACATCTTCCCAGTCACACTAAAGAGTAGCATTGGATCCCCGTGTTTGCTATAACTCTTAGGTTCATGGCTATTACAGGAGGACTTCGGGTGTGATCTGAGCAAACCTTGGAATGCAGCCAGCACTGCAGAGATAACTCTGAGTGAATTTTGTGTTTTCATTTTATTTTCTTAAAGAAAATCAAAGCCCATAAAAGGATAAGTTTTGACCTGTTGTTATTTGCTTTGGCAATGACTAAAAGGGTTAAGGCAACTACCTGCTGACAGGCTTTGACTACATTTAATTGCTAAAAATCACACTGTGAGTGACTTGAAGTAATAGGCAAGTACTTACTTAAACTATTCAGATCAGTAACTTTTCCAGCAAGAGCAAACCAAGGACTGAAACCAAGCATTTACTGAAGATGAACCAACACTAATAATATGAATAATGAATGAATGATAATAAATCAACACTTACCTATCAAAATATATTTAATCACATTTTTAACTGTTCTATTCCCAAATAATTACTTAGTGTCTTTAAAAGGTGCTGAGTTTTTTTGTCTCTTCTGATAAGCCATCACCCTTAGGAAATCTTCTATTTCCACTTATTTCACTCTTCAGCCACAAGTCAATCACAATATGCCGTACAAGACATCAAATATTAACTGAAAGGAGCAATATTACTGTAAATGGCTAGAAGGCACTGCTACAACAAATATAAAATTTTATTTAACTAGTATATGACAGTTAAATGTTGGGAGAAATCCTGCAAGTTTGGAACTCAAATTCAGCCTTCAGAAAGCTGCTCTCTGACTGAAACAATTATCTGGAAGGGATTCTGGCTACAGACATAGGCACTATATCTACTTTTGAAGTATGGAAAAACAAAAGTAAATATTACTGATTGTTTCATGTCACAAACACATAGGAGTTTAGGTACCATATTTTATCAGTGATTAATAGCCATTATCTCAGAATATATCTCAGTCTGTTTTGCATGGTGTCACCGAAGTGATTTTTGACACCATTTTCACGAAGAATGAGATTGCCTAAAGCAGAAACACTGCATCAGCTACAATAAAACACTGCCCAAACTTCTGTGAAATTTGCTTGGGAATTAACAGTTGCAGCTGGGTCCCAGCTCAGTCTTCAGTTTTAACAGAACTGCATCAGTTTTCAGATAGAGGTAAAGCCTTGCATCCTTACCTGAGCACTGGCTCCTTTACCTCCTCTAACTGAAATACTGCCAAAACCTTAATTCTCTCCACTGCTTTCCTTTACACTGTTCCTTTCCCTGACAAATAAGGAAGCAGCAGAGGATTAGTAAAACATCTTCAGCAACACAAAAGAGCAGGCAGCACTTCCCCTCATAAAAACCCAGTCCAGAGGATGATACAGCGTCTTTCAGACACATGACAAACTTCTACAGTTGTACTTACCCATGCTGTTACTACTGCATGCTCTCACATTTCAGCACTTCTGGGACAAAACAGATGCACTTGCAATGTCCCCAATATCATATGCAGCCCCTGAGCAGCCCCTGGGAGCCCAGCTCCACTCCACAGCTCTGACAGGTGCAGCAGGGTACAAGCAGCATTCAGAGCCCATTTCTATAGTAAAGAACAAGCAGGAAAAATGGATGAAAATAGAAGTAGTGACTCAGGTCTGCTAAAACGTGACAGTTTTACTATCTTTCTGTCACTTAAGCTTTTAGCCTATGCTCAAAAGAGAAGGCAAAAGAAGCAGCAGCAATAAGAAAAATAGTCATAGGAATGACCAGAACCCAGTCAGACTTGGCTGAGTAAATGCAGGCCATGAAAAAAAACCAGGCTAAGAGTTAGATCTAGCCTCTCCAAAACCAAAGTGGTACACTGAATACATCCACTTTCCAGAGAACCATAGCATCATTCAGGTGGGCAAAACTTTTGAGATCAAGTCCAACTGTTAACCTAACACTGCCATATTCACAGCTAAACCATGTCTCTAAGTGCCACACATCTACACTTTTTACTACCTCTTTTAAATCCCTCCAGGAATGGTGACTCAACCATTTCCCTGAACAGCCCATTCCAGGGCTGCATAGCCCTTTCAGTGAAGAGATTTTTCCAAATACCCAATCTAAACCTCCCCTGGAAAAAATTGAAGCCATTTCCTCTTGTCCTGTCACTTGTTACTTGGAGGAAGAGGCCAACCCACACCTCGCTACAATCTCCTTTGGGATAGCTGTAGAGAACTGTTAACTCCCTTGAGTCTCCTTTTCTCCAGGTTGCTCGCAGCTCCCTCAGCTGCTCCTCATCAGATTTGTGTTCCAGACCCTTCACCAACTTTGTTGCCCTTCTCTGGACACATCCCAACATCTCAATGTGTTTCTTGTAGTCAGGGGCCCAAAAGTGAAGGCAGTGCCCAGCACAGAGGGATGATCGTCGCCCTGGTGCTGCTGGCCATACTATTGCTGATTTACAATTTACCTACTTAAAATAAGGCAGCTTTATACTGGCAATTATTAAAAGGCTGGCTCTGCTCTGCAGCTGATCCCTCCAGCTCTGAGCTCTGCTGAATCCCTGCCCTCTACCTACAGGTGCAGTGAGGCCCCCCCAGCTCGACACCTCATGCCTGGGCCAAGTTTAGCCCTTACTGACTGTTACCTGTTAGTGTGTCTGACACTTTGACTTCTGCAAGTGTTCTTACAAACTTTTCAGAACTTCTGTATTAAAATTATTCTCTTTCTGCTATAAGATTATATTATTTATGTATATTTTCCATGTGATATTCATTTAAAATTAATTTGTCTTGCTTGCTTACTCTACTGTTAATTGTCCTGGTAAAGTTCACTCAAAATCAGTCATTTGGAATATTTTGCTTTTTCTTTCCTGGAACTCATTCCACAAACTTTTTGATTAGCAGATCATAATGAGGAGCAACAGTAGGAAGGTATGGACAGAATTAGGGAGAATTACAGTATAAGCTGATCGTTCTGCCTGAGTGAAGGTGGTCTTGGCACCTTCTATTACAAGATTCTGTTTTCACTTGAACTTCCAGGCTAAAATTTTCATTCAGAGGGTCTGACTCCACTTGACTTACTTGAAAACTTCAGGGAAAACAGCTCGGTCATATAAAAAGACAAAAGTAATGGAGAAAACTGATCCAAAAATCTGGATCTGCTTCAGGAGTGTCTTTGTAGTTCTGGTTAAAGAACTAGACATTTGTGAAGGCAGTTATCTCACTGTCCAGAGATAACTCCAGTTATCTCTCTGTTTCTTGATATTCTGGGAAGGGGCAGAAGCGAGGAAAACACTAGAATTGTGCTGTTCAAAATAAAAACCTGAAGTTCATAATTTGTTAGAAATAATAACTAAATTCTGTATTTGCAGTAAAGATTGTCTGATTCTGTGAATGGAGTACCCAAGTGGTTTGGGAGAGAGTCAAGGGCCAATGGAGCCATGCAGGGGCAGAGTGCACCATGTCACATGGTGAGAGGGCTGTACACTGCAGCGAGGAGCTGGACAGGGGCAGAAGTCCTGGGCTAGGCTATGGCCCACAGGCGGTGGCGGTCCAGACCAGCTCAGCAAGACACCCAGGAGAAAGAGCCCTAGAGAGGACTTTGGGAAAGGGACAGGGAGCCTGGCACTGAAGTGGAGGTTCAGAGGGGTGAAATAGGTCTGAGGCAGACTGAAGAAAGCAAAGCTCAAGAAAAAGGCTCCAGGCACCAGCAAGGCACCCTGGGCTGCCATTCCCACTCACACAGCTCTGGGAGCCCCTGCCACAGCACAGCATCTCCAGGACAAGGAAGATCAGAGCCTACTGCAGCGACCAGTTATTCCGTTACATCCACCAACAGTGATGTGGGCGGTAAATCTACAGCTTTCGACCCCACTGGTGACTTGCAAGAAGAGAGAATTGGGACTGTGGTTAAGACAGTTGAGTGTTGCCTTTCAATTCCAGCCCCACTTCTGCCGCAGACTTCTTCGAGAGCTCACCAAAAGTGAAGAGTTCACACCCTGTCACCAACTGTAAGTTCCTCTTTTCTGGCGAGAACCCGTGCCCTGGGGCTGGGGAACTCACAGGGGTCCTGAACTCTCCCACCCTCAGCCAAAGTCAATCCAAGCTGGCCTCTGAACATAAAAATTTATCTATTCTCTGGATTCTCTGAAAGTCCAGGTCCTGGAATCCCAGAAAGGTCCCCTTGGTTTCTATAATAGTGTTCCTGAGCTGCAGCTCTCCAACACTGAGGTATAAATAATAAAAACAAAATCACACATTTGTGTTACTTAAAGACAAATCATTTATAAAACACTGACCCTGAGACAGAGTGTCTCAGCAAAGACAGGGACACTGTTTTTTTATTCAGATGGCTTTAAAAGCACTACATTATATATGGCAAACAGTGAGTGATGAGTAATTAAAGTACAGCTTAAGTCTTCATTCTCTGAGGGAAAGCTCTTCTTTCTGCTGGAAAACAGATTAGGTTTTTTTAGATTAAAAAAACTGATGTCACTGCACAATCAATGTCCTCTGCAATTTTGGTACTTCTCCTTCTAAGTTTAAATCTTTGCTGAAGAAGGAGGCAGAGTTCTCCTTTTCCAGGAAGGATTATGCAGCATTAAATTCCAGAGCAATTACATATAAAACTGACAAACAGCTGATATTAGTACACAGTTAATTTTAGAGAGATTACCATTGATTACATTCAATAAACACTTGCATGTCAAATACTAGAAACCAACATCAGAAATATCCAGGATACCACTGATAATTTTAAAATAAAATTGATCTTCTATTCATAGACTCCTTTCCATTAGGTATCTACACTAAATTTCAAGAGTTAAATGTATCATTTCCATTTCCACACTCCATTGCTTAGAGAAGGACCTACAAAATACAGCAGCACTCACTTAAATACACAAGAATCACAATCTTTATTCTCAAATGGGTAGGTGTTACATGCTGGAGCATACAGCTAAGATTAAGAAATCCTCTAAAATGAAAAAAGTAAAAAAAATCAGAACCCTGTCAGCAAATAACAAATTCAGACTTCTTCACCATTTGTGGGACCAGTCCTTGGATTAGCACTGACTCATCCTCAGTTGCTGGAAAAAACAGATGTGGTTCAAAGAAGTCTTTCAAAGTGGCGGAGGCGCTGGCGCCTGGCCAGGCCAGCCTGCAGCCCGCATCAATCAGCCGAGGGGTCTCCAGCACTATCCTCCCTATTCCTCCTGCTCTGAGCAACACATGGAGTAGGATAGGACCTGCCAGGCAGGCAGCTCACAAGAGACAGCTGAGTGTGGCTTCTCAGCCTCCCTGCCCCATCAAAGCCACCTCTCCTGTCCCTGCTCCGCTTCTGGTGGTGTGAAAGCTGCGTGCTGAGAGAGGGGCTGCCCCCTGAAAAACACGGGGGTGTGGGGTGCCAGAAGGTGGTTTCATGGAATTCCAAAACTTAGATCTTAACAGTGTTCCTTACACCTGGTGGGTTTTAAATCAGGAAAAAAAAAAAAAAAAAAAAAGGAAGGATTTATTGCATTAATATGGTCTAGTATTAGGCTGTGCTTGAAAATCAGAGAAAGGGTTTCCTATGGATAGTGCACTGGGTTTAACCCCTGACATCCAGATTTTAATGCCCTCTTTGCTACAGAAGTCCATGGTCTATGAGTCCTGGGAGTGTTGATCAGCAGTAAGACAACTTACTTACAGCAGTAATTCATCTCTTGGGGACAAGTGAGATTGTCAGGTAGCAGCATACAGCTTTATGTGACATACACATAAGTACATATAAATCAAGCATATCTGGCTCAGTCTTTGCATGGATTTCCCACCCTTCTATCCTGTTTTAAGAAATCTAATTCCTTGTAAGTGGAGTGGCTCTACCTCTTCATTCAGAGGAGTTGTGTGTCTTCATTAAAACACATATGAAAGTGAAGGAGAAGCCTTGTCTGTACAATACCCCTACAAACTATTCAATATATACTGTTGTCATTTTAAAAAAAAAGGTTGAATGGGGATCTTGAATAAAATTCAGTAAAATCAGATTTTCATAGTTATTTTCTAATTTAAAATTCAAATAACAACAACAATATAAAATGCCCCACTGGACTAGGTTATATGAGTATTTAGTTTCTTCCATTTGTGAATACTAATAAACTTACTCCAAAGTTTGTTGGTGGTGATTGCTACAGTTTTCTCTTGCCAAGACTTACACAGAATGAAAGTACTCCCAGGATTTTGCAAAATAAACATTTGGTACAAGTCCAGGTTATCACTGCACAGAGAAATTCTGAAGGCTTTATTCAGTTCTTATGGTAAAATTACATTACTAAACATTCAAGGGAAGCAATTGAAGAAGAAGGCTTTTTTTTTTATATAAAGTTAATACGGTTCCTTCTTACTGTTCATACTCTTTCGACAAGTCCCAAAGCAAAGATACCAACATATGAAATGATTCAACAGGAACAGAGTTTCTTGCTCCTCTTGCAACACAGTCATTGTTAATAGTTTGGATCATTGTAGGCCAAACTTAACAAATTAGCAGTGCCTGAAAAATGAAGTATTATATTTCCAGTATTAATCACGTTCTCTGATTGATCTTCTACTACTGCAACGGAGCAGTCTTACGAAGGAGGCAGAGCAAGCATTTGTTAGTAGCTCAGTCACAGTGACACCAAAGAAAATCTTACAGCAAAAAGAAATTAATGTTCATTTTTGCATTTTCTGCAGAATTATGTGTCATTTTCAATTAAGTTTCAAGTGGAGTCTGTTTTGAGAAAGCCTTCATATGAATTCACCCTAGCAAAAAACACCCTTGCTTTTAGCAAAAGGCATGTGAACTATTGCACCAATCATACTGAGTTCATAAAACTGTTAATTGGGCTTTGAAGATGATTCTTTTATAAAGCACAATAATATGAGAAACAAACACTCAACTGAGACAAGACTCTTTTATTTTTTCATCCTTTTTCTTCTTCCCACAAATATCTTTTTCAGGGTGGACCCTGTACATCCATTCTCCCAAAACAAGATTTCCTGTCACGCAGCTGTGTTCACTAGAGCCATCAAAGGAGTTAATAGATTATTAATAGCAGTTAAAGGTTATTATTTGCAATACCCCATCCCAGAAAGAAATCCCATAAGGAATATGAATTCCCATTGGATGCATTTCATATAAATATCCTGAAGAACTGCAGTTATGCCTTATTCTGCAAGACCAACCAGACCACTCCTTTCCTAGAGAGACTTCTGCTAAAACAATAGCAAGCTTGCTTTTCTGTGCCTAGTGATAAATCTGAGAACTAAGGATGTATTACGCATATTGAATAGATCCTTAGGGCATACAAAAGACTTATATTCAAGCCAACTCCTAAATATTCAGGAGTCACTCTAGATTTTCAGGACAGCATGAGTAAAGAATACAGACAGCAAGAAAATTCAGGTTTAACCCCTTTCAGAATGGTTTTTAGGGATTTTTCCCCAAATTTCCTCACTGCTGTACGAATTCTGCACATCTGCACCATCACAGACTTGCAGTCCACAGGGCTCTGTGCTTGGGAAGAGCTGCATTCCTGCGCAAGCCCTTGCAAAATCCATGCCAGCAGTCATTCATCATTTGCATTCATCACCTTAATTAAATACCTATTTGGATGCATGTTCTCTGATTCACGTAGTGCTACATTTTGGGGTGGAGCTGAGTCTTGCAACAATCCTTCAGCAATGTTTTTTCTTGGGTCTGAGTGTGTTTCAGGATAGGGCTCCACATGGAAGTTCAGAAATACAGATACAGTTATTCTGAAGCTATAATATTTCATCCCACTTTTTCACAGTGCACACACGTCTCTGGAGTGCTGTAGTAGACACTGATACCAACCCACTGCTTCAGGTAAAACAAAACTCTCGTTTCCAAAAAAAACAGAGGACTAAGCAGCCAAAATTACTTAAAAATATACTCCCGGGTAAAACAGTTCATATGTTTCTATGAATTGTTGGCTGTATTTCTTTTTAATGTACAGAAATCCATTCCTCTACAGAGATTCTGTTCCTAAGGCTGTTTTATTGTAAGAATTCAACTTATAATAAAGGTAAATGCATATCCTTTCTTATATGCTTGTTTCATTTTCCCCAGATGAGGCTTTTAAACACACTGCAATTAGCAAAAAGTTCTAGTTCTTAGACATTTACTTGTTTCCACATTACATGGTTACATTATTGAAATGTGAAAGTCCAGAAAACCTTCTGCTTTGTCTCTGAAGTCTCTTAACCTTCACTTGATGTTGGTTTGTATCAGAAGGCATTGAATGAAACTGGAAAATACTGCATCCTTATGCTACTATTAACCTGAAGGAATAATTATTGTGTTAACATCAAAGGCTCATCAAACATTTTAAACCTGTGCAATGACCACATAGATTGCTGAGGATGAGAGATGTTTACGTATTGCTTACTGTGGAATAACAAATAATGAGTTGATGAACTAACTGTTCTAATGCCATTGGGATAAAACACTGAAGCACAGCTAGGTGATAAGAGTAGCCAAATTATTTGCTTCTACAGGCTTTACTGAGTTCCTGAACCAGTTTTACATTCAAGCTTTTATCATTAACTTTCAGTTTTCCAGGGAATTTTGCCAACGAGCAATTCAGGTTTGTTAAATTGCAGTACTCACTTGTACACAAGTAAAATAAAGGTCGTAGAAGCTTTTAGTTTGTTTTTTGCAGCATCCTGAGAAACCCAATGTGAATGGTGATAAGCAATGCAAGTGATATTAATTCAGAGTTTCCCCTTTAAAAAAGGAAACGGGTCAAAGGATATACCCTCTAGGGTATGTGCTGGGATTACACACCTGTGATTAATCTAACAAACTGCTGGAGATGTGATTGTTTCTTCATAGAACTGCAGCTGAAACAACAGTTCTTTGGCAGTAAAATAAATGTAACCCCTTGTGGTGCCCCTAGACATACAAGATAATTACAACAAAGTACCTTCATAGGAAGTTAGGACACTCCTGCTGCATCATTAAAATAAACGGACCTGCGATAACTGATGCAGCCTTGGAAGTGCCACAGAGGAGCATGGTACTCAAGAGATGAAAGAGATCTGGTCTCCTCCCGGAATGTGCATGTGACTTCCATTAGCTTTAGTGGAAGCTGAGATTTCTAGTCCAAATCTAGCAAGAATAAGAGACAGGTTTTATCCCTGTGAAGTCAGCTGCAGTTTTGCCATGGAGTTCAGTGGGGCAAGACATCTGAAGTAAAACTTAATTATCTCAAGGCTTTCCAAGGCCACTCTGTGCCTCACAGTGGAGCCTGCTGCAGAGAGGTTTAAGCTCGCCTCAGCCAAGCTAGCTGCAGGAGCTGAAGCAGCAGAGGTGCCTCTCCTGACCACTGTACTCAGGGCAGCCATTGCCTGGGAAGAGGCAGCCCTTGCCATGCTGACAAGATGTGCTGGGCCAGGGCTCCTGCCAAACCCCCACAGTGCTGTGCCAGGTCACAGCACTGCACTAGAGGTGGCCTGAGGACCAACACGGTGAACGTCCCCGGGCACCAGAGGAATTTCCTGGGTGTTTTCCCAACATTCAATAAAGTCAAAACACCATAAAGGAGAAATGGTGCTGTGATTATGCAACTATATCAGTTAAAGGAAGTCAGCATGTATTAATATCAAATAAGTCAAGGTTGTGGTTTTCACAGCTTGGGTGATGACTTGCAGGCCAAAGTAGGTGAAAGGAAGAAAGGGATCCCAATAACTTAGTGTCCAGCACCAATCCCATTCTGATCTGTATGCAGCATATCCATTTTCATTATAAACATCTCAACAACAGGTTTTCAACAGTAGTAATTTCCAAGTTGTCACACAACTAAACAGATCTATGCACCACAATGCAGTTCTTTGAGATAGTCAGTGGTTTATTTAATCAAATTTTCATAGCTATATCTCATAAAAATGCTCAAATTTCTCTACTTCCCCGGCACACATACCTAGCTACATGTAGACAAGGAAGAGCTTTCTAAAGCTCTGCCCTGAAGACTTGCTTCTCACTTACTGGGAGATTTTAAATCAACGTGTACACAGCTCTCTGTCTATATCCAAAACATTGCAAGGTTGCAAGGATTGCTAACAGACTGCATTGCAATCATGCTAGAGTACCAGATACCACATGTGACAGTCAGTATAGATAGGGTCATTAGAAGAGATAATTTACGTTATGTTTATCATCATTTAGTGGGAAATAAAATATGTTGAGGCTGCTTTCCTTCATTACTTTTTTTTTCTGGGCTGGTAAGCCCAGCAGTGTCAATTTATTTGACTCCTACCTCTTTATTCTTTTCAGCTGAGTAGGTGTGCAGATAATGCTGTAAATCTAAAGGAAAGCCTTAGCCGTCAGAGGCTAAGACAATTTTTTTCCTCTGGAAACAGGAAAAGGCGATGGAGTAGTATGTACATGAAAGTTGTCTTCACCACTTGAAGAATGAAAAATGCGATTTTTACTTTTTAAAAAAGGTAAAACTGCACAGGCATAAATTCTGTGTAGGTAAATGTTTATGTAGGAAAGTTTACCATGTTACAGAATCCCGTTCTAAAACAGCTAGGGCAGTATGACGCTTTAATGTAACTTCTGGCACAGTAAATTTGTCAGTATAAATGGGGCCCTGAGCTGCACGAACACACCAAGTTGTCTGTCTTGAGCCAGTGGAAAAAGGGTCTAATAGCCAGGCTACAAGGAAACAAGTGCCAGGTTCCAACTTATTTAGAAGCACAATGAGAGCACGTGGGATTAGCTTTTAGGGCAAGAGTAAATAGACATTCCAGGAATATCACGCCATTTTATTCCTGCTAACTGATTGCATTCCTCTTGGCTAGGAGCAGATTCGATTCACCATGACGGGAATCAAATGTTGTGGATAAGAAGCAAAAGTCACAGAAAAGAGGAACCTTGTTCTTAGATATTCTTCTACTCCACCACTTAAAAAATACATGTCATCTAAATACTCCCCTACTGCAAAATTGGCAAATAAACCCAGAATTTGAAGCTGGTTAGGAGGCTAATAGCTGAAGAAAATCTTATAATAAAATTTAATCTTTTTTCAATGCATAGAACAAAACAAACACTAGAAATTTAGAAGTCTCCTAAAAGAATAAAGTAACTGAAAATAATTTAAAAATTCGTAACGTTGCTAAGAACTGATGCTTAATATAAGATTTTAAATAATAGAAGCGAAAACAACTTTTTTTCTTTTATGAAGTCCACTGCTGGACTGGAAATTCTGAATTTTGTAAATGAGCTTGAAGAAAGACAATTCTTCATCTCTATTATCTTTAAATTTTATAGTCATTCTTGTCACAATCCTCTTATCAATATTCAATACAATCATTCCTAGAATAACCAGTTAACTGACTACATGACTATCATATTATCTTTGTGAATTTTTCTTTTGAAATAAATGTCAATTAACCTAAGGCAACCTGATGCCTAAATGAAATAACTCCATCTTAATAGTTTTCATAAAAGAATAATTATCATGTAAGATCATTTTTTAAATTCAGCAAATTCCCTATTTACAGTAATTGTCCTTAAGTATGAAACTTTTTTTTTATTTACTGATGTGCAAGAATGCTTCTATAAGAAAGTTGATGCTTTCAGTTTTAATCACATTAACCAAAGCTGCCTTAGCCATTTCTGTGTAAAGACTCACTGCCCAGTTGTTAGATTCTGTGAAATACCCTTCCCTGCCAGGCTGTACAGATTAACAGGACTCTACAAGCTCTATTTTATAGCTGTACTTTCAGTAAATACCTTACAGATGTTTTCGGCTGGAGACTATCTTCCATCTTTCTGAGTCTGCATCGTTCCTTGGATTTATTTCTACCTGTCTGTATAATTCAAAGTTCACATCAAACAAATGATTATAAGCTTCTCCTCAGCCCTCTGGTCTTCAGCACAGACTGAGTCGCAGTCTGAGCTGAGTCCCTCCTTTCATCTGTGCCTATGCCCAGTTTTGTCAAAAAAGGAAGAGCTTTTGGCCAGATTTTCACTTCTGGTATCTCATATGGTTCTTAGAATTAGACTCTGCTCTTAGCAAACATCACACCTCTGGGGCTGGGGCACAGTTAGTCAGGCCAGGCTCTCACCACCCCTGACTGGACAACCTCAGGTAACTTGTGTTTATTTCCCTACCCAAACATTAAGAAGTTTCTCCTTTGTATCTTTATTCCTCAACAAGGAAAACGGTTTTGACCAATGTCACATTGTTTCCCAGGGGTATTTTGGGCTCTTGTTTGGGGTTGTCTCTGGTTACTGTCCCCTAGTGAGGCGTGTTTTGGTTAACCTAATTGAACCCTGACTGAAAATATTAATTTCAGTCAATATGTTACTTCAGTAATTTCATTACACATTAAAAGTGCAATTATGCTCAACATAATACTTGTTCTGAAGTCATGAACAAAACATTAGATGGAGGTAGAAAACCTTCAGTAAAAAGTGGATGTTGCTTCATAAAGATATTTCTGTCAAAAGCTGGAGTCACCATCTAGTTCAAGTCTCCAGCAGAATGGATATTCCAAACACCAAAGCTAAGCAGAAGATAGCAGGTTCAGCCCACAGTGCCCACCTGGCCCAAACAAATTCAGTCTTGCAGTGAGATTTTGTTACCAAAAAGCTGGTTTCCCTTGTTTTATTTTACTGCTAGGGGAAGATACCAAGAGTAAGACCTCTGAATGGCACGATGGGAAACGCGTATGAGTCTTGCCGTGTTAAGGCACAGTGGCAGCCTCTGGGGTCATATTACTGCTACTGACTGTGAGAGGATGAACTCTCCAAAATACTTAACATTGTCTACCAACTCTTCTTCTCAAAATAATTGCCCACACAGCACTGTGCTTTTCCCACCAAACTCTGTCCTGTTTGAGAATGGCACCACCATGTAAGGCTGCCGTTTACGCACACACCCTGAATAGCTGAGGCTCACTGTCACCTTCCCCTACTGTTAGAAATACGATTTCTAATCACACACATGAGTTTCAGGGGTTTGAGATGTTCTCCCTGCATGGGATTTGTAGTGGGAAGTAGAGAGACTAGTCTACAGTATTTCTACAGAGCATCTGCACACTATGGCTTTGTTTTATAAACCACATTTGAACAGGTTTCCAGTTTCAGAATAAGACAAAAATCCTACTCTGAGACTCTTTTTCCCCATCTCCTTATCAAGAAGCCTGTTTCAAAGGTAGAAGCTCATTTACTATCAAAAAAGGAGTTCCAGTGTGGCTAAAGCCATTTCCCCTTAACAGATGAATGATTCTGGCTGAAGTTTTCCAAACTAACACAGCACAACCCAGGGTCACTCTATGGGAAATTTCAGTCTAAGCAGATAACAGATGGCAGAGTTATAAACAATTGAAAACCAACTCTTTTAGTAGAAACTAACAGGAGACCTCAATAAGAGGTCGTGCTAACATGTCTGCTCATAAAACTTAACTTTTACGTGGCATATTCTTATTTCAAAGTGGACATATGAATAGTTATCATAAAATTGTGTACTTTCATTACTTTATGGTTTTCATCGCCTATTTCAATAGCTCTGAGATAGTCCATGCTACACTTTCATATGGTATGAGCTTATGAAAATAGTGATAGAATCTCATACTATAAATCATTTGCAAAGGAAAGGAAGACTATTGTGGGGGTTTTTTTAAGAAAAGAGTCTATAGACGTGCATACTCATTTAGGTTATTTAAGTATATATAAATATTTGTATTGGCCTTTGGTATTAAAATATTTGAGCATTATTTAAAACATAAAAATACAATGATGGGGGAATTCAAGAGGGCACCTTCAGGGAAGCACTGCCAAGGGCATGCTGCAGCTGTGGAGGACAGGAGGAGTGAGTACTAGAGTCCCAAGCAGAGAAATTACCGCACAAGGCAACCCCACAACTAGCTGTGAGTATGAGCCAAAGCTGTGGCTCCAGGCACAGCCACTCACCTGCCTTGAAAATACCAGAAAGGTCACATTCTGTGCGCTTTTGATATGAGGCATCATTTTTTGTCATATAATGCCTAGGACAGGTTGATAGGTCTCAGGATGCTCATGCTATGGCCAAGTGTGGGTCCATGCTGGACAATAACCTGGGCTGCTGCAGCCACCCCAATCTCAGCATGTGATGTCCATTTTTCTGCTAGTGACAAGGAGCTTATTTCTGGCAAGTGTTTGAGATTCTGCCACAAAAATGGCAAAGGACTGAGAAACGAGAAGCTTCCAAAGCCCTGAAAAATAATTTTGTAAAAAAGACAGGATTTTGTTTAACTTCTCTGAATTGTGGCTTATTGCCCACCAAACAAAATGTTAACAAGATAAACTTGTAATTTAAATTACTAGTACTTCCAGGATACTTAAAAATGTATATTCTTTTCATCTAGCCTGATGATTAAAAATGCCTTTGGGATCATGCCTAGAATAATGTTTCACAGTATGGAGGGCAATAAAGAGTCTTTTGCTAAAAACTTGGATCAGATACACTGTTACTGTTCCCACCTCTTAATCAATTAAAAATATATATCATAACAGCATATGCCTTGTAAGAAGGAAACACAGAAGTTATTCTCCTCTCCAAGAACACACGTAACTATGGGACATATATATGTACACCAAAAGAAAAATATCTTCCAGAATATGAAGGATTCGTATGTATCTGTAAGTTATTACATGGTTAGGTGCAGGTTGGCCTTTCGCCACACTAGACTCAATGCACCCAGTTTTGCCTAGTCTTGGACGCTGAACAGTCCCTGGTCTGCCTAGCATTTCGTGGGGAGACCATCTGGGAATTCAGTGTGCCATGAGCACAAGCCAAGGAGTCACAAGGTGGTGAACATTAGGCCATAGAAACTGGATGAGTGGAAAGATTTCATTCAGTTCCCTCAGTGCTGCTGAACCAATGAATGGGAATTTCACCATTGCTCTTGAGCCTCTCCCTGCCTTTCCCCACGAAGGAAATATTCACATTAATTCTGATGGAAAGGATGGTGAAGCATCCAAAGAGAAGAACACAGTGCAAAAGTATCAATAAATGTGGTACAGAATTAGAAATAAAGTGAAGAAAATCTTAGTGATATAAGTGGTTTTTGAACACTCAGATTCAAGTGGATGAAATTTTTTTGCAGAAATCTGAATTTATTTTTTTTAATCACTCACCTGAATCTAATGGGAGACATTTTCTTTAACAAAGCGAACAAAAAACCCTATGGCTGAACACACAAAATCTTGTAAGCACTGTAGTACCAAAACCAAACAGAAAGGTACTTTTGATTTGCAAGCACATATACATGTATGTTGTATATGTACATCTACATGTATATTGTACATAGCAGGGGTGCTTTTGACAGTCAAAACATTTAACATTATGCTCTGCTTCTAATAGCGAGATCTAACTAATGCCTGAGGCTATTGCACAAAGCACTGAAGAAATCTAAAAACCAGTGTGAGCTTTAGCAGGAAGATAGGAGGAGGGAAATCAAGCAAGTCCCTTTCCTTGAGATTTGACCACAAAAAACAAGACATCCTCAAGACATCAGAAGACATGCTCTTGGCTATTGTCAGACCTTTTGATCACTTGAATATTTTTCTGCTTTTCTCTCTCTTCTTCCTACCAAGAACTGAAGAGTATTTAAACCACAAACTGCAAGTGAAATACAATTAGAGAATGATTATTGGCACTTACATAGAAAACATTTGATAACTTAATGATTCCTAGATTTTATTTTACTTAAACTTGAGCAACTTACATGTCATTTTTTTCTTAAAGAAAAAAAAATTAAAAGTTTAATGTCTTGGGTATAAGCACGACAAAAAAAGGAAGAGAACTTACTGAGAACAGATGTTTTGTAAATAAAACAAGCAATTGATAGCAAATTGCTAGTCGTCATCATCATGCTAATTGTTCTTCCCTAAGCTGCCAGCATCTATAAAATTATTCCACCATACATCTACCCAGAAAAAGAAGGTGAAAAGCTGCCTGAACTACAGATACAGCAACACCACTGAAATCAAAGGTCCCAGTTCTCCTCCCAGCATTATGGTATAACTCCTTGGTAACAGCTATGCAAAGTGAACACGTGGGTAACTAAATCAGAATAGCAGCATTTGACAACAATTTACAGGGGTGTCAAATTTCTGTGCCGTGTTCTAGGCAACAAAGAACCACAAGAACTACAATCCGTTATCTGAAACTTCACTATCTGCAAACGCAGACAGATACAAGCAAATCCTTCACTGCAAACAGCAACGGGCTTGCTGTCATTAATCACTACAAGGAGACTATTGAAGACAGACTCTGGGATGGATTTCAGTGGCAGCCTGTAACTTTATTAGCTTAACATATCCAAGAGTTAAGTGGATCCAGTGTAGGAGTTAAGGGACTCCCATCATACAAATTATAATTCATGGTTGACTGTCCTACCTACAGAAACCAGTTTCAGACATCTGACATCTCACCTTAAAGAGAAAGATAGGAGCATGGAGGGGGGGAAATCTCAACTTGCAGAGGCACTGGGTCTCCTTTTTCAGCAGTTTACCAGCAAAACCCCAGCTCTTCACTTCTGGTAGATCATACTTCAAACTCATATCCATGCTGCATACTAGCTTTGAGTTTCCAAGTAATTATTACACTAAATATTACAAAGGTATAAAATGTACTTAATATTTATACCCATATCCTATGCCATATTTATTGTAATAATGACATATGAGTGGAAAAACAGACAAATAAGACATAAAAATACCTATCCTTCCTCAGTTTTATCCTAATAGGAAAATATGTCATTCTGACAAAAGAAAAGGCAACCTATTAAATCTGAAAACATGGTTCCTCGATTGTAACAACAGGTCAAGAATTTGTCAGTGATAGAGATAGAGCAAGATGCTACCATCTCCTGGCCCAGCCAGCAGGAGAAAAAGCCAGTGGAAAAAGGAGGAGAAACCCTTTTGCTGTCCTGTCCTGCCTTCAGCAACCGGTTCACAGCCCAGCAGCTCACCAAGGCTCTGACTACAGTTCTCATTTCTTCACTGGGCAAAACCACAGTGTATCATGTTTATTAGGCATGAAACAAGGAAACAATCCCTTTCAAGGCATTAACAGAATTTGACACTAAATAAATCTTGTTGAATAGAGTTTAAGTAATAGCTAAGGCAAAGAGTTTTGGAAAGCTGGAAAAAAATGGGTAAAGGGAAGAACAAATACAAAAGTATTTTTGGACCCATGAGCTATGAGAAATATATTGGAAAGTTTTTGTGATCTGGTTGAGGATACACCTTCCATTTCCCTGCTATTGATCAGCAGACTGGATATATGCATTTCAACATCATGATGTAATCTGGAGAAATGCAAGATCTCAAAACAGCCACAGTCCCAGTACATCCAGGAATTTTCGCAGTGGATTGAGTGGACCACAGAGTCATCCACTAATGCGCAGGTTGCATTTTCACATAGAAGAGACAATAAACATATTCTCTTAATCGCAAAGGGTCAGACAAACTGAAAAAGTAGTGGAATTTTAAAGATATGTCATGTGGATTTGGACCACTGGCCCAAGACTGTACCTGAGGGCCCAAATGCACGTACTTCCAGCATCCCCTCTGCAGAGCTGGAAGAGTAGGAACTGAAGGGCTAGAAACACAGAACAGGACTATAAACTCATTGAAGGTTTGTCTTGGCATTTGTTTTTACAGATTTACAGATGTAACGAATGTTCTGTTTAAAATATCCACCCAGCTGCATTTTATCACCTTCAGACAATTTAGCACACACCAGCGTCCTTCCCTCCGAGACAGCCGGGGACAATCCGGGGCTCGGCCGCTGCCAGGTGACAGGGAACTGCCGAGGGACAGTGGAGAGCAGCGCCCTGGGCAGCACCGAGGCGGAGAGGGGCGGGCAGGAGGGGGCTCGGCCCCGCACCCCCCAGGGTGGCAGGAGACCCTCCCAGGGGAGAGCCCTGCGTGCCGAGGGGTCCGCATCATCCCTGCCAGAGGAGCGCTGGGGGCCAGGGCAGCGTCCAGAGCAGGTCACTGCCAGCTTGGCGCTTGGCAGGAGGGAGGTGCCAACCTCTGCACTCTGAGAACGCCGGGTCCAACTCAGCCCAGCAAGGATCCTGCTGCAACAAGAGGCTCCTGGACAGGGTCAGAGCTGGCTGAACCAGCCAGGATAAGCGCCCAGATCTTGGATTGCCGCAGCCACTGACATCCAGCAGAGAGGAGCAGGGAGCAGCAAGGGTGCTTGCCAGGGGCTGCCTCTCTACACCGAGCACAGCTCGTGTGCTTTCCCTCAGAAAAGAAACCAAAATCCCTGGCCATTTTGCAAGTCTTCAGTAGTTTATTGCCCTGGCAATTGCCTGCTTTCCACAGCCACAGATCCTGGTCCAGGTTACTGCTGGAGAATTAGAAGTGTAAAAACAGAAATGCAGTTACTTTCCGGAGATTTGCTGTTAATTCCCTGTCAGAGGAGGGCTCCTTTGTCAAACCTTTATGCACTTGAAGAAATAGTGGCTAGTGGAGCAATTATCCCACTAGAGAAGGCAATGGGCCAGAAGCTCCCACCTACGGTGGATAAAAGAAATTTTTCTCCCACTGGGTCCTAGGCCAGGTTATGCCCACAGGCCATGCTAGGCAGGCAACAGCTCTAAGCACAAGCTGTCCATAAGAAAAGCTGCTGGTAGACAAGGGCCACTGCCAGCAACTGCTGATGTGATCCATGCAAAGAGCTGTGCAAGCACCTTTGGCCTTGAGGACACCAGTAGCCAGTGCACCACAGTGGTAGCTCAGATACCTGAAATTACTCCAGTTCTCAGACAAACTGACATGCTGGAAGGAAATAAGAGTGGACTACACAAATTAAAATAATGTCTATTGCTGAGCATCTGCTGCAGGCAACAGCGGAAATCCAGCTTTTTCTGAGCATTGTAATATCCGGGTTCTTGTGCGAAATAAGATTGCTGTTCAGGAGAAGAATGTTACAGGCTGAAGCAAGGAATGAGCTGTGCACAGGAGCCATCACTAAGGGTACACAGCTAGAGAAAAATCAGAGGGAGACAGCATCTCAGAACCTCTGACAGCAACAGAGGTGAAAGGTGGTGAGGCAGCCTGGCCAGTACAAGCTGGGGATTGACTTAACAGCAGCCTTGGTGGAAGGCAGTGAAAGGAAGCAATTAGCACAGCTGCAGTAAGGCAGCACCAGTGCATCCTCCAGGACTGAAAGGGAGCTTGTCAAGATATGATCAAATGCAACATCAGATTGCACTTCAAGGAGTGTTCCTGGTGGGCAGTTTCCAGGTTTGAGTTCCCTGAATACCAGGTAACAGTGAAACTAAGTAACATTCTGGAGGTTAACCTGACTGGATAACATGCCTAACCCTGGACATCCCTACCTGCGCACTCTCAAAAGCCAAAAAGAGACATGAAAGTATTCATTGTTTTTATGATTTCTATGACGTCACACTTTCACATGAGACATAGTGCATAGGCAGGTCAAACGCAGGGATAAAATATTAGGAGCAAGACATTTCAGCAGTTTTAATTTGGATAATCTCAAGTGAGGATGGGATCAAAGGAACAAGGAAATAAACTGCATCTCCGGATTGCTTCAGCCCTTCAGTGTCTTCTAAACCTGGAGCAAATGAGGCACAATTTAGAGGTGCTGAAGGATCTACAGAGTTTCTTAAATTAAAGAACTACTGAGATTTTAGTTCAGTTCAAAGTATTGTTTCTGAGTACTGAAGAAGCCTCCACATATTTCATTAGACACATCAAGAGTGGCAACAATTTTTAAGCTTTTAAGGACTTAAACCTCAAGAAACAAATAACAACCTGTGAGGAGCTGCATCCTGAGATTAATGTCAGTGAGGACAGGCTAAGAGTTTCAGAGCACCGCCAGAAAGCGTACCAAAAAAAAAAAAAAAGATACCAGCAAAACCACAGGCTATCTGCACAGAAGACACCAAATCCACAAAACATTTGAGCACATTATCAGAACCAGCAGCATCATCTCATTATTTAAGAAACCAATATTTTAGACAAAGGAAGAAGAAAAGCTGATGAGTAAAACCAATGAATGGTTTCTGAGCCATGTTTTGTTCAGGTTTTCGAAACCACCCCTCCATCTGTGAGAGCTTGCAATGCCCCAAAATCTCCTGGTGAGATCCAAAACTGGTGAGGCTGGTAGGTGCTCTTTGATGAGTTTCACACAGATTAAATGAGGGTTGCTACAGAACTGAGGAGTTCAATTATTGTGGAAGTCCTGAAATCCTCTCATTTACATTTACTCAGTAAGGAATTCAGTGTACACAGGCTCACAACAGCCTGTAGCAACTCCTTATGAAGCACAGCCTAGCAAGACATCCATGGAGATGGATTTGCAAACCAGCCAGATAAACATTCTCAGCTCAAGAGAAAACAAAAGGAAACTGCAACTGCTGTTTGAAGAGCACAAGTGAGCACAGGGTCCCTCTGGCCTCCCCACACCAGACAAGACTGACCTGAGGATCTTATTTACTTCATTTGTACAACAATGTCTACCAAAGGAGACCCCAGTTCAAATACAGTACAAGAGAGTAACCACCTGGAGTTTATACAGATTAATTTAAAGGACTTGAAAAGTCTCGAAATCACCACTTTCTTGTGTATGACATATCTGAAAATAGGTAACAGCAAAGCTGCTGAAGCATGAAAAGGAGCTTGAGACTGTTACAGAAACACTGATGAAATCCATGATGCTGTGGTTCAGCCCATGTTGCTTCATCTGTGCTGATCAGTATGAAAGGAACTTCACCATTATTGTTATATCTTCCCCACTCAGACTTCTGTCTTTTTAGAAGAAAGCACAACTTGTATCTGACACAATAAGGGTCTATTCTGCTTTGATATGTTTAATTTATGTATTTGCAGGCAATAATGGAGCAGAAATACACAGAATACCTACTTTTAATTTTAGACAAAACCTGACAAGGTTGTATAATAAGAAAATCTGGGGAGTAATTTGTCTCTGTAACCTAATTTGTGCAAGCTTCAGCCAAGGACGTTTATCATTTGCTTTCTACCTCCTCCAGGAAACAGGCAGGGGAAAGCAGAGCAATAAGTAACGCCTTGCAGAGCACGGTTAGGCAGGAAGAGGCATCCTTCCTTCCTCTTTAGGGCAACATAAACTGCTCCATTTTAGCGGGCATTTTTTTGTTTTGCTGAATGCTGATCTCTTTGATACAAAATTAAGATAAGGACCAAGACAAACCAAAAATTACAAGATAGCAACAAACAAAAGACAAAGAAGAGAGACTGCAGCTCTGACAGATCGAGTTCATTTACTGATGCCTATCTCCATTAGGGTCACAGGACACTCAGTTTCAACAGCATCAAAATTTGATTTGAAAAGAAAACAATATTTTCTGCAAGAAAAAAAATCTTCTTTTACTCTGCAACATGCATGGCCATCAGGCTATTGCTGCTAAACAATTTTAAACATTTATTATTAATTATCACAAGAAAAGAATTTAAGCAGGACTTTTATGAGAAATCTGTAAAAACAGTTTGTGTGCCCAAAGGTTGCATCATAACGGAACACAGAAGGGGGACAAAGAGGGAAGACAGTACAGGAAACGTCACTCTGGCATTTCCTAATTCCTGAGCACTTGACTTTACAGCCTCCACTTATTTTTGTACATAATTTCCTAATGGAAATTTCCTTCATTAAAAGGACAGACAGCATCTCACCACCCCTCTTGCCCCAGCCCACCTGGCTTAAAAACACGGGATGCTCTGGGATGCTGTCCCAGCCCCTCCGGACACCTCAGCCCCATGGCAGCCTCTAAGGCTGGGAAGAACAAGGACTCCAATCAGGTCAAATCCTTGGGAGACTGGAGCACAAAAGCCCAAACACACACAAGCTGTAACTGCCCTGAGGATCACGGCTCAAACAAACTCCCACACATTTTCCCAGGAGCAGCTAGAAGTGTCTTTCCAAACTTATTCTCCCAAATGCTGGATCATGACACTGCTACAGAAAACACTGGGGCTTTTCTGTAAGGTTTGGAATTAGCTTGTTTGTTTGTTAACATGAGCCAAACAAACAAATTTCTCACTCTTCTTTTCAGAGAAATCTGAAGTCTTTTAGCTAAAGCTTTCCATTGCAAGAGCTGCCTCAGGCTAAATATTTCTTTGGAAAGTTTCAGTCCCAGTAGTTAAAGTTTGGCTGAGGTATAAGCATGGCCACATAATGGAAAGAGTCAGAAAGCTTTAGATACAGGCAATAAGACTAGGCACTAAAACACACAAATCCACCCATATATATCTGCAAACTTTCTCAAATTACAGGAAGATACACAGCTGATGACTGAATTTCCCAATAAATATATGATATGAAAAATATATTTCCAAGACTTACTCATGGGAATAGCTTCTGTAGTATTACTCATGTCTGTGCAGAGTCAGTATAGCTAAGTCAAAAGAAACTTTCTTTTAGAGCAGGCTAACTCTCAGGGGAGAAGGAAGTGTTGTGCTTACTTATCTGTTTAATACAGTGAGGTTATTTAATATATGAGACTGCAGAGAAGTGGCAGAACATCACTGCACACTATCATTTCATTTTGAAAGGGGAGGGGATTTTTCTCATTTTTTCACTGTTCTGCATATATAAATTATGTATTTGTCAGAATAACAAGGTGTAAATAAATGTATACTTTGCTGCTGGGTCTGTTCTGGTTAGCAATGCCAAAACTGCAACCAGCAATAAGACATGTACTCACATAGAGCACCCCCACAACAGGCTGAAGCTGAACCTCTAGCTTGTGCCTGCTGTGGCTGTATCCTGCACCCATCAGCTTTCCAGTGACAACTTGAGCCCCACTGGAAACCAGCATTTTTTCTTCCCATGACACCCAGGCATATGCATGGATTTTTTTGTTCTTCCCCTGCTCAACAGGAAACTGCTGTTGACACTTCCACTACATTCCTTCACATACCTTAATCCTCCTTACTCATCTGGGATAATTCCAAGGCAATATGGCATACAAAGTCAGGGGACAAGTGGAGAGACAGATTATCACAAGGAATTGCATCTAATAACCTATGGGATAAAATTGTGTGGCTTTGCACACAGCTTCACAGTTCCTTAAATCAGCTTTATCTGCTGTACTGGTGATGGAACAGTCCTACTGTGAAACAACACTATTTCAGCTTTATGTGCTTATCATCCTAGTTGCTCTCAAATTGACCTAGACAGGTAAGTATTACAGCTCAACTTGTAGATGGATTTTCATGCAGATCCCACTGTGATCAAGTACAGTCAGTTTGATTTTCAGCCCTGCCAGATGAAAACTTACAGCCCACCTTGAAACAAAGATGAATGGGACTATCTTTGATGTTGCAAGCCCAGTAGGAGGGAAAGTAGATAAAAGGTGTTTGTATGCCATATTCTGCCGTTAAAATAATGCACAGTGTAAAGTCAAAGTAAGCATTTCAACTTTAGTAAAATTAGCAATTACCTGCAGATATCTGACAGGCAAAAGTAGACCTCTTGCAAAAAGAGTACAGAAACAGTCTTCCCTATTTGCTTCTCTAAAAGATATCAGTCCAGTGGTAAATTTTCACATGCAGACACAGACAGTAATAAAATCAGTCCTTTGACATGACAGAAGTGGTAATGATTTTAAAATGACTGTGAAGCCCATAAGCAGCAAACACCTTGTCAATTGTGCCTTGAAATTTATACAATTACATTAAAATATTGGTAAACTAAGTAAGTGGTTACCTTAATATTTGTGCTGCAAAACACTTTGCTTAATAAAATACTTTTGGAATACTAGGGAATTTACAATATCTTCAACTTACTTGCAAAACATTTTTTAATTTTAGTGAAAGAAAAGACTCAGAACCAGAAAAGCTCCTTTTCTCAGTCCCATGGCTTTGTGCTACAATTTGGCCAAGATACAAAGCTATCAACATTCCAGTCAGTCACATCCTCAACAAAAATGGCGGTGACACACCAAAAATAACTGAGCTTGCACATTTCAACTGAAGGCCAGGCCAAGAGAGCCCTGTGTGATCAGCTGTAGCACCCCCTGCACGGGGGGCTGAAGGAAATCCAAGAGGATGACAGGGGGGAGCAGTGGGGGTGTGCAGCCCCAGCCTTGCACCGGGAACGTTCTCCACACCCAAGGTATGGGACCCGCGTGCTCGTCTTGTAACTCAAGCTGTGGTGGCCGGCTGAAGGTTCGGTTTCAGATCCTGCTAACGAGGAATTCTGCTGCCATCGCTGGGAATTCCACATCGGAGGGGGTGGAGAGAGAGGTTGTTTTCACCTTTAGAAAACACAGCTTACAACGAAAGGTACTGAAGAGTTAGGATACTGTCATACAGCTGCTTCTGTGATTTTCATTTATTTGCTTTTGTGTGCACACTATAAGACAGTCTTTAATTGAATAATCACGTATCACAATCGGGATTTGTTGGGTTGTTAGGTTGTTTTTTTTCTTTTTCCACAAGGTTTGAATCTGTAGTCAGGAAACAGCTATAGACATAAAGCATTAATCAGGTTTGTGTAATGAATTATTTTAGGGAAATATTTATCTCATCGAGACTCAGCTTTAAATTTTGCTGTGGATAGGTAACTCCCAATTTTCTGTCATCCTTAGTTTCCCAAAAGGAATTTTCTGAACTCCTGGGGAATACCAGAACCCAGGTATTACTGGTTATTCGCTGCATTCACGACACTGGACGTGTGGAAGAGCGGAGGATGAGTTTTGGGAGGGTCCGCAGAAAACAGCAAGGGGGAGAGCGAGTAGGGGGCAGCTGACCTGCACCATCTCCTGCGGGAGAGCCAAACAACTGCGCCCAAGCAGCCCTTTGGGAGCTCGGGCTGCTCGGGGGCGGGCGGGGATGGGGCAGAAAGTTCCCTCCTGTGCGTTTTTAAGCACTCGGGTCAAAACGACGGTGCGGTTGCCGCAGAGGAAGGAGACGCTCCTGAGCCGCCGCGGCCGCTCCGGCCTTTGAGCCCGAAGGTTGCGGTTCGAGCCCGGCTTTCCTCAGGAAACAGGACAAGCGCCCCCCGCGTCCCCGCGCCGCTTCCCCCCGGCTCCCACGCGCGGACCGCTCCATCCTCGGAAAACGGTACTCGCGACCTAAAGACACGATGTTCCTGTAAGGGACCGGGGAAAAGCCAGGGCTGGGCTCCTTGGGACAGACGTAGGCGGTGCCGCTGCCCCGTGAGGGGCTGAGCAGGGGCCGTGAGGGCTGGGGAAAGAGCTACCACAGCAGGCGCGCTCATGAGGAGCCTGAGTTGGAGAGGGAACACGTGTTAGGCGGGTCTTGATGGGATAACTTGTGCTCCCGAAGGACTGTGTCCCTGCCTGCTTTGTGCCCGTGTACTCCGGGAAGCTGGGACACGGGAATCTCAGCATCCCTCAGGAGCGCCGGGCTCCCTCGCAGCCCGGGGAGACCCCTGCCTGCCAGGGAAACTCCCAAATCTCTTGTAGGCCCTTCCCTTAAGGCATGGTTCATTAATACACAAAGTAACACCAAACAAAGCTTTTTCCTCTGACCAAACAGTCGACACAGCCAGTGGGCTTTCCCTTTTCACCCCTCTCTGCTTAGAAAAAGGCCACGCTCCTTCTCCTGCACCCACCCCCTCGGAAGAGGCTGGGAGGCAGGCAGCTTAACCCTTCCCTGCCTCCTCCACCCCTGGAAACTTTATTAAAATACCAGGGCCTCTAATTGCCCAGCTGAGTTATACCGCAGAATGAAGAAAGTAAATTATCCACTCACTGGGGAAGGGGTTTATACTGAGATGCAGATGGTAAATTCTTGCTCTGAGTTTGTTGTGTTGATCTGTATTTAGTGGTAACTTGACTATATAAACTACATAACTATATAAATGCACATTGTTAATACCTGAGAGATCTCATAATATAACGGGACTCACACTTTGCACACTTCTGACTACTATTATTTACAGGATCCTACAAAAAAACATTTGGAAAACCAACCACATTTTCCCAGTACTACTTACTTTTGTCCTGTGAATGAAGGGAAAAATTCTGTGGCAGTTACATTAGTTAAAACCAAAGAATAACAGTTTAAGTGTAGCCCTCTCCCTTTGCAGCTAATAGAGTTAGACATTCATATAAACAGCTGTGAATCTTACTGTGGGGCTGCTTTCATGGGGAAAAAATGGGTTACAAGAAGACAGAAAAAAAAAATGGCTGTCCAAAGTAAACCAAAAGAGATGCACTTTTTTTTTCTGTAGTGCTCAAAGATCAGAATGTTTCATTTCATTAAAAAAAGGAGACGTCATTTGCAGAGATGTCACAGGCCAAGATGTGAGCTGTGAGCTCTGAGGCAGCATTTTAAAACAGAAGATGCCATCAACATCTTTGTATTTTCCAGGTACTGGCACTCAAATTTCACCAGGTGGTTTTCTTTTCAGCAGCAAAATGAGGGTATTTTCCCTTTCTGTAAGATACCTGGGTTTTAATAGTTTATAGAGCACTAGGGCTTTTTAAAGTCTAATTGATATTTAGATTGACCAAGAGCTTTCTGGAGATGTTTCCATTAACATTTTTGTTTCACTAGGCTGAAAAAGGGTTAAAAGTAACTATAGTCTCACAGTCAACAGAAAGCTATTGAAATGTTTGATTATCCCTGCAGCAAAGGAAAGAGAATAGTAATACAACAGCAACCTCTCTTGGGGTAAAGTCAAGATTTAATAACCTAGAACCAAAGCAATTGTTCAAATCAAGCAAAAGGAAGTTCAAAATATTTTCAAGTACAATCTGTTTCATTGTGTTTATTTTGATCAAGATGCCCTCAGATAAATAGTCCTCTTCCATGGAAGACAATAGAAATGTCACCACTGACTCCAGGGAGATCAGGATTGATGCCTGGACATCATGCGGGAATGTTAATTTAATATTCTGCAAAACAGTGCAGTTAAAGAGTCAATATTTGCTGTCCATTCTCTCTCTGTTTTGCCAGACTTCTTTATTATTATTATTATTTATTCGCTCTCCTAGAATTCAGTGACGAACAAGATCCAGCAGATCGAGCAATCAGTCTTCCCTTGAATGCAATGTTTCTTCGTGGTTTTTTTACTGATGCCTCATGAGTGCAGTTTTTAAATGTCCCAGGTGATAAGGGCTACTTAAAGAGCCTTGCTGCATGTTGTAATGGATCTCTGACTATGATCAAATCCTGCTGTTTCTTGCTATGCAGGAAGTCTTTCCAAATTAGTCTAACACCAGGGCCAAGCACTGTGACTAATAGGCATAACTGCACTGTTCAGGCTATCTGTAAGGCAGGTTCAGCAGGGAAAATATCAGCAATGAGAACGTTCTTGTTATTCCATGGAGTAAGGGGCAAACTCTTAGGGAAACAAAACAAAACAAAACAACACAAAACCAAAACACCAAACAAACAACCAAAAATACAGGGTAACGGATTTGAGAGTTTAAACCTGACACATAAATAATTATGCAAAGATGCTTTACTCTGGAGGTACTTTTTCAATAGCAACTACAGATAGACTGAAGGAAAAAAGAAAACTACTGAACAGCAGCCTCAGGATACCTGCGCTTCTTGCTTCACATGCTTCTTGACCTGTCACTAAATTTGGACTAAGGAGAAAAAGAAACTGTGGTCCTTAGTGTTAAATTCTGTGAATCCAAAAAACACATTTTACTTAAGATTGGCCATTAGATTTCACCCACTTCACCCAGTGTTGTGTCTATTAACTCATGTCCGACAAAACCATAATTTCCAGGAAGGCTTAAAACCAGCAATAACAATGACTGAGCCACTTTGCTGGGCAGCATCCTACGAATGTGTACTTTCTTCAGACATGAATTTGCCTTGCTTTAGTTTCCAGCTATTTATTCAGGCTATTTCTTTCCCCACTAGGTTAAAGAGAGCTTCTGCACCTCACGTTTCCAGCTCTTGAGGGTATTTCCTATTATAAATCAGTCCCTTAAAAAAGAGTATGCTCCAAGACCATCTTGTACAACATTTTTGGGTATCAAACCATAAAGGTGGGAGGGCAGGGTCTCTTTTCCATGTTCTTCAAAATTTCAATACCCTTTAAAAAAAAAAAAAAAAAAAAGAGAGCACAACAGGACATCTTTATCATGCCTGGCTATAAAATTGAGGGAAGGTCTTGTAAGGAAAAGGATAGGAGTCAAAGTATAAACTGGGCTATTGTGAGAGAAAGATTACAGAAGCCTGTTGGCTGAAGATGAGGTTTTAATTTCTTGTGTGCTCACACAGAATTTCCTGTTTGTATAAATACCTGTTTGTATAAACATTGCTGTAAGCTTTCTCTTTTTCTTCCTAATACTGGCTGTTGGCCTTCAAGTTGTACAGAAAACAAAATGTTCTTAGAGAACAAAGGAAACATTTGAAGTTCCTTTGCAAGAAAATCAGGAGTGTCCTGTCCTTTAGTGAGACCCAAAAGAAACCGATTGCAGACCTTTCTTTGTGATGCCTTGTTGATGGTGGGTTGGAGAGCTGAAGACCAGCCTGTTTGGGCAGCCGTGACCAAAGCTCTGCCCAGGGAAGTTCCAAGGGCCAGAGAGATCCCCAGGACTGGAAGAGTCCCAAGGGCCTCCTGGAGTTCCTCGAGGTCTTGGTGACAGGAGCTGTGGGTTAACCTGTCCAACAGCCCCCAAGGGATTGTAGCTCAATAGAGGAATCCTTAGATATTGTTCCTGAAAAATTAATGTAAACCTCCTTCCCAGTTTAAACCAGACACTGGTTGGCAACGTGGGGTTCTTATTCAGATTTCACTGTTGGGAAACTATTAATCTCTACAGTCACGTCCATTTACTGTGACACTTGTTTTAGCCCTGGACAAAGAATGTGTTTGATAAAATGAGGGCAATATCTTTTTCGTTTATAGAGGCAATTAGCTACACACTCTCTGTTGTCAGAGCGACACAGCATCAATCACGGGTAGAGATCGGTTTCTTTAAAAGTTAAATTCCCTGCTGTTGGCCGTGCCAGTGTTAGTCACATGCATTATGTTTACTTTGGGGAGGAAAGTGTGTTTAATTCTGTCAAGGGGAACAAAATGCTTTGGATGAGGGTTTCTTTGTCAAGGGAAGGCAGAATATTCTGATGCGTTAGATGAAAAGGGGAGATAAGGTACCTGATTTGCTGCTGCCACTTTAATAGCGGTTATTATGGGTTATTGTGACACGGTCCGCTGAAGTCTATGGGATTGTTGCTTGCTCATGGCACAGCTTGCCCCTTCAGGATTTTACAGCCACTCGCTTCAACATTAGATTGATCAATAAAAAGCCGTGTACTATTTTTTATTCACTTGCGTATGAACCCTGGGGCAAAACACCACTTCCCCCCTTCGGCATTTGGATCTCTTGGGTTATTTCCCGGGGTGCAGATTTTTGTCTGTTTTTCTCCATGAAAGTCTACCAGCAAGCTAAACACATTAATACCAAATTTTGGGGATCATCTCCGTCCGGGAGAAGCTCAGCACTAATTTCTTGGCTAAGCCCCATAAACTTCAAGAGAAAAAAAAAAAAAAAAAAAAAAAAAAAAAAAGACAAATAAAAAATCAGGCAGCGAAGCGCGGAAGACCTGGCACTACCTCCCTCCCCTTGTTTCAGAGCTCGGCTGAGCTGTAGCGCCCAGAAGAGCCGGCGGGGCAGGTCGTGGCCGCGCAGCGCCAGCCGCCCTCCCTCAGCTCCTCTGCGCGGGGCGCGGGGCGGGAGGCTCGGGAAATCGGTTTGATTTTGAAAACATTTCGCTGCCATTCCGCTGCCATTCCGGCCTGCTCGCCGTAGGCTGGGGCTCGCCAGGCACCGTCAGGGCCCGGCCGCTGTGCGGCGGGGACTCCCCGCAGCTGCTGCCGTGCGCGGCTCTCACAAATCACCGCCTAAAAACACGAGAGGAAAACCTCGTCGTGCCTAATGGACTGTGTGGAATAGCTCTAGTGCAGATTTGTCTTCATTAGTTTCCATCACCACCAGCCCCCCAAAAAACCCATTCCCTGGTTCTGGAAATCTGAGTAGTTCAGCCCTAAATTTTCAGCGGAACGACCGCATCCCCCCGCAGCCGAAAGCCATACCCGGGCACCCCTCCTGTCTTTTCGGCTTCGTTTCGGACGATAGAAGAGGTGCGGATGGGGGTGGCCCTTGCGAGGCTTGCCGGTGTCATTCGTCTCGCCGCCGCGTTCGCGAAGCCGGAGCGGAGTTGCGCGGCCCGTTCGGCCCCGCCGCGGGCACCGCGCCCGCGGATCGTCGGGGGCTCAGCGCCGGCACTTCCATGGGAAGACCGTCCGGGCTGTCACCGCGCCTTCTCGGTAACCCCAGGAGCCAGAATAATATAGTTGCTCAGTGTGGCTGATGGGTGAGGAGAGGACCACGGAGAAGTGCGCACGATGGCACCTCCATCCTCTGTTGCCCCCAGGATGGCGCGACGGGATAGCACGGCCTTTCTAGGGAGCTGCAAAACACCGTGTAGGAGAATTGTCCCCCTTAGTCTTTTTTAAATTTTTTTTTATATATTTTTTCTTAATGAACATTATTTAGTTTGCTCTAGGGACAGGTGTCTCAGGGCAGGGAGAGGATACTCCGCTTCAACAGCCTACCGGGAACATCCCGTCTAGCACCCACAGAGGGCTCGGGCCGCGGCCCCGGCGCCCCGAAATGGAGCTGCCGCCTTGCCCGTGGACGCGGAGGGAACAGGGGGCCGAGGGAGAGCATCTACCCTGGCAGGCAGGGACCCCTCGTTAAAACTACTTGGGGCTGGCAGGAGCTTGGTGCCTGGGGTAGGACCACATGAATGGGCAATTCTACTCTTTTCCTTCTTTTTTTTTTTTTTTTTTTTCCTCACCCGCACTCGGGGTCAGTGCTCCAAGGCGGACGGGGAACTTAGAGCAGCCGCCGGTCCCAGAGGATGATACGCGGCGGCGGGATCTGATCGTACCCCGGGAGGAACGGGATCTCCCTGCCAGGAAGCAAAGCACGAAGCGCCGCGGACTGTGGGCCGAGGTTCGGCCCGTCACCAGCGCCGCTACCATCAGAGGGGCCTGTTCGGCCCGGGCAGCTCCGCTGGCACTTCCTCCGAGTTAGTCCCCGCCGCAGACATAGCGGTGGCTGCCCCGGCACCGCTGCCCCGACAACCGCTCAGCGCGGTACGGGATAATCACGGCCGTGAGAGCACTGCCCGCTTCACGCGGATGCGGTGCTAACACTGGGATGCCTCCACGGGAGAGCGGGGACCAAGGACTGAGAAGGCGGCAGCTCCTCCAGTATTTCGGGACTTGTCCGTTCTTCTCCCCGCTGGTGCGGACGGGGATCCCTCGCGAAGGGGCCGTCGCCGCCGCCCCGTCCGTTCCACCTTAAGAGCTCCGGCCCCTTTAAGGGGCGGGGCTGCCGCCGAGGCTCCGCCGCGCCGCCGCCGCCCTGCAGGGGGCGCTGCCGGCCCGTGTTTGGCGGGGCCGGGGCCCGGCCGCGGCGGGGTGGCCCCTCACGGCCCCTCACGGCCCCTCACGGCCCCTCACGGCCCCTCACGGCCTCTCACGGCCTCTCTCAGCCCCTCATGGCCCCTCTCAGCCCCTCACGGCCCCGCGGCCCCTGAGCCCGGCCCGCCCGGCGCCCCCTGGGCCGTCCCCCGCCGCCGCCTTTGTTCCTCCGGCGGCCGGGAACGCTGCGCTGCACCGGCAGCTCCCGCGGGGCCCCCGCGCAGGTGCGGGGCCGCCTCCCGGCCGAGCGGAGCCCCCGTAGCCCCCGGTGTGTCCCCGCCGTGCCCGGGGATGCGCAGGCGGGCAGTAGCGCCCTGGGTTTCGCCTTTCCCGGCCGGTCCGCGGCAACACGCGGGGCTCGGCCGGGCCCGGGCCGCGGGTCCGCGGTGCCCCCCGGGCGCTCCGTTCCGCTCCTCCCTCCCGGGGGAACCGCAGAAGGAGACGGGAGAATCGTGGAGGTTCCCGTTGCTCCGGCTCGGCGCTGCATGTTACCGGCGCTCTGCCTTTGTTCGGAATTCCCGATCAGTTCAGTCGCCTCTCCCTCGTAATTCCAAATGCAATTAGACTGATTTTTGCTTAAGAGCCTAAATAAATTAAAATAATCTTAATTTTAATGTGACGTGACACCTATATTTTTCCCGAGAATAATAAAAATAAAGCAGTCATTAATTAAAGCCAAAATGTCTCTGTATAAGGATGATATCTCGATATGCTGCGGCTGCGAGTCACTGGCCGTATTAATAAATGTATAATTGAACATTTAGATAATCATCAGGTTTGCTCCTGTGTCTGTGTTTTAACCTGAAAGCACTAAATTCATTTGGCGGGATTGCCAGGGTCCTAATTATTTGTATTTCTGGTAGCCGAATAAATAAATCCGTCCTTGTTCCTATTGTGCAACGCAATGACTCCTCGGCAATCCTCAGCTTTGATAAGTGATCGAAAATTTGATAACAGGGCAACCTCCCCTTGCAGCCACATTCAGAATGGCATTAGTTAACTGCCTTATCCTGTTTCGGAACCCCGTGAGTATTTATTTTCCGAAGGATAGGAAGGAGCCAGCTCTTTGTAAGGCACGCTGGCCCTATGCTGGACCCAGAGACTGTGTTTTCAGTGTCAGGATACGGAGATGGGTTTGAAGGTGGTCAAATCGCGACGACCACCGACTCCGGCTGGGGCTGCTCCACCGGGGAAGGTCGGTGACCGGCTCTCAGGGACTTTACCCTACTCTGTCACATACTCCATCTACCTTTTTTTTTTTCCCCCTCACAATTTTGTGAGAAATGGACAACCGCCCTTCCAAAAAGACTCCCACAGCACCTCTCATGATTGCCTCTCCTGACTCTCCAGGCTGGTTTGAACACATTTTCCCTCACCCTTTAACTTGCCCCCTTTTTTTTTTTTTTTCCTCAAGTTTATTTGTACTTTTCCTGAGAATTTGAGATATAAAACGCAAAGGAGCATGGAATCATGTCTAATTAGTTATTCATATCAATCTGTCAAATATCCTTCTTATTAAGTTATTCCTGCACCGTGCGCCTATTTTCACCTCGGCTCAACGCAAGATCTGCAGGTCCCAGAAATACCTATTTTCACGTATTCGCTGTTCTGTCAGCGGCAAGATTTTTAGCTTGTAAAGTTAATTTTCTCCTCTTAAATGCTGCCTAAAATCTTAACGCTATTTCTTACTCTATTTGGGGGCTTTGAGCAATTAAAGGGGCATAAAGGAGTAATTTCTTCCCTCTCTCTTTCTTTTTTCCTAGAATTGGTATTTTCCCACTATAATTTAGAATGAAATGGGATTTTTAAAAGATCCAGAGTTCTAATCTCGGTTGATGTTTTGGTGTATTCACGGTAATGAGTCCTATTCCCTCGGGTCATGAAGCCCCCAAATGTCAATCAACCAAACTGATTCAGAAATGCCATTGTTCGACTCCCACGTCACTCGCCTTCCTCTCATTTTACTTAACAATACCGGAGTTCTCTGATCACTCATTCGGAATATGGGCATTATCTGTGGAAAATGCACAAAGTGTCTTGATCTTCGGTTGGCAGATACTGCTGGAGGGTTTCCGCCGAGCAGACGGTGCGTGTTTATACTTCTGCACCCTGGACTTTATTACAGCTCGGAGAAGCCAATGAATATCCTGAAAGCAAACCGTGCCATAAATCCGTCAAAAATTAATTTGTCTGAGGAGATGTTACATTTCTATTTCCGCGCCCAGAGCAGGGCCCGGCACGGGCTGCGGCCCCGCTCCGCACTCCGCGCATCCCCCGCCGGAGCAGGCTCCGTACCCTCGCCGCGGGGCCGGGCGTCCCGCCGCGCCGGACACGCGTGGGAGCTGCCCCCCAGCCCAGCGCACGGCAGCACAGAGCTCATGGACATCGGGAAGGGACTTCTGAGGTCGCGTGCCCCCGCGGGGAATGCCGTCCGTCTCTCGAATGAGGGTGAAACAACCTTCCCCCGGAGCAAGGCGTGGAAATGCCCCATTTCGGACGCTACGGGCAGTGCGTGGTGACATCCCCCAACGCCACCTCCCGCCAGCCCCCGGCGCCCCCCGCGGCCGGCGGAGCTGAGGTCCCTCCTAAGAAGGGAGACGAAAGGGTTGCTTTTGCGGATCTCCCAGTTCTCGATCCCTACGGTGCGTCCCCGGGAGGCGAGGGATGAGGTGGGCAGCGAGTCCTGCCCGGACCCTCGCAGCGAGCCCACGGAGGAGAATTAGTGCTATCCCTCACCCAGCCCGAGCACGGGCTCGCCGCTCGCTGCCAGGCGTGAACGTCGTCTTCATTCAAAATTAGTGGCATAAGCTCCCCAGCCCCCAACCTCAGCATTTAAAGTGCCTTTTGTCTCTTCATTTCACTTAAGCAAGGTTTTTGTTGCCGGTTGCCAAGTTCTATTAATGCAGAATTTAATCGGGAAGCGCTTTTCCCTGGTCCCAGCAAGATGGGAACAGTAGATTCTGAGGCCCGAGACGGTACAAAACAGATCCCTCGGTGATTACTGCTAATACCCTATAGTTTAATGTTGTCTTTAGTAAAAAAAAAAAAAAAAAAAAAAAATTATGTGGCAGCAACTTTTTGCGCTCAAAAGAAAAACTGGTCCTTTATGTTTTTTCTCTCGAGCACCCAGCAATCACGCCCGACACTGGAATACGAAACCGAAAAGGTTTTCTCTAAAGAGAAGGGCCTTAATTACTGGATTCCGTGTACAACTAATCCAAAGGCACACTTAAAAGGAAATTTAATAGCTCCAGTTTCTATTTCACTCTGACTCGCATGTGTCCTCTGGCTGGATGCTCCCAACCCGCCTCTCCCAGCGCGGAGCCTGAGGACTTCCCTCTCCATTTTGTTCGGGATCTGTTGGCTTTTCTCAATATCCCCTTCTCCCTGCAGTGGGAATAAATGGAAAGCCTTCCTCGGGATTAAACCCTTAGATTTTCCTCTTTGCTAACCAGTAAAGAGGGAGAGAGGGAAGAGAGGAAATGAAATTGTTATGGAGATTACAGTGTATGTCACCGACTCTTTGGCCAGTCCTTGGGTTTTGTCGCTGAACGGTTAAGTGCAAACTTGTATTTCCCTTCACAAGAATGGACAATTTTTCTCGCTTGTTTGCAGTTTTCCAAAGTTCTACACACAAATCAGTGAACCTTAAGAGACCCTTTCACTCTTTTATTGTGAATATTTGTCAGTGCTCGGGGGCAGTGATTGCAGTGACAGGTGAATCCAGGGGCCCAGCGATGGCATCCCTACTTCATAGGTTTGGGAATGTAAAATACTACCGGCCCTTTCACTCGGGACGTGGCAGTCAACAGGTTCGCATTTTCTGGGCTGTAATTCCTCTTCCCTGCAGCCAAGCGGGAGCGGAGCGAACCCGAGCCCCCGGCCGCTGCTATGCCAAGCCTCAGACCCGGCCTACCGCCAATAGTCTTGTGCCGGGCGGCCACCCCGACATCCCGGGGGAATAGGGGGAGGGAGGCGGCCCAGAGGGTGCGGGAGGACCCCCGACCGGCAGCCCCTCACGACGCCTGGCCACCTTCTCTCCCAACCCCAGCGCCCAGGCGGGCTCCCGCGGGCTTTCGCTCCTCCTCTGCCCCCTCTTTAATTTTCATTCTGCCTTTTAATTATTAATTGAGGCTGAGAAGGGCTGTGGCTGGGGGCGGAGGGGAAGGTATGCGGGAAGAAAGGGAAGAGAGATCTGGGGGCAGCGGTGGGAGCGGAGGGTGGCGGGTGCGCAGCTTTGTGTGCCGCTTTAATTGGCCTGGCCACGGAAGGGCTGCCGGGGGGCGGCCCGGTACCGCTCCCTTCCCGCTGCCCGCCCCATCCCTGCCCGTCCCGGGGTCCTGAGGACCCCCTCGCCACCCCCCGCCAGGCGCCCCGGTGCTCAGCCCTGCCACGGGTGGCAGCCGCTGCCGGGGTCCTCTCCTGTCCCGCGCACCGGAGCCGGGCTTGATATTTAATCCGGCTCTCTTCGGACAAAGACCCATCTTTTTACCACGGAGAAACGCCACTGAGATGCGGCTAACCGCTAGAGTTATATCCCAAACCGCGACCCGAGATCTTGAAAGATGCTTGCCAGGCCCTTCTCTAACCTGAACAAAAAGGATCAGGAAAAAAAAATCGCTTTATTTTTCGCACAACAAAGAATTCCTAATCATTTCATCTTGGGGGTGAATTTTTATTCCCGTCTCCACTCAGGGTATTGAAATCGATCGCTGCAATATTTAATATATTACTGTCTTAGAGTCTTCTGTCTGTAAGGCTGGGTTTATTTCTTGTCTGACTACGTCCCCTCCTATAATAGCTCATTCTGTACATCTGTCTGCCTGTAAAATAATCATAGTATTCATTAAACACACAGTCATTAAAGGCTGCGGTCAGTTTTCTAATTATCTGGAAAAGCAAACGAGGGGTAAATAAAGGCATGTTAACTGAATAATCTCCCAATAAATTCACAGGCACTTGAACAACAAACTCAACAAATATCTGAAGGTATAACTTAAACATTGGAACTAACTATTTCTTAATTATGTGAGGTTTATATAATGTACCCTTCATTTTTTGTTTAACTTTCCTATAGTGACCTGTCCCATAACCTTGTAATCCACTGTGGGATATTTCTTTGTGGCCTCTTTCCTTTTGTTATGCCCCCACAGGTTTCCAGCTTAGATGCCTTTTTTTTTTTTTCCCTTGGTAAATGCGTCTTTAAAAAATATTTGACCTGTTTGACTTAGAGACGTGCATAGACATCTGTGGATTGGGTTAGGCTTAGGGTTTCTACGTGATTTCATGATCTTCGTAAAGCACCACCTGAAAATTAAAAATAATAGTTCTTCGAGGTTGGGGAAAATTGCTGCTTTAGTAGCGTTTGCAAATGTCGATGACTCTTGCGTATGAATTGATTTCCCTTTTTTTTCAATACACAGAAATGTATAGTTTAATGATCTCTTTGGGAGCACATCCTCGTTTATAGCAAATGTCCCGGCATAACCGAGTCTTTGCCACCCCAGTTTGATACGACTGGTTGTCGCTGGACAGCCCTTGGGAAAAACAGGGAGTACACCAAAAGATTTGAGGCACCTTGATAGAAAGTGTGGGATAGGGAGTGGGCTCGGGAGATTTGCTTTTCCCGCTTCCCTGGGAGCGAGAGAGGCTCCTGGAAATGCTGTCATCCCAGCCGGAGCTCGGCAGAACCAGGCTCCAGCCCTTTACCACAGAACAGCTCTTTTCGCCGGGAGCAAGCGGGTTCTTTCAGACTGTTCTTTCAAGCTGAGCTTTGCAGGTACTAGCGAGCGAAGGCATTGCAAAACAGAGATAAATATGGAGCAAGGACACTGCTGCTTCTCCACGTTCGTCAGTGGAGAGAGTGCGAGTCCTGCTGAACTCGGTGATGCCTGTGAGGAAACCATGAGCACCTTTGCAGGCAGAGCCAGATAGTCTAATTGGAAACCCCTTTTTCTTTCAGCACCCAAGAGTTCCTCGTCAGAAACCTTCGGCTGGTAGAGAGGCAGAAATGTTAAGCGCTATCATGCCTATGCAGAGCTATTAACGCTACTTATTCTTAACTTTCTCAGCGAAGACAAATTCACCATATGTCGATGTGTAAACACTTTGGAATAAAATTAAAACCAGTTCTGTGCAATTGTCACTGTGCTTGATTCTAATACAAACTATCAGATGTTTATGTAGTTCGTCTTTCTAAATGATCAGACGCCATCGGCCTTGCTAAACCAAATACGAGCAGTAAATTCTGCATGGAGGGCGGCTCGGACTCGCAGGTTTTGTGAAGCCGGAGCAGCTCACACGAAGTCTCAGCAAAATCATCCTGCACTTTTGTGCCGGCGTTGCGGCTGGGAGCCGCTGAACTCTTAATTACCCTCCGGAGCTTTTTCCTAAACCCGGTGTCATCCTTCTTCTGCGGGAAAGGGGAGGAACAAATGCAGCAGCACGGCAGGAGCTGGCAGAGGAGCCGGGCTCCGGGCTGGAGCATTCCCGGGAAGCCCCACCGCATCTGTGCGCGCGTGTTTACAGAGGGGAGGGAGGGAGGTAGAAAGGCCTCGGTAAAGCCAGGAGAGTCTTTTAAGTCCGCTGATGAGGAATTGCTGCCGAGTATACTCCTCTTTGCCCCACGAGCAATGCAAACACGTACATAAAGATTTCCAACTTTCAGGTGTGTTTTAAAAAGTTCACCTACTTTCAAGCTTGTTTCAGAAGCTCGGTTTTCCGGGACGGAACAAACACCGCCAAGTGCTCTGGGTGGAGGGCAAGAGATATCAGCGATTATCTGGAGAGCCTTTCTATTTATCGTCCTCTACGCAGCTAGATAGGGAAATACGAATGTTCACAGACTTGATGGATGGCAGGGCTTGGGTAGAATGGCTACATTTTACAGGCCCCTTTACGGGAGAAGGATACAGAAATCATAATGGAATTAATGAGATTTTACTAGCAAAATTTGTAAACCCCAGGTAACCATTTATAAACTTCCTCTAAAATGTAAGAGAGACTGCGAGATCACAGCCGGGGAGATCTGACATTATTTTATATGGCGTATTAAACGCCATTCTCTCTTTTCTCCTACCACATCATTTAGCATGAACGTCTTTTTCCCTCCGGCGAACTTAGCCAGATTTTGACGGGGACGATTATGTCATAGTGGGAAACAACCTGAAAATCCTTCTGCTTATAAAGTGCTACTTCAAAAATCCACAGAAGACAGAGTAAAGTTTTTCAAAAGGTCTGGAAAAGTGTACAGGGAATAGCACGCTATTGCTATTTACTCTTACCAAAATGTCATGTCCACGAAAATGGAAATGAGCATTTCCAGAAGAGAACAAAGCCTTTTCTTTCTTTCCTTTAAAAAATTTTATTTATTTACTTATTTATTTTCCCCATGCACTTTACTAGATAATAATTCGAGCTTTGTTATTGTCTCGGGCAGCTTACCCCCGAATCTCGGGAATACAAAAGCATCGCGAGTAAATATAAAACATATGTTCGCACAGGTTATGTGGCAGCTTTAACACTCGCAGCCCCATTCACACGCATCTCCACAAACGCACAAAGACCCTGGAAATCCCAGCAAACACGCTGCTCCCGGGACAGCCAGGCAGGAGGTGGTCCAGGAGAGCGGGGGGCTTTGCTCCGGGAGCAACAACAACCTACAACAAACAACCAGGAGGTCGCAGAGGGTGTGTCCGGGACCGAGCCGTGCCTCGGCAGGCGAGGAGATGCTGGTCGGCCCCACCGCTCCGCCGGGCGCTGCCGGTGCCGCGGCCCCGCGCTTCACCATCACCAGAGGCTTTTCCAAGGCTCAGTTTGTTTGTTAGTTTATTTATTTTTGCCCGGGAAGGTAGAGAAAGGAGAATGACAGGATGAAATATAATACAGAGATGTGAAGTGACCCGAGTGGCAGCTGAAGGCGAGGGTTTAGCCGGGACGAGTTTCCCAGCTAAACTCTCCGCTGCTCTTTGGGGAAAACCAAATGCAGGTTGATGGAAACATCCTGTTTTGAGGGAAATGGGCTGTATAACCCTATCTAGGAGCTCCGACACTACTTATCTAGCCTGGAAGAGGACTGAGAGCACAAGTCCCGGAGAAGAGGGAGCCGTGCTTCTGACACGATTGCAATTCAATCCCGATCCTGAAAGGCAGTTTGGAAAATCGCTGCGTTCCGAGGGGCAGGGCCGGGCTGCGGCGACCCATCCGCAGTTCGTCCCGCCGAGTTACCCGGGCCCTCCTCTGCCTGCAGCAGGGGCAGAGCCCCGAGCCGGAGAGGGGAAGGCAACAGATGTGGGCTGTTCAGAAATCCGTGGAACAAGTGCTCTAAACCCAGGGGGATTTCTCCTAATAGCGAAATCAGAGGGGGAGAGATTTCAGGAAAGAGAAAAGCTCAATATAAGTTTCTAGAGTAGAATTTACATTTCATCGTGATTTGTATTTTGCAATATGCAGGCGCGTGCAGGCGGGAGAGGTTTGGGTGCCAGCGGCCGGGAAGTCCCTGCGTCCTGGTCCCTCTTACCGCCGGGAGCAGCGGCGAGGCTCTTCCCGCAGGGAGGAAAAAGGGGGCATGGTGTGGAGTTTGGGGAAGCTCATTGCGACACCCCTATTCCCATGCCCTCCCCCACCCCTCCGGGACGGGAGAAGAAGGGTCCGAAGGTGCTGGCTCCTGTTTATTTGTCTAAGGGGAAAACGTCGGCGTGAGAGGCCCAGGGCCGCGCTGGAGCCCCCCTCGCCATGCAGACGTGCCGTTCGGCGGGCAGGGGCAGCGGGGCTGCGGCCAGGGGCACCTGGGGCAGCGCGGCCGTGAACAAAGGCGGGGAGCGGCTCTTGCACGTGGGCGCTGCCGCGGCGGGGCCGCTAGGCCGGGCCCTACCGCTGCTTCCCGGACCTCCCGGGCCGGGACTCAGGGGGTCACGCTGGGCCGGGGGCCCGGCGCTTCCCCCGCCGAGGGACGAGGCTTCAGCAGGGCCTGTCTGCGGGCTGTCCGTGTCCGGCCCCGCTGCCCAAAGGTCACCGCGGCTGGTCCAGCTTCTCGCTATGGGCCACATTAGCGGAGCGGCCATTTACTGCCCCGGGATTGCAGCGCGGCCCGGGTTAGCCCATAAAGCCATTCACACTCAACAATGGGGATTTTCTCAACAATTAACAAGAAACAACATAATAAATCCATTTACAAAGCCCTCGCTATTTACTATAAATTAGCCACTCTTTAAGAGACCGGTGCGTAATTTCACACGCTTTACAGCCCCGGCTGCATTTTAGACCCAAGAGCCAACAGCCCTATTGGACTTTCTGCCCTGACCTCACTCCCCGTCCCCTCCCGGGCTGGCTCCGCGGGGGCGGAGGGCTGGTCCCGGAGCCCCGGGCCTCCCCCGGCCGCTCCCTGGCCCCGAGCCCGGCATCTGCCCAGAGGGCCCCGCGCAACCACCGCGGGCTTCCCCCCTGGCTCGTCCTCGGCTCAGAGCGAGAAGGGCGAGAGGCGGCAGGGCCGCGCCACGGGAGAGCCCGGGAAGATGGACGCCCCGGCGGAGGAGCCGGAGGGGGGTGCGGGGTGGAAGCCACGGCCCCGCTTTGAAGTGCAGGGACCCCCGGAGACCGCCGCGCCGCCCTCGCCGCCCGCGGGACCCTGGCCGGGAGCACGGGAGCCGGGCCAGGCAGCCGGGGAGGCTCCGCGGTGCAGGGCAAGATGGCGGCCCGCAGCGCGGTGTGTCCCGGGCCCGCCGCGCAGGGGCCGCCCCGCCGCTCGGGGGCCCCGGCTGCGCTCCCGCATTTGTTTGATTTCACCCCCCCCCCCCCCCTTTCCTTTTTTTTTTTTTTTTTTTTTTTTTTTTAATTGTAATTTCTAGGCAGCGGCAGCGCGCCGCACGGAGCGGGAGCGGGGCCGGCGGCGCTCCCTCCGTCCTCCCCCCTGTTTACAAACACAGCTGTTGCCGTGTATTTGCAATGCTAAGGGTAAAGCCACCAGCAGCGAGGAGCAAACGAGAGATGGTGCGGGAGAGGGGTCCTCGGCATCTGGAAAGGACAGGGCGCCTTGTTTTTGAAACTGTCAATTCCCTCAACCCCTATTGTGAGCGCCTCATGCAAAACATCTCGGGCCTTTTAAAGCGGGGGCTTGTGAGGCCGCCTCGGAGAGAAAGGGAGAGGGGGAGAGAGAGGGGCCTAGGGCACGGGAAATAATTATATCAGCGCAGTGAAAAAATGCAACGTGTAAGGCCTAAACCCGGCTCGCTGTCCCTTCCCGAAAGGTTTTCGGGCAGGCCGGAGCTGTTAGACCGCGGCTTGCAGGGCCATGTACCAGGGGAATGGGTAATGTCTGCAAGCGTGACTTCAGCAACACAGATCCCAGTGCATCCCTCCTGATTTTGCTAGCCAGGGCTTTTCATTTTCAGGCACTCGCCCTCCTTTTGTACCTCCAAGCTGACCAAATAGATTCCAGGATGAACCATTACATATTCTTTCCAGCAATCCTCTTAACCATAAATCCCACAATTAACAAGGTTATCTGTGTTTCATGTTCTCCAACATACTGCATATGTAGAATATTTTCCTGCAGAGTACCACCGTGTGTCAAAAATGCCACTTTTTTTACCCTTTTCTGTCTCAACCACTCACACGTGTGAACAGTGACAAACATAAACATGATAGCATTGCTCTCATTTCTGCAGAAACTTTAATTTATTGGAACTAAATCTGTTAGAGGTAAAGAGATCAGAGACCATGTAAAAAATCACCATGTGAATTGATTAAACAGCAAACTTCATAAAACAGCTACCACTATTTTGCATTATTGCTAGTAGTGGCATTTTAAATAAACAGTCAGTAAAGAGATTATCCCACTGTATCAAGTAAGTGTAGCTTATATAACAATCGGTTCCTAAAGTAAATTGCTGTAAACGGCAAGTTACATCTTTTAAGGCAATATACCTCTTGCTGAAGGCATTACACGTGTTCCCTTTTTAATGCTCCAGAGAATTAAACAGAGTCCAAAACTTTCTTTGTCGTCCATCTGGCAGCAGAAATCTTCCCAATAAATTTACCGGTGAACTCTACTTGTGGCTAATACCTATGCAGTATAGTCCGTAAAGTACACACATTTCCCTCAATTGCTTTTTCCTCTAGAAAATTCTGTTGATTTGTGTGTACACCAGGAATTGGGAAATGGTGGCGATTCATTACTAATATATTTTGAGTTTTATCTCCTGTAAACATTGCAGCAAAATGGTAGCCTAGCTCTCTTGGAAAACCTTGGGTTTTCCTCGTTATTAGAACTTACCTTTATGGGAGAAAATTGGTTATTTTTACGTGACTCAGTGATAAGACTTTACATGATTAAGGCTGAAATGATAACGAACTCTGATCGCAATAATAATTACAATGTCATCAGAAACAGTTATCAAACTACCAGAATTGGAGAGAATACCATTTTTTTTCAATCCCCCTCCCCTTTTTTTTTTTTTTTTTTTTTCCCTAGTGGTAATTGTACCTGGCTAATTTCTCCAGCGGCAGTAAAAACACGAATGTCCCTGTTAGTGTCTTGCACTAAACTGAGGTGTGCACGTGTGAAAATTATTTGGCTGTTTAACTCCTTGCCGTTTGCTGCTGCCTGGGTGGAGGAGAGCCAAGTGGAGCAGCCTGCCGGGGATGCCCGGGGGTGCCTGGAGCTCCCGGGCCGCTGGCAGGGCTGGGCGCCATATTTCACGTCCTCAACTCTGCAGAGCCTATTTGGTATAAATTTATGCTTATTTCTCCCCCTCCCACCACCCCCCCTCCCCCCCCCCTCCCGGATTATTTCAGGAACCTGAAAAGGCACCTCTGTAATTTACAATTCCTGGCCAAATCAGCATATCTCTAATTGGAAGTAAACAGGGTCAGGGGACAGAGTTACTTTGAAAGTGATACGTTGTTTAATTGACAAGGCGAAATTTTAGGTTTCAAGTTTGCATATTGCACTTTTGTAGCTTTTGGCTTTTTTTTTTTTTTTTTTTTCCTTTTTTTTTTTTTTTTTGGTCAAGTGAAGACCTTTGTCAAGCAGACATGGTTTCTAACAGAGTGGGGGTCTTTCCTGAGCAGTACATTTTGTACATACTTACAGTTCTCTGGAAATAAGGCTGTAATCTGTGCAGCTCTAAACACACGAATGTAAACATTCATCTCAGAACAACTTCAGTAAGCAGATTTTTCATGACCATCGTAATTTCAGCAGAGCGGTTGAGTATGCAATGCACCTTTTGCAATTGGCAGCTTTAAAGTGATGTGTGTGTGTGTGTGTACGGGTGCATGAAGGGGGGAAGGGTAACTCCACTGAAAGGCAATTGTTTACTCTTTCTAAATATATTTGGCTGCAGGTATTCTTAGACTAGGCCTTTTACAATGGGAGGAAAACTCCGGTGTGGATATAGTAAACAGAGCTGAAATCAGTTAGTGACTACTTGAAATATTTGGAGACACGAGGGGTTGGGAGAGGGCATCACAAAAGGCAGGAATTAAAAAATTGAATCCCAGGCAGTGGATTGCCAGCAGAAATGTTGACTTTGAGTCACACAGTAAACATTACATTGTTGCTTTGTTTTCCTTTTTTGATTTATGATAAATTATTCTCCCGGGATTGATCGATGAGTGGAATCCTTAAAATTTAATTTGTGAATGATCTAGTATAAATAAAATGCTAATCCAAAGAAAGAAACCAGCAATTATTCATCCTAAACTCTGCTGATTCAGCAACTCAATTATTACTGCCTTTCTCAAGCTGCAAACTTTTCAGGCTGTTTCCAGAGTTGCTGTACCCGTCCTCCCCCCGCAAAAGAGACCTTCCCCTGTCCTCGGCTCTGCCTCTACCTCGGCCTCCAGCCTTTCTCTCTCTTTTTTTTTTTCTTCCTTCCCTTTCTTTTCGAGAGGTTGGGGGGGGGAAGGGAGGGAAACAGTTAACCTCTTGAAGCGTATTTCCTCCAAATAAAAACAGTGAACTTACAAACGGAGAGGAAAGCACGGATAACTCTGCAATAATTCAAAGTGTTTGGAATCAGGATTTTTTAAAACAGTGTTTTTAATTGAAAATAAAGCTAAAGCATGCTTTTCAACAGTGCAAATTTCCATAATTTTGATTTACTGCTTCCATCATCACAATATATTATACCAGCATGACTTACCGAGGGCTAGACTCTAGAAGTCTGCCTGTTCGACTATTTTGATATTAAGTGCAAATATAGATAATTGCCTCTGATTGTCACGTGCAGTAGAAATGTTTCTGCTACATAGAGAGGATGGCATGACAAAATAAAACCCACGACAGCAAATTTCAAGATATAAGGATAGAACCGGGAAGTGTAACACGGTTGAAATGCTTGAGTTTTGGTGCCAAAAAGCTATGAATAACATGGTCTTCTCGTTTTGTGTAATCTTTCCACTTACGGCCTCTCATTTCACTTTCTGTGTTGTATTTACTGCTTTGCTATTTCCTCCAGCCAGCGTGAGGGGCTGGACCATAAATTGTACTGCTGGCCGGGCAAATATTTTAGTTGCTTTGCAAGTTTGTAAGGGGCATGTTCAGACCACAACTTAAGTATGACATTAGTGGGTAACAGTAACCTTATTTAAGACCTCTGGGTGAAACAAAAAGGCTTCCCAATTGCAAAGAGTGGCTGTACAAGCAAAAAGACACCCTTTTACCAAAAATAGAATTCCACATTTATTTACTGGTTTCAAATGAGGCAGCTTTTCCCAGCGCTGGGGTCGCAGGCGGACACCAGGCTTTCCAAACCAGAGAAAAAGGAGTAAGTGCAACTGCTCTTCGAAAAAGACACCCCTGCACCCGAAAACAAAGCTCCCAAAAAGTAGATTGCTGCCACATTGAATTATAGTGAACCCTTACTGTGCAACCATGTAACTTAACAAACTTTAACTGAATTAACAGTTAGACTTCCATTTTTGAAATCTAGTGCATAAATTTAATGGCTCATTCTAATATTTATTATTCAACCTTTTGACATTTATTTGCAGCAGTTGAATTGAGGTACTGGTGCATTATTAGCATTTAAACAGTAAAGTGTTCCAGCTTTACCGTAATAACTGAGTTTAACTTGAGTCTTTAGCCTGAAGTACTCTGTGGAATGTAACAAAATAAAATAAAATAAAAAACGCCAATGCAACAGAACAGAACAAAACAAAAACAAACCACCAAAAAAAAAAAAAAAATCCCACCACTGTTGTAATGGTAAATAAAATAGTAATCCGGTTTCTGTCTTCACATTGTGATAAAACAGGATTCCAAAAGTGTGTATAGCATTAATAGGTTTGTACAAACCATGCTGCAGTTAAAAAAAAAAAAAAATGTAAGAAAGTTAAAGGTGGTTCAAGAAAATATTTTCCAAACTATTTTATTAATTAAATTTCCTGAATTTGTGGCTAGGTGGAAGAGGTATTGCAGAACCGCCCAGCTGCCATTTCCATACAGGATGGGCCTTGTGAGGTGGTTGGGAATCCTTAGTGGTGTTTAAGGAATAAGCTGGCAACAAATCCCCATCATTGCCAATAATTAGTGATGGTGGACAGGGAAAATTTGCCATGAAATTAAATGGCCTTTTCACTGCTGATGCTACATTGCTGGCTACCCTTTTGCGTCTATTGTTAACTGTAAAATCATCCAGTGTTCCTTCATGTGTCTCGATTTTACCTGTAGGACGTGGGCTTCGAGCTGATTTCAAATTTGGTTTGACTGGAGGAGTCTGCAGTACAGGTCGCTTTCCCAAAACCAGTGTTCTGTAATTTTTTCTCACCCTTGCTCCAAATTTATACTCCCCATCCTCAGGTTTTGGAGTACCTAAAGTGCATGAGAGGACCTGACTCTGAGTCAGCGGGTTTAAGGAAGTGGTTTCTTTCTCAGTGCATGCAGAATCTTCCTTGGCTGTTAATAAAGCGTCCTGGTTATTACTCTCAGTCACACCGTAAAACTCATCCTTAGTATCATTGCACTCACACTTTAGCTTATGTGTTGTAAGATCAGGCTCATACTCGTCGTTCCCACTGCTGTCCTCTATTTTGATTTTAATGCTGTGCAGGAATGGCAATGCCTTATTGCCTGTATCAGTGCAGTGGAGCTCAGCTGCTGCTGCTGCCCCTGGAGAAGCAGCATCCTCCGCAGGATCAGTTTGTAAAGAGGGCAAATCCGTGGCAAATTCAATACAATGAGGGATTTTGGAATCTTTCTCTGAATTTGCTGCCGTTGATGAAGAATCATTATTTAAGAACCTAGCAGCTATTGTATTGTTATCTGCACGGTGTGTAGTAGTTGCTTGAAGGCATTTCCTTGCCTCTCTGAGTATTCTTTGTTGTGGAAATGCATTGTTTGTCTTTGGGCTAGGTGAAGAGGCCCCCTTTGCAACACAGTTAATTGTTAGGTCAGTACTCTTGGCATTATTGGAAAATTCAGAGTGTGGGAATGTGATCTCGGATACCCTATCATCTCTTATCTCCGCGAAGCAGCTCCCTAGGCCGCCGGAGCAGCGCAGCGCCGGGGCGGCGGGAGCCCAGCCGGGGCGGCCCCACTCCTCTGGCAGCTCCGGCTTGACTCCGCCGGGAGCGCCGCGGAGGGAGGGTAGCCCGCCGGGCTCCGCCGGGGCCGGGGCCGGGGCCGGGGGCCGAGGGGCGGCGGCGGCCGCCAGATGGTACAAGAAGTTGGCGTGGACCACGCCGGGCGGGCTGCAGAAGCTGGTGCGCCTGAAGCGGATGCTCTGCACCGAAACCTGGCTGGAGACCGAGCTGGAGTCGGAGTCCGAGGTGCTGTCCTCCTCCTCCTCCTCTTCCTCCTCCTCTTCCTCCTCCTCCTCCTCCTCCTCCGAGCTGCCCTCGCTGGAGTCCGAGGCGCCGCTGCCCTCCTCGTCCTCCTCCTCCTCGTCCTCCTCCTCCGAGCTGCCCTCGCTGGAGCTGGAGAGGCTGGAGCCGCAGTCCGAGTCGTGGGCGGCGCGGCCCGAGCAGCAGCTGGACTCCGAGTCGCTGCTGGCGCTCTCGGCGAAGGCGGGCGGCCCGAAGCCGCGGGGCAGCGGCAGCGGCAGCCGCGGGACGCCGCGGGGCCGGCAGGGCCGGGGCAGGGCCAGGGGCCGGCGGGCGCCGCCGGGGGGGCCCAGCGTGCCGGCGGCGGCGGCCGCCCCGTGGCGGCGGCGGCGGCAGCGGGCGGGCAGGGGCGGGGGGCCGGCGGCCGGGAGCCGGGGCCGCGCCGCGGCGGCGGGCGGGCGGCGGGGGCGCAGGGGCGCGCAGCCGCCCGCCGCCGGCGCCGTTTCATAGTTTACGGGGGGTTTGCAAGGCGCCCGAGCGATTTCTGGGTAGCTGTGGCCAGTGTATTTACTAAAAATGTGAGGTAGATGAGCGGCCGGTAGCAAGGCTGTGTCCCCCGGGCGCAGAGCTTTCCTCCGGACGGGCAGCAGCGGCCGGGGAGAGTCACTCAGACCCAGCCAAAGTTTGTTCTCCTTCCAGAAGCCGGTGAAGGGGTCGGCGGGAGCGAGCTCTGGCCGGAGGTCGGCGGCAGACAGAGCCCGGCTTAGTTTCCTCCGTTTCGTCTTAAGTACCCGTTCGGTTTTGCAGGATGTGTACAGGGCTTCCACGTCCTCTCTGGAGATCAGGGTGCATTTGGCGGCGTGGAAAGCGATGGAGTTGATGGCTTTGAGTTTCCTCAACTCCTCCAAGTCGCAGTGATGCTTTTTTACTTTTAAATGATCCATTCGCTTGTGCACGGTAGTTCGCGGGATGTTTTTGAGCAGGTCTGTAAAAACCTGGGAGAGTGCAAACATTTGCTTTCCTTTAATGATGAGGTAGCCGAGCCTCACGCCATCCACCTCTTCAAAACCCGACTTCAGGTCTCCCATTTCGTGAATTAAATTATTCCCAGCATTTGCAGAGAGAGAGAGAGATGAAAAAAAAAAAGGGAAAAAAAAAAAAAAAAGAAAAAGCCACACACACACAATCCTCAGCCAGATGCTGTATTTGTCTCAAGGCATCCTGCTAATAAAATATAACAAAGGCTGTTATTCCTGGTGAATGAAGTGCCAAACTTTGGACAAAATTTAAAAAAAATAAATTAAAAAATACCGTGAGGCTACAATCAATATATAATCTTAAAAATCAGGTTTGCCAAAGTGTTTCTCTAAGTTGCTTCTGAAGATCAGTACCTGTTCCCTTTCATTCCCTGCTTTTCCATTGGAAACTATGATAATGGAATGTGAAGGGAGGAAGAGAAAAGAAATGCAGCTGCTATTCCCGCCGCTGCTTTAGCTACAAATAAAATGACAGAGTGAAGTGAGCTCGTCCGGAGACACCTTCATCAATTAATTCCCCTAAAGCCAACGCTGATTGGACACTCCTGACAGGTGATGCAATAAAAATTGATATTCCACCCCTTCCCCCAAAAAATCTCCCACTAATTAGCATACCCTTATACTGCCACCTCCCCTCCCAAAGTAAATAATACAGTTAGTATATAAATCTTTCTATTAAACAATCCGAGCTCAAACATACTCAGCCCTCTCAGACTTCCTCGTCGCTAGCTTCCGAGGAAGGATTTGTATGCTTTTCCCCCCTATCGTTCCGTATATTTTCAGCCTGTTTTGGACAAACGTTGCTCTTTTGTGCATGCCGTGAATTTAAAGGACGTAAGTCTGATCGTAACGATGGAAAATCCTTCGGTAACGTAGCCGCTTTAAACTAGCGTTTTACTCTCCATTGTGTGGAAAATGAAGCTTAGAGAAAACGTGCAGAACAGCCTGGTATTTCCCCTTCTGAGGCTCCAAAGTTAAATGTTCGGTTGCTAACGAGAGGGAATACTTACATTTTCGAGTTTCTCTTGATTTTCCTCTTCTGCTTAATTAGCTTTTTACAGCCAGGGACTAAGGTTATTTTTGCTGTGTGAGTATCACGGGTTCCTGTACCGTGATACTGTAACACTTTTAACTGAAATTCTGCCTGTAATATTGCGGGAGGGGGGAGGAGGACGTGAGCTCACGTCAGACCCATAACAAAGCATAGATAAGCCAGAAATGTATACACTTTTCACGATTAACCGTACTGGATCACGAGCTGGAATGTCCTATAGTCCCAGAGCCCACGTCAGGATTCCTGCGTGCTGATTGCTTCCAGCAGAGAAAAGAGAATGTAAAATATCCAAGGTGCTTCCAAGAGCCTTTACGTAATAACAAAAAAGTGCTGGCACACACAATGTACGATATTGCATCGGGCTAGGATGCTTCTGGCTCGCAGTTTGCATATTCCGCTCGGAGAAGCCCTGCCGAAGCTTTTTGATGCTCCATTTATAGCAGCCCCTCAAAATCAATTGGAAGAAGCAGCACGAATGTTTAACCTCTTCTTAGGAACGTTAAATTATTCGAGTGTCAGCAACGGGGATTTCGCAAATGTTGCGATAGCTGCATGCCTCTCCCTTGTCACGTTAACGTGATGCTTGCGGTTTGCACGTTAGGCGCTGCGAAAAAAAAAATCACCAATCTCTGCCGTGCATCCAGTGTTCCGCTGGATACAAACACCAGCACTTTTATGTATCACTGCACATCCAGAATTAGACACATCCGCGAGATTATTGAGACATCTCATATTGCTGTGACTTGGCAAAAAAATCGACGGAGAAAAAAAAATTAAAAATCTTCAATCCCAAACGTCAATATCCACTCAGCATGTTGGCAATATGGTGCGTGGAGTTCGTGTTACCCCGTCAGGTACAGCTAACAGAAAGCGCATAATCACTCTGTGAAAAAGCAGTTTTGCATGCCAAGGCAAAATGCAGGCGAGCCCCCAATTTCACAGGAATTCGAGAGAGAAGTGGGAATTTGGAGAAGTGCATCCGGGAATGGAGGAAGTCTATTCAAGAGAGCCTCTAACTCGGAGGGCTGAGATTTGAAAAGTCAGCCCTGGACTACTGTTGCTCTCAGCGCAGATGTAATCGCCGCTGTTCAACTTAATCCATGTGTATGCGAACCGCGATGCCTAGTTCTTCCCTTTGAAACCTAGGGATAGTATTCCCATCCGAGAAAGCAGAGCTAGAGCAAATTACATTTTGTCCCTCGAATTAGAAAAGGATCATTGAGTGGATCTCGTGATATTTCAGCCTTTAAACGTAACCGAGAGGCAGCAGTGAACAATGCCTCGGCACAGCTCAGACCATCCGCGGAGTTCGCCTTCCCTCTCCTCGTATCTGGATCCCCCAGCCTTGCCTTTCTCTTGCTCGCTCGTGTGAGAGGCACCCTCGTATATGCTGAGGCTGAAAGCAAAGTTTCGAGAGAAAACAGCTGCTGGCGCTAAAAAGAAATCATCGTGGTCTTTCTAGAGCTAGAGACAATAAGGTCGTTTAAAAATTCCTCCTGATGTACTTATATGCTGCCAACACCCCCACCCCCTCCCCACTGCTCTCCTCCCCCTGCTTTAGGGTTAAGGCTATGGAGTCAACAGTAAAGGAACTGTAAACTCCGATAAAGCTGTTCAGAAGACGTTACAAAAAACCCCGATGGGATGAAAACTCCTTTATTTGTCAGGTAGTTCAGCTGGGTCAGATTCCCGTGTAAATCCACGCGTGCGTTCGCACACAGGAAGCCACGGGCACCCAGACCTGCACCCACGCGCTGCCGGTGACAGCCAGGCAGTGGGATTCGGCAACTGTTTTAAAAATGCCTTTTTTTTTTTTTTTTTTTTTTCTTTAATTTCGGCGCTACCAAACGTTTAAAACTCGTAGGGGCTCTTCGGCAAACCTCGGGCTCCCCCGAAAGGTGCGGCCATGAGCACCGGGGCCGAAGCAGCGCCAGATGTCGGCAGGGAGAAACACACCAGAAGACTTGGGAAATGTCAGGCGCCCAACCTACACATCCCCACCGTATACTTACACACACTTTCGGTTGCATGTCTTTCTCCGCATCTCACACGGAGAGCTTTGTTTCTTTACTTCTCCATCGTTTGTTTTGGTTTGGTTCTTTTTGTGTGCGTGTGTGTGCGCTTTCCCTTGGCCATCAGCACACATTGTGTATCCGGGGTCGTCTTCAAGCGGGCAGGGGGAGATCCTGATAAAGAGCCGTCAGAGGCCTCTTGCACACGCACATGCACATTAAAGGCAGGGGACTTGAAAATGGATTTGCACGCACACAGGGGATTGCAATCAATAGCCACCAACATTTATGGTTTAGACTGTTACTGTGAAAGCTGGTCAAAAGAATGAAAATGAAAAATTAAAGGTGTCTGGTGTCAATTACATGAAAAGTTATGCCATAATTTACTTGCTGGGATGTATGCCTGTGTGTTCGTGTGTCCATGTATATGTGTGTGCAGACCCAGATGTACATGTAGCTATTTCTCAAAAGCAAGGGAGTTTCTTTGTTAATTTTGTGGACTGTGTCACCCTCTCTGGTGATCAAAGATGAACATGATTAAAGGGATGGATGTTTGTCTCACATTTCTTAAGATAAGGAGGCCCAGAGATGCCCGGTTTTGCCAAATACATACACATGCAACTACAGAGAGTTGTGTGTATGGGCGCACACACACACAGAGGCGATCAATCAAACGTGCTCCTTTTCACATTGAGTAGCGTGCAATCTGCAATCTACACTCTATAGCCAGTAGTATTTCAGTCTTGAAACTGTCTGGCCAAAGGATAAACCTCATTAGAAAAGAAAGAACAAAATAATATTCATAAAACTTTGCTGCAGACCTATTCCCATTTGTTGGAAATCATATACTTTGGTTTTTTGTAAACTTGTGTTAAAATCTACATGCTCACAGGGAAGTGCTTAGCCATGTCATTCCAGAAAGAAAATGTGTGCAACATTTAAATACTCCTTTTATGTGTTGTTTTGATTTATTTTCGTAGTATGATTATGTTTAAATACCAGTGCAATTCTGTCTGACCTCTTCCTTCTGCAATGTAGTAATGCACACACCATTTACAGTCTTTTAAATGTTTCGTTGGGAAATGCAACAGCAATCACCACCACCAGTTGTACTAATGGGGAGAATTCTTTTGAAAATCTTCAGGAAAACCTAAGAGGTCATATGCATTTTAACACTAGGATTGCCACATTATTAGAATATTATTATTATTTATTATTATTTGTTAATGCTGGACCATATTTTCAGGTACTGACAAGCATTAAATAAACCTTTTGCTTTCATGACACTGGGCAGAAATACATATTTCACATGAGAACTTGATTTCTAACACTACACCCTGCTTCTAGATACTGCTGGGCATATTTTTCTCAAGGAGGACACAGATAGAGAGCAGCTAGAGGCTATCACAAAGAGTCCAGAAACGTAAATGTAACAGGGTCAAAGAACAATATAATAGGATCCTTCTGCTATTTTAAAGTCAGCCAAATGTGACTGTAGTACCTAAAATTTGCCGTAAATTCTACTCTGACAATGTATCAGAATGTATAACTAAATATCCTAAATGTGTGGCACAAAGAAATACCAGCCACCAGTCCAGGAAAAAAAAAAATCACAATCTGGCTAACACTCTTATGCTTATGAGTTTCAGGGTTATTTTTTTTTTTTTTTTTTTTTTTTTTTTTTTTTTTTTTGGTAAATAAAGACACAATGCAGGGTTCTACTAAGTGCTTTTTAAGTTGGTGGTTTTTTAGTTTTGGTTGTTTGGTTGTTTTCTTTGGGGGGGGGCTGGAATGTTTCTTGCACACTAGAATTTTGTGCAATTTATAATCACCATGAGCTAAGACTATTTCTTGAGTTTAATACTTGTGGTAGTTTTAAAATACTTTTTAGCAGGAGTTTCTGGACACATACTACATGCCATGTTGTTTACTGACCCATAATCAAAATGCAGTGACCTTCTACCCTTTTTTTGCCCCTTGACCCATGCTGAATTCAATGCAGCCTTTATAAATTTGCAAATCCTTGGACGTAAAGGGGATTTGGTGAGGCTTTGTTCTGAAAGGATCCTAAAAGTTTGCATTTTTAATTAGACAAAGGTAAAGCAACAAACACTGGGAAATAAGACCCTCTCCTGCACATAGGTGATCCCTCTTAATTTCTACTCTGGGAAACTACATCTTAAAAAATGTAGCCTGCAAACTGAAAAGCAGTTGAAAATGAAGGCGATCGGGAGGTTATGAATTGCACCAAATTAGCAATGTGGTACAAATCACTTTCATGACGTAAGGGATGGCCAGGCCACAATCTTCCAGCACTTCCCATCTCTAAGGACTGTGTGGATCTTGGAGACCCAGGGAGAGGGGAGAGCCAGCGATTTGATCTGGAGCTACAGGCACATTCCCTTATCTCCTTTGCTATCAGTCAGTTTAAAGGACACTGTAATTATGATGGTGATAAAACAATGCCCGCTTATGTGTGCTGAATAAATAAAGAATGTTTACAGCCCCAGAATGTTTCAATTCCAATTAAATGCTATCAAAGAAAAGCCCCTCTCCCTCCCTCTCCCCTCCCTCCTTCTTCCCCACGACTCCCTATTTACCTTGTTGGTTGTAATATGGCCCTATGAAATAAACCGGCCTTCCAGTTTGCCATTAAGGCCACATCAGGAGGAGGGGGAGGAGGAGCAGGAGGAGGAGGAGAGGGGGTGTGAGACAACACGCACTCCCAGTCCCACAATTACTTGGGTCGCCTGCATATTCTTTTTTTTTTTTTTTTTTTTTAATTTATTTTACTATTATTTGTTTATTTTTCAATTGGAAAATGGGTGATGATGCAGGGGGAAAAGGCACTTAAGGATCCTGCTTCAACCACTGACTGGGCTGAATTAATCCGGTGCCCCTGGGCACTGGAGGAGGGGGCTGTGTCCACCCCCTCATGGCTGCCACCCCGCTGGGGCCTCGGGGAGTGGGGTCTCCCCACCGCTCCTCTTCCCTCTGTGGTGGGGAGCCTTGGAAACAGGAGCCTGGAAATGCTTCCCGCTCACTAAGACACAAGGATCATTTCAAATATTCATTGTATCAGCAAATCTCATCATAATCAGATTAAAGCAAGGTTTAGGGGGGGACTGCCTGTGTTTCTGGGTGCGAAACACCGACTGGACTACAAAGAAAGCAGAAAACTGGTTTATCTCCTCCTGGCTTGGTTGCACAGGAGAAAAATGAAAAGCAGTAATTTTTGCAAGAAAAGGACACTTTAAAAAGCTGTGATTCTCCCCATTCCACTCTGGGTAGCATGTTCCTCTCAGAGTTTTTTTCCCTTCAAACTTATGCGTAATATTTCTATATGATGCTCTTATTTATTTGTTTGTTTTAAACTCCAGACAGAGACTATTTCTGGAATATACTGAGGTAGATTTTCTTCACGGCAATTTGCTTTTAGCTTATCTCAGCCGAGGGAACAGCTTTTCTACATTCAAGCTTTAAAATGTATATTTCGTTGAGTTGTCTGGGGTGAGATGTTTATATCCATTTTGTGGAAGTGAGTGAAGAACTGAGGGGATTTTCAGGTCTGCTCGATAGATGCAGGCCCTCTTCCTTTTGAAAGTTTAGACCTCCAATACCCTCAATTCTACTGGCAGAATTAGGATGGACTTGGAGGGTCCTAAACGTGACCATTCACTAAGGCGGGGGGCTTGCAACAACGTGCTCGGCAACTTAATCTTACGCTAAAAAGAGCAGAGCGTAAAAGAATGGAATACAAACTCTCCCGACATTTGTAGTCGCTTCCAAAGTGGACCGTGCATTTTAAGGCTGATGGGAACGTGTGTGTTTTGGAGCAAAAAGGAGAGAAGGTAAGTGTTTATCCTTGTATCCGCCAGTTCGTGTAGAAACAATGAAAGAACAAAGGGAACCACTTCTCCTTGTGAACATTTCACATTTTCCTCCTCCGTTTGAGCCTCGCTGCGAGGGGCTGGCGGGGGGGACCGGCTTCAACTTTACCTTCGGCGGCGGGACGGGGGTGCGGGGGTCGGAGAGAAAAAGTTGCAGGGCGGTTCGAGTCACCGCCCGTCCGCCGCTGGAGCCTGCCGCGGGCAGGAGTGTAGATTTGACGGCTGTGGACTCGCCAGATTCCCCGCGAGCCGCGGCCGGCGGGAACGGGATGGGGATCGGGACCTTTGTGTGCGGGGTGTGCCCGGCCCCGCGCTGCCGGCGAGCACGGAGCTCCCCGGGGACTGCCGGGGCGGCGGGAGAGGAAGCGGAGGTTAGGAGCTGGGGGTGGGGGGAGGGGATTGGAGTGGTGGGGGGGAGGGAGAAAAAAAAATCCCCTCGAATTATTTGCAAATCCCATAAATCGCGTGGAAGCGCGGTGGGGGAGGGGCTGGGGGCGAGCAAACCCCGCGCGGACCGTTACAAAGGGCGGCGGCCGCGGCGGCCCGGGACACACGGACAGACAGACAGACATGGGCACGCACACACACACGCGCTCGGTGTTCGGACTGCGAACGGCAGCCCGGCCCGGCCCGACCCGGCCCGGCCCGGCCCGCCCGCCATGAGCGCGGGGACTCCCGGCCGCTGACCTTTGACCCCCCCGCCCCCGCCCGCCGCTTCCTCTGCCGCCCCGACACCTTTCTTCCCACAATGCCCCGCGCCGGCCGTGCTCGTGCCGCGCTCGAGCCTCTTGTCCTCCCCCTCCCCCCCCTCCCCCTCGGCATCCCGGGAAAACCCAGGAGCGGCGGCGCCTCCCTCGGGAAGCGCCGCGGTGGGATCGGGGTGTCCCTGTGGCGGCGGCGGTAACGGCCGGCCGGGGGCGGGGCAGAGGCGGGTCCGGCCGCGTTCGAGCGGGAGCGCCTGCGGAGGCGCGGCGGCGGGTGCCGGGATAGGGACCGGCCGGGAATCCCGTCAGCTGCCGGGGGGAGCACCTGGGCCACAGGATGCGGGGGGACCGCCTTGGCTGTGGCGGGGGCGATGGGGCAGAAAGGGAGTCTGAAGTCCCTGCCTGCCTGGGTGTTGTGGGAGCTGGGGCGCTGGGAAGAGGATTTGCCTGTTGAATTTCATCGCTGGTAGACGTTAATCTCGTGTTTTAAAGTACCTTGTCAGTGGCTTTAAGGAAATCAAACGTGACATTAATCAAATCACACAAATGTAAACATTTATAAGTTAAATCCTAATATTATGCAATTATTTAAATCGAGACATGGTTTTTCCTCAGTGTCGCGTTGTAGCTCCTGCTCCCTTCCTCGCATGCCTTGAGTTTTCCGCTGGATCCCGGCTGTCTTGGTGTCTGCTCCATGGTGTTCTGAGCCTAGGGTCAGGAACGCGTTGGGCTGTAAGTTGCAGGTGTCAAAGGAGGCAGCGCTGTAGCTTCACTATGGCCTGGTCACTTAACCAAGCCCATCAAGGTTAAAAAGCAGGACGCTTTTTGTGAATTTGAAGACAAAACCCTCAAATAATACCTTGCATTGGTAGAGTTGGGTTTTTTCCTCCTTGGGTTGTGTGAAGCGGATGATCCTGTGTGGAAGCTTAAGAAGGAGGCTTGGTTGGCTGGGATGTGGAGAGAGGTGCCTTTGGAGCCCCGGCGGGATTTTTAGGCAAAGTGACATATGCAAGACACACTGAATTGCGAGTAGGGCACGAGGGATGGCGGGCAGGAGGGCTTCGACGGCAGGCACGGCACGAGGGCGCGTTTGGCGAAGGCGAAGATGGCAAGATGCCCTGGGAAGTGGCCAGCGCCGCGGGCAGTTGGCCTCTCCCTATCTTTGCCCTCCGTCCCGGCCCTCGCAGTTCGCCTCTCCCGGCGGGGAAGAGGGGATTTGGGGGTCAGGGAGGAGAACAATGCTGAGCCGCCCTTTGTGCGCAGCCCCGTCCCCTGAAGGGAGGGAGCGCGCGGTGCGGCGGGGCCGGCGCCTCTGCAGTGCTGCCGCTCTCCTGCGGGCAGTGCTCGCGGCGTGCGGGGCAGCAGCCCGGGGCAGCGGGATCACGGCTCCCATAGGCCGCTCGCCCGACCCCGGGATAGGCTCGGGAGCGGGGCTGGCGCCGCGCCAGCCGGGCAGCCCCGCTCGCCCTGCGGGGGCGGGAGAGCCCCGGGGGCGAGCGAGCGGCCGGCAGAATAAACTCGTGGGTGCCCTCGGCGGCGCGGCGCGGGCACGGGGCACTCTGAGGGTGAGCGGGGGTCTCCCGGCAGCGGGGTGGGCTCCGGGCAGGCTGCCCCAGGGAGCGAAGCGGCGAGCGAACCCGCAGGAAGCGGCGGCGGGGCCGGAGGAAGCGCGGCCAGGGCTCCCAGTGCTCCCGGCGCTCCCCATTGTTCCCCGTCCGCCTCTTTTCGCGCCGCTTCCCGCCCGGCGGGGAGGAGGGAAAGCTCCCGGCCCCGCACGCCGAGTGCTCGCAGGCAGCGGCGCGGGGGTACCCGGCGAGAAAGCGGGCACATGAGTAGAGAGGAGCCTTTAGAAGTGCCATCCGCTGAGGGAGCTCCGTGAGGCTGTAGCTCACGTGTTACTTGAAAGGTAAACCGCCCCCCCCCCCCCCCCCCCCCCCACTACCGCAGCGGAATTGTACATAAAGTAACATCTGTTTCTGGGTGGATTTTAGAACAGGACTTGTTAAAGAAATTGGGAAAAACTGCTCCGACCCACTGGATTTGGATTAATAAATGTAGCCAAACAGAATTTTGGAAGGAACTGTTCTTAACAGGCTGTCTATAAAAACGAAGATTAATCTTACCCTCTTTTTCATATAAGCACCATGATGGATTTTTTTTTTCCCCAAGTGATTGTTTTATGTTGGTTTGAGATTTTTAAAGATTTGTTTTATGGGAAAATTGTTGGTTGCATTTTTTCCCCCCGAAAATATTTAGAAATTAATTTTTTTTCAGTACGCCATTTCAGACCTGAACTTTCTCATGTATTTAGATAGAGGAAGAATTGACTAACTTGATGTTCAAGAAAATTCCCAACAAGTGCCCTTGATCATCTAAGGGAAAAAATACGTATTTGCATGTTGTTTCTGAAAGATTAAATTAAACTAGGTAGGGATTCATATATGTGATGAGCAAAGAATTTCTAGAAAACTGGTTATTTTAAGGAATTTAGTTCTAGGAGAACTGTGATTATTTTTAGAAAGTTATCTCCAAGTGCTTGGGAATTTGTTTTAAAATACTAGAAGTGATTTCTAGATATATATTTTTTTATTTTTTTAAAAAATTAAATATATGCCAAAAATTAGCGGTTTGCATAGATCGAGAGCAGTAAGTAGAAGAAGTTAAAGGATGATGTTTATTGATATTACCTAGCTGAAAATAATTCTGAAGTGACTCTTCTACCCCCCCACACACACTTGGGAAGTTGCATGCTTGCAGTCATTGTTTCAGATAATACCGTTTGGGACTTCTCTTTCACTCTTGGAAAACTTGCAGGCTTTTGTGGGACCCTTCCAAATAAAAGCTCAGTTCAGTTTAGATGGTAAAAAGCATCCATATTATTTGAAAGTTGAACATGAAAGTAACATTTAATAGGAAAACACCACCCTGGTAATATCTAAAGGCATTAGCTGTAAGATCGAGGAAAGAAAGATTTTTGTTTTGTTTTACTTGTCCTATGTGGGTATTCCGGAGATGCATTTGCTCCTGGTTGCTCCTTGGGAATTTTCAGAAGGTTGCTACAAATTTAGAAAGCATCATTTAAAAGGACATTTAATAGTCTTGTATTTACTAAAATATATCGCTATTTGAAAACTATCTTACTGAAAGGGAAGATTTAAAAAAATAGGGAGAGACCTTTTGTTGCCATTCTTCATTACTCTTTATTTTGTATTTGTGTGGAATGTGTTGACATATTTTATATATTCATTTTTTTTCACAAAGGAGCATTGTTGTTACTTTTAATTGGGAAGTCCCACGTTATAAAAATTACCCACATTCCCGACTCTGAAGTACCATAGTAAGATTGACAAAAAATGATCCGAGGCTTGTGTGCTTAATTCACCAGGAATGTTAAGCTTCCCAGATACACCCTATGTGGTCAAGTTAGACTTTTACACTTAGACAGCTTTTAATGGTCAAAGTTGTACCTGGAGGAAATGTATCTATGTGTATATATGTGGAATTGAAATGAGATGGTAACTAGGAGTGGGAATGCAGCTCACTGATCGAAAGACTTTTTTTTTTTTTTTTTTTTTATTGCATTTGGCAACCTCTTTCTTTCAGAGACACAATACAATTAACATATTCTGGGGCGTGTTTTTGAGATTGGGAAGTGGTGGCCCCTTGTTGAGAAGAAAACACTTTAAATAAAAAAGTAACATTGTCTTGTCCAAATGGTACTGGGAAAAGCAGAGTAGTATTGCTTATCCAGCCCACGGATGCGGTTGATTTACTCCAATTTGCTTTAGCGTATAACAAACCAGCTTTTCCTTTCCCACGCCTATATTAGAATATATGTGTTTTGTTTATACAAACCCATCTAAAATAGCTCTGCATTTAAGAGATTTGATGGGAAATTCAGCATGTTGTTTCTTGTACTTAATATGTAGTACAGATACCATTCCTAAATTGAAATCAAATAAATATGACCTGTGACACAACACAGTATCACACTGCTGATTGTAACACAACAAACATGAAAAAAGGCTATTAATTTATATGGAATGTTAATTTAGCAAATCCTACATAGAAATATGCCCATAGAAGAAAAGTAATCTGAGGCTTTGTCTTGGAGTGATGCTATATAAATGTATTTAATACAAATCCAATGAATTAATACATAGCTCATAAAAATCCAAACTTTGAAACGAAGCATTCTTGTTTGAAGAAAACCCCCGCATTATGTTTAAGTTGCATATAATCTAAATTCCAGAGTTTACTAACCCAGCTTTTCAGGGCTTAATACGGCATTAATATTCAATATGGTTTGCTAGAAGTTTATTTCAGGTTCTTTTGTATCATGCTGTAATTATCATTACTTTGACTTGACTCATATAAAAATGTGGTTAACATTTAAATGCTTTTTTAATGTAGAGTATTATAAATTAACTGTCACATTTAAATCTTTAACTTCTATCACTTAGGGAATGTTAAATCTGTAAATGGAAATAATCACTGCACTTGAAAACATCCTGTGCTAGGATTTCGTTTATGTAGAATTTTGGTTTGAGATTGTTCATTCAAAGAAAATCCCTTGTTTCATGTTTACTGTAAACCTCAGTCTGAAATTAACATTTAAATGCCAACACTAGTAACAGAAGCAGTACTTGAAAACCACCAATTTTATCCATTGCTGCTAGTTAAGTGGAATTTACGAAAGTCTCCAAAGGTGATAATACAATTAAAAGCAAAAAAATGAATACAATAGTTGGTGGAATTACTTTCCCCTTTCTTTGTGGTCTAAAGAACTACAAAATTTGTAATTATTTTTGCATAAAAGAAAATAGCACAACATATGAAGAGGCATGGTGTCCAGGAGATGCACTGACATGACCTCTGATGCTGCTACCTGGACTTGCTTAACACGTAAATACACAGAACACGCAAACTCCTGATCATGAAGCGATGACATGTTAAATGTTGAAACTTTGAAATTATTCAGTACACTGCATTTGGATAGGTGGTAAATACAGATTTTAGCAGTACATTAAAGAACAGGAGGAGGAAAAAGAAAACTTTACTCTTTCTCAGTATAATTTAAGCATGTAAAGATACATTAACATTTTTAATGTGGGTTCTGTAGGCACACTATATCCTTCATAATTGAACATGGATAGAAAGAATTTGTTGGATCTAAGTCAAACTGCCATTTAAAATGCACTGTGTGGAAGGGTCAACACGTAAGAGTCGCATTTTATTTTGTGTAAAGTGACGATTGCTGCTGCCTTCCCAGAAATGAAGCAAATACCCGTGATTAGAAGGTATTTCAGTGACCACTGTTAATGATTTAAACCCACAGAAACAAAAGGCAGACAAGCTTCAATGTCTTTTAAATGGATAATCGGGAGATAGATTATTCTACCTATTGAATATCACTAAGTTACTGCAATTTTTCTGTTTTCAGTTGCATCTCTTTAGCTGCAGCATGTGTATCCTTTTGCACATAGGTAAAGATCACAGCTTTCTCAACAAAGACCCAATCTGAAAATGGAGTAAAAATTGGTGCAAGAAGTTTGCTTTCTGGAAGGAAGTGAGTTTCCCTGCTCTACAGCTCCAAGTCCCAATATCAATTAATGTTTTCTAATATAGTATGCATTTTATATCAAGTCTGTGCCTTTTCTGTTATTTTTGGAAGAATCTTCTGATTATTATATACATGTGGTAATGTGGTTTTGTAAATTAAAGATTTTTTTTCTTGTTCAATGCTTTGTTTTATTCACTAAAATCACAATATAATTTTGCACATTTTAGGAAAAAAAGGTGACTTTTAAAACAAACATTCAAAAAGTTTTACTGTTGGAACTGATTATTTTCTAGTAAAAATTTGTGAATACCTCGTCATTGTTATTTATGAAGCTGAAGTGCTATTCACTTACATACGTTAATGTTTTCTCGAGGAATGCCTTAAACTTTTAGAAACAATTTGCATTTGGAGAGTGTAATTTTCTTTCACTTACACATTCACTCTGTTTGTGAAAGTATCTAAAAAAAAAATCAAAACATAGAATCTTTTTGTACATTTCTTATATTCTAACTTGTTTAGCTCCTAGGTTTTGTAGGTTTCTTTTAAGGGAATTGGATTTTCTCCTTGCATTTAGATTAACAATGAAATTATTCATTCTTACTCACTGGATTATATTCCTCTCTAATTATTTTAATCTCTTATATATCACTATAAGAAGGACAGGCTTCTTTTTTTAAAAAGAAAATTGGTCTTCTGTGTCATGTCAGTGCTTATTAAATACTACAATCATAAGAACATATATGCTACAAGATTTTATGTTCTGATTCCATAGCTGTTATAGGCTTAGTGTTTGCAGTATTTATTTAGTGGTAATGCATTTCTTTTCCTATTTTGCATTTCAAAAGTCTTCTTTAAATGATTGTTTTACAGAACTATCAAGAGGTTATCTAAATTTTTCCATCCAATATTACTCAATACCATAAAGTGGTAGTCATGGAGTTCTTTCCAGTCCATGTATATTCCTTCTACAGAGGGAATTAAACAGAAATTAATAAAAAATGTTTCCTTAAATAATTGAATGTATTAGGCTTCACTGAATTTTGACCAAAGCAGAATTTCAGGCTGTTCAATACTGAGCTAGTGTGTTACATGGTGAGAGATTGAAATATTTTTATTTGAAAACTATACAGTAGATTTTTCATGAATATACTCATGTTGCCATGGTGCAGCTTTAATCAAGTTGTTGCAAAGTAATTAGTTTTTTCTTTGGTCATGCTTCTTTATAAGACTAAAGATTGAGCTTTAAAATAGCTAACGTTAAAAAAAGAAAAAAAGAAAGGCTCGAGAATTGTACTAGTTGCTTTTCAAAGAAGAAATTACAGGAAGACCTCAATGAACTAAAAAAAGAAAAGCGGTGAGAAAAATTTACCATTGTTTGTTGCAAGTTTTACTAAATGTGTGAATTCATCCAACAAAATATATTGAATAGATTTTCATTTTAAAAGGATATTTATTTTAATTTACCTGTCAGGGAAATAAAGGATAGATTTGCTGCTGTTCTGTGATTTTAATTTTTTTTTTCTTAGTTAGGGTTGGCAAAATCATTGAGGATGCTTTTTAAATTAGATGTCATTTTCTTGACAAGAATGAAGAAAGGCTGGGACACTGTAGCTATCAGCTTCAAATAATTTGTGTTTTTTTAAAACACCAGGATATATTAATTGCTTTATTTTCTTACAAAGTAATTGCTTGCACCTGCAATTTTCGGGGCATTTTTTACGAGCTTTTAAAGTAATAAAAATAGTGGTTTAAGTATGTTTTATAATATAAATAGTTTTATGTTCAAATTTGTGTTCTTCAGTGTTGATAGGACATTTGGCGCAGGGGGTATTTTTTTTTTTTTGAGAGCAATCTTTGATTTTACACAAATTGAAACATAGTATGTTCCAGTCTCTTCCCCCTCAATTTTTTACAAAGGTCTTAAACATTTTTTAAACTCTTATGGATATTTGGAGCATATATTTACAGAGAAATGCTTAGAATGTGCCCCAAATGGCTGCATTAATCCCGTGTTTGGTTGGGCCCTGCATGTAGGAAGCTACCTCTATGACTCCCTTTTGCCTCCCACCATTCTTTCTCTATCAAAATAATTTCACTTAAATCTTTAAAGGAGAGAAAAGACCTTGACCTAAGATATCCTGCATCCAAACTGTAGACTCAAATGTCTGTAGGGGGTAGAGTTGTACACATCCCATCTCTCCCTTCCACGTAGCAGTTCCTGATACTCCAGTACACAAGTGCAGATGTTTTATTAGTTAACAATGTATAAAATATAATCTGCCTATGTATCGGTGTCGGTAGTGATGTGTCCAGGAATGTACATAATTCAGTAGAAATTTGTAGGGAAATCAGCTGAGCTGCCCTTGCAAGATCATAATGAAAAATACAGTCCACGCACAAATTCTGCTTTTCCGTCTCTTAGCATGATAATGAAGATGAATCAATGATATCTTCCTTGTCCAACACGAAATAAATAAATAAATAAAGGCTAGGCCTGGGGCAAATGAGTGAGCAGAATTTTGCAAGGCTGCATTTAATTTCTCTGTGCTCCTAACAATCACCACAATTAGTTCCTTGTGCCATAGGCATACCTGCTTACAATGGCGAATTCAATCGCTTGAGATTTTCCTCTCTGCTGACCACCTCAACTCTCTCCCCTCGCTTTTTTTCCTTCTTCCCCCCCCTTTTAATTAAGAGAGACAACAGAATTACAGAATTGTTTCACAAAAAAAAGAAACCCCAAACGCCCAGAGCAGCTGTGTTGAGGAACACGTTTGGTTTTGTGTCTGCGGCCTCCCTAATTTCTGTGTTTTGTTACATCTCCTGTTCAGCATCACTTTCGCTGCTGTGGCAGGAATAGCCGGGCAGCGCTGCATCCACGGCATGAGTTTTGGGGGAGAGGAAAGCGCGGGATTAATAATGCATTAGCTGTGCAGCCCCATCGCCGGGAAAATAAACAAAATAGTAAAAGTTGCGATGAGGGCGGGCAAGTGGCATAATAGCGAGAACGCATTAGTCCTGCAGGCACACCGAGGGGATATAAACAGGATAATAAAAGTTGGGAGCGGGAATGCATTAGTCCTGCAGTCACATCAGGGGGAAAATAAACAAGATAGTAAAAATGATTTCGGGGGGGGGGGATGGGAGAGTGGGAAGGGGGCGGGAATGGGGCGAGTCCTCCAGCCTTCCTGAAGGGGGCATGAGCAGAGTGACATCGCGGGTGGGAGCGGGGCGCATGTCCGCCGCCTGCCCGCCCCCCCGCGCCGAGGGGAGGGGAGGGTTGCGAGGGGGGCCGCGGCCAGCGCGGTGTGGCCGTGCCGGGCGGGACGCGGCGCGGGGCGGGCGGAGGGGCCGGGCCGGGCGGGCCCCGCCATGTCCCGCGCGGGGGCCGGGCCGTGGCCGCGCGCCGAGGTGGGTGTGCGCGCGGGGCCGTCAGGTGCACGCGGGCGAGGCGCGGCGGAGGGCGGGCGCGCGCCCTCGCGCACGCTCTCTCGTGGGGGACGCGCGCGGCGGGGCGCGCGCCTGGGCCGGCGCGGCGGCGCTCACGCTCCGCGGGCGGCGCGCGAACCCTCGCGAGGAGGCCCCGGGTCGAGGCCTGCCCGCCTGCCCCGCGGGCGCGCGCGCACTGCGCCTGCGCGCCGCCGCCGCCGCCGTGCACGCCCGCGGAGCCGCGTCCGCCTCGGGAGCCGCCGGCGCGGCCCGGCCGACACAGCCTGGCCGGTTGGTCGGGCGGGGGCGAGACGAGGCGCTCAGCCGGCCGTCATGGGCCCCGGAGCGTTGCCGCGGCGGTGGTGGCGGCGGCGCCGGCTGAGTGACTGAGGGGAGACCCCGCCGGGGGAGGGGGCAGGCGGAGGGCGAGGCGCGTGTGGCGTGCGCGGTGTTGACGACGGTGTTTTTAACCCTTAGATGGTCTCCAGCGAGCCGCTGCTGCTGCCGGTGTCACTGGAGGGCGAGTTCTCCAGTAGCATGAAGGAGATGATCGGCGGCTGCTGCGTGTGCTCCGACGAGCGGGGCTGGGCCGAGAATCCGCTCGTCTACTGCGACGGGCACGGCTGCAATGTCGCAGTGCATCAAGGTGAGCGGGCAGGCGAGGGCAGCCCTCCCGCCCCGGCCTCGCCTCTTCCTTCTCGGTGCTGCCTGTGCTCTTTCCTCGGCCCTGCTTCACCACCACCCCCCCCCATCATCACGGCCTTTTTTCTCCCATTTTTCCCTCCCCCCTCCCAGCTCCTGGTTACCAATGAAGCCCGTTTCCCTGTTTCCAAGGCCACGTGCTTTCAGGTCTGACCCGTCCTGTCATCCCTTGTCCTTCCAGTCTGCCTGTCTTTTTCCTCACGTGAGACTTACTCTATTATGACTTCCTATATTATGGCTGTGAGAAAGGAAGAACCCACTTTTCCATTTTTTTTTCTCTTCTTGTACCTTTCCTGTGCCCATGCTTCCCAGTCTGCCTTTGCACCCTGTTAACGTCAGTTGCAACCTTCCAAAGACTAAAATTCCTTCCTCTATTCGCAGAACTTGTTACTATTGTCTGTTCTGGCAGTTATTGGTGTATTTCTTTCTTCCTGTACTCGATCCCTGTTGTCCCTGCCTTTCCCAAGTTTGAAAAATTTATTTGAGGGGCAGCCAGTACACGAGGAGGTTTTAGGATTGGAAGAGAGGCGGGTGTAGGAAAGACTTAGCTGTCATGTGATTTCTACCTCTGCCTGCCTTTCCTTGAATGTCATTTGGCTGATGTTTCCTGGTAGATGAAGAGACTTCCTGTTGTGGTTCTGGAGGGGGAGGGTGCTAGTCGGGAATAGCTGATGCTGGATTTGTTTGGCTTAGTGGAGGCTCGTTGGTTGGTTTCCAGCTCAGCTCAGGAGCTGGCATGTTCCCTCTGTGTGATTGTTTTGTTTCTGTCAGTGGACTGACCCTTCGTGTGAGAGCAGAGGAAGAGACTGGATTCTGCTGCTTATATTGTAAGAAAGGAAGTCATCATGGCTTTTTCTTAGCAGAAATAAGGAATGAAATGGTAGTTTTTCTGTGCCAACTTGTGAGCAGTCATATGAACTTGGAGACTGGCTCTTTGGCTACTCATAGGTGGTGAACAAATTGGAGGAGACAGAAAATCTTAAATCCAATTCATTAGTCTGAATGCCTAGTACATGTGAAAATGCTACTAATGAGTGTCTCATGATTGGTCTTAAATTGTGCTGAAGATGATCTAATACAGTAACTGGTGGTTTCAGGTCTTAAATTGTTCTGAAGATGAAATAGTAACCGGTTGTTTCAAGTATATGCTTCTCTGTATGCTGACAAATAGCGAGAAATTTAAAGAGATCTGCAGAAGAATTTAGTTATTCCTGATAATGTTGGATTGAGCGCAGAAGGGAGCTGACAGGATCTGTGGAATTAATCTGGTTTTGAATTGGTTTTCTGTTGTCTTAAGAGCCAAGTAATGCTAACCAGTAAGTTAACTCTGCTCTTGTGGAATCTTTGGGTCATGAATTACACTAAAACATGAATAGTTTTAGAAGCCATACCTGAAACAGCTGTTACTTTTGCGTTATCTTGGGCATCTTCATTTGTATCTAGAGCATTGCTAATATCTTCAGTAAAGGAACTGATTGGTAGGAACAGTTGGAACTGAAACAGTGGGAACAAAAGTCAGTTATAGGAGGTATTCCCAAATTAGAGAGACACACTTCATAGATTTGGTACAAGAATATGAACTTTTTCTTTAAAGTCATATCCAGACCTGAATTTGAATCTGTCAGGAAATGTGCAAAGTACTCCTTCCTCTAAATCCAGATGCTGTTGTAGAGATCTTAAGAAAAGAAGAACTCCATGTTTTGATTTACTGTATCATTGATGCTTTACATTTGGGATACTTTACATTACATATGTCCCAATAATGAAGGTGGTAGGGGAAACATATCTGCTCTTTTTGTGTGGCCTTTCTGTAGCAAATGTAGTGTCTTCATGATTGAAGCTGATAGTCTGTATTTCAAGTGCAGACAGCAGTATTACCCATGAGGCTTTATTAACTGCATTTTTTTTTTGTTATTACAATTGTTTTTAGTTCAGAGGAAACTTCAAGTATTAAGCCATTGGCATGTTGTGGAGGACAGAATCGCTTCATGTGTTTAAAGAAGCTTTGCACAGTAGTGCAACTATAAACCAAAGGAAGCCCTGGAACTCTGTGAACAGTATCACAGTATCTCAGAGCACAAACTGGTGATGGACTCCTCTAGACTCTAGGTGTACTCTGTTACCTGTACAGATATAAAAGTACTTCACTTCAACTTTGATCTTTGCCCAACTTGTGTTGCCTTTGTGTCTGCTTGCCAACCCTGTCTCTGAGTTGCATTCCATAATTGTTTCTTACTCTGCACTGCTACTTGCTAACATAAATGTGTGATTGCACATTTAATATCTCCCTTTTAATTTCTGAAGAGAAATTAAGAGTCCCCCCATCTGGCGTTCATATAGATGCAAGGAAAACAAGGTGTTTTTTTCTTACGTTAAAGAACTTAATTGTACAGTAGAAAGGGATTGTCAGAATAGTTTGTCGCGTCAGTTCTTGGATACAGTATGTGAAAACCTGACAATGATCTTAATATGACTACATGTATGTATATAATAGGAAATTATTTCATTGGCTTTCCTTCATAGAAGGGAAGGTGTATTTATACTACTGTTGCATTACTATTTTTTCTTCTTCAAGCTAGCAGAAAACCAATAATATTTTTTGTATATATACTAGAAGTTACTAATTTAATCTCAGCATTCTTCATAACTATTAATTTATCATACATAATTTTTTTTCCTACTCACACACTTAAACCAGATTTTTGTATTTAAGTAACATAGGATTGTTGGGAATTGAGTCTGACATGTTTTTAAAATCTCAGGATTATCTTTTTGAGGAAAATGTTTGGGTTTTTGATTTTTTTTGTTATTTGTTACACCTATACAAATATTAGAAGATAAGTTGCTTGATGTGTGCATTTCAAACATAAACAATATTGCCAAATTACTAAACTCTTTTGCTGTGGAATTTCTTGCCAAACTCCGGGTTGCTTTTATATACTATGAAAATATAGATGACAGTCTTGCAGATAAATCTGTGTCAAAATCTCTTTCCTAAGGATTTATGTTGTAGCCTGGTTGTAGTTGCAAGTAATCCTAGCCCTGATGCTCAGTTAAGTTTGTATTTGCAGCTCTGTGTGAATTTGCAGGGGAAGACCAGCAAACTTTGTATCTTTTTTTAGTTTATTATGGATTTCCTACTTAAGACCAGTTATTTTACTTATAAAGAGTAAGAGAACTGGATAGTAAGTAAGTGTATGAATGAATGTCTTATCAAAAACTCATATTTGTCATTTGCTTTTAGTTTTCTCTTGAAAAAAGACCTCACAATAACAAGTATCCATCATTTAAAGTAAAGTGTCTCACCTGTTTTGCAGGTAAATAAATAGCAAAACAAATCACATATGAAATGTCACTGCTTTTGAATGGATATATTACTCTTCAAGCTAATAGTTTGGGATTTTTTATTAATTCAACAAATTCTGCATAATTTTTTTAAGTGGAAGCTTTTTGTACTGCATTTCTAGTACCGCTGTGATAGGATTTCAAGTGCAATTTGCAGATGTCACTTTGAGTTTCTTGACAATTAAAATGATGTGAGATAACTATACTAAGCTTTTTATATCATTCATATCAGTAGTATTGCTAGTGGTGCTGCTTATGTTTGCTGAAATATTTTGTCTTGTTCAAAACAGCTTGCTATGGAATTGTTCAAGTACCCACTGGACCATGGTTTTGCAGGAAGTGTGAATCTCAGGAAAGAGCAGCCAGAGTGGTATGTGTTTTGTTTATTAAGTAATTCTGGTTATAATGCTTGTGTGGATAATGTTACCCAAGTGTTGCAGTAATAGTAGAAAAGAGCTTACCTTTCTATTGTAATTCCAGCTAGGTGCTGCTCAGAAAGACCGTTTTTCTTCTTATTTTTAAAGTGGAAATACATAATTGTCTCTTAAATGTTCAGACAGGTTCAAGGTCTCTGTGTTTTTTTATTTTTTAGGTGGTGGGAATTTTTTTAGTTTGTTCTTTTTTTGGTGTTCCAACCATTTAAAGGATTTTGCTTTTATCTATGATGTAGGTTTTGGCTAATTTTATCAGTTTAGCACTTATATAGTTAGGTACAGGAAGGAAGTAAAATCTCTGTCCAGTTGTCTTTTACAGCAGCGATTGCCAGTTGAAAGCTTCAGTTTAGGAACACTTGACCAATGAGTAGTGTTGTTAATTTCAAAATCTAATGCTTACTTGGAATATGATACTTGCAACTGAAGAAACATTTTCTTTCTCTGATTTTCAGATTTTTTTATGGTAAATATTGGGAATTCAGATAATGCTTTTTTCTTTTTTTCACCTTGATTATATGAGGTTTTGTTTTGGTCAGACTTGTTTGTTGTTAGATCAAACTGCATGATATCAGGCATTTTTAAAAAAGGAGAATCACATTTCTTCCTAATTGGCACTTTATAGTTTGTATTCCAGCAAAAGATAAACTGAGAGAAGTGAGAGTATTTGGAAAGACTAAGCTGTTCCTTTGCCTCTGAAAAAAAGTTTAGTTGTACGAGAAGGTGGTGTAGCATCTTAGGGCAGTGTGTAAACTGTTTCTGACTTTTCATATCTAAAAGCAAATGAAGAGTCAGATACCAAATTTTCAGTTACTGTCAGTGTCTGTTGGAGTGTTTACATGAGCTGCTTGCTGTACCTATTTCCTTTTCTAATTTAAAGTACTATAGAAATGGTAGGAAGACTTAATGCTGTATGAATTTTTGGCAGAGGTCTAAAGAATCTCGTTCTTCTTTTTCCCAACTTGCCACTAATGTTTTCATAATGCCCTGGTAACTGAGACCTCGCTACTTCTTGCAAAGCAGACCTGTTGGTGGGAGAAAGAAGGGATTGATTTCTGTGTGCTCTTCAAATATTTGTCAACAGAAGAGAAAACCCTTTCTGAAGAAAAGCTATTTCATTCTTTTCCTGGGAAGACCATCAGCAGTGTAAAGTTTTAAGAGTGGCACTTTTTAGTGTTGCTGAGTTTGATATCTACACGTTAATGGCAAAGTTAAAAATATAAAGACGGGGGAAAGAGAGCTGGTGGCTATAAAGAGGATTTTTCAGGTGCATGATAGGGAATCCTCATCAGCATTTAGAATATAGTTATTCCTGGCTTCTTGTGGCATAAGAAATGAAGAAGAACTGTACAGAGTTCTACAGTAAATGATGTCTTACTGTATTCTGATAATTTCTTGAGTTTACCAATGACAATTGCTTTGATAGGGATATTGCTTGTACTTAACTGAATCCTCTGCCTGGTGCATTCTGTTCTTGTTTCTACTGAACAGGGTCTGTTTAGTTGAACAGGCTGATTGCTGGTTTTGTTTTGAAAAAAAAATCCCATTTGTAATGTAGTGTAGATTTAAGTGGTTCTCAGGTCAAACTAATTGCATGTGAGGTATAATAGATTAATAACAGCTGAGATTTTAGCATGTTAGTTAAAAACATAGTGACTGTATTTGAGGTGCATCTTGGAGAAGATCTTAACATTCAGAAACTAAACTGAAGCCTTGACTTCAGTATTGAATTTGGAACTTTACTGTAACCAGTTTGTCAGACACAGAAGTTTTATTTTTTATATCAGACACAGAAGTTTTGTATTTTTTTGCAAAAGCAAACATGGTCATCATCACTGTATGAGACTGAAACTTAAGTTTTCTTCTTGGTGTTTTTGTCTCTAAACAAAACCAGAATTAAATTTATCACATTACATTTAATATGCTTCTGCTTACTTTTAATCTTAAAAAGATCTCAGTCCTGCAACTAGGCATATTTTTCCATGCTCATGCTCCCTGTGTTGTGTATTTTTGGGGTGTAGGGGTTTTTGTTTTTTGATTTTTTTTTTTTAATTTATTAAGCTGCAGTTACTGGGCAAATAAATTCATTCTGATAAGAAACTGTGGTTAATTGTTCACACTTAAGTTAGGCTTGCTTCAATGATGGAAAGATCTAGACTGACGTAGGAGCACATAACCCAAGCTGGTGGGTCCCCAGAGAAGTTCACTTAACTGCAGATAAGGGCAGTTGGCTTCCCATGTACCTTTACCCATTATACACTGATATTTATTGTGTTCCCTTTCTTCTGTGTGCTGCTGCTAAGGTACATACTGAGTGTGAGTAAAAGTGGTGGCTGATTTTTATTTTTCAGACACACAAGCCTCCTGGCTGGCTGACTTCTGTGTTTTTGTTGGTGAGGTGGTAGCCAGCATGTTGGGTTTTGAATGGTCAGTCACTAGTTGGAAAGTGCTGTTCTGTGCTGGACAAGTCATACTGAGTTTTGACTCCAGCAGAATCATGCTTTTCTGTTGTTTGAGAGAATCACTGACTTTTCATAAACCTGAACTGTTTGGATAATGGACATATTGAGGTGACTGTGTAAGCTTTTAGCTCTTGCTTGAAAAGTCTTAGTTTTCTCTAAATCAGCTAATTTATCTTAGCTGACCTGTGGTGAGCTTGGAACGTGAATCTCTGCAAGATGGCTGGCAACTGCTCCCTGCTTTGTCTGTATTAGCACTGGCTCTTACTACCCTGCATAGTGGGCCCTTTCAGTGTCTTCAGATGTACCTGAAGTTCTGAGTCAAAAAACAGGGCAGATAAAGTTGATGCAGGAAAAGCTAATATTGGGGTCTGTGTGAGGATCTATATGGAGTAGTAGGTAAGGAGCTTTGGGTCCTGGTTTGAGAAATGGGATGGTGCATATATGTTGTCCAAGGGCTGATAGTTCTGATATCCAAAGAGAGACTGGAGAAACTAAGTTTAGGAATTGTTGCACAACTGTTGTTCAGAAAGACCTTTTTTCCCCCATAATCCTGTTATGTGTCAGATGTCTTCCTTGATGATCTGGCGTTTAAATAGACCTTGTGTTTATGGTTTACTATAAGCTACCACTGTTCATACTCATCATGAAGGAGCTGCAGTAATCTGTGTGACAGAGATACCAGGCAGCACAGAGGTGTTCAGTGTTTGTAAGATTAGCTTGGTCAGGCTTTTTAGCTGTGTGTAGGGGTGTTCCTTGTGAATCCAGCTTGATTCAAAGACACCAGAGCTCAGTGCTTCATATATAACTTCAGAGTTATGGATTCCAGAAAGTTTTACTACCTCAAAGTGCAGCTCAGGTGCTATATGTGAGGAGCTCAGGTACTACATGTGAGGTCAGACTGCTTACATTACAGGTGAATTACTATTACTCTAATGTCATAAACGTGGTGTTTTTTTCACTTGACATTTCTGTAGGTGGTTGGTTTTTTTTTTTTTTTTTAATGAATTGGGTTATGAAGTTGAGTGCAGTCCTGGCCCAGAACTGAGTCAACGCATTTGTGTGACACTACAGCTTGTCTAATAAGCCACCTGGATTTTAGTCCTGGGGAATGTGTTGAGGGGGCTGTGACTCCCTGTGGAGATAGCCACATAAGGCTTGAGATAGTATCCATCTGGATCTCAGCACAGTCTGGCATAACTGGAGTCTCTGTACTTGCACATGTGTTTCTTGGAACTTGGTGTGGAGACAGAAAGACTGTCGTTACAGAGTAAGTTTAGATCATACAGTACTTAGTACTGAAGGATTCAGGGCAGTAGAAATGCAGCTTACACTGTTTACCTCCACATCCAGTTCACGAACATTGTGCACTCACAGTGGTAAGTTCCTTCTTGTTGTCCTGCCAGACCTGAGCTGTTCCTGCATCTGCTGCACAGATGACCCACATTCTGAATGCTTGAGTTTTAATTTTTTTTAAAAAATCATTAATATAGCAGGAGTTGTAACTCTCTCCAAATCTTCTTTTTTTAAAAAATCTTTTTATTAAAAAAAATCTTTCATCGTGCATCTACAAATTTTTTTTTTTTTGTGGAGTTGCTCATAAGAGTTGTTTGATGTATCCATAGTTTAACACCTCACCCCCCCGCATTACGTAGTATAAAACAACCATAGGGGTAGTATTACTTGCCTTTTGCCTAAAACAGAAAGAAGCAAAAAAGGAGGAACTAGGAATGTAGCCTTTCAATATGCAGACAGGTTTGTGATCAGAGCTCTGACAGCTCTGGCTCAACAGGCTTCCTGGAGGGGAAGTGGGATCTCTGTGGTTATTACACCCGTATTTGTAAACTAGAATGAGTGCCGATAAATATGGTCACAATAAAGGTGAACTAAACTTTTAGAAGAAAACTTGCTGTTTTCTTTTTTCTTCAGTTTGAAATACTGTCCACCAATTAGGACTAGTATACTATGCAGTCTCTGTGAAGATATCTCTTGAAATAATTCTTCAAGAAATTTTGAAATTTGAAATGAATGTGTGTCCATAATTTTTCATGAAGGACACTTTTATATAAGAATATTACTACACCTACTTTTGAGAATACAGTAACAAATATTGGTTAAAAAATTGCTTTAGTTTTGGGTGTACAACAGGAAGATTGATCTGTGTACTTTTGTTATTTGTATGGCTTTTACAGAAACACAGTCTTACCTTTTATGAATGACTGTGCAGTCTAGAAGGCAGTGAATGTTAGTTTGTAACTGGATATCTTGAATAAAAAGTCTCCCTAAAGGTACTTATGCAGAACATGTTGTATTGGGTTTGTATGACATAATTTTGTTAGCGAGGGGGTTACAGGAGTGATTTCTCTGAGAAGCTGCAGAAGCTTCCCCTGTATCTGACAGAACCAAAGCTGGTCGGGACGGACCCGCTGCTGGCCAAGGCTGAGCCAATCAGCAACTGTGGCAGTGCCTCTGAGATAACACATTTAAGAACAGATAAAAAACCCCCGAGCCAACAGAAACTGCAGCCGGAGAGAGGAGTGAGAATATGTGAGAGAAACAACTCTGCAGACACCAAGGTCAGTGGAGAAAGAGGGAAGGGGGAGGAGGTGCTTCAGGCGCCGGAGCTGAGATTCCTTTGCAGCCAGTGGTGAAGACTCTGGGAAGGCAGGCTGAGATTCCCCTACAGTCAATGGAGGCCAACAGCAGAATGGAGATCCACCTGCAGCCCATGGAGGACTCCACAACAGAACAGGTAGATACATGAAGAAAGCTCTGACCCTGTGGGAAGCCTGCAGTGGAACAGGCTTCTGGCAGGAATTGTGGACCCATGTAGAGAGGGCCATGCTGGAGGAGGTTTGCTGGCAGGACTTGCAACCATGTGGGGATTTCACACTAGAGCAGTCTTCTTACGGGACTGCTTCCCATTGGAGGGGCTCACGCTGGAGCAGTTTGTGAAGAACTGTGTTCTGTGGGAAGTACTCATGTTAGAGAAGTTGGTGGAGGAATGTCTCCTGTGGGAGGGACCCCATGCTGGAGCAGGGGAAGAGTGAGGAGTTCTCTTGAGGAGGAAGCGACAGCAGCGTGTGATGAATTGATCACAGTTGCCATTACCCATCCCCCTGTGCTGCTGGGGGGGAGGAGGTGGTGAAATGGGGATTGAAGTTGAGCCTGGGAAGAAGTGAAGGGTAGGGAGAAGGTGTTTTAAGACTTAGTTTTTATTTTCTCATTACCGTACTTTGATTTGATTGGTAATAAAATAATTTTCCCCCAAGTTGAGTCTGCTTTACCCATAACCGTAACTGGTGAGTGATCTCTCCCTGTCCTTATGTTGACCCAAGAGCCTTTTGTTCAATTTCTCTCCCCTGTCCAGCTGAGGAGGGGAGTGACAGAGCAGCTTTGATGGGCATTTGGCATCCAGCCAGGATCAATTCACTACAGACTGTCTTGGTACCATAGATGGGGCATGAGGAAGTCAAGATAAGGATAGTAATTGGGAGAGGTAGTGAGCAAAATTTGGACTGAAGAGAGCTAGAGAGAGGAAAACAGAGCTAGAGAGAGAAAAGTGGAATGATTGTGGAGAATGTGTGTTGTTCTCATTGGGGTAAAGGTGAAAATTCATATTTTGGAATACTGTTGATTGAGTGATGTGTGTTTCTGGTCCATTATATAGTAGGTGAGTGTTGTTGCTTTGCATTTCGTGAGTACAAGAAAGTAGTTTTTCCCATGCAGTATTTGTTGGTGTATGCAGTGAATACAGACCCATAACCTTATTGTACTGCAGTTCAAAAGATGACAGACTTGCTTAGCGTTGTGTAGTGTCTGGTCATCAAGGTTAGGAGCACAACAAGTGCAGAAGGTGCTGCAGAAGTGCGATGTAGTTTCTGTGTGCTTTCCCCTGCATATCAAAGTGGGAGTATTAAAGCCATTTCTGATTGTACTTCCTTCATGGGTTTTTTTTGAGTGTCCTGCGTTTTTCCCTTCTTGTGTGTGTGTGTTGTACTTGGTTTCTAAATATACAGCTGAGCTCATAAACTTACTTGAAGCACTTCATTACAGCACAAAAGGTCTACTACCTTTTTTTTTCCAAGTTTTGATTAGCTGCAGTTTGCCTAAATGTACATGTAATTCGTGCAGTAATTTATAATTACATTATGCTAATTATGGATACATACAGTATTCAGGCTTTAAAACAGTGTTCCGTCACTCAAGTAGTACGTGATCAAAAATATTTTAACATAGATATCAATACAGCAGGTACTTTAGTAAATGGTCTAAAGGTTCTGTGGCAAAATTATTAACTAAAGTGAGACTAGAGCAAAACACTTTCCCTTACAGGAATCGCTTAATTCTTATGTGGAAATGTTTTATGACTGTTTGGTCCATTGTATTCACTGGCAGAAGTAGTGTCTCAAATAAACAAGGAGTTCCTCAGCTGTGAGAAACCTTACTTAAAATGCATGCTAGAAATCTTTAGGATAAAACTGTGGTATGTTGCAGAAGAACACTGAAGTGTACATACTATATTTTCTTCGTGTAGATAGAATTGGGCCAGTAGCATACTTTCAGGCTGGTAAGAAAAACTTGGATATGTAGTTGGAAATGCAGTCAAATGTGACAGGCATTTCTCATATCCCCCCGATGCTTTCCACTAAAGATCAATGTGTGAATCTTAAAAACTTCATGTATGTTTATATTCTGGATTCTTACAACATTTAGCAGGGCTTACTAGTCTTTGATTTGTAGTGGGAGATGTATGGTTTTGGACTTTAGAAGTTGGAGTAGCCAGATCATGGTATGGGCTGTGTGTCATCTTCATGTTGCACTGTACTCGACGTTCTCTCTCTTCTAGTTATCTTACATATATTGAGTAAAAGTATGTTTAAATGTCACCTGTAGCATGTACTGACTGGATGATCCTTTGTCACGTTAAAAGGGGCAGAAAAGAAGAATTTTCTGTCCAACCTGTATTAATATACTTTTTGTCTATCAGTGTCCAAGCCCCAGGAGATCAAAGCCTTTTAATGTCCGAAACAGTCTGTTAGCATCTCACCTAATGAGACTCCGCTTAACGGGTTCGCTGAGACAGACTTTTGATTCTCCTAAGTGGAGTCCTTTTTATATAAGGACTGCTCTTAACAGCGGTAGAAAAATCCCTCAGCAGGTTTCTCCCATGAGTTATTTCACCATCAACAAAACTGTCAGCACCTAAAAACGGACTCACTCTAACAGTTCACTAAATCACATGTTTATTAATAAAAATTTGTGACAGTTGATGGGGTTTGTTGGGTCTGGAATAGGGTCTAACTGCAGAAACACACTTAAACTATATAGTAATAATAATGCTGCAAAGCATAGGCACACACCCTAAAGCAAAAGCAACTTACAAATAAGTAAGACAATTTACAAAGAATAAGTAAAGCAAAAAACTTAAGTGCACACTATAAAGCAAAATCAACTTACAACGAAGTAATAAGTAAAAATTTTAAAGTACTTTGGAGCAAAAGTAAAATTAGTCAATATGTATAAAGCAATTGTTCACCTCAAGGTGTCCTGAGAAGGTGGAGGAAGAAAAGGTAGCCCATTGGTTACCTCCACAGAGTTGATGGAACTTCTCCCCGATTTTTGCTTATGTCCACTCTCTTTTTATACCTTTTTCTTTAGGCAGTTTGAGTGGCTATAGTCAGTAAACTAATTTTGGGGTGATAGACAGATGAAATATACCCAAGGGTCCACTTCTGAGTTCCCAGCAGCCAGGATGTTTGCAAAAAAAGGCTGTGTTATATCCATATCACTCCTCTCTTCGGTTTAATCCTTTATGAGTTTCTGGGAATGTCTCCCCAGGTGCTGGGGTTTTTCAGGAAGCCATCAGGAGAGGTTTTTTTCTTCTTTTGTGTGGCCTTATCTATCACCTTACAGTCTTGGAAGAATGCTGATTTGCATGTTGAGTGCCTCTAATCTTCTTGTCATAGTCTGCAAATTTATTATCTGTAGTAGATGTTTTTGACAGAGCTAACTGAATCTGCATATATTTTTATCTGATGCCTTGATAGAAAGAACTAAGTTGAGTCTCTTTAATTTATCCAGGTATAAACCCCAAAATGCTTCAGGTAGTCAGTCTGTTTTTCTTTTACTTGTCAACTGTCTGCTTTAAAAAAAAAGTTCTTTCCTTCTCCTGGGACAGATGACTGAATAGACATGGGGCAGAGATTTGGCAAATTTGTCAGCATCAAGAAATGGTTATTTGAAGATGGAGATGACTTAATTTCCTAAGTTGTCAAGTTGCAGAACATAGCACTTTGGAAGAGAATAAATGACAGCATGCGTTCGTTTGCTCTATTAGTGGTGTCAGCCAGTTGGGGATTCTTAGATGTGGCAGAAGATCTTTTGATTCCTGTTGGTTCTTTAACTGTGGTTTATAAACGCTGGAGTCTGGTGTGAATCATAGGTTGGAATCATTAGAACTTTTGTTTGCTTCTCTTTGGATACTTTGAAAAATTCCCTAGTTAGCTACTTGCTGACTTCTGCTTCAAATCATTGCATTGTTGCAAGCTATCATTTATAGAGCCATTTAGATCAAAATAGTGAAGGTGGGTGTTTTGTGAGTTTATAGGTAAGGTCTTAAGATACTGCAGGTTAAGACAATTGATAAGGTATATTGCTATCCCATTGTAGTTAAGAAACTAAAGAAAATGTGGATTTGGTTTTGTAGACAGCAGTTTCTTCTTTGGCTGGATCATGTATTTCTAAAGAAGCTTTTGGAAAAGGGGTGTGCAGTTCATCCTTTTTGCTGTACTGAGCAAGTGAAAAATGAACTTCTGACTCTGGCAAGTATTATGAAGCATGGGTGTTAAAATAGATATAAACTCTAATGGGAATTTTTAGACTACCTAACTGGTTTTAAGGAAAAAATACACTTCAGAAAAAGACTTCAGGGACTGAGAGGTCGATCTTCTCTGATTAGTCTTTGTACGTTGGCAGCAGTGATTTTGCTTCCAAGAAGATGGCTTGAAGGAGTGAATGGAAGGATGAGATGTCACTATGTTCTGAGGGCTGGGGTAAGTTATTGCCAGCAGATGTAGACGTGGTCAGTCTGGTGCACATCCTGTTGCTGGGTCTGTTCTTGTGCAAACGGCCTGTGAATTCTCATCTATTGATAGAATTTATGCCAAGATCTAAATTTCCAGATAAAAATGTCTTGGCACCAGCATATTGGTTTGCACTGCACTGCAAATTATCTGTGGGTTTTTCTTTTTGTTGTCGGGTCTTGCAAAAGCTGTTCTTTGTAGGTATTTGTTCTACTGTAGATAGCCTCTGATTAGCTGAATTTGAGTTAGGTTTTTTATTGAGTATTTAGTTGTCTCCTGTTCTTAATTTCAGTTAGCACACTTTTATTGAAGTGTCTTTAGAGTACGGTGTCTCTTTATAGATGGAGCTGTGTTTGCATTGGTTGTTAGTACCATATTTGCCTGAATCTAACACAAATTAATCAATAAAATTATCTCATTTTTTTATGGGTTTATTAGGGGAAAACAATTTTTCCTCTTTTCAGTGTTTTACATTGCAATGTACATGTGTTATTTTTTTTTTTTTCCTATCAAAGAAAAGACATTAGGGTAAGAAGGATGTGGAAAGTATAAAAGGAAATTAAAAAATATGAGACTCTTTCCTCTGGAGAAAATGAAATACTCATTTCACTTCCTTTAGGGGAGAAGGAAAATAAATAACAAAAACGTTTTGAGCTTAAAAGATAGTTTTTCATCAAAAAAGTGAATGAAGAGCTTCAAATATTTATGTATATGACGTATGTGAAGCATTGGTATCACTGAATCTCTAGACATGATTTGTACTAAATTTGATATCCTGAGCTGTTAAAGCTATTTTCTAGGTATCTTTTTCTTTTCCCAGGACTTTTGTGTTTTTGACAGCAATGAGTATGTGTTTGTCAGCATTAAATTGTTTTACATTAACTAAAATAACTACCTATATGGAGATCTTTACCCTTTTAAACCACGTTTTAGACCTGCGTTAAGATATAATGAAGGCATTATATTACTATTAAGGTATTACCTGAAGTAGTGCTGTGTAAGTAGTACTATATATATATCCATAGCATATTTGAAGTCTGTAGAGTTGGGATTTTTAAATGTATGTATGTTTCTCGTGACACTCAAGGATGAAACCAAATGGTGTGGGATACTGATAAAGGCAGGTGAAGCTGTAGCACAGAACTTGGGAGATGAGTACCTAGACACAGTCAGTTGTGCTGCAAGGCTTTTGCAGCTACTGATTAATGGGAGTCAGGGCTCAGAGCATCAGGGGCTGCCAGCTGGAAAGCCATTGATCAGAAACTAACCCTCTGATCATCTGCTTTGCTTTGCTTACCTTTGGAAATCTGTCCATGTGCTTTGGTGAAGTGTATTAAGTTACTGCATTTAGATATATTTAGAAACACCCAGTGCATTGCATGCTGTAAAATAGATACATTTGAAAGCAAATTCAGAAGTAAAGCAATAAAAGGACTTCTGCTTGACAATTGACTCTTTCCTCCTTAGATTAATTTAAAAAAAGTCGTAAGAATTGGATGGATTCATAGAATTAAACAGTGGTTAAGGTTGGAAAAAGCCTAAGATCATTGAATCCAACTGTTAACCCAGCACCATTCTATTTACTGCTAGACCATGTCCCCAAGTACCACATCCACATGTCTTTGGAATGCTTCCAGGGATGGTGATTCTGCCGTTTCCCTGGGTAGCATGTTCCAATGCCTGACCACCCTTTCAATGAAGAAATTTTTCCTAAAATCTAAACCTCCTCTGGCGCAACTTGAGGTAGTTTCCTCTTGTCCTATCGCTTGTTAGCTGGGAGAAGAGACCAACCCCCACTCCCCTCTGTCCTCCTTTCAGGTAGTTGTAGAGAGTGGTAAGGTCTGCCCTAATCCTCCTTTTCTCCAGGCTGAACACCCCCAGCTCCCTCAGCTGCTCCTCATCAGACTTGTGCTCCAGACCCTTCAACAGCTTTGTTGCTCCTCTCTGGACACGCTCCAGCACCTCAATGTCCTTCTTGTAGTGAGGGCCCCAAAACTCAACACAGGATTGGAGGTGCAGCCTCAGCAGTGCCAAATACAGGGGCACAGTCACTGTCCTGGTCCTGCTGGCCCCACTATTGCTGATCCAGGCCAGGATGCCACTGGGCTTCTTGGCCACCTGAGCACTGCTGGCTCACGTTCAGCTGCTGTTGACCAGCACCCCCAGGTGCTTTTCTGCTGGGCAGCTTTCCAGCCACTCTCCCCCCACCTGGAGTCCTGCACTGGGTTGTTGTGACCCAAGGGAGGGACCCGGCACTTGGCCTTGTTGAACCTCCTACCATTGGCCTATTCCCATGGATCCAGCCTGTCCAGATCCCTTCGTCGAGCCTTCTTGTCTGTAAACTGACCGAGGGTGCCCTCGATTCCCTTGTCCCGATCATCAGTAAAGACATTAAACTGGACTGGCCCCAACACTGATCCCTGGGGAACACCCCCGGGGGGAGCAGGTGCCAGTTGGATGTAACTCCATTCACCAGCACTCTGGGCCCGGCCATCCAGACAGTTTTTAGCCAGTGAAGAGCCCACCCAGCCAAGCCATGAGCAGCCAGCTTCTCCAGGAGATGCTGTGGGAAACAGTGCCAAAGGCTGTACTAAAGTTCAGGCAGACATCCACAGCCTTTTCCTCATCCACTAAGCAGGTCACCTTGTCAAAGAAAGAGGTCAGGTTGGTCAAGCAGGACCTGCCCATGTTGGCTGGGCTTGATTTCCCTGGTTGTTCTGCACATGCTGTGTGATGGCACTCAAGGTGATCTGCTTCGTGACCTCCCCGGCACTGAGGTCAGGCTGATAGGCTTGTAATTTTCTGGATCTTCCTTCCATCCTTTCTTGTAGATAGGTGTCACAGTTGCTAACCTCCAGTCAACTGTGATCTCCTTGGTTAGCCAGAGCTGCTGGTAAATGGTTGAAAGTTGCAAGCTCCTCCACCAGCTCCCTCAGTAACCTCATGTGGATCCCATCCAGCCCCATGGACTTGTGGATGTCTAAGTGGCATAGCAGATCACGGACCATTTCCTCCTGGATTATAGGGTCTTGATTCTGTTCCTCATTTCTGTCTTCCAGCTCATGTTTCACTAAAATGTGAACTAAAATTTGCAAAAACAATTGGATTTAACCGTTCTTCCGTTTAAATAACAAATAACAGGAGCAGCAGAATAAAATGTTTTGTCTGACAACTTTTAACTCCTGTTGATGAAAGAATTGGAAGAGGTTGTGTCAGGTTTCAAGAACTGTGATGCTGATTTTATGTAACTTACTATTTTATTATTTGTAACTTTATGGATTATTTATTGCAATGTCTTGAAGTTGTTTCCTTCAGTTAAATACTGTTGGGGTTTGGGGTTTTGGTTTTTTTCCCCCCTGTTGTTAAGCAATATGAAATAGTAATTCTGTGATCAAAAACTACTTTGGAGAATAAAAACTGTTCTGGAAGTGTGTCATGCTGGGTACAGTACACCTTGGCAAGGAAAATAAGCTTCTAAACTAAACAGTTTGTGTATATGTCTGATGCCTATTAAAAATCTTGGAATATATGAGTATCAGGGAAATATCAAAACAAAATTGACCTAATAAATATGTTTGGATCTGGACCCAAGAAATCTGTCTATATTACTACTGACATTAAATTGATCTGTTTCAGGTGTGGTGTATGTTTTCTTAAAATTTATTTATTATTTCAAATAAGGCCTTTGATTGGACTTCCACTCTCATTTATAGCCAGTGTAGGTGATGCCACCTCCTGAACCAGGGTAGTTATATGCTTCATATCCTTTCCCACCTCCGTATCTGTGTTCCTGTTACATTTGTTATCTGACATTGTTGCATATGGGCTTACGGAAAGGTGGCTCAAAGAAGTGATCTGGCTGAAAAAAAAAATTATTTCTAAGTTGCTGATTAGGATTTTCATATAGTCAATTGAATGCTTTTCCCAGAGCAAGGAAGGCAGAAGGAAGTACACAGCAGGGGATGGCCAGTGATCTTCTCCTGGCAGCAGTGTTCAATAATGTTACCTTAAAGAGAGCCTGAAGTAAAGTCAGCTGGAACTGCAGCCTGATTTCTAGGCTAAGTTTAAGGGATTGTGGTCTGTTTATTTTCTGTAGATCTTCTTGTGTTATTTAGGTTAACAGGTCATATTGAGAGACACGTTTTATTGCCTCCTTGCAATGCTGGGAATTCAGTCCTGCAGGACTTTACTTGGTTGACAGTGATTATTCAGGTGAATGGTTCCATTGGCCTAGCTTGGACCGGAATTCAGTAAATTACTTGCACAAAAATTCTTTGACCTTCATTTTCTTAACAAGAGACAGCATATAATGGATGTCTGCAGATGATGCTTTATGAATGTACTCCAAATTTACAGAACCCTGAGGGAAGAACAGTGTTATATACCTGTTATTATTTTCTTTCTTCTCTCCTACTTGTATAGTCTTGTTCCTGTCTCTATCTTTCCTATCTGCCATGTGCCATGTGCTCTTCATTTAATATGAACCAGGTAGTCTCTTGGATTAAACCAGCTTCTTTATGCCTTTCCAGTTGAAAAATTGGTAGAGTTAGGTTAACCAAAAACACGTGAGTAATAAGATTTGGCTAATATTATCCACTGCTGGTTAAGGTGGATAGTCCTGGTGAAAATTGAAAGGCATTTTTATCTAAAATAGAGGGAGAACTCTTTGTGCTACAATGCAGTGGAACCAAGTTTGACTGTAACTGATTCAGTATAGGAAATTGGAACTATTTAGCTTATTCTTCTTATTTTCACTTTCCAGTCTTGGAACTTTTTTCTGATGGATATCTTCAGTGGATACCTCACATCTGTTTTGTTTTTACTGTTCTTTATTTCTTCTTGGTTATTTTTACTTTTTTAATGTCAGGCAAATAAACGTTTCTTTCACTTTTTGTATGGGTCTCTCATGCTCCTGACCACTTTAGTTCTCTGCTGGGTGACGTTTTAAAGATTGGACTCCTCGGGAAGCAGTGGGTTTTTCATCAGGCCTAGGCAGTCTCAATTCACCTGAACATCAAGGTTATAGGATCAGTCTTCATTTGCTTAATTAAGTTGCTGTTTATGTAGCTCAGAAGTGAGTTGTGACAGTCACACTGTCAGACTGTTCCAGCTGCACAGTTTTGAGAGTGGTTTTACTTTAGTCCTCTACAGGAGACCTCATAGTCCAAAGCAATTCCTGCAGAGAGTTCACCCAAGTTCTGCTTGAACAGAAGCTAGATCCACGAACTAGGCTCTTCCACCAAAGAGCTGCAAAAGTGAGATGTCCATGTTACACTCTGTAAGGACAGGAAGGAAAGGGATGATATGTTCTACAATTTCATTCAGTGTTTCTTCAGCCAGTATTTGTCTTTTTCACTCCTCTTCAGATCTACTTCAGCTGACTGTACCTGCTGCACCTCCTTACTATAGGACTAGTGCCCTTCAGCACACCAAAGGATGTGGTTATTCTCTTGGATCGCCGTCAGCCTCTTTAGTGTTCACATTTGCACAGCTTAACCTGCTGATGTTTATCTGAATTGTTGATCAGTCATAGCAGCTTGCTGTATTTATGCTGTGGTATCTTGTGAGTGTTGTGTGTGCTGCCTGCCCCCTCCGCCCCCCACAGCTAGTTTAGTAGTTCCCCACAGTGTTTTTGAATGCTCAGAGAATAAATCTGCGTCAGAAATCCTCTGCCAGAGATAAGATTTAAAACACGCAACTGGAGAAAAGAGCCCTGCCGTGCTCTGTGTGCTCAAATATTAGAGACCATCTGTATGGATGGTCACATTATTCCATGTACTGTGTTTCATCATCAATATACATGACAAAAAGGTTAAAACTTTATTCCATCCATTTCAGAACTATTAATAAAGTGTAAAATAAAGGAAGAATTTGCTAAGGGATGAGGTTTGCTGTTCCCACCTGGCAAAGCTACTGGTGTTACTATGTGGTGTATATTGAAACTTGGCAGAGCAGAATTGGATGACAGATTAGAATCTGAGAATGTGGAGGCTGGGAAGGAGTTAGATTCATAACTAGAGAAAGGAGTAGAAGGGATCACTGTCTGGTGTATTAGTTTACTAGGATGCTACTTTATTTCAGATTGTACCCAGAATTCATGGTACCAGAAGTGCTCTGTGTCATTAGAGTGCAGATGTCACTGCAGAGTTGCCCACCTCCAGCAGGGTGAGAGCTGAGTGCGGGCATCCTGCTCCCTGCCAGTAGGAGGATACTCTGCAGAACTCTCTGCACTGAAGTTTCCTCCTGCTGTCAAAGTTCCCTCCTCCATTTCAGCTTTCTGTCTTGCATCTTCTCTGATTGTAGCCAGCACTGCAGAGAACTAATTGGGGAAGGCCTAATGGACCTGAGTCCTTTTGGCAATAGGAGGCAAAAATAAATCAGGTGAAGCTGAAGCTGAGCTCTGATGAGACTGAACGGAGCATGCTTAACTCTTCCGCATAAAGGACTAGTTCAGTTCCTTGCAGCTTAGTGTCCTGGAATCATTTTGGTTTATTTTGTGATGAAGTTTGCTCAAGGAGCTTGCTAATTTTTTGATTACTAATGCTGCAGTGCAGTGGCTCCCCGTCTTCAGTTTTGCTGGTGCAACTGATTGTGGGTTTATTCTTAAATTGCATCAGTGATGTAGCCTGAAATAAAAATGTTAAAAAGTTCATTTTACTCCATTTCACTGATCTGGTTTAAGGAGTAGGCCTATAGAGATAGCTGTGTCAGCAGCTGAGGGAGTGGTGGAGGGAAGAAGAAAACCTCCTAGACTGGTTTTACCTCTAGTGAAAATGTATGTCAAACTTCCACAGGCTTGCAGAGGTGGGGCAAGGTAGACTATGCTAGCAGCTTCCCTGCCTCAGATATATCATCTTTTCTCACTGGCTTTAAGCTGCCTGCTTGCAGCTTTGGGGTGGGAACAAACTTTAATGCTCTGTTACTGTCAATACATACCAGGCTTCTTGCATAGGTAATCTGGTTCAGTGTATGATACATTCACTGAAATGAAACTACTACTACTGTGTGTTTTGCAGCACTTGGTATTTAATATTTTAAGAGCCGATGTGTTAAGATACAGCTTAGCTCACATATATACTGCATATGTAGGATTTTGTTCAAAATGAACTGATCAGTTCGTTTTAGTGTCTTGACTTTAAAAAATGAAAGAGGTGTAATGCTTCCAGTCTACAGGCATCTTAGGGAATGATTCAGAAGTTTTCAACCACTTTTATATCTTAATTTCACCATAGACTTAATGCTGCCTTTCAGTAGATTGCTGCTCGTTTTAGCGAGTGAACATAAGGGAGAGATAAGCAAAGCAGAAGACAAAAGAATCTTAAAGATTCTTCTTTCTGTGTGCAGCTCTCTATGCCAATACACTGAGCAAAAATAATTTAAAAATTTTTCTCTTCTACTGGTTCTGAAAGCCTCTTTGCTGCTAATATAAATTTTTTTTTACAGGTTACGAGACTTAATCCTAAAGGTTAACATAGTCATCAAGACGTTCTTTAGCCATATGAATTTCGGGAATGGAATTTCTAGTTCCTCACATAAGTTTGCACAGTCTGTTTCTGAGGCACTTGTAGCATCATAGGCTCCTATATCTGCTGTCTTGTCAGTTAGCTGGTAATGGAGAACAGCACTGCTCAGGGAGCACGGAGAAAATCTGTCCTGCTGCCAGCTGCTCCTCTCCATTTGGAGGATGTGGTGTTAAGTTTGCATCTGATTATCAGACTGTTTTTCCTTTGCTTAAAAAGCTTGTTAAGGTGGTATGCTTTGAATTGTCCCTAATCTGGAAATACCTAAAGTTTGCAATAAGGTGATTCCCAAGTATAGGATGTCCTATAATGATATTCCTTTGCATGTCATTTGGAGCAGTTGGAGTGGAATATGTGTCAAACCTGTTCCCTGTCTGTGATCTCTTGTATGGAATTGGTTCACACTGCCCTAGGATATTTAGAGATAAACTTGATATTAGGAACTTGATAGGAGGCAGTGGTAGCAGAAAGACCTTTCTGTTGTGATCTTGAAGTATGTTGGAAGAATGTTATGTCAAAATGCTTATTTCCAGATATGCAGTCTTGAAGAATTTTAGAGATGAGTCAACTTCTGACCTCCCTTTTCTGAGGCAGAAAATGAGGTTTCTTTGGGCTCTCAGAATAAGTGAGAGTCAGCAGAGACTGTGCAGTCAGCAGTGTGTGCACACGTGCTGATTATGTCCATGGCACACCTTTGTGATTGAACACCTTGGTCAATCCTAGGAGAAGGAAATAATGGTAGGGAGTTTTTGGACTGTGTCCAGGTTTCTCAGCATGTAAGTCCTACCCCATGCTTTAGTTTTTGGAGGCTTGTCTCCAGAATTTCAGGGTGTGGAATCCAGGAATAAAATCTTGGAGGTAGAGCAGCAAGTAGCTTTAATATATGTCATAGTTTCAAGATTTGGAGGAGAAAGCTTCGTTTGTCACAAACCAACATTAATATTCCAGTAAAGATTAAGGGAAAACACACCCATTCACTTTTAAAGAATGGTAGCTTCCTTAATGTCAGATATTAGCTTTGATGTGTGTGGTTTCTTTTTCAATGCTTCTGTGATCATTCCATTTTTTTATTTTATTTTTGCTTTTTTTCCTAGAGATGTGAATTATGTCCTCATAAGGATGGTGCTTTAAAGAGAACAGATAATGGGGGTAAGTTTTATTCTTACTTTTTGTGAACTCTCTTATTTTGTATGAGGGAAATAAATCTGTGGGAAAAAATTTTAGAAAAGCTAAACATAAGCAAAAACACTGGCTGGTTTGGAAAGAGATAACTGTTTTACAGTAACCTTTATTTGTCCAGTTTAGGTTGAATTTAGTTTGAGAACATCTACCATTATTCTCAGTTGCATTTTTAGGAGAAAGGAACAGAAGAATGACATTTTAACATAAGATTTTAATGTGTAAAATGGCTAAATTTTAAGTGTATTTAGTTGGAGCCTGGGCGTTTATAGAAAGCTGTTGAAAGTGCACCATTCACGGAGGAAAGTGGAATCTTTATGTCTATAGCCCAGACTAAATGCACCAGTGCGTTTTCAAAGGATGGCTCTTTCATGCCTGATTTACTAATAGGTTCTGTAACAAAGAAGTTAGAGCTGGAAAGCTGCAGTAGTGATTACCCCTCCTTTGCATCTTTCTAGTTTCACTGTGCAGGTTATCATCAGTTCTGCTCCTGCTGAGTGGAACTGCTAGAGAAGGTATCCACTGAGTAGCCTGTCTTGATTATGTTTATACTAATAGCTGGGTAATATGAGTGAAAAATTGCAATGAACTTTTCAATCACTTCTGAAATCCCTTCTTCTCTCTTTACTAGATACTTCTAAACTTCCATCCATCGTTTCTCTGTTAATAGCCTTTGTCAGTTTGATACTGTGCCCTTTTCTCTTGTGAGAGGAGAAAGTGTTGTTCTGGATTATGGATTTCATTTGGATAGTCTATGTAGTCTGCATAGTCTGTGTAAATTGTATTCTGCAGATTTTATGCTGCATACATAATATTTAGGCTAATTATACCTTAGCTTAGTGTTGATGCAGCTTGATATTTCTGTTGCAATTGAGTTGCAGGAACACAGAGCCTGCTCATTTTTGGGCTGATCTCCCCTTGTCTACTCTTGGACTGCTTCATTCAGTATATGCTCCAGGTTTACTATTCTAGCGTCTGCTCTGTTGCACAACTTAGTGAACTCGGTGCTCTGTGTGTGTTGGGAGATTGTATTGAGGCTGTGTTGTCATGTGTCAGTGAAACTATCATCTTAAGTACCAGCCCAGTACTTTAGTCTTATTCCTTTTCCTCAGTATTCCTTTCAAGAGAGGTTGATACATGGCAGTATTAAATTAATTTCTTCAGAAATGGCTGCTGCACACTTTTCTTTTTTAGGAAATAACTGATAAGAAAGCCTCAAATCAATTGAAACAGTAAAATTTGTGTTTTCAGGTAGTATTCAAGTAGCATTTGGGAATGCTTTGCTGTTGTCTGTGTTGGTTTTAAAACTTTTTCTTTGCATAAAGTCTTGAGAACTTATTTTGACAGTGTTCACTGAAGATCTGAGCATCCTATTAGTTATCTTCCTTATGGCTCTATTATAATCATAAATTCTTGTATGGAAGTGAGTTACTGTATAAGATTGAAATTATTTAAATAGCAAAGATGTTACAGGGTACTATAATGCCCAAGTATTTTCATCAGTGAAAGCTTCATAGTGAAAATTTCATAGGGTGAGTGGCTTAAGAATTTATATTTCCTTCTGAAAACATCCAGCCTTAGAAGTAACAGACCATGTCCATGGTGTTGAACACAGCAACGGACCAAATGGCCTTTAAATAAGAGATTTACAGAAGGATACTAACCTTGAAAAAAACAAACACTGACTGGTGTTGCATTTCAGGAATCTACAATCTACATTCTTAACCCGAACTTTCCTGTCTAAGAGTTGTCTAACAAGATGTTGTGTCAGAAGATTTTCAAACTTAAAGAATAAAGGTAGAAGATCATGTACTGGGCTTTCCAGTTGAAAATGGCATTTACAGTATGTTAATACTTAATTTTTTTTAATGCTGTTACACCATTTATTGCCAAGTGAAATGATAAAACGATGCAGGTATTTCTGAAGAAACTTTGAAACAAAGATTTCTGATAAAATCTTGTAAGGATCTAGCCTTATAAACTTGTAATTATGCAGTCTCCTCTAAGTATTGAAATAAATGGTCTTAGATTTTCAGGACAAGTGAAGAAATTGCTGATTTTATGTCAGTGATATAAAGTTATGCTTCCTTCTGTCTTCTGGCAACAAGTAACTTCATTTTGTAGCCAGAAAACCAATGCAGTTTTTGTTTTGAGTATGCAGATAGCTGAGCTCACACATGGTCTGTGTGGATTTTTTTTTTAACAGTCTTCTGCATATTTGCTTTTTAATAAGGTGAAGAAATGTGGTTTGGGCCTTGAAGGTACTGTATTTTCTTTTATGTCAGGGATCTTAATAGTTTAGTGAGCTTTTACTATAGGGTTCCATGATTTTCTTAATCTGTGGTGAGATGCTGTTACTGCATGGAGTGATTTCCCTGATCCAGCTGCCCATGCTATTGCTGATGTAAGGGAATGGCCAGGCTTGTTCTCTGAGCAGCAGCCTGTACATTGGCTGTCTTCACTCACAGTCACACAGCTGTAGCTGAAAGCAGTCTAATCTTACAGCCCTTCTATAAAGGTGTTATCTTGCTTTTAAGAACTCTAGGGCACTGTAATGTGTGACAAAGTAGTTTGGGAATCAAACTTGTATTTTTTATAAGTACTTGAAACGGGCTATAAGTATTTTTGATTGACTATACATTACGGTGGTGTATGGTGTGATTGTGTCGGTATTCTGTGAGGGTTTTTGTCCCTCTCTCCTACCCCCAAATGGTGTGAGGTTCCTTTGTGTGCATTTTTCCTTCTGTTCCCTCTCCTTTTACTGGCCTGTTGCTGCTTATCTGACCTTCTGGAGATCACCTTTTCTTTAGATTTGCTTTTTAGGTTTCTACATTTCTGGTTGGAGCCATCTACTCTGCCTTGCTTGTGCTTATCAGTACAGTTGCCGAGGGTTAATGTTGGGTTCTTTAGTATCATCTGCGGCAAATACAGAATTACGCTTTTCAGTGATCCCTTAAATACAGTATTCTTGGGGCAGTATTGTCATGGATCTTAGAACTTAAAAGTGACAACCTGAGATAGTAAGAGGAGAGGAGCATATCGTGGATGCTGAATAACATTTGGCCTACTCTTTTTATCACTGTGGTCTAGATTCTTGGGAAAGTTCTCATGTGCCTTCTCCGAATACTTTCCCAGCCTACAAATATTTGTGCTTTGGACCCTCTTGAACCAGAGATGATATTTTTGTGTTTAATAAGAGTTCCATCACACTATTAGAGTTAAAGGTTTAGTGTCCATAATGTTGTGTGGAAAGGCATTTTGCAGTTGAGCTGCACGATGTGTCAAGGTGTACACCGGTTTGTTTGTTTTGAACCTGTTGCCTCGTGGTTTTATTTGATACCACTTGGCACTTGTGAAGTGACAAGAAGTGGCAAGGATCAGTTATTCTGTGCTCACCTTTCCAATACCTCTTCCCGTAACCTTTTTGGGTACACTGGAGAGTACTCAGATCCCTGCCTGTTCTTGGCTTTGTGACAGTGGCTGCTGGTGCTGTAATCAGAACCTGTAGTGAGCCCAAAGAGAGAATTCTGCCTGGATTTGAGCAGGATATGTCCTAGCCTGCTTCAGTGTCCCTCCTGTGCTTTCCATTGTCCAGACATGAGCTGACCCTGAACAGAAGCAGCTAAGGTCTGTTTGCATATGTTTGTTTGGTCTTCACACTGTGTGAAAATGGTCATTCTGCTCCCGCACTTGCACAGATCTTGGAAACAATATACTTGGATTTAGCAGAGTGTAGCCTGAACTAGTAGTGTCTGTGATGTGGCCTGTCTGCCAATGAGTTTATCTATCCTAAGGATTATTAGGAGTTAACTGTATTTAGCTTTATTTCATTAATTTGTTAAAAATAGTGGGATATTGCGCAGTTATGATGGGGTATTTACCAGAAATGTTAGGAAGAAGCTTTGAATAAGTTTTATTATTTTGTCTGCCTAATATCTGTGAGGGTCTTACAGCTATGGTTAGGTTTTGAGAACAAAAATATTCTTCCCTATATCTGGATTTTGTATTCTTTGTTTTTATATAAACATTAAGACTTCTGCAGTGTTCAGAGATTGGGGTTCTGTAAATTATATTAAGCTATTTACTGTTTTTTTAACATTTTTTATTTATTAATTTCCTATTGATAAAAAGTAGAAAAGTAAGATTTAATTGACAGAGGAGCTTTTCTCTTTGAATACATGTATTGACAGAACTGCATGATAAATTTGGTATTCATGTTCATTTAGGGGCATCATTGTGGTTTTAAACACACAACTGAATACAAAAGTTTTTTAAAACGACAAAACTTGATATGTACATGAGTTGCTTATTGATTTGCTGCCTTATGTGTAAGAAGGCTATTGAAAGATTCATTTTTCTTTAGCTTGGTACTCTTGTATGTGGATTAGTAGTTGCATAAAATATAAACAAATTCTTTTGAAAAGCAGAAGAGTGACAAGTGAGGATTTGTTTAAAGATACTTGAGAATTGTTGACGTTTGGCAGTTTTGGGCCTTTCAGTTCAGTAATGTTTCTTTAACTGTTGCAGTAATTTCCTTTGGATTTTTGACACTCAGTGAGGAGGAAATAAAATCATGACCATTTGAAGTGATTATAGTTTTTTGAATCCCAATTCTTTTATCTTCTCATAATACTGAATGTGCAGTCTGTTTTTTAAGCAGATTGTTCACTTGTATCTAATACTGTGCATCTCCTAATTAAATAGTTTTCTTGCAGTAACCTTTGTACACAATTTTCTGTAAGCCTAAAAGGCTTGATTTTTCTGTATAAGTTGTTACTTTGAAATCTGATTCCAGTGGATGATGATCAGGAATGCTGTGTAACAGCATTCTTTGTGTGACTTTTCACCAAGACTTCTTTCATGCAGCTGCTTGGGGAAAGGCCAGATAACAATGTGGTGGTTTTATGTAATGTCCAGGCCCTCTTCCCACCCCATGGGTTAGCCTAGGGATTTCCCAAGTCTATAAAAACATTATATGCTGGGTTTTCCTGTTGCTGTTGTTATTATTAGAGTCAGCAGCTCTCACTGTCAGGTTTACTGTTCTGATGAGTTTTCTTGGTGTTAATGTCTAAGAATGTGGATGGTGTAATGTCATATGTACACACTGAGCTCTATGCATTTTCCAAGTGTTTAGCTGCAAATATTCTGGTCCTTGAGAGCAGATTTGCAGGAGTTTATGCGTGTATTTATTTTTTTTGTACTGGGAAAGACAGTAAAAATTGATAATAAACTTAAAATATTTCAGTAATATAAATATATGTATTACCATATAATATATTGTATATTTATGATTTATATTGCTGATAATCATAATGTATAAAATAAATGCTTATTTATGACATTTCTTCCTTTTGTTGTACAAAAGGATTTCTTGAGGGAGGTGGGAGAAACCCATTAATTCCACAGCATGCCAGATAAAATTACTAGCTTACTCAGTGGACCAATGGAACTTTATCTGTAGCTGTTTTAAAAACAAACTATTTGTTGTGCTGCTGAGTGATGATTCAGAGTGAATCAATTCTTTAGTTCAGGAGCAGATTTTTCTAAATGGAGAGCTTCGTGAAATTCAGTAGTAGGACTGAAGGATGAAGCCTTTTCTTCATGGACAAATAGTGTTTTTTTTACTTTTCTAGCAGAAATTGTCCATTCTATACCAGTGATAAGGCTCACTACCAACCACAGTGATGAGAGCTCTAGCAGTTAATATGAGCACCCTCTTTTTGCCCATCTTTTCGAAGAATGGATCAAACAATATAGTGAATATGAGACAATAGAGTGAAAAGACTATGCTATATTAACAATAGCAAACTCTAAACCTGTATTTAATAAAGTTAGGAAGAGAAAGTAACGTAAGCTGACAGATTTATTTTCTGCAGATTTTCTTGTTTCTGCAGAAAAGGAAGAGCAGGGTCAAAACTTAAGTATACGGAATGCCTTAAGGTTTAAAATAGTCCTTAATCTTTCCTGTTGGCAAATAGTAGCAGTAATGGTTTTAGGTACACCTCTGAAAGGTGAATCTAGCAGAGTGGGATAGAGCTCAGTCTCAGGGTCAGCCAGCAGGTGTGATAGTTGTGGAAAGGGAAGGTGCAATTTTCGTGTAATCTAGGACAGCTGCTGACCTCTGCTGAAAGGAGTGGACTGTGGTTTTCCCATGACGGTGTTTCTTCAGTGGTGGTTTTGTGTATGGTAATCATATGACCTCAGTGTGGATTGCATCAACCTATTTACTGATCTTGCTGGAAGGTAAACTTTTCAGTTTCTCACAAGGTTAGTAATCAGATGAAAATGAAATTATTTACCCTGCCAGGGAGAGGGCAAGAATAACAGTTGAAAGTAAAGAGTGAGACCCTACTTTTTAAAGCCAGTCTGTAGTTGAAATGGATTGAGGCCTATCCTTAAATGACAACCTGGAGCACCTCTAATAAGAAACTAATGTTTCAATAGATACATGCTGAAATAATAAATACATTCACTTGGTTTGGAAGTGAGCTGTAGTTAGAAATAAAGTAACACTTCCTTAATGAGATATAACAGACTCCGTAGGAACTTAAGATGCATAAAAAAATCTGGAATTGATGCATGGTTAGGAGATGAATCATCATATCCCAGAGCTCTCTTGTGGGACCAGACTGGCACTGTGGCTGGAGCTCAGGGTGACTTCATGGTTCTGGCCTCTGCAGTGCATTAGTGCTTTGCAGCACAGCTTCAGCATTGAGCGTGGGATGTAGTGTAGTCCCTGCTCTGGGTCTGCGCAGCCCTGGTGTAGTCCCTCCTCTGGCTGTTAATTCACAAGCTAGACATGAGCTTCTCTTGGTCTGTATGGTTGGATGGATTGTGAGTCAGTTGCTGTTATTTGACTTAGAAGACTTAAAAGACTATAAAAACAAAATTTGCACTTAAAAAAGTATTGTGAGTTTATTTATGGTGAAAGTGCTTGTGAATCAAGTTTTGGGCAATTAAGCAATAGTTGTAGAGGCAAAAATTTAGTTAGATGGCTAACATACTCTGTGTTTTTTATCTTCCTGAGTTTTGTTAATTTTAGCTTACTCTGATAGAATTTGCTTCTGCTTATAGGGTTCTTTGTTGGTAAAGTCTTGTGTCTGCTGGTAGTGAAATTGTTAGGAGTTCCTTGTTTTCTGTCACATTGGGATAGATCAGCTAGGGGTCCGGAGTCTGAACTTTGTTGCTCTGAATGTTAATAAACAATGTACAATAAAATTATACCTGCTAAATATGCACTGCTAGGTTTTTACTGAGTTAAAAACCAGTTAGCCACTGGAAGTAAAAATCTTAGTGAAAGACTGGTAAAATTTGGATAATTCTGTGCTGATAATTAAACATTTTGTGACCTAGAATGAAACTTAAAAATTGGCAAAATTCAGTAGTGTCTTTCTGTGGGATAATCAAACTGAAAAAGGATTCAAGTGAAATGCTGGAAGTTTCATAAGGTCTATGTAAACTTTGAAGACTTTTCAATAAGAATTTTGAATTTCTCATATTGGAAAAAATGGTTGTTATCAAAGTAGATCTTGGGATTGGTTTATGTTTGGGTTTTGATGTTTTACATTGGTTGAAGTTGCTTCCTAAATCTCTTAAAAAAATTGTCTTAGTTATATTTATGTGTTTTCTTAGAAAGCACACTGTTGGGTTTTTTTAAATGTAAGCAGCATTTCCTGAAGTTATTGAGCTTGAGAGCACTGTTGAAGTAAATATTTCTAACTTTATTTTGTCTGTCACCAGTAAGTAAAAACTAAAAACCGATGATGTTTTACAGTTTCTAGATGGAGACATTGATTATTGTGGAATATTGGATTGTTTAAAACAAAAGAGGCAGTGAGCCTGTCAGTCCGTGGTAGCCTGAGGGTTTTTTTTCAGCAGTTTCAGAGAAAGCAGTTCTGATAAGAATGCACAGAAACAAGCAAACTCTATGACTGATTTCAATCCTTATAATACATTTCTTAGACTTTAGTTTAAAAAAAAGAAATTAAGCTTATTTTAAAGTAAGCAAGCCAGGCATTATTATCTGGTAAAAATACTATTATTGAGAAGGCACATATGTCAAATGGCTACTTTCTCTCAAAGACTGAAAAATAGTTACATAAGGCAAATAACAAAACCAAAATAAAATAATCTTGAGTATAGGGAAAATTTTAAGAACATTTTGCAAGCTGTCAATACCTGCATTTGCAAAAATGTATGTTCCTCTCATTCAGGTAAAGTTGTCCTGAAAGGGAGATATAACCAGGAGTCCAAAAGTAAATAGACGTCACAAAAGTGAATTGAAGTATTTAGTGGGAATAATAAGAGTTTGTTAGCAATTATTGCAAGTTTCATAAGTAAAATTAAAATGAATAATAAAGTCTGTGACCATTTGTTTGGATTCAAACTATGCACAACTCAAGTGAATGGAAGCTTATAATTGATTTAAACAGTAAATGATATGGCTTATAGAAGTGGGTTTAATAAACTCATTTGGAACAAAAGTGATCTCAAAAATGGCATGAGTTCCTGGCTAAATTTGGAGAACAATTTGGAAAAAATAAGAGTATCCTGCTGTTACTTCTGTGGGATGTTTGTCTGAAGAGGAGTGCTGATAAAATTATTCCAGTTGCAACAGAAAGTAGTGAGAATGTATTAAATGTTATTGAATGTATAGAACAGTGCTACTGGAGATTTTTATTTTAAAATCTAAAACATGGATGTATAACAGTATTTTTCACACTTAAACGTTTGTATAGCTCAAAAGGACTGGATTCAATGATGATTTTTTAATTCCTGGGTGAGAAGGAGGGGAAAGATGTATAGTTGCTGATGAAATTATAGTTGCCCAAGAATAACATAACAAGTGATTTGAATAGGAAGTTTATAGTGTGATCTTTACAGCTTGGATGGAGTAAATTGAAAAATATGAATTTAATGTCATTTTTAATATAATAAATCGTTTAAAATGCTTTCTTCCTTTGTGGGCCTTAATGTACAGTTTGAATGGGTGTCTCTTTAGAATGTTTCATTACCCCTGCAGACACAGTAGGCAATTGTCATCCAGTAGGAAACAGTAGACAGAAGCACTCAACTCTGGATGTGGCAATATGTCCTTTGCTCTCTTGGGATTCTGAGCTCTGTGCTCAGCTGGAGAGTAGTTGTCTACAAGGGAAAGATGTGTCAGCAGAGGATTGAGAAGGAGTTCTTGCACTGTGTTACTTGTTCGAGAGCACTCTTTTTGGAGAAAACATAAGAAGTCAAGTCTGTTTCTGTGCTATTAGCTCATTCTTTCACCAGAGACAGAGGAGAGCTCTCACACTCACTGTGTTTGGCTGTAGGTGTCCTGAGTTCTGATGCTTATCCTTTGTAACGATAGTGACTAGTCTTTTGATGCTTAAGAAAAGGGTGGTTGCTTGCTTCCTTTTCCGTTTTCCTCCACTACTGTTTGGTCCTTATATGGCAAAACTGAGTCTTCTTGACCTTCCTTAAAGTTCAAAAGTTTTGTGGAGGAGTCTAGACACCTTGAGTTCTCCCAAGATGGAGATTCCACAGCAGCTTTAGACAACCAGTCCTTAACCACACTTGTTATGAAAAAATGCCTTCCTTACTCTTTCTTCAGGGACAACTGCTGCTTCTTTGTCTCTTTTGACTTTTCCAGGTGAGCTGGGTGTTTCTGTCTAAGGATTCTATGTTTCTTCACCAGTTAAACTTTGGACAGAAGAATATTTAGGAAGTTGTGTATAGGGTGTCTGAATCCTAGTGGGAGCTGGTCCTGGAGTTAGGCTTCGTTTTGATAGAGGCATTTGAGGCTGGTAATATAGGAGTGCTGCAGTCACCCTTATGGTTAACTTATTGTTGAACAGACTGTGATTTTTCAGCAAGGTCACATTATCTGGAATCTGAAGGTGCCAGATGGAAACCAATGGAAAATGTCCCTTGTTCTCAGTTCTCTGGGCTCTTACTGACCCCTTGTTCAAAAAATGCATTACTGCTATGGTACTTCATTTGTTTCGTTGTATGGATACTGGGTTTGTTCCCATGAAAGATGAAAGGGGGCTACTGCCCATAGGTATCCTGGATTTGTATTTTGGAAATAGCAATATGTTAAGCTTGTAGGGTTTGGGTTTTTGGTTTTTTTTTTGGATAGTGAGGGAGCAGTATTCAGGTTAAGTTACTTCTGAAACTGGTTTCTTCAACTAAGAGAAAATTCTTTACCTAAATTTCAGTTGTGTTAATAAGTGATTTTTTTTTTTAATTTCTGGTATATTTTGTATACTTACATAATAATTTTTCATTATATGTCAGGGTAACTGTAGTGTAGGTTTAATTACATCTGAAATAAAAGATTTTGTCGTCTGATTACGTGTAGCTAACTGAAGAAGGGTTTTTTCCCCAAATCTCAGTGTCACTTTTCTATTGGCTTAATGGCTTTATTAGATAAATGGTGTTTCTGTTTGAGGTAATTTTTTGAGAAGAGATTAAAAGATAAATATTCCCATCAATATCATGTTAACATTTATTTGTCTTCAGTAAAATTACTCTGGCATAGGGTAGTTTTCAAGTATTAGGAAAGCCCTTAAAACTCTTACTCTCTAATGAAACTATTTGTGAATAAAATAGTAAAGCAGCAGAGATACTGTATTTAGTTGCAGTTGAAATACTAGAATGATATGTATGATATTGGCTATAACTGTTGTGTGTGTGCACTTTTAATTTGCTATAGAAATAATAACTACCAATTTAGCAAACAGGAAGGGGGAACACAGATCCATTGGAAGCAACTGGAGAAGATTTGTGCTTTAAGAAAAGCTTCTGGAATTTTATATGTGCTTTTTATTGTAAATATCATTCCAGAGGGTCAACAATACTACTGTAAGCAAATACAGTTTTGTGTTTAGCTCAGTTTGAGTCAAAGTACAGTTAGATGAAGAAATAAAAAGCCTTTAGATTCATTAGAGTAGTTGAGAAAATACAAGATGAAAACAAATCTCAAAAAGACCTGTAGTGAGGCAGTATGGTGGGGTTTATGTGTGGGGGTTTTCATTACTGTTGTTTTTTTCTTTCGTTATAGCATGCATTTGCACAGTGATAATTTATGTTGCTCGCCTAATCTAATAATCTGCTAGATTATCTAGTTATGTGAGTCTGTCATTTTATGTCCTTAATGTTTGCATACAAGTAAACCTGGGTAGGAGGAAAGCAGTTATTTTTAAAGCATAGTGAACGTCTTGTGAGGAGAGACTTTAGTTTTCCTCTTGGGAAAGAGCAGAATTCACGCCAAATGATTAGCCATACCAAATTCACTTTCAGATGAGGTGTTATTACTCTTAATAATCCTATTATTAGTGTCAGTATAGCAATGTATTGGGTTAGCTGTATAGCAGCTTCTGCAAAATTTACAGTTACAGCAAACAGTCGTCCAGTGGAACAAACCAACAACTCTGAGAATCTTAGTACTGAAAAAAGGCTTCCAATTAGTAGAATTGGTGTTTCCCCCCAGCCCCATCCAGCCAAATGTTAGGCAATTAGGAACCTTGGCTTCTCAAAATGTTGTTAAAGCACAGTGTGATAAATAACTAACCATTTATTGATGGCTCCAAATTAATGAGTTGAATAGGTCTGGATATGGGAGTTTGTATTCCTATAAAAAAATGAGCTGGCCACACCTTTATAGAAGGAAAAGAAGAGATTTCAGACAGGGAGGGGGTGTGGGGATGTGTGTATGTGTTGGGATTTCCTGCAATAGAAAGAAAACAGGAGTCTATTCTAATCAGAATGACATTGTTTAAATAAAAAATATACACAGACATTTTCTATGGTGGTAAGGCTTGCATGAATATTAGTTTGGTCAGGTGATACTTCCCTTTTGCAGGAATTTGCATAGCTTTTATGCATTGACTATGTTAATCCAAGAAATTTTAAGACAAATCTGTTCTTCCGTTTGTGTGTCACTGTTTGTATAAATCATTAGTATTTGAATTTCATGGAGTATTACTTGTATAAATTTTCCCCTGACTAAATTAAAAAATGTATTACAGCTCATCTAAACTTCGGATAACAAAAAATGGAATGTAAACATAATGCCTGTAATATTCTAAACAGGTAAAACAGTCCATGGAAAAAAAAAATGTTGTAAAAGTTTCTTTGTTCTGTAATTGAAATGTCCTTTGAGCTTCTAGAAAACATTACAATTAAATACAATTATAACTTTTTGTAGGTTGGGCTCATGTGGTTTGTGCTCTGTACATTCCCGAGGTGCAGTTTGCAAATGTTTCTACAATGGAACCTATCGTGTTGCAGTCTGTTCCTCATGACCGTTATAATAAGGTATAATTATATGTCTTTTTATATCTATTGTGTTTATTTTAAAATTTGTGAGCTTCAATAATGTAAAACTATACTTCTTAGAATGCACTTTATATAAAATTAATGTATGTGTGCAGTACTGTTCTGTTTTCTGCTACGACTTTATGGTAAATTGAAGAATTAATGAAGCTATATTATTAAATTAAGCTGTAAGGTTATCTGCCATGTCTCATTAGTCTTTTACAGATTAGGGGACTATTTTGTTAATTAAAAATATCGTGATCTTTGAATAACAGTTTATTTTGAAAGGAATGTGAAATATTTCCTCTAGGTTAAATACTGTTACAGCTTATTTGAAATGTTATTATTAATTACCACAAAGTCCTACTGTTTTAAGTATTGATATGAACATAAATATGTTCATAAACATTCCTTTTGGGAAGAAAAGGTATGCTAATGTATGAAGACTAAAGTTGGCAGAGGACATTTGGAAAAGACTTGCCTTTGTAAACAATATTCACTTTAGTGGGATTATTTGCTTATAAAAGAACTGCTCCTAAGTAAGTGTCAGTGAGATGAAATGTTTTATAAAGTGTGATGAGACTTAAAATAAAAAATCCAAAAGGCAAAGCAATGAAACAGGGCACTAGCCCATGGAATTGGGGGAAAAGGAGAGACCAAAGAAAATTACCATGAGGGGAAATTTATATTGTAGTCCTCAAAATAAACATCACTGGAGTTTTGCCAGGAGATAGTGCTGAATTTACCATGGTTTTTTCTATGCACTTTTTTCTTTACTAAACGCCACAAAATACACAGAATTACCAAGTACAGTAATCTTAAATGCAAGAAGAAACGCAGCAGACACTAAAGCATGAGGCATATCAGTACAGAGACATTTGGCTGCTATTTTCCTGAATTTTGCCTGCTTTTGGGTAAAAACCATCACATTACAGAATAAATCCACTGAATGATTTATTTAGTTTGTTAGCTATCAGGAAAGCTCTTCTTACACAGTTGTTTCCAAAAAGGAATGGCCTATTAGTTCCTCTTCTGTTTAGTAGATGTTTGTTATTGGATGGTTATGCATGGATAGTATCTTTCTATTTTATGTCAGCTTTGTTTGTCTCTTTCAGGTTCATTTGAAACTATGTGATAATGGAATATAATTATGGATTTTAGGAATTTCTTCTAAGAACTGATAAAAAAAATAAGTGCAATTGATTTGCCTTAGTAGTGAAGGCAGCTGGTAGACTTCCCTTTCAGCACTTGCTGCAACAATGAGAAATTTCCATACAATTCCTAGGTTTGATTCTGTGATCAGGGAATGCCACTGAGTAGCTGTTAGAATAAACTATTTCTCAAATTACTTTTTACTTTATAAGTTTTTTTTTTCCCTTATCTTTCCTTCTGTCTTTGCTTTTGCAAAGAAGGTTTACATTTTGAATCTTTGAAGGGAAAGTATTGGCAGAAACATAAAGGCATATTTGCAAAATATATATTTTACCTTTAAAGAAACTAAGATATTTATTGTGGTTTTTTGAGTAAAGTTTTCTTGCTGAGTCAAAAGCTTCTTTTGCAATGAATTTGGGAGAAGTCACAGTACTCTCTTCCTTTAAGAGCTTGAAATAGAGCAGTGCCACTGTAGGTGGTGGGACAACTGAGAGTTTTAAACTTCCACATTCCAGAGGCTTCAGAGGTGTAGCATTTGCATTGATTTGCAAATGCATGAAAGTCTTCCTTGTGAAAGAAAGACAAAGGCTCTCAGGCTTCTGGAATTGTTTGTGTGTCCAAGAGAAGGTATAAGTTGAGAAGCTCAGGACAGAGAACTTACTGTTGATCATGGAATGGGAGGATGAACCTTCTTTGGCCCTGTTTCATATGAAAGATTAGGAAACAGGTTTTATATTTCTCCTGATTGATATAGGAAATATAGTTCTTTGAGCTTATTAAAACTGGTAAGCAGTCTCCATGTTGTGTTTAAAGTTGTTCATAATGTAGCTGGTTGTTTGTTGTGATTTTGCAGTCATTTTACTGTAAATTGGTTTAAGAAGTCCTGAAATGCAGACCCTACATGGAGGGTAAATGCTGAAAAAATAGGGCCTACATCCTTACCAAGTGGAATGCTTATATTGCTTTTCTTTCTGTACTTTGGTGTGGAAAAAACCAAAGAATTTATAGCAGAATTCTGAAAAAAATCCATAAAGTAACTGAAGATTGAGTTTTATGGAGTCTGTTGAACTCTCTGTTTATAGAGGTATCTTACTTTGAAGTTACTTACAATTAATATAATGACTCAGATGAGGTTGATAGACTATGACCTTGTTTGTCCCTAAAACCTAAATGTGTCAGGTCATGGTATGGAAAGTTAAAAAGCAGCCAGTCTCAGACCCTGTCAAACAACTGAATTATCAGTATACACCACCTTGATGTACAAAAGAAGCCAGGCAAAGAATTAAGCAGGATTATCCCCTTTCTGATCTTTCAAATGTTAGGATATAGGGTATGATTTTAGGATATATTAGCTATTGGGTTGAATGCTTCTTAAAGTCTTGTGGAAACTGTACAAGAATGACTTGCCTACCTTCAAGCCTTGCATATTAACAAAAATGCTTTAGTTAGCTGACGCCTCATGTTAAGTGTTCTAAAAATCTGTGTAAAAGGGTGTTCTGAACTCAGAATTTCACTCATTTTCATGTCTAAGTAATGCTGGTTTTGCTTTATATATATATTTCTTTATTTATTTCAGTGGTATCTTGGTCCGTTTTTTTTCAAGTGTGTTTTCTACTACCCTGGTTGATGTTATTTATTATTTATTATTCTTCTCATTCTCTGCTGCACTGAAGGGAGGTTGTGATAAAATTGCAATAAGTTAAAATATAGACAATTTTTTTTTTAGGCAAAAAAGTTTATCTTTTCTCATCTGAGATCTTGTAATGGGATTTCTACAGAGGTAGCAGTGTGTCAGTTATGTTTATTACTCAGTAAGGTTCTCTCTCATTTAAAAACAAACACTCAATTGCTGCAGTGCTGAATGATACTTTCATTAAAAATCTATTCTTAAATTGTTACATTTTGCACATAAATGTGATGTGATATAGAACCTCTCTAAATGGTATTTCTGTAATTAAGACAGGAAAAAATAAAAACAGATTTAGTTTTGCCTGATATTTATTTCTGGAATGCTGGTGAGAGATTGTAGTGATGCCTAGTACAGTAGCGAACTTTTGTACAGCGTGTTTACTGGCTACGTGTTGAAAAAGAGAAAGTGTTGAATGAGAAAGAATTTGGAGCTTTTTTGTCTTAATTTTTTTCTTCTCTTTTACTGAGAATGTTTTTGAAAATCCTAAAAATTGCCATAGCATCCCAGTAAAACAAATAAATTGACAAAAATTCTCTGAAAAGATTTTCAGGTATTAGGTAGGTTGGTTTCGTTTGAGGTTTTTTTGGAGATTGAAATAGATTTGATACACTGATTTAAGTTCTGTTTGCAGAAGCTTCTTACTTGATTAACTTCCAAGATGTTTATGGGGCTATCCAAGTCATGCTGAAATTAAAGCAGAGTTCTTTTAAACACCAGTTTTATTAAAAGTAACTGAGCATCATATGTATATTGAAGGATGCTATGACACTTCTGAAAATTCTTTGCACTCAACCTACAAAAAAATGTCAAGTTTGCGGTTTTTCTGTGTGTAATTGTGTAGACAGACTCACGTATTCCATATGGCATATTGCACCAGTAGGCACTCGGTCTAATTTAATGTTTCTGAATGCCACCAATACAAGTTCTGTTAAATTACTGTGAAAATGATTGAGACCTAAAAGGACATAAACACAAACTTGAAGGCAAGGACAGTGTTGAAGCCTAATGCTATTAACCCTTGGCTGTTTAACCATTTGGGTAGTTGAATAGTGATATGGTATGTAAGCAAATTAGTATTTGCACTGCCTTAATACTGGTGAAGTGTTACACAGAACCCATGGGTTTCCCAGGTAATCTCCTTTTGCAAACAAGCCTAATTAGACATTCATAAAGAATTAGCTGCAGAATCCAGTAGTTCTCAGCCTAGAATATCCTGTAACACAGAACTTACTTGTATTCTTCTTATCATGTTAAGTATTTTCTCTTTGATAGACGTGCTATATTTGTGATGAACAAGGCAGAGAAAGTAAAGCAGCCACTGGTGCTTGTATGACATGTAATAAACATGGATGTCGACAAGCTTTTCACGTAACATGGTAAGTATATTTTATTATTTACTATCTCTGATATTCCAGAATGTACACACTGTGATAAATAATCATAATTTATTTAGTACATTTTTGAGTAAAGAAATACAGTAAAGGCGTTTGCTTTTATTATAATAGGGTTTACTAACAATATGGCAGTGGCAGCAGAGATACTGCTGTGCTGCAAAAGGGTAATACTCCCTTGGGTTGTATGAAATGGTGTGTGCTCTTTTGAGTAAGGTTTAGGGGGGGGTTGGTTTTTTTCTGGTCTTACATAATTTTTCTTAGATGATATTTATTAGGATATGGGAGTGTGAAGACATTATTTACCTGCTAACTGATTTTGATGCTTACTTCTAGTAAATCAGTGGGAAAATTACTGAACTATATGTAAGAATGCACTAGATTCACCCATTCCGGTACAGATTTCCAAACATTTGGGGGTAATTCACCTCACTGTTTTTTAGTAAATGTACAGATCTATCCTGAAGTATTCAGATTTCATGTATTACTGTTGGAGAAAAACAGCTGTGTCCTCCACCATCTGACTCATTACACTTGCAAGATATTTAGGTTTGCTTGCATTCAGGAGATGCTTGTCTCACTTTATAGACTTCTAAAAGAGGCTAGGTATTTATATTAAACTGCATGTTTAAATGTAAAAGGAGGCAAAAAGAATTCCTCCCCAAAATTTACAGGCATTTACATAACATGACGTGTTTTTTTCGATTTCAGCTGAAGTTATTTTGCAGTAGGTAGCTAGCAGATTTATATAGGCTGTCTGGCTACATAATATGTGAATTTGCCTGTCTATTTTATGAGCTGCCCCAGTATGCTGCTGCATGACCAGTTTAGTCAGGGAAATGGTATTTGCACATCTACTTAAATTACTAGAAGATTTTTGCTTCAGTGTAACTAAGTGATAATTTGAATGTCCTGTGCAGCTCTTAAAGGATTTAATTTTATGTTTGGGTGCTGATTTCTTGGCAACTCTTTAATTTTTTTTTCCCTTTTAATAACTTGACTATTTTGCAGGTTTTATTCTTTCGTAAGCTTCTAATTTTTCATTAGATGTGATCAGTGTCAAGTTTCTTTTTATTGTGAAAATGAATTGTGTTCCTCAGAGCATGCATACCATGTAAAGGGATTACTTACAGATGTGAAAAAATGTATACATCCAAGTGCTTGTATGACAAGGTCTCTTTGCTTTCAAACACTTGGATGCATACAAGAGTCCTTTTCATCTTTTTACTTTCTCCCAAAACCCTGTTTTCAGTGAATGCCGTGAAGAACGTAAGTCTTACGTTCCAAATTAAAATATTTATCTTGCCAGTTTTTAGAATGTTTTGATTCAAAACCTTGGTCTTTACTATAAAGCGATATCTGGCAGGAGGGTGCTGTGACTGGGGATATTGAGAGGCTTCTGTAATATTTAAAAAAAATGGAAGAAAAATGTGAAAACTACAGAAGGCAAAAACCCAGGGCAAGGCGTATCAATTTTAGATTAACAAAAAGTAATACCTAGTGAAGAATGAGCTTGAGTCCATTTGGTTTTTGTACACCAAGCTTGGAACAATAAATCTTTGCTTAAAGAGACTCTCCTGAATGTTTTCTGTGGTTGATATCTGTTGTAGATGTGCATGTATTTAGGAAGTGGTATTTCTGAATTTCCCAAGAGCATATTTTTAAAAAGCGGTGAAAATAAACCACCTTATATATTGTTGTTTTCATTTTCATACTCCCGTGAATCATTTTGACTGTAACATTGCATTAGTATGGTAATGAAAATGATAGAGAAAATGCAACTGAATATTTGTTTTTTCAGTATATAAGTTGATTTTGATAAAGAAAATAAATCAACATTTCAAATGGTAAAAAGAAAAATTGATTTGAAAAAAATGTAGTAGAATAAGGTAATAATTAGCCCAGGTAAAGCTACTTCTAAGTCTTGTTCTTTTTAAAAGAGATTAACATGCCATAGTATTTTAAACTAATAAATATGGTTTGATTTATTATGTAATTCAAGTTTTATTTAGTGGGAGGGAAAAAAGGTGATTTTCCTGGCAAATCAGATAAGGATGTATGCAACTTCTGAAAAAAAAAATCTTTGGATCTACAGTATGGTTTTGTTTAAAACTGTTCTTTCCATAGGTAATTTTTTGCTTGAATTTGATCTGAGAATCACTAGTGTTATTGTATTATTGTGTAGTATTTAGAATCATTGCTTGGTTTATATTTGTGGGAGTGGCTGCATAGTAAGTATAGATTTGCAAGCTATAAGCTTGTGTGAGTGGCTTAAAGACTGAAAAAGGCATCAGGCCAAAGTGTGAACGATACCTCTTTTTCCCTGGACTACAAAGGTCAGTTTTGTGCTCGTGTGCCGTTGGAAGTCGCTTGTGGAAATCTCTTATTAGTTGCATATATAAGCACCCATATATTACGAGCTCTGATACTGTGGTACCAGCTGGTGTAAATTTGCTTTCCTTGAATGTTGTTTGGTTTATTTTTAGTGCACAGTTTGCAGGACTTCTTTGTGAAGAGGAAGGCAATGGTGCAGATAACGTCCAATACTGTGGCTACTGTAAATACCATTTTAATAAACTGGTATGTATTTGTTAAATTCTATAAATAAATGTCACTGACTTATTATTTCTCTCTGAATTGCCATTAACACTAGAAATAATATTTTTATCTAGCTCAAAAGGTAGATTGTATTTCATTAAAACATAGGTACAGAAGTACTAGCTGAAAATGTTTTTATAAGTGGTTACTTTCTAGATGTGTGGTTTTTTCCCCTCTGCCAGAAATAGCATGCACATTTAGTGTGGTGGTTTTTTTTTTTTCGTTGAGCTCCTGTAATGTTTTCTTTTGCTATTTGTTTAGGTGCCTTCTAGGAATTTAGTCCATTTTGGAGTAAAGAAGCCATCCATTTTTTTCTATTACTCTTCTCCCCACCTCTTCAATTCTCTCTCTCGTGTAGTCAGCAGATATTCCCTGCCTATAAGTTCTCTTATACATGACCTTAAGGAAGTGACTTGAGGTTTGATTTTTAAAACACAAACAAACAGAACCTGTTGAAATTTCTCAGATATTTCATTAGGTTTTGGATCAGAATTCTGGGGACTTTCATATCACTTCTTACCAGTTTGACAGATCCAGATAACTGAGTACACGTGTGGGGGTGTGGACTTGAAGGACTTACTTATGTTTAAAAAATGTTATTTCTGAATATTAAAATATATGGACTTACGTTCAGATACTGCTGTAAGTATAGTTAAACTTGCAGATTACTTGTTTTCACTGCTAAAAAAGGTGAATAGTTAGTATGACTTTTCAATAGGTTGCAATGAGGTAACCCAGGGCCAGTGAACCATTTTAGCTTTCTAGAAGTTAAACTTGGTGAGGTGAGCTCTCTGCTCTAGTGAATATTGATGAATTTGCTTCATAATTAAGATAAGTCATGGCTTTCAGGGCCTTACTAAGCTAAGTTTGTTTTTTCTTTTTACTATCATGAGGTGAATATATACAAAAAGAGGAAAAATGGTTTATTACTTAGAGGTGAAAGCAAGCCCTTACACTGTTATGCATTTGATTTGAATGTTGTAGTGCTGCTGTGATTAAGAACATTTATGGTTTTTTAAAAAGCAAGTTTAATGATAAAGACATAACTCCGTATTTGACATATGATTAGTTAGCTTTCCATTATGAAGCTGTAGTGCTAAGAACAGGAAAGACTGGCAGGATCGTTGTAAGTGTTTCAGTGTTTCTTTAGGATTATTGTGGCTGTTAATGCCTGGTAAATACAAGTGCTTAGTATTTCCTGCTGAAGGTTGTGGGTGGTGTATATCTACTATTCCACTGAAAATTGGCTGATAAAACACCAACCTGAAGTGTGTTTATAATGCTGCCTCAGATATGATGAAATAACAAACATTTAGAACACTCGCCTAGCGTAAAGTATTCGCAGTCCTGGACTAGGCTCTTAGACATTCCAGAAATACAGGCAATTACACGTGCTGCTTGCGAACCCATACGTGACTACAGCATTCTGTATCCTGGTTCTTAATCCATTTCAATGAAAATATTACAGATCACTTCAGTAATAAATAAGTCATGAAGTCACCTCACAGTGCATTTCAGGCATGTGTCAGGGCTTCACTGTGGCTTCACGTGATACTCACTTCAGCAGCATCTTTTTTGTTTTATGAAAACTTGAAAATGTGTCTAGCATTTTTTAACCTTTAAAAAGTGGCATATTTCATTTCTCTGTGGAAAGCGTATCTTGCAAATTTGTGGGAGGTGTAAAAGTCAGTACAGGGTTAGGCTTTTTTCCTGGTGTACACTTGGTAGTCTTGTGAATTATATTAGTGTCAGTTTTTCAGTAACTGAAGTACTGAATTTTTTTTTCTCAAGCAATAAGGCATCTTATCAGTTGAAATGCTTTATACTTTTTATTTATTCAAATGGTTCCTTTTCTCTGTCCATAAATATATTTTCTCTTTTTAGAAAAAGAGCAAACGGGGATCTAATAGGTCATATGATCAAAGTTTAAGTGATTCTTCCTCTCACTCTCAGGATAAACATCATGAGAAGGAGAAAAAAGTAAGTGGATTTGTCATTGCTAATTATGTGGCACATCTGCTTAATAGTAACGCTTTCTGATACATTTAATTTTTGCTGAAAAGCCTGAAGGAAATCTTGTTCCTGAAGCACAGAATAATAATAGAGGTACTAGCATCCAAGGAGGAAAGATTTTCAGGTGCATTTGTACATGCACCTTCCTATTGCTGTTTGTCATCGGGTTTGGGATACGCACTGAAACATATCCATTGGAAAGGCTGTTTCCATGCAACTTCCTTTGCTTTAGTTTCCACTAGAGTTTTTGTAGTATGCCCTTTGTGCCTGTGTAGGAAAGAAAACCAGCAGTAGACATTTTAGCAACTGTGCAGTTAAACAGCTGCATCTAGGTTTTTATGTTTCGACTTGCTATATCTTTTTCTCTCATCAAAGAACTGACATCTCTTCTTGACACATTTTACTGGTACTGGTAGTCAAACCCACTGTGATGGCAAAAGACCTTCTTACTCACCTGTGAATCTGCCTTCGAGGGTACAAAGAACATAACTGACTGCTGATTCCTAATGTTGGCATATTCCATTTAACAATTTGACATCACATATTTTTAAAAAAGGAATTTCAAATTTATGACGATTACTACTTTATGTTTTTGTTACTACCGGATTAACAGTTGTCCAGAAAAAATTTGTCATCTGTATTCAGTAGGGGGTGATTACAAACCATGGCACAATAATGCAAATAAGCTTTGGTTCTTTTTTAGCCCTCTGAGAATGCATACAGAACTGCTCATTTGCACACATCCTGTACATCCTAATAGCTTAATAGAATTTTGTGTGGATGTGAGTAAACTTATTTCTGCATTATTAAAAATCATTACATAAAAATTGAAATCAAAGAATTTTTTGTATTTTGTACATTTGTACATTACAAAGGAGGTAGATTTATAGTAAAAGGAAATTGAATAACAAATATCAGACTTCAGACTCATAGTCTCCTTAATTTTTGATTTGGATTTTATGATCACTTCCATTTTGGATGGATGTTGATCTCCAGTTGTTCTTGGATTGTCTTCTAAAAACTATCTTTGGATTTTATTAATGATGTAGATGAATAGTTCCATCTTCATCTGGTAATGCAGAAAAGATTGTGCATTGCGATGCAGTTGTACCTCTAAATCAAACTTTATGGCTAAAATAATAAAAGTATGGGGTTTTGGCAGAGCTTTTTTCCCCTCTTATTGACACATTGGTAGAAAAAACAAATCTTGAATTACAGACTACAGAATTAGCTGCAAGGTGAACTCCTACTAATATTTGCCATATTTTTTTCTTATTTTTTCACCACAGCGATATTTCAGGTCTTGCTTTGTCGAAATAACGTGTGGATTTTTACTCACATTGACAAAACTTTTAAGCTGGTGGGCTGATGTTTTTTTGGGTGGCTTTTTTTGTTTTGTTTGCTTTTTAAATTACTTTGACTGAAAATACTTTGACTACACAATACCTGTGAAGTCTTCAGGGTATACTTGGAGGGACTTTGTAACAGTGTGTTCAGTCAGTATATCAGCTGTTTTTTCAGCTGGCTGCTCAGCTTCTCCTGCTCTGGAAGTGTTTTGTGTAGACCTTCTAGAAACAGTAAATGCTGTTGCTTGCCTTTGCTAAAAGTAGGATATTGAAGTTTGTTCTACCTTTTGTGAAGTGAAACATGGTAATCCAAAAGATCTCGTGATCTGCAATACCATGTGAAGCAAAAGTTTGAAACACTAACCTGTTATTCGACATTCAGTGTTTCTCATGACACGTGTAATAATGAAACAGTATTCGAGTTAAAATCACCCAGCGGTGAAGAAAGTTGTAGTTCCCTAAAGCTGTTCATCATGTACTTTTTGTAGCTACGGATTTTTTGTTTGGCATTTTTAATCTTACACATTCTACAGTTGAAGTACAACCTGTTCTTTGCAAAATCCTAATCTTCAGTCAGTAAACTGTGGGTGCTATGGAGGCTCATTCTCTTGATAAATTTGATTACCTTCTGCATGTGATGTCTTACACTGTATGTTTGATACACTGTATCAAGTATCTTGGAGGAATGACTTTCCTTATTTCCTCTTCTGTAAATCTATTTAGAATTTAGATTGTTGTCATATTACAGAAAATGTATATATATATTTCTTCACAGATATAGTAGTGTCTCTGTGTGTGGCACCCCCCCTCCCCTATGGTCACTGCAGTTTCCTCTTTCATTTTTGGTCTTTGGATAATCAGATCTGCAGGCGCCATTAAAGCTTTTCCTTTTGCCAAGCAGTAGCTGTATGAGTTGTGGATTGGAACCATTTTTATTTCTCAGACCTCAAAAGCTATCCATTTCTGCATATGGAATACTAGATGGGAGTAAGAAGAGGTTGATCTGAAAACGTTGATGTAAATAACTCATTTTTACAAACAGACACTGCTGAAAGCCTGTGTTTTCCTTCATTGTGTGTGTTAGTCTCTTCTGGGCACCCTGCTAACAAAATTGATAACAAATATATAAGGGTATAATAATAAAAAAAAAAATCCTGAACAAATTCAACTAAACCTTTGGTATGATTTAATTGTAATGATGAATTTGAAGCTACAGAATAAATAGCTTCATTATATTCTGATTACTGCTGCCTAAGTATTGTTAGTTTCTATGGCAGAGATGCTATTTAGAAATGATTAGTGATGATCCTGCATCCCTCATAAATAGGGTTGGTAATATGTTGCTTGACATTCCATTATAATATCTCATTTTTTCAGGGCCCAAGTGTTTACCTCAAGCTTTCTTGGGAAAAATTTAAGCCACTATGAGGCTGTGGAAGAACACCTTGCTTTAATGTGCCTGGCAGTCTTATATTTGGAAGGACTAAAGAAAGAACTAAATATATCTGGAGTTGACCATTGTGTAAAGGAAGTCTTTTTAGCCACTTGTATGAAAATTAGGCAAGATGACTAGCTTTATATGTTTGTGACTTCTGAAAAATGTGGATATATTACATTGTAAGTAACTACTTTATAGCAGGTGAATTACCCAGTAGAAACAGTAGAAATTTCTTTTCTACTTTGCTCAGGGCTGAGCAGGAAGGGGAAATTTAAAACTCTTGCTATGATGACTCATATGATTTAAATGAAACAAAACTGGGCTTGTGACCAAAGACTGCAGATATGTAAGAAGTTGTGGAGAGGCTAAAAGAACAAAATAGTGACAAGGAGCCTCAGGCCACTATTACAGAAGTTGGAGAGTGTCAGAGGAGAACCTAAACTGCAGGAACCGGGATAAGTGTTCCAAACACTGAGCTACCGATTCAGTATGGACATGTTTATGCTGCTTCTCGTTTTCTTCAAGGAACATTACAGCTTTGCTGATTTTGTGGGTAGAAACTTGAACACCTAAGAAGAGCTTGAGGCAGTGTGTCACACTCAGTGTGTTCCAGTGTAACTCCAGTTTGGTTGTTGGACCCAGGGGCAGGGAAATATAAAATGTTTCTACACGCTGGAAGTTTCCACAGGCAAGCTCTGTGTTGATTTGTAACTGCGTTCTGAACTGCCCAAACTTTTCAATATGTTGTGAAGAAGCCTATGTTCACGTGTCAGGACAATGAATTTCATTTGGGACAAAGATGCTTCATGCTTTTTAATGTATTTTTGCTCTGAGTGAGCTGTTACAAGTCGTGAATGCTCAGAGCAGGTGTTCATGAAGTGTTCCTCACTGAACAACCAAACGTGGAAAGGTAAAATGGACCTACCCTACATCACATAAGATTCTGTGGCAAAAATAGGAACAGATTGGAGTTTTTTGAGTTACCATTCAGCTACATAAGCAATGGTTTCTTTTCTCACTTAAAAAAAAATAAATCTGATTTAGTCCTGAAGAGTCAACTTACAGGACTGTATAGTTTTTCAAAGGCGATTCTAATTGTGTCATTCCTCTACTAATTACCCCATTTCATAAACTACATAATGTTACTTGAGCGTTGGGGGTTTTGTGTAACTTTCAGGGTGAAAAGCTCCTGACTCATCTCAGTAATGCAGTATCCCATTTCATTTTTCTTAGTTTTTAAAGTTTTTGTTAATTAGTTTAATAGATTTGACTCTTTACTCTTTCCAACTGATGTCAGTATATGAAGCAAAACTGTAAGAATGCTAAACATAACTAAAAGAAAAGTGGTTTGCAACCACTTAGAAATTACTTGAAATAATTGAAGTAATACTAGATAAATAATTTATCAAATGAGAACTGTGTGGTATGGATGTTAATGCTGATGCTTAGCCATGTTAACTTACTCAAAATTCTGTTCAGTCAGAGGGAAAGAAGAATACCTCTAAAACACCTCTGAAAGCTGGATAATAAATATACACCATATGTATCTCAGTGTATAGATGGTCTTTAATAAAGATCTAACATGCAGAACGCAGTTCTTGTTTCCTTAGACTGAAATTTTGTGGGGGTTCCATGGGTTCAAAAAGGGGATGACTTCATGCTTCAGTCTTTACTGTTGTTACCAACAAATAGTATTTCTCTTTCTGGGCACCTGTTCTGTACTGACTTTTGTAGGAGTGTAGTTTATTGTTCTTTAATAAATCTCTTAATGTAACATTCTGTTGAAAGTCTAACTCTTTGGGAAGACTGAGAGAGTGTGACTGTGTAAACAAAATTTCATTAGAAAACTATTCTTTTTGAGTATATTAAGTAAAATACATCTTCATCTGCAGGATTAAGAGGAAAGGTGACATCTTCTTGCCTGTTAAAATTCTCAAAAAAACTTGTGCTATTTTCTGTGTATTCATTTGTCATCCTGATGATCAACTGTAATTTACTGGAACTGGCACCAGTTGATGTATATAGAGATGGCACAGCAAAATGATCTCTTATGGAGGTCAGGAAGAACTCTATAAGCAGATAAGGTAATTTTTATTCACATTATATTTTAGTAAGAGAAAAAGTAGGAACTATTTGTCTCAATTCATATGCTTATCATAGAATTACTGATTTTATTACCTCATTTTTTTAACCTTACAGTAACACATCATACATATTATTAAAAAAAGAGCAGTGCTTTTAGTGTACATTAGCACAGCATACATCTCAATAGCATTGAGCTTGTCACTTGAGACTTGTTAATTATTGTAAAATCAAAATGACAAACACACCACCTCAGATAAACCTAAAAACTAGTAGAATTTTGTAAGGCTGCCCAAGTTGCAAGTGTCCTTTTCCCCCTGAAAGTACACATTTTAGTCTTTTACTTTTCATTGTGAAAGAAAATGAACTCAAAACTGTGCATGAACTAATAGTAAATGATGATTTTTTTCTGTGGGTCGTAAAACTGAAAATCCACAGGTGGCAAAATCCTCAAACATTTATCAGAAAAAATGAGGCATCTCTAGAGCAATACCAAGAGATGCAGAATTTTGAGTAGATCTGAACCGTAAATTAGTTCTTACTGTGCTCATCAAACAAGAGTTGTATTTTTTTATAAGAAAAAACACATTGTTAGTCCAGATCTCTTCCTTAGGGATTTCCCAAAGGAACCAACTAAAATACTTGTTTTGTTGAAAAATTGCTATTATACACTTGAGGTATTATTCGGTGTTACTTCTACTTATTTTTTTTTATCCTATTACTATATATTACTTCAGTTTCATCACTATCTTCACAAAATTTTAGGAAAATACTTTTTGTCTGATGATGATATAAAGTTTTTTACAAGTTCAGTGTATTGTAGCATCATTTGCTCCTCAGTGTTTGTACTCCACCACGTAAGAGTAGCTTTTGAATAACTGAGGCAGAAGATAAGCTGTACCTTGAAGAAACATGAACATTTCTTGCTTGAGAAAATTACAAAATGTGGTTTGTCTTTTTTGAAAACTAGGTGATACCTGAAAATTAAAAATAGATCATTAAGGTTACTGCTTGATTTTGTTCATATTTGAGCAATGTATCTTCCTACACTTTGGGTATGGTTTAACCCCAGCTGGTAGCTCAGCCCCACACAGCCGCACGCTCTTTCTCCCCCAGTGGGATGGAGGAGAGAATCAGAAGTGTAAAAGTGAAAAAAACCTGTGGGTTGACACAAAGATTAATAGGTAAAGAAGAAATTGTGCATGCAAGCAAAGCAAAGCATTCACTGCTTCCCATGGGCAGGCAGGTGTTCAGGTATCTCCAGGAATGAAGGGCTCCGTCACGTATAACTGTTACTCATGAAACAAATGCCATCACTCTGAACATCCCCCCTTCCTTCTTCTTCACTGAGTTTTATAACCTGGGCATGACACCACATGGGCAGGATATATTTGGTTCAATTGGGGTCAGCTGTCCTGGTTTTGCCTTCTCCCAGGTTCTTGTGCCCCTGCAGCCCACTCGCTGGTTGGGTGGGGTGAGGAGCAGAAAAAGGCTTTGGCTCTTTGTAAGCTCTGCTCAGCAAAAATGAAAACATCCCCATGTTATCAGCACTGTTTCCAGCACAAATCCAAAGCACAGCTCCATACCAACTACTGTGAAGTAAATTAACTATATCCCGTTCAAAACCAGCACAGTTTCAATCCTGTAACTGCGAGAGATGTAGAAGGAAAAGGTGCTTTAAGATACTCTTTTTCTTTGCTTTGGATCCTGGATTAGTACTTTGACTTTGTAATGGTTTCTAGAAGGTAATTTGGATACTTTTTTATGAAGCTGTGAATAGTATAATATTTTATATATATATATGCTGTTCACCAGGTACAGTGTTTTGTGTGCTGGTAGACTATATGCAGTTAAAGATGATCTGCAGTGTTAAGCTGACTGAGCCAGGGGAACTGATTGTATTCCTTTTGTTTGCCATTCTATTTGCCTATTTTTTAATAGAAATTTGACAGGTATCTTTAAGTTACCTTGCAGACAGTGGGGCATTTCACAGCATGTAACATAATACATATTTAAAAATTATAGTACTTGCAGTTTTTATAGAAATAAAGCTGAGCATTGACAATAAATAGTTGCATTAATTTAGTCTTGCACCATTTTTGAGGTTAAAAAGTGCTACTCAAGTATTTAGCACTTGAGTATCCATTACTACCCATTAATGTTAAACTGTGCAAATAACAGAAGTGCATTTTAATATTAAATATCAAAAGAAGAGTAGCTCATTCTGGATAAGAGCTGGTATTCTTGGACCTCATAGATGCTTTGGATGGCATTTTTATTATTGATTCTTGAGTCTTTTTACCATTAACAGTGAAAATTTGGACCATCAGTCCTGTATTTAAGTGAGGCTTTTGAATATTTAAGTAATTACATCAAGGACTGGGACTTAAGAACAAGTCCTATCCTCAGAGCTGCATATGTATGTGTTTGAATAATGCTGGCAATAGTGTTCAACCTCTCCCTATAAACTATCCCATACCTATCTCCTTTATTACTGTGACTGCAGCAGCACTGCTGCTGCATTGCATTTTTCTGCTGTGGGTTATACCATTTAAAATGATAGCTAGATAAATGCCTTCGCAAGGGTTGTTCTTGAAAAAATGAGATAAATTAGGATTTGAATTTGAAACTTGTGGACTGTGGACATCTTTCATTCTGGAATTGTTACGGTTATATTGCTCCTGGTCTTGAATAAGAGGCCAAGCTGATCTGGTATTGGGTATTAACAAGAGCTGTGTGCAGCTTTCCATTCAGGACGTTAGTTGTGATGGTGACAGCTCTGGATTTATAGTCTTTGGTGGCACAGAGATAGTGCAGAAAATCTATGAATGACAAAAGTACCAATCTAAATACTCTGTACTAACAACATTCTGATAAGTTGGAATTATTTGAGGGAATCAAGAACAGCAGATGAAAAATTAGTGGTTTAGATATTCAGATGATTTTGATTACAATAATCAATAAGGAAAATAGATTTGAAAATGTTGTTAAGGTTTCAAAACTTGGGACCACCAAAGATAGTAGAGGTTTATGATTTCTGTAATAGAGAAGAGATAAAAATGGAATAATTCAAGGTCAAGCCAATTGGTTTTGTCTTGAAGCACTAAGCACTGGTCATTGCTGATAGTGTGCGTGTGTTTCAGTTCTTCCAAAATAGAAGTTATTACTCTTCTTCCCCCTGAGTTCTTCTCTGTTCTGCGTCTGCCTCTTCTTGTGCCTGTTGCTGTCCATCTCTCATGTTTCTTCACAGAACTAATACAGCTCACTAAAACAGCAGAAAACATTGCACTTTGTTTTTTGTTGCTGCTGTTTAGTAGTTGATTGGACACATGAGCTGAACACTTCTGGAAAAGGTGAGAGCAGGGTTAGAAAACCTTTTTTTCTCCATTGTAAGACTGAACTGTTAACTGCTGCACTTTAGAACATATTTTAATGAAATAAAGTACTGTAGAAGCCTCATTGGAGAGGGCTGTGCATTCTTGAGACAAAAATGAATTGCAATTGAATGTAAATACCTTCAGCAAGTTAAGTGATACTTCCATATGGAAATGTTATGAATTAATAATGCCATTTAAGAGAAAAGCTGAACTTATCCACTCCATCTGTACTAGAAAAGTTATTGTTCACTTGCATTATTCCCAAACATTGAAGTCCAAACTGTGAAAAGATAGCTTTGATTACATCTATTCTGTTGTGTCGTGGTTTAGGAATGGCACTCCCTAATTTATTTCCACCCTCCCATGCTCGCTTCCCACTACCCTCCAGTGGGAGATAAAAAAGCTAGGGATTATGGGCTGAGATAAGAACAAGTTACTGGAAACAGCAATGACATAAGAAAACCCAACAGCAACAGCAACAATCCTAATAAGAGCAGTGTATAAAAGAGAGGGGTTTTACATCAAAATGGTCACTGACGTGGCGCGACCCCCGAGAGAATGAACAGAATTGTTGGTGGACCCTCCTCACGCCACCTTTTCTTCCTGACCGCAAGCCAGGCCTCTCCCCCTGTCTTCGAAGTGAGAATCCCTTACTGCTGTCCCCCAGTGATGGTGTGGATAGTATAGAATAACAGTTTAGACACGCCCACATGGCTTCGGCTCCCTTGGCTGAAACTAGGCCATGTTGGTAACAGATCTGAGCTACAATGAAGTTACACGTGTATCCCTAAGTTGATCTTTCCATGAGGTGGTATTTTCATTGAGGCGTCTGATAAAATGTTTCTTGGAAAGTATGTTAAAGTGCTGACCTTTAGAGTGATCCAACATGTAAATGAGCTAAAATGAGCTGTATTTGTGAAGTTGTACTATATAATAATTTTGTAGATTGAATCTTTGTGGAAGAAATAAAAGTAATCAGAATGTCTTTTTTCGTCCCTTTTCCATCCCCCTCCCCCCTGCCCCGCAAGAAGGCAATGTAGAGAAAGTGCTATAGAATTCCAGAAATCTTGCATCTTACTTGTTTTCTTATCTTACAGCATGTAGACGTTGGCGTTAAGGTGGTATCACATAATTTTTTTAGATAAAAAACAAAATCCAAAAATGGTATCTCTGGTGATAAATAAAGCTTTCTGATTAATTATGACATATGAACTCTAGGTATTTTATATTGTTATTTAGCTGCACCATAAGTCAGGGCTCTTCAGGTTTTAGGTTGAATAATGTTAAGCTGCTTACCCAGTGGCTGCATGGCAGTCACACTTTATTTTTCTTACAGTAACAAAGATTTCAGAAACTGCCTAAATCTGGTCTACTGAACTACCTTATTTGTGAACCAAGATTAAAGTTTCCTTCACTAATTTTGTAGCTGATGCTGTATTTTTTTATTATATTTCTTCCTTGGAATGTGTCTTCTGCTAAATCTTGGGTTTACAGGATGTCATATTGCATTTATCAACTCTGCATAGGTGTTTGGAACATCCGAACTCATGCTTAAATATATGAATGGGTTCTGCCTGCCCTCGGTGCTCCCTTAGCTTTTACTTACTGACAGTATTATTTCCAGTCCTTGTTAACAGTAATTTCTGCCTTTTATTTTCCTTACTGTAAAGCCTGTAGGGAGTCAGGCACTTGATATGGTTACCTTCCCTAGAATGGGGTATTCCCATGTGGCTTTCTGGATGGATGTTTATCTTGGTGAGCTGCTGATAGGTGTTTTGGGGGTTTTTTAGAGCTCTGACTGAACAGAGATCTTACAGAAGTGAAGCATGTGGAGTTGTCCATGAAGGGCTAGTGGTTTGTTCTTTTTCTGGTGATAGGGGAGATGACTAGTTTGTATAGCCTTTGAGACAGACTTGATTAAAACCTGTCATATTTGTTAAACATTGTGGGATTTTGTGTCCCTCTTTTATTCCTTTTCTGGATTCCAAAGTGGGTATTGCAGAACTCTTATTATACTTCGTATGCATTTTTATGGTGAGAAGAGGGTGCGACTGCATTGTGGGAGCTATGTCTCTTCATCTCAGCAGGTTCTTTTGGAAATTTTTGTTCTTACCAGTGTAAAATCTGAGCATTTCTTTCAAAGGTTTTCCTGCAGTGAAGTGTTCTCCACTTCTTTGATGTTATATGCATCTGGAGTCAATTCACATCCAGAAGTAAGACTTCTGAACTTTCCTTAGGAAGAAAAAAAAGTAAAAAGAAAAAAAATGGAGGAAAAATTATTAGAGGAGGCATAACTTAAAAGCAGGAGGGAATGTAGAGGTAAGGACAGCAGATGTCCTGTGAATGAGAGATTTGTATCCAAAAGGCCTTTGGTTGGGTTCCCCCTCCAGTGGCCTTAAATGTTAAGCTGTAACCTTGGTAAGCTGTCCTGTCAGACTTTGTGTTGATACTTTGGGTCTGGGAGAGGAATTTGATGTGGTTGCTGATGCTTCACTTTACAGAAATGAAGCATATTCTTTCACTTATGCCCCCTCCCTTCCTGCTGTTCTTGTATCCCCTTTTCCTTCTTCTTGACACCACCTTTTGTGTTGAGACTACTGTCAAAGTGATTTCAGTACACTGAAAAATGTAATTTGAAGTTCTCCTAACTGTTCTTTTGAACAGAATTTTATGTTTCTTTGCCTGTTAGATGAAATTAGTGAAAGTAAAAGAGCACTAGAAAGTCAACAGAAAAGATTGTAAAACATGTTAATTTTAAAAGTTTTCCTATTGCTTACTGATATTGCTGTGAAGTTTCATCTTAAAGCATATTAAAGTCATTGCCCCTTGGCTCCAAAATTATAAATAAAAAAAAAATTCTTCAGGTGATTTGAATTTGCCAGTAGAATGATAAAACCTAAAGAGCCTCAGGCAGTGGCTTAGCCATTTCATAGCTTCCTTCTTGATGCTTGTCTGGGGTTCAGTGAAATTGTTACTTGAGTTTATCTAAACATCATGCACATGATGATGTAGTAAGTTCGGTAACTAGCACTGGTGAAAGTCTTTTGTATCAACAGATTTGATGGACAGTGTGGCAGTCTGGGTGTAGATGCGACTGGGTTTTCTTGATCCCTGCTTGTTTTTCTGGTAGTATGGGTAGCACTTTTGGGACTGTTAAATGTAAGATGGTGTTGAAAAGCCTGTGCAGTGCAGTGCAGTGCCTCCTCTCCGTATTTTTTTTCTTTCAAATATGTGTTTTCCGGGTCTAAAAAGAGGCATACAATCTCCCCTTCAGGAAAACACAAAAACAAAAACAACCTCCCTGATCTAAAAGTCCTTCAACAAGCCTGCTTTAGGTTTCAGAAATTTAAATCCTACCTTATGGTATATATTATTGTACTTATGACACCTGTACACTTTATTATAAAGGGAAAAACTCCGTATTTCTATCCCTGTGGCACAGTGAGGGAAAAAACCCCAAGTTCACTTCAGTGTATAAAACCCCCAAACCTAGAAATCCCCATGAGATTTCCAAAGACCTTCCTTTGAGTTTTAAGAAGTGTACAAGAATTGAAAGGAGTCTATTGTATTCTAGTGTGTATATTTTTACATGAGATTTTGGTGATAATAGCTTTGTTACTTTATTTTTGAACTTTGTTGGTTAAACTCTATTTCCTTTCTGGCAAAATAAGGTGATAAATTTAGTGGTTTGGGCTGGTTAGAGACGAAGTGATCTTTAAGTCAGCTGATATTTATAGTTTATAAAGGTAGAGATAAACGTGTTTTGATTTCAGCTTTGCATCTAGGCTGTCAATTAACTAATTCTACTTTATTAGAGAATTTGAGAACCCATTCTCTTAATGTCTTAGGCTAATTCCATGAAATAAGTCTCTCGTATTTCTTCCATTGTGACTGAAATAGAAAGCTTATACTTGGTCGTACCTCAGTATCTTGTCCTGGTGCTTGGTGAGAGTGATTGTGCAGCCCCTGCTGAACAAATCATGTTTTCTTTTGAGAGTCTGGATAACCATTTTGATAGAGAAAGATCAGCATTAGTAATTTTTAAGATCCAAAACAGTTACTGAATTTTCATATGGTTGTTCAGACTCACATTTTGTGTTCCTCTTGTTTTCAAGCTGCTCAATGGGATTTTTAAACCCCTTGTGTCACTCCATATATATGCAGTTTTTCTTACTAGCTTCCTGTTGCATCAGTCCTTCTGAACAAATAGCCATACCTTGTGCTGTTCTGTGGAGTTTTGTCTTAGTACCTGAAAATGTCACTAATATATAGTTAAAGAAACAAAATACCTGAGTGCCAGGGTAGCTTACAAGTAGCTTTCTCTCACACCCGTGGATTCTCTGCATAGACATTGACTGCCGAAATAAACTATATTATAATACTAAGGGAAAAACTGCTTGTTTATGATTAAATTGGTAAAAATACTGAAGTCCTTTAAGTTTAATTGTTAGTTTTGTCATGGGGGTATTTTTTTTTTAAGTATTTTTCGGAACTATTTAAACAAATATGAATTGGGTCTGATTCTGTAATCCTCTAAGAACTGGTTTCTACCAGTATGAAAGACTTCTCTTATACTCTAAAGGCTCTGGTTTAAAAATTTATTTTCTCTCTGTTTGCACAATTTCATTCACACTGCCAATGCTTCATTTCATGTCTAAAAAATAAGAATTAAGAAAAACCGCATTAGATTCTCAGCTCTTTTAGAAAGCACATTTGACTTGTATAGCTTTTGGTATTTTACACAGTTTACCATGGAAGATACTTACTTAGTCTGTAAAATGTATGCACCTTTTTGGGAATGAAATCTAAATCAGATTTCACATTGTTATGCGTGGAGAGTCAGTAGGGGAGCCAAAGCTAAAACCTTGCATTAATTTACATTAATATCCAACCAAAAAGTACTGTAGAGGTGCAGAAATGCAGAAAGATCTTTGGTGAAAAATGAAGATCTCTGAAGCAGAAGCCATGACTCAGTTTTTAATCCAGTTTCTTTTGTTGATTAATTGATTGTTGGAAATATGGAGAATGTTAACACCAGTTGATTCATAAATGCTGGCTATAAATGAAGAATTTCAGTTTGTGTACTCTGAAAGCAAATATAAGTACTTGATTTGCTTTTAAAAATTACAAAAGTTTCAAAACATTAGTGTGGCTTCGAAATAACATTGTTGCCGTGTCTCTTAAATTTTGGTAACACTTGATGCTGTGTAAAATGGGTTATGTTAAAGATGAAGCTGAACTTAGTTTGTATTCTCTTTTACAACTTACAGAAATATAAAGAGAAAGATAAACACAAACAAAAATACAAGAAGCAGTCGGAGTCCTCACCATCCTTGGTTCCATCTCTTACTGTAACTACAGAAAAAGTAAGTCAGTGTATTTTTTCTCCTCTTCCACTTCAATTACTTGTGTTGAAATTTCAAGGTGTAATCACAGGAGCTTTATAATGGCGTTAATTCTGTAATTATCAAACAGGCTTGGTATTTTTTCATATAATGTAAAATCCTAAAATACTTTAGGTTTTCCATATGGAGAAAGGCTAAGAGAGTTTTGTATTTAAATTGTGAGGGATTTAATGACCCCAGTCAGGTGCCACTGATACTCCAGTAAATTTTATTTAATTGAATTATATTTAATAATTTGAGCAGTTTTGGAGAGTCTTTCCTTTGAAATTTATTTGTGTGTGTTGAGCTGACACTGAAAAAAACCCCTAGTAATTATGAAATTACAGCTCATGCTTGATATACTTGTAATATCATATTGCCTTTTTAGCAGTCTGCTCTGTTAGGTTCTGTGACCTTTCCTTCCTGATGATGTGCCAGCAAATACCTAACTCCAGGGGCAACATGCAAGGTTAAATAATGAGTTCTCATTGTACTTGACAAGAATCACTTTTGCTGTCCACCAGTGACATGAATTTTGGCAGGTGGGCAGTACTACTGAGAAATGGGTTTACTTATCTCAAAGTTGGAAAACATTTGTCCCGTTCACGTGGAAGTGTTTGACATCAGGGTCAGGCACTCATGGCTTGAAAACACTATTGCACAGGTCATTGTAGATCATCGTGTTTTACCAGAGCTGTTGGGGCTTGTGGTTTGGTTCTGACCTGTTACACTCAACAAATGTGTGTCTGTATATGGTACACCAAGACCTTGTCAGGGTGAAGTGATTGAAATACTGAGTTTATCTCTAAGACTCTGTAAGTATTCCCTCAAATAGTGGTATCAATTTCGAGAGTAATCTCCAAGAAAGTTAGATTTTTAGTATGCTTTGCATATTTCTTTATTCTCAGTAGTAAGATTATCAAGTTAAGAATTGCATACCTGTTAACATCCCATTATTTGTGACTCATGCTTCTGTTAAGTCTCGTTTCTGGTTCTGCTGTATTCTCTTTGACACTGTTGTGTCAAGTAAGATAGTGTCAGTGGTTTTCTGAAACTCTCAGTAACTCTCTATTAAAAAAAGAAGAAAAGGTGGAGTCAATTTCCTGCTTTGCTGTTTTGATTTAAGAGCTATTAGAGATTGCAGTTGATGAGTGTAACAGTTTTTTTTGAAATTAAGTTATAGAACACTTTGAGTAGTATTGACTGGTCCATGTGATTTGTTACTTCATTTTATTAATTTGCTCGAAATGTATTCCTCTCAAGTCTGAGATAACTTGTAAAATTCATAGCCTGTAAAAGAGGCTTCTTGTGTGGGAATTTCCTATAAACTTTACAACTTTGGTTTAGGTTTTATGCTATGTATGATCTTATCTTTCTTGAATTACATCCCTCTTGTACTTTGATTATCTAATCATCATAATAAGTTTTTACAAAAAGTGGTATTAGTGTATATTTTTGTAAAAGTCAAAGGAAATATATTGGATTATTGATTATTTTTTTGCTTCTTGTCTATTAGAATATGCTTTTAATGCCAAAGACAGTTGGATTCTTTTTTTCTGCTAAGCTTATTTCTCACTGCTTTGTCCTCCTTATACTTTTCCTAATGACAATGTTTACTCCTATGGGTAGTCACAAGGGTGAGCTAGAACAAGTTACTAAAGTAAAAAAAACCTCTCTTAATTCTAGAAGTTAGATTATAACTGAAATAAACTAAAACAATATTTATTGTGGAATTTAAATATCAACATTTGCCCTTGTGGTTTTCTTATTTAGCCTTATGCATCCTGTGCATTTTCTTTAGCTAACCTATCTGCTTCATTTACTACCTTCTTTTTATAATGCTTTACATTGTCAGGAAAATTGGTGTTCAGTTTTTTAAATGAGGTTCCTAAGTGTGATTATGTTTTTTTTTAAAAGTAACTGCTGAATACGTGGAAGTGATTTTTTGTGGTTAGTTCCTTTGGTTAAGTTTTTTTTTCTAAGTTTTGGCTTCACTATTTACATGCATTTGCTTTTCTGGGTTATAAATTCATAATGTGTTCTTCAAAATTTTGAAATTTTAATAATGAAACAGGCTTTTTTTTCTCTTCTGAGATAAATATTTGGTTTTCAGAATATTGTATTAGTGTGTTACTTTTATGTGTCCTTTTACATAGAACTGTCAGAATTGGTTTGGACTTGATGTGTGTTTCACAGCAGCTTCTCTTTGCATCGAATGCATTACTTCGTTATGGCATATAATCATTTCTGCTACCCTGGTGTTCCTCTGGGGGGAACTGAAATTTGAAATGAAATTTGAAATGAAATTTGTTTTTTCTTTTAAAGATGTTAAATCCTTTGTGATATAAATGTAATGACCATTTATGCAAGTGATGCCTTAAAGCATGTTTTTATCTGGATGAGTGGCTTCTTAAGATAATATCATGGAAGGCTGCAGAATAAACTGTGGATTTACATTGTGTGAGTTAGTGTATGTGGGTTGCCTGTTTGTTCTGCAGAATTTAATTCCGAGAAATTTTCCTGAGGTTCCAGTCCATGCTGTTTTGAGAGGCATTTTCGTGCATCCCTGTAATGCCTCAGTAAATGTTTTCTAGTCTGAACCAGTCAAGTTTGAAAGAGTTTGAAATAAGAAATTCCTGACTACTCTCTGATGTATCTACTAGCAGGTTTTTCACTTTTGGGACATAGATACAGAATGTTTTAAGAAGAAATAGTATAACTTAGGAATTTGAATTCTCTTGCTGCCCCCTGGGCTGCAGGGGTGTAGCTGCCTCACCACGGGCTGCAGGGGAACGTCAGCTCTGGAGCCTGGAGCGCCTCCTCACCCTCCTTCTGCACTGACCTTCGTGTCTGCAGAGTTGATAATCTTACATGTTCTCACTCCACTCTTCTCTAGCTGCAGTGGCTTCTGCCCAGTCATATTTTTTTTTTTTTTCTTCTTCACCATTTCTAATGGTCTTGGAGTGGCTGGCACTGGCTATGCTGGACTTGGGAGAAACTTCTAGCAGCTTCTCACAAAAGCCACCCCTATAAGCCCACCCACCCCTCACCACTATCAAACCCTAGCCACGCAAAAACCAGTGTTGGTTTTGGACTTTTCTCTTACCCTCTGGCATTTTTGTGGAGAATTACCTGCCATGGTCCTTCCCTTCTCTGTGCAAGAGTACTGCCTTAGAGCTAAAGGCTACTCAAGCCTTGGAACATACTTGGTATAGCAAGAATGATTATTATGCCTTTACCATAAATCTAAACCTTTCCCCAGAAGTTTTAAGACCTGCTGCAGATGGATGATATAACTCTCAGGGCACACAGAGTGATGTATGGGGAGCGTAAAACGACAGTAGCTCTCTGTGCAATGTGGGCAATGTGAAAGTGTGCTTTCCAGAAAAAAACCCTGCAGACTGCTTTATGGGAAGTGTAAAGGAGCCCATCACATACACACAGTTAGCTTGGTAATTGCGCTAGCAAGTACTGAGTGTTTTCTGAGAACGGGTTTAACATTCATGAATAGTCAAGCCTTGCCAGACTCAGGAATGGCATTGGGTGACAGCATCTGTGGAATCTCCTTTTTGGGGGATGTCTGTATTGAAATGTAGAAAAGTGCCTGACTGCAGTGTGAGCAGTCAGTGGGGCAGCCCCGAGGAGTGCATTTCGTTTGAAATGCATGTACTGGGAGGGGACAGCATTGCAAGCTCGGGGGGAGCTGCAGAGGCTGAAACCATTCAGTAAATAACCAGAGGTTGTTCTGCCTCTATCCTCAGGTTCTTGCTCCCTGCCACTCACACTCCTGAACTCAAAAAACACCAAACCAAACAAATAATTTAACTTTGCCATGGTATATTAAGGTTTCTCTGAAACATTTCTATTAGGTCTTTGCCTGTTAGCACTTAGTGTTTTAGACAGCAATTTGTTTAGTGGCAGGAAGGTTATTGTATGCACCCATTAGCTTAATAAGCTAAAGTTTTGCTGCAGTTTTACCTTAAATTCTATTGCATGTCTTGGGGATTCTGGAAGCAATTGATGTAGGTGTATCTGGATTAGGGCACTTTGTTGCAGTTAACTCCTTAAAGTAAGGAGTATAATTTGTGGGCAAAAAACCCAACCCAGACAACAAAATGATACTAGTTTTACTTTGCTTAGGGTATGTTGCATCATGTTAGTGCTCAAGGTAGGCTGAATAAGCATGTGGATTTCAGTTCACTTCACAGCACCTTCCAAAACACAAACAACTCGTGGAGCAAAAAAAGCAGAAGTGATATGCATGCATGTTCTCCAGAATCTGCCAAGAGCGGGATTCAGGCTTGCAGTCAAACCAAATTCCACACAGTATTTGCAAATTAATGCCTACTTGTTACTGCCTAGCCCTGGCCAGTCTGTATGGCTCTGTTAAACTCTTTATTTCCCTTTAAAATAAACAAGTATTTAAAAAATCCTGCATGAACAGGGAAGAGGGACTAGATATCATTACACTATGTTGCTTTCTATAGAGAATTATCCTTGCAATTAGTACTAACTGAGTTGATAGGAGATATGAATTAGTCTAGGAAGGTTTTTGGTAAGAGGAGGAATTTTGGATCTTAGAAGAAGCCTGACCTTTGGTTTGGGTTATTGTATGTCTGGAAACCCTTTGTTCAAATGGCCCAAGTTTGAACCATTGCTTTTTAACTCAAGGTCAAGTGACATACCAGTTTCCAGAAAACTGAGCATACTGTGGACTTCCTAATCGTTCAGAAAGTTAACTACTATACTTACCTTAAAGTTGTTCTATCTTCATTAGGGACACCAATATAGTTATATGAAATTGAGGTAAATTATTTTTAATATTGTACCGTACCAGACTTAAACTGATTTTTCTTCACTGTTGTACAGAAAATCTGTAGTATATTTTTATAGCAGCTGATAGTAATTCATACTGAGTGGTATGCAACAGTTTGAAACTTTTGCCTTCCTCAAAGCTTGTATATTTAGTTGTCTTCTGTCATTTGCAACTGAAAAGTAAGGTTTATGTAAATGTTTTAGCTGCTGTAGTAAAATATGGAAAATTTTGTATAGCTGGTATATAAAGCTGTTTGTAAAGATGAAGAAATGTTTTGCTATAGGCATAAATTCAGCAAGCATCCCACTTGGGAAAGGAAAAATGTGTGTATATGCTCAATTTTAAGAGCATATACATATGTGTTTGTGTGGTCTTTAATCAAGACAAACATAGATACTATTTTAAATTCTGTTCTGTAAAGAAGTGAGAAACAAGCTCATTTTGAACAGATGAGTAGCTTCTAGGTTTGATCTGTATTTTTTAAGAAGCTTTAAACAGCTATTTTACTAGCTGATTTAAGTATATATAACAGTTGAATATTTTCTCCTTTTTCATGATTTTGCTTTCATTTTTTTTCCTCTGTTACTAAAATTCTGCTGTCACATCTCCACATTTTTTTTAGTCATGAGAACAATTCTGTTCCTTTGTATGGTTTCCTAATGTTTTGCATGCAGTTTCCCTGCCCACCTAATTACTTTCTGTGACCCTCTTTTGACTATTATTCATCAGTATGTACAGTTGTGACAAAATTTAAGAGAAGAATAATGGACCTAAAGATAACATTTTTGAAGGCCCTTTGAAGAGTTGTATGAGTGCAGAAGAGCCAGAATTCTTGGGGGTGGGTGGGGATTGAGGAAGAAATTTGCACTGAAAGCTCAAGAGTGTTATTTTCCTTTTACTTCCTGTCAGACAGTGGGTTTGAAGTAGGTGTGTCTTGGCCAAGTAGATCTCATATGTCTTCTTTACTTGATGATAGTTAAGGAACTGGGTGATGGGACAGTTCAGATGGCAGGGAATCCTAGTGTGATGATGGGAAAGAAAGACATAAGGGGCAGTTGGGCTTGTTGATTTTGGTTTGGTGTTGAGACTATAAAGTCTTAAAAATGCAAGTTCTGAAGCCTTCAACAGTTCCACTGCTGATGGAACAACATTTCCATTTTAACAAGAAAAGCTGTATAAAAATTTTATGTTCAGAAGAGCATTTAAAGTTAGTTTTTAATTTTTAATTCTGAGTATAAAGTAACAATATCCTATTTAAATAGACTATAAAGACTGTAACCATAGATATGAGATGAATGCATTGATCTCAATGAAGTAAAAATTTCCGCCAAAGCCATTAGTTCTATGCATTTTTTCCATAAAATGAAATTTTATGTACCTCAGTTGTTTGCTGAGAATCTTCACAGTTCAGTTTCTGTAACTCCTGCTGTTTCCAGTTACATTAGTATTTGAACACTTCTCAGCTTGTTTGAAAGAATGGGGTCTTTTAACAGTTCTTTTGCTGCAGTTTTTTTGTGTGACCTGTTTCTTTTATTTCTTCTCTCTTATCAAAATACCAGACATACACAAGCACTAGCAACAACTCCATGTCAGGCTCCTTGAAGCGACTGGAAGATACCACAGCTCGATTTACAAATGCAAATTTCCAGGAAGTTCCTACACACGTTTCAAGTGGAAAAGATTCCTCAGAGGCTAGAGGGTCAGAGAGCAAAGGGAAGAAATCTGCAGGTCACAGCTCAGGTCAGAGGGGAAGAAAGCCTGCTGCTGGAAGAAATCCAGGAACAACTGTGACTGCAGCTAGCCCTTTTCAGCAAGGTACTGATGCTTATGCTGTAATGACATGAATTAGAAATTTTATATATTTAAAACTTGAAAAGTAGTTCATCTTTTATCCTCAATAATGAGGATGTTATTTCACTGTGGTGAAAAAAAACAGCTTTTTTCAGGCCAAAAAGTTTGTTGTCGTAACATGAAAAAGAGAGTCATGCATCTTAAAGTGCAGAAGTAATGCTTTTGTTCAGACTGTTAAGGTATTCTCTTTATCTGCTAAGAACAGAAATGTCTTTATATGCTGAAAAGTTAATCTGGAGTAAACTTTAGCATGGATTTGAGTCTAGAGATCTTTCTTAACTCTTTAAAGGAGTAGCAGTAATGGTTTGTAGTCAATGCGCATTAGAATGAAACTGGATTACCTAATGGATAGGATGCAGTAGCCCCTAAATAATTTTTCAAGATGCAGACATAAAGTATACCATTTTCTTCGATGTGAAAGACCTTTTCACTTAAATTTTTTTTATTGTTGAAATATAGAAACAGAAAATGATTATGTGACAAGTATATATGGCTTATTTACCTTAAGTAACACAAAGTTTTCCCTTTATGAACATGCTAAAACCATGCACTATTGACACTTACAAAAAGCAAATTTTATTGTAGCATCTTTGTCAGAGTTGAAGAAAGATAAAAGAATGAAAAGTTTATGTTTTTATTCTTTAACCAATAAGACATTTTTTTGAAACAGAACAAGCCAGACCTTCTATGAAGTAGTTTCTCAGTAATTTTCACTGTGGTTTGTAGTAACTGACTGTCCTTTATACTTCATGATGTTGCTTTGAATTTATTTATGCAGTGAACACTTGGATATTTGTCTAGAACTCTTAAAATATTTCAGGCCTTTTTACTTGAAAGAAATGGAAGTGTTTTTTCGTTTAAATTCTCAAAACTTTGAAAATTGCCTTCTGGAATTTAAAGTAAAATCTTGCTCACTGCAGATGGCAAAATAGATCTTTACTATGTTCATGTATTTCCTTTAAGGCTGTATTAAGTGAAGTTGATGTAACTTATTTAAAATACAAAGCAATGATATTTTTATTATTTTTTTTAAATGCCATATTAATGTAAATTGTATTTTAAATGGAATTCTTAACAATATTTTCTGAAGTACTAATGGCAAAACATTAATTTTTAAAGGACATGGTTTTTTAATACCTACTGTCATATTTAGCAATATTTTCTTGGTGGGATAGTTGTCATCAGTCTGCGTTCTGTGAAATAGTACCCACATACATCCACTCATATAAAATTACTGAATTTCAGTGCAAGTAGATGTTTGTGTTTCCCAAGAGTGCTCCATTTTCTGCCTTGCATGCAATTATACAGTGATGAAACGACTGCATTCCAGATAACTATAGAGACAATGTAGTTCTGTTACACAAAAGATAGTTGTAGTTCTGTGACAGTGCTAAAAAAGCCTTAAAATGCCAATTTTATACACTGTTTTTCACTTACTCTCTTGTGCTTTTGAAAAATACCTCTTCTATGGGACACCTCCTCAACCAGGGTGAATTAAATACAGTTGCTGTTTCTTTGACCTGTGCCAGCCCCTTGATTTTGGGTAGAATGGTAAGGAAGATTGCAGAGCTAGTGTAGATGTGATCATAGCTTATTTCTATCAGCCTTCTTTTTGTATATATGCACGTTTAAAAAAAAACTGCTCTGACTTGATGCAAGTGTTTGTTTATTGTAATGGCTTCAAAACATGATGGATGTCGAAGTTGCCTAAGCAGCAGAGTTGTTATTCTCCTTGTATTCGTTTTTACCTTGTTTGTGCTCCAAATTCAAAGCTGAATCTTGGACATGAATCTGAGAATCATATCCATCAGAATGAAGATCAGCAGGAGAACCAACGAGTTCTTTAAAAAAATAAATTCTTTAGCTCTTGGTAGTGCTTTTCCTAAAGTCCTTATACACCAAAGTTTTGTATTCTAAGATAGTAATATTTCTCACCAGTTTTCATCAGCTACAGGTTAAAAAAAAAGCCCCCCCTTCTTTTTTTCTTTTTTAGGAAGCTTTTTGGGCACTCCTGGGAGCATAAAGTCATCTTCTGGAAGTTCAGTTCAGTCTCCCCAAGATTTTTTGAGTTTTACAGACACAGATCTGCGAAGTGAGAGTTTCACACATTCTCAACAGACTTCATCAACCAAAGATGTACATAAAGGAGAGGCTGGGAGTCAAGAGGGGAGTGTCAATTGTTTCACTTCCTTAATTGGTCTCCCTTCATCATCAGCTGTTTCCCAATCTAAAAACTTTGAAAGCTCACCTGGAGACATAGGTAATTCAAGCCTTACTTCTACAGCATACAAACGAGCTCAAACTTCTGGAATAGAAGAAAAAACTGTAACAGAGAAGAAACGGAAAGGAAATAAACAAAGTAAACATGGGCCTGGTAGACCCAAAGGAAATAAAAGTCAAGAAAGTCTTTCCCATCTTTCAGTTTCTTCTGCTTCCCCTACTTCATCTGTGGCATCTGCTGCAGGAAGTGTGACAAGCTCTGGTCTTCAAAAATCTCCAACTTTGCTCAGGAATGGAAGTTTACAAAGTCTTAGTGTTGGTTCATCTCCAGTGGGTTCAGGTAGGCATTTATTGGATTTGTTTTCTTACCTCAAAATACGTTTTTATTATTTTAGCTGTAATTCTGAGTATGCTTTCAAAAACAGAGTATCATTTAAAGTATCATGAAAGTCACACTGGGGGGAAAGGTAAAAATTAGAATGAGACTTTTGGAAGAGTAAGTTTTGTTCTGTGTATAGGTGCCACTGTGCTGTAGGTGGCTGTAGTACATTGACACGTGTATTGGCCCATAGGCTGTATAAATGCAGGTTTTGAAGCTGTAGGGGGAAAAGTAAGTTGCATGAAAATAGATTTTTTGGAAATTACATGTGACGGGTTTAGCTAAAATAAGTGATAATACAGACTGTATTGTCTGTATGTTCTGTTACACAGAGAAAACAAAATTGTTACTCAGACATGTCAGCTGTGCTGAGTATGTCCCTCAATTACTTTTTCCCAATTTAGCTTAACTAAAAATCAAATTGTCTATATGGAGAATTACCAGTTTAAACATGCAAAAGTATATTCTGAATCTGGACCCCTGTGCAGCTGGATGACATTCTCATATTCTTGTGTGCTTTTTAGCAATTGAAGTTGGCTGGTTTGTTCTTCCTCTGTTTATGTGCATCTGGGGCTGTGAGAGGCTTTCTGTTCCCAGTAAACATGCGTGTGGAATGGCCTAGCAGAATACTGTATCTACCAAAGTCTTTGTTGCTCTGAAGTTTCTTTCAAAGCTTTTGTGTTTGGATAAAAATAACAAACTACCCGGCTTTTGAAACTTTGAAATTTTGTCTTTTTTGTTGTAGTGGGATTTTTGCTTAATTTTTCAGTTATGGTGGAAAAGAGAAATGGAACTTGAATATTTGCTTGTGGGCAGGGTTTTCTGCTTTTCGTATTGTGTATTTTCATTGTATAAGCAAGAAATAATTTTTAAATATACATGCTTCAAGAAACAAAAAACTTTGTATTTGCTTTAGAACAAGGAAGGCAGGTACTTAAAACTTGATCTTAAACCCACAGTGTTTGAAATCTTTTAGATATCGGCAAATGATGATTTTTATTATGGGCAAAAAAGACTATTTTATTAGGCAGTAGCAGTGGCAACTATATTAAATACTATTTTTCCTGTATTGAAATCATCAGGGAGAAATGGTTTATGACAGAACTTGAGTTCACTGTTTATCTTTTTGTTTGAAATGCAATTTTAATAACAAGTTCACCACATACCTGTTACGAACAGAGACCATCTTGCAGACTTATGTCAGTGTTCTGATTATTATAGCACAAACTCTCTTAATCCTTTGTAATCTCTTTGAGGTGGATTTGTATTGTTGTAGTTGGAGTAACAGAAGTACAAGGTTTTAGTTTGAAGTCACTGACCTGTGTTTTGCCCCTTATATTTGTCTGAATATTCTGGTCTCGTCAGCACCTTGCACAGGCCTTTCCATGGCCAGGTCCATCCTTACTTCCACTGTCCTCTTTGTTAGATCTCACTCTTCCCTCTATAAAATGCCCGTGATAATGTTAAACTCCTTGTTTTGAAATGCGTGGTTGGAAATACCGCGGGTACGTTTTATTACTTTTGTTGTGATATTCAGTCTGTAATTTCACTTCTGTTAAGCATCCTTAGATTCTTAGTAGCCAGTGTTACACTCGTCCTCTAAAACTGATATTTTCTGAAGCTGCCAAAGAATATGAATGAAAAACAAACAAACAAACAATATCACCCCAATAAAAACAAGAAAACCCAAAGATACAAACCCAAAAGTGATGTCTTTGTCTTGGAACATGAGCTCTAAATTTATCCGGAAAATACCTTTTGAACCAGAACATACTGTTTTAATGTACTCTTCTCCCCCATTTCCCCTTTTCCTTATGGTTGTAGTGCTGCTTTCCTCACTTCATCATAATAATTTTCTGGGTTTAGCAGTCCATTTACAACTTTGTTACAATGAGGAAGGGCGTATGAGTGTTATCAGTATTATCAGAAACCTACATTTTTCTCAGGTGTGATAATGTGGATGTTTCTCTTTGAAATGTGTCTACGTTGTCCAGTAACAAAATCCGATATGTGAATCTAAATTAGATAACCCAAACCCCAAAGTAAGATTTTGTGCACGTAAATGTAGCGAGAGAAAATGCAGGGTACTCAAGCCAAAAAGTTTTTATTGATTCTTACTTGGAATTGTTTTGTTACTTCAAAGAAGCAGAATTGGGAATGAGCTAGACCACACTAAACAAAGCTTTGAAGCACTTTTTCAAGAATCTCTTCATCTTTTTTTTTTTTTTTTTTTAATAACCTTCCTAATTGCAGCTATCTGAAGCTACTATTCTTTTTCAGTTTTCTGAAGAGTTCTTGTTGAGATCCCTAAAAAGTATGAAAAACGTGACCTCAAAGATGTATAATTGTGTTCATAGTTAATGCTCAAATTAGATAAAATATGAAAGAAAGCTTATTTTATGAGGTAATGCAGATTCATCATGTGCTATTTATACACAATTAAATGTCTTCTGTAGAAGTTTTATTCAGAATAAGTATATTCAGCTCATTTTGTGAAAATATTTGTCGTCTCCAAACTTTTATCCAGTTCACAAGACTTCTGTTTCCTGATTAATAATAACATAGAAGTACCATGAATAGTATAAGGACATGTAATTAAAAGCTGCTGCAGCACATACACACAGGTTTTATTACAGTTGCCATGCAACTGGTCTGATGTGTTCAGATTTTGATCACTTAAATGTTCAATCTTTGTGGCCCTTAGAAGTTTTTCTGAAATGTATTGATAACCTGTTAGGAAACACTGAAATAAGATTTTATAAGATTTTACTAGTAGGACATAAGGAATTTTGGTAGTAAAATAACATTTGATCTGTCCCTGTTTAAAGAAAAAAAATTCTTTAGCTCATAACAGCTGATTTACAAACCATACTTATCTTTCTGTTGGGATTTCACAGGCACTGTAACATTACTGTCTAGGAAGATATAAGTCAGTTGTCAGTGGGAGTTATATAAAGCTGATACTGGTTCACCCCAGATGGGGCTGGTCTTTGGAGTGATTTCAAGAGCTGAATTTTTTTAATGGAGCCGTGCATGGTGAAGGGAGGGAGGGAAGGGAGAGTGGGTTCACCTGAACTCTGCAATTTTAAAGAGCTATGTAACTTTTTAAGTCTGATAGTTGTGTTCTCAGCATCCTTCTAGGGAATAATATCCCAAGATTTCTAGTCTGTCCTGTTGTAAACTATTGATCCCTTCTGCTGAAGGCTTTTAATTTTTTTTTCTTCACAACAGTGTTGATTAAAGAACGGAAAACCTTAGCCCAGGGATTAGAACAGATGAGTAGTACCTTGTCCCAGAAGCAGATTCCAGGATCAAATGCTGTTTTACTACACTTGCACTTTATTTCAGCAGGAGTGCAGAAGCTAATAAGATGATGGGAAGGAAAATAAAATACAGTTACGATAAATAACTTTTGTGCATTTTGTATTTTTCTGTCAAGCAGTTTGTATGGCTCTGGCCCCTCTTTGTTTAGAGTACTCTCCAGTGCATGAAGAACTTCCTGAGAACTCATGCCCCACATCAGTAGGGAAGAGAACATTTTACTTGGCATAGGGCACTTTCTGACTTTTGTGGAATAATGTAGCAAGGTAAAATGGAAAGCAAGAAAGTATCAGAAGTCAGCTGAAATTTCTGTTTCATGGTAGATAAAGTTATTGTGCAGTTATCTTCAAGTTCGGCCATGGATACTTGTTGCTGGAAGTATTACAGTGCTTCAAGCACTTCTCTGCCTTTCCCAGTTCTGCTGCTGACTACAAGTGTACAATAAATTTTACAGTATCAACTTCAGTGGCTAAGTACTTAGAGGGATGATTTGCTTCAATATTTAAATTTGTGTATAATTGATTTTATGCCCCTATACCTCATATTTCCATGTTTTTAGACTGTCAGTGTTAAATTTCAGCAAGTCTTTAAAACTTGTGAAGTTGTAGAAACTGGCAAGTAGTTAATTCTACGCAATTATGATGTGTCTGACAGAAAAAAGATAGTAAGAGATAGAAAGATGTAATGATTAATGTGGGTTGTTGTGAATTATGGAAAATCACTTATTGGACTAATTTTATTTCTCATTTTTAAAATAATTTTATTAATTATTCTTTATTAAGTGGCATAGTAGATGTCTACATTTCAACTGATAAAAGCATGACATTTTAAATAAAGAATTCTAATGATAGAAAATAAAAGTATTCCATTAACTGTAGTTAATAGATAAGTCTCAATTTTATTTTGATCAGAGAATTATTAAACCAGTGTTTACTTTGTTTTGTTATTTCCTCTTGCATCAGTCATCAACTTTAGAGCCTGGTGCTTAAAACACCAGGGTTTGATCCCCATATGGGCCATTAACTTTAAGGTTGGACTTGATGATCCTTGTGAGTCCCTTCCAACTCAGAATGTTCTGAGAAATCTATTGGACAGCTTTGCAATTTTTGAAGCAAATCTGGTTAGGAGGACAGGGTAAAACAAATCTCTTGGTCAGAATACAAACTAAGAGTTAAGTTGGTTGAGCTCAAGTAAAAGATTGCATCTTAGAAAGATGGATGTATACTTGCAGGATAAGAATGACCTTCTGGGCAAGGAAGGGCTATAGAGAAAAAGTTTAAAGGTAATTAATCAGTTATGTCTGAGTTTCCAGCTCTGAGTTGTGTTTAAAAATGTTTTAATGCATAAACAGCAAACTAATGAGAAAGGCAGCTCTGTGCTTAAAGTGTGTCTGGTGTTTGAATACTGTGTCTAGTTCTGCTGTCTGCTCTGTGTAAAGAAAAGAAGAGCCACAAGACAGATTAAACGACTGGAAAAAGCATGTTATTGGAGAATAGCTAAGGAGAGAGTTTGTCAAACCGGGAATATCATAAGATATTGAGGAATTGAAAACTGGTACTACAGTGATCCTTAACAAAAAAGGTAGAACATGATCAAGTGAGAGAAAGTAATAGTTGAACAATTCTCAGTTCTGAAAATTTAGATATATTTTCTAGAAGATACAATTTAGTTCTTCTTTGCAGGTGCAGGACATTCTAAAACTAAGAAATCAGTGTGCTTTCAGAGATTGTTGTTTGGTTCTTACCTGTGAACCTAATTCTGTACTGTATTATCCCTTTGATTTCTAAAAGAAAAATTAGCATGGTGCATCAGTTTAGCATATGAAATAGTCTGCAACTGGGCAAATAATGCATTTCAAAATACAGTAGTTAGTAGTGAATTGTGAGGCAGCATGGGTCTGCAGAAATTGGTTTGCAACACAATATGTTCTATGCTTTTATCAGAGATCTGGAAGACATTAAGTCATCTTTGCTGCTTTGGGGGTTCAGGGTGGTTTCTAAAACTGTATATTGTAAAAAATGAACTTGAATTCAACAAATTCCTTGATTGAGAAGGCTGTGTACAAAAAATAATGAACAATGAACACATCTCTTCTAACAGAGATATGTTTTGAAAACAATTATGAAAAACTTCTGAATAATAATGGAGAACTGAACATTATTTCATATTGAGATGCTTTAGGGGAGACAGAGGCTATTGTGATCCCTGTGACACTCATTTCAAGAAGGGATGGGAAAGTTACATCACTTGAAATTATTCCATGAATATTTCAGGTAGCAGAGTACTGTATTTAATTATGATATGACTTTCCTCCTAAAATATAACTATGAATGTGAAAGTTAAGAAGAGGCATACAATGATTAATATATTTAAAACATCCTTTTCAAAGAATCTGAAGCTGCTTGCTAGACTGGAACATCTTTAATTTGAGAATATTTCCTTTTACAAAAATGTTTGGAAGCATGATCATAATTCTTATACAGGAAGAATTAATATTCCTGGTCAAGATGTTTTTGTTGGTAATTGCATACTACATACTGTCATTGCCCTGTTTTCTGTTAAAAAAAAAAAAAGTTAACATGAAAATATAAACCTATATTGCTTTGTTGGAGGGGCTGCTGAAAACAGCCTTTCCATTTCTGAAGCCTCCAAGCTGCCTGACTTTCCATGGAAGCAGTGGTTTGCGCTTGAGATGCAAATCATGCTGCTCGTGAATGTTGGAAGAACTCTTGGAGCATTGCTTTGAAACAAAACTTGCTTTGAAACAAAACTTGCTTTAAAACAAAGCAAAACAAAACGAAGTTTTCCTTTCTAAAAAAAAAATTAGGGTTTTTTTTTTCCTTTGTTTGTTTTGGATTTTTTTTTGAGTGAAAACAGATGTGAGGGCTTTCTGAAGTGGAAAAAAAAATGTCCCAGGGAAAGGAAGGTAAGATCTGTTAGCTAGGAGAGAAGTTCCATGTCGAGCTGTTAAGGCCTCCTAATATTGGAGAAGATCTTGGCAGCTGTAGAAATTACCTGACTGGTTAATTGTTTTATGAAAATGTGTCTGTCAGGTTAAAATGGAAATTTTGAAGATTATAATCTTTAAACTAAATTCCTAAACTATGGTGAGTCTGGGCATTAGTTTCTATTTAAATGTCATAATACATATTTATTTATTTATTTATTATTCTTTGACAGTCAACAGCAAATAGTATGTTTAAATTATTAACTTGTAATACATTTCAGATGCTAAAAAACCGCATGAAAGCAAAAAGCAAAGTAAAACAGGAAAGGGAATATGTGTTTTCTTGACTTCCCATTTAGGTCCTTCGTTTAATAACAAAATAAAGAAAATTTTGGTACTTATTATTTTAGGAGAAAGACATAATTTCAAACAGCTGAGCAAAAATATGTAAATATTTCTAAACTGTTGGAAATTTTGCTCTTATTCAAGTTTTGTGAATCTTCTACCCAAATACGAATTTAATACAAGAAATTCTGAATGTCTAGATTTTGCCCATATAGGTGTTTTTCTCTCAGAATTGCCATGTAAATACGAACTTTTGGAAACTTAATAAGTATCTGAATGAATACACTATTTGTTAGTTGTATCTGTATGGCAGAGGAGAAAATGGACTGGCAAGGGCTTAAGTTTCTGTACTTACTACTTTTCAAATTCAGCTGTAAATCTTTCTTGTTTGGTAAGGGCAGGTTTTCAAGGAAGTCCATGAGCTTTTTGTAAATTGTTTGCTTTTGGATTATATTTGACCCATAAGCCTACAAAGTGCTTTGTATATATTTGGTGTTAGGTTTGAACTCATAATAAAAACTCACTTATTTTAGGCCTGGGTAATGTGGGTAAACTACACTGTATGGATGAGATCTAGCTGACAGCTTTGCTATTATTGTTGTCTGCATAGTGAAGAAAATAAATTGCCTGCTTTTCCACGGGCTGATTGTCCGTACAGATACATGGAGTAAAAGTATGTGGTATTATCATTATTATATTAAAAAAAAAAAAAGGCAGAAAGAGAAAATGCACTGAAACTTCCGATTTTGTGCTTAGATTATGTTAGTTTTTTTAACTCTTATTATAAAACTAAGAATTAGAATTTAAAATAGATAGATCAGGGGACAAGGAGACACTGTGAACCAGTTAAGATTTCTATCCTATCAGATGTCTTTGTTGCAGAACTTGATATTTGCTTTAGCAGTGTATCCCTTTTCTGAAGATCAAGGAAATATTCCTTAGCTGGAATTCTATTGTTGCATGGAAAATCAAGTGAGATACAGATGGTGTTTGCTTACCTGAAACTCTTCCGTTCCCAGGATCTCCTTTAAAAATTACTTAACTTAAAAAATGACTTATGAAATGATATCGAATGAAGAGAGGGTTTTATTTATATAGATTTTAAAATTAAAATAATAATTTTTTTGAATGTGAACATTTTTCATCATCTGGAGTCAATTACTGGAGTATGGCATTCTTTGTAAGTCAAATGTGAGATGGCAATCAGTCTTTTAACTCCATAAAATCTGTTAAAGGTGACATGGGAACATAAAAAAGTGTGTGTGGGGGAGGGTAGAGAAGAGGCTTGACTATAAAAGGAGCAGTAAGGTTTTTTACCCCTTCTTGAAAATTGTACTTTTCAGATCTTATAGACTTTCAAGTCTTTCAGAAATCAAATATAGCTGAAAAATAAGTGATATGTATATGTTGATAGTTCTTGAAGCATCTTGGTCCTTCTGAACACTGTCCAATTCATATGGTAAAATTCTTTTTTTGTTGTTGTTGTCAGAGGTGACAGCATTACAGTCAGGCTTTTAAAATCAGAAGGAAGTGTACTTTGCATTTAAATTTTCCATTTATTTGGTGTGAAGAGCTGCAGTACCAGAAGTTAAACTGCTTGAAGGTTGTTTAAGGATTACACTTGAGGAGAGTCTGTGATGACTAGAGCTGTTGTTGGTTATCATAATAATTTCTGAGATTCCCTTGTAAACTTTTAAACAGAAAACAAAAAATTTAAATAGAAATGCTAACATAATGCAGTGATACACAAAAGACATATCACCCTAAAATAATAGAGCTTTACACTGAAAGATGTTGCTTGGGGACAAATCCATTCAGACTTACTTAGGACAGATTCATGTGTTGATGTATAAGACCCATACAACGTTTTGAAACAGATATAATAGGGTCTGATTATCAAGTCCCCATTTCCTTATGCTCCCTTCTTATGTAGGTAATTTATTTTGCTTCCTTAAAAAGGTTTTATGAATGTTATAGGACTAGGAACAGCAGCTTTCTGAAGCTCCAGGTAGCCTGTGCTGTGGTATGCAGTGTCACTTGGTACCACACGGCAGCACCTGCCCCGCAGCAGTTCTTGCTGTGTAGTGAAGTATTTGCTGTCAGGTGACCCTCCATGTGCTGTGGCTGATGACAGTCCCAACCTCCAGCTGCAGTTACAACGGCAGGAACCAGCTGAGATAGCTTGACAAGTACAACTGAAGATTTCAATAGCATTTTTATTAAAAACACTTTAAAAAGGGACACTGTGGAACCCAGTGGCAGTCTAGATGTAAAGATGTGTCTTAAGTGCATGAAATGACAGTGTGTCCCAGTGCCTTTTCACTCTGTGGCACTACCTGATTCTGTACAAACATCGCCTGTAGCTGCAAGATCTTCTTGTTGATACACCTGAGTGGGAGCTCGTTTTTAATAAATCTCCCCAGCATAAATAAAATGCAGAACATTAGCACAGGTAAGCCAACACTTTATTTCCAGAAGGTTACTCAAATAAACCTCTCTGTCAGGAGAATTAGGCATACCTGAAAAAGTGCTATAGGAGCTTGATATACAGCTATGCCATATACACAAAGTGAGCTATTAAAATATTTATCAGGGCTTTTGTGGTGGTACTGCTCGAAATAGCCAAATAAACTGTTTTATATTGTTAGAAAAGCTACTTCTTGTCTGATCCTGAATTTATAGCAAATTTTTTGTCCATTTGAACTAAACCTAGTTTAGATGCAAACTCATTATTTCATATTGTTCTTTCTATATTTCTTATTCAGCTTTTAAATAGAAGTCTTCATCTTTCAGTGTGAGATCTGGTAGATATGTGAGGTGTCTGTGAGAAGGCCATAAGGATAGCAGTAAGAAAACTTGATTTTAACAGTGATCTAACTTGCTGCATATGAGAGAGAACTACATACAGTGGTAAAAAGTTTCTGAAGAGGATTCACATTTAACTAAGCAACTGGAAAAAAAAGGAAAATTTTTGTCAAGAAAGAGTGAGCATCTATGGTGTTAGGACCTGTGTAGCTCTAGAAATCTGAGTTGAGAAGAAATTAATGGAATCTGGTGACAGAGCTGAAGAATATGAACATGCAACTGGGGCTTGTGTGTGAGTAATCCTGTCAGATCCTTTGTATTTGGCTTGTTTTCATTTCTTTCCTACTGTTTATTTGTTTTGAACATTTAGGAGAAGGATTGCCTGATAAGAATGACCAGAGGTTCCAAGTAAAAACCCCAAACTCCACAAACAAACAAACAAACCAACCAACCCAAACAAGCAAAAACCATGAAACAAACAGACCCTCCCCCCACCCATTGCCTCATTCTCCTGAACAAATGAAAAAGCAGTTCATAAGCTGTCATTATAGTTAGCTTTCACATAAGACTCTCAAATTCAAGTTGTTGGCGGGGGTTTTGTCTGTTTTGTTTTGTTTGTTGTGGGTGTGGTGGTTTTTGTTTGGTTTTGGTTGGTTGGGTTGGGTTTTTTTATTCCCTTAAAGTGTGATAACTGTCAGGGTCAAAGGTCTAATCTGAGGGATTTAGTGGTGGGTTACAGCAAGTGACGTGTTTTCAAGGAACAAAGTCACTAGGCCTTTTTTCTGTTGTGGGAGTAGGGGTAAGTTTAAATTGAACTTTAGTTTTTAGTTTTTAGTTCCCTTAAAACCAAGTAACAAACGGCCAAAGGATGGTGACTTGTACTACACAGTCTGTTCTGAGATACTTTGAAAGTGAATGAGCTGGAAGCATCAAAGTTTTTTCTGAGCAGAATTGATTTTAAAGAAGAGTAATTGTAAGGTTCTGAATAAAGCAAGCAGTTTGCGTATGCGTAAGGCAGCAGAGATGAAAAATAAAGGAAAACAAAGAATGTGAAGTCCATCTATTACAGCATGTAGTTTTTTGGCATATGTTTGGTTACCATTCACAATCCCTAACCTTTCTTGACACCTTAGAATGTTGGATTTGAAAAGCTTGGCTGTATATTGTAGAAGAAAACTCCTGTGCCCAAGTACCCTCGCACCCATGTAAAGTCAGGAAAGACGTAGCTGCCAATAGAGGCAGTTAGAGAACCAAGGAACCAAGACAGTAGTTCTTTTTCCTTCCAGAATAAAACACCTTTTTTCATCTGCCTTCTACTAATTTATGGAGTGTGGAAGGGAATAGTGGTAGGGGAACACTTCTCCTTCTGTTCTGTGCTGAGGCTTGGGGAGAGTCTAGAATTAGCTCCATCAGTCCCAAGGAGGACGGATCGAGTGCTGGCCTTTCCTCGTGTAACTGGATGAGGTGTGTGTTAGAACAGTGTTCTAAAGGAATTCTGTTAAATGGAATGTTTTCTTACTAGGATCCTTTGCATATCTCTCAAGGTTGGATATCTGCAGCTAGCGATCTTTTCCATTAATTGATCTCTTCCATGAATTTGTGTAATAATTTTTGAAGCCATTTATGCTGTTAATACCTGAAAAGTGAGAAGTAAGTTTCAAATCTTTATGCATTGTGAAAGGATGTACGTTTTCTGCAGCTGTTCTGATCATGTTTTGATACTCCTCTGAATACAGTGAATAATCATTGAAAGTGTTCAGCATCTTTACAGTTTTCATCATGGATAAAAGTCTGTAATTTCCCCTGTTACTGTTTTTAGACCTAGATATCATAATACTTTTTTGTCACTCATACTATATCCTTCCTAACTGTTCCACATGTCTCTTAGTGCTACTGTATCCTCTTTTAAGAGACGCAGATAGTATTTGAAATACAGGTGCAACATAAATTTTTAAAGTATCATAATTAAGCTTTTTGTTTTGTTTTCTGTTCTCTTCCGATAATTTGAAACATTGTATTTGGTGTGGTGTTTTTTTTTTTTTAATTGTCGCATGATAGTTTTTTTACCTCCTATTGGAAATCTTAAGGATTCTAGAAAAAGGGACTTTGAAATTACGAATCAAAGTTGTGAATCCTTTCCTGACATATTTATTTCATTGAAGTGCATGATTATTGCGAAAAGTCCCTTCTGTGTGGTATCAGACTATTAAAGTGTAATTCATGTGTCCTGGAATTGGCATTGTTCTCTTAAGTATTGTATATACTGTCAGTGTTAAAAAGACGTTTTCCCCTCACATTTAGTAGCTGCAGTTGGAAGTGGTGCTACTGCACTTTGTTCCTCCTGCTTTGTTTTACTCTTCTCCTACTTTGAGTTACTGAATTGCCAGATGCTGTTTTAACCCCATGTTGCTGTCTAGGTCTACTAAACTGTTTTGTCAGCTCTTTAACAGCATCCCTTCTTCATTTGTCTATGAAATGTGTATTTTGTAGTCGTACATTTGGCATTGTGGCACATCTAGTGTATTCTGCTTTAAAACTTTCTCATACCTCTTGAGTGATGCTGGCTGCATTATGATTGCTTGGGTTAATGACAGCTCTTGTGTGGTACAGTTTCAAAGAAACGAAAGCAAAAGGTGTAGCTTCAGGCAATCTAGAGCTGAGCTTGTTTGAATAAAATAAAAAACAAATGAAAGGAAAGAAAAACCCACCGCCACCATCTCCCCAAGCCTTCATCCAAACCTACCCAATTATTCCTTAAATTTGAAATGGACTTCCCTAATATCAAAAGTGGGGGTGGATCAAAATGGCTGCTATTTCTTGTGCACAGAAATTGAGCATAAATGGAACAACCTGATATAATAATAATCAGTATAATGTGTATGATTCCAGACATTAGTAACTGTGCATTTTAGTAATATTTTTCCTTGAAAAGTAACTGTTTTGCTTCTAAGTGTATTCTTGTACCTTTTGTTAGTTCTTTGAAAACTGTTAGAAAGTTAATTAAATTGTCAGTTTTATCGGATTAATGCACTTCTGTCAAGATTCATTCAGGATTTTGTACATTGTGGGTTCTTTTCCTATACCACAAAATGAAAAAAAAAACCCAACTGTATTTTTTACAGTAGAGACTTTGTATGTAATACTTTAATTAAAGTTTTCCAAATTTTGAAAGTTTTTCCATTGAAGTACCCTTGGCTAGTTATTTGAGTCAATAGATAAAAGTCAAGGCTTTTTTTTGGGTTTTTTTTTTTAATTACTTCTGAATTAGTTTTGTAATAATTGAGTGTCAGTGACAGAAGTTTCAGATGTTTTTGTTGTTAATTCATTTTTTTTAAAATCCGTCTGTTCAGAATAGCCTGCCAGTTAAAAAATGGATTGTGACAGCAATCTTCAGTAGTTTCCAATGGTGGTGAGAGTAAAGAAGAAAAATAAAGCATTCAAGGCATTCACCCTGTTGGAAGATGAACAGTTATTACAGCCAGACCTCAGAGACTGATGGAGGTAGAAAATTCACCCATGGAAGTAAGACAGAGGTGCTCACCGCACTCACCTGTAAAATCCTTCCTTGGATCATCTTGTCAAACCAGATGTGTAAGCTGAGGGCTTTGTTCATTAGTAGTGTGAAAAAGTGAAGTAAGCTGAAACTAAAATAATTCTGTAGTCATAAGGGCATTATCCTAATCAGGAATAAACTGGTGGCATAAGTGGAAGAGGGCCAGCATCTGCATGACTGTCACCACTCTGCAACTGGGCATTAATGTGTTGTGATGCTGTGGAGACTCCGTTAGAGACTTCCAGCTACTCAGTGGAGGATGTGAGTGTGCTCTGAGATCAATACTCTAAAAACCTCAGCCCTTGAAGGAAAGGAAATTCTTGGGAGCATCTCCATTGGTGTACCACTAGTTGGACATTCTTTCTCTCTGCCTATCTGAGTTGTTCTTGAACTGAGCTGTCTGAAGTCCAGGGGACACAACTATTTTCTTGAAAACTTCTTGATTGCTTGAGTTTGTCTCAGTCTATCAGTGAAGCAGAACAGATGCCTCGTGATTAAAATTAGCAAGGCAACTTCCGTTTGAGTTTCTAAATTTGTTGCAGACAATGAAATTGAAATCAGTGTTTTGTCGGGAGGATTGATTGCCTCTGGAAAGTATTTGAATTTTTATTTGTAATAGTATCTTTAGAATGCAGCTAATTGGCGTGTGCTGGAATGTTCTTAGACTTGACATTTAAAATCTAACCAACACTGATAAAAGAAATATAAGTGAAAAATTATAGCGGATAGAAATAAATCCATTCTACAATTTGAGCTACTGTAAATGATCAGAGCTCTAATACAAGAAAGATGTATTCAGGTATATTATTGTTCACTGAAATTCCTGTCTATACATATATTCTTTTGTGTGTCTGTTAAACATGATCTTAACATGAAGCCCTTTTTCTCCTAACTCAAAAGCTTTCTCGAAGTTGATGAATGCCATACATAATGGTAAGTTATATTAGAATCTTTTTCAGAGGTTCATTTATCACAAAGGGTAGCCTTTTGTGGAAAAGCCTGATTGAAGGTCTGCATATTCTATGGATTAGGTGAAATACAGGTCTGCAGTGCGTCAATTGTTCAGTACTTGAGTGAAAACTTTGTAGATTGTCTGCAGGAGCCTGATAGGTCAATAGTTCCTCAGTTCTCTTTTTATGATCTTTTTGTGTGTGTGAAGTAAAACGATAACAGTTTTATTCCAGTTCTGAGGTTCTTTTCTTTAATTTTTGTGAATAGTGTTTCTAGTTCTTCTTCTGTGCTCCATTCATAGGTGTGTTATAGTGGTGTCTACCTCAGGCATTCTCCCACTTGCCTTCCTGACTACTTAAATTACTGCAAGTAAAGCATGTGAAGGTAGCCTTGTTTCATCCATTCTTTGTTCTGACAGCCTGATGCTGCTCATTTGTGTCACTGATAACAGAACTATCAGTTTCAGAGGGAGAAATATCGAATCTTTAATGGATCTAATTGCGGCTTCCCTTTAGTATTCAGTATTGGCTTTGTACCCTGTATTCACTCATGTGGAATGTGTGGAAATGAAATATGTCTTATTAAATTAGAACTTGGTTTACTCTTTCAAGGCTTTGTTTATTTGTAGGAAACAACCATCTGTACATCATCTTTACAAGTTACTGAAAAATTTTTGAACTCTCTCCGAGATTAGTTTGAAGATGATCAAGTTTATTTCCCAATCTGATATTTTATTGGTGTCAGGTGATCTGTTAATAAACAGGAATTTTTTTATCCTTTGGTGTCAGCCAAATAGAAATTATTCTTACTGCTGTGCAAGTATGTTGGAAGGGCAGTGCTGTATACACTGTATTGTACTGACTTGTAGTTCATCATATAGAAACGAATGTACATGTTTGAAACTTTGCATGGTGAAGTTCTTTACATTTTAAGCTAGCAATCATTAAGGTTTTGCTTTTCACACTGTCAGAGCTATGAATTACATCTGTTAGGCAGATGTCTACAGTGGTGGGTCTCTTTAATAATATTACATTAAATTTATATTTCACAGTCTACATGTGGTGAGAAGTACTGAAATTTATCTAGATTTTCTTTGCTTTAGTAAAATAGGTTTAGCTTTTTGCCTTTTGATATAGGGTTTCCCTCTCACTCTCCCAGGTATACAAAGCACCAGCTTTGAGATGAAGGAAAGCAAGCTCACCATTTTTCTGAACAAAAAATAAAACAACTGAAGGGTATCTGACAAAGTGTGCTGAATTTGGAACTTGGTGAGTTTCTGCTGTTTTATAAGCAGAGCCTTTTTGCTGTTTAATGTTTAAGAGGTATAGGTTCACAACAGAGTACGGATTAGAAATTGATGGAATGCCATTTGTGACTTCTTTCCACATTGCACTTTTTGGTTTTGAAACTAATAGCATAGATATTAGAAGGACACACATTGCCAAGCAGTAATAATGCCTTATATGACTTACTGTTGTGGAACAGCATAATCTTCATGTTTGTTTTAGAACAGTGTTTGGACAGGGTTTATCATTTAACCTACCTTTTTTGGGGTTGGTGGTGATGTTTCATGGTACCTTCCCAGGTTTAAGTTGGTTACTTTTTTTTCTTCCAGTATTACAGGGCTTTTTTTCACTGTTCCACCCTAAACACTCCCACCTGCCGGTACTGCAGGGCTCTTGATTTGGTAGAAGCATTTGTGTGGGTGAAATCAATGAGGGTAGGTAGAAATTTTGAAAATATGAAGAGCAAGGAAAGATCCTGTATGTATATAGGATGAAAAGAACGTGTTCAAACTTGAGATAAATATTTAAGTAAAGGAAGATTGTTTACTCCAACAGTATATTCAGATTATGAGTTAGGCAGTCCTGAGGATTGTGTCACTGTCAGTAAGTGGTTTTGACTGAATCTGTATCAGGAGCTTGGTTGTCCATTGCACTGAGTTTAAGCTGGTTGCACATCAGCAATACAGGACCAGAAAGAAAAAGTTTTATTTCGAGTGGAGACAAATAGAAGTTTGGAAGAGAAAGGTTCGTTTGTGATAGGTACGCTGTAGAGGTGATGGGCGAAGCCTGTGAGTTGAGATTTGGTGCTGACAAACTGTAAAGGAGGAAAGATAATAGCTGAAGTGTTGAATGTGATTGAAAGGGTTGAGTCCTAAAAAAGAGGACTAGAAAATGCAACCTTGCAAGCTGTATCTTTCCATTAAGGTGCCTGCCTGTATAGAAAGGAGTTAAGACACTTCAAAGCAGAGAGTGGCACACTGAAGTTTTGCCAGTAAGACACTTCATATACTCAGTGCCGTGTTTTATGGTCAACTTCTTGTATTTTTCAGGCCTTTTCAAAAACTTTTAAAAAAACCTCACAAAAATTGCAGTTGAGAGATGTGTGATAACAATGTACTTTGTCCTTCTCAGTCTTACTCTGGACCTTACAGTCAAACTTTCTTTATTGGCCTTTCAGTCTTATCTCTTCTTTTATGGGCCTGCTACTGAAAAGGAGCAAGGGGGACTACAGACATACATGTCTGTTGACGATTTTAATGCATACTTTAAAAAAAGACTACGGGAAACAATGACCTGATTATTTTATGTTAGAGTTAGCTGTAAATTGTAATGTTTATTGTAGTCTTTCTGTGTCTACTTCTGTTCTTGCTTGTTCTGTCTTCTGTCCTTTTTTTTTTCATGCTTCTGTTCCTGTTTTCAGGTCTTTGTTTTTGATTGTTCTGTCTTATGCTAATTTTTGAGTTGCATTGAGGAGGGTTGTAGCACAGAACAGACATCCATTGTGCCAAGTCCCGGTGCTGTGATTGGCTTTAGAAGACAACACATTTCCAAAGCAACTTCAGTTCTGTAGCCTTTGGCCTCTGCATCAGTGCAGGCAAAATTTAATATATATATATAGTATGATTTTTTTAACAAGATAACCTAAACTAAACAGAATCTGTACTGAGCATGAATTGAGATTTTTGAATCTAGCCCAAACTAGGCAGAATTTTCCAGTGTTGATAAAAAGGCATCTGCCTCTATTGAAGCATGGAAACAATATTACTCAGCTAAATTATGTAAATTAAAAAAAAAAAAAGAAAAAAAAAGCCCAAAACCCTCAACAAAATAAGGGTAAATTACAAAGTAATTGAAATAGTTCCTTTATGTACAGTTTGGTTTGTGTGGTGGTGGTTTTTTTTGTTTTTTTTTTTTGAGTATTGAGTAATTATTGTTTGGTTGTAAAATATTACAACCTTAAGTATAGGTATCTGTCCCTGAGATTCTAGAATACCACTTCAAAGGTTTAACTGTTGCTAATGACAGCTATATGGTAGTCTTTCACCAATCTGGGCAACAGCCGTTCTCCCCCCTCCCAGCTTCCCAATGGAATCCAAAAGAGAGAATTTCTGAGGAAGAAACTCCAGTAAAAGGCTGTATTATGTGAACAGTGAAGAGGAATCTAGTGCTTCCAGTGACTCACCTTTTCAGCACTGAGGTAGATTGCTGTCAGAAGGGTTTGAAGCTATGGTGTGTTTTCAGAGATCTTAGGCAAACACAGTAAATTTTATCTGGAAATCATTAAGAAATGTAGATTACAAGTGTCATGCTCCTGCTCAGGGATACTCACCAAGTGAGGCTAAAACTGCTTTGGTTTTAGGCTTTAATATTTAGGCTTGTATGTATTGGCTCACTGTCATGAAAGTGAACAACTACGTAAAATTCAAGATCTTTATCAATTGTTCTTCTATTATGTGTCCAACTTTTGATTTTACAAAGATCTTTCTGTGCTGTGACATGCTTGAACTACAGGTCTTTCCTGTGATTCTGAGTGTATGTGTCTCAGATACGATCATGGAGCTCTTTATCTTAGTGCTCTCTTCTAGAAGAGTACTTCAAAATTTCTTGAATCAGACTAGAATAAGCATGAAATTCTTAATGTGTCTTATTTCATAAAGCTGAATTAGATATGAAATGTAAACAGGCAGTTATAAAGCATTTCAGAGATTATTGTGGGTAATCATCTGGATTATCTGGAGGAAACAAATGAAAGAAGGTTTGTCCCTGTGTCAGCTGTCTTCCACTGCTGCCCTATAAAAAAAAAAAGTCTGCACAGATTAATTAAGGTATAACTCTGCCATGAGACAGGGTATGAAAAGTTACAACTGTTCAGAAAGGATTGGAAGAAATTCACTGGGACGAGGTTGGAAGTGTATTTAAGGCTAATAATTACAAAGACTGTTCCTCAAGCTCAAAGTCCATACGTTATAGATTTCTAGAGGCTGGGAGAACATCTGAGGGAAGTATTACTACACGCTTGCCCTTCTTTTGTGTACTTGTGTGGCTGTTATTGTTCACTGTTAGAGACAGATAAAGCGGGCTAGAAAAACAGTACAGTTCTCCCAGTGTTCCTCAACCAGCATGTCATTCACTTGTGTCTTTGTGTCACATTTAAACCTTTACTCTCAGAGAGCAAATTCATCTTGGGTGGGCTATGAAAAATGTGGGTTTGAGCCCTTCTGCAGTGGAGAGCTGTAGTGCAAGACCTGTATCAGCTTGGAATAATTGGAAGTGGGAAAAGGCACGCTGCACCAGGAAGTTGTAACCTTTCTGACAGGGGTTTAGGCAGTTTTACAGTCTCATACTTAAAAATCTGCATGTGGAAATAAAAGACCAATTGAGGGCTGTGCACTGACTGAACTTGGTCTAAGCAACTCGTAAGTATTGTTTCATGTTAGTTAGCTGGTGTATGTATTCCTTACTGTTACAATTTATTGAAGAGTGAGTTCTGTATCACTGCTGACATGTGTGGCCGGTAATGAACATGGAATCAAGTATAAAACACCACTGTCGCAGGTGGGACTAGCTGAACACAAGAGCAGACCATTTTGGTGGCTACATGGATCAGTTCCGATCCTTCACCCCCACACCGTTATTGAATACATTTCTGATTGACTGTAGACAGCTGTACAGTCAGGGTTTTGAACATAGAGGTGGGAGTAGACAAGAGATTGACTGAACATCTTTTGCTGGCTGAGCTGTCAAGGATTTGAGAATAATTTTAATGGAGTTTGATAGCAGACTTTCAGGTAGTTGCTGTATATGTGACTTGGCTATGCTGAATTGTTTTCTTCAGTTGTGTCAAGGTTCTTGTCTCAAAATTCTTGTCAAGAGTTTTGGTCTTTGTATGTAAATCCAATCTATAGAGTATAGAGTATTCTCAAAGTGAATAACTGTGGCAGCCTGCCTTCTGTCAGTAGGTATGAAATTAGAACAGTTGTTCCAGTTTGGAAGATTGTACACTTGTATCTTCCCTCCTCCCAGCAGTATGTACTCTTTGGGTACTTTGAGTCAGGGAGCTTTTTTTTCTCTGCCTCATTGTGGAGAGTACTCAGAATGCCCTTTGTGAATGGAAGGCATTGACTGTTGATCTGTGACAGGCTGTCATGCTTCCATCAAAAAAGGATGCCCAGTTACTGAAAGGGAAGGAAGGGTAGCTTGTTATCCAGCTGCAGATCCTTAACTTGCATTATTGTGCACTTCTAGAGCTCTAACTGCAGAATCTTGTAGAAACCTATCTGAAGGTAAACTCTTACCACTTTGTTCATCAGCATCAGGAAAACTGCTTGATTATTTGTTTCTTAGATTTCAGATTTCTTCATGAGGGAAATAGATTGATCCTTAGCATCCAAGCTCATTAGCTCATAAAATGAAATTAAATACTGTTACTAGCTCAGCAGTTTCATATGCAGCTTTCTTTTCCTTTTGAACAACTATCAAAATAACCTGTTTTTATTTTCTTGTGTTTTGCATTAGATTCACTTTAGTTTACGTCCATATAACAAAATACCCTAGAGGATTACCTCTTCCACTGTTAAATTGTACTGGAATGGAATGTGTTCATCCTTATGTATCAGAACTTAATAAATTTTTTCTACATGTTTAGTTACTAATTAATTGACTGCAAAGGCACTTTTTCATTTTGCTCTATGTAGAAAGTTGTCAGTGGGTTTAGGGGAGACTTTTTGAGATTACTAGTGAGAGTGAAGGTACTGAAAATGTGTATATAGCTTTAGTTTTTGTAGAGAAGTTCTTGTTCTTATAACTCAAAATTCCCTTTTATTACTGTGAATTCTACTATAAGGCCTCTTGAGGTTGTTGTGTCTGCCCTATGTCCATCTGCCCTCCCCTAAGTAGCAAGGTTTTGTAGTTCTGTGCAACTTTTGTGGACTTGCAAGTTTACATTTTAAAAATAACCTCCTTGACCATATACTGCTTATTCCTGAAGTTGTGGCAAAATGGTAAGATGAGCAACCTATGACAGGTATTTCAGATAACTTCCTCTTTTCACAGTTGTTCCAAGAGTTCCAAATTACTAACCTACAAAAGAAAAGTCAGCTTTAGGGACAACATTTTCCATGCTTCCTAGGGAAGCAGTCCACACATTGTCTCTTGATTTTGGTCCACAGTAAGCTTTGATTTTGTTGTCCAATTTTTAGAAAAAAAAAAAAAAAAAGAAAAAGAAGAGTCTAAAACATTTAAGTTCCTGTAATAGAAATGGACAGTGTATGGCTACAAGAGTACCTGCTTCCTATTTTGTCTCTTGTTGAACTAGGCAGTCATCAGCATGGGAAGGGGAAGGAAGGGATAACGGAGAGGGCTGTAGTACTAGCAAATAGGAACTGAGGATTTCCTAGCTAGATACAGAAATTGTGGTGGGAAAGCTTAATGTATCACTGTTGAAAACACTTTTAAAAATCAGAATTTATTCTTCTATGTTAAGTCTTCTGCTCATGGAACTACTTATTTTTGAGATTTTGAACAAAATCACTAAAACTGTTCTGTATGTCCCATGGTATATGCTGCTGCACTGCTAGTTCTAAGTTGAGGCTGTTTTTTAGTATTCTTGAAGTTCTTTTCTCTACTAGCTATTTTGTCATTGATTGTCAGAAAAAAAGAATGTATTTTTTTTCCCCAATTTGCATTATCAGATGTGTTCTCTGCTCTGTATTACTACACAGGCAGTTATTTGTTTTCCAGAGATGCTTTTCTTTTTTTTTGGTTGCCTTTTTGTTAAGCCTTTCACTCCAACAGTGCAGGCTGTATGTGCATTTTATCTGTTAGAACCTGAGATCAGTGTTGTGCAGCTGTGCTTGTGGTGTTACACACAGTCAGACTTTAACCAAATAGTGTTACATGGCTGTTTCCACCTGCAGCGGAAAGAACTGTGTTCTCTTTAAAATGCTGAAGGTTATATTTGACCATGCTATTTATGCCTCTGGCAAATTACACAATTACGTTCATCACAAGTTATAAGTTATGGCTACTTGGCTTTTCAGTAATATGGGAAGAAATTCAAGGTGGTTTGTTTGTTTTAAACATTAATGTAGTTAACAGTGATTTGTTTAGGCTTTCGTTATTGTTCCTTCCTGGTCCAGAAAGGGATTTCTCTCTCCCCAAACCCCAAAGGACAACTTAGTGTGTTTAAGACATTTCAAATGTGTTCTGTCTTGGCTTTCTAATATGCACATAGTTTTTACGCAAGTTTTTTTGAAATTGTGTGAAAATCAAGGATTTATTTGTATTTTTAGCATACAGTTCTTATTTCAATGCTCGCATGGAGTAATATCTTGGTTGCATGACTAGTTCCAGAAGGTGCATGTACTTTATGTGCTCAGTAAGGTATTGCTGAATAAAAATACTTATCCCAAACAGAGTGTGCGGATAGGTCATATTTGTCCTGTATTTTGCAACAGCAACAAATAGTGGTTTTAATACTACTGAAGCTACTAGCATCAAATATTAGCTTATCTCATTCCACTGGCTTGTTTTTCTTTTGAAATATTTTTATGCCTGTGATTTCATTACTATCTGCTTGTATTCCAGAATTTTATTTTTAAGAGGAAGAATAAACCTTATCATTAAAATAGAAGCAGCAGAAGCTCTGCAGTTACTAAATGTGTAAGATTTTTAAAAACTAAGAAAAAAATCTACAAGAGCTTTAAAATTTTGGAGTTGTTTTCCCTTTCTGGCAAAATATTCTCTCCTTTTTTAGTACTTGACTCTCACCAAAAATTTTGTTTTCTCCTCTCATTACTATTGATATTCTATGAGAGTGATAGTATTTGTGGTGATGAGCTCTTATGATTTCATCATAGGTGTTGTGATATTTCATTATTTTTACTCTTAAAATGTATGATTCCTGAAGCCTGATAATTGCTTGAGAATCTAATATTTTTCAAGAATGTGTATATGTTTAATTGTTTTCATGCATTCAAAAAATAAGGGACAAATCTCATCCTTTTTATTAATTTGAAATTGCTTATTAAAAGCAGATAAAAGAAATCTTTTGAGGACCTGGGGTATATTTCAGCTTTTGTGGTAGTTGTATCACATTTAAGAGTAGATTCAGTAACAAGGCTGTTTGTTAATCATGTTTGTGGTGTGTAGGGACAAATTAGAGCAGAATCCATAAAATGTACTGTCTAGTTAGATGAGGCAGATGATAAAATTGGGAAAAGGTCATTGCAAAGTGAACAGTTTAAGGATCTTAACTGCTAATAGTGCCATAACTGTAGGTTTTGGGAATGGTGACAAAAAAAAAAAACAAGAAGGGGGAGTTGTACTAAATGGAAGAAGATACAGAAGTCAGAAGAACAGCAGAGCAGGTATTGAGTGGCTCTATAATGAAGAGATTGGGGAGAAGATGACAAGTCACTAACCTTGGTTAGGCAGGCAGCAAAAAGTGTTGTCGGGATGTGTCTCCAGCTGTTTTTTCATATCTTCTTTCTCTACTGGGACTGGCTGATTTTTTCTCTTCCGTTTTTCTTGACAGTTAATGGAGGCAGGGAATTTAAGATGCATCAGTGTTTGCATATTATGTGTGGGTTTGGATGCTGTTAGTCTCCCTAGACTGCCTGTGCTCAGAGGGATATCTGGGTGGCAAGTGGTGTTTTAACATTGAGTATCTTCTTATTGTCACTGCCTTCTTCAAATCCTTATTTGTATGAGTGACAAACTAGCTCCACCCTTTGCCTTCTAACTGGCATTTCAGTTCTGTTGCTTTTTTTGATCTAACCATGTTCATTCTACTTCTGTTTACTCCCTGTGGCACTCTTCCTCTAACTGCAGTTCAGTGCTACCATGCTTGATATTCCTTGGCCAGCTGACAGCTCACTTATCTAATGCACGTGGAGCCTAACGGTTTCATAGACAGGTACTACTTCTTGTCCTGGGCTTCTGGTCAGTAGGGTTTTTTTTCCCAACCTCTATAATGAACTTTACCCTGCATGTAGATGAACAGAAGTAATGGCTTCACAGAGGGGTATGAACTCTTCCTGTTTAAATTGCTAACGTACAAGTCTGACTAATGTTAACGTATTTAGTCATTTGTTTGTTGGCTGTTCTAGCAGAAATGTTAGTCAAGCATTCATATAGATCATGGATGGAATTTTTGTTTGTGAATAAATGAAATACCACCAGTTCTACAGGCAAATCTGAGTACTTTGTCCTCAGACTTGCTGTCAGTATTTTTCTGAAAAAGCACAAGCAATCCTTAGCTGCCAAAATTACAGTTTTGGATAAATGTATGCTGTTTAGAAACATTTACTTTAAAGTTAAAAAGTATTTTTTCCATTTGTGTGGTGTATGTTCAGCTATATAGCCCAATACTTCATTCTTTACTTAATAGTAATTCATTTAAAGAACAACCTATGATAGCAGACTCAGCTGAAGGCAGGCATTTTAGCCAAAAATTCTGCTACTGTTAATATTTGAGCAGTTTGTAACGCACGTAAATATTTGATTTATCACCTTCTACAAAAACTTAAAACTGAATCAATCTGTGTTCCCTGAACTGTAGAATGTGAAATGATGAGAGCACTTTTATCAATCAGCATGGTTAGAATTTCAACACAGGAGCTTTCTGCATTATGTATTAAGTGATCTTGTTTGTCTTGATTAATTTTTCTACTGCATATTTACATGGTTACTAGAAAACAAAGAGAGGGGGGGAGAGAGAGATGCATGTAATCGTTTTTGTAATTTTTTTCAGGTATTTTTAGCAGCAATGATGTAGCAGTATCATTTCCAAATGCAGTATCTGGCTCAGGATCTAGCACTCCCGTTTCCAGTTCTCATTTACCTCAGCAGGCTTCAGGGCACTTGCAGCAAGTGGGAGCTCTATCACCTTCAACTGCGCCTTCTGTAACTACTGTTTTTGCTGCAACTCAGGTAAACTATCACAAGAGTTTAAGATAGCAAACCATGTTATTGACCTGCTTATTTTCAGTATTAAAAGAAAACATAATTTGTTTGGAAAATAGGTTAATAAACATTGTATTTGTTGTGAAAATGTTATAGGGACTAGGAATTCCCCATGATATTACATAGTCTCATCTTTGTAGAGCACATAGATTTTTTTAGAAAATAGTCCGAGGAAGTGCTTAGTAATAATGACTATATTATGACTAGTAGCAAAAATTTTGTTTAAAAGTATCAGTGCTCTAACCAATGTCTTTTATCAGAAAAATATTTTAAGAAAGGATTTAAAAGAGGAAAATATGTAAAGTTTTCCATGTTTTATGCAAAATTGATGGTATCAGTTAAAGAAAAGAGGGTTTGTTTGGGGTATTTGACAAAGGGACAACTAAGGCTAGCCCTGCCAAAGAGGTGGCCTTGATAACAAATGAATGTTGATATATATGTTATAGTTTTGTATTTGAAAGGTCATGCAAATGAAGTTATGTAGTTCATGTTTGATGATGAAGGAGTAAGGGAGGCACAGGAGAAGTGCAGAACGGTGGCATAGTAGAAGTAATGAACCAGAAAAAATATCTTTATGATAGTATTTTATATGAATTTAAGTTGAACAAGATCACATTTATCAAGACAAGGGAGTACAAAGTTATAGTTCGAGAAAGTCACCAAGATTTATGTACAAATATGAGGGAATACTACACAGGACACGATTTTTATATTTCTTGATTCTTGTATTTTTTCATTTTGTGATGCGAATCTCTCTTACAATGAATGTATCAAATATATATCTTCTTGCATGCATACAAGCAATCAACTTTTAATTCAGAGAGACTACAGTGATTTAAAATAGTGGATATAAACATGAAGAATTAAAATCAAGGTTAATGTGTGTGTATGAAAATGAGTATAGTACATGTGTAGCAGCAATACTGTATGAAGACCAACGCAGCATACATTTCAATGTGAAATAATAAGTTGTTGTTTTAGGTGGCAGTTCATATTTTTGGATAATTCTTCTGAACTGATTTCCTAAAGATATAAGGTGGTTTCACCCAAAATTGGGTGATATCTCTTTTGCACAAATTGATAGAAACTACTTTAAAGAAATGAACTAAAAATATTGGCAAAGTATTGGCAAGTTCTCTTTTTTTTTTCTTTTTTTTTTCTTTTTTTCTTTCCTTTTTTTTCTTTTCATTTCCAAAGATTATTACACACCGTAACTCACTGAAGACTATTAAACTGAACAGTTTGGAGATAATGGGAGGGGTTTTGTCATCGTTTAGTAGCAGATGAAAAGATTTAAAAAACCCCAAATAAGTCAATGCTCAGTTTCCACAGTAGAGAGGTTTGCCATCAGAGCCTTGGAAAGACTTGGCCTTTTGTGCAGCTCAACTCATAAATGATCTGAGGAAAGGAGGAGGAGCAGATGCCAAGTTTGCTGATTATGCTGGGTTATGCAATGAGCTATTATGAAGATCAGCTGTCACAAACTGCTGAAAGACCTCACCAGCCTGTGTTGACAAGGTGGTAACAGGGCAAATAAAGTCCATGTTAAGGGGAGAGGACAGTTTCTATTCGAAACAGATATGGTACATGCCACAAGAGGTACAAGAAGAGCCATGGCAGTGAACAATGGCAAAGAACATCTTTATAAGGAGTGAGTAAATAATGAAGGACTCTTGGCCTGAAAAAGAGACACTAAGATGGAATAAGACAAAGGACTGTAAAATCAGTTGACATGGAAAAGTTAAATAAGCAAGAGCGGTGCACCATCACTTCTATTTGTTAACCTCTATCAGAGGATAAACATCAAAAAGCAGTGGGACAAAACACATATTTAGCAGTCAGGAACAGAAATACCATAGTATTTTTTTAGCTCTTGTTGTCACAAAGAGAGAAGTATACCCTAGGAGATAGACGTTCTCTTACTGTTTAGCTGAACTAGAGAGCCCTCCATAGGTTAAGTGCTTGAAATTCCTGTCCTTTCTTTGGCTTTGTTGTCCGGGAGTTGCCTTGGGGGCTTTTTTTCCCCTCCCCAAAGAAGCAAAGGAGTTATGTGTCTTACCTCACTAGCAGACTTGTTTTCAAGTGGTCACAGATTTACTTCTTAGGATCTTAGTCACAGGTACTATCATGAAAGAGTCTTTTGGTTCTGAACCCTACAGAGGAATTCAAATGGTGAGAATTTTTGGTTGACAAATTTAAAGGTGAGCTCATGGCTTTGAAAAGAGAATTAACAAAGTCCTCCACTGCTTCAGTGAGTCTCTTTTAGTGCATAAGGTCCTTACTAGTCTGAAGAGATTCAGTCAAGAGAGGCTTGTTTACCGTGCAGTTGTTCTCCAATTGAAGCAAACCTTTTTTTAATTTTATTTATTCCTCTTCTCCCCCCACCTCCCACCACACTACCCTCCCCCCCCCCCCCCCAGTTTTAGCATAAATGACTGATTATATGTCAAGGGTTAAGGTTTACCTACTTAGTTCTGCAAAGTTTCATCAGAGTGCAGAGTCTTCTTACTGGGCTCTTGTGGATGTAGTCTCCTCTTGACCATGGTAGTCTTCAAAGAAGAGTGTGCTAATATATTTTTTGTGCACTATTCTGATTAAAAGAAAACCATTACCCTAGGTTTTAAGCTAAGCTATGGTTGTACCTCTATAGCAGGTAAAAAGCAGTAGTTAAAAAATTAGGTTTTACTTAAACTACTATTACTTAAGAGAGCAAGTATGACCAAACCTTGGCCTCTCAGTTATCCGGTCAGGATGGCAGATGTGTAATTGGATTGGTACTAAAAATTGGAATAGCCTCAGAGATCTGCTGTTAAGATGTATCCTGTAAGATTTCAGCTGTTTTCCTCGATCTCTATTGGGTGTTTGTAATTATGATTTTGGGGACATCATAAATTTGTCTATTTTTGTTGCTTCTTTTTTTTTTTTTTTTTTTTCATTTTTTAAAAGATGGGGTTTTAAGAAATTCTAAAGAGAAGGTCTTGGGAAAAAAATATTTTTCCATAGAATTAGTCTCAGAATTACCTGATATATTTTGATTAGGATGGTATGATAGGTCTAATACAAAAAATTTCGTACATAGTATTAAAAAACCTTGCAAGCAATTGAAAGCAACTGTCCTAAATTAGGTAATAATATTATTAAATAATATTACTATTAAATTTAATACTACTCAAAGTAACAAAATATCTTTTGTTATTTTTAGTAACTTATGCCCATATAAAACTTCAGCGATTAGAATTTCAAAGTGCTGCTTTTTCCATCAACAATTAAACAACACTGATTTTAAAGCTCAGAAAATCTCACAACTTGAAAATTCTGGATTTTGATTTTTTCATTCTATTGATCAGTATGATAGTTCCCGTACTGTAGGTTTTGTTTGTTTTTAAGATAAAAATACGGTATGTGCCTTGTTACAATCCCCTCTTCTGTCCCATTTTCTTTTCTCTCATGCCGCTCATAATTTTTATTCCAATCCAATAAATCCAGAAGACATTATTAACTTGTGTTTTGTGCTGTGCCGTAACTGAATTCAAGTGCTGGCCTTCTTCACCAGGTGGGAATCATTGGACTAGTAAAAATGCCACTTGCTGGAAGTGCAGATTTTTTGCATCCTGTTCTTTTTTATATGTCTTGGGCATAGCCTTACATAAGTTACACTGCTTAAATCAAGTGAGGCTTTATTACCATAACAGTGCATTTAATAATTGCAATAATGTGGGGAAAAAAGGAATACAGGAGAGAAGGGAAACAGTCTAGTCCACACAAATATTTGCTCCTGTTTTTCCATGAATTGATCCTCTTTGACATGTTTGTGGATACTGCCTGGTTTGGATGTAACAGCAAACTACTGTATCACAAACTTGTGTCTTGTCTCTATAAAGTGTATCTTTAACTTCTACATGATTATGTAAACTTTATATGTGTCCTCTGTTTAAAAAACCCCCTCACTTTCTTGCATTTGGAATTGGAATATAATCTGAATTTCTCCCTTTTAAGCCAGCTCACAAGTTGCTCCAGTCTTAAGGTCCTACGCTCTTTTTTTATCTCAAAGATTTCCTTGTGTTTCCTAATTATAGGAAAAATGTCTGTCTGCCTGTTTTGCTGTTCTGTAACAGTTTGCTGTATTGCTCTTTCTATTAAGTTAATTCTTAGTGATTAACATACGATCATAGAAAAAGCAGTGACCTGGGAGCCTCAGTATCTTCTGGCATTGCACAGCAAGATTTAGTTTTATTTGTCAGGAAATCATTGTTATATGAAAAAAAATTTTTTTTTCCCCAAATTTTTGCTTGGTAGATTTAGTATTATATATTTGAATGTTTGCTATTTTGGTAGGGATTGAGATTGAAATGGGTCTGTTCTTTTTGATGACTTAAATGAGTGAAATTACCCTAGTGGTGCTCTGTGGTTGATTGTTTCTGGGATCTCCATATTCTGAAGGCAGGATCAAACTGCAGGATTGGAAATAAAGGTTTTGACTGAGTTTTCTTCAGTCATTGATTATTAAAGCCATTTAGTGTCTTTATTGCTTTAAAGAAAAAATGCATTTAAGTATTTTGTCACCTCATTTCAGTAGTATTTTTAGTGGGAGTGGAAATGGCACATAGTAGTTTGCTTAAAATATATACAGCCTTAAAAAATTGGTAGCTCATCAAGTTTTTGAGTTTGCTATCATATGGTTCAGCAAGGTATGATCTTTATAGTAATCTCAGCTTATTCAGAAATATTCAGGATTTATTCATTTGACAATTCAGTATAAAATTTGACTTTGTAGATGAATTTCTTCATTCTACTGCATGATGGTATCTCTGCTCTTAGTGACTGTAATAAGCACATCTGTGAGGCATTTTCAAGCAGTGTTGCACACGCTTGCCATAACTTCTTCTACAGATACAATCCAAAAGATTTTCTCTTTATGTTTTTTTTTTTTTTCTGCTGCTGCTGGATTATTATTTTTTTTTTCCTCTGCAGCTTCTATTTTATTTTCTGCCCAAATTCCCAACCCTTACTTTATGCACTGTGCTTCCTTTGCCACAGAGGCAGATAATGAAGAAGGAGAAGGACGAGAAGTGTCTTTAACAGCAGTTCTTGTAGCTTACACAGAGATAGGGAATCTGAAGAAATAGTTTCTGTTTGTTATTCTTCTTGCAGGATTTATTTGTGATGGCATGATAGGTCCACTTTAGGTAGTGTACTGAACTACTGCCTCCAGGGTGGAGATGTGATAATTGGGAAGGTAGGTGCTGCTGCTCAGTTGCAATTCTGAGTGAAATAAGTTTCTTTTTATCACTTCCATTGTCCCCTCTTGAAGTTCGTTTGGCTTTACTCCCCTCAGGAGCAGTAGAAAAACAGCAGGGTTTTCTTTAGCATTCATATAGTGATGGTTATCCTTCTTTATCTAAACCAGCTTTTAGAGGGAGATAAGGCTTACTTTTTTCTAGTAGATTTGGAGTTATTTGTTAGCAACAGAGGAATGTGAAAGCTCAGGAATCTGGAGATTTTTTTCAGGTTCTGAATGTAGGGCACATGATGTTTCAGATGCATCTGTCCTGTGGTTTATATTTTCTCACTTTCTGAATTAGTGTAGTCCCTAATTTTGGATCTCTGTAGTCCCCTGCTCTTTCTCCCCATCACTAGTCTACACTATTTTTGGCTTCCTGCTCTAGTGAGTTTTTTTCCTTGTCATAGTTTAAGTCTGCTCATCATTTTGAATGTTATCAAGGGACTTTCTTGTCCTTTTTATTTTATATTCTGGCACTCATGGGAAAATAAATGAAAATACAGGAAATAGGAACTCTATTCTTAGTTCTTGTCCCTATCAGCAGAGAAGATAGGAGCAGGTTTGGAGATAGGAGACTATTCTTATTTATACCTTCCATAACAGGGGTGGAATTATGAAGGAACTCAAGTGTATGCCTTAAACAAGTATGCTTTGTTTCTTTGCTGAAAATTAAAGTTGAGAGGAGTTTTTGCAAGTCTTCAGGAGAGGAGTTTAGACACTTTCTTAGGACAGTAAAATGCATCTTCCTGATTGATATTTCTTCCGGGTTTATAGTTGTAGCCTCAAATTATGGATCCCACATTCTCAAATTCAGTATGGCCAAGGAAGGTACTCTTGCCCACTTCTGTTTCTCAGTCTTGAAACATGCTCTATTTCCTGCTGGTTTGGTGTTTGTGGTGGTTTGTTGTTGTTTTGTTTTTTAATATTCGGCTCAAAGTAAACATGAGGAAGGAAGGAAAGTTTCAGCTTAAGCATCTTAATTTTGCTAGAGCTGGGCAGGCTGCAGTGTTTTAAGGGAAGTTTCTGGGCCATCCTCCCTGTGGATACATTAGAAGATGGTGGGTCTAACAGCTGTTAATGTTTAATGAACTTTTCTTTGGGGAGTGGAATGAATACACGAAACAAGACAAGTTGCCCTCAGTTCCAGGACTTTGGAATGTGACAGATGTGACAATCTCAGACCGTAGTAACCTGCATTAGATGGTTGGCTGCTTAAGTGAGTTTCCTGCTTCACTCATGAAAATGCACATCACAACCATGTGTAAGTTAAGAGTTAGTGTAGGGTTTGCAATGCTAAGGAACTTACCCTATTGATATTAAATTGCATTAGACATATAATCAGAGATGATTTCCAGAACTTAGGAAGAACTTTACTCTCATTTTACAATTTTTTTTAAGCCACTTTCTGAAGTCTGTTTCTTAATACAGAAATCAATGAGATACTGAATGCCATAAGAGCTCTTAGGTAGTCCAGAGTGCAGATAGTATTCATGTCTACTGCAGATCTGCAAAGCTAGTAACAGGTGAGTGCCTTGTGGTGAAACCCCTCACCCCTTAGCAATTAGTCATTAAGGTAAAGCATGGACAGCAATTATGGCTGTATATTAATATATTACTAAGTTTCTCCAAATAAGTTGTTAGTTCATTTTTTGATTTCAGTTTATACATTGTCATGTGGTAGTGGTGTGAGGTTTTTTTGTTTGGTTGGTTGTTTTTCTAAAATGCAAAACACTACCCAGTTTTACCAATTTGTGGTCAGTTTGGGTGAATTTTCTGCGTTTTTCTTTTTAAAGGTGATGTGTTGGAGCTTTAATATGAGTGAAAATTAAAAAGAGAATAGTAAAACATCTGGAGCTAATGATGTTGCACGGTTTAAGCAGCGTGCTTCCAGAGAAAGGAAATTGTGCCTTTACAGTGGTACTAGAGTTCTCTAATCAATAGAAACGGTGGATACATGAAAACCAGTTAACATATTTTGTGTTACTATCAAAACACCTTGATGATAAGGTCTCTTGAAAGAAGTCCCTGCTCACCGGGTCAGAGGTAAAATATGAACATGGATCACAGACTGCTTGGATGCTGAAATGGTCTCGGTTCTCTGTATCTCATAACTTAAAAAAAAAATACAAAAGAAAAACTCAGCACAACCAGAACAAAAGAAATCGTTCTTAATAGAATATGTTGCTCATCTTTGGGACTCACTGCCACAGGAAATTGCCAGTGCTGGAGATCTAGAAAGTGTGCTAAATGCATCCTCACAGTATGTTGTAGACAGAGAGGTTTGATATTGTGGTGTAGGGTGTCAGTGCTAAACAGTGATTTTTTTCTTCCAAAACATTTGTGTCACAGCCACTTAAATTTCACTCTTGCAAAATTAAAAATGTGAAATGTGCTAGTAATGGTTTTTCTTTCAAAATTTTCTTTTTTCTCACTAAAAAGAGGTTTTAATTCCTTGTTACTTTTAGGAAAACGGGTAAAAATCTAATTTTCTTTTCATGCAATCTGACTGAGGATTTTTGGGGTGGGGGTGGAGGAGAGTAGCAAGGAGCAAGAATTTACAGCCAGAGGGAAAATTCCTTCCAACATGTGACTCAAGTAGAGGAACAAAGGAATCATAGTTGCAAGTAATCCAGTATTTAACCCAATGAAAATCTTTACTTTTTGTTTTCCTCTTGCTTCAGTAAGATTGTCTTCGCTTAGACTTATGCAATATAGAGGAAGTCTGAAAGGCAGTTGCATGATTTTGCACGGGCTGCATGCTGAGACAACTGCATCAATGTTTCGGGCTAGCAATAAATGTTTTCTGGCTTCAAGCTGAAGCTTATTTAGCTTGGCTTATCTGGTGCTGCTGTAGCAACCATCAGTCTCCAGGCAACTGAGGCACATTGACCTCTTCGTTGAACTGAGTGTAGCACTACTTCAATTTAGCTGCCTGAGACAATAGTAATGGTGTTGAATGTGAAAAATGTGAAATTTTCGAGTTTGTATGCAATGGAAATAATAAAAGTATTTAGATGGAACTGAATGTGTAGGTGTGACATGGAAAAGATTTCAAGTTTACACGGTGTGTGCTTTGTTACAAGCTGCAAAGTTGGTTGCTGAGTCAGTGTCCTTACAGGCCTTGTATAAATGTTGAGAATCTTGCAAGCATTTTTACACAGCAGCAGTTCTGCTACTGTATGTGTTTCATCGCTTAAATAGCAAAGACTGTTGAGGTTTATTTAGATACTTAAAATGCCAATGTGTGTGAATAAGTAGCTGATTCTTTATTATTACTCTTCCTGAAATACAGGTAATTTTGCAAGTAGTTACTTTTCTCTCAGATCCGTTATTTGCCATATTACAAGTGTCTGGCTTTCTTTGGGATGCTCATATGAAGAAAATAGATTACTGTATGTGTATACTGAGCTTTTTCCTAGTAAAGCTGGTTTCTCAGCTAGTCAGTGTGAGAGTGAAATTGAGATTCCTCATATATAGGTTAAGGTTCTTAAGGAAAACAGATTCTTGGGCAAGGTACTGCTTCCATTGTCCATGTAGAGCACATACAGGTTAAGTGCTATGAAGACAGAGGTAGATGGAAAGGATGGAGGAACAAACTTGAGGTAAAAGGGATTTGTGTTGAAATAATAGCCGTGTTTTCAGTTAGGTCTGTGGGGGAGGTGGAGGAATCCCAGGGTCTTATCTCTGTAAAGCCTCCTTTGAAAAAAAAAAACCACCACCGAAGCCCACAACAAAACAAACAAACAAAAAAGCCTAGGCAACAAAACCAACCCACCAAAAAACCCCTCTTAATGAAGTAGCATTCTAGTTAGTTTTTGTACAAGTCTCTTTTTTATGTCTGCTATATAACTAAACAGATTTTAGCTGTTAAAATTTTATATAACATCCAACTTATTTAACATGGAGGAGAGGAGTAAACTGGTAGTACAGCTGAAGTTACAATGTTTTCACATTACTGGAAGATAGGCCTTCTGTCCATGTGGTTTTTAATGACTTGATGTGCCCTTGTTGTACACTGGGCAGAGGTATAAATTAGTTTCTGTAGGTGTGCCATTAATTTTTCATTTTGCCTTTCAAATCCCACTGTGTTTCCCAGTTGCATTCATTCATGCCTTTCTTGGAAAATATTTGAGTGCTGCTGTTTGAAGGTTAGATGGTTTCATTTAATGGAAAGATTTATTTGTACGTTTAATCAAAGCAATTGACTCTCAAAGACAAGTATTTGATTGTTCATAGGAGAGAGTCTTCATTACAGCTGAAAGTCAAAGTTGTATTTTTGCTAGTAACAGAAAAAGTACTAATAGTGTGAATATGGTATCCATACAGTGATTTAACATGTCATGTGTACAGTTCTCCTGACAGATCTAAATTATAATAATTTGTACATTTGTAATTAATGCTCTTTTTCTTTTTGAATGAAAACTTGCTTTTCTAGGACCTCATAAACTCTTTTTTCTGACTTAATTGTAACTTTTCCAGCTTCCTAATTAAACTTTTAAACAGTTAATGCTTTTATTTCAGCCAGGTAGTGAAAATATTTATTGTGTAATTGGACCTTGATTATCTGTTTCAAGAAAAACCCCAGACTTTAAGGGCTTCAGAGTGCTTGGATGGTAAGGATGACAGTATGGGAGGGTTATCTTTTTAATCTCAGTATTGCTTTTGTAGAATGAATGACTAAAACATTGCAGTGGCTGTTGGGGGTTGATTCACATTGATGATGTGTGATAGCAGGTGAAGTGAGGTTAGCTGTAAACATTTGCTTTTGTGCTTTCAGTCGCCAGTAGGTCCCGTAGTCTGTTTTAGTCAGTTCGTCAGCGTAGTTTGCTTGAAAATGAATCGTTAATTATATTCAACTTATAATTTATGACAACCAAAATGTGTATTAATAAGATGTAAATGAAAGTATGAGTTTAGTTAAAATCTGTAAATAGTAGTTATCGTGCTGCAGATTAATACTGGTTTGTGTTGTGCTAGTTGTTTTGAAAAGATGATAATTTTCGGAAGAAATGTGGAAACAGTGCTTGGTTAAGGATCTTCTGAGTTGTCCTCCAGTCTGTCTGTATTTCTTGGCATATAGGGGATTAAACAGGAATTTGGATTTTTTTTTTTTTCATTAGAAACAAGGTCTAGATAAGATTTCTAAGCAAATTCGTATTTGTGGTGAAAATTTTCAAGGGTTGTGTTGCAGCAAGTGATTCGTGAGTTGTTGTTGTGGCAGAACTTCCTCTTGGGTTTCTTAAAGAAGATGCTTTGCTGTACTGCAGTTACGTGTGGTCTGATCACCCCTCTGTGGGTGTGCATTGCCACCCCAGATGAACAGCTGACAGTTCAGAGAAGGCAAGTGATGATGTATGTCAGTGGTTCCCTCAACATCCCCTAAATGAAGTTAAAAGTGGTACCATAAGTACTGAAAGTAAAAGAAAGCAATAGCATATTCCTCCTATTGCCTTCAGTACTCAAGAAAAGGCCTTAAGAATTCTAGGGATAAAAATAATATTTCTTCACTTGTCCAAGTTAAGCTAGGAAGTGTAAGACCAGGCTGCTTTTGCTGCTGTCAGTTGACAGGCAGCTCTTTTCACTTCTCAAGAAAAGCATTTAATTTATATATATGCAGATTATCAATTTTTTATTATAATTATGTGCCTAGCATTAATATGTGTTCATATCTAAGCTCATTTAATTGCAGTGCAGTTTTTAATTAATTAATACATTGTTCAGATAAATGTTGCTTGTCATAAGACCGAAATACATGAGCTTAAGATGACTTCTAGATGAAGTAAGCTGATGTTAGTACTTGGTCTAGTGCTTGAATTTCCTTTCATGTTTCATGAAGCTCGACAACTGCAGGGAAAGCGTTAGTAACATCTTCTCAGAAGTGCGGCAGAAAAGCTTGCAGAAAATGCAGCTTTTAACTTCATCTGCATCAAAATCTTGTATATTGCTTTCAGTAGTAGTTGGCCATAACTAGCTGTGGTATCTAATGCCTTTTATTTTCAACTTTGTGTTAATAAGAACGTGGGGGAGTTTTGTGCTTTATGTCCCAGCATCGTGCTGTGATGAAGAACCTGGTGTGATTGGTTAATGATATGACCCCAACCACAGGAACAATGATATGTTTTTATTTTAAACAAGAAATAAAATTAACCTTTGAAATTATTTCTGACAAACAGATATTGGCAGAAATAGGTAATTAGGTGATCTGTCACTAATTGTAAAGCGTCATGATGATATAACACAAAGCTACAATATCGCAATGACTATTTTTAAAGCAGAGGGGAAAAGGGATGTTGATTGGATATAAACTGATTAAGAAGCCGTCTTGGAATTGGTTGTTCCGGCCATCCTTGTTGTCCTATCATGAAAGGAGGAGAGTTCAGTAATGGTTTAACTACAATTAAATCCCTCCCCTTTCTTTATGGAAACTCAACTGTAGGCATTTCAGCATTAGCCTAAACAATGGTTTTGAATATGTTAAGCCCCTAACAATTAGGGAGCAGTTTGGGGCATTGAATAATGTGGAATGATGCAATTGAACCTGACAGCTTCAACAGTCAGCCTACTCATGGGACCCAAAAGTTGTTCACACTTGGTTTCATCTCTCATCACACGCTGAGTATTAAAACCTTACTGGTGTGGAGCTGAGACAGAAATGAGGCCTGTTATCAGAAAATATTTCATAGCATAAAACTTGAAAGGAACAGGGGAAAAGGCATGTTCAAGGGGTCTCGAAGTTTGAGACCCAATCTAGTTGCATACAGCTAAATATTGCCTAATTTTTCTCCCCTTAGTTTTTTTTTCTGCCTAAAGACACGGAACTTTTGAAATGAAGAGACTACTTTCCCTGGGAATTTTAAGTAAATATTCAGTTACTTGGGAAACTTTGTAGTCATACTGTTAGAGTAAAATATGATTTTGGAGTAATGCAAACAAATGTAGAACTATTTAAAATATTTTGGATTATATATTTAGTTAACTTGCAAGTCTTGTTCTGTAATTAGAAGAATATACTTGTACTTTCTCTATTGCTATAGAGGAAGTAGTTTTAAGCATCAATCAAATATCAATCATTTATTCTTATTGCACATGCACATTCTGTGAATTACAATGCATCGTCCTTCTGTGCTGCTCTGCTGCTTATGGCTTTACTGATTTATTGAACATGCCATAAAGGAAAGCACTGTGTTACATACCTCTAGATGGGCTTAAATCCTTCTGCTAAAATATTTTCAGGAAAATTTGCTGCCTTTTCAAAATAAATACTTAGCAGTCTCATTTTTTCATTACTTTATACATTTTATCATGTATTGTGTTGAGCGTTTAAATACTATCAGTTGAAATAAAGAATAATACGACTTTAAAAGTTTTGCATTTTAGAACATGTTTCAGTCCTGTGACCTTAATATGTATTGACAGGATGATTGCGCATTTTTAATAAATGCTTGCTACAGCTTGTTTCGGCTGTGAGTGAAACGTGAAGCTCCTATTTCACCTTTAAATAATGTAGAACTCCTCCACCTCCTCTACTTCCTTGTCAGATGAAGTTGTCATATACAGAAAAAAGCTTCGCAAATCATTTTTCTTGTCATTTTACATTGCCGTTTTGAAAAAGTATTTTCAAAGTTTTTCATTTGCCTCCAACTTACTAGAACAATTTTATTGCCTCTTTCCTTTGAGAGTTGTGTAGGATGCAGGATGGCACTAGAACTTTGGTAGTTCCAACTTGTTGTAGGACACCTTTAATATTAAGTATAAACAGGGGTTAAGTCTGGGGTGAAACCACCACTTGTGAAAAAACTCAAGTCTTGAATGTTGTTTAAATCCTGCTAAGTCTTTTGATCTATCAACCCACTTAGCAAACATTGTTTAATTCCTTTGATGTCTTTTGTTTTGTGATGTGATGATTACTCAACAAACTTTAGCAACTCCATTCAAGATACTTAGATATTTTCAGAAAGTTCTTAAAGCTATTTGTGCATGTTTCAGTCAAATTAACACATATTCTCCTTACTGATTATAGCTACCCTGCCATCATTAACTAAAATATAGTTGCTATTGCACATTTAAGCAGCTTTGCAGTGAATTACATGGACTGAGAGTAGGTATACATCTTCTGTGCAAAATGTGAGCAGTACACTTACTAGAATTAAATCTTTTAGAGAAATATTCTAAAACTGAACAGAAATAAGACCTGATGTTTGGAGTTAAAAAAAAAAGCACAAACTATATTAGTAGAATTCATAGCCTCAACCAATCTTTTTAAACTAAGTATGGGTAGACTTTTATTTTGCTAGTCTGACCTTTCAGATATGGTTGAATGGTAATACTGGTTGAATCTCTTAATATTCCAATCTGTAAGGTTTCTTCAGTGAAAGGTTTTGGCAAAAAACTATGTTGTTCTTGAAGTTTGTTTGGTTTTGAGGGGAAAGCAGCTGAAGGTTGGTAGTGAACAGTGATAGTTGAGTTGGAATTGCACTATAGGCATTTGATAAGGAAAATAGCAGGAGCTGTGCCGTATTGCTGCCTTTGTCAGTCAGTGTCACAGTACTAATACATATTGTATTTCTGGAAGCTGTTGTATATAGGTGGAAATGCCTGCATTGTTTTTAAGACTTAGAAATAATTCTGATTAATTCTACTAAAGATACCCAACCAAACAACCAGAAATAACAGCCAGATGTGAAGTGAGGCTGTGGTTCCATGTCTAGCAATCTTGCATGTACCTATAAACTGAAAAGTGAAAAAAACCCTGATCATTGTAAGCAATTACTTGTGGCTTTTTCTAACTTTGTGACAGTAGAAGAATGTAAGCATCAGGCACAATTTCTCACCAGTATGTAGTAGATAAAGCATCATTGAAAACAGTTGTGTGAATTCATAAAAGTCCATTCATCAAGTTTAATATGTTGGCCGAAAGCCAAAACTTAATGGTAGTGTGTGATTCTTTCCAGATACATAGTTTATACTTTGTAATATTTTGCTGTAATAACCAGTATGTTTCCCCTGTCTCTTGTGTGCAGTTATGCATGTCAAAATGTCCCACAAATTGAGTTCCTTACTGTTCACCTTCCATTTTTGTTTTTCAAAAAAAGTTTCATGTGTAAAGGTTGTTTACATTTTCTTAGCAGATTAATTTTAAAACCAGTGATCACACAGGTTTGTGTATCTTCGATTCCACCCCCCACCCTACCCCCCTTGCAGTTTTTTCTTTGTTCTGAAATAATTTTTTTATCAGGTAGGAAAATGCCTTTTAAATAAGCAGCCATGCCTTTATTTCTTTGATTGCCTGTCTCTGCAACTCAGCATTTGACACAAATCTTTTCTTCGAAAGGGAAAAAGCATCAGCAGCCAAAGAAGAAGGTATTTTTATTGCATTGGATTATGCAAGATTTTGGGCAGCCTCCTTAGCTTCATCTGTTTAAGGGTTCATTTTCGCTTGTTTGGCACAAGTCCCAGCAGAGACCTTCAGAATTGTGGTTAGCAACATGAATGAACACAAACTTTGGGAGCTCTTCAATAAGTAGAGCTGGCCAACTGCCAAAAATACAGTTCCTTATATGGGGTCAGGGCAAAGCTGTGATTCCCCGAGCCCCCTATTGTATAGAAAACATACTTGTAATGGCTGTTTGCGTTCTTTAAAATAAAAACAAAACAAAACAAAAAAACACCAGGCTTCCAAGTCTATCAAAATAGGAAGTAACAAAATAGTGTGCACGTTTTACTAATGACGGAGTCGAGCAAAGGAAATATGGCTCTGTGTAGTTAAACTATAGAGCTGAAAGTTGGACCTTTTGACCTCCACAGCCGGCTTGTGATGTAAGGAACCCAAGCATTTGTGAGACATCTGTTGTCTACCTGCCCTTATTTTGTGAATGGTTTAATAAGATTAAATAATTAGTAGGATAACCACATGGTCGCCATGCTTCTAAGTCCTAGCATTGAGCGCATACTTCAGGATCGCAAGGAAATCTGCCTGTCCTGCTACGCTGTGGTTGTTTTAAAATGCAATTTAGGTATTTTTAATATTTGCCACAGTACTTTTTTTACTAGAAGGATTTTTTTTAATTGACAGATCTTACCAACGACAAGTACAACACACTTTAAAACCTGACATATTTTCAAAGTACTGCAATTTTGTTGCTGTACTCACAAAGGAAAAATATTTTTTTCTTTTAAATACATCGGTTTTAAAAAACATTCAACTTACAAAGATAATAATTACGCAGTAGGAGGGCTTCTTTAAAATACATCTAGCATTTCTCCCCGTTTTAAAACAAGAATTCAAGTTTTAATTGGTTTCTTGCAGGCAAACACCCTACCTGGATCTTCTCTCAGTCTGCCTCCATCCCACATGTACGGCAATAGGCTGAATCCAAATTCAGCCATGGCAGCACTTATAGCTCAGTCTGAAAACAGCCAAGCAGGTAAGCTTCCACTGCCGGTGCAAATGTGCAGCCTCACAGACCTCAGTGTTTTTAAAAAGATTGTTAAATTTTATTTGTGAGCTCTGCTCAGCATTTGGTTATTAAGTGTCTGTATGAAGTTGTTCTGTGTTGGAAGTAAATTCTCAGTTGTTCTGTGGAACAGCGCGGGTTTTCTTCCCCCTTTTTTCCCCCTCGGTGTGTGAAATGTAAATGTTTAAGCAGAGCCATCAGCAGGCAGGAATGCACCAGTGTCTCCTGTGACTCCTGTGATTGATGCGCTCAGTTCCCAGCTCTTTGCAACCGGAGTAACACAGCTCTGGGTTTTGTCGTGAATAGTTGAAACCTTTATTTGCATAATTCATGAAATTGCATTACATACAAGTTCGTGTGAAAGAGATCCCGTTAGAGAACTTGTGCAGCATTTAATAATCTTGTGAATATTTACCGGTTGGCATTTGGTACCGCGGGCTCTCCGCTGTGGTTTTAATGAGCTGCTGGCTTTGCTTTGTTTCATTCCCTCCGTAAGGATTTGTTGACATGTCGTAGTAGTCATGCCTGTTTGGGGGAAGGGAATGAGTTTAGCAGTTTACCAAGAATGGATCAGTCATGTCTTTGCCCTCCAAGGGGTCGGAGGTCGCTTGACTCAGAATAGGGGGAGGGCAACCTTGAAGGGGGCAGATAGGGTTATTTTATTGAGAGGCCATAGGGAAAATAACCCTTTTGAGTCCTTCCAAGCAAAACGTTTTCATATATTTAATGAGGCCTTTTTTGTTTGTTTTACTACCTTTTTAGCAAGGGGCTTTCCTATGTTTCTGCTTATAAATAGGAATTAGTGAATTATACGCTTTCATAAAGTTTTCAGTAAATTTGCTGAATAATGTGTGCTTGTTAGATGGCAGCGGTAAGTTTAATACGTTATATATTTTATGAGTTGTTTTGGGATGCAAAGTGTTAAAAAAATACACAGCATCAGGATTTGCTGTGATAAGCATACAGATTAGCTGTCCACAGCTGTGATTCATTACTTTCACCGTACAAATTAAAAGTGGCTGAGGGGAGGGTACTGCAAATGCAAACCACGCTTCTGTGCTGTAAAACTGAAAGGAATGAAAGAAGTGAACATAATCCATGGCCTGGTACAGCCTCAGAAATGTGTAAGGACAACACCTTACATGCTACAGTTCAGCAATCTTAAACTAGTTACTTATTCACACTTCAGCAATAACTACAGATAGAAGTTGAGATTTAAGGTATTTTTAAAATATCTGCATGAGATATTAAAACTCTTATCTAAGAAAAGGTGATTTATCAGCTGTGAAATATTTACACTGCAGATCAAGATCTCGGAGATAATAGCCGAAGCCTTGTTGGCAGAGGAGGATCACCCAGAGGAAGTCTCTCACCACGGTAAGCGTTATTTACGTTGGAGAGTGCAGGCAGAGGAAATGTTTTAAGATTTGGAAACCTTGCTGTCTTTTTGCTAGTAATACTGAAGTGTTTTAAAAGCCTATGTATATAAATGTGTATACACACACGTATAAATATCTTTATTTTTATAGAGATGTATCCTTCTAAAAAAAAAAATCCCTAGTATGTTCAGAGAGCTAAAATTGTGCTGCAATTTACTTTTATATCAACTGAAGTTAGGTTTGCAAATGAAGGTTTGTACGTAAGTTAGTTTACTCCCTTACTTAAGAAATGGAGACTTGCTTTAGAGGGGTTTATCTGTCATTTAATCCACACATGATACTTACCTACTCAGAATTGTTACCACGATCATATTTTAGTCATACTTGCAAGAATTCCAAAATCTCATAGACTTAATGATCACACTAATAAGATGGCGTGAGACATTAAATATAGTTAAAAATTTCATAGAAATGTTTTCTTCTCTTTCCCTCACAACTTCAAAATATGCAGCAGTTCTGTTTTTTGTTCTGCTGCAATTCACATCTATTAGAAAAGTTTGAGATAAGAAATCTGCTGGAACTGTATCACGTTATTTTGTTTTAAAATACTTGCTGTTAAAATTTAAATATGGTGTTTTAAATACTTCAGTAATATTTTCTGTGTATTTTAAGTGATTCTTTGCTTTTAAAGGGCTTTATTTTCCATTCCAAATCCCATATGAATTAAATTTTATAGTGGTATTACTGGATTTTTTTTTTACTTAGGGACTGACCATGGGAATTTTATCCTGAAAAGGATTTTAGGATAGCTAAAAAATGGTAGTTACCCAGGAACAGCATTGCAATAATGAATTTTATTGTTATAGCATGAGTTTATTACAGTAATTTATAACAAATATCTCCAAATGAGGTAATTTAATGTACATGCCTGATGTTGTTGATCTTCTATTATATTCCTTAATTAATCAAAAGACATCTTGCTGGATGAGGTGAGATTATCCATTATCATACTTAGATGTTAGGATCACGTTATCATAGACTTGCTTTTAAGCTTTCCAACATGTGTTGCTTCTAAAATAATAAATAGAGAATTTACAAATGAGTTTAAGACTGTTTTCTCATTATAAACACAAATACATACCTGAGCATATAAATTGATATTTACAGACAAGGAGGTTCAGAGGTGCTCTGAAATGCTCGACAGTTAGGAAATTTGAGAACTTCGGACTATATATTAAGAAATCCCCTTATGCATATATGTTTTGGTAATTTTGAGTTTTAATGCCTTCTTAGCTAATATGCAAAAACTTGGTCTTTGCACAATTTGCATAGATCATAGTTGTGTTCAGTCTGTCTTTTGGTCAAATATTCGGGAAGGTAAACTTGTTAAATACACTCTACTTCTGTAGAGTGTATGTTCACTGTATATACAGTCCAGTACTTGCTACATTGTAAAATCCCAGCTGTTTTTGATGTGGATGGTAAAGGAGAACTGGATGATACAAAGGCCACCTCAGTCCACAATGGCAAAGCTTCCTGTAGCTGTAGCAAACTTCGCAAAGAGCAGACAGATTTTGCTTGGCAGTAGGATTGTTCAAAAGCAAGCCAAAAACGGGAGGGGGATGGGGAGTGCTGGGTGAGAGAGGAAGGGGGAGAAATTGCTGCTGTTACAGAATTCAGAGATGGAAAAACTTAAGTCTGAAATACCTAGCATGGAAAAAATTTAGAAAACTTACTCGGTTAAGTTCAGTAGTCAGCAGATTTCACCTCTGGTTTGGGCGATAAAAAAGATTACATGTATGTCAACATTTCTGAAATGTGTAGGTAACTCCCCACCCTCCCCACTTCAATAAATAAGTAACTGATTACTTAAAATACAGTTTATAGTGAATAAAGAACTAACTTAAAAAATCTGCTATCTGGAAACTTTGCAACTCTGAATGTTACCTGCTTTATCTATTAAAATTATTTTGCTGCGAGTTCTGACTCTCTTCCTTTTGAAGCTTATGAGATACATAAGTAACACACTTCTCCGAAAGAACCATGTGATTTTCAGCAGGTTGCTTAAAACAAAAACATTTGCAGAAACATTTGTTTGCTGTTGATGATGCAGTTGATTGCAGCTCTTCGGAGAAGACATATGTGACTCATGAGTTTGTATGGTCATTTCCAATTCATATTGTTGTATCTTTGTACCCCAGTATAACCACAGCGTTTGATGTTTAAGCTGTCGTATTTTAACTTTTAATATACATATATATATGAGAAATATAAATATAGCTGGTATATGTGAGCTGTTTCCATTTTGCAAAGGAATTGCTGCTTTTCCCAAGGTAGCACTTAAACTTTTTTTACCCTGTAGTTAACCTTAGATTTAAAAATGTGCTGTGTAATACCTGCACTGAAATCTTTATGTGTGCTTGTATCTAAATGCAGTATTGTTTCCAATTAATGCTCTAATATTCTGAGTAAGTGTACCCCAAATTTAAACAAAATACATTTGTGAAAGCAAGCAAGGTATGAAACACAGGATTCCTGTGATGGCATCAGATCAGTGCGGGCAGCACGTTTATAATCCTCTTGGAAACTATGATCAAATGCTATTTGGAATAAGGATTCAACCTAGTGTGCAGGAGCCATATCATATCTAAAGGATGAGGTAGGGGCTCAGTTGGAAGATGATGGATTGACTAATGTTGCAGTACATAGAAATCTAGATTTTATTTTTTTATTCTTCTGCTGTACAGGTTTCCAGTGAAGGATTGCAGAAGTTATACAGTCCATGTATTGCTTTTTTTCTACCTTTTTGAAATTGATAGGAAACAGTCCAAAGCCTGAGAAGAATTTTGTTGGTGATTTATAATTCAAATGGCACAATCTGTTAGAGTAGCATTATGCACCCTTCACAAGCACATAGACAGAGAGAAGTTGCTGGGGGAGTTGATTGGTGGTTTTCTGTATTTGGTTTTGGTTTTGTTGTTTTGGATTTTTTAAAGTGAGTTGTTTGTGTGGACTCTTAAGTGGTGTAGTACCTCTGGTTAGAATGTTTCTGCATTAGCCTTCCTCCTTCTAGCTTCAGCACCTCCTGTAAACAGCCAGTCTTTAAGGCTGTTTTTGCCATGTCTGTGCTGAACTGTTAAATGCTGTTGTCATCTCTTGTCAAAAAACACCACCTTGGTTACTCATTCATCAGGGCTTTTTGTTTTAACAAGTGCTTTTCTTTCATTCTGTATGGAAAAGAGGAATTATTTATAAATACTTACAGAGCTCTTAAGTCACCTCCTTATAACCTTTTCTCGTAAAAATCGCTTTGCTGGGGTGCCTACAAAATGCTTGACAGTCATTAGGTAGCTAATGTGCTGTGACCACTGCTTATTACGGTAATCATAATTAACACACTGATTTCCTGAGCACTCTGTGTTGTCCCGTACAGGGACTGTGGTGGTCTTGTTGGTAAGTCTCCACTACGGGAAAACAGCATGGCTGTGACCCTGTGGTGGCACCGATTGCTCACAGTAATAAGTAATATATGAGAATCTGAGCTCACTGGAGTTGATTAAAAAAAAAACACCAAACAACTGGAAACAAAACCAACAAGCAACTTTTAGTGGGCTTTGGTGTTGATCCTGTGTGAGGAATGAGACCATAAATACATGAGACCAGAAGCCTGAGTCAGAAATACACCAAACATCTGCTTTTGCTCACAAGTTAAATTTTACCCCATCCAATGCTAAAGAAGTCTTCTCCTAGGACTTGGCAGAGGTACTCATCTTTCTCAGTGGCTGAATGCCGAATATTTAGTTTTCTCCTGAATGAGAAAAGACATGTGGCAAGGGGATTATTCCTTAAACTATGTGTGATTATGAATGAAAAAACAGGTGTATTAAGTGTGCACGGGCAGAGGATAACACAACTTTCATTGCATCCCTTGTGAAATAATATTTTCACCCAGTCCCTCAAAAATCTGGGTTTACATTATTGTTTTTAGAACAAGTTCGTTAGTGGAATTATATATGGCCTTTCTATTTACTGATTTTAATAAACTGGTTTTATTTTTCCCAGTTTTCTCTAGGAAAGGTTTGAAGTTTGGTGGTGGTTGTTTTCCCCCCACCCCTAAAGACAGGTGCCCTATGTATATAATGGTTTCCTGCCGTAGAAGTGCATGTTGTATGATTTAATTCAGTGCTGTTTGTCAGTTAGTATGTTGTTAGTTGTATGCAAGAAGAGGTTATGTGCATTCTCAGTATAAATTCTCACACTGTAATAATACATCTTTTTTTTATTAAAGCACTGACAGTGTGAACTAGGAGTTCTTAGTGATGTTGGTGAATTAACTTAGTCTTGGAAACATAAGATACGTAGGTGCTAAGGGCTGATACAGAATAAGAAATTTCACCAGCCTTTTTCCAGTGCATTTCCTTTCGTTCTTTTCTTTAAACAATAAATTGTAATATTTTCAACAGATCCCCTGTGAGCAGCTTGCAGATTCGCTATGATCAGTCAGGGAACAGTTGTGGGGAGAATTTGCCCCCAGTAGCAGCCAGCATAGAACAGCTCCTGGAGAGGCAGTGGAGTGAAGGACAACAGTTTTTATTAGAGCAAGGCACCCCCAGTGACAGTAAGTACTCACAGTCTGTTTATTACGGCTTTTGTTAACTGTTACTTAGAGCTGCTATTCCATGCTTGTCCAAGAATTTTAACAAAATTTATTTTCTGTTGTGAATTGAAATGTAACTGTGGTGTATAGTTCTATCATAGTTCTTAATGCAGCACGTGGCATCAGTAGATGACAACTTCTCTGTGACTGTCTGCGCTTTTATGGATGGAGCGATTGTGTCAAGCTCGAGCAAGTAACTTGCAGATCCAGCTGGTCAGTTGCAGGGGTTGGAAAAGAATTCTGAACTCTTAGATCCACTGGTGTTAATATTGTAGTACAGTTCCCCATTTTTCTTTATATTGTGTGATATATATTGGCATGATAATTTTTTATTGTTCTATTTTTCATTTTTACATCTAAACTGCCTACTTCTGTCGCTGCTTGAAAAGAAAATATTTACAAATGTTAAGAAAGGTATCCTGCTGAGCTTTCGTGTCTTTATTATGTTCTGCCTTTCTTGTGAAGTTCTCAAAGCAAGCAAATATGATTTTCTCAAGTTATGTTTAATAGAGTGGAATAGTCCAAGAATGAATACGTTAAAAGCATAAGTGATCAGGAGATCACATGGATCTCCATATTCAACAATATATCAGTATCAAAGACAGTCGCTGACTATGTTAAAAAATTTATTTGATTCCAAGTTAGGCTTTGTGTTATATTTTATTGAACATGTTCTTTTCATTGGTAATGTAAAGTTGGTATCTAGTTAGTATTTTTATGAATGGTATCCTGACAAAAATGCTAATTGTGAGGAAATTCATGCAGGGATAATCCTTTAAACATGATAGCTGGAGGACAGGTTTAGCTAAGTCTTATTGCATCTCATTTGAGCTCACTGAGGGTTCCTTTGTATGTTCTTGAAGAGGAGGGATAAAAGCTAAATCCTTGGGAAATGACCAGATGTGCCTATACCAGTAGACTTATGTCTGTAGTAGGCCCAGAGGTCATGTTAAACAAATACAATTTAGAATTTTTAAAAAAAAGGCTCTCCCTATGGCTTTACAGTCACACTCTAGTACTGGCTGGGAAATCCAAGTTCTGAAACCAAATCGGAGTTTGAGAAAACTGTGCTTGGTAGAAATCAGGTTAGTGCAGAAGGTGATGCCCTTGTGATGCAAAACGCGGGGGGTAAGAGCGGTGCTCACAGAGTGCTCCCTGCTGGGGGATTCCGAGATCGCTGCTCACGGCGCCCAGCAAGGTGGGCCTGGAGAACTTCTCGTTGGATCCCTTTTTTTTCATTGTTTCTATAAGTTTAGGATTCACTGTACAAGACATTAAAGCGGAAAAACTGCCTTTTCACACACTTGATTGTTTTTATATAAATGTTGTTGGTTGCCTGTATTTATTAGTTGAATGCATAATGGTCAAACTTTTCTATTTTATAATGTTTAAAATTCTTAATACTGCAACTGAACTGGATTTTTCCCAGCTATGCAGTTAAGCTGTGCTACTAAAATACTAGTAATTTTACATTCTAATTTGGGGATAAGTTATCATGTAATGCTCTCTGCTTAAATGAATGCTAGCTGTAATGTTGCTACTTTATCAATAGTTTTTAAGCCAGGGTGTAGATGTATTCCAAAATTACTATCACAACACTATGTGTTTTTTTCTGCACTTTAAATTACACTAAATAGATCCTAAATCTTCCCAGTAAAAGTCAGACGTTTACTTTTATTTGTATTTTCACATATGACTTAATGCTAGTCTTATTGTGATTCAGAAACTAAAACCAAGTGAAGATGTTATTCGTTCATTGAATCTGGTTGTGAAATACATGCATTTTTGTCTTAGTTTTAGGAATGCTTAAATCATTACACCAACTTCAGGTTGAAAATAGGCGGTTAGAAGAACAGATAAAGAATCTGACCGCTAAGAAAGAACGGCTTCAGCTTCTCAATGCACAGCTTTCGGTTCCCTTTCCAACAATAACTTCAAATCCCAGCCCTTCTCATCAAGTGCATGCCTTTTCAGTACAAGCACGTAAGTAGAGGAGATTATTAAAGTGTCAAAGTAATTTGATCATGTATTTATATGAAATATCTGTTTCACCCACACATGCCATTGATGGGAGATGCATATACATGTAGGATGAATATAGAACAAGTATTTGCTGATGTGTTTAAATGTTTAAAAGTCAATAGGTTTATTTATCTGAACCATTACTACTTGTTTCAGTGCCGTTTCTCTTTTTACTTCAGTCTGGAGCGCATCTGTTTGAATCTGTTGATTCATCAATTACTTAGTTAATATTTTACTATTTAGCAATGATTTTAAGGTTGACTTTACATTTTTTATGTTTACCTTTGACATTATTTTGAAATAATTATTCTGAATCTTTTTACATGTTACAGAAATGTAACCACTGTGTTTTTTGAAATAATTACTTTAGCACCTAGTACTGATTCCTTGAACAGCAGTAAAAGCCCTCATCTGGGAAACAGTTTTTTACCGGACAATTCTCTTCCAGTATTAAATCAGGTAATTTTTATTTCTTTCTTCTAAACCTAAGCTTGTTACAAGTTAACTCATTCTAGTCCTTGCATTGTGCTGTTAGGTAAAATTTTAAGCGGCTGAGGGGGTTTTGTTGTTTGTTTTGACACCAGGAGATAACCTCCAGCGGACAAAGCACCAGCAGTTCATCAGCGCTTTCCACTCCACCACCTGCTGGGCAGAGTCCGGCCCAGCAAGGCTCAGGAGTCAGCGGAGTTCAGCAGGTCAATGGTGTGACAGTGGGGGCACTGGCTAGTGGTATGCAGACTGTAACCTCCACCATTCCTGCAGTGCCTGGTGTGGGTGGAATAATTGGAGCACTGCCAGCCAGCCAGCTGGCAATCAATGGAATTGTAGGGGCTTTAAATGGGGTAATTCAGACCCCAGCAACAATGTCACAGAACCCTTCTCTCACTCATGCAACTGTGCCACCCAATGCAACTCATCCTCTGCCAACCACGCTAAATAACAGGTAAGAATTTGCCGATTTTATGTTTTTCCTGGTAGTTCCTGCTGTTCTTCAGGTTAGATGTGTTTTTCGTCTTACTCCATAGGTAGTTTCTTCCTTAGCCTGTAATTGTCAGAGTAAGTTCTGCTCCTGATCTGTGAATGAAAGTGAGGATTTAATGGAAGCACGAGTAGTTTAGCTTTTGGAAATTTTGTGTCCATTTATTCACATTTTTTAAATCAAGTCACATTCCCAAACAAATGTAATTATGCAAATCTTCTTCAGCTCATTTTTTTAGTTCAGAAAACAATATTCTTCATCCTGACAATTGTTCTTTCAGGATTAAAGGAGCACTGGAAAAGCTACCATTTGTTGCAGTAAGAAGGGGGGAGGGGGAGAAGGAGAAGAAGGGTAAATGGTCATGTAATTCAAGATGTAATAGGCATAACAAACCAGAGTTGTAATACAGTTGCATGGTGTTTTCAGTTGCCTGCACTGACTCCAAAACCAACAAAATTAGTTTTTCAGGTGGTGTGAGGGATTTCTTAATGCATAAAAAGATGAATGTGCGAGTATTCGTAACAGCCCCTCACCAAAACCAGGTACCCTCAGTAGCATGAACTGCTGCTGCTTGAGCTGCAAGGCAAATGGTAACAAAAGGAGACAACTGCTTTCCAGGAGGGGGAATGGACTTCTTGGTCTGGAAGTATTTTGGGATAGAGCCTGGGCCAGCTCATCCTGCCTGCTTCCCTTCCCCCAGCCCTTGTATTGTCCTTTGCTTAGGAAGGAGAAGTACGGTTGTACGAAGAAAGAAACGCCTGCAAATAGGAAGTGGATTAGTTGTCTTTAAGTAGTTTATTTTTTGAGATTATGATGGATTACCCACCAAAAAAGGCATATGTGATTGAAATGATGCAAGAGATCCCTAGTTTTCCAGCTTCTTTTTTCAGTTTCTTCCCTTGCCGTTGGCTTGGCAGCTCCTGAATATTCGTGTACCATATAATTGTGTGGTATTGCTTCAGTAGGCTCATAAAATCTGATACATTCAAGTGTATCCCATTATTTGGATGTGTTGTATTTTTACTGAAGAGTGTATATTCTTCATAGGTTATATCATATATAACCATGAGGTTCCATAGGTTATACAAAAGACATTTTGTTAATGAACAGCTGTCTTCTTTCTTGAGTATCAGAGGTTTGTGGAATACAGAATTTTTGCATTACTCTCCCCAAAAATTTGAGGAGTGAGAAATACTAGACAGAATCAATAATATTAACCAGTTGCATAATGCTTTCCACTTTCAGTACTGCCAGAATATATTGGTTATGCTAAATACCAGTCATGCCACTGTTTTCTCAAATGATTTTATACACAGATGATTTACTTCCAATTCTTTATATTGCAGAAGTTCTCGTGTTTCTTTTTTAATATCCATCTTAACCACTGTAACTCTTCAGCATGTAGCCTAGTAGTAGAATGCTCCAATTCATGCAAACTACTGTAACTAGTATCTTCTTAAAAGCTCTCATTCCAACTTTAGAGTCTGGAATACTCCCAGTAATTTCCTATTTTCTGCTATAAGCTTATGATGCACAACTCTGCTAGCACTTCCACTTCTCTGTTTCTGTTCTTGCATGATCTCTTTCTGCACCACTCCCTCAATAATGCTAACTTAAAATTAATGTTTATATTAAATTTAAAAGTGGACATTTTACACAATTCTTCACTTTATTTAGAGTTCACACAGATTATTTCCCAGGCCCCCTCCCTTTTGAGGTGTTTCACAATTAGCCCCATTTTCTCTGAGTTTTTGGTACTTCTAGTTTTATATTTAGAAGAAAAACATTAAGGCCGAGCAAGCACTAATTGTAACTAGCGCTAAAATAATTTTAGTAATGATATGTACATTCCTCATTCCTGTTTCTTCCATTACAAATGCTTCAGTGAAAAATATGAAAAAACTTTTCTGTTACTAAGGAACTAAGTTGCAAAAAGGCTCTGGGATGACTTTGAAGGAAGGGAGAAAAACCGCAAAAAAAAAGCATTTTCTACTAGCTGAATCTTTGGTTCTGGAACTCTGTGGGACACCTGTCACTCTTGAGTTTGATGCTGCTTCAGTGGCAACCAGTTGACTATTTGTTTAATTTTAAATTCCCCACAATATCACTGCTCTTTGAACTGCCCTGGTAAGAAGGTTAAATAGGCACAGGCAGGCATGAAGGTTTGGTGCCATGGTCTTGTGAGTGCTCTGAGCCTGGTTAGATGGTGTGGTGTTGGTCAGATTTGGAGGTGGTTTAAATCAGGATGGGCGAGATGTTGGAAAGCCACATGACAGCGCAGCCTTACTCTCTAATTTTGGGGCATTGTTCTGTAATTAAAAGACTTGCCAGATGTTCCTGTAAGTTGCTTTTTACAGTAACTTCCCAAGATTCAGAACCTGTTCCAACAGTTTCATGTAGAAAAATAGCCCAAGTGCTCACCAGGACATGAACACTTCTTTATGCATGTTGTCCTTACTCATGTGAACTCTTTGACTGTGGGACACCAGGAGGTGAGAAAACACTGATTTGCACACTGCTGCTGGAGAGGGTTTCAAGTTGTAGGTAAAAGAGCCCACATTCATTCAGCAGAGAAAAATACTTGATCCTTTTCTGGGAAAAAGATGGCTTAACGCAGATTGCTAGCAACTGGGAGATTAAGTGATTTGAGGAAAGAGATAGGATTGTTTCTTTACATTCTCACAATCAGAGAAGACTAGGGTGGAGAGTTTCAGACTGATTATGTACCTTTTAATGAGAATCTAAAAAGGATTAAATTTATATTCCAAGCTGATCTGGTTTAGAGAAAGCTCTTATAGTGAAATCCAGTGAACTGTCTCTTTGGGAAGCTTGGGAGCTGCACCATTTTGTCGTCTGCAGTTTGGTTTAGTTTCTAAACACTGAGATCTCAGCTGCTGACTGAGGGTATTTTCTTTCAAGTGCCAATGCAGAGCAAGAGAGGCAGGCAGAGCAATTAAAGAGAAGGGAGGACAACAGAAAAAAGCAGTGCAAAGGTAAAACATGATCTGAGAAAAAAATGGGATAAAAGAATGAAAAAAAAAACAGCTGAGAAGATTCATTCCCATATAGAAAAATACAGAAAAAGTGAGGCAAAAAGAGAAGGAAACAGTGATAATTTTAGTCAGAATACTGTGGGAAATAGCATGAAAGGCTTTACCTAAGCCCAGGAAGACACATCCATAGCCCTTCCTTCATCCACCAAGCAGGTCACCTTGTCATAGAAGGAGATCAGGTTGGTCAAGCAGGACCTGCCTTTCACAAACCCAGGCTGGCTGGGCCTGATCCCCTGGTTGTCCTGGACATGCTGTGCGATGGTACTTAAGATTATCTGCTCCATGACCTTCCCTGGCACTGAGGTCAGACTGACAGGCCTGTGGTTCCCAGATCTTCCTTCCTGCCCTTCTTGTAGACATTTGCCAGCCTCCAGTTAAGTGGGATCTCCCCAGTCAGCCAGGACTGATGGTAAATGGTTGAAAGTGTCTCTGTGAGCACTTCCACCAGCTCCCTCACTACCCATGGGTAGATCCCATCCCGCTCCATAGACTTCTCATTGGAAGAGGTTTCCCATTCCCTATAGGAGATACAAGCACAGCCCACCAGGTGTTTCCCAGGCTGAGGCCACATAATGAAGTATGAAACAAAGTTCATACGTGGCTTGCCCTGTCCCAGCAGGGATAGAATGGTGATGCTTTGGGGAGTTTCATATTGGCTGGTTAATACAAAGTCAAATTACACTGGAGTTGGGCTACAGTCTGCTGGCTACTGTAAAAATGCAAGATAAGTATTATGTCCTGGGGAGCTAAATGATTGTATTCTAGTGGTGTGGATTTGTGGCTGATTTAAGTTAATACTTCCTTATTACCAGTCACAACAAGCAGTTCTGTTGTCCTCTTGATCATCCTACTGCACACCCTCTTGCTGGTACAAGCACTTGTGCATCACACAGTGACCTCATCTAAATTAATAGATAAACTTTCAGTGTGTTTTGTATTGGCTTAAGTTTCACCTCAGTTCCCTTGAGATGTAGCTCATTGTGCAAGAGCCACTATGAGGGGAGAGGACAGAAGTGTACAGCTGAAAGGGAAATACTGAATGTTTCAATAGCAAGATAAACTGATCATGAAACTACACCTTAATATTTTAATGGGTGTTTTAAACTGGTAGAAGCTAACTCTGGTACTGAAAGAGTAAATCCAGCTGTCTTCCTGGTCCTCTATCCCTGACACACCCTTGTTCATGCTGTTGGTCTTGCAGTCAACTGGCATAGCTGAAGAACCCTTTATTTCCAGACTAGTTGTCAGCTGGATCTATGCCCTGCCCAGTTTCCTACATATCTGCAGAAAATTACATGTAGGCATGAAAATAGGGACAGGAAGTGAAGTAGTTGGCAAGTGCAGAGGCAGCTTCATTCCATGGCAGCATCCACAGACCAAAGGTGTTTGCTAAATTACAGACAAGGCTGGGAACAGTGAGTGATTTGAATGTCACAAAGGATGGGAATTAGAAGGAAACCAAGGCAAAGGAAATGCTTGGTAACTAAGTGTTAAAGAGTGACAAGAGCTGTCTTATAATATAAAATCTGGACTTTCTGTATAAAGTGTTTGGAAAAAATGTAGAAGTGGTAATTATTATCTGAGTTTCAAATAACGTGCATGGAGTAGATACATGTTACAGGCAGGATGTTGCTGTTGCTCAGTATAAATGAGACTTGGGGGTAGGCATGTGTCAAAAATGCAACTGGACAGACAGAAAATTTATGCAGTCAAAATGCTAAATAGGGACTGTCTGTGTACATCTCTGCTTTAATGGAAAGTTGAAGTAAAAAGTTCCCATATTTTCATATAAACTACAGTATTACCCTGTCAAACCCTACAGTGCCTCGGGACTAGGATTGCTTTCTGACCAACAGAGACAACTTTTACTCCATCAACAGCACCAGCAATTTCAGCAATTACTAAGTACCCAGCAACTCACATCAGTAAGTTTTCCAGTTAATCATGATTTATTGCGCTATTGTATTCTAAGGCATGAAAAACTCCTCAGCCTAACAGACATACTAGAAATGTGTTGAACTTGATATTAAAGGCTTTGATAACATTTTAGTTTTTCAGTTACTTCAACCTTTTTGATGATAGTCATGTTAAATGACAGGATGTTATTGGGCTGTGTGAATGGCTACAAGAATCATTCCCTAGTGCCTGTGTGGACGTGGAGGCTTGTCTCTCTCAGCTGTGGGCATCAGAGTTTGGGACCATTTTAACAACATCCTGGGAACTATTCTCTGATTCCACTAGAACAGTAGAACAAGATTTTTGGATATCATTTTGTGGGCTGTCTTTGCTCTGTTTGCAGTATTCATATAGGCCAGTAGGTAGCTGGTTTGACTATTTGTATTGTTAGTTGTGTAGTTTTAGTACATGGTATGTTTGTTCTGACAGGCCTGATGAACCCAGCAGGCTTAGCTGAGCTTCTGCTGGTTTCAGGAAATCTTAGAGGATTCTTCCCTTTCCCCCAGTCTCATGGAACTTCATTAGTGTAACCTAAATTAGTTGGGATTAGGTTAACGGTTGCACTGACTGAAGATCTGGATAAGCAGGAACCCAGGGAGGAGCTATTTTTCAGTAATTAATTATTGATTTTTTTTTTCCTTCCTCCTCCCTCTCCTCATATTACTCAAGGAACATCAGGCCCTTTTGTATCAATTAGTACAGCAGCAACATCACCATCACCATCACCAACACCATCAGTCTGAAGTACAGCAATTGCAGATTACTGGAGGAGCACAGATACCCATAAACAACTTACTCTCAGGCACACAGGCCTCACCACTTAATGCAGCTGCTACCAACCCATTCCTTTCAATTCATGGAGATAACGCAGCTCAGAAGGTGACAGTAAGTATCCTTCTCACCTCACTTTCAATGCAGTGCCTCCAGGAGGTAACCAAAAGAAGCAGGTTACCTGCCTGTATTCACAAACCAAGGATGTGGTGGATTTTTTCTTTGTTTTTTCTTGAGCCATGGGCTGCACTTAATGAGGCTCAGAACTCTGTGAACTTGTAGTCACACAGAACCTGTCTGGTGCACACTCTTGCTTCCCTGGATCAGGACACCAGTCCAGTGACCTTTGCCCTCCCGTTGTAGTTAAAACTGCAGGCCTAGTCCTCCTCACCCCACTTCTTCCCCAGAGTTTGTCCACTGTTTTGTGGATCATTCCTTTTATCCCCTTACTTGGCAAGTTTGCCCTGGCCAGGCCTCAGGCACTGTGGAGCTGCAGAGATTAGGTGATGACTTGAGTGGTGAGGAGCCCTTAGCTGGGAAGGTGGAATCTGTGTTAGGAGGCTGTGTGCGTCTTGGCTCTGGCCTGGGAAAATGAGGCTGTTCTCTGGGAAGCTGAGCGGCTCCTTTGCTTGATAGAGTAATAAAACCTTTCCTGGACAGAGAAAGAAACAAGACACATCTTTTTCTGGCAAAGATACTCAATTATCTTGAGTATTAGCCCATAATCTCCATTGCCAAGATGGGAATTCTTTCTTCAAGAAGTCAGAAAATAAAATTCATTCTCTAAGGATCATACAATTAAGATATGAGAGGATGAAGGGAACTTGGAAAAACAAAAGATGAACAGATGAACAGAGCAGGAAGTTATAAAGTTCCAGTATTCCTTGGAGAGGACATCAAGTGGCAGTGGTAGAGGAAAAAAGGGAGCTTGTATGCAGAACCAGGTAGGGAAAGTTTGGGCTACAAATCAGTCCCCTCTCTGCTCCCCAGTCCCAAAGCCTCCAGCTGCTTCAGGAGCACTGTACTGGAAAACTCAGGCTGGGCTTCTTGAGTACTTCCCAAGTAGCGGGTGAGACACAAAACATAAATGTTAAATTTTCAAGACAGTTTTTCCTATGAACAGCTCCCTTCCATTCGCTCTGTGAGCATTTCTTTGAGCTTTGAGCAGCATCGCTGTCACGTTTGGTTTGGTTTGGTTTGGTTGTGGTGCTGCAGCCGAACCGTGCAGAACTGTGGTCGGGTCCCTCCTCCCAGTCACTGCCAGAGCAAAAGTGCTGTCACAGGGGTTGGCTCCAGCCTTGCCTTCATTTAGAAACGTTCACAGTTTGCTCTGTTGTGTTTAAAATTTATCTCCCCTCATTTTCCAAAAATTAGTAGTGAATGGAATTGAGACCCTCTATTTGGTTTGCATCCAAATACGTGACTTTATTTTGATCTTATTGGCACGGCCATTACTGGGTCTGCACAATGTGGCATATTTTTACAGACATGCCATTACATTTGTACTTTACGTTCCTGCAGCAGTGAGCTGTACATAATTCCAAGAAATCTCAGATCATCTTTCAAACGAAAACCTCAGAAACAAATTTCTTTTGAAATCGCTTATTTTTTTTTATTTTTTTTTTTTAGGGTTAGAGTTGAGGCAGGTTGCATTGGATTCCTGAACTGTTTTTTAACAAATCCTCTATTTGCCAAAGTTTGAATGTTTTAATTTCACTTGCAGTTGGAACTGGTTTTCAGGTATTTCTGAATGCTCAGTGAGTTAAATGAGGTTTTAGCTCAGTCCTGTCATTATCTGCAGGAAATGTCTTTGTAGCAATATATGAAAGAAAGAGAACTGTGACAGGGCAAAACAGAAATTGTATTTCTCTTCTAATGGAGGAGTGTAGATTTCAGGCATCTCAGTGGGCAAAATGTAGTACAGATCCCCTGGTATTGCCTGGACCATCTTGTGGTTCTGGAGGGACCCATGGCCAGGAACAGCCAGTCTTGTGAGAATGAACGTAGAAGCAAAACTGGTGTTTTCTAATGCTGGCTGTGGTGACCTAATTAGCACCATTTGCTTCAGTGCAGGACTACTCCTTTAATTATTCTTTCCTTCCCTACTTGTTATTCTGTAGTACATGTTTATTCCTTACAATGCAGAAGTTACTATTTGGATGGCTCTAGTGAATGAACCTCATCTGTTTTGTCACTTTTATGAATTTAATTTTATTCAGCTCTGTATGTTATAATCTGATTTGTAGAAGTATTTTCTCTTACACAGAGGCTCAATGATAAAACTGGACCAGTTGCGTCAGAGAAGAGTTGACATTTGAATGACACTTGAGACCTGCACGTCCTGCTGTTATAGCACTTCATCTGGCTGCAAACCACAGCTCTCCTTTCTGCAGACTGAAAAAATGCAACAAGGAACTCTTAATGCACAGCAAGAGGTTAATAATTTTCGTAAGGATGTTTTTGGTAGGCTTTCACTTGCTTTCTTGTTGCACTAAAATGGATGTACTTTTTAATGTTTCAGACTGTGAAGTAGATAAATCTCTGCAAATCATAATTATTTTGTCAATATGATGGTACTAAGTACGAATTCAACCACAGAAGAACATATACTTGACTCTTCTTCAGTGCTAATCTTACAAATTTAAAGGCTACAAACTGTCTGCAGTCACACATTGCTTTGGTTTCAGAGCAGTAATTTAACAGCCCCAGCCCATCTGATCTGCTGCTGCGGTTGCAATAGATCCTTTTAGACTGAGCTTGTCATGGCAGCCGGGACTTGCTGTTTGTCCTTTCTTTTTTTACACATCTGTTTTGAAACCTGTCTCATAAGGGAATTGACTTTGAACTTTTTACTCCTTTAAATTCCTATTGTTATATAGTGGGAGTTTTTCTCAAGTATGTTACAGTATGGAATCCAAAGTTTAAAAGTTTTGGTGTAGGTTTTAGAGTTCTGAGGTTTTTAAAGGAACCGATTTGGTTCCAGTGACAAAGTTTTCTTACCAGATGAGAAGGCCACACGGGAAGAAGTTCGTGTAGTGTTTGGCCTAAACCAAGTGCCTGTTGCTACCTCCACTTTGTTGAAATGGCTGCAAACAGCTGATCATGCACTAGATGTGTCCTTGTTAGCAGCGGGAATACTCTGTCTTGCACCAGCAGCCGTGTTCTGCCTTTCCTAGAGGTGTTTATACCACTGTAGAGAGCTCAGGCAGATTGTTACCTGGGTCACTTTCACTAATAAATTACCAAAAAAGTGAGTTAATATTTCCCACTAAATTTACCAGTGGTTGAAACGGGTGAACTTGCATTACAACACTTCTGGCAGTTGCTGATTTCATGGCGTGAGTCTATGCAGTGAAGGACAGTTTAAATGGGGGTAATGACCACTAATCAATATAAAGGTGGGAATTATTAGAGGAAAAGACCCAGCTGTAATTAGACCTCCACTGTGTACTTATTTGGAAGAACATGTTAATTCTGCAATATGTTTCTTAGTTAAACATTGCACAGTTCTTACCTCATTTCTGTAAATAAAGTTTTGTGAATCTGTTTTGTATTGTGAAGAATTCATAAGAAAACATTGATATTTTGATTTGTAATATTTCTAATTAGTAGATTTAATTGAAAAAGTAAAAATAATTTATTTTTATATGTTCTGGGGAATTTTTTAAAAATGTCACAAATCACTTTTGTAGATACTTTACAAAAGTAAACCAGTGGTTTATTTTACTTACTCGCCCCACTGGTGGATATTCTGTAACAATTTGTACAAAAGGTAAGATGGAAATGTGCTGTTATTTTGACTAGATGTAAAATTCCAAGTGTATGAAAAGATACGTACAAAGCTTTTGTTAATAAACTTTAATAATGTTTATCATTGTATATGCTTTGTGTGAATGTGAGTCTTGTAGAAGAACAGAGTGTTTCTATTAACATCACAAGAAAGGAAGTATTTCAATTGCACGTGGGCACTAAACTGTATTACAAGTTTTTAAAGATGTTGCTCATGTAAATTTTTGCTTTCAAGAGACACTGATGCAGCTGCAAAACTGTCCAGGGATGGTTCCTCTTACAGAACAGAAATGCCCACTGGCAGCCCTGGGTCTCATGTGTTTTTTGCTTTCACCCTTCAAAGAGAAATGACTGGAATTACAGTGACTCTTGTCCAACGGGCCCAGATTGTTCTGTGACTCAGTGAGAGCTCTTTGGGGATAGGATGGGTTCTTTATCTGCATTGTGCTAGGGCTGAGGTGATGGAGGCCAAGGTTGTGGCTGTAACCTTTGCACTGTATTTTGTATAAAAGCAGCTCAGTGTTTTTTTCCCATGAATTTTGCTTATCGTCCATGAAGGGTTAGGAAACACGCAGCTGAACACCTGGTCTTTTATTTCCCAGGCAGCAAAGAGAATTTGACCCTTCCCATACTGTCACGTGAAGATAAAATGTGTGAGGCTGGTGGCAGCCCAGGTTTTGGCAGACAAAAATCCTGGGTGTCCCTTCTACTGGAGCCAAGGACTGCTGCTTTTTTTTTTTTTATCTAAGCTGAAGCCAAAAAGTTTATATGTTAGACAAGTATCATTAAGTGGCCCTGCTCCTACTGGAGCAGTACCAGAGGCACCAGTAAAGTGTTAAGTCCTTTCCATGTATGTTTTTTTTGTTGGACAGGGAGTGCCTAAACTCTGCTACCTGTCTTCTGCCAAGATGTAGACAAGTATGAAGGGACAAAGTTAGAAATACCGGTGAAGTTGTCAAAAGAGATTGGTGCCAGCAGCCCAGGAGAGCAGTGGGTGTTTCACAGTGCCACGGTCCTGGTGGACCAACAAGCAACAGCAAGGAAATAAAAAGGACAGTTCTGACATCCAGACAAAAATCCAATTCAGCAGCCCTTTAAAGAAAGAGCACATCAAAGCCAAGTTCACATGAGGGCCAGATGTAGTCAAAACCAACCTTGTTTCAATGATTTTGCAGATCCTGACATCAAAGATGATGGTCTGTGGCTGATTTGGCACCAGTTCAGTAAAGCCGAAACTGCTGTCCCTGTGGGATGCCTCGGATGCCAGAGCAGCCCAAGCCACTCCACAGGTCCCTGGCAGCCAAGTTGCTGGTTACTGAGCTCCCCTCATATGTGTTGGGAGCTGCTCTGGGCTCAGTCTCAGAGTAAATGCCCTGCATTTCAGAAGATTTTTCACCAAAATCCCACTTTACTGACAGCAGTGATAATATCCCTGCCGGCTTACAGAAGCCAACTAATTCCGGACAGCCTCTGACATCTTAAATCTTGGTTTTATCAACTTTATCCATTCAAGCTGTGTTAGCAGAAACCACTCTTTCAGCAACAGAACTTTATACATTAACTGACCGACTTTCTGGTGCCTGTTTTTCATAAACTGCACTAAAATCTTGCTGTTGGTTCTGGCTAAAGGAGAGCTCTTCTCAAGTCACTCAGTGTTCCTGTTGTTTTCAGACCCCATAATCTCACAGAGAGGTCACATTGCAAAATCTTTTCTGAAACTTTTTTTTTTTTAATTCATATATTTAGAGCTGTAAAGTTGGGCGTAATGTAGTCCAAACATTTTGGTTTGCAAGAAGACACTGCAGAACAGCATCTGTTGGTCTTTCCTCTAGAGCTAAACAGCCTAAATGGGAGCACTAGTAACCTTCACAGCATCTCTCTCATGTTCTACTCATTCACTTGTGTATGTGTCGTGGTTTTGCCTTTGGCTTAATTATAGCTTGACAGGCTATAATTTTAGAAAATCCTGCTGCTTTAGCCTGGCATTGGACTGTATCCTCAGCACAGGAATATTGCCCTCCTTGGGTCACCTGCACCAAATACCCCTTTCCACAGCATTCTGCCTGCCCCATCAAGAGGGACATGCAAAGACACTCAAAATAGGCTCAGATCTGACTCATTTAGGAGCAAGCCAGAGAACAGAAGCTACAACACAGACTGTCTCTCAGTCTGAACACAAAGTTTCACTGAACACAAAGTTTCAGTGTAAAAGGCACCATCGGGCTACAGCTCACAACTGCCCAGGAAAGAAAACTTTTGTTTGAAGGCAAATATTAACATTACTTAAAGGAAATCTGCATTTTGTGTTCAAAGTTGGAAGAAGCTGCTTAACTCCCAAGCCTTGAGTCACCTCGGTTTTCGTGGATAGAAACAAACCCTGGATACAGTTTTCCACTTCTCTAAGTGAGCGTCGTGTCTGACCTCAGTCACCACAAACTAGAGCTGTTGCGATTAGGGCCAAGTGTCTCATCATCCAGAAAACGTGGCACCCTCAGGAGAGGCTCCTGAGAGGCCCTGAAAGACTTGGACTCAGCCACGCCACCTTCCTCCCCCACCAAACACCAAAGCTGAAGCCAAGGCTGGGCCAGCTCCTTTGGCCCTCGAGGAACTGAACACGACAGTAAGACTGGATGGGCCCTGGATGAAGCTGCCAGTACCTCGTTCTGTGCTCTTCTCCCAGATGGATATCTCTGGGCATGTGGTAGCAGAGATCAGATCCACTGATGCAGGACACTGACTCACATTTCCCATCCCAAGACCTTCAGTTCCAAATGTCCCGCCGGCGCTACACAGAACCTTCCTGGTTCTTAATGCTGAAGACAATTGTCCCTGTCACCAATTCCCGGAGCAGTGCCACTGCAGAACAGGCCCATACATTTCTCTGACCACAGCCAACTTGCCTCTACTTTCAGGCAGGTTGATTGATCAAGCAATAAGGATGCAATCCATCAATTCCCTTCCATCCAGGCAGGAGGAGACATCCGGCACTTCAGGTGCTCAAACTGCCAAGTGTGACAGAAGGGCATGTACAGTCTTTGCCCATCCTTAAAAATCTTCCTTCAAGTAAACTGGATTTGTCAAGAATACTGCTTTAAGTTTCTCAATGTGAATGTCCTTAAACCCCTCAAAATCCTTAGCAGTCAGTGGTTTTTGTCCTTCTTCTTCCTTGGTCCCCCATCCAGAAAGTCTGGGGTGGAAAGAAGCTGAAGGTGTTGGGCAGGCAGTTCATAACCACTGCCACATTCACAGCAGGGATATGGGCAGGTCTGGAGCAGCTACTCAGGTCAGCCTTTGGATTTACAAGATATCAAAGTCCTCCCAAGTCCTTACTGCATTTGCCACTGGATTTTTTTTGCCCCAACACCTAACTAAGCTACTTTTCACCCCAAACTGAGCCCATTATTATTCTTCAGAGCCACTACAGACATGTAACAGGTCTGTGTGGATCACATCAGGGAAACACAGAGCTCCCTTTTACATACTTGGAAGACTTCTCTCTCTCTCTGGTCTAGAGCAAATTCCTTCTGTCCTTCCCACCAAGTCAGGCACTGTAGACACTGGATCATTCTCTCTGCTCTCTTCTGGATGCACGGCATCTTCCCTGGAGTGTGATATACTGAACCAGGCACACCATTCCAGGCAAAGTCTTGTAAATCCAGAGTGGAAAGGAAAGATGACTCTTTTCTCACAGGCCAAACTCTCCTGTTACTTGCTTCCTTTTTTTTTGAAAAAGCAGAAATGTTGCCATTACTAGTCTGTATTTGCATGAACAATACATCTCCATTTGCTCAGGTTCTTCTACCACAGCTCCACCCATTAATTTTCATGAATTCCCCTTGCCATTTTAGTAACTTTTCTTGGTAGCCACTTCAGTGACCTTGTTTTATAGCTACAATCGTCTCTCTATAAGAGTTCTGGATGACTAATAGTTTTTTAAATTTAAGATTTCCTGATAGCTCTTGAAAATACCTCACTTATCTCACTAAGATTCTTCCTTCATAGGTAATTACTGTTTGACCAATTAGCACCCGAGATCACAGTTCAGCTTCTAAATATGTTTTAATTTCCAGTGCCATTCTCTGTGAAACAAAATTTAGATGCATCACTACTTTGTGCCTAGCTAAGTTTCCGTAATATAATTTCTACCAACTAAGGTTATTTTTTTACACAGGATTAAAAAAAGTTCCAACTGGTAAAGGAATGCATATGGAACATTGTTATATTCTCTAAATACTTCATCCTTAAAGTTTTATGGGAATGGGATGAAATTTTGTGAAATGCTGATCTGTCAGAAGCAGCACAGTTGGCAAACAGTTACTGGGGAAATCAGCAGTGGAAATAGCAGAAAGTTCATGGAGTCTTTCAGACACCAAGCTTCAGTTTGGGGTTCAGATACATGATCCTCTTGAGTTTTCGTTTTGATTTTGAATTAAAGCTCAAAAACTTTTTAGAATCCTGGTATTACATCAGAATTTAAGTGGTAAATACTGCTTTAAAAAATGCAAGTCCTTAATGACTCTTGCAAAAGACTGTGATCACTGCTCTGATTTATTGCTGTTATTTAGAGCCCATTAAGTTATTATTCCAGCATTTTAAGCTTTTCATAACTTTTGAAAAGTTACACAAAACAAAATAACAGAAATGGAATAATAACCCTTACTACCTATTCCTCAAATATAAAATCAAACTATATTGAATCCAGGGTATACAACTCCCCAAATATGAGAACTCTTAGCCCAATAATATTTGCCATTCTGTACTTAAAAAGTGATCCAGAAGTGCCTTATAGCTCTTAATTTCCACTTAAAAAATTAAGACCTTTAGTGTTTTTACCCATTTCAACTTTGCCCAATTAACAATGCAATCAAATATCACTGTATATCACCGCAGGGCTGGCAGAAAAGGTACTATATTGCAGGTGATAGAAACGTACGTGGAAGTTGAAATTAGAAATACTACTTCTTTCAAAATATGACCAGATATTTATAAGAATGAGATATCTATAAGCATATGGTCATGACTTCAGAGCTGCAAGAAAGAAGAATATATTTTGAGTGCAGAGTTTCATTCATGTCAATTCTCTCTTTCAAAACAAACATAAATTATTTATATGCTGAATATCCATCGGCTGTAAACCCACCAGTTACAGTATCTTATTGTCAGAGGGGTTTCCCTAAAGGTCCACTCATTTTTAAAGACAACGTTATCACACATCTGCATAAGCAGCACTTCAGTACAAACACACCTTCATTCTTCAACACACAAAACGGGTAAGATGGTATAAGGTTTATTAATATTTTCTTTTACTAAGGCACATGACGTATAGAAATACTGAGGTACAAAAATGCAGTTTCCTGCATATGACATTTAAAACTTTGACAAAGATGAGCTACAATCTCTTCTGCTCACCACATTCAGCTTTTAGCCATTCTTTTCTTTTGTACCAGTTCAACAAGCAACTTGTATCTTGCTATACACTCCTCCTGAAAGAAAACACAGAAGTGTTATTCAAAGGGTGATATTTTAGTATTGCTTTAACTCTATACAGGCTACTTTATCCTAGAAGAAGAGCTGGATTCTGAGGGTTGTGGGGGATTTTGGGGGGGGTGGTTTGGGTTTTCTTGGGGGATATTGTTTGAGGGAGTTTTTTGTCCGGTTTTGTTTTTTTTTTGTCTGGGTGGGTTTGTTTGGTTTGGGTTTTCTTGGTGGTTGTTGTTGTTTGGGTTTTGTTTTAATGTTGCACACTGCATTGCAGAAGGAGGATCTACATCTAGTGAAGAGCAGATTAGAAAAATGAACTTGCAGTTTATGTTTCTTAATGGATAATGTATCTGTTGGAAGAGCACACAGACCCAAGAAACAGCTGCCTCATATTTCTTGACAGTGACTGCAAGGAGCAATTATTAAACAGTTGTATTGTAATATCTATTGAAAACAGTTCTCTGGTATGAGCCACACCAAGATGGGTTAAAACAAGCCTTCAAGGTCTCTAACACAGCACCTACTGACACCAAATACTGCAGAACAGCTTCAGAGCCAGAGAAACACACAAATCCCTCCCCACCGTGCTTCCTGCTCTCTCACACTGTGTTTGGCACAAATAAAACAAGGATTTTCTGCAGCTACAACAACTGAAGCAAGCAAAGCTATCACTACTATTAGGAAATCTAGCACAGACCAACTATATCAATGGCAATGCTATTTTTAAAAGATTAAACTTACAAAAAGAACATTAGATACATTATTGAGCATTTAACACTTGCAGATAGATTATTTATTTTGTTTGTTCACTGAGATGGCTTGAGAAAGGTATTGTGAAAGTCTAAGCAAAACAGCTCACCAATGTTTGGTTACTAACTTTGAATCAAAATTTGGTTTAAAATCTAATTTGTCCTGCAACTGAAGATCTGAAAGGCAGAGGAGAGGTAGGTATTTTAAATGAAACAGGAGTTACTTCAATGTTTTCTGTAATAGATCAAACAAACTGGAATAAATGAGAAAATATTTTAAATAAAGCAACAAATATGACAGTAATACTGCTCAGGTTGCCTTCAACTGGACTGATGGGCAAAGTAAAGCCATGGACCCCCAAGGCAATCACAAATTGGTAGAAAATATGTTTCTCCTCACTTTATATTACAGTTCAAACAAAACTAGGCGTACCTTGCTCTTTCCAGGAACACATTTTGCTATTTTATCCCAGCGATCCGACGTTCCCTTTGGATACTGCTGCAGGGCCATTTCAAGAAGTTTCTGTTGGTTTTGAGTCCACAGTTCTTCCGGGGCACGGCTTTTCTCTCTTTTTCTGCTCTCATCATCACTCTCCTCCTCTTGCTCAGTGTTATCAAAATCTCTCTGACGTCTCCCTCTGCCCTTCTCTTCCAGTGCCAGCACAGCCACCTCAGGTGCTCTGACAATTCTGCGTTTGCGGTGTCTGGTTTCACTTCCAAGGGTCTCCTTTGGATCAGTCTGGACATCCATCTGCTCTCGTATATGATAGTAGTTCCCCTCCTCCTCCTCTTCCTCCTCCCTTTCTCGCTGGGTGATAATGTGATCCGGCAAATTCACGTTGGCTTTGACGTTTTTGGAATGGGCCAGCGTTTTAAGCTCAGAGAGCCTAATGGTACCTGTCAGAAGTAGGGAACAAATTAAAGGTACGTGGAATAGTGTAGAGTGCAGAAAAAACTCCTCTGGACTGAGAGCTTAGAGAAAATGCTTATTGAGAAATCAAGGTGATGAAGCAATAAACTTTGCCAGTTAGGAGCTTATCTGATATATGGGAAGTGCTACTAAATTCCCACACTGATATAAATAAACAGAACAGCCTGAACAAGCGAACAAAACCCACAATAAATCAAGTAAGAAAGTCTGGGAGGTTGAAACTAAAGGGAAGTGTTCCCTCAGAATACCCATCAGTTCTTCTCTTTGCTCAAAGTAAGGCAAGGTTGCAGAAGTCTCTCTGCAAAGCCGACCCTGAAAAACAGCTATCTCCCAAATTCAGTGATTTTCAAACAGGTATCACCCAAATACAGTGATTTTCATAAGCATTAGTGAGGATCTAGTAGCACACACCTGGTGTATATGTAACAGAATCCTTCAGTTGTTTGGCTTTCATGGTAACCTGCAAGAAAACAACAAAAATAAACGACTATTAAAAAAATTACAGTGTAGGGGCTATTGAAGAACTAATTATCAGCTTACTGCAAAATGCCTGCATTGAAGATACATTAAATACAGCGAGACTGATGTTCTTTGGCTGCCTGTGCTCATATGTAGAGCCCAAACTGGCTAAAAGTAACTTTCCAGACTTTGGCCTTTCTAAAGCATTTCTGGTTGATTAAAATAATGCAAGTGATGTTACACCTTTCTATCACCATCCTACACTGCCATAGATATTAAAATTTTATTTTCTTTCCTTGTTAAAACCTGATTTTCCAACCTAAAAATACCACAAGGAGAAGGGGAAAAAACAAATTAGTTATCTTCCATACATTAGTTTCTAAATACCAAACAAAAGAACCCACATAGGTCCAGATGATGAAGCATACAAATGGACAGGCATTGAAAAAACAAAATTTAATAGTCTGACTGCCAAAGATCAGCAAAGACATCTCCTAAGTCCTGATACTTCAGGAAAAATGTTTATCACTGAGAATCCAAAGAATGGAGAGCTGTCTGCTTCAAACACTCCATGCACACTGAAATATCTGTCCTGGGAGAAAAGTAATACCAGATTGAGCATTTTGGGGTTTTTTAAAGCAAAAAATTATTGTTTTTAAGTTTGCTCTGTCTGTAAGGAAACAAACAGGCTTTCTCCCCACACAGAATGAGGAGCTTCCCCATCCCAAATTTCTAGACCACACTATAGATAACAAAGAAGGCAGGCTTCATTTAAAGATATTCCCCCTTGTCCTGTCACTACAGGCCCTTTTTAAAAGTCTCTCTCCAGCTCTCTTGTAGCTCCCTTCAGGTACTGAGCTGGAGTCCCAAATTCAAGTAACACAAAAAACCATCTTAAAATGTCGTATCCAAAGAATTATGTGCTCTTTTTACATACTGAAAATATTTTCTGAATACCAGATTTCAGTTTCTTTTTGGGTTTTTTTGAATGTGCGGTCTTTGTGAAAAGAAATGAAAATCAAGTAATCTTAAGCCACCCAAATCAAACTTAAAATGCAAACAGGCAACACCCTGGATCAAAACTGATACTGTGTGGGATGTTTCCCTGTGTTTCCTGCTGTCTGAATCTGGGATTTCAGATGTTAACATCCATTTAGGGTAAGACGTGTGCAGTGCACTGCCCAGAGCAAAAATAAAAAAATTGCATCATTTACAAAGTCAGGAATTCCTCTCCATGGGATTGACCCACAATAGGAATCATTTAGGCCTCCGAGCCACAGCACAGACATCTGCTGTTTTAGCTGCTTAATGTCAACAGTAACAATTGTCCCCTGTGCAGAGCAGCACTAGAGAGCAAACTTGCCAGGAGTTTGTACAGTCATTTGCCAGAAGAAGAATTAAATACAAAGATTCAGGGTTTTTGTTCTACGACAAGATCCACAGGCGAGTACTTCAACAGTTAAAATACTCTGGTACCGTCTGCTTCTAGTCTTGTCTGTTTGGTTCCTCCCACCCATCTTCCTGCCCATGAAATTGCAGCAGTTTGCTGTAAAAATAGGCTGGTGCTGGATCTCCTTAAGGAAATGACAGCAAGACTTAACAAGGCAAAGTGGTCTATTTTCCCTAAAAATTAGGCCTAATTTTCTGGGATGATTAAGTTCAAATGAAAACCCTGTGAACAACGAAATCCCAACTCTAATTAACCAAAACCTTTATCCAGAGGTAGACATCTGACACAGAAAACTCCAGTTTCTACTGCTGCAGTATGATGAAGCTTAAATTGTTCTAAGAAAAAAATTCAGAATACTGTAATATCAACAGATAACTTAAAGTGGCACTAACAGTTCTAGGATCTGCATGACCCCAATTTTGAAACAACAGGATGGATCCTCCTTGAAACAAATGATCCACTAATAGAAATTGCGTTCCTTGAATAATTTATAGTCTAAAATAATCCAAATTAAAATGTTCATGTTCCATCTTCATTATTAGCAAAGTGTCTCTATAGGGCCAATGATTTAAAAGACTGAGGGGAGCGGAAACCATTCTTGACTGCTGAACAGAATGGATCCTTAGTGGTGTCCTGCTATGCATCTCTTAAATAGAAATTATGTTATATAAACTGGATTATAATAGATTATTTTGAGAAGAGCAAGAAGAACTTGCCATGCAAACAAGTAGCTGATCCTTTAGAGCTTCCTGCAACGATGCAGTGGATTCACTGCAAATATGACAAGGCCCTATCTATGTTCATGTGTTCCAGAAAACTGTTCCTAAACCATTTTGCTATTTTTTAAGTACGTCTTTCGAAGATGTACAGCCTGCTCATAAGGCCATGAAGGTGGGAAAAAAGAGAGCAAAAAAGATTCCCTAAATAAAACAGAGCAGAACAAGCTGCCAAAGACAAAATCAGATACAGTGCTAACATTCAGTTTTCTCTGTGTTGAACGTCTGAGGTTTTCAAAGGTCAGCAACTATAATTTTATCTTTCAAATGGAGACTACACATGCAACACAAACTTTGCACTGGAAGTGGTGCAAATCAATATGCTGGATTTAAGTTTCCTTTACAAGACAGGTGTTCCCAAATGAGGTTAGAGTAGGTATCCCATAGTAGATACAAATTTTGCTGCATATTACATCTAATGGGACTAGAATCTAAACCAGCCCCATCCACCTGAACAGTGAAGGACTCTGGCTTATTCCTAGATCCTAACTGCATTTCATATTTCCCCTTACGTGCAAAAAGTCCAGGAGAAATAGTCTTGCCATAGGTTATGGGATGTTGACCAACTTCAGTCATTGTAACTTGGTGAATCCAGATGTAACATTCGTAGTAAGTTACTCCATTCATCACATCTAATATTTCCCAGACTTTATCTTTTGAAGGCTTTGTGGTATCTGTTCACATTTTGATGGACTTTCACTTTGAACATTCACTGGGTAAGCTGGAATTAACAACTGTGTGTATGGTTTAGATACTGAAAATCTACAATTACAAACACTGAACAAGCACCTTCAGTTGACATAAGTTTGACAACTCATCAGGCTTCTTACAGCTTTACTATCATCATTGACAGGCTACAGGAGGAGATTACTTGTCTTTTTTTTTTTTTTTTTTTGGTAAGCTTTCTTCTTCATATGGATGATTACAAGTCCTTTTCCAGGTGCTATGTACAGTTCATGTTTACTCCAGCTCTTTTCACTGAGAGTTCAGGTATCACTTATTTCGACTTCAGATTCATTTGTCCATCAGCTTTAACTGTCATTGTTGTTAAAGATGCTGACAAAGGGCAAGAGTCATTAACATGTCAGTATTAAACTACTGAGAATTATTAGGAAACCAGCCTATGGAACATATGAAACTATATTTGAGTTTGATCTGTTTGAGTGTAATCATTGTTCTTGCCACTTAAATCTTCAGTTCCTCCATGCTTTCTGACATCCTTAATATCAATTTAGATTCCTTCTCCAGAGGTGAGCAAAGTTATTTACTAGCTAATTCTTCACTAATAAAAAATTCACTAAGTTATCCAGTGTAAATTGCTTCATTGCTGTCTCTACCCAATTACTTATCATAACTTGTTTATATGACATTATTACTTTTCCATTAGCAGATAACATACTTGGAAATGCTGTTATTCAAAGTATGAAGCACTTATAGAATTACTCTTCTTGTTATTCTTGCTGTTTGTTCCTGCATAATGCTGTAAAATTGTGGTTTTCATGGATATTAAATTTTGAGTTTTATCCTGACTGTGAAAAGTTGTGCTAACAGCCTACTGTTCTTGACAACAGCTTTCACCAGAGTACTAGCCATCCCCCCTTAAGAAATCCTGAGTCTGGGGACACCTTAAATAATAAGGATCAAGACTGTGAAATTGATTTAAAACCGAGGAGAGCAGATCTCATATTCCTTCAAGTATTTGTACTGCTGAACAGACGCTGCATTATTTTATAGGTATCAACTTTAAATATTGTAGTCCACCAGGGATAACACAAGTCACTGCATGCACAGTAAAACAGATTTCCTTAGACAGATAAAGATGACAAAAAAAAAAAAAAAAACCAACCCCGGATGCAAGCAATCAAATTTCTGAAGTAGAAATCAGACCATCATACTATGGGACCTACAGAAAGAAACCACAGGAACGGTTTGCTTCTGAGAACTCCCTTCTGAACTCAGTTTCAATAGCTCTTCAGCTATAAAAAGATTCTATCGAAAGCAAGTGGGATTAGTGGGATGATTTTATGTGATGAAAGCCAGACAGAGCTGGTTTCCTCCTGTATTGCTGACAATTAGTCCAGATCACAAAGACTAGTTGCTACTCAACAAGACACCTAGCAGTAAAAACATTCCTCATCATGACCATCCAGATGTTAAATCTCTTATTACCCCGGACACCTGCCACCTCTTTCAGATGGAACAATTGATGCTTCAGAGATATACAGGAGAAAAAAAAATTCAGAATCAGCTTAAAAGACTCTCAGATGCACAGGCAAAAGCAAATTTTGCTATCACATGAATGAGAGGGTACTTTTCACCCTGCAGGGATGGCAGGCATAAAAAATGCACAGAAATGTGACAGACTTAGAGGAAAAACCCTGTAAAGTCAAGTACAGTGATCGAACTGATGCCAAACAGAGAGAGAGCGAGCCCTTGGGCAGAAGATGAAGAACAACTGCCATTCTCAGAGCAGCAGCCACCAGTCCATCCCTTCAGCTGACCCCTCCAGCACCACCACAGCCCAACTTCACAGGGCACACATGGCACTGAAGCCTTTACCATTTCTCTGTCTCCTGGTAATCTACTGTTGGCAACAGTGTACCTTCTTCTCTAGGATAATATTTTGATTAGGATTGCAACAGATAGTCACAGAAGTACAAACCTCTTGGGTTCTGAAAGTATTTTGAGAAAACAACGTGGAATTTGTAGAGGAAGAAATAATCCATGTCATTCGGCTTCCCAAACATACATAAACTTCCTGCAAAGAAGGATGACCTGCTATCATGCTACTGAAAACTGGAGGTTCTGATAACATTTTCTATTATTGTTAGCATCTTCTTGAGCAGAAGTTCTCTAAGTATTTACTAAAGCAACCATGGTTTCTCAGCATCAACTGTCAGAAATTTGCTGTCCCAGTAGCAGTGTCTGTTCATCCATATCTTACTGCATGCTCTCCATCTAGTTATGTCATGCCAAAATGCCAGAATCTGTGGAATAACGGAAAAAATAACATGGAGATGGCCTGTGAGTAGTTGAGGCTACTGTGAAGCAATGAGGAATTTCTTGGATCTTGCAGGCTAATTTGAGTTATAATCACATTTTTCTCATAAAGGAAAGCCAGATAGAGAAGAATTTTAATGCCTTCCTGCCTTTGTTGAAGTAGTAGGTTTTTACATATCTAACCTTCCAGAACTGCACAGACTTGCCAAATTTAAAGTTCTCCCCTTATGACCAAAATGGTACTTGCTGCACTGAATTGTTCTTCCAATCTAGATCTAAACAGCTTTTTTTCATAGCATCCACAACTGTATCCAGCAACGTTTGACACAAGTCAGACAACAATACGGCTCCTTCCTTTATTTCCATGTGACTCAAAATTTGTTGCTTTGTACAGTGTCTTCCCTTACAGACACTATAGGGCTGCTAAAATTGTCTTCCAGTGTTAACAGACTGGTGAAACTTCAAATACTGAAGCATCAAGCCAAATCATTCTCCATTTTGCAAGTACCCTCATTTCCAACTTGTTAGACCCCTGGAAAAGAAGTATTTCAAATCAGATGTGCCTTTGCTTTGGCACTGCTTGAAACAGTTTGTTCAGCAGTTTGTTACCAACTTTTCCAGAAGGAGGTAACATAACCAGTCTTTATCCACTGTGTAAATTATAGGTTGAATTTGATGCTAATGCAGCCAAATGAGTATTTCAAGGAGAACGTGCTTTTATTCTTGAAAGAACTAAGAAACATGTTATGAATTTAACTGAATTTGCTTAGAAGCACCAGTTGCAGCCAGAAACAATAGTTTTCTTATGATTATGGACTTTGAAGCCATGTGTAGTTCTGAACTTTGCCACAGCAGATGGAAAAGAGGTAGCTACCTCAACAGAAATCCCCAAAACAGTGAGTTTAATTATGGGGCAGCTTAAGATGTGGCCTCCAAAAAAGGGTAAACTTGGCCTAAATCACCAGATGTAGAACCCTCTCCAGTTTAAGTGCCCAGATAGTTAATTTAAAGCAGTAGAAGAATTGCTCCTTTTTTCAGGACACAAGAGGAAGAACTTAGCAATTTGTGATGATGATGGAGACTTCATATTGTGCTTGGGTTTTGTCAGTTCAAATCCATGAGAATCTTTAGCTCAATACTATGAGCACTCATAAGAGAGGAGTTTGGCTCAAATGCCCACTGCAACAACTACTTGGACATCTTATTTTGCTGCTGATGATGCAAAATGCATTGCCTCTTGAGAGTCAGAAGACTTGAATTCTGCAATGGAATTCATACCCAGTTCACCAGGAGCTATGTGGGATATTGCATTAATTCAAGCCACAAGCCATCTATTGGCTGCCCAGTTCTGCAAAAATGGAAGGGGCAACTGTAGGAGTGCACAGAACGAAACTGTGCAATGAGAGTACTGTGAACAGCAACCACCTTTTCCTCCCTCAGGTATCAACAGAGTCATTCTGGTGTGTCTGTGGGATTAGACAGGTGTTTTGAAGGCTTCACTCTCAAACTGAGGGATCTGCATGACCTGCATATGATCTAAATCCCATCTTAGATATTCATAACCTCTCTTGGACCTTGATCCAGAGCTAGGTCTTTATACTTCAATAAGCAACTGGAAGAACTATTGATTACATAAATATATGCAAACTGCTAAGGGTGAATGTTTCAGAATATCCACAACTGGACTGCACACTGAGTTAACACAATCACAGTATACAAAATGAAATGTAAAACTGACCTAGGGAAACAGTTAATCTCCAGAAGCAAAAGACCTAATAAATTCATAAGCTTTTACATATGGACCATTTCTCATATAGATGTTTTCTTGCTGGCAAAGTAATGAGCTCACATTCGTCAAAAATAAGATATCTATTTTACAATGGCATACGGAGTATAACGAGTATGAACTCACATAGTCAGACTTTAAGGCTGAAACTGTTGCGTGGGCACACAAGAGATACCACAAAATAAGAACCCACCTCCCCAAACCTTATGCTTTCAGGTTTCATGGTAATTCAGAATGTCTGCCACCTGGCTATTGTTTTGCTGTCTACCTTAGTGTTCTTCTATACAGGCAGCAAATCCCAGTCAGTCTGTTCTTGCAACACAAATGCATGAGATTAGTGACTGCAGGAGCAAGCAGAATCAGTTTAAATCCTGTAAGACAAGTGAATGATATTACTTCACAAGTATGAAATCTGAGATCTCTTTGCCTTTAATTTAAAAAACCTGTACCTAATAATCACATTAAAGTCTGTTTGGCATGCCAGACAGCTTTTACTTCCTCTGTTATTTTTACAATTTGAACGTCCTTTATAGTTACTGAAATTAATTTATGCCTTTCAGCAATTTTTTTTTTAACTTTTTATCTATAAAGGTTGGTATTGTCAAATACAATATACTTCTATAATTTCACATCTAAGTGCTTTTTCTCAATTTTTGAATTCAGTAAAAGCTGACAATCATTATTATAAATGTTCATAAGGCTTAGCATTTGTCAAATCAAACAATATCATTTTAGCAGAAATAGTAGTATTGCAACTCCACTCCATTCATTATTGATACTACATAGTTGTAGAGTGTTCACAGTGCTTAGGAAATTCAATTCAAACATAACTTTTTTATTTTGTTTTAAAAGGTCAATTATTTCCTTAAGTACTGGCGGATAGGAATGAGAACTAACCCCGGAGCAACAAATTCAGCAAGGAAAATGGGTCAAAGAACAGATGTTTGGAGGATGACAGAGAGCAGTGGTACAGGTAACCAGGTCAGCAGGCAGGAATCCTGATTAGAGTTAACTGAACTCCATTTCCCTTTCATAATCAAAATACTTGAAAACCTAATTTATAGCACCAGCCAACTGCAATAAAGATTACTTTAAAAGCCATAGAAGCTTTCAGTAGTGAAAGCAATAAGATTTCATTGTACTAAGACAGCTGAAAACCATCTTTACAGGAAAGAGTTGCTAAATTCCCAATATGCACATATTAAAATGACAATTAGCAATTTAAATAATTTAAATAATTAAACATACTGATAAAACGAGCACAACTTAACCTCATCTATTTTGGGTTGATTATTCATTGGCTGTTAAAAGATATCTTCCTGAAGAGAGACAAGATAAACATATCCTATATTTACCATGACAGCAGTTAAAGCAATAACCTTTCTTACAGTATGTCCATACCATGGCCACAAGCTTAACCTCTCTGAACTGAGGAGCACAGGAATATGCTGCAAAGATATTTATGCTGGTATCACATGAGGCAGCATAAATAGAAACAGTAGAGCTGAATGAGCTCAGGGGCCCTAGAGCATGGGCATTTGTTCATTGCTGGATTTTGGCTGGCAGGTTCCCAGCAGCTTGCAACACATCATGTGGATGTACTGGTTTGGATGGAGAATCTTGTAGACATACCCATATAATGGGCCTTCAGTAATCCTTATTTGGGCTGTATTTTGGGAAATAACAGTTAGCAAATGTAAATGTCTACAAAATGCCAATTTGAATACTACTACAAAAGAAAAAAACATGAAGGAACACTTTATTAGGAATTACTGAATTTCAGAAGTCAAGCTAAGTTATACTCAGGGATTACAAAACAACTATGGTGACTATCTGGCTTTAATTTTACATTTTTAAAAGTGAGTTCACACATGCTTCCAATTGTAGGGGAGAGTTTGTTTCCTCCTCCTTTCCTTCCAGATAGCTTGCACTTGCTAGTGTAATCACAGATCATATGAAGAGAAGGACCTAACCTCAGGCAGAACCACTACACTGATGTTGTTTCTTGCAGATGTTTTTGTAACCTGTTCTTTAAGACCTGCAAATATGGAGCCTCCACAGCAGCCTATTCCACTGCTTTATCAACTCCATTGTAATTCTTTGCCTCTCAGTTTCTAACTCTGAAGCCTGTGATAAAATTTGAGGTAACTACTTCTTGCCCTCCAAAACTAATACAGTGCACAAGACCCTTCCTCATTATAATTTTTTTTTATGTAGTTGAATACTTACATCCTCAGGTCATATTTTTTCAGTTCAACAACATGAATTACTTCGCAATCTTTCCTTGTAGGTAGCATTTTAGGAACCTACTATTCTCTTTATTCTCATTTGGACTCTTTCTATCAAACCACATGTTTAAGTGCAATACTGGAAACTAGTCACAAACTAAGGATATAGTAAGTTAAAACAACATCATGAAGTTGAAAAGTTCAAAAAAGCCAGGAACACTCTCCTCAAGTCACTTCACACTGCTTAAAAACTGCCAGTGGAAATGAATGTAGTTGGATGTAGGAATTTATTTCTTTAGAAAAAGGAGGAGTGTAAGGCAATTTAAAACAGCATTTCTTTGGGGTGGTTAGAGGGAGTGAATTTCACTGATTCTCTTCAAGTATATATGAAGGGTTTCAGCTTATTATTTAAAAAGTATTGAGATATTTTTCTAACCTATCTTTTACTGAAAAATAAAGCTTTGAGATAGAAGCAACAATGGAGACATCATTTTGGTCTGGATTGCTTTGAGCTGTTTTTATTAACACCCGTTTAGCTAATCTACTGTTAAAAAGGGTTTGAATGCTTAAAATCACATGGAAACAAGCACATTTTACCTTCTCAGTCCTTTCTATTATAGTTCTCTAAGTGTGACAGGAAAACCAACCCTTACTGCTCTTGAGGCTTTACAGGAGAAGAAACAAGCAGAAAGTGATCTCAAGTTTTTTAAAAGTATTTCCTGCACTAGCAAATGTCGGAAAAACAAATTCAAATTTGCCCTGGGATGTTTTTCTTTTTTAGGATCTAGTGCATTTGCTAGATAATACATACTTCAAACACTCTCTGGTTTGACTCTTATTAAATCAGCAGTAAGCAAAGGATTCCCAAACTCTGCTATGCAAACTATTTCAAAGCAGCACCTTGTACACCAAAACTTACCTCCTTGCACTGCTCCCAAAGGAAACTGTGAACAGTTGTCTGGGCAGCAAATGCTGCCTACACATGCAAACACTTATTTTACTGTGCATAAAGTTTACAAACCCAGAAATTTTTCCTGCAGCTTTAACATAACATTTCTTATTCAACTACGGTAATGCCCCCAAAAATAAGAATCCTTGCTGCTAATTTAGATGCTATTCTATGTCATCTTCAATGAATAGAAGGGATAAATGTACATCTTGTTCAATAGCTGAATGGATATATCTGACGTAGTTTCCAGTTTCAACATTTCTAGTACTGATGCAGTAACAGTCTGAGATCCAAAATGTTTTCATGAAGCTTTTGTTTAAGTGTTTCCTCTTAACACCTCATGGCCGCAACTCTGTGCTATGTGATGATAAAAGGAGCAGAAACTCTAATGTAGTTTGTGTTGGAAAGCTGACCTTGCACTATCAGCAGTCAGAAATTTTTAGAGAAGTAAAAACTTGTGTGAAGAACACATTAATCATATAGTTGGAGGTCACTGGCAGTAAAAAGGACTACACTCAGACCTTTCTCTACACAGAAAAGCCTTGAAGATTACTTTTTTCATACAAGAAAATGACAGCTCCTAGAACAACCACATCTCTTTCATTTACTCACTGAAACAAAAGAACATGTTGTTGAAGGCAATGCTAAGACCGTGTTAGTTTTGTGACGGGTATATGTGGAACCATTCCACATGTCTATATTATCTGTATCAAGATAATAAACCAGATTTTCCAAAGCAATCTCAAAAGATCTTTGCCATGCACACTTTACACTACCAAGCCATACAAAGTAGTTTTGCTGTTAATATCTGCTCAGTGAAATGTTGCATCTTTTTGATAAAATCATTTCAGTTGAATAGTATGAATAATTCAAGAAATATAATACACAATACTAATCAGAATAAACCTTAAAACCCTTACTTTCATTTCATTAGCAGGTTAGTCACTTCTCGCAAATAATGTGTTGTTCTAAAATTAGAATGCAAATGGCTTACTTTTTGGTATATGCAACAGAACTGTATAGATGCATTAAACTTTAAAAGGAAGTTCTAAAAATATCTCTCTGTAATTATATCAACAAGGTAAAAAAAAAGTTAAGTACACAAATTGCCCAGAAGGCTATAAGAGGTTACTCTAGCCCGTAGCTTTGTTTGCCATTATTTAGGATACTTTATGAAATATAATAAAGAATATCTAATCTCAAAATGTACATCAACAGATTTAAACATTATTCTCATTAACCCCTACAGAGCCTATAAAAATAGGGTCAGCTGAAAGGGCTTTCAAATGGTCCTCAGCAGACACTACATCATGTTCTTGTGATCTATTGCTTGGAAAGGAAAAGTCTTTTACAGCCTAGCCCCTAAGGGTTTTAAGATCATAACACTTAAAATCCGTAAGTACAAGCTTGCTTTGATATCTGGTAAAATACTATAAAATATGAATTAACAAGGACATTAATCATTTTTACATGATATAATTATTAAGCATGCTATAATCCTGAAAAAGGCACTGAAATAGTATCATATGTATAACTTGTTTTAAAATTTGTAAAGATATTTCAGTTTAATTAATGGAAACCACCTGTCTAAACACCATGAGCTCATATGCATTTTTTAAGGACTGGCTTGAAATAGAAATGTAATCTTTAACCAAGTCACACAAACATTCACTTGCAGTGAAAGGAGTTTGCTACAAAACCTGCAGCACATTGTTTTCTGTTACTGAGTTGCAGTAGCTGAAGTTTGTAAGCACCAGAATCCCCCATCCAGCCGATCAGTTACAGCTGTTAATTGCGGAGGGAGAGACTGGCTGACATCTGCTTCTTGCATAGTTTAGTTAATGGTTCACTTCCAGGTCCTAAAAGGATTGTAGCTGCTCTCAAAAGACAATGTCGGCCCCCATATATGTCTGCCTTCTACACTGCCTGTCTTGTTCTGGTGTGTCATCCTCTCCACAATGCAAATCTGAGTGAACTCACATCTGCCACTGATCGACCCAATTCGTGAGCAATCTTTTCCCATCGACCGGGGGTCCCCCCTGGGAACTTAACCATACTTCTTGTCAGCTGGTTCAGGTCCTCCTCTGTCCATTCAGGTGCCTGTAAAACATTTGTAAAACATTCATTACACTGGGATCTTGGACAAATATTTGCAAGGTAATATACTGGAAAAAAAAATCTCTTTAAACAAATTAATCTAATAATGTAAAAACAACAAAAAAAAATATCTGTGTACCTTCTCACTCTGCTGAAAATCCTGAACACTCAAAAAATGTGTTGTATGTATTATGCAGACTAACACATTTAATTTCTCTGAGCTGGAAGACAGAAACACAGAGTGCAGTGAAGTCCCCATAATCCAAAGGAAAATGGTCAGTGACCTGCTGCACCACTCAGACACACACAAGCCCATGGGGCTGGATGGGATCCATTCAAGGGTACAAGGGAGCTGGAGGAAGTGCTCACTGAGCCCCCTTTCCATTTTACCAGCAGCCCTGGCTCACTGCAGAGGTCCCAGTGGACAGAGAGTTACCAAATGTGATGCTCATCTACAAGAAGGGCCAGAAGGAAAATCCAGGGAACCACAGATCTGTCAGTCTGATGTTGGTGCCAGGGAAGGTCATGGAGCAGATCATCTTAAGTGCCATCACACAGCATGTGCAGAACAACCAGGGGATCAGAATCAGCCAACCTGGGGTTGTGAAAGGGAGGTCCTGCTTGACCAACCTGACCTCTTCCTTTGACAAGGTGACCTGCTTAGTGGATGAGGAAAAGGCTGTGGACGCGTCTACCTGAACTTTAGTACAGCCTTTGGCACTGTTTCCCACAGCATCTCCTGGAGAAGCTGGCTGCTCATGGCTTGGCTGGGTGGGCTCTTCACTGGCTAAAAACTGTCTGGATGGCCGGGCCCAGAGTGCTGGTGAATGGAGTTACATCCAACTGGCACCTGCTCCCCCCGGGGGTGTTCCCCAGGGATCAGTGTTGGGGCCAGTCCAGTTTAATGTCTTTACTGATGATCGGGAGAAGGGAATCGAGGGCACCCTCGGTCAGTTTACAGACACATCATGTTGGGTGTGAGTGTTGAGCTGCTGGTGGGCAAGAAGGCTCGACAAAGGGATCTGGACAGGCTGGATCCATGGGAATAGGCCAACGGTAGGAGGTTCAACAAGGCCAAGTGCCGGGTCCCTCCCTTGGGTCACAACAACCCAGTGCAGGACTCCAGGTGGGGGGAGAGTGGCTGGAAAGCTGCCCAGCAGAAAAGCACCTGGGGGTGCTGGTCAACAGCAGCTGAACGTGAGCCAGCAGTGCTCAGGTGGCCAAGAAGCCCAGTGGCATCCTGGCCTGGATCAGCAATAGTGGGGCCAGCAGGACCAGGACAGTGACTGTGCCCCTGTATTTGGCACTGCTGAGGCTGCACCTCCAATCCTGTGTTGAGTTTTGGGCCCCTCACTACAAGAAGGACATTGAGGTGCTGGAGCGTGTCCAGAGAGGGGCAACAAAGCTGTTGAAGGGTCTGGAGCACAAGTCTGACGAAGAGCAGCTGAGGAAGCTGGGGGTGTTCAGCCTGGAGAAAAGGAGGCTGAGGGGAGACCTTATCACTCTCTACAACTACCTGAGGTAGGAGGTTGTGGTGAGGTGGGGGTTGGTCTCTTCTCCCAGGTAACAAGGTATAGGATCAGAGGAAATGGCCTCAAGTTGTACCAGGGAAGCTTTACATTAGATATAGGAAAAGTTTCTTCATCAACTGGGTTTTCAAACATTGGAACAGGCTGCCCAGGGAATACCTCCCATTCCTAGAGGTGTTTAAAAGACATCTGAATATGGCACTTAGGGACATGGTTTAGTGGTGGAGTTGGCAGTGCTGTGTTAATAGCTGGATTGAATAATCCTAAAGATCTTTTCCAACCTAAATGATTCCATGATTACATCACAGTTTAAGATGTAAAGTTTTAGACATTTAGTTAATTGCATATGTAATATTTTTTCAGCAAAGATAAAGAAAATACCTCAATTTTTACATACTAAAAAAGCCTCTAGAGATAAAACAGAACAGTCATCTTAGCTTTTAGTCACTGTTATCACCCAGTGTTTTAGAACTCTGGCACGATCCAGCAATGAAATCTGTTGATACTAATATTGCATCAAGACTACTAAAAAAAGCCCTCCCCCGTCCCTAAAATGCAGTTATGCCACAAAACCAAACCGGATGCTTCTACCACCCAATAATAAAAAGATATAAAAATGTTTTGCTCTAACTGCATGCCAGTCTGTTAACAATAACTGTCTCCATAACGGCCAAATAAAAGTGAACAAAGCAAGGAACACACAATTAGAGCAGTTTAAGGCACGAAACCGCGCTTGCCTCAGAAGGCAAGACACAGTAACTGTCTTTGACATTTGCAGCATCTTTGGCAACAACTGCAGAGCCAAATCTTCGTTACCATCACTGGTTTGCCATTTTATTTATTTTTAGGGAACTCTTTATGACATACCTCTTCTAATCACTATTTCCGATAATGAACAGGCACATATCAAGCGGTTTGCATTACAGAGCCATCAGCACAGAACAACAGTCAGAGGTGAGTGACCCCAGGGACCATCTCCACAACTACAGCAAAGCTTCTCCCTGACACTAATCCTGCCTGTCATTCTCCCACTGTGCTCTAACCACACTGACATCCGCCTGCCGCACTGCAAGCTTAACGGGGCCCTTCCTGACTTTTTACTGTCTCCCCCAATCAATGGTTCAAGCGTGCTCTTTTCACCATGTCCAAATGGCAGCTTCACTCATAATCAAAGTGCATTGCTCCTGTTAAAGGGCTTCCCGAAAGGCTTCACCATTTGCATTCATTTGCAAAGCAAACTACTTTTATTCACTTTGTTCTGCTATCAAGAGTGTTCCCTGAAGCAGATAAATTGGCATAAATACAACCTGCCACTTAAAAGACAGTAAATAATAGCCAATAGTAGCAAGGATTTTATCAATCGTCCTGGTTTGGATCCATGTAGTCCTTTATTCAGTGCTGAAAGCCTCAAACATTCATAGTTTTTCATACAAGAATAAAATGAATTCTATGATGTTTCAAACACAAGACGCTTAAACACTGTGTGTGTATGTGAGAGATCTCACAGATGCATTACATGCATTATACAATTACAGAAGAAATGATAAATACATAGAAAATCTTCACATGGCACAATAACCTTATTAGTTTTACTATTTTTAAAAAGTTGATATAATCCATACACTTATTATACTCCGTGTAGATATTTTATATTGTTTTTAAAAGAAAGATTCGCAGTACTTAATGTTTTACTCATTTAAATTACAGTGAAAAAATTTTTATAATGAATTCTTCTACGAGTTTTGGTTAAAAGCCTTTTGTTTAAAAATTAGCCAAATTTCGTACCTCATAATTAGCCTTAATATGCAGTTTAGTGTAATTTTCTATTTAATTTGTACTAAAACTTGGGAGGGGTTGTTGGTTTTTCTTTTTTTTTTTTTTTTCCTTTAAGTACATTCACAGCTATTCTCTTACCATATCCAAAGCATATCTAAGCAATTACACATGGAAATCAAGATGATCTTTTCAGTGATAAACATATGTCAGAAGTTTTCTGTTAGTTTTACTTTCAGACTTTTTTGGTAAGCTCACAATTTTGTGCTCACAATTTTACTACCCATTTGTAAATGTTACAGAACTCTTAAGGTTATCTTCCTAAATAATGGACAAAAACTGCAATCATTCTGCATATCTGTAGTTAATTACACAGTTAATTCACAGCACAAGAATTCATTAGCTACATTAAAATATCAACTTCTTAATCTTATTTCAAGCTGACAATAATTTTAGAATGCAAAGACCTAAAACATTTATAAATTCAGAAAATCTTCGAAAAAGCTTTTAAAAAACGAACTCTCAACAGCAAAAGCTGTACAAGAGCTTTTGAGAATTTGCAATTCCTCAGCAACAGTTAATTGTGCCTTTAGATGCAACAGAACCTACTGTGATCCAACTACTACAAGCAGCTACGAGGGTGGTCATGGTGTGAATGTATTCTCCCTGTTCTAATCTGTAGCCAACTGTAACTGCAAGAGTCAAATGAATGCATAAACATACTGCTTTGTCACCTAAAACCATGTGTGTCCAATATTACTGAAACACTGGGCCAGAATTCATCTCTACAGTAAAGCAATGGAAGACACCACGTGGTGAGGGGACAGCTGTTGTTACTACACAAGCATTCAGATTTCGCATCAAAAAAGCCCCACTCCGGGATTAACTCCCCATACTGAATATAAAATTAAAAGTACAGAGTTATGTTTTACGGTCTTTAAAATGAAAATAAGCTACAAGTGTAGATAAAAAAGTTTCACAGCATTCCCATAACTAATAATCCTTTAACATGGTTTAGTGTACGTAGCTGGCAACGCTGAAGGATTACTTCATGCAAACCACTATGCACCTTTCTACAGGAAAGAAATATGACTGTGGCTTATTGTTTAGCATAACTCTTACATGTGCTTCTGCACTTAGCAATTCCATCCCACTATTACGATTTTTGTAAATATGAGCAACACTATTTTCAATTACATTTAAAGCAAACTTTTAGACAACAAAGCATTTCTCGTCAAGAAAAGTCTGACTCCTTAAGATCTGTCAACATCAACAAGTATAAAACTTTATATGTTTTTATTGATAAAATTGGAAAGTGACTGGTATTTGAGAGTTTATAAGGAAACTTTTAGAGTAATTTACAGTGCCTTGACAATATGAGATAATTTGATTTTTTTAGACTAAATTTTAGCTTTAGGCTATTTCTTCCTGGGATCAATATACTGTAGATTCAATTAAAATAACTTTTGTAGGGACATTTGGCTAACGTTTCAATCTAGCTAGGACTTTGTGCTACAACTTCATCTAATTTTGGTGATTCACTGATTTGAGCGCATCTAGTCCATGATCTAGCAAATAAAACATGAGGCAGCATCTATTTAAAAATATCTGTCCAAATATTTCTAGACCAAGGGTCCTAGTAAAATCCTGGACAATTTTGTGAATCAGGAAACATTTAACCTACAAGATGGTGATGCTTCTATCCAGTAACTAAGGAACAGAAAAGTTTTCCTGATGTAATTTCTTACTCATAATGTATTTTTATTACAATATTTTTCTATATTCTTACAGTTTCTTGGTTTACCTATAAGAAGTCTGAAGTCAGTCTTGTTTTATTAAGTCTAATACACATCTGGCATTGGGATCCAGCTGTTGCTGAACACAAAGGGTCTGCTACAGTTCTAAAGACCTCTTGTGAAGCTCCCAAGATCTGCTAAGGGACATTAATGATCTGAACTCATGTTCATATAACCCTTTGGTCCTTCAAAGCTCTTACTCAACTCCAACTTCCACTAGCACCGTTTTTATTAAGTAAGCCAACAAAAACAAGGCCAGCTAAGCTGTTTCAGAGCAATGGCCAAAGCAGGCCAGTAAGCTCATCATTTCCGCTCAGGGAGTGCAGCAGCAGCAAACTTTGTGATAATAAGAAAGATAAATCATTTACTCTCTCCAGTCCCACCCTGCTCTGACAAAATAGGGACCATATGCATAAACAAGAGTAAGACAAAGGCAAGCATTATAGATTACCTATGCTTCCCCTAATATTTTCCCAGACACCAATTATTTTCACTCCAGGTGATTTCTCTACGCTGATATGTTGTATCTATTTAAATTTATCTATCTTAATGACTTTGTCTTTCAAAGTTTTTTCCAGTCTCTTGTGAAACTATGTAAACCTTCTGGATTTGCAACTTCATGAGGAGTTGCACCCATCTGCTACTAATTATACAAGGCAGCAGCTTACTTTGTGTTTTGAACCTGGTTCCCTCTAGCTTTACTGACACCTGGCTCTTGGCTTTGCAAGAATTACACCCAACTAGTCTGTGTGTACTGACTTCCACATCACTCACAACTTTGTTCAAAATATCCCTCAGTAGTCTTCTCCTGTACATTGTCTCTTCCTGGCTAGAGTCCTAATCTATTCATCCGCTTCTCGTGTCAAAGCCATTTAATGACAATGATTCCTTTTTCCATCAAAACAAACCGCTCTGAAATGAGGTACCAGACTGCACAGGGCGGGATTAATCTTAAATTATACAGTGGAATAAGAACTCTTCTGTTTTGCTCTCTATTCTTTTCTTAACAATTTCTAACATTTCACTGGTTTATCAATGAGATCACCTTCTCCCTGCATATTTTTTAATCTTGTTATGAAGCCCAGAGGGTTTAAGGTAGGATTTCTCATTATAGAAGTAGTGTTCAGGACTCCATGCAGGTCATATTTACCCTAGTGCTCACAAATTCTACTCTTTATATCAATTTTTTGACATAAATTTTTTTTGTTTTCTCTGAAGAGATGTTAGATGTACAGGCCTGTAAATGTCCATGAGTTCTACTGACAACTTAATAAATATATAGAATGTAACATTTGCCATTCCAATTCTCAGGCACAATAATTTTAGAATTTTTCAAAGCAACTACATGTAAATATGAAGATACAAGTAATTGTCTTCTCTTATAAAGTTGTCAAAATAATAACCAAACCATAATAATTTTTGATTACACTATTCCTCAGACAGCAATGCCTTCACCATTAAAAGCATTAAAATATTAAACAATATACATAATATAGTAGACAACAGCTCTTAGAGAAGAGTGAGAACCTAAGAACAGAAGAGTGAAGTTACATCTGCCTCAGTATCAGGTCTTCTACCACATCCATCAGCAAATGTTTTAGGACAGAGAGATTCTTTCCTTCACAGCTGCTCCCAACGCAGACCAGGGATTTCCTAAGCATGAAGTTGAATCCATTTCTGTTACAAAGCCAATGATGAAGTTGTCTGCTCTCTTCATCCCGTATTAGCTCTTAATCAACATCATAAGCTGGTTTTCTACATACATTCACTACCTTCTCACTTCTTACCAAAGCCTGCTGCCCTTTTATTTCTCTGTCCAATAGGTTTCTGCCCTGCTCTACAGCTCCAGACATAATACAGGAGGGAGAAGGCAAAAAACCCCAGCAAAAATAAAAACTCCACTACTAGGAAGCCATGTCATTTCTTTACTTTCTAAACACACAGCTGAGGACAATTTTTCTGCAGTAGGAGAGTCCATACGAAAAGACAGAAATCCTTGGAGAGATTTTCTAGACCTTGCCTGTTTGAGAATGGGAATTTCACAGACATTTTCAGTGCTTCCCTGAATAATTCTCTGTTATCCCTTGCAATTCACTGCACTATAGACCATTTCCAGCACGTACCACTTTCTTGCAGTTACACATGAAACTCCTCTAGTGACATTTTGCAATAACCAAAATGTATTTGTTTCCTATTCTTGACAAGCATTATTCTAAAGATATTCCCTTCCATCTTGGCATTCCTTTGTCTCTATAAGAAGTCTTGCTGTCAAAAGCTTTATAGAATCCAAGTACATTGTAAAGCTCTAAGAGGCATAATAACTTTGCTTGAAATTCCAACTGACTTCTTACTATTATTTTTAAACTGGTGCTTCTAATAGTACCATTCGCTTCATAACTTAAAAAATTACCAAGTATGGAAGTCATGCTAACCAGTCTGTATTTCCCAGAATCCTCAAGGAAGCTCAAAAACTGATATCCTATTTCTATCTTTCGTTTCAAGGCTCATTTAAGTAATTGCTAAAATATTAACAGCAGTATTAAATGGGTCTGATATTAGAGGACCTTTTTAGGTCAACGAATGGTGAAGACCATTGTTCCAAGCAATTTGTTATTTATCATCCTCAGATGAATGCTTGATTCTAAAACACTCCCTCCTCTTCAATATATCATGTCAAAAACTCCCTAAGCTTCCTTGTAGTTAACATGAGTGAAAGGGACTTTCAGCCCTAGAATCTTCTTGAAACTGCTTTATATTTTGATCATCCAATATTTCAACAAAATCCTTGGCATGTTCCTTCCTCTATTTCCTTGGAGGGGGATGTAATTTTTTGTTCTTGGGCTCGTCTTATTTTGGATTTGCATAAGTCTTTCCCTTTCTGAAGCTCTTCACCACCCTCACCCCACACCCTGGCAGCTATCTTCACTTTTTAGTCTGAGACAAGAATAACTGAACTCCAGTAAAATGGTTATAGTTGAGATTCTTCCACTGGCTATTATATGTCAAAATTCACAATTCTGACAATTTTTTTTACCTTCAAGCAGTATGGTAGCCCATCCTAACTGCATGTCAACAAATGATTTGTAAGCATTAAAAAGACATTAAAAAAAATCCAAGTTTATTTTGAGAGTTTAGGCATATTAGAAACCAAAACAAAAATATGTCCATAACCCTATAATGTCAATAAACCAGGCCTTGTATGTTGTTTTTTTATTGAAAACAAAACCATTTGCCATCTATTCAGAAACATAAACTAAAATATTTATTTACAAGTACATTTCACAGCTAATGCAGGTCCAGAAGGACTTTCTCATTCTAAAGATGTGCCTCTATATAAATGCATATATATATGTATCTCTTACTTAACCTCAGCATGAAGCGAATAAGAGGTTCTCCCACCACCACCTTCAGCAGCATTACATGGTGCTGCCAGGCTATTCCTAGATTTAAAATCAGCCATACTTTAAGACAGAAAAATCTGTGTTCAAACAGAAGACAAAAATCACGGAAGGAGGAGGAGAATTAAATATAAATCAAGTTAAGAACCAGCTACCTGAAACAGTAAGACAATTTTTTTAAGTTATGACTATGTTCAGAAAGTTGCAGATACTCAAAAAATAAAATTAATCAGTCATCTGACAGAAGAGGTGACAAACAATGACTTAAAAATGAAGTACAACATGTGCTGTATACTCACAAGATGATTGCTATCATGCTACATTCATTCCAGTGCTTCAGGCTTTCACTTCTAACCATTAGCCTTTCCGTGTCTTCCTCCCAGACCAAGCAAAACTTTATTAACAAGTATTTTCTCCCATGAAGTTAATTCTCTGAGTATCAGTAAGATACTATTTCCAACCCTTCAGTAATTTCTATAGATTTTCTTTATGTGTATCTTACATCTTCTTTTTCATGTAAATCCCCAAATTGCAAAAAGCCACTCAAAGAAAATCTTAATCCATTCTAATAAGGACCTTGTTCCATAGCAACTTCCCTCAAGTATTAACATAAAAATACATTAGCTAATTGCTAGCAATGCATCAACTCATACACTGTTTTCTTTTTAAAAGAAGGAGCTAAAGCCAAAACTAGTAAAGCATCTGTCTCTGGCAATACACACCTGAAAAAGGGTACTGCTCTACAATACGTGTTTTCACACTTCAGGTTTTTATCAGGCTTTGATTCTAGATTTAATACAAACCTTTCTTTAACCTATAGCTATTAACACAACCAAATACATGTGGGAGTGTTTCAAATACCACCTACATTACCATAAAGCAATCTGAGTAATCCTCCTTACAAAGTAGATAGTTTTCAGAAACATGAAAAATAATTTAAATTGCAACATATTTTTATGGCTCTTTAAATTAAATTGTTCTGTCATATTTACACAAAACCCAGGTAATTCTGTCTTTTTTCTGTTTGTCATTATAGCAGACCATGGGGGGGAAAAGGTTATTTCTTACCACATTCTCAAAATCAAATCTATTTTTGCATCACACATGCCAGAGGAAAAATGTCAATTAAATGGTTCATAAATATAACACTAAAATTACTATTTAAGTCAATGTAATTGAACAGAAATTAAAATGTAGTTTTTAATTGCATATTACAACTTAAATGGTAGCACTTAGCAGAAAGTGTTAACTCATTTATTTTTTAATTGTTAGCTGCTTCAAGGCAATTGTTTTAATGCAGAAAAAAGTGAGAAGCTCTTCACTAAATTTGATTGTAGGACACTCAGGCATGCAGATCAAATAAAATATAGGTTGAATAGGTAATTAGCTTTGGCCTGTGATACATTAATGTGGAGACCAATTCTCAAAGGAAGGGAATAAATGTTTTTCATTTAATTCTCTCTCAAAACACCACTCTGGATTCTTAAATGCAGCTTGAAAAGTATTTCCATTTGATAGAGAACATGAAATTGCAAATCTTCTACAGCACATGGCTGAATGAATGAAATTTTCAGGAGAAGAATTTTATAACTTCCATAAACTTCAGTAAAGAAGTGCTTAGGGAAGTAAGTCCTCCACAGATTGTAGGTGGCAACTTTCTTCATAATTACTTGATCCATTAAAAGTCTTTAGCCATGCCAAATTCACTGGAGAAGATGAGCCCAAAAGCATGCAGATACATTAAAACATATGATTAGTCTTTATTCGTATAAGGAGTGTTTCTCCTCGCAAGGTTATTATTTGTTTCATGAAATACTAAGTAGGCTAAGCAAGTGTGAAATATTTAACAGCATCAGGCTGTATACTCTTCTTTTATCCACTCCAGTGTAACACGGCATGTTATGGATATTTTGAAAACAGTAATGTACGGTATTAAAAACCATTCACTGCACTAAAGCATCCTGTGATGGTGTCATAATGAACAAGACAACATTACACAGCTAATCCTGCTGGCTGACTGCTCTGCAGTGCTGTCCTCTTCTCTCCTCTGTCCAGCTTTTTTGTCGTGCTTCCTGGCACATTTTATCATAAGATAGAGATCTTATCCAAATAACTTTTGGATTTGTCTGGGTTTTGTGGAGGTTTTTTACATTGGTCTGTTGGTGGCAAACTGTTTCTCTCGCCTTCATTCCCCTTAAACAGCTTACAAAAAAATCGGGGTTTTTTTGTTTCCCTTGCCTTCCTTCATAATATAGTTTCAACTGCCTCCCTCAGAGGCATTTCATCACCACAGATAATGGACATGATGTCCAAATATGATAAAATTTGGCAATGCAAAAAGACCAAAATGTAGAGATTTAGTTTCAGCATACAAGTTCACTTTGGTAGCAAACAAAACCAGAGAATGATAACTAGCTGACAACCTAACAGATGTTTTGAATGTCTTAAATTTGGCTATGAAGGAGGAAAAACAGAAAAGGAAAGGAAAAAAAAAACCCTAGTGTCCCAGCAGATTATGCCTGGAACAATTAGATTCAATATATGCATTTAGGACCCTAAATGGGCTACCTGGAAAATGTCATGAACATGGCCCATACTAAACTCAATTTTCAGTTCTGTTTTCCAACAGTCTAAGTTGTCAAGTAAAAATGAAGGGGGGGGAGAAATCTGAGAAGTTTTCATACATTCATAAAACACAGATCTGTGATGACAACCTCAAGCAGAGCACTTGCAAAAGAAATCTAAATTTCAAAACTGTTAATTATCATGAAATAGTATACATGTAATTAGGGCAGCACCAGTTAAAGCAGTTAAACATATAAACATTGAACTTGCCTGTCAAGTTCCCAAATATAACCACAAAGTCTGGCATAATTAAAAACTAGTCTTTTCTCATAAGCACAGATTTTCCTTCTCATAACTTGTGGCCATTTCAAAATGTACCATTAATGTCAGTCTCATTCTTCCTGCACTCCCTTTCGCATTACCAGGGAAGTTTTCCAAACAAGGACATTTCAAAAAAAAGCCCAAGGCAGTGAAGTATACTGACAGATATTTAGTTGAGACCAGTATAGTTAAAAAAACCCCAAACATACACACACACTAAAAGTTACCAACTTCCTACCTATATTCTCTATTGACAAATTTTCTTTCTAGACCTGTTCCACTCTGTTCCAATCCACACGGCTAATGTGAATTACAAATGTTACCTTGTAAATAGTAAAAACTGAAGTATAATGTTCATGTTTGTATGTTTAAACAAACAAACAAACAAATCCAGGCACACAGTTTGTCTCAGGATTAAATAGAGAACATGCCTAGGAGAAGTCTGGATGGCCAGAATGCTGATGTTCCCTAAAGAGGTCTGTGTAAAAAATCTGATGCTATACAATACATCAAGTGAATGCAAGCTGTAACTGCATACTTACTTTGGGAAAGTCTGCAGGCTGCAGCAAAACACAGGCTTTTCATAGTACTCAACTGCAAATGATGCAAGAACCTCCACTCCTTCACAATTTGCATCTCAAGGATAGTCAATGTTTTAAAGAAATTCTGCCTTTTGGAAATTATAGAAAGTGCCATCACCAATATGATAAATGAACCTCACTCTAATGTACCATTTCTCATACTGTGCCAACATTAAGAGTGCTCTTCTCTTTTGAAGGTTTGAGCAAGTAATATATTATTCAGCAGCATTTTTTAAGAATGGTTATGGACACAAGTACTAGTCATTTAAATGGAACTCAAGTGCACACTCGAGTGTGTTGAACTCAGAATTTGAAGACTAGAAGTGATCTTTTCAAAACTGCATCCTACCCGTCAAAACCACTACAGAAAACAACTAATAACTAGATTGACATTCTCTGAAAATTCTGAAGTGGCAAAATGCTTATGTCAGTAGTATTAAGTCATTCATTGCAAGGCAGGATTACGTATTATCTTTGTTGGAGAAAAAAAAGCACCAAACACCCCTCACACTGTTCAGTTTATTTTTAGTTGCTGGAGTTTACCCTAGATTATAGTTTCTGGGCAATTTCTAAAAATAAATTTCACCAAACCTCACTACAGTCATGGCCTCAGGAAGAAAAGAAAAGGAAAGAAGCAGCACTAAGCACTGTGAAAGGCAGCAAGATGCTGAATCTAACCAGATTTTAATTGGTTTGTCTGGAAAGCATGATACCGAAACATCACTACTGATTTACAGTTACAAATTAGAACTAGATTTATTTTAAGCTAGTTTCATTCTCCAACTTAAAGATAGCTAAAATCGTATCAAGAAAAGTAAGTAACTATTTTGCAACAGTTTGCACTTCTCAAATTCATATTAAAAAGCCAAAAAGAGCAGCAGTGAATTGAACTACAGAAGTCAGTGCTATGAACTGTAAATTCTTTCTGATCCCTAAGTTGTGGATTCTGTGAAAATTCCATTTCAGGGATATTTAACATCCTTTCCTCTCATTTGTTGGCAAAATTCTGAGGATACACGGATTATTGAACTGCTCTCTCTCCCTTCTCTTGAACAGGCAGGCATGTGGGGCAAGGCCACAGTGATTAACCAGCTTTCACATCTTCCTCCAGCTCCTACCCTGTATGTGTAACTACTCCCTTCTGCTCCTCTCCTCTTCCTTTTGTAGTTGATACAGGAGTGACTTTGCTTTGGGAAGTGACAGGGAGGGAGCTCTACCTAGGAAAACCACCACCCCCTGACTCCAACTGGGCTAAATCAGAACAGTCCCATTTGATGTTTTTCCCCATCTCTCCCAGACTGAGAAGAAAACAAAACCAGTGCAATGAAGACTGTTAATTAAAAAGCACTGCACAATTGTTTCAAATTTCTGTAAAATGGATATGAACTTCAGGACAGAAGAGACACCACCAACAGCAAGAATCAGATCTTCAAGGACTGACTGGCAAAGATCAACTTCCTGTTCCTCCTCACAGAAATGAGGTTTCTCTTATGTCAACTACCATGTTTTTTCTGTGATAAACAACTACCATGTCAATCTCAGAAATGCAACAAAACTTGAGCCCTGAGGTAAATTACAAGTCCAACCTGAGTTATAAAAGTTAACAATCACAGAAGCTATACAGCCCCAAGTTTGGACCCAGGCAGGTGCCTAAACTTAGGTTATAATGTTGCCCAGTGTTGAAACAGAGCCGCATTTGAAAAGCCCTGTGTGTTTGTCCACACAGATTAACACTTCTCACAATTAACTTGAGCTCTTCAGTAGTTTTAACTGATAGACTCAAAACAACGAGGACTATGTTCTGAAAGCACACTTGTGAAACTAGTCAGACTGAATCATGGCAGCAAGTCACATCAATCACTTCTTGAACGCAGATTCAGCTGGAAAACTACTGAGAGCTAGGATTTGACACCACAGCATCTACAGCAAGGTGTTAAAATCAGCATATTACTCTTCTTGTCTGTACAAGACAAGAACCTATGCTACTATATTTAATTAGAAGGAAAGTTTAAAACTCAATCAAAATCAGGAAATATCAGACAAGTGTCAACAGTATTGCCTTAATTCAATACATATGTATGGCTGATTTATGTTTTTAACTAGTGCATAAGTGTTTATATAACATATTGTTACTATCTTTAGGAAGTAAAGGGAAATATGTATTTTGGCTCTTTGTTTCCTTTGCAATCTAGATTGAATTTTGGTTGTGCTGTGAAACATACAATTTCCAAAACCCCTTTTTTTCTAGCTGTCATATCAAATAATTTCTCTGTATCGTTTAGATACTTTTTAATATTAATCTTAAAGGTTCACAGCATGACCTTCCTGCTTGCACAGACAGATTACACTACCTCTCCACCCTCAGCTAGCCTGAGCCTGGCACATTTGAAAGTAGGATATTATTGAATTATATATTCTAAAAACACACCATTATAAATAAAGAACAGATAAAGAAATAAAGTTTCCTATATATATATATATATATATATATATACATATATATATATAGTCTTTATATACTCCTGATCTATTTTAGGCAAAACTATCTAACTCTTGGTGCAATGCTTACTACTTTTAACATTTGTCCCAGTCATAAAAACTATTTTCTCTGAATACATTGCTAGAAGGAATTGATTTCTTCATTTGTATTTACAAATACAATTTTGTTCTTTGGTGTGTACCTGCCAGAACACTCAAAACACCAACTTGATATGCTTCTTGAAGAATATATCATCACCATCATCCTATAACTTTACTCTTCCTTAAGAAAAGCTGAGGATTAAAAGCATTGCATGTTTAAAACTGCAAATGAAATCAGATTCCTGACCCAAGTGATTTGATATTCACAGCTCAAACGCAGACAAGCCTTACTCTAGATTTAAATATGTGGGTCATCCTCTCCAAGGAAAACTCCATAATTAAAAATAATATTTTTTTAGAATCACATTTATTCTCTCCTTAAAGCTACTCAAATTCAAAGTAAAGTCCATAGAGGTTTAAATATTTCAGAAGCCTGAAAAGAAGGTTATTGTCTGCATTAAAGGAAAGATGATTCAAAGAGTACATAAATCTACTGTTCCTAAACAAAATAAAAAGTACACCAATTGGATAGAAATATGCTGAATACACTGATTTCCTAGAAATAGACTGCTCTGGTTCAACAGTTACTTAAAAAAACAAATAGATTAGCCATAAAGCCCCCCAAAAAAACACTGGCTGTTAGTTATGATGCATGAAAAATTAAAAAATCTTTCTAATTTTCTTTTGCTCATTAGGCTGACTAGGTGCCTAGCAAAGAGAAAAAGAAAGAGGAATAGAACCACTAATACGCAATTAAACAAACATTTTAGAATGACCAGGGTGTCTGGCTACTGTTTTGTTATATCAAGTCCTGTTTCCTACATCACAACCAGTATGCAACAAAAGGATGTCTTCTCCACACTCTCCCTTGGTGCCAGGGAAGGTCATGGAGCAGATCACTTTGAGTGCCATCACACAGCATGTGCAGGAGAACCAGGGCATCAGAATCAGCCAGCCTGGGGTTGTGCAAGGCAGGTCCTGCTAGACCAAATTGATCTCTTTCTGTGACAAGGTGACTTGCTTAGTGGATGAGGAGAAGGCTGTGGATGTCTGCCTGGGCTTTAGTACAGCCTTTGGCACTGTTTCCCACAGCATCTCCTGGAGAAGCTGGCTGCTCATGGCTTGGCTGGGTGGGCTCTTCACTGGCTAAAAACTGTCTGGATGGCCGGGCCCAGAGTGCTGGTGAATGGAGTTACATCCAACTGGCACCATGTAGATGTGGCACTTAGAGACATGGTTTAGTGGTAAACATGGTGGTGCTGGGTTAATGGTTAGACTCAATGATCTTAGAGTCTTCTCCAGCCTAAATGATTCTACCATTGGAACTGTTATCAATATATTGTCACTAGCATTTTGTTGCACAGGAGCAAAATGTATTCATTGTTCTGTACAAGTTCACTGACCTCAGGCAGCAGCCCAAGTGTATTATACAGGTAGACGTAAACAGTTATTTTAGAAGTATGTGTATAATTTTCATTAACAGTAATAACTCTGATGTAAATATGCCAGCTGTAGGAGTTGACTATGGGACATAAACTGTAGATTTCACTTAACATGTAAACCCCAAGATTCTACTCAGGCTGAGTCGTTGAGTCTGCAATATTTGCAGTGATACAAAGTCTAATAAACCACAAGAAAGACTGGATTCTTCTGACTTAACACTTTCAGTAACACTCCAATGCAGATATTTTTTTTTTTAATGAAGCATCTTTTCAGTGACACTACATTTTTAAGAGTTTGATAATAGAATACCTTGAGATTTTCACCTCAGGGTTACTAAATTCAATATTGCCCAGATCAATAGTGACTCAAAGTCATCACCATTTGATGAGAATTTGGAGTCAGGTTAAAATGTATTATGAGCTTAGACTAGCTCCTAGTGACTAGCTTCATAACTGACACTAACAGGTATGGTTGCTGGCAGTCTCAATATAGAGCCTTAAATTCAATGGGCACATAGACTGATTTACTTTCTGGACCTACAGCAATCCCTCTGAGTCAGGGTTGAGGCACACTAGCAGGAGACCATGAGGAATCTCAGACTGATAATTGCTTACTTGTACCTGTCCTAAGAATAAAAAAGCATTAGAATACAGATAGATTTTTCAAATACCAGATTTGTGTCATTGCTTAGAAAGAGAAAATAAGTTATTTCAAAACTACATGACCTCAGGCAGCACACTAAAACAGAATAAACCTTCCCCTCACAGACCAATTTATTGAAACATCTGGTTTACACAGCACCTTAATCCTGCTAAGATACAAACTGCTTGCTTAAGAAATTAACATTTTCTAAAAGCCTGGAAACTGCATTCAGGTAATCCGTCATATGACATCTGATTAGAACAAGCACCACATTATTTGCTACTAAGGAAAAAGCATACTCAGATTTCAAAGCAGCACAGATGTGGGAAGATTCAAGGCAGAAGAGAGCAGGTGGCAGGCTAGCTGGCAATTACGAAATGTGCAAGATTATAAAATTACTAAGATTTAACTGTCAAATCTATACATTTTAAACTAAAAAATAATAATCTAGCATTTGTTTGGCATTTTGCCTTTTAATGTTATAGAGAGATCTTTTTTGTACATTTAAAGTTATTTTATATTGTTGTTCCACAGCAAGCTTTCAAATAAAACCTTCATGATTAAAAAGCTCACTCAGTTATCAATATCCTATCTCAAACACAGTGCTTTGATGGCCCACGCTGAGAAAAATAAAAACATAAACTGCATTTTGACCAGAAAAGAGTTCCATTTTAACCAGATGATCAGAGTCTACAGTTCAACGGTTAAGAAAAAAATGTTAACTACCATGTTTCCAGCATCTACCAATAAACTGTGTAAAAACAATGCTTGTGTATACTTTTGTTTCACAGTATTTTTCATAATCCTAATTTAAAGGTAAAAATAGCAGATGAAGAAGATGTATGCTATCTAAGCTTCCCAAGCACTGTGCATAAAAATAGTTTTTACTACTCCTGCTTTAGTAAAATCAAGCCAGGTGCTCCTGCAATATCAAAAACACACAAATGCCAAGAAGTGCAGCAGGATAACATGAAAAACAAAAATAATGAGAAACATCATTTTCTATCCATACATCTGGTCCAGCTGGAAGGGATCAGGCACTGTCTTTTCTCCACCTTTATCTCCCCTTTACAGACCAAGCAAATATGAAAAGGTCAAAAGTATTCACTCCTCATTGAGAAAGAACTTGGAACTCAACCTTCAGAGATGAGTGACTCAAATAACGATATGGAAAGAAGAGGTGATTCCAGTCAACAAGATGAGGAACCCATAAACCAAAAGGAATTATAATCCTGGTCCCACTGAACACGACGATAAATCTCCCACTGATTTCTCAAGGGCCAAGATATTCATGAAAGAACAATATTATTCACATAAACAATGAACTCTCATGAAAACAACATGTGTTACAGATCATATAAAATCAAATCAGAACAAAGAATGAGAGAAACCCCACTGACAAATGATCCAATAGAATGATTCCAAAAACTGTGAATACATATATTCTTGCATGAATATTTGCAGAAGTGACGGAACAAGATCAGATGTAACAAAGTATGCCCTTTAATAAGTTGCTTTTACAGGAAAGTAAAGAGTTAAATGGCTACTAAGTAATGCAATAGTGGCTTAACAACACATTCAGGCCACAAAATAATATACCTTGAAGGAAGTCCATTCCCTCCAAATTTCTCCTAATTCCTAACAAGCATACACAGAACATGCTTTCCAGTCACTTTTAATGACAGATGAAAAAAAAAAAAAAAAATCAGAAACTCAAGCTAAGTAAATTAAGCTATTTATCTCAACAACCTGAAAGAAGATCTTGCAGATCTTCCCCCTTTCAGAAACAGAGTACAAACATTCAGTTACAAAACAAAAATAATTTTAGAAATAAACTTTTTCATTACTTGCCTTGAAGGGTTTTGTTGTATCAGCACGAGGAGGAGCTTTTAGTAATTCCTCTGAGGTTCACAGTCATATGCAGTTTGCATTAATAGTATAAACAGCTCTATATGAATACGCAATTTAGTCTCAGGTAAGTATATGATTTCCGATATAGAAAAAAACCCCTCAAGAATCCCACTACTTCATTTCCATGCTCTAAAATACAATGGAGTCACCTTGCACTATTTCCAACAGATTGAGTTTAAGAATAGGATAGAAGGAAATGTTTCATAAATGGTCTGGGCAACATACTGTAGTTATGCACCTCCCCCTACATGTGTTCCCAAATCTGAATTGAAGCATCCTGGCTGCAAACCAAATTCAGTATTTCTTTCCCTCTGAATTTATGAAAGGCAGTAAGTCCCAATAAATTATTACAATTTTACCTAGAATAAAAGCGGAATGAAATGGAAAAACAATGTATCCCCAGTTATTCCCCAACAGCTTCCCTTTTCTAGTCTAAAACTCCATCTATTTAGCCTTCTCTCCTAAATATGATTTTCTAAATTTATTTTTATTACTGACCTAGTCTTTCTGTTAACTATTCTTTTTTTTTTTTAAACGTAAGGATCAAAATTGTATAAAAATTCCTAAAAGTGGATGGATCACTGGTACAGAAATGGAGAAAAATTACCTCTTAGTTCTGCAATACTGATATTATCTGAGTATTTTCCAATAGGCAACTTTCTTTTAATATTCAGTTCTAAGTAGAGGGTAAAAAAAATGGAAAGACAAGCTCCTTATGAACATAAACTCGGTGTGTTCTCAAACTCTGACAGAAGAATAACTTCACTATAAGCACATTTTCAGCCAGCCATGTAACCTTATGAAAAATATGGAAAACATTCCTCTTTCTCTTTCCCTTGGTGGATCATTTTACGATATCTAAGAAGGAATGCATCTTCTCTATAGCCTGTTCCTTATCTACTTCAATACATAAATCCCATGGAAACAGTAATCAAAAACAATAAAATCACAGAGACTGATTTCAACCTAACAACTGAATTATAATCTGAACTTTTTATCAAACTGGGCACTCTGCAGGGTACAGCACTTCAAAAACACTAGCCTATGGATTACAGGCACCTCTAAAGTACAAATGTCGGCAGTGCAAAGCAGTGGATGAACAATATTAAATTAATTGTAATTGTCTACACTTGGGATACCAACAGCAGGGACTGCAACTCAATTTCTTATTCCTGGAAGGATGACAAAGTAACATACTCCTTTACCAAGCCCCACATGGATAACTGCTCTCAAGGTTGGTTGGCTGTACATAGTCCACAGCCCTGAGCTATCATGCAACATAAGAGAAAACAAACAAACAAAAGCTAACATGCTTCCTTACAAGTGAAGAATGAGAATCCTGAGAAAAATTCTGATGGCAAACTCATTTATGAAAGAGTAACTTTTCTCCAAGACAAGCAGAACTGAGAGGTGAATGTTACACACCACTTGATTTCACATCCATGCAAGAGGCAGAAGAAGGAAGCTGACCTAGTTCACATGTCTGATGCAAAGTGAAGGAAAATAAATATTTTTGAAACGGAAAAGGTGTTGAATGACAGTTCGGAACAATTCACTTGCGGTACAACCATTTTCCTGGTGAGCTTATTATAAATCATATGACACAGACTCATATTACACACAAATGGTTCCTACAGGCTACTAGAGCCAGTAATGTATATTCTCCATCTCTTTGAACAGTTTATGAATCTGTTTCTCTCCACTACTGTACTACATGACAATGTTGCATCGTGATAACATATTATCTGTCAAGGAAGGGAAGTACACCTCATCACAGTTAGTTCAGGTCAAGCACCTTACCCTGACAGCATACCTACAAACTGCCTGCTTGTCCCTAAAACGTTAATCCCTTTTGTAACAGCGTGTAATTAAAAAAATACACTCATTAATTAAAGCAATGAGATGCAATACTGAACTTCCAGCTGCAAGTGTAGAAAACCAAGTTAGTTTCGTTGAGGATATCTGAAAGGATGTACCTACAACTTGTTCTCTTAGCAGTGTCTGTGAAGACACAACTTCGATATACTCTGTGTGGGAGGTGCAGATCTATAGATGGAATAGTCACAGTCTCATTAAATTTCTTCATTTTCATGGAAATCCAAATACAGACTTAATTTCCAACAGAGGGGAAGGTGAATTTGGGGATCCAGATAGGCAAACATGCAACCAACCCAAGCTACTGTAAACAAACAAACAAATATCTTTTCTCCTTTAAATATTTTTGCCCGCACAGCCTGGCAAACAAAGCTGCTCACAGAGATGCAACTAACAGGAATCCAATCCACAGGCATTTCTTGAATTAAGGTAAACAAAGACTGTACATATGCTCTTAGCTCCCAGACAACTCATCTACAGAATTAAGGACCTTTGCTTTCTCTAAGCATGTGAAAATATGACCCAGTGTTAAGGATTCCGTGTGTCAATCCCTTACACAGAAGTCAAATGTTAAGCACATTTGCTGAATTGATTTGATACAGAAATATATAAAAAAAACCAATGCAGATGTACTAAATCATACAGAACAAAAAAAGTACAAGAGAAAAGTGACAACTGGGAAGTCAGGAGACTTAGGAATTCAATAGTAGTAGATGATTAAACAGGTTAGGCAAAATTCAAATTATTTTAGGAAAAAATTCAGGTCTGGCTAAAAATGGGAGAGTCTTTTTCACAGGCTTGAAAACAAATGAGTAAGCAAATCTGCAGCTAGGAGGAATCAAACAAATGACAGCAGCAACTTCTTTCACTATTATGACACTGAAGTCAACGTATTGCCCAATCTCCATTCCAAACACACCCTTCTCATCTGTCTTCCAAGAAAGGCAGGTTTTCAAGTCAGGAGACCAATTTACAGCATTTTTTCTGTCATCTGTGCATCTCAGTTCTAAGATGAAAACTAAACATTTTCAAAGCAGTATGATTTAATAAAATTTACCAGAACACAAATTTACTAACTGCCACTAAGAAACCTTTTCTCCAAGTAGAAAGAACCTTAACAAAGGCCTAAATCAATTTGTTAGGACTTTTCCAGATAAAATGCACAAAATACATAAGCAGTTCCATAATCAAAAGATTAAGAAATATATATTATGAAAGTTTCCTTTTCCTTTGCCTTTCTTTAATAGAGAAGAATCTATTCTTGCAAGCAATGTTATTAACTGCAATTAAGAGAAAGAACCAAGCCTCATATAACTTGACAGCATTATATTCTACTAATTTCTAGTGAACAAGAACAGTCATAGAGAGCATTCCTACAGTTTAGTCAACGACATCCTACTACAACATTTCCAGTATTGTTACATAAATTACACTGAACATTAATAGAATTTTTTCTGTTATGTCTCTGCCACACATGTACTACTTCTCTAGACTTCAGTAGTATATGAATATTGTGGTGGTATACACACAATATTCTATTTTCCTAAGAGGGAAGCAAATGAATCAACATTTAAAATATAAAACAACATGAAAGACTTTAAACTTACCTTCTTTTTTTGTGTCCTGTTCCTGCCTCCCAGCCAATCATCCATCTGTTCCTCAATCTCTTCAATTGAAGCTCCATGATCATATGATGGTATATATGCATTTGATTCCAGAGCCATGTACACAGGGAATTCCAATTTCGGTTTCTTGACTTTAGGTTTCTTCTCCTCTACACAAAAATAAAAAAAGCAGAAAAAGTAATGCTACTAGTATTGCAGAGATGAGCAATTCAGAAGCAGGCTTAGCTCCTCAACTCTTAATCCTACATTAAAATTTCCACTGAGGAAAGGGCTTCGATTTCTTTGTTAAAAAGAGGAGCAGAGTTTTGCACAATAATTTTATTTTTATTAGAAGTAAAGAGCGATGCACCCACTTAGCCCCTCTTCTGTCTGAACTATGCCTTTAAGGGCCAGATGAGCTCCTCAAAATCAGTTAGCTCTCGTTACTGCTGCACCGCCTGGCAACGAAGATTAGTACAGGCAAAAGCACAGGAGCTGTTAAAAGATTTCACAAGTTCAGCTAGCTTTAGAGGCACTGGCAAAGCTAGAAATGTTATGTTTAGATCATTTTTGTATTACTTTATGGTCAGCTACGTTGACTACAAACTTCTAAGCCAATGGATTGCATCTCTGTTCTCATATTTCTGCAACTACAAACGGCTCTGTTCCAGCACTTAGACATTTAGGGAGTTGGACCTCATTTCTCACACTGATCACTGTTCTCTGCTCTCTCTGTCCTTCAAATCATAAACGGGGGCAGCAAACTTAAAGGACAGATAGGAAAAAGGGACAACATAACCTAAACCTCAGCAAATAAAATGATCTCAGAAGAAAGATTTAAGATGGAAAATTGACAGAGCTGTTGGAAAGACAAGAAGATGAGGGGCAGAAAGAGAAGCTTGAACACTCAGGTGTGCCCAGTGTGACTCTTCTGGTTTTTTCCTCATGTTTTAAAAATATGCTGTATTCACAATAACTAGATGCTTCTAAACTGAAAGAACTGATCTAATACTTCACTGCAACCAAGAGAGAAATTCTACTCTGACTCCATCTTTCCACTCTCTACTGCATGTCTTTTTGCTCCCTGTCTTCTACTGTGCTTCAACAGTCATTCAATCACTTAGCAAACTAACTCAATTCCCTAAGCTAGTAGAAAATTACTCTTTACATGCAAACAAAAACATCCAAGTCATTGAAAGGTGGTGGGCAAGGAAAAGAAGAACCATACTTGCCAGCAGCAGAGGGCTGTAAGATCAGCTTATCTGCCTTTCCTACCATGCCCTGATACTTCAGAGGAGAAATGTCTGTTTTTCATGGAAACCTTCTTTTTAAAATCCTGAAGGGGACAGAGGACTATTCCCTATAGGCTCTGATGCAGAATTTCTTTTCCTAACTGTATATGTGCAGAACAGCACAATGAAAAAAACTCCACAGACTTAACAAACTCCTAGGAACTATTTAAGAAAGCAATAGAGGGAGAGAGAACAATTTCATGGCACCTTTCAAAAGTCCAAAAAGAACTGGAAATTTATACAGATCTTGCAAGTTAACAGCATGACTGATTAAACTTTTCATTGTTCAGTTTCATTGTACGTTGTTCAGAGACCTATTTTTGTAAAAAATCTTTAACTTTGCTTGTCAAATTGCTCTCAATAAATGAAATACTAAGTAAAAACTTTTTTTGGAATTTTTTAGCATCCCTCTACAGGCATGCACAGTAAATACAATGAAATGACAGATGCTCCCTAAAAAACAAAACTAAGAGAAAACCCAAAAGTATTAACACCAGCATTTTTCTCATTGTGCAGATGTTATTAAAGACAACATTGGTGTAAAATTCTTTTTGCCTATTTCAAAAGGTAATTTTTTTAAAATGTATTTATCAAATTACATATATTTAATATTATCTCATTTTACTCTCAAAATGCCACGTGTAACAGCTTCTGGAGTCAGAGTTAAGATCTGCATGGATAAGTAACAATGGCTTCACCAACTATTTACCCCAAACACATTTACTGGCAAAAATATTCTAGCACATTAACTTAAATGACAATTTTCATCACTGTATTTCAATCCTTCAAAATAATCAAACCCACCGTGTGTTCACTTGGAATTACTAAACAGTGGAGACGGTTGGCTTTTCCTCTATCTTGTACCCCATTGCCTAATGTTTATTAATTTTCCCTCTCAAAATATGCAAATAGTTAAAGCCTGAATGCTTCTAACCAACATTTAAAAATGAAGAGCAGAGCCTACCAATAGGTCATTTAGGCTCTTTCTGCAGTTTTTAGAAAAAATTCTGTGACAGCATTTCCAGAAGACACTGCACCTCTCTTTAAAATGAGGTATCAAAGACAGTATCTAGGCTTTCTTCGGACAGTTAAGTGACAGAGGAAGACCTAACATAGATAAGACACCCTGCTGTTTGCTGACTATCAAAGGGACACAAAATCCCACCTAGAGAAGATGGCTGTGCAACCTCAAACAAGCACTCAACCAGAATTAAAAAAACCTTATCTCTACTGTCTCCCATGCATATACAAAAAGATGAAGGAGTTCAGCATATCCCTTAAATACCACAATGGCTGTCATATTGAATTTAAAAAAAAAAAAAAAAAAAAAAAAGAAAAGAATTGAAGTCACAGCACCTTTGACACAGAGCTCCAATAACCCATTGAGAATAATTTCACCTCAGAATTTTCAAAGCCACTTTTTAAAACAGGATTGCATATAAAAATGGTTTAATGGTAACACCATGAAGGATTTTAGACAGAGGAAGTTCAGAAGTCATGTTCAGAGATATGATGTCTCAACTTAAGGCAGCCAAGTACTGTTGCTCTTTCAGATGAAGATGGAGAAAGCAAAACCTCACTATTTCACCCAAACAACAGAAGTCCACAGGAAATACCTAAGAAGAAAACCTCCCTCCTTCATGTTATCTTTTCATTATCAGCAATTCATGGCAGCCCAAAAGACACTTCCAATCTGACCTGGTGTTTCCCCCTGAAGAGAATACGGACCAGGTTTTCCAAATAGTAGATAACACCTAGACAGCTGAATCCTGTATCTTCTAAGGCTTGACAGCCAGCCAGGAAGCTGGTGCAGCTGCCACCACCACAACCTAAAGTAAGGATGTGGTTGATTGTGCTGACAGTAGTGACAACTGGAGCTGTAATTCAGAGTTTTGAAATCCAAGTGTTCCCTTAATACTTAGTGTTGTCTTCTAATGGTGTTGGGTTTAGCCCATCCACTATAACAGAACAGGCTTTTCAAATGCATTTTTCCTCCACCAGTCTCAAATACTGTTCTAATACTGTTACACATAAAACTAAGTGAAATGCAGGAAAAACATTCAGAAATAGATTCCTCTCAGTTTTATTTATGACTGTCTGCTGGAGACCCAATGGGACCACTGTGCCTTACGTGGGCACCAATATCCAGCAACCCTTGACTATGAGCAGAGTTACTGGTGTTCATACAACTCAATGCAGGGGAGACAAAACAATCTTGGTAAAAACAGAGCCTGACTTCAGGCTCAATAGGGTGAGAATGATGAATAGCTTACTCTCATTACTATTTTCTGAGAACATAATTTACTTTAATTGCCAAATTACAGTGTAGTAACTTTGCTAGTTTATTAAATAAAATAGAAAGACAAGGCAACAGCAGAAAGTAAATGGAATCCGAGATCATAAGCACAATGGAAATTTTTTTATATCTACTTCATGACTTTACAGAGTTCTAGTCCTTCTGTAGCAGATGAAGTTTTATCATTTGCTGATTCCATACTGCAAGGATACTAATTTTCTATGAGTATTTTCCACCTTCAGAACTATCAAGTTCTTTACCAGAAGAATAAATTTGACTGCATATTTAACAACTTAAGAGTTAAAAAAAGAGGTATGGAGCTATGTCCCCTATGTTTGAACAGCACATAAACACACACATCACTGGGATGTCCAGAACTTAACAGACAACACACAGCTAACTCTCATAAAGTATATAATTTGATGTTTCTAAAGGCCTCCAATACTACTCCTGTACTGGCTATACATTTTCCTAGTTTATGGTGCCACGATCTGGGTTTTGAAGTCTGATGAATTACTTGCACATGATCAGATACTTTGACCTTCCTTGTTACTTCTTCCACTCTGTTACTACATTAATTTTATCAGTGGCAGAATTAATAGTATCTGGCTAATGATTCTTTGCTTTAAGATATATCAGCTGTCAGATAAGGAACCAGCTAGCCTTTTTGGATCAAGTAATCATGTACTAAAACAGTGGTGCTTTTTCCATAACGAGTATCAGAGGTCCTGTATTTTAAAGTTTAAAGAAAAATATATACTGATTTTACATGTTAGTTGATGTAAATAAAAAGAATTCAGAGAATTTTTCACAGAAAGAAAAAACTGCTTCATACAGAAAGAAATTAACCAAAAACAAGTTCTGAACTTCTGCAAAGAAAGTATGACACATCCAATTGTAGCTCCCTCGCTCTTCAAGGCTTCTAAGCTTTAAGTATGCACAAGAATTCATGGAAAATATAGTCAAAAAAGACAGTGATGTCTTGAAAAAATCAAATGGACAGGCTGCCTCATATCTCATGCATTGATAAGCAAGAAATATGAACCACACACAGAGGTAGACAGCAAACATCGCTTTGGCAAATCAGTAAGATACTGCACTGAGATCTCTTTTTTCAACACTGCTCACTTACCTAGTGAGTATAACTATGTGAGTGAGGTAACTGTGAAAGACAACCAAAGCTTTTAGAACATTAAAATTTGTTTTAAACATGACAGAGAAACATTCACTTGCATGTACAGCAACACAGTCAGACAGAACACAACCCAGAAGTCTGGAAAAAATTTTTACTAAGGTTTTGACAGTGTTGAAGAAATGGAGCAAACCATGTTCAATATCAATGCAAATATGGGGCAAACACAGATATAATCAAAAAAGTACACATTTCTGTACTCATAATACAAACACAGATATATTCAAAAAAGTACACATTTCTGTACTCATCATAAAGTCAATGGGATTATATGAATGTGTCATGAGTTAGAGACAGATATGCACCTCTGCTGTATTGGGACCTACAGGCTAGTTTATTTTTTGAGCAAACTGATTAAAGACATGCTCAGGGTTGAATACATCCTCAGCTACAAAAAACTTCTTACAGGCTGCAGATTTTGATGCCTTTTGTCTTTTTCTCTGAGTATCTATCCTTCCCAAATTTCTAATAACCCCCCCAAATAAAAAAGGGTTAGAAACAAGGCTCCAATATTTAAAAGGTGATTTGCCTTCCAACAAACACATAATGAAATGTGCATTCCCCTCATACACTGCACGTTAGTGGAATATTTTCCATAAAATCTGAAGCAAGTTTTGCAGGCAGAGGTATCATACAAGCCTAGTTGAAACAACTGGGAAAAGCACATGAGCTTGAAAGTTCAAAATTCTTTCAGCGGGTCTGCCAAAACAATCAGTGAAATGGATGATACATAGTTTGCCATAATCAGGCTTCAGAGGTAACAATTAAATGATCAGAACATTCATACCCTCACCGGCCAAAAAAGCATGCATTGCATGAATTAATTTTCTCCGAATCTTCCTGTCAGCAAATCATTACTGAGCAGACATGTCAACACTGCATTTTGGCAGAGATTACTACTAAACAAAATTATCCAAGATATTTGTCAATTATTTGGAAGTAAAAGGAAAGTCACCTTCAATATAGTGCTAGATTCCATCAGTTTGGTCAAAATGGTTTACAGTGAAGAGGAAGGCACTGAAAGAAGTAGGAACATGGACCAACTGGTAGTCTGGGACCAAGCAAAAGCATTTTTGAAAAATACACAGTTAAGGACCTTATGCCTTATCTGCACTTATGAGGGACTGTGTGCAAGAACCTCTGATGTAAGGGCTCACGGTTATGGTGGACAAGCAGCCTGAAATGAGCTATCAGAGCAATAGGAACTCAGGTAATTTGTGATTCTGTAAACAGAATAATCACAGAAGAAACACAATTTTATAATAAGAAGATGACAAACTTTAGAAGACCATATACAAACCCAGGCCCCAATACACTGGAAAACTAAGTAAGTACAGAAGATCCACAAAAATTAAGGGCTAAAGAAACGCTTTATATTAAGAAAACCTGCAGGTAAATAAAACTTTTTTTAGGCACAGACAAATGCTAATAATGAACAACTGAAAGCTACAGCTAGAGAAATCCATATTGAAATTAAGATATAACTATATAATAGTTAAATTAATTGTTTCAGCAAACTATGAAGAACAGGAGGCATCTCGAGGTCTTCTGATCAATATAATTTCTTGTATGACAAGATGCACAAATCTAAAGTGCATCACTGGTACAAGTCAAACAAGACAAGTCAGGAGAATCAGTATTTTTCACTGACTTTTGACAATATGAGTCTAAAATAAACACATTATACTGAATGATCTCATGATGTCTCCTATCCTAGTTTTCATGAAACAATATAAAAAACTACCCAAGCAGCATGTCTAGAAAGGGAGAATAACCAAGCCTAACCAAACATGATCAAATGTACAAAAGGTTTCACTACAGCTCTGGATGTTTGGTGGCAGGCACTTGGGTAAGAGTGCTTTGCTCTAAGGCCCTGTGAAGAGATACATGATAACCACATCCAACTACATCACACCACATCATAAAACACAGAAAAGCAGCCCTAGGACTTGTAAGTTCGTACTTCAAAGCTTGAATGATGCGAACAATAAGGAAAAAGCTCCAAAAAACTACCAACTATTCAACATGGTTTATAACTAGAAAGAAAACAGTTACTTGCCACAGATTATTCCAGATGCCTGATACATCATGGCAAGAACTCTGGACTTAACAATGCAAATACATTTGGTAACTGGGATGCCAGTGAAGAGTTCACCTGCAATATCCAGCAGGTACCATTTCTTTGAAAAGGCATATTGTAAAAATAAATGTAAGTCTTCCTACTGAAGGACAGAGAAAAGAAACTAAGAAGAATGGAAAGCAAGAGAACTGCCAAGGTTAAGTATAAAGGAAGAAAAATAGATGCTTTTCCCCCCAAATCGATGTGGTTGAAAGAAGTATCCATGCAAAAAGAGCTTGAGAGCTGCAAGAATTTGTCCTAATAACTACTCAAACCTTGCAATTTAAATTTAAAAACTGTCAGAGTCATCTGTCCTGACACTGTATCTTTAAGTCATCTTAGTTTAATGACTGTTCAGTTCAGCTAATACATACTCTATTTTACATCCTGTGACTATGAAGGACATATTGTTAAAGAATCATTCCCTGATGAAGGGATCACACGCATGTGACACTACAGAAGAGGAAGAAGTTGAAAGAAAGTTTATTAATTAAACTACTTTCATTTAAAAAAAATGTTGTGTTCTGGTATCTAAATGTGAAAAATGCATCAGAAAATGTAAGGCAAAACATCTCTATTTTTGTCCCTAAAACACACAGTTATCTGTAATTCCACACAAAACTGTATTTCCTAGAAACATAAGGTTATATTTTTGTAAGGTAAGGTTGCTATATTTTATTAAGGTAGTAATGACCGTTTTGAATGGATTGAGAAATGATAAGAAGCACTGCAAAAGTGCTACAAAAATAAATCAAAACTGTGCATAATATTGACTTATCAAGAAATTATTTTTTCACACTCCTTACCAAATACAGCACTTTACTGACATCTTAATACTGTCCTCTTATTCCTATTGTGCAAATTACATTTTCCTCCTCCAGTACCATTCTCTGGTTTTAGTTTAAGCCACCTACAGAATACTGCACACTTTAAGCAGGAAAGCAGATAGACATAGGGACAAACCAGCAATTAGGCCATGAAAAAACAAGCACTGTAAAACAGCTATTGCTAATCAGCATGAGATACATTTACTCAATTAGATAGATGGAACTGTTATTATGAACTCGCATCCCAGGGATGGTCTCTAAAATGAAGAAGAATGGGGGCAAACAAAATGCACACTTGGTGATTTACAACCTTTCTATGCTAATTGGGAAGTGACAATGCAGAGCAACATAATGAAATAAGCAAATTTAGCAGGTGCTTTGCACACAAGCTTCAGGAAAAAATGATATAATTTTTTTTTTTGCCTACAGTAACATGGATGCATCTCTTGTTCCTCTCTTGGGAGTCTTGTTTATTTTTTAAAAAGGTGACTGACAGCTCGCTCTGCTGCCCAGCTCTCACACTGCTACGGCTGACTAAATAATCCCGTGCCAAATTTCAAACTCTGCTAATTACAGGTGGTGACTCTCGATCCTTCTGGTTGTTCCCTGCCAGCAAGCCTACCATGGGAGGGCAGGATGCCACCAGTGACACAGGAGAGAACTGGACCCCGTTCTCACGAGTGACACCGGGTCACCTGGCAGACATGGGGGTTATGCCGTGTGGCACCCAGCAGTGTGACAGGGGACAGGGGGTGCTTCTCTCAGAGGTCAGGGGTAACACGGAGGGGGAAGTGCGCCAACCTTGCACCTCTCACATGTGGGCACTGCTACTGAGGTAACAAAAAAAAAAAAAAAAAAGTAACATTTCAGTGACACAGCAGTTCGCACGCTACAATTTAATGACTTTATACTTTCATTTGCTTCTGCTTTCAAAAAGTAGTCCTTTTAAAACATTAGTTCACAGATTTCAATGAGGAATGCATGCCAGCTATTATGAACAATGGCAATACACTGCTATCTGACAATTTAACAAGTTTTTAATAACCCAAGTCAAGACCCTTTTCAAGGGCCTATTTTGTGGTAGGTATCTCAAACATAATGGCAGGCCTCCCTAACAAGCATTAAATGCACTATTTTGCTAGATTTGGCCTGGGTCCACGATGCTCACTGAGGTGCTGAATGTTATCCATTTTCCCCCAAATGGATTCAGCTACAGAGAAGTTGGGAATTACCTCTGAAACTGGATCTCTTTGCTGATTTCACAAAATTAAGCTATTTTGTAAATATAAATAACGCAGCTGTATTTTAAGTGCCTAACGGCCTAGGCATACTCCAAGCTAGTAAATTATCACAGGACACTCAATGCACTTGTCAGCATAAAGGAACTTAAAAGCATGCACTTAAGTACAGTAAATAAAGCAAGCATGCACATACAAACAGACAAAAAACTTTTTAAATTGTCTTCAGAAGAGGGTAGGTTTAGTCATTGTCAAAAGCAATGAACTGCAAGAAGAAAAGGAAAAGTCACCTATAATTATTCTGAATACTTTATTAAGGGAAATGTTAATGGCTTTCTCTGGTCTTTTATAAGAGTGTAAAGACTTGAAAGCATTTATTCCAACAATAGCATGAATCCATCTCTGAAGTCTGCATTCATGCATCTGGAAATTCACATTATGTTTACTTCCTATCACAAAAATCAACCCAATATGCACAAAAGAATTATTACACACATTATTTAAAAATATTTACAGATAAAGAGAATAGAAAAACTCAAAATGTCACTTCAGAAAATGTTTACTTCAAGATCTATAATTTTGACATCTCCTGCTCCTGTAAAGCAACATTTCTAGCAAGGTATGTTCTTTTTGCTACGATGTATCTACCACCTGAGTTTTATGCTTCTATAGGAACAAACCAGAAGCCTACTGCAAAATTAGCCACAAAATTAAAAGCTTATTTAAATTTAACAGCAGTACAGGAATATTTAAAGCATGTAGTTTAGGAGATTATAAAAATGTTTGTTCATATACATCCAGCTGCAGAAGGCATATCATATTACATCTTTGTTTATTAAGACAGTGGTAAAAACTCACTCTGAAGTGTTTCAAGTTCAGCCTTAGCCAGGGCATCTTCTTTCGCCTTCATTTTTGTTTCTTTATATTCTACATATAATTGTCTGGCATCCTTTAAGAAAACGTTGCAATGGCATTAGCATCCTTATACAAACAAGTTATTGCAATGGCTCTGTTTTAAGTTCTCAATTAACCTCGAAAAAAAATTTTAAGATATATTTGTTTCCTTGAGTTACATCAATTTTCAGTCTAGAAAGTATTTGCTCAGAAAGCAGAATTTGTGTATTAAAGGTTCAAACATAATAGCATTGATATTACAGATCATGATGCTCATTGACAACCTGAAAAGCAAAATGGTTAGAGAAACTACCTACAGCTTTGGAAGAGACTATTTACCCCACCCTTGCCTTTGCTCACATCAGCAATCTGGAAGTTCAACAGAGAAAGAAAAGTTTTTAGTTAAAGTAGTGTGTGCAGGGACAAACAAAAACAACTGCTAGGCAGCAGTTACCTCAGTTGTGAACTCATTAAGGTAACATGTTAGTTCCAGCTTGTTCCCCTTTCTTTTTTAAACCAACTTCTACATTGCTATTAAAGTGTTGAAAATAATAGATTTTTTTTTTCTCCAAGAATTAGATTCTAATTTGAAATCTATATAGCAAATGTATACATGAAAGAGTCACAGTCTTGTCACAAATACTACAATAAGGTACACGCTTCCAAAATCTGATGAATTAATAATTATAAATTTGCACTGAAAGCTTTCCAAATTGAACAACCAGACTGCTGAGGTAAGAAGTATGGAGAGTTTTCTTACTCTCACTTACCAGTTTAAGAGATTTCTATACTCATTCAAAATCAAGGAATTTATGATAGAAATGCTGAAATACACAAGTTGTTACTTATCTTTAACAAGCATGCAGAATATCTACTGTATTACGTAAAAATTCATTACAGAATTAGATAAACTTAATTTTAGTTCTTTATAGCCAAAAATAATTTCTTGTTATTACACTAACAGCACCATTTTATACATTAAAGGGTGATTTAAATTTTAATGTAGAATGTATTATAAAAAAACCCATTTACTACTGTTTTACAATTTCAACTAAAATTCCATAGGTTTGAACACAACCTGGTATCATTAACATGAAATAAGACATCTTAACAAATTTTGAAAAGCAGTCATTGCTGGCTCTAATGGTAGAAATCATTCAAAACCATTTCTTCCTACAATGATACTGTGACACAACAGTTGTTCATGTTACACTGGCATCTACCCCTGCAAAGATACTTGAGGGAGGTGGGAAAACACAGGACAGGAACCAGGGCCCAGCTCTGAGCAGAACCTTGTAATGTTTTAGAGACATCTCATCAATACAAGTCAGGAGCCTTGAAGAACAACTCTAACAAATTGTCACAAAAGATCAGTGAGGTTCCACCTCCTTCCAAAAAACCTCTTCTTACTATTTTTCTTTACATTGGATACAGGAAATGGGAAGCTATGTTTCTTTGCCAGGTGTATGTAGAAATCACCAAACATAGAAGTAATATTAAAGAGTTTACATAACTTTTTGCTGCTGGAACATAATAGAAGAGAGCATCTCACATGCTTACAGTTTTGGGTTTGGGGAGGGGAAGAGGTTTTTTTTTGTGGTTTTAGTAAAACTGTGGCTAAAAAACCGTGTAGGTACAGGAGGACTAGTATTAACATTTGAGGAAGCATATTCAGTTTCTATGTTAGAACACTGAATTACAGAATTAGGATCAACATTGATTCTCTTTTTTATATATATTTTATATATAATTATATTTATATTATATTTTATATTTATTATTGGTTCTCTTTTATATATATATACATTTACCTGAAACATTAATTCCCTACCACATATAGAAACTTTCCTTATACTCTGCAGATCTGGACTATTTGCTTCATTAAGAAACAGGAACAGCCATAAATGCAAAGGTTTACTCTGCTGTAAGTTTGAGACGTTTGGGTTTTTGGCATACACAGGACTCAGATATACTGATATCCAAAAAATGCTTTTGTTTAAGGCTATGATTTCAAAATGGCTACAATTAACTGGCATTTAAATTTAACCCATTTGACACTGAAAGCCAATATTTGATGCTAAATTCTGGAGTAAAATCCATTATTGCTTGTGGGATCTCCAGACAGCAGGCACTAGGGGGTAACTGTCAATCTCTCCAGCACGTCAATCACAGAACAATTGGAAATGTGGCTCAGATGAAAATGAGACACAATAGCTGAACAACAAAGAAAACTAGTTAGAAGCACATAAATGAAATTTGGTAGTATTGTTGCTTTATAGATATAAAATGGATTAGTGCTACAGATGGAGTAATATGCAGGTAATAAAGGCAACATCAGTCTTTTATCTTATTGATAAGTTTATTATGGCTGGTACCATAATAACGAAAAAAAGGGGAGACTGCACATTTTGAAGCACAGACAAATGTACACATATAAAGAAATGCAAGGGAAAAAAAAACAACTAAAAGTTGTATTAAAAAAGAATTTTGAAGATTTGAAAATCAAATCCTTCCCACAAAAGTATAAGAAATGGCTCTACAGGTTGTAAAGAGAAATTAAAAGGCATATCTGAGTAAAGATTTTAGCCACAGACACAAATTTTATGGGTATTAGACCTTATAGGTCAAAATGAAAAAACACTAGAAAACCATTTAAAATAGGAAGTTCTTTAAAGAAAACTTCTGCCTTAACATAAATAAGCCCATTTCGATTTACTCCTCATTAGCTTTCAATCAGTCTAAACAGGAATATTCATTTTCAAGCATATTTAGTTTTGATAGCGTAAGTATTTAAAAATAGATCTATGTTCAGATTTTTTACTTTCAAGAGTGATAAATTTAAGCAGTCATTTTGTCTCAATGCAAACGTTTCAGGGCCCTAAAGGGCCCTGGCAACATCAATACAGTTTTTTCCAATCTAATGCTCCTCTTCCAAGAATCAGCTCAAAATATCTGCAACATCAAAATTTTATACCTGATGTATACTTCACCTTCAAGAGGTAATAAACATAAGAAAAGCAACATTTTTGTACTTCTGGGGATGGAAAGATACAGAGAAAAGAGACACATAAGTACAAAGTTTGCAACTGTTCTAACTAAAAGCTCCACCTTACTTAATCAGAAATATTTTGTTCTCATTTGCAGGAGTTTAAGAAGTTTTCAGAAAGAACATCAATACAAATATATTACTTCTTCTCACCATCAAAGCAGTAACATGTAATTAGTTAAGCAAAAATAATACAGAAGAGGGCTGATATATGCCAGTTTCTTATACTACGATTTCAAACACAGACTTTCCAAAAAGGAACAGAATGAAAAAAAGAATGTATTGGAAATGCAAAGTTCTGCTATTAGCATTTCTAAATTATATTTATACTGTCATATATAGGAAGTTCCTGTGTTTACCCTCATATTTAATGAAAAATTCAAAAAGTGTTGTGGAATAAAAATAAAAACACTTATTATATTTTCAGTATTTTAGTCACAAATAAGAACGAAGAATACTGGAAAATTCTTGAAAATACAGTTTATATCACTATCATGTCATGTTAATAAATTTGAGATTGCCAAGACAAAACTGAGCTTGAGTTACACAGAAACACAGAAATATTTGATACTGGATTTCCAGGGGGATTTTCTCATTTGTTTGGGGCTTTGGGGTTTCGGTTGGGATTTGGGGTGTTTTTTTGTTTGTTTGTTGCTTTTAAATCACCAGATACAGCATTTATTCAAACTGTGCTAATTCTAGAACCAAAAACTTCAGTTCTGAGTAAGACTCAGGCATTTTGGCCTCTCCTTGACTTCTGGGGAGGGTGATGAGGTTTGCTTTGTTTTCTTTGCGGCTTTTTGGTTTGGGTTTTTTTTTCCTCCAGTTAATCTTGCTGGTTTTCTGGTCTACCTCAGAAACACAGGAGATTAGGAGAAAGAAGGCAAACATTGGAAAAAACTTGCTGTATTTGTAATATGTGAATCTTCATCTCAGTTCCACATTTTGGTCCTCTAGGTAAGGGACTGATACAAACAAAATGCATCCCCTTAGAATTTACAGTTAACTGAAAACTCTCCCACAAGCATACTTAAAATCAGTATATTGAAATAATTTTCTTTGGACTAATTTTTATTAAATCAATTTACAGACTTGAAGATGAATACTTGTACGGAGTTCCTGAACCAGTTTTTTGGGTTTTTTAAGTGCAGTGTCATTGTAAAATTTATAGGAAAAAAGGGGAGAAAGGAGTTAAAATAAATTTACTGCAACAGTCAACCTTCAATTTGCTATTTCTATGCAATAAAAATGCACGCCATTATACCACAGAAAAAAAATACTTTTTGGATGGGTTTCTAAACTAGTGATTTCAACGTGTTATAGTAAGAAATAATGTTTAAAAAAAAGAGTTGAACATTATGACTCATACTTCTCTTTGGCATTTTTACATCTTTGCCCAAAGGGAATCTAGTAAATAAATAAGAATTACATTATTTTCTCCTGTGTAACCAGAAAATCCTGCTCTGACCTTGGAATAATCCCAGGTGTGGCAAGGCTCTTCAGCTGGGTACAGCCCCTGGGCAGCTGCAGCGTGGCTCCCAAGGCTCAGCTGCACCAGGTGACCAGCAGCTGGCTGTGGCACTGCAGTACCTGCTGGGAATTCCACATGTCCAGTGGTGAGACAAAGGCAGCCACAAGTGGGAACAGAGGCCAGTGCTGCAAGGCCTCTCTGGGACCCATTTCACACCCCATGAAGCCTCACACCACAACAGAGCTGCTCCATTAACTGAGAGCCAGTGTTGCCTCAGACACAGGAGCTGCCGTCGGATCTACGCTCCTCTGACATGTGTGGTAGGACATGCAGACATACAGTCAGTGATCTGAAGAAGCTGCCACAGCAGAGCAGGCAATTAAAAGCAAATTTGTTTACTCTTACATTTACTTGAAACTTTCACTATGCAGCACATTTTGTCTCCAGAGCCTCAAACAATACCCTGTTAGGCACAAATTATTTTTGCTCACTTGCATACACCCAGAATACTTGTTTTACCATCCCCTCTCCTCTGACCTGCTTCTAAGCTTCTAATTGACCTCAGGGTCAAGAGCTTCATCCCTACTTTGGTTCTCCCAACAGCTGTGAAATAGCAAGAAACAGAGCAAATGGGCAATCACTCGTGCCACACATCCTGCAATTGCTCACTCCCCACAAATTATAGCAACATTGGTGCTGTGCAGTGAATTGGAATACGTCAAAACCTTGCAAAGCTGGGGAATAAAGATATATTTAACCTTACTGACTTGAATAAAGCTCTTTTCTTAAAAAAAAAAAATCTCTTTTTTAAGGCATACATTATTAAATGCAATAAAGTTTGTTTTAATCTCCCAAAGTTTTATATAGTTATATGTGAAGACAAAAACAACTCACAAATACATTTGCTGATCTAATCAAATCTTGCTTAAAAGCTAACTTGCCAGAGGAGATGCCCTGCTGGCAAAGCCTCTTGAGTTTAATGACACACTGCCAATCCGTTTAAGGCCAAAGCCAAACCATCTCTAAACAGGTGCTGAATTATGATCATGGATTAAAAGAAAACCTGAGCAAAAAATGCCAAGAAATTAAACACCTCTGGGTCACTGGTTTGAATCTATTCCAGGCTACTAAATCAGCTACAGTAATTACCATCTGGTAGTCTACATAAAAATAAATTACTGGCCTTTTTGTTTTAATTCACTTTGTGCTACACAAAGGTCTTTATAAACACAAGTTTCAATTGTAATTGAAAGCTTTGTTGATAATCTCACTGGGTTATACCCAGTGCAACTACATATTGAGCTCGAACTGCCTTCTCATTACTGGCAAGCCACCAGAAGTCCTCCCATCCACTCACTGCAAGGGTGTGTGCACTACACCTACAGCATTTGGAGACAAAAGAAGGACACTTTATTTTCTTAAAAAGAATCCATTTCTGTCTGAAACAAACAAATGCTTTCTGTTTCATCACCCTGAGGACAAGGGCTCATAATTTAGTTGGTGTAAAAATAAAGATATTCATTGCTAAACTTCACCACATCAATGCAGAGGAAAAGTACTTGACAGGAATATTAAGAAACACTCTTCCTTTTCTGAAGGAAATATTTTGTGAAGAATAATTAATATTTTTTAAATGACCACTTTTCTTAAGTTGTGTGTCTGCATATCCAAAAAAAATCCCTGGTCAGCTGTTTTTGGAATAAACTGCAATTTATTTATGACACTTCTCCCACAAAAGTACATTTCACAACTATCAGTTCCATACCGCATACAGCATTTGAACTGAAATTCCTGCACACTACACGTAGCTAGTTAATTTCTTTCTAAGAAGAACTTTCAGTTCCAATAATAGTTTTAATTGAGTTTTCGGAGGGGTTTCCCCCTTCCTTTTCTTTTACATTTATTTTTAAATAAATACCCTTCTTCCAGGTCATTCTCATGAAAGAGTTGACTATAAATTACCTTAGAGACAATTTTCATTCTTTACTATCTTTTTCTTAACTTACATTATAAGAATTAAAATTCAGTAATATTCTATGTAATTTATCCTCCACTTAATGCTTCTTCCACAGGACAGATATTTGACTTGATACATTTTACATATTCTACTCCCTTCACTTCTTCAAACAAGCTTAAAGATGTTCTTGTCACCCCTAAATTTAACTAAACTAAATACGTGAATATAAAAACCTATGTAGTCTCTCTCAAAATATAATTGTCAACAGTTTAAAAAAACCCACTCATTTTCTTAGTTTCTCTCATCCTCCTCTCACCCATTTTTCTTCCAGTTTCTTGACATAAAAATGCAGGCTACAATAAAATGGCACAGGCCATCACAAGGGCATGCAAACAAAGCATTTTTCCTCAGTGAAGGCCCACCTTAATTATTTTAAGTGCCTCCTTCTGAAATCTGACATTTTGAAGGAAGAAGGGAAGTAGGAGAAAGACACTCAATTGGACAAATGAGAGCCAAGCATGGGCAGAAGCTCAGCAAGCTGAACCCACAGACAGAGCTGTTCTAAGCAGAATATTCACATTAACAAATGAGGGCAGAGATGGATGCTAGGTAAAAGATACTCAGTATGAGAATAAAAAGTTTAAATAGACCTCTGCCTGTATTTTTTGTTTTGTTGGGATCCTATTTGTTGTTGTTCTTGGTTTGGTTTTGCTTGTTTTGGGGTTATTTTTAATAAAGTCTCCTCTGAGTCAAAACTTGTGTACACAGGCAGGTGGGTTTGTTTCTTTAATTTAAGGAAACAGTTCAGTTGTTTCACCAGCAGGGCTTTGAAAAACTCAGTGGCAGAAGAAATATTCAATTAAAAGTATTGCTAACTCTTACCTTACCCTGTCCCAAACAGGGTTCATTTAAATATGGATGCATTTTTAGAAGTTCATCTGCAATTGCCTTAGTTGCAGGTGAATGACAGCCAATTTTGAAAACAACTTGTTGGCTCTTAAATGACTGAAGAAATCATTAAGATTCAAGCAATAAAAAACTAAAATTTGTAGCATCCATCCTGACGTCAACCTCTGCAACACCATGTTAAATAATCTGCATGTGTAACCTGAACATATAACACTACTCAGGACATGTAGGATCCTTCTTCTTCTAGAAGAACTGCCCTAGTGATTCTACTTTCATTAAAAGCATGAAATACTCTAAAATCTCAAGCCTATGTTAGTGTTGAAGAGAAAAGCACTTATATTCAAAACAGGATTGCTGTACCAGGGTATAATCTCACAAGTACAGATAACTTTTTACTCTATGCTGGTAACTGCAATTAAGGCAGAACTTGCCAAAACCTTAAATATAACTCAAAAGAAGCCCAGACTCTCTGTCCAGATAGCTACAATCTACCAGGTATCTTTTCAACCGTCATTTCAGACAACAGCTCCATGAGATCAGTGCTGCTTTTCTGCTCTACAGAAGAGGCAATAATTCTTTAAGTATTGTTAACTAATACGCTACATTAATTTATTTCAGTCACCTGATGTCCTGAATATTCTTAATATTGAAGATTAAACATGGTTTATTGTATTTTAACTTACAAAATCAGCAGGTCACATTACACAACAACAAAACAAACCCTGCAGTTAAGCAGTAGTGTCATTCATATACATGGCAATTTACTCTAGAATTTACTCTTTGCTTCCTCCTTGCATCAAAGCCTTTCTGCTCCGAATTTCTCTACATCATGCTTCCCCCTCCACCAAACCCGTCTGATAGTCTCCAATTTTCCAAAGTTACTGTAGTTTTTTTTTTTTCCCACTACCATTAATTCAGTGGATCGGGAATCCAAAGAAAGGCTAAGTTCTGCAAAGCACGAAACATCACTTTTGCTGTATTCATCTTTTTTGCCTATTCTGAGCAGACATAGGAGCTGCTTTTTAAACAGCAAATCTGAAACCTGTTATAGTGATGTAACACTCTATCTTAATGTCATAAAAGTGATAAGAAGCCCATAAGAAATCCTAATTTAAAATTATTCATGAATCTTACTATATCCTGTATTTTTTGAATATTTTGCAATCAAGACAAAAGAGAAAGTACTGTAATTATGAATAAAGTTTCAAAAATGCAGCAACAGAGTTTGCTGACCTTAATTATTTTCTGTCTGACTCATCTCAGTGAGGGAGGAGCCTCAAAGATTAACTGGGACACAACAGTTGATTAAGCATAATTATTTTGCTTTAAAACTTGCAAAAAGAAGGTTTCTTTAATAAAATAGCCACAGAGTTCTGATGAAATTTTTAAAAGAGGAAGAAGTATTAACTTTTGCATCTCTTTGTAGGAAAAGTTAAAGGCTATAAAAATGGATGCTGAAAGACCAGACTGTATTGCATTGATAACTTTTACAAAGTTTTTGCCAACAAGGTATGAATTCTGAACTATAGGCTTATTTCCATCTTAAACACAGACAAAAAACGAACACTGATGACATTTATATTACTCGTACTTTTAAATTAATACCCAGTATTTCTGTAAACCAAGGCAAATCCACCTTGCATTCCCTGATCCATATTAGCAGAGACAAGGGTACTAAAAACAAAACTCGGCATTCAAGGGAAAATAAAAGAAAGAGCAGGTGATACTAGAGAAGTTATTTTGATAACTGATCTGACAACACTTACACTGGTTGAATACCAGCTAAATTTTACAGTTTATAGTATTAGATTAAAAACCACAACTGTGAGCAAGTCTGCCACATTGATGCTCACAAATTACAACCATACCTTTGTTACTTTATCTTAGTAATTCCAGGTATCAATTTGTACCATTATCCAGTGAATTAAAGAAAAGAAAGTCAATCAGAAAAACCAATTTCACTGTTACCTCAAATTTAAATGACATATTAAAATTTGCTATGAAATTGCCGATTTGAGATAAAAGTACTTCTGTTAAAATCACTTAAAAGACATTGCTATTCCTAATTAGATGGATAAATATCACTCCTCTCCCATCATTTATTCTTGTACTTTTGCCTAACAGAAACTGCTTCCCTAGCACGTTAAGATTAATATCCATTTAGAATATATTCATATTCCCATGAATTTGATGTTAACATTGCCTTCAAACAGTAATTTATATATATACACACACACACATAAATGCTATGTGCTTGAGACAAAATATTAATTAAGAACAAGTGCTACACATCTGATTATGCATAATAACACCATCACGGAAAATAAAGTAATACAATTCAAAATTATTACTATTACCTGGAATAGCTGAGGTAAAGCTTTCACTGTGAGACAGAACCATATTCCCAGCTTGCATGGAAGTAAGTCATGCCACTGTGGTTTGTCCAGTATTCTGCAGTCAAATTAAATTGTAGGTTTTTCATTATTGCCACACAATCTCAGAGCCAGAAATTTCCCATTATCCTTTAAGATGATTAGCATTTGTCAACTCCCATAAAAATGTCTAACTACATAATATTAAAGATACATTTTGAATATTTAATTCAAAATATGCAACAGTTAACTTCTAATCATTGCTGTATTTTGATCTCCTTAAAGGGTTTTTCTTCGCGAAAATAAATTCATAATCCACATAATCAGTTTTTTCTAAAAAAAAAACAAACAAAAAAAAAAAAAAAAACAAAAAAGAACACTCAAGCCTCAACCAAGTGTTCAAAAGTGCTGACAACCAGATATGAAGACTGTAGCATAAACAAAACAATACATAAAAATTAATGTCATTTGCAGTTCACTGGAGCATTGCTCACTGATGTCATCAGGAAAGACGACAGGCAGAATGGTCTCTGATCTCCATCCCGCATTGATCCAGTTCATGCCCCTGCTGTGTGAACTATTTAAACCCTTTATTTCTTTCTATGAATCAATAGAAGAAATGGTGGTATCTTTTGGAGCGTCCTGAAAGTCACTATTTCCCTATGTGTTCCTTGGCAAACAATGTGTTAGAAGCCTTTATCAACATGCTTGTTTTTAAGTTCATCAGATAAAAAGCATTTAATCAGACAAGCATTAAAACCTCATAAAAACTCCTTGCTTAGTATAGTAACAAACTAAGGCTCAAATTAATTGAAATTCGTTACTTGTAATCAAAGGCAAAAACCTCTAAAGACGGAAAAAGTCATAAAGTCTTCTAAAATCAACTTATAGAAATAATACCATTTGATAAGCCAGATACCATTAATTCAGCCTTAATATTTCAATTATTGTTGATCTGTTGGATAAACACCACATGTTACTTTACAAATCAAAACCTGAAAACACATCTCCACTTGCACACTTTATATCAGGAGTGGCTGTTGCTACAAATACAGCTAGCCTTCTCATAAGATATTTCAATGATGCAAAGAGAAAATGATAGAACTAAACCAGTAACTGACAAAATGTTTAAAATGCAGAAAAACAAGAGAGTTCCTTCCCACCTTTCATTTTTGTCTAGAGCAGCGAGTTTGCCTTCATCTGTACTCCTGACGCCTGTTTTTTTCTTCTTCTCCCTCTTTTTTCTGCTAAGCAGTTCATCCTTGATGTAGAAAGAACTATGGTTACAGGTTATCATTAGCATGTAAACCACAAATGTTACTGGGACTCTTCTGTGAAGGGTAAACAGTAGAGTAGCATTTATGCAAATGCATCTGGAGTCCTACATGATTAAGTAAAATGATCTATCTTAACAATAACTGTTGCCATGGTATCCAGTCTTTAAACACACATGAAGTCCAGTTCTGTCACTCATGTGTATCTCCATAGCAATCAAAGTTTTCTAAGAGGAGAAAGCATTCAACTTGCCTCCTTTCTCATTCATCAACTTCAATAATGCAGCAGAAAATAAAAAAAGTAAATAGATGCTAATGTATGAATATTTTTCAAGTTATGCTAAGTTTTCTTTCTAGTCTACTAAGTGCAATAGACTTTTATATGACAAAAAATAAAATTATCAAAAAATAATGTGGTTTATACTGCTTACCAATTCCCTACTGTTAACAAAAGCCCAAAACAAAAAAGCATTTGGCTAAGAAGAAAGGCAAAGCAAGTATGACTTTTATACTAATAAAACCTGATTATTTTTAAACACCACTTAGGAGAACCATAGACATGACTACAGTAGTACATTATTCCGCATCAACAAATGATAGAAGAATTTTAATTTCTCTTCTTCCTTTCAATTAAAAAATAAAGGACTATTTCTTGCAATTTATTACCAATTCTAGGAAAACTAAGTAGTTTTGTTAAACCTTACTATTTCTGAGATGTTACGTATCTCATTCTGTACTTACCAACATTTCAAATAAAACCCTTTTAAAATACGAAAAACACAAATTCAAACCAGGGGAAGAGGTAAAGATCTCTATAATATGCAAACTTCTGCAGGAAATTCAATACTAATAATTGAAGCAAGTTTGATTTATTACCAATACTTACCAGCTGTTTTTCCAGGTAGATTGACCAAACCACAGCATAATGACCCACTGTGAGTATAATGAACAAGAGTAATGCCAGCTCAGCATTGCTCATTTTTCTCACCCGCCTGTAGTAGAACACAGGCTGTCGCCAATCTGGTAGTCCATTGATCAGAATATCATCATACCTACAGTAGCAAACACAACAGGCTTTCATGAGAGCTAAAAGTAAAATAAGCCAAACCATCCAATTATAAAACAAAAGATCATCCACAGAGCGCTTGAATAATACACACACAAAAGATCATTTAGTAATTTTTTATTATTATTTTTCTTTTTAGAGAGCAATGCCTTGTTTTGTCAGCAGCTAGGCTTGCATCTGGAAACAAACAGAAGCCAGAACCAAATGCTTGGGAAATGTTCATAATCTTTCAAGGGGAAAAAAAAAAAAAAAGTAATTCAAATGCTCCTGCAACACTACCCACACACCCCCTGCCCCTCGAGCCTGTCCAAGTTCATGCACTTCTGAAATAAGAGGCTTCAAAAACGTAGAAGTGTTCTACCTGCCCAGTAATCAGTGGCCAGGTCTCCGTGATAGAAGTAAATAACAACCCACTAACCATTATATAAGCAGCAAAGAATAAATGTCTCAAACACTAGAAACCCTTTTTTCTTTTAAAAATTAAATGCACGAGTGCTGGTGGGAGGGAAGAGGTACCTTTGCTTTTTTTTTTTTTGGTCCTTTAGTAGCACAATATCCATTAGGCACAATATCCACTAGGTAAAGACCTGCCAGACTTAACATTCGTTCAGTGCAAGATATGAGCTTAAGTTAGAGGCTTGATAATGATGTTTGAAAACAAAGTTCATTACTTTTTTTATTTTCTATTTGAAAAGCTGTCTCCAAAATAAATCTATTTTGAAACAGTTTAATTTTACTAACACTACTAACTGTACAGAAAACATTTTATGACAGTTTGTCTGTTTTCCTTCACAAAAATGTCTTGAAAAATCATAGTATGTCTGGGTTCTTTTATCTACAGTATATCATAAATTTAAAAATAAACAAACCACAAGACCAGATTTTTTGTAATTAACTTTTTAGAGTAAAATTTCAAACAAAAATCTCTACAGTAAACTGAAAAACCTGTATGTTTAAGATACACAACCTGTTAATCTTAAATTGAACACGACTCATTACATATTCTAATCACACCATTTCCAGAATTAAATCTGCACTGAAAGGCCTAATTTGGTGCAACACATTGACCAAAATATTTTAATTAAAAATATTCTGAGTTAGTCGCAGGCCTAATTACAGGAATAGAAATAGGGCCTATATTGTCATGCAGGTCAGTAGAACTCAGTAGTAGGTTTTTCTCAAGTAAATTGACCAATCCAGGAATAATAGCGCAGCTGCTAAACTGCCAGTCTTGACATGTAAATCAATTTAAATGCAACAACTGCACTAGCTACTTTGATAGTTATTAAATTGATACCTTGGAGATGTACTAAAAAAAAAAATTCCACAAGCAAATTCATTTTTTAAGCAGAAAAAGAGACAGTGGTTTTCAATTAAAAAATACACTTAATTTAGTGTATATCTGGAAAAGCTGAATTCTGATAAAACATTTGTTCAAGTTGTCACCGTTATTTCTATGCAAAAGATTTAACACCTCAGGATTCTTCTGTGTTATGAATGCTACCAGAAGTAAAATTCATTTAACAAAATTCTATCTTCCATGACAACTACAGGAATACTAAGATAAATATCTATTATTGTAAAACTTGAACTAGTAACTCCTTTCCTTTCCCAGTAAGTCAAAACAAATTAGCTACTGATGCTTTAACACAAACTCTGTTCAGAAAAATTGCTTAGGATGCTATTCCAAAAGTAAAACTTCTACTTGATTTTTTTTTTAAGAAATAAGTAGAGTTTTAGCATTTAAAAAATAACAATGCATTTACAAAAGATTTTAGTGATAATAGATTATTTTAGAAACAAAACCATTTTTGAAAAAGATTTATGTTCATAACAAGGTTTCACGTAAGTTGTTCTTTTGAAATCTTCAGAAAAACACATGTGGAAGCAAGTTGGGGTTTTTTTAATACTACAATAAATTTATTAAGCAGATGCCTTTCTTATACACTAATGGTTGTTAACTGACGTACTGAAAAAGTGGTCACTGATTAAATAAGGCCCACATACCCTAACGGTAATAACATAGTAATATGTAAACCAAGATTTCAAACTAATGTTTGGCAACCAGGTTCTATTATAAATTATCTGTTGAGAAAAAATAAATTAAGACAGCAGAGCCTCTTGCATTAAGCGCTTTAAACAGCACTCGGTATTTACTGGGCTATGTCCGCTGTTCTGAACAACAGTCTCCAAGGATTAAGTCTCAGAATCAATGCTCTATTGATTTTACTATCAATGAGCATTATGGCTCACACGACTGGCCATTTTAAGGGAAGATAGCTTCTATTATAACCCACTTTTTAGAATATATACTGTTAAAAGATAAATCACTGCTTTCAATAGTCATTAAGCGCTGTATTTGAAAAATAAAGATATCAGTGATTTTTAGGTTTTCAACTGGGAAATGATCCTACTGAAACTCAGAAGCTTCCCGTAATTTTTAAATCTTGATTTTTCAAATTTATAATGTGGTTTAATTAAAAGCAAGTTTCTCATTAAAGGATTTCTTTATAGAAACTTATATTAACTATTAAAGACAGTTGCTTAATCCATGTGCATCAAGAACTACATTCACAATTTAATTACAAAGCATTCTTTTAGCTACTTATATTAATTGTAAATCTATGTAAGGAAAAAAAAACAACCCAAGCTGAGAAGAAAATATATATCTGCAGTATTATTTCCTAAAACATATGCACACAGAATAAGGCAAATTTCTGACATATGAATATACCAATTGCCTCTGAAATGTAGCTGCAAAAACCCCAAAGCACCCGTACAGAAACAAAAAGACAAAAACAAATTCCCGCTCAGAAGTATGTTGAATACTTACTTTAAAACTCAGGATTCTATACAAGACTTGTTAGTCTTGTAAATAACAAGTCAGAAACTGCAAGACTATTAAATTTTCTTTCTTCTGTAAAGTTTCATAAAATAGTTTTTAGAACTCTTTGTGAATCAATTCTATTGCAAGAAAAAAATCCATTAACTGCACTAGTTACAGTGTCATCTATTTCAACATAATTAAAATTTACTTTTCCCTTTAAGAGACTCCCTCCATTTCATATTTCAAATTATTTCAGAGACTTGATATGGTTTATATACTATAACCTTGAATTAATGAGACCTATTCTGAACTACGGGAAGATTGCACTGGTGCTTTTTATTTTGGGGGGCCTTTTTTCCTCAAGCTGTCAAAGAAATCCAGTGCAACATCAGTCAGCACAATTTATACCTATGAATATAGACATTTAATTATAATGAGAACTCAGATAAACATCTTTCTTACTCTAAACAAGCATATCTTGATTCCTTTGCAAATGCTTCCTGTAATCAAGCTCACATTGTTACAGAGGATAGGCCTGGTAGGTAATACAAGCTCCTTAAAATGGTAACAAACAATGAAAATAAAATCTAAGATTTTTGCTTAATTACAATTACCAGAAGTGCATAAGACTATTTTTTCATAAATTAATATAGTCAAAGGCTAATAAATTGATTTAACAATAAATGCGCCTATCTCTACATACTCTAAAGAAAAACTTCGTGGAATTTCACACTCTAGCAAAATACACAGCGTGTACACAAACCAAAAATTTGTGTTCTGCTGCTTGGATATTTAATCTTAAACAGTGCTACATTAAACAATGCTGCACAGACATTTATTGTTAGAATATTGGAATGCTTTGATTATGTATCACTCAAAGTGTGTACAACAAAAGTACTAACATGTAATACTACTATATTCTGTAGCACTACTAATGATATTAATATATCTCACAAGCAACTATAACTTTCTCAAAAGAGTAAACCACATTTTCTGTACCCACACAAACAACACCTTTGGTGTTAGCCAGCACATGGAGAAGGGGTTTCATTGTTTCAAACAGAGTTCATCACTCTCTCATACAGGGTAGAACCTTATTCCTGCCTTTGCCGGTTCCAGTCTTTGTGCACACATCAGGACTGATGATGCATTACATCACCTTGGAGATGAGCAGTAAGAGGCAGGTACAGCAAACTTCACTACAGCAGTAGAAGCCTGAAGTTAAATTTTCTCTCAGTGGTGTAAACACATGTTCCAAACCATTTGGGTGCCTAATTGTGAATTCCCAGCTTAACTGTCAGAATTCCTCATCAACTTGAAAGAAGTGGAACTAACTTCCATCTCATCCTCACTAGGTCTTCAGGTCAGGTTTAAAAAAAAAAAAAAATCACCAAGAAAACACCCATACAAATGTGGCAGAAAGCCTTGTTATAGTATCTCTGGAATGAACATAAAACTGAGTTAATAAGCCCTAAGAGCCCAAGGGTACATAGTTTCTCCCCAGTGCATGGGCATGACAATAAACTTTGAGCCTCTTCCACTAGGTCCATCACCTCACATAATGCAAAACCCAATATCAAAAACTAAAGTAGAAAGATTAAAAAAAAATCAAGAACTCCCCACTTCCCTTTGCTGTACAATTGCAAGAAACTCTTGAGCTACTTTACAACAGAAAAAATATCACAAGAGGAGCAGCTCCTACCCCACTTACTTAAGACTTGTATTAGAGACATGCTACAACACCTTACAGGATACAGGACAGGCCACCCTCCATTTACAAGCTTGACAGAGTTTATCATTAGACTATGCAATAAACCTGGTCAACAAAGGTTTTCTCAGAGCAATAAGACCATACAGTTCTGCTCAACATCTTATTTCTAAACTCAGCATACTGTTTCCAGAAAATTATCTGAAAGTAACACTATTTAATCCACTACATTTATATTTATTAAACTACAGGATCAGTATCAACCATATATCCACACCATGCAAGAAAAGTATGATGTTGCCTATGCACAAAATAAATTACTGACAAATCAATCTGAGCAAGAACAATCTACTGCTGCTTTAACGTCTCATTTGTAATCACTGCTGCACTTATTAACAGTAGTTGGGTACGTTGGTCACATTTGTAACATATACAAGGTTTAAATCGTAACTTTTACAAGCTACTGCATCACAGTTCCATGCAAAAAACTTCTATTACAGCTGCAAGGAAATTCCTAGGAGTTCCATGATGGAGCTAAGTTCCAGAGAGGCAACATCCCAAAAGTGTATGTAAACAACATTACAAACGAAAAATTGGGAAGATTTGGGGGATAACTCACTTCAAGTGGTCTGAAATCACTGACCTGACTTTTTTTTTTTAAAAAACTTTCCTTCAGCGTAAATTCACAATGAAATTCTCCTTAGAGGGATGAAATAAAATAAAAATTAAAAAAAAAATCCAAAAGTGCTTCTATGAAGTACATTTTCATGACACTTGAAGAGGGGATTAACAAAGTAAATAATCTGCAGTATAAACCCTGGACTCCTCCCAAGACATCTACAAAGCCAAAATCCCTTCAAGAAATGTCTCATAAAACCCTGGTTGAAGACTTGTAAGCTGAAAGATGATTTACTAAAACTCCAATCAAAAAGCAAAACTTGTTTTGTGTCTCAGTTCTCCTGGTAATCATTGGTTGAAATGTCTATTTGTTAAAAAAATATATTAAAAAAATAAGTTCAAAATAGTCTTCCAGAAAGCAGATCTGCCCCAGGTTTTCAGTTCTTTATCCTGTCCCTTTCAGGTTCTGTTGCAGAAGCAGCAGCACAACATTTATTAAAAAAATATGCTACATATATCAAATGTTATAATATTAGAGATAATACATCTGAAAAAGACTCCTATGAACTAAGAAACAGAAAACAATGCTGAGGATGACATAGACTAGAAATAATCCCTAAATATCATGCAACAAAACCTTGTACTGACACAGGGAGGTATGACTGTGGCCAATATTTTTAACCACAATTTTTAATAAAATAAGCAATGATAATTGGCACAATTGAGAAAAAAAAACTATTAAGAGCTTTAAAGAATTGCTTGAAATAACAGTTGGCTTTTAAGTTCTTTCAAATAACTAGTTTTAGAGGAGAAAAAAAGGGCCTGTCATGCAAAAATACTGCCTTCCCCTTTAAGCCACATACAATCTTTAATAAAACATCTAGCTAGGAATTACAAACTCGAATTAGGAAAAAAAAAACATGTGAAGTGTTACAATTAAGTCAAATAGGCCTTGAATACAGCATTGGTATGAATACTTTATTTAAGAACCTGTGCAATTTAACTTACGTCTGCCTCCTTTCTTCATCCTTTAAAACCTCATAGATGGCCACCAACTAAAACAAACAAACAATAAAGAAAATAAACACACACACAAAGATTTTACTTTATGATTGAGTTTATCAGGTTTGAATGGTAGTATCATATTTACATCTGCCAACCAATGACCTCTGCAAGTTCTCACTTTTCTCTACAAGACTAAAAGGCAAACCCAGTATGCAAAAGAAATAGTGACATATTCATATACAAAGTATCATCAGACACAAACAAGCAACTCCTAGGCAAGACTTTTTCCCCCTCCTCACATCCGTCAAACTGAGCCGTGTTTCAGTTACAGCTTAAAAACAGGTATCACTTGTTTCATCCTAAAGATCCTAGTGTAGGCTGTATTTAGTCATCAGAGGTACATTTTAAATGTAGAGCTAAATACAAAGTCATGTTGTTTCACTCTATAAAGACTCAAAGGCTGAAAATTAAGTAATTAAAACTAATAATTTTCATTAAATTATGCCTACCTAGGTCTTGTGTTGAGAACTGATCAGAAATTTTCCACACTGCTTTTCAAAGTGCAAAATATATTTTACTCCTAAGAGTGTAAGTATTATGTTCAAATTATTTTAATATACAGGTAAATACTAAATCCAGGCTATTCAAAAAGTTAATTCCATAAAAGTGCATTTGGTTTTAGTCTAGTTACATCAGGGAAAGTGTAATTCAATGTTTAACTTATTCATTTCAAAGGTGTACCATCGTTCTTACTAAAATGACATCATCATCATAAAAAAATTTTGATTCTATTTGCCCTAAAACTTTTACTGCCACACATTGCACTTACTTGCCTAAACTGTGTTTCCGCATTTTCGTCTTTATTCTTATCTGGGTGTAAAATTAGTGAAAGCTTTCGATATGCTTTCCGAATGTCTGCAGATGAAGCATCCTGAAAAAAAGGAAAACAAAGCAAATTGTCAGAAAATGATTCCCTGAACTTTGTTACGATCTGAAGTGCAGGAACTAAGGAAATGTACTTTGAGACATCTAACAACCAAACCTGCAGCCACCCTGGCCTAAATGACTTAACAGTCATTCAGTCCAATTCATCTCTCAACTCCCTTCATTACCATACATCCATTACAATGACATTTGCCAATACTTCCAAACACTTTCTTGCTTAAAACCTAACCCGGGCACCTTCTGCACCATTTAAAAGTTCAAATGAAAACTGAAAATTATTGCATCTGCATATCTTCAAGACAGACATAATTTCAGCAAATTATCATGCTCAATTTCCCAAACTCAGGACTTGCTAAGAACTCTTCCCTTATTAATATTTACATGCAATTCACTCCTAATAGGACTTCCATTCAACTTCAGCTTCACCATGTCTAAAGAACTGCATTTTTCTAAAGTAGCTTCAAATTGTAGTCTTGGAGCTATACTGTAGCACTGACACCAATCTATATCTTAACCATTATAAGAGCTGCACACATTTTAGGAGAAAAAATAAAACTCAAAATGTAAAATGATGCACCAACTTAGCTGCACAAATGCAAGTTTCTGAGTTAATGACTGCTATTTAGTACATGCTATAAAGATATCCAGAAACAAAAATATCATGAGTTGTATTCTATATTATATAGGTGTTACCCTCACCAGAAGATCCACAAAGCATCACACTGAAACAGAACTACTTGCATTCTATTACTAATATGTCTGAGGCAACATTTTAGAAACCAACTGTTTATTTGACAATTTTTATTTCCTAATTTTAAATATATTGTTCCCAAGTATAGTCTCTCTCTCAAAATTACAGTGTCAATAGGGATTAAAAAAACACCAAAACCTAGATCTGAATTAGCTGTGGAACAGAGCTGGAACAAGATAATAATTAATGCAATACTGTAATTAGTCTGTCAGGCTTTTTATTACAAATCATTATTTTCGTTTTAAAATTTTCAGTTTTATAACATGAGGCTATTACAATGCTGTATACAAGTCTGGGCCTGCAGTGAATAATAGAGAAAGACTGAATGAGGAGAAGGAGAAAAGCAGGGGGAAATGCAGAATTTGAAAAGCTCAGCTCTGAAATTATATTTTAAGGAATTTGGTATTATTGCCTAACACATGACCCAAGTGTCCCTAGTCTTTTGTCTGTCAAAAGAAGATTTCTCCTGAAAAGACCACATATGCATTTTTTAAGCTGAAGTACCACCTTGCTTCCAGCTTGATTACTGCCAATGAGTTGTTTCATATTGCCATTGTTTTATAGGTTTATTTTTAACTTTCGGTTAAGGGGAAGGAAGAGACAGTGACTAAACATCTATTCTAAGCTCAGAGAAACATTAAATTCTTGAGACATAGACTTAATAGAATTTTATGAAATAAATGTGAAAATGCCATGTAAAAATACCTTTTAAAAATGAGGGACTGAGATCATGATAACCTCAACAAATGAGTACCTCTAGACCATGTATCTGGAATAAACAACCACAGTTTATTCCTTCTCTACCATACACTTAGATGCTTGGTATTATTTTTGGAGCACTCATGATTAAAAGTTAAAAAACTGATAAAAAGATATTAGCAATCTGTCCCACAGTACTCTTCCAATTACTTCAAAAACAACAAACAAGCAAAAAAAGCTGCAGTGTTTTCAGCTGTATCTGAAGAATTTAAACCTTAGTTTTATTTGGTAGCAGCAGGATTATTTGTGTGAAAGATCAGGACAAAAGGTAGTTTATATGTTTAATGCTTAAGCAAAGCAAGAGATCCCAAGACAACTCTGAAATAATCAAGCTGCTTAAATATTTATGTTGCTTCACCTTGAGAAGATGAAACAAAAATGTATGAATTTACAAAACCAGATTGTTCATCTTAGCTACCAGAAATAACATAGAGATTGTTTTGTTTCCCCTCATCTACCAACCCAGTCAGCCACTTCATAAACAACATGGGCTTGTCTTCAAATGAAATATAATTATTTAAACACTACTATATCCAATAAAAGACAGGAAATAGTTTACTGGTCATGGTTTTAGCTAAACCATGAAAGTGATCTTCAGCACCATATCAGCTTCTTGTAATTAAGCCCCTAAAAGGTTGAAGAGGGTACAATAGTATCAATAGATAATTAAATAAGGGATGTTACTATAAATTATTTCATTACAACTGGCACATAGGAATTTCTAAAGCAGTTATTCTGCCTGCTAAGCGACTCTTCACAATACCAGCCAACCCAACACTGGGGAATGTTGTATGTTCCAAACATTATGCTCAATAATGTTACCTACAGGTAATGTTAGGCATCTTCAGGTAAGGTTCCAGATCCTCCAGGATCTGCCCTCAACAAAAGTGGTTGGTTTTTGAGAAAAGCCTCTCGTCACTACAGGACTTCCTAGCAATGTAGGACTCTAAATAAGCTATAAAGAACTATTATTTTCAAACTAACGAAGAAACATCTCCCAAACTGAAATCATCTGTTCCGAGACCATTATTCATAGCTACCTGGCTCTGTTGGCCACCTTTAGTAACATTTTAAGAAAGGCTGAGCAACAAAACACAGCATGAAGAGTCAGTATTTTCTGCAGATTAAGGCATTATTTTACATATTAGGGCAGAAGGCCAGACTAGTGAAAGCCATGATCACACTAAGGTTTTGTTTGTTTTAAAGAAAAAGCTCAGGCAACATGTTCGATGGCTTCGTTTAGAATTTAGAAACCTTGATCTCAGTTACATCTATTGAGGGAAAAATAAAACCTGTATAAGGCACCTCAGTTAACAGCAGAAGGAGCTGGTAATGTTACAGACAGCAAGTGCATTAATTGGCTTCTCCAACACTGCCTCAGGTTAGCAGATTTTGCCACCAACTAAGGCAAATGAGCCTGTCACAGTGTCTCCCTCATGTGGATACAAACATCTCACGCATCACCCTATCTCTTGATATCTATCCTTCCAAAGCAATATTGTCCCATCATACTTTCAAGGTGGAATCTCTCTTTGTTTTGTGCCAGACTTAGTTCTCAGAAATACCAAACTGCAAGTCTTTATTTAGATAGGCCACAGTCTGGCCTCTTACCCATGCAAATATGCAAGTATTCATGAGGGAATTTTTAAATTCCTAACACTTCATTGAACCATCAGAGTATCCACGTGCCTAGTTACATGACCTCTAGGTAGAAGTTAAAAGTTCAATCTTCTACATTTTTTCACGTAATCCCTTACACTACAAACAAGTATTTTAACACACAAACAAAATTACCATTTGAAGGAATCAACAGAATGCCAACATTTCTTATAAAGTTCTCTGTTGGACTTAGAGACTTTTGCCTCAAGGACAATACATGTCATATTCAAAGGATGAGGAGAAGAGGAATAATTCTTCTCACTCTTTATGTACTTTTGGCAGCTTGTTTAATTCAGACAATGAAAAACACATTACTAAGTTTTATTTTACTCAGAATCTTTTTCATATTCTCTAGTATTACCAAGGAAAGTTCTATCATTACACTACAAATACATACACAGAAACGCAACGGATTTTTTTCACCAAAAAACCCCCCAAAACAAAACAAAACACAAAACCAAAAAAACCCACAATATCTAAATGGCCATTTGCCTTCCATTCTTGAAAAATTAAATTATTGCTGAAATCTGGTCTCTTCCTCTGTCTATACAAATTCAGATTCCCACTACAGAGTTCACTTCCATCTTTACAATAAACAGTACACACTGTGTTACCACTTGTAGTGGTACACACTACAAGTATACTGTTCCATTGCCTTCTATTCCTAATGTAACTATGATTACTAATGAAGCTTAAAAAAAAAAAAGCCTCATTGTGGTCCCAAGACAATTTTGGTGAACACATAACATATCAGATATTGCCATAGGCAAACAGTGATTAGGTCAAGGGGAAAAATAATCAATGTCTACATAGTTTTCACTTACCAACATACACAATTCAAAATCTAAATTGTTCCCTTGAGTGCAATGCAGTTATACAACAAGACTTAGTTACTTACAATTTAGCAACTGCTTCTAACGCAGTAAATGTGCTCAATTCATCTTGGGTTTTAAATATGCCTGCCAATGTCTTCAAATAGGTGGCAGTATCTTTATTAGCAATGGGAAGGCACGTGGTCCAGGAAAAAAGTATGCAGATAGAAATCACACTTCTATTCACCTGCAGTTTGTCCAATCACTGGTTAAAGGGTGAAAGGAGAAAGATATCAGTGCATTTATTTCACTACAGTGCTGCTGAATGACTCTGTAGAATTTTCCATAGCCACATTGCTGAAGCTACATGGCAAAAAATGACAATTGCATAGAGCACCAGCTGACTATTTCAAGTGCAAACCCGCAAGTAACTTCAATGCAGGCAGTCCGTCACGAGGTCTTTTTTAGCATTCCCAAATGATAAATCAAAGTTATATAATTCTTGTGTTTGGATTTTTTTTTTTTTTTAAATTCGAGCACTCGAATGTGGTTTCTTCAATAAAACTATTTTATTCAGTACTTTTGTGTAGAAGAAGGGGCATAAGCCACTACTTTCCTTCTGGTAACCATCAGGCATACAAGCTGAAGACGAATGGTACAGAAAAAGAAACAGAAAGTAAGCTTTGTACATTCACCATCGCATATTTTTCTTCCATGATTTGAAACTGCAGGATGCACAGGCTGTCCCACAGAAATCACAAACAAGCAGGGGCAGGTACCAGACAGAAGCTGCCACCATCTATTAAACACTGTGTCAACACTGCTACTTTCTACCTGTTTGTCTTCATGTGAAGTCAGCAGAAAACTAATATCCCTAAGTGTTAGAGAACAAACAAACATGACTGTAGGTCAACAATTAAACATCTCCTGTCCTCATTCCTTAAGCAACATCAAGGAAGCCAATGTGATCCCCTCTTTAGTGTCTCATTCTCATATGGGGACAGAACAGTGACCGCTGTTGCTCCATGACCCTTCTCTGGGTAATTCTTAAGATGGAAACCATATGGCAGCAACCCTTCTTCCAGACTGGTTCTTACCCTCACGCTGGTTCAGCACAGGCTGACACACACACACCTCTTCAATACCACTCCCTGACTTGCTTCACACATATTCACTTCAACCTGGTCCTAATTTAATCTCCCATGATCAGATTAGTTCCAAGAAGTACACCTAAGTTTGCCAAGTCTGCACTTGGAAAAACATTTATGAGGGAAATAGAATCTTGTAGAAAATTCCAGAGGTGGGAAGGACCTGCTGGCAATCCTGAAGATTATATATAGGTTATATAGATATATATATAAAAAACTCTAGGAAAGGAAAACAAGTGTCTCCCAGAAGACCAAGCATTATCTGTGAACTTTCATAGTTAATAGATACCAGCTGAGTTTTGGCTTAAATTTCTCTCTGCATAACCTTTGTTCAATTACCCTTTATTTTATCGAACTTCTTTCTAAGACAGTCATCTTTTCCAGGGATGTAAAACGAGTTAAACTCAAATTTGCTGCTTGTCTACAGATGAGTGCCCCAAGCATACGCAGGCGGGAGGAGAGATCTGCTCTGCTGCAAACCTAGCCATGTGTCTCACAACATTCCATTGATTTAAACTGAATAACAGCACAGCAGGGAAATACATAGGAACTAAAAATAATGCTAAAAAGGTGTTTTAATGCTTTTTTATGTTGCTAAGTTTTAAAGCAATTCATGAAATGAAAATGAATACAAACCAGTACAATGTATTCCTGTGAGCTTCTGATAACTGGCACAATCCCTTCCCTGGCATGTTTGTTTCCAGGGGAGTGTGTCAAATGAAAGAAGACCCTGTTTTCAGTCTAGCATCCCAAATGAATGAAAATTCTGCTGCCTCATGCTTGAGAAACCAAAAAAAAGTGTTCTCCTCAGCACATGTGCACAATTATACGGGCTTAGGTTTTCTTGACCAATTTGAACAACAGTATGTATACATAATTATTTTCTTCGTTGAAACTATTTCATCCTTTTACATTCAGAAAATGATTACTTAGGAAAAATTAGATTGCCCAAGAGAAGACTGTCGTGCACAACCATAAGTTGCATTTTAACATAAGCTTTGTCTCAGATGCAGAGAACACCCATCAACTCTCAACATTTTTAAAATCACTCTTCAAATTCACAATGGATAGAAGCTGTGAAACAACAACTGAGGACATTACTCAAGCCAATAGTAACTAATTCAAAATCCTGCCTACCGTTATATTTTATTTCCATTTATTTTTCTATTCTAGTAGTTCAAAAGGAAGGAACAAGTAGGTATTTTTTATTTATTTCACATCTTTTTCCACAAACACTATTACATATTCATTTTTATTCTATTTCATATATGCCATTTACTGTTCACATATTTACATGTGGTATATATATTTTTATAATATAGTTATTTATAATTATATATACCTGTGTGTATTACCTTATAGGCTTAAGAAAGTTGTTTCTAGGGAGTTATCTTAAAAATCTGCCTTAATCTTAAAAAGATTGCCAGTTCACAGCTCTCAGATAAAAACATTACCTACAAAACTCCCAATCCTGCATCATATTCACAGGAACTAAACTGCTACAAAGCAATACCACTGCTTTTACAGTCTAGGTTGGCAGAGAAAGCAAAATGTTGAGTCTCCTGCAGTGCATTTCTTGCTCAATGCCTTTGCTGCTAGATATCACAGCCCCTGGATTTACAAGAGAGGTGACACTATACTCAAGGACAGCTGCAGCAAAAATTTTGGGTGTCGGATCAGACAAGTTCAGACCCTTCCCACAACGTAATGCCAAAAATATACTCCTATTTTATTGTTTATAATTTTCTTGCTACATTTCAGCTTTAGAATGTTTCCAACTTCTTTCCAAGGGCAAGGAATTATAGGAAATTAAAAAATCAGCAAGGTTATATCCATACTAGACCTTTACCCCTTCCTCCTCATGCTATTCCTGTTCTCATTACACCCTTCCACCAGAACTGACATTACTGACCCATACACTCTGACACAGCAAGCCATCTTCTCAAATAACTGCTTCCTAGATCTCAGTTTAAAGGTTGTTTTTCGAGTGAGATTTCTAATGACCACAGATTTAGCTTTTAACAAAAAGCAAATAGTTAAATGAATAGGTAAAATAAAGCCCACAAAAATTGCTTGAGGTACTAATTACTGAATTCCTGTGTCACCTGAATGCTTACTGTTATTACTGTGACTACATCTTTAATTGCTAAAACTTTTCATATTTTTTAAAGTTGTTTATACTCCCCCTTGTGACAACCAAAAAATGAGGAAAGGGCACTCGAGACAGGATATAGGACGTATGACTAAATATATTATAAAGCCATACAAGAAGCCAACAGAGCAGAGTTACGTCCAGCACAGAAGTTTTCAAAAATCTACCCATTATCTTATGCATCAACACAACATTTACAGGGTGAATAATCCCCACAGGCATCAACTTCCAGAATAAACATTAACTATTTACTAGCAACTTCCTCAGCCCTATCAGCAGCTAAAGACACCAATATATATGGCCACACACCCACACACATCCACCCTATATATTTTTATACATATACACACGCTAATTTCAAAACAAGGTGTAAACAAGCTTACCTTTCCAGCAGTACTTAATACTTACACAACGCCCTAATTTATATTTGTAATTATTGCTTAACTTCTTACACTGTTTTAAGAACAGTTAAATAAGCTTGGAAAGAACAGAGTGATCATTTTTATATGTGACTTAAGTAGTGTTTTTAATGCAGAACCTTTTTTTTTTTTAAACAAATTACAAAAACATGGGTATCACAAAGCTTCTCTTACAGGTGCAGAAAAAAATGGAAAGAAAATAAATAATACCTTGAATAGTTAAAGGCTCTAACTGTCAAAAACAAAAAGGTGTACCAAACAGGATTTTATGAGGTCTGCCCCAAGTCCACACTCAATATTTTAGCCAGCAAGCTGAATTATAGAATCGTGTTTAATCTGGTCGTTAACACTAACCTGGAAAACCTACAAGACGCAGTCAAAGAGAACCAGAATTTTAAAAGATCTGGACAAAATGGAGAACTGCTCTTAGAAAAATATGACATTATTTCCTAAGTGAAAGACTAATGGTCTACATCTGGACAGAATTCATCAACTACACAAACACGGGATAGAAAAAAAGCATTTAGGCAGAAACAATCAGTAAATCACAAGCTGAGCATGAGTCAGTGGCACGGTGCTGCCTCTCGGTGCAGCACAGCGCCGTGACACGAGCAGTATGGCAGCGAGCAGCCGGGCCATGTCATGCAGCAATTGTAAGACCTCAGCAGATTGCCGTGGCCAGTTCAAACAATATGATTAGAGAGAGCTATAAGCCTGCTCAGATAAGAAAAAAAAAAAATCTTACTAATAGGGGATCTAGGAGAAAAAAAAACAAGCGACTGTTCAGAGAAACTGAAAGAACGAGAGTAACTTAAGCCTAAAGAAAAGGCAGCTGACATCAGGACATAACATCTTCAAATATGTAAAAGGCAGCTTTAAAGAGAAACTTGAATAATTGCCTTGTCTGATCTGCCAGGGCTAAGCACTATCAGTTAGACAGCAGCACAGGAAGATCCAAGTTAGATACCAGGAAAACCTCCTAGAAGCATCACAAGCGTATCCGTGGAACAGACTGATGAAGTCTCCTTTACAAGCACGCCTTGCATACATATATCAGGCGTGACTTAGATTTAACCAGCTCTGTCACAGCAGGGTATAGTGGGTCACTAACATTCCTATATTTTAGAATTTAAATATCCTTTTGATGATCAATTTAATAATTACTCTGAAAATATTCCAACTGGATTTACTGCATCTGTTTTTATGTGGTTTAAAAGGTCCTGGTTAAAAGACAGTATTCTTGTCACACTGAAGGTGACAGATGCTCGTGCTGGAAGAAAGAGTTGACGAGATTTTCACAAAACCTAAAAGGGCTTCGAAAAGAGTGGCAAGTATAAAGGGGCAGTAGGAAACACCTCTTTGCTATCAAGTCCCATGGGACTTCGCTCCATGACTCAGACTGCTAGGCATTAGGCTTATTTTTCCTATTACAAAGTAGTTGCTCTGAACTAAGAAACTCATCCTGTAGTAGGTGATCACTAATAAGGCATCCACATAATTTCAGTTTAGAATACTTTCTCCATCCGTTACCAGCTTTAACCTTGAAAGATGGTAATATAAAGCAGATATGATCACCAAGGTTCCTTGACAATGTCAAATGAAAACAAGGACTAAACTGAACAAGAAAAGCAGGCAGAAACTTTTACAACTAAAATTTCTTTTTAAATTAAACTATTCCCTTAAAAATATATTTGGTTTATCATAAATACATACTTAATTCCCACAACAAAACTACCTAAATGAAAATATGGTAGAGCCACCATAGTAAATCATATCCATGCACAGCAGTTATAATTTCTTCATTTAAGAAAGAAAGCAGGAGCACCTCTCTCAAAATCATATACATGTTATATATGTTTACAATGTATTTATACACTTTCATTGAATATATTTTGTATCTGCTTCCACCCTCCTTTTCCTATTGTTTACCTAGCTTCTGTACCATGCTATGATATTTCTGAAGGGCTCATTTTGTGGAAGCAATGTTATTTTCCTTAGGTAAAGGACACTTAGAAACAGCTCCATTCACTGAACTTGAGCTGCGAGATCTAAGTGCCCCTGAGCCTGCAGTCTTTCACTTCTTTGTCCTTCTAGAGCCTGAAAGAAGACATGAAGCGTTTACTGAGATCGAGAAGTTTTTCATTTCCCTGCTACAAAATCCACATTGTTCAGCTTGGATAAATTCTCAATACCTTTCTCCAGAAAATAACCAGTTAAATGAAAGGGATAAAAAATATCATCTCATGTATGAGGTGGTTATGTTTTCCATGAACAAAATCACATTGGGGAAATGTCACTCTCCTCCTCCCACAAATTGTTCCACCTTTTATTTTTGGCATCTAGAACAGAAAATGTCTACAAATCTTGAAATCTTAAAAGAACCACCAAATGTAAGGAGTTATGAGGGAAATTTTTTTTTTTTTTTTTTTTTTTTGGAACTTCAAACTCAACTGATCAGAAGTGGTAAAACACTGCATATTTTTACCAAAGATGCTTCATTGCAGACTATGGTAAGGTAACTTTGACATCATATGGGATATTAAGCTCTCTGAAAGCTCTAAAATACATTTATGAATGTGATAGTTTGGACTGTATTTATTTACTAAAAATGTATTTCTATGAGTATTTTTTCAAAGGCATTGCCTTAAATAGCTAGGTTTATAAAGAACTACCAGCAGCATTTATCCAGTTCTTTCCTTCATTATTTAGAACACTTTCTACTGAACTAGTTAGGATTTAGCCCAACCCGTCATGTAGGAGAGTCATATAATGATCCCTTTATACTCATTAACTACCATTTTAATGAGCTATTACTACCTCGGGACCCAGAAGACCTCAGGGAGGTTGTAACATGCCACTACCTATATAGTAATTCACTGCTGAGTTAGTACATAGCCTCCTTGAAAGAATACAGGAATGCCCTCCATCGCTCTCCATAGTTCAGATGCCAGCATCAGCAAAATTTCTGCATGTAAGACACATCCCAGCCTAAAACCTAAAAAGCCGCTCAGTTAAACTCCAATAAGCTTAACAGATTACCACTGCTGTGGCCCACCACTTTGCTAAACCAGTCCTAACAAAATGAACTGAAAGCAGGAGCACTGTCAGGCCACTTCAGCTCACAGTTTGATGGCATAAAACACTGCAAATCTGATCAAGGGCCAGGGCAGGAGGCAGAGGACACTATCATACCAAAAGACAATTGGCAAAATCTGCCAGAATCTGTATGAGTCAAATTAGGCAGCCGATGTCCAAATGTACTTGGATTAAAAAATCAAGTTTAGCATTATGAACCATTAATCAGAATTCACACAATTATTTTATAAACAACTGAAAGCTAAATAATCTTAAAAATTAAGAATTACGTCCATATTTAAAAAGCCACATATATGCAATGACTTGTAATGGAACTGACTTGAAGGCATCCCTTCCCATTCATTAGCAATTTTGTATGGAAAACTGGTACAATGGTCTCTAAAAATGCTTATCTGACATTATTTCTAGTGAGAATGAGCCAAATAATCCTTAAGAAAGATAATTACCTCTCAAGATTTATGGCAGCTGTGGGCAGATACTGTTACACACAGTGGCACGCTGTTCCCTGAACTGCCCTCTATGTTTTTCAAATTAAAATGTTTTAACTGAACCACCCAGGCCCAAGTGAGGGGCAGAAAGATCATTTCCCTGCTTTTCATAAAGCCTTTTCCTGCAAGCACTTACTGCTCTTCCCTTCCAGTATTATACTGGAGGCATCTTTTGCATCAGGGAAGAAGGGGAATAATTCATGCTGATCCATAAATTGCCTGCACTCTTGGCCTGTAAGAGCTGAAAGAAGAGCAGAAGAAAGACTCTGCCCAGACCGGGAGACTCTCACGATGGGGCATTTCCCTGCAGAAGCAGCCCAGGCAGCAGCTGGGATGTGCTGAGCTTCTGCTCTCACAGCAATATGCACGGCAAGGCTGGAGCTGAACCAGATGCTGTGAAACTGAGACAAATCTAGAAGAGACAGAGGGCAGGTCTGTGCAAGGAAGAAGAGCTGAGAAGATAAAGCACGAAGGAAACATTTCTCCCAATCTACTTTAAGCGTTCTTCCGTTAGCTGAGTGCAACACCCAACAACCTCATCACTACAAAAGGCAACAAGTTTCAAACACATGTATGTGCCTGCTTCTCTCTTTGTACATAAAAATAAGTCAGCAAAAACAAGCCTGTTTTGATGAGAAGCTAAATAGCCCATCAGCACCATCAGAGGACTGAGAAAGGCACAATAACAGCTCCTGTCCAATACTGCCCCTGAAGTAATGAGTGAAATAGATTGGGAAATACTCCCTGCTCCTGAGACAAAAGTAAGTAAAGGGGCAAATGTAAGGCCAGTTTTTCAGCCACTGATATAAAAGGCAGCTGCCATCCACCCATAGAGGCCTATTCTCAAGTCTCAACAGCAGAACTGAAACTGGACAACTGAAGAAATCTCTTGCTTCCTCCATCCCCATTTTCATTTCCTCATCATCATAAGCAGAAGTAACAGATAAGTCTGGAAGCATTATCCAGCAGGACAGAGAGCAAGAGCCAACTGCAGGAACTACAAAGGTGGGTGAGCAGAGCTGATAGCAAGACAAACACTGCAAAAGGCAACACTACCAAAATAAAGAGGAAATGTAGGACTTTTTCTATGCCTGTGGAAAAGAAGAATCAGCAGCTGAGTGAGCAGCAATAAAAACTTGGCACAGATTACATCCCATTAACTATGCTACCAGAAGTCTTGTTTCAGACAACTGACTGCAGAAGATAGTGGCTATTACCCATTCATTTACCTGCCTCTCAACACGGGATTACAGGATTATCAGCATCAAAGATAACAGTGAAAGTTGGGAGATAAAACTGGTCCTACTACCTCCAGTAGAAACACTAGCAAATGTAGAATATTTCAAATGCCTAAGCTACAGGAAAAGTTTTGTGATCACAGGACTTAAAAGAAGCAAGGATAAATCCATATAACACGGGTTCTCTCCCAAATTTTCAAGTTATAAAGTCAAGATTAAAAGAAAGGTCAACATACAAGCACAAATATAATTAGTGGGTGACTTTTAACACAGGGGGAGAGAAAAGGACTGAGACTGCAAGTCCACAAGCTACTACATGGAAATAAACATTTTGTTACTGACAGTCCTGAGAGCTGCCAAAGCTGCATTTCCTTTGTCTCATAACCCCAGCCATGGAATCTAATCCATGGAGGATTTTTTCCCCATCAGATGCAATTTCTTCTTCTCATAACTTGTCTTTTGGTCAAGGAAGAAAACCCAAACACAAAACAGTGGTGGCAGAAAAGCTGCAAAACTATTTCTGAAAAAAATCAGTCATACTAAGTACCACTGGACAAAATAACAGAAATATTTACTGCAGGATGAAGAAACCAGGAAGCAGGAATAAAGGAAGAAGGAGACTAAAATTAATCTGTTTCCTCATCTAACTCCCATCTCCCAGCTAGTTCCAGCCTGAGCCAACTTAAGGCAGATGCCAGCAGTGGAAGCTGTATATCCTGTGGCAATATCAACAAAGAGCACACTTCTGACAAACAGACCAAAAGGATACAACTTGTTGGTCAAGTTCCTATTTTTGTTCTTTGAATTTTGTTCTTTTGTTCTGAGAAAGGGTGCAACTTTTTTTTAAAAGTAACAAGAGAAGGTATTATTAAAAAATAATGAGATTGCTAAAAGGTAAGAGATTAATTTGAGTTTAATTCAATCTAAAATATACATTTACAGCTTTAAAATTAGGGGATAACAGAAATATGATAAAGATGCTACATACATGCTTTACCTGTTCAGAATACATGAGTATTCTGAACAGGTAAAGCAGATTTGGGAAGAACCCAGTAGTTCCCTGAAAAGGAACTGTTGTCAAAATCTGTTGTCATTACTCCTGACACCCTGTCTTTATGCAACACAGATGACTGCCTACCCAGTGAGCAACTATTCAGGATTTTTCTCCATGCATTTTTTCATCTGTGGCCTCATCTGCTCTTAGCTGCTTGCTGCTCAAACACGTTTGGAAGCCGTGGTTATTTGTTTTGTAGCCCATCACGATGGCATCAGAGTTCATTGATATTATTCACCATTGTGGTATCTTAAGAGACAACTGTACAGCACTTGCCTTTTTTCGTATATTGTAAAATGAGGCACAGATTAGGGTAAAATCTTCAGTAATCTCTGGTGATAATTTTATCTCAGATATGATTTTTCCAAGTGCTCAGTATCAAACAACATTTCATACATTCAGGGCACAGACTTTAATCGACTTCAGCTGCAGCTGCAAACCCTCAGCATTTCTGCATATAAGCCCCTAGTATCTCAAATTATGCAACCAGAATTGCAGAGCACTCAAATCAATTAGTCACCACTTGGGAAAAGTTTCGTTTAAACGACTTGCCTAGCATCACACAGGAATTCTGTGGCAGAGAGAGGAACAGAATTCAATCCTCAAGGGCACTTTTCGTCTGACTAGCTTACCCATGAAACCATTTCCCCTATCCCCCCCCCGCAATCTTCTCCCCCACTCTCTACATACCCTCAACATCTACAGGTTAAACAGTTTTTACAGACAACAGTCTCTTTCAATACATAAGCCTGAAGCTGCACTGGGGCCAGATTTCTCCCTGAGCCTGAATAAGTAAAGACCCTGTAGAATATAATGTAGTGAATTAAAAATCATCACAATGAACAAGCACAAAGAAACCAAATTAAGATTTGAGACATTCTGAAAACTGACATTCCCTAATTTTAGAGTCTGCAGCTCTGGAAATTTATTACTACTCTTTTAAAAGTGATATTAAGGTACATGGCTGTTGTACAAAAAGATAGAAACAAGTAAATTCAGGAAGAAAAAAGAAATTTGCATAAGCAATGCAGACCTGCTTTATAATACTAACTCACAAGCAGTGCTTTTCCCCCCTCCTTTCAAATAAACCTCAGCTCTCTGAAGCATCATTTTGATTCTAACAGGCTCCACTAAACTGCAGAATCATCTGGCTAGTTATCAACCTGCCTATTTCAAATTACAAATCTTAACCCAAATATTATGGATTCTTCCTCGAAGCAATAAAAGTGTGATATTTCTGTGAGATAAGCAGTAGTGCTGGTGTCTACACAAAACTAAAAGCCAGCACTTGCTCTATCATTGGGGAAGGGCTGGGAGAAATCAGCAAACCAAGTGCCTCAATTAGGAGGGGAAGGAGACTGCTTGTATTTCAAGCAGATGAGCCCAGGTATAGAAGGACAGGTCTGAAACACAGCGTCCAGGCAACTGAGGATTCTCTTCCAGGAAAGTGTACTTTTTGTCTCCAAAGGCCCAGAAATATTTACCAAGCACTTTCTGCAAGGCTTATGTATTTTTATCACCTCAGACAAAGCAGCCCAAGCCTCAGCACCTTGCAAAATCTCTCAAGTACAATGGAAGTAATGAGATTCTAAAAGAAATGGCAGCCACATGAGAAAGTGGTTAAGTGTTTTAATTACTAATTCTGTTATGGTACAACAAAATTCTTCCTTAATAATGCAGGAGAACTTCCCTACATGAGAGGGTACTCCAGAATCACAAATGGAAATGTCTACTTTCAGACCACAAATTACTGCAACCATTTTTAAACTAAATTACTTAGAATATTGTTGAAATACACTTTGTGAGGCACATTTTCAGAAGTTATAAATAATCCTGAACTGTTTTGTTTATGTGAATGGCATTGTTAGCATTTATCAATACCAAAAATATTTGCAATACTTTAGTATCACTTCTATCTCATTTTATCATCACATTTAATGTAAAAAATTTGACTAAGAACTGAAAAGCTTTATATACCCTGGAAGACAAATTCCTCAAGCTGAATAAACATGACTAATCCAAGTCTCTCTTTAAAAAAAAAAAAAAAAAAAAAAAAGGGGGGGAGGGGGGACAAAAAAAAAACCACATGAGAATCTAAGTATTTGTGGTCATATTTTGAAACAATATTTCATGTATTTTATATTTGATGCAGTTTTCCTGCACTGTGTAAAAGAAAATATAGAACCAGACTACTCCCACACAGGGCAGTCAAAATTTACATGTAATTAAACAAACATTGTTTTAAACATTAAAATTCCAACTCTGCAAGTTTCCAGGAATCCTAGGACTCAAGCATGTATTTACATGGGAGTCAAATACAACTGCTGCCTAAATACTGGTGGAATTATGCTCTCAAACTGACAGGCACGCTAAACTTTTATTCAATCATATTATAGATCTCCAACTGCGCTGAAAATATCTATGAACTGAGAAATTACAGACAAAGATTTTGCTTTCTTTACCAAATGAGCCTCCAGGAATCTTTAACGGGGTCTGAAATTTAGGTGAATATCAATAAAGGACACACAAACAAAAAACTTACTGCTCACTACATTAATAAACTGCAGCACAATGAAATTCAAATTCTGAAAAGCTCTCATGGCAAAGTAAAACAAAAATATGAAGAGTTAATTCTATGAGCAATTTTAAGTTCCTCATCTTTATTCTGCTCTCACTAAACACCACAACTAATCATTATACAGATTTCTGTGATCAGTTTTATCAGCTTTTTTCCTATTATCATAATTATAATAAAGTAAAACAAAATTGTTTAGAAGATCTCCCCACAGAAGGAAACTTGTGATTATTCTCTACAGTAATTCAGCAATTTTAATTAGTGAATCTCCTCTATCACTATTAAGAACCAAAATGAACTCCCCAACAGTCTTCAGTTCTGGTAAGGCATTTTTAGTTATAAATGACAAAGCAAAGTACTGCAGACAGACAGGGAATTAATTCTTTGTTCAAAATACGCATTAGTAGTGAATACAGGAATATGCCAGGAAATTAACTCCATACATTGGTTGCTAATTTGTGCAATTTCATACCTATTCTAAGAACTGACTTGTTCCTTCTACCAAACAGGAAGTAACCGTTTGATATTTGTTCAGCACTCAAGGATAAATAAAAACGCCACCAACTTTTTTTTTTTTATTGCCATCAAAGAACCTCACAGTCTTAATGATAAAGTTAATATAAAGATATAACTAAGAGACAGTTGTAAAAATTATCCGAAGTGTTAGCACAGTAAAAGAAAAAAGCCAAAGGATTTTTAAAAGATCAATATGAATTTGCTGACTTTCACAGAGATGAAACCTAGAAATTGAAACCTTTACCAATCTGGAACTCTTTACCAGATAAGGAGAAATAAAAGTAGCACATTGCTTCTAGGGAATTGCTACTACTGCATTGATTAATATAGAAACTATTTAGTACAAACTAGTTACCCTTCAGGAAGCCTGAGAGTTGCATTATACTCACAAGCCTGTTTTTCCTCCTTTTATAAAATGTGATTTCTTGCACCCAAGATTTAACAATTGTAGGCAGGCATAAAACATACACCCCTGAAGAAATAAATTGCCCATCAGCTAGATAGACTTATCTCTAGGGTGAAAAAAAAACAAACCAGAATTTTCTAAAGTTACATTTGCAAAATTCTTGACAATCACCTAGAAGAATAAAATTTATTTTGCACAAATACATGTATTCTTCCCATATCTGATTTTTGGCAATTATGCTGTTCATCCCTGCAAGCAAAACACAGCAAGATTAACACTAGCTTCCTAAATCAAATTGATTTCATGTTCCAAATGCTGTGATAATTTTCTTTGTACCTTTCAAATTTCAAATTCCCCTAAACTGAACAGAAGCAGCTGGAAAAGCTTGCACTACCTTATTTAAAATTGTATCGCAGCACAGTAGCTAAGATTTTCCACTGACAATAAATGCAGCCAACTCATGTAAGGAAGTAAAATTTCATTGTTTTCTAACAAATCTTACTGAACACAGCACTGAGAAGAGACTCATTTCAATACTGTTTTATGCCCCATGATGAACTAATGCCATAGATGAAATGCTACAATCTCATAAGGGCATTTCCAGCATATGAGTCTGCACTGCCTAAAATGATCATTCTAAATACTGCACTATTTTCAACTCCACTTTCTAACCTTTTCTTTCTACCAACAGACAGAATTTGTGTTACATACTTATTTGGTAAACTAAACTTGAATTTTGCCCAATAAGTACTCTCTGGCTGTTGTTATATTAAACCAGCACAGCAATCCATCAATTAGACTAAGAGATGGCAGCTAATAGTAAAAATAATGTACTTAAATGCTTTTTAAAAATAAGAGTGCTTTTTAAAAATAAGAATGGCACCTGAAACTAAAGTAAATATTTGATAACTCTGGCAAATTTTCACTTATTTTCAACTGTGAGTTTATATAGTACTGCCTATTATAGAACTAAAATAATGCTGACACTGATTAAAATATTCAATAATTATGCAAACTCATAATTTGCTTTTTGACATTTGCTTTAATTAGTAACAGGCTGTACATTCAGAGAACTTAACAAACCAAGTTCTTTATTTAGTATCCAATTGAAAACGTAACTGCAAAATATTAGCTATGTGTATTTTAACAAACAAGTTCAATCAAGTTGCTTGCTATCATCTGCATGGATGTTTTTGATACTCATTCAAAACCACTTACATGTCAAAGACACTGCATGAAATTGAAACCTTTACTAATGCCAAGGTTTGACCCAGGATCCAAAATAAATCTGCATGTACAGACCCTTGTACCTACACAAAGCACCAATTACTTCAAATAAGGTTTTGTCTGTGCACTGGAGTCCACCCATGTGGAGCCAATTACTATAGCAGGGCCATTATATGGTTCATTTCCCCATACCAGCTTGGCAAGAGGTGTACATGGGTGTAGGAAGTGCAAAAGAACCTTCACTAATAAAGTGCCTCAAACACACATCCATGCGTTGTAATATTTAACATTACAGCAAACACTTCTTCACTGGGACTAAACCATGCAAAACAGTAAATATTGCAGGGTAGTTTCCAACTGGAACAGTATTTTTCAATGTTTTTTACGGTCACCAGTAAAATCCAACTATCTTTTTTTAAAAAGCTTGGATAATTATGCTGATCCTTAACCTGCATCACACATTTCTATCAATATCTGAGAATTCCTAAGAATGTTGAGAGGTTGTAGGATTTGAACAGAAGGTGTGAGAAAAATGTCAGAATTACATGCTCTTCGAGTAGTATGTTTATAAGAGTAGAAGCAATGATATTACTTATTGATTATGTCTGGTATCATTCCAGGTCTAAATGGGAAAGTTGTTGTTTGAAATAATTATTATAAATAGGAGCAAACCACTTGAGTATAAAAATCTCTCCCCCATTGGAAGTACTGAAGCTCCATCTAGAGGCTTTTCTTCCTCTACTGTCATTTGTGGTATATGTAATATCACCTAGAAATGTGAACAATATTAAATGTCAGAGGCTTCCTTTGTACCTCCTCTTTTGTTATTCATAATGGGTTCTTGCCCTGAACCTTTGCCTGGCAACACTAGCTCCTTCACTGCCATCAAGTGGTAAGAAACCAAAACTGAACTTAAAAATGTAAAATCTCAATAATCAAATTAAATTATCAGTACAAGAGGGAGATAATTAAAATTACTGAATACTGAAAGTCTTTATGGTTCTTTCCACTGAAGTCCTGGTATAGCTATTGCAGAGCACTACAATGCTTCACATGACAAATTCAGCAATGGTTTTGAGTCTCTTTTTGTAAGGTTCATTTTTACTTCAAATGGCACAGAATAAAATTCTGTATCCATAGTCCCCAACATTTATTTTTTTTTTAAAAGGCATCACAATTAAAGAATTTTAAAGCAATAGTATACGTAATGCTTAACAGTTTAAAAATATTTAATTTGGCAATTAGGAGGAATTCCATAACATAATTAGAAGGAACAGCGCAAACATCTCCTCAGACTTAGTGTTGCCTATTGGCAGTATCTCAAAAGAAAGGGTGAAACAGCAGCCCATCTCTTTGCAGTGTGTAATGCAGCAAGTATGCCGCTATGTCAGTCTCTCCCTTTGTGCTCCACAGCTGTAATCAACTGTGGACATTTGTTATGTCAGGAGAAGTCTTAATGCTCTACAATCACAAGTGACCTACTGGGAAACAAGCACACAACACACCAAAAAACCGGGAGGGTTTGACTAGATCAAATAAATAGGGAAAAAAAAAACTAACAAAGTAACAGCAGAATGAAGCCAGGCTGCGAGACCTGGATTGCTTCCATTTCAACCCCTCAGTGACTTATGGTTCTTCTATTCCCATGGTTGCCCATAACTCCCACATACAGTGCTCTGACTTACAGAAACCCCGCAAGGTCTCCGTCATGACCAGGAATGCCACTAAAATAAACCTCCTAGAGCACACATACAGTGAAACTGCATAAACTGCTTCTATCTGCTCTTCCATGCACACACAGTCTCATTTCACTATAGTTTCTTTTCAGCAGTTATTCCAGTGCAGTATTTTGTGCATGGCAGAAGATAAAGTGCAAAGACTTCTTAGTGTTGTCCTGTTTTCAGAACAGTGACCAGCACAGACAATGGAAATTGAGAATTCAACTTCTCTTACAGAAATTTAAGAATGGAAAAAGGAGTAGTTATCAGATTAAAATTAGCAGAAAAAAACCCACAGTTTCTATAGCAGAGATATTCTATGCCTTATCATTACTTCACTGGTGAAGAACTACTGAACAATTTCTACCAAATCCTGTGTCTAGCAGTCCACAGATTGAATCAGTTCTGGGTAAGTACCGGGTGGCCACTCATCTACTTCTGAGCAGAGCCAGCTCTCTGCTGAAAAGCAGGGTCACACAAAGCTGTCTGCTAAAACTTTGCCATTGGAAAAGCAACCTCCAGACAGCCAAACTTTCCAGCTAGAAGAGGTGAGTTTGAAAGACCTGACTTCTGCATTGCTTGTCCCTGGAACCCAGCCTGCTCATCCCAAGACACTTTGTTTCTAGACCAGCAATTTTCAAACACAGTAAAAAATCCTTCTTCAAAATAATAATTGATACAACACTTACATATTGAAACTGAGACCATATCAAGTATTTATTTGAGAATGACTTAAGAAAGCCAAAAATAATAAAATTATATATTGTGAAACTTCAGACAATTATTTCTTCTGCAATTTTGAGAAAGGAAGGACAGGACTGATATTGACAGGGAGAAATAAAAATGGATCTTCAGAAATGACATGAGTAAGAAGAGACCAAAAACTAAACAGAACAAGCAAAGACAAAAAAAAAAATAAATAAAAAAGCAGCACCACCAAAGTATGTGAGGATTAAAAAAAATTGGCAGGATTGAAAAAAAAAGGGAACATACAGGGGGACTTACTGTAACATGTAGCCTAAAGCCACATGCAGCTTTAATATCAAGGCAACACTAAGTGCCTGTTGCTTGGCAATTCATCTCCAGGTCCAACTGAAAAGCCAGAACCAATTTTAGACAGTCATTTTAGTTACAGAAAGCATAGGGATTAGACAAAGAGGGTGTTCCTGAAGTAATTGAAATGTAAGTTAACCAGGGTGCATGCAACCACTTTAGCTCCTGAGCTGAAAGAAAGGACTGAATTTATGATGAGCAGTGAAAGCCACAGTAAAATCTGATGGCAGCAGGAATACATTTAAAAACAAACAAACCAACCACACAATAAAGAGAAAAGATGACCTCTAAGATTAAGAGTAACAAACAGAAGACATTGGAGATTAAAAAAAACACCTTAGCTTTTCCTTCCAAACATAACAGCATGTAGTTCTGATTGTAGATCTCTCAGAAGGATGTATCGAATACACTGATAAGAAAAAGTAACTAGAGAAAGGGTGCTTTAAAAGTTACAGATAAACCCATATCATATCCCTGATTGACAATTCTAGTTAATGAGAGGACAAAAAAAGGAAAAGGAGTCAGAAGACAAAACACAGTATATACTCAAGCAGAGCAGAGAGGACTGGCAGACCATTCATTCTTTCAGCCTCTGAAAATGAGAGCAGAAAAAAATGGCACAAAAGCCATGGAAAGTGTCATCAAAGAAGAGAGAATAATTATTAGCTCCAGAACTGCATTGCAGAAGGTTCCTAAGACGTACTTACAACGCTGTAACACTACTTGAGCACAGCAGTTCTCAGCTGCGGCCACCAGGGACCTTGGCCACTGCCCTCATTAAAGAAACACACTCGGTGCTGTCTGGGTGAAAAACAAAGCTTCAAGCAAAGGACAAGAAACCATTTACGTAACTGCCTCGTTCTCCATCATTATTCTAGGACTGACAGTTTGAAGAAAGGGATTTCGTTTGGGGAGGGGGGGGAATCACCATGATGCCCAGTAAGCCAATGGCAGTGGGAATGGTAAACCCATTGCCAAATATAAATCTACAAGATTAAGCTATGGCAGGCAGGTCTAAACAGATCTGCTAGGAAGTTTAGAGAGAAATTAAGAGGCTATAAAAAAATAAGTAGAGATCATTCATTTTGAGTATTCATTTGCATCACTTCTGAGTAAAGAAAATAATGAGACATAGCTAAAACAAAATATGCAGGAAGTCTACAGGAAGCATCAGCTTCCTTTTTTGGGGCCACAGGTGTTTATTCTAGTAGTAGTTGGAAGGAAACCTGCTTTGCTCTCCTTTGTCAGGATGGGACTACCACTGGGACTCCAGAAGGAAGGCTATGGCATAGAAATTGAAGATCAACTCATCCAAAACACTGTCAGGACCAGCCTTCGTGAGAAAATAGGGTAGGCAGCTCAATCTACCCAGAAACCAAAGGACAGCATAATAAGCAAGATGCAACTTTATATGTCATCAATAGATCAGCAATGAATCTTTTGAAAATTGGCTCCTTTCCTTGGGCTACAATAGAAACTGTAGTGCGTTTTCCAGATTACTGATGATGGAAAAGAAACACAATTTTAGAACACTCATATCAGGGCACATGCCATAATTCTTGCTAAAGTCCCTAATTCAATATTTATCTTAAAACTTTAATACAGAAGACCTCAAGCCTGCTAGGCAATCAGCAGAAGTGACCACAAGAAACTTGTCTGGAGTAACCTGGTATCCAAGCACACGCTGGCTCACCAGATTCTTCTGCTCTCCTTCCTCTTGCCCGTGGGACTCAACAAAGTGCTATCCCACACAGTGCACCACTTGACTAAGCGATAGATTTTACACTGGTAAAACTGATCCGGAGCATTTTTTCACCTCTTGCAATGATGTTTTTCCTTAATCAAGTCATTACAAGACACACCCTTGAGAAAACAAGCCCTGTTTTCAAGGAGCCCACTACCAGTGTATGAATCTGTTACTATTGACCCACAATGGATCCCAGAGTGCAAGCACTCGGTTGAGAGTTGGAACAGCATTTTCTAGACTGAACAATTACCTCAAATACTCTTAGTATAGCTTAGCAAATAAATTAGTTAACATGTGAATTAATTCAGTCATACAAAAAAAACAAATCACAAAAAAACAAAATAAAAAACCCATACAAAAGCAAAACCACAACAACAAAAAACCAACCAAACAAAAAAAACACATTAAAAAAAAATCAAACCAAAAATACCCACCAAAAATCCACCAACCAACAAAACAATAATAACACCCCCCCAAACAGTAAATGGGGGGAAGGAAGAGATCTGTTAATTCTCACATTTCAAAACACACTGAATTTTTTTCATATTTTGATTGCTCAGATACTCTAAAAATAATATCCTTCAGGGAGTCTTTAATTTTTTCTTTTGACTATCACCTCAGGATTTATCCCATCTCATTTTAAGTGGCATACTGGTTTCACTATATAACAGGACAAAAGACCAGATTTTTACCATGGGAGTATAATTGTTATTTTCCAGCTTTGCCAACTTATACCAGATACCATCCTTTCAGGCATTCTTATCTTAATTCCTAAATCTATTAATAGATATTTTTTGTGCGTGAGTTTTTTTTATCCACCCACTCCCTGCCAGTGGAGAGTCCAAAAGGCACCTCTCTATTTGATCAAACTACCCTTTAAGAACAATCAAAATAATCATCTCACCAACTTGTCCAGTGAATCTGACACTTAGGTGAAGAATGGCAATGACTATGATATATGTACTCCTTTCAGGCTTGCAGCCAAACAGTCTGAGACTCCACAAGCAACCCTTGTTAAGCTGGGGGGGGTGGGTGTTGGGCTTTATGACAACAACAAGTTCTACAGTTGCATCTGGAATGGGAAATAGTTTGTATATTTGTCTTGGCTGAATTGCAAAATATTGAATACCTGATCAAGATACAATTCTATCTTGACTGAGAAATCAATTTCTGAAAGCAACCTAGCCCAGCACTGTCTTTCCTGGCCATAGTATCAATCCAATCACGTCTAACCAGCTGTCATGTAAGGCTCTCATATCTCATGACAGCAGACAGGATAACCAATACCCTGATAATAATGGGATACTGTTAATTCAATGACAGTGTCTTTGAGTTAATCTGTTAGAAAAGAGCAGAGAAGCTGCGGGAATGCATCTTACATATTCCAGAAGTGAGGAAACTCACGTTTTACAGCCTTCTGCTTCGTTTAAGTCAGAAATTTAAAAAGATATCATGCCCCTATTAACAGTTGTCTAAATACCAGTCGGGTTTTCTCTTAAAAATATATTTTTTATGTTAAAAATCTGAACTTCGAACAAGTCAAACACACGGAAGACATACGAAAATTATGCCTTAGAAAGAAAATACAGATATCCATATTCAGTGTTAAACAGTGTTTATATTCACAAATACATTTAGAAGAGAAGTCAACATTCTGCAATGCAAAATGGCAATCTATGCAAGGGCTCTTTTTAAACAGAAGGTGTCCCAATTTAATTTTTAGACTTCAGATATTACAAAATTAATTCAAGCAAATGTTTTGTTTGTAAAATAGGAAGTGTAGTGTCAAGATTTAAGTTCTTTATTGTTGGGTTATGATTTTTACTTCAAGGACATTTCTCTCCAACTCTTCATTTTTGTTGGACAATGTAGTATTACCTAAATATTTTGGATTTAAATACGGTCTACTCAAACATACATCTTCAGAGACTGACAGAATTAAACACCATGTTCTTACCAAAAAAATCAAGATGAAGGTAAGGCATATGCTGCAAACTAAATTGTGTTCAATTGCAATATATTGCAATTGCCATGATAAATTGGAGCCTTTAAGGGATGATCCCAGGTCCAACTGTTAAAGGAGCTCAAAATAGGAAATATTTATCACCAATACCTCTCCTATGAAGTTGTCCATCTGAACTCTGCACCCAGCACATTGTACCTACAGAGTTAAACTTCCCAGAAAACGCAGTCTGATTTAGTCTTTCATTACCCCACACTTTTTTCGTAGCTACTGCTTGTGTTCTCAAACTTGACTTGTCAGTGCATCACTTCAGAAGTGAAGGTGTTAGCAAAGAGCACAGCCCACCCTAAATTCACATCTTGATGATAGTCAAGGCACGTGCACAGCATAGAAGCAACGCAGGATTAGAGACAAGGTTCAATTACTTTAGACAGTACCTAGAAGTATGAGTTTATCATGTCTCTGAACAATAAACAGATCAACTTTATTCAGATGAAGAAGAAAATTACAGTTCTTTACAATAAAGAACTGTATTAAAACCTTGAAATTCAAAACATTTTATTCAGTGCAACTTTTACCTTTAATATATCAAATTAAAGTTCCTGTATTTTGAACAAGTTCTCTGCTGAAAAATTTATCTCAGCAAGTTTTTACCTTTTTAAAATTTCTAGAAGTGAAGACATTTCATAAAACCCTGTCATGCTTCTTCTCACAACGTTAGCATTCGACAGAAAACACAAAAATTGAAGTTTTCACTGTGATTTATAATTGGAATAATGCAATACCAAAATTTTGCTTAAACCAGTAGGAATGAGCAAAGACATAGCTTGTATGTGGTACCATCAAAATTAGAATAACTGGAGTAAAATAATCTCGTTTCCAAAAAATGACACCTGAGTACCTCATAGTAAGGACCCTGCTGCAGAATTAATAATTCTAGAGAACTACTATGATACAAAGGATCAACTCTGCTTGAGTCTTAACTCAAAGAATAATACAAACCAAAGCCCCCCATCTTACCTTCTGAAAAGAAAACTACTCTACAAAACAGTGTTAAGGCCAGTTACTAAAGCAGTGATCAGAAGCAGATGATTTATTCCTGAATTCTCTCCAGATATCTCAGTTTAAGGCACGAGTTCCTATGAAAATGTGCTTAATCATTCATGTGTAGCAGTTAATCAAACAGGAACACTGCGTAACAGCAGCTATTCTTCCCTCTCATGGTCAGTAACTACAAGAGCAACGTGGCAGATTTTTGTGCCAGTTCCATTAGATCTCACTGAACACACAGCTAAAAAAACCACATTGACTACTTCTTTCCAACATGTAGGATTTTCGTATTTGTCCAACCAAACTAGAGTGGCAATCTGTTTGGTTTTCAACCCCCTTTTATTTCTTTAAATGTAACCAAAACCAGGATGCTACAGACTGCCTGATGATGAAACTATGAAAAGCTTCATTCAGGAACAAAGCTACAGCTATACAATTTAATCATTTATTTAATTAATCTTCCCTGTTGAAGATGTTCAAGAGATTCCTAAACCAACACATTCTTTGCATTAGACTGGTCAAGAGAAGCTAATTCAGCCTGAAATAAATATACAGACGTACTAAAGAGACAAATTGGATGTTAAGAAGTCACCAGGATCATGGCTTTCACCTGAGACTGCAAAATGAAATTTATATACAAAGCTGCAGACTTGCAGGTGAGGAAAGTAACCCAGTATTGCAAAAATTTGCCACCAAGGACCTGGCAGCCTGCCACACACAGGTGAGGGGAAAAAAACCCAACCCAAACAGAAATGATCCTGGGAATTACAGACCAGAAAGTCTGTCATCCACCCTTAAGGCAGCAGGCGCTATAAAAATAAAGTCATTGCAGACAGGGATAAATGATGTCTATTGGAAAAAATTTTGCATAACTTCTGAAGAGAGAAAACCTGACCCATCAACCCAGCTGAGGCACTGGAGTGCATCAGTAAGGATAGAGAGGGGAGGTCCGGCAGACACAGTACAGTCTAATTTTGAAAAAGCTTTTGACAAGGTTCCACACCAAAGGCTATCAAAGAGACTAACTTGCCACAAGATGGGATGAAAGAGTCTTATAAATGGGAACTCTGTACTATGTAACTGAGAATGAAGGTAAGACAGCTATACCTAATATTTAAGTATAATACATAACTTATGTACAGAAGAGGTTCATTCTTTCACCACTGTAAGCTGCAAGAAACAACTGACTGGCTGATCCTCTCAATCTGTATTTTAACTATTGCTGAAATATTACTCTCAGAGACAATCCAACATGCAAATTCATTATTTTGTTTGGAATGTTGCTGGGTTAGCTTGTAGTGTGGAAAAGCTACTGAAACAGAAATAGAAACTACAAGCCACACAAGCTACAAGTTGACAGAAGAAATACTTTTTATTCAACAGATAGGTAGACTCAGGCTGGAAAAGAAGTTTATTTCAAATTTTTAATCAACTGCAAGAAATGCTTGACTTGCATAAGATTATTCATAATTCTTATTAGGAAATGGGAAGAGACTCTCAAATAGGATGAAATTTTACAGACTTTCTTCTATTGTAACATTGTGGCAGCCACTGTTAAGACATAACATAGTACAGCAATTAACAATATGACTGTAAACTGCCAAAAAGTTAACTGACATACAGCTCTTGTACTCTCCCATCACAGTATTTATATCCCATAGAAGAACAATAGAGGAATCACTATGAAATGGTGATTAATAGTATAAAAGCTAGCGTAAATCAGCTTGAAATTTAGTAAAAAAAAAAAAAAGAATCGATCAATCAGACTAAAGAAAAATAATTTGCAATATTTGCAGGAATAAGTAAAAACAACCATTGCTCCTTAAGGGAGAAGCTATTCACCCCACGTAAAGCTATTTCACAGATTTCTTGTGTCCTCATCAGCACTGAATGCTTCTTTTAAAAAACGAAAGTACTCTGGTGTTTAAGTCAGCAGATTTCAGAATTACAGTCCACGTGGCACAACTCCTCTAGTTCTTCCTTCTCTTTTCGGTTAGAAGAAGATTGCAGAGTGACTTTCTTCCAACAGCTCCTATGCATCTTCTGGTTTTCTCCATAAGTTTTCCAAACTAACACAGAGAAGGAAGAATTTCAGATCTATCAGAGACTGTTTATGAATTTTCTTCACTTATCCCACTGCTCATTTGACATCAAGAACAATTGGCAAGGCCTGCAAACCAGGTCGTTTAAGAAATCTGTACTTAAGCAATCCCTCATCTGAGAGCCCAGTAATACAAAATCCTGCTTTTAACTCTGTTATCGTTTGCACAGCTGTAACACACACCATGTGTACAACACATTGCCACGTACATAAAACTGTTTACAACATCCAAACAAAGTTGACAGACAAACAATACACAAAAGAAACCCAGAAACCTCAAATCTGCTCATAATTTTGGGAAAGCCTACAGTTTTATACTTAAGGGAAAAAAATAAAAAATGAGAGAAGCAAGTTTCTAATCTGCACAGCATCTAGCTAAGCAAAAGCCCAAACACTAGCAAGCAAATCAAAAGCAAAACTGCAGGTTTTCATATGTTGTGAGAATTTTGTTAGCCCACTAGGATGCTGTAGTAAACCAAAACATTTCAGATATTAAAATGAATAAAAGGAGGAAATCAATTTATATCAGACTCATTCTTAGAGATAAAAAAACCTTTGTTAGCACTTATACTCTCAGTTTTACTGACTCAGCTGCTCAACAGTACCACAGGCTCTTTGTTACCATCTCTGCTGAGAACACCAGAAGCACCAACCCAACTAAGGAACATTTTACATGCTGAATTTTCATTTTATTTCTTAATTTTTACACATACTAAAGTTAAAATAGCACCATAGATAACTGCAAACATCTCCCTTAAAGCTACATTTTTCTCTAGATCTGATCGGAAAACCATGTTAATCTTAATTGCAAAATTACTCTAGATGGAGTATAAAAGGTTTATCATTCAACAGAATAAAATTAAGGCTGCCTCTAAGGTTTCTCTTTAGACAGCTTTACAGACAAACATCTGACCGCAATTCGCAGCCATCGAGTAGCAAAAGGCCACCAGGAAGCTGTTTACGAAACTCCACATTACATCAGTTATGTCACTGACGCAGGCACACAAAGGAGAACTTCAGTAAAGGAACAAGCGTAAGACACACTTGTGTAAGCACCAGCACAGGTTACCTACCCTTCCTCATCCAGAACTAGGACACTCCCTTCAATGAATTAAAGGTCAAACACAGAACTTCCGGGGGGGGGAATAATAGCCCATTTTTTTTCTGCAATTTGAAAACCAAGCTATTAGGGACACATCCCGAAAGGATTAGTGAAGAAAGAAGTATAAAGAGCTGAAATATTATTACTGCTGCAGACAGGGAAAAAAAAACCCACAACAATTCAAGACCACTTGTTTTATCCTTTTCACTGCACTTTGCATATTGTTAGTTCCCTTGGGTTCCCAAATATAGTCGTTTCCTATTCCTGTATGTCCTTCTACACAGCAAGAAAGAATATAACCTGAAAGAAATCAGGAAAGTGTTATATGAATGAATTGTCAGAAAGTTAAGAGTAAATGTCTTTAAAACTACTTAAATTGGTAGATTCTGGAACACTTTTGTGTCTTTAAGAAAGGAGACAACAATTAGAGCAAGAAAAACCCTTGCATTTTCTTGGACAACTTCCAAGCAGAAATTTAATAGGCAACAATACAGAAAACCCATTTTTATGGAAAATGCAAGCTTTACATGTCTAGATGTTTCAATCATTTTTATATGCAACAAAAACATCAGGGCAGGACACTTACAGAACAGAATACATTATCTATCAGCAGTTTACCTGGAAGTTCAAAACCACACAAAACCCCATATCCTGCACCATCCTCAGTTACAGATTAAGCAGTTATCATTTACGCTTCTCTATGGTACACCACTGAATTAAATTGTGAGCAATTAAACTACTCCACAGTTAGGAAAAACTTTGTTCTACAGAATGCAAGTGAATAATTGCAATGATGGCTTCACATGATTTTAATAATTTGGATTTTTTAGGAAAAGTAGAGTTTCCAGAACTGCTGGAAATCTCAGTTCCATGTATAACTTACACGTAGCAGACTCAGACAGAAGGTTTTAAACTCTGGAGGGATGTAAAATTGTGTCACAATAGCATACTGAGAAAAAACACACAATTACTTTTAGGGAATGAACTGAGATTACAGCTAAAGCCACTAGAAACAAAACTGGATTTTCTAATGTTATTTTTGTTTGAACTGGTGCAATGGACTATTACCGCCTCGAATTTGACAGTATATTTATGGGTTTAAAAGAAATGCAGTTTTAGGAGTTACCAAGATCCCTCACTCTCCAAATAAAAGTCTGCTACTGCTATCATCTAATTGTGTATTAAATAAGTGAATTATTTTTGAAAATTTGGAGCAAGAAAATTGAAACATATTTCATCTTTCCAACTGAGAACTCTGATCTTGCAATTGACAGTGCATTAAAATCTAATGCCTTCCAGATTAGATCTCCTTAACACATATTTTGAACAAGATGCAGAAAGCAATATCCCAACAGGTTGAGGCCATTAGACATGATGTTCAATCACCAGCAAAACAACTCTGCTCCCTCAAAAATTAGTAACTGAGACACAAAGTTGCTACATGGCTCCAAGTCATTTCACTTTTGAAGGTTATTGTGAATATCCTATTTGTCATGCAAGACAAAATAATCTTACAAAACAAAGCAAGAATAGCCTACAGCTTGTAGTTTTGTCACAATCATCTGAAGAAGTGATATTAGAATTGCATGTGTGTGAAACTCTGTCTCACCAGATCAAATACTTCCAAAGCTTGGAAGACTGAAGCACTATCACCAACCTAGATTTTCACTAAAACATTTGCAGATGATGCACACTCCATGATTTTAGTAACACTGCACCCACATACATTAACCTTAAAAAGCACCAGGAAGGAGAACAGTCTGAAGTGTTAGAAGAGCAACCAAAATATGTCTATGGAGTGCGATCCAGCTTGTCACTGGAAAGAACAAACAAACTGCTGAGTTTCTGGGCTATCCCTCCTTATTTTCCCTTCCTTGCCTACCAGGGAAGACAGAGCTGTATGGGTACATGAAGTCTGTTCTTGATGAGGACTTGAGAGTATTCCTTTAACAGATACAGCTCTCCTTCACATGCTTCTTCCCACTTGAGGGGACTACTTTGTGTACTCGAAGTTCCCCAGAAGAAAAATAATTTTATCTGGAGTTTTTTCTGGACAATAACCCACTCAAAGCCAGAACTACAAAAGTGCGGGATGATACAACACTAAGAACTTAAGAGATTGCCATTCTTTTGAAAAACAGGTTACCAAATCTATGTCCAAGAACTTTACTTACATAACATATGAATTCACAACTTTGGAACTGCAGTGATGTATGTCATGTCATCAATCAACGCACTTGCATAAAACAAACGACGCAAACCCTATCACTGAGAATTTTCTTCACTCTCCAGTAATGTTTCTTAATACCATAAAAGCCACACCATTTGCTGTGATGTTCATTTCTAGTAAGGTTCTTACAGGGCAATGCCAAGAGGTAAAATTCAATGTCACCCATTTTACTAAAAACTACTAAAAACTATAGTGTTCTTAGTGCATTTATCTCTTTTTTTCAGTGCAGACCAGGAGTGCACATGCAAAGCAAACTTCATCATTGTACCCACTGTCTGTATATCATGAATCAGTCCTAGAGTAGATGAAAAGGATCCTTTTGGGATAGAACTGAACTGTAAAATGTGAAACCAGGAGCACAAACACAACGCTTCAACACAAACAGGCATTGAGTCCAGGTATCCAGCCTGGAATAAGTTCAACAACAACAAAAAATCCCTGAAATGCAAACATTATGGACAGCAGTTCCTCAGCATCAGACACTGAATTCTACAGGCACAACCCCATCAGATCCTGCTACTTGACACAGTAGCTCCTCTGTTCTTATGTTCTTGAAAGAAGCTTATTAGCCCAATACATCAAGCTCATCTAGAGAGGTTGTGGCTTCCCATAGCCTAAGAAATCCAACTCCTTGGTTTTCTTGCCTTGCATTTTCTTGGAGTTACTAACATACCAACATCTCACAGGCTGTCAGACCAAAATCAGGTTCTGTACACACAGTTAAGACTTTGTGCTGCAGCATCATCTAACAAATGCATCGTCTTGCAACGACAGGGATACAACACTTAGTTCTTAACAGTAAAGCCACACAAACAGATTAGAGCCTCCTTCAAAGTAAATATCATGCCACACGGAAAGCATTAGCCAATACTGAAGAAAATACCTCTCTCAATATTTTTCAGGGGTTATATATTTATTCACAGTGTTGGCCAGCAAGTCCCACTCATGTTAATTCTCTCTCAGGAATCTGAGGTTTCAGGGTCTCTTTTACTGCCTCAAAGGTACTCAGAGAAACTTTGTGTTTGCTTCCATACACTGCACAGGCCTAGCAGAACTTTCAATATCCATCTGATTACCAGTGGAAGCCAAAGCCTTATTTGAACATTCCTTGGTCTTAACTAACACATGACATACTGTTCCATGCAGGTCAATTCCAGCCACACAACTCATGCTGTTTCATTTCAACACATCTTCACAAACCACATTTCCTAATAATTTCTTGATCAGATCCCTCGTATCCAAGAATTGTACCACGAAGTTTCAAAAGACATTCAGAGGCCTGTAGTGCCTTCCTTGCTGCAAGCAAAAATGACTGGAGGAGCAGGTCATTCCCTTGAAGCCATATTAACAAGTTATATTCAAAAGCATATTTGGGGACAGAGATTCACAGATTCAACTGAAGCCAAGTTGATTCATCCAGAGAGTATCACATTTATGCAGGTATCAGCTACTGAAAGCTGTAAAAGACGATCACATTAACTTGTCCAGTTTCTTTGTCCACTATACAAGATGGTAGCTCCTCGGATCTTCCTAGAATTTTTCCAAGAAATTGACATCAGATTTCTATGTTCTCATTCTCAAGTAACAGGGTCATCATATTACTGAGTCTGCATAGCCTCTGGTTTAAATGTGCTGCTTCAACTGAGTTTTTAGATGAGTACTATTTGGTCGTGATCCCCTTGTCAGTTCAAAATTGGCTATATTGAAGTGATTACTGAAATGATTATTACATCTGATCTGTCAAGAGTTTATGATTCTATTTTCTTCAGTAACCACCTGAAGAAAAGCACCTTTTTCTCAAGCCAAAAGTTATATCTTCCCATTCTGCTAGGTCAAACTTCTTGAGAACAGTAATGTTTTAAATGAGCCATTTCATTTAATCATATAATCAATTTAAGAACCAGCAAAGAAAGGGAAGGTAGAGCAATTCCCACATCATTCAGAACAGCAGTAGTAAAATAACAATGCAAGACTTTTTCTTATGCTGCTATGTTACTATTAGGCCTGATGGAAAAAAAAATAGATTGTGTCCTTGTGCAAAAATCAGATACTTCTTAATCTAGGTGCTCAGCCCTAACACCTGTGCGTCGGACAAGATGGGCCCTTCCAACCTCAACCATTCTGTGAGCATTTGTAGATTCCTCAGCCAACCCCTCCTTGAAGTCACCACTACAGTCAGTTATTTGACAGCCAAGATTCTTACCACAATCTTACTCTTCCTTTGTCATTCTACATTCACAATCACAGCAAAAATCACTTCCATTACATCATCCTCTATCTCTGCCATTGATCTCAGAAAATACTGCAGCAGCTCCAGCCTAACACCCTAGCAGAGCTGGATGAGTTCCCTGCCATGCCAGGAGACTTTCATAAGGCCCTAAAAATGACGAAACATAAACCCCAAGCTGTTGCAGCCATAGAGCAGAAACAAAACCAAAAAATCATAATTTCTCTCCAATCTGAGTGAAAAATCCATCAGCCAGAGGCTTCATCAAAGCAAGCTTGAGAGCTACAGGACTTCCCACAATGCCTTTTGCACCTTGTCAATTGAGGTCAACATCAGCTTCTGACATTGTGTACGAGTTCAACAAGCAGTCAGTGCCACAATTCTCCCATCAAAACCTAAGCTGCTTTAATGCCTTAAGGAAGCATTGAGTCATTCCCTATATTTTTTCAAAACACAAGATGACATGTTTAGAAAAAAATCTGGCAGCCCTGCGATACTGCTGCTAACAAACACAGTTGAGCATCCCTGTTTCAGATGTAGAAGTTACATCCTGCATAAAGGAGAAGCACTCCCTCTCCCCAGAAGTCCATGCAGGGAGAAGGAATTATAGGACATGATACAAGGGAATGAAATAGGAATGGATGGGGGATGGGACAAGCAAGCTTTGATGAATGGAAGATAATTACAGTCCAAAGGCATGGCCACAAAGGCTACTGTCACACACACTGTCTCTCTTGTACTAAAATGCCAAGAAAACCACCTAAGCACAGGGAATGAAATCATTCACACTAAAACTACAAAAAGTGCATTCTAGTTAAAAGCATTCCTGCTGAAACAATAATGACACACAAAACAATCAATAAGCTCTATTAAACCATAATATTAATAAACAGCAGAAAACCTGAAGACACATGCAAACAGCACATTGAAACATTATGGTTTAAAGGCTGCTTTGTGTAAAGACATGTAAAAAGATACAGCACACCTGAGATTCGTGTACTTCCCTCAGCCCCATCACAAGACCAGTTACCCTTCTCATACAGTAACTCAATCAGCTGCAGCTGCCTAGAGAGTCACTACAAATTAAAATCCCGCTCCACAATCTTGTTAGAAGTTTCAAGTATAGCTGGAAAAGCAAGCAGCAGGAACAAGGACAGAGTGTGAAAGAACCTCTATGCCTACATAGCATCTTCCAATGGTTACAAATTCCTATTGAAGCTCAGCTTCAGCACTGTGCACTGCACTACCGCACTCACAGGTCTATTCCACTGCATGTGCAAAGCATCCAATGATACGTACACTTCCAGGCTGTAATGACATTATGAGTGACTGCTGTACACTTTTAACAAACAAAACTTTATTTCATCTCTGTTGGACTTCCACCACCTTTTCTCTTGCTTGCACTTTACAAGTGATATAAATTCTCCTTTATGATTAGGAGTAGAAGTGTGAACTAGCAGAATATTTGCTTGCTAAAATTAATATATTTTGCTAAACATACAGCACAAGATACAGATCTGGCCCTAGAAAACAGGACTGTGGAAGATGTTAACAAAGAGTTGCATACCAGATTTGAACATCAATAACTGGAACACATAAAGTTTTGGGTCCCTACATTATCTAACACTAAAACTGTCTTTGAGAAATTAACACCTAGATTTTTACGCTCATGAAAGCGAAACTTGGGTAGCAGCGTTTGCTGTGCTATATATGGTATTCCGTAGTATTTAACACCAGTGCTTAAGAAAGAGTAAAGGAAAGAGATGAAACCGAGTCAGGATCCCTCAACTATCATTAACAACCACAGCCAGTAGTTTCCAAAATCGGACCCTTAGATAGTGCAGACACCTTCCCTCTCTTTGTAGACACTGCCTTAATGAAATGCACCTGAAAATACAGCCATTATTCTCAAAAAATACAAGAACTATATCAGAATAAACTTCAAGATTGTCAGGGAAGGAATTCAAATAGTAGGATCACTCACCATAATGTAGCACTGAAGAGAATATACCAGGGGTACAGAATGTACTAGGAGACAATGAACAAGATGTCTTTTGGGGACTCTGGGTGAAGTAACAGATTACAGAAAACTGTATATTTCATTACTGAGAGGAACACTGACTGGAAGAAAGAGTCAAAAAATTGTTAAGATGCAGGAAGAGATATTAAGCAAGGTCACACAATGAGACCTTCTAGAGAGAAGGAAAGGCATCATGCAGGAGCTAGGACAAGTGATATAAGTAAAACATGTCAGGTGTCAGCAGAACTAGCAAGTGAATCTAAAATATTCACAAGGACCACAGGATAAAAGTGTTTCTAACAGAAGTTCCTGTATTGATTATACTGACATGAAAATTAACCGAAGGTGTGTAATAATAGTTTAAGATAATCTCAGGTATTACTTATCAAAGAGGTGAAAACCATGCATGAATAATCAAGATACATGGCAAGTAAATAAATGTAACAATCTCGAAGCCACTACCACAGCAAAGGGTCACAGTCTACCACACGGCACCCGTGAGAGAAAACATGAGCCACACCACCTGGTAATGCACAATCTGAAGAAGATAACAGCTATACAGAATAAGGGAAAAGTGAAAAACAGCCACACTGACGATACGTATGGGAAGTGGAAGAAGCCCAGAAGCTACTGTCTGTAGATGCATCTGTCTGTAGATGCATTTGGAGAAAAAGAGATACACTCAGAAGAGCAACAGGCAGTAGAACACACAAAGGTACAGCTAGAGAGGGAGCGCTGATTTATGGTGGGGCCCGAAGGATAAGGAACAGAGCAGGACCTAAAGGAGAGCAGAGCCCCCGCGGTGGGAGGGAAGAGGCTGGGAAGGGAATGAAGCGCTGACCCGAGCCTCGGTAGCCAGGGCTGGGGGCCCTGGGCAGGGCGCGGGTGACAGCGCCAGGCGAGGGGCCGGTGCCGTGCCCGGGGCTCGAGGGGAGCCGGGCGGCCGTGCCGGGGATGGGGGTGGCGGGACCCGCGGAACGGGCCAGGGCAGGGGGCGGCGGGCTTGCTCCCTCGCTCACCTGCTGAACCCCCAGGAAGTCGTAGAAGTTCCGCGGCACCTCTTCCACCAGGTCGAAGAGCTCCAGGTCGCCGCTGTCCCAGGCGCGGGCGCGGGGCGCCAGCAGCGTCAGCAGCGCCAGGAGCGGCAGCAGGCGCGGCGCGGGCGGCGGGCGGGCCATGATGCCGCCGGCGGTGTCGGTACCGCAGCAGGGATTGCCCGGGACGCTCCGCGCAGGCCGCGCTCGCCGCGGCGGCCGCTCCGCACTGAGAGCACAGCCAGGCCCGGCCCGGCCCCGGCAGCGGCGGCGCTGGGGGGGGCGGGGAGGGCGCTCCCCGCGCGGCCAATCGCCGCCTCCGCCGCCCGTGACGTCACGCAGCCCGGCAACCGCCGGCGCTCGCGCAGTGGAGGGGCCGCGGGGGCAGGGGGAAGAGCGCCCCGGGCGCGAGCACTGTGCGCGCGGACGTCCCGCCTTCCCCCGCGCGCCGGCCCTTTCTCCCCCCGGCGCCCTTCCCGCCGGGAGAGCCTGAGGGGAGTGTCGGGAGAGCCGGCAGGGAGCGGGAGAGCCTGTGGGGAATGTCGGGAGAGCCGTCAGGGAGCGGGAGAGCCTGTGGGGAATGTCGGGAGAGCCGGCAGGGAGCGGGAGAGCCTGTGGGGAATGTCGGGAGAGCCGGCAGGGAGCGGGAGAGGCGGCTCGGCCCGGTGCCCGCTGCGGGCGGAGAGCGCCGGGCACCGAGCGGCGCCCGGGGAACCTCAGTGCCCGTGGGGCGGCGGGGACCCCGCGCTCCAAATCATGTCTCGATTTTCTGTCCTTCATTAACTCCTGATTATTGTAACCTGTTCTTCCCTAAAATCGCTCCAGCGTATTGTCGGTATCAACCTGCATTTTTCACTTGGTTTTCCCCAGACCTTTCGTTCTTTCCTCGCTTAAATTAGTATGAAATGTTTAACGTTGATCGTCAGATGAGAAATTAGATGGGAACTTAATGGATGAACAGTACAAATTACCGGCATTAAATCACTTTTCTCTGGCACAGTCAGACTCTGTGTTGTCTCTCTCTTAGCTAGGCCTGGTTAGTAACTCACTATGGGAATCTTCTCTCCGGGAAAGGATAGATCAACTCATCCCAAAAATGTCCATGAACTAAATCGAGTTCAGAAAGTAGTTTTTGCAATTAAAAAAAATAAAATCCCAGATGGCAATCTTATCAGCACCTGAATTCACCCAAGAGGAGCTGGGCACCATTTGCAGAATCACTGTACAGTAGAGCACTGCCTTGGATACTCCATGGGAATAGCAAGATGTGGCTTTGAAATACACTGATTAATTCAGATTAAGGACTTGAACCAACATAACCATTAACAATTTTCCAACTCATAAAGTATAGAGTAGTCTTAGGTATTCTCTTCTATTGAAACTGTTCCCTTTTGTATAAACTATTTAAATATTAATTAGATTGATATTTAAACTCATGTTTTCATATCCCATATGCATGTCCACTGGGCTTTTAGGATCACAATTCTGCCTCCGGCTCTGCTTTCTGAAAAGACACCTAAACCCATTTGCCAGGAAATTATTATTTAGCCAACAGTGTCTTATGTAGACCCCTTTTAATTCACCCTTCTTAAAAAGGAGCACTTAAGTGTTAATTCTGATCATCTTAAAAAATGTTCCTCCCACTTGATCATAAGGCCAAAATAATAATCCTTTTCTAGAGAATGACAGAGTACAAAGAAAGTCATGGGCTAGTTAATTTATCATCTGCTTTGTTTGGCTGTAGTAATTGAACCTGCTATAGATGAGTTTCTTCCCACATCCTTATTTCTTAATCTGTTCTGTTTTGCACACCAGTATCCAGAGCATAAATTAGTTGACCCGTATATTTACATTCTCCTTGCATTCAAGCCTCAGGGTTTATTCCAGAAAAATACCAGCTTTGGATTCAAACAGTTACCTAGTCATTAGGTTGTAGAACAAAGTTTAAAGATGCAAAGTACCCTCAGAAACCAGGTGCATATGAAGAGTTCAATAAAGCAGTGGTATTTTAAACCAGGTGAAAGAATTTTTAAAATGTGAGAGTAACCCTACCTTCATTCTCCTTAATAAATATTTCCAAATTCTCCTTTCCTTCTGACTAATTCTGTATTTTCCATACCTACTTCCTCTTGTCTCATTATCTTTTAAGCCTCTTTAGTTCAGCTAATCTAATTCAAAGATCAACCTTGAAGAGAAGCATTTTTTACCTTGATCTTATTTTTCACCATTTGGAATTTGTTATGAAAAATGACCCCTTTCAAAATCCACCTCTGGCTGCTCTTGCTGAAACTGTTAAAATAGCCTTCAAAAAACCTGATAAAGGCAGGGCACCTATTCCATTCCACTGAGATTAGGAACAACTGTCCTAACACTGATCCACCAATTGCAGGTGGCTTGTGGCATCAATCCATCTGAGAGCACAGCAGATGATAGCCATTTTGAATGAAATTCCTCAGAATTCTTACGATAAATTATGGTCTCTTTCAGTCAAGAGGAATGTGAATTTAGAAAGAATAATAGGAGAAAAAAAATGCAATAGTGATAATGGGATTATGATTATTTAAAATACATATTTAAGATATTTCTTACATTTAAGTAAGCATAGTTAAATTATCCCAACTGGTTTTAACAAGGGGAGAAATTTAAATACTCATTTTTGTTCCGCTCCTTAAATCCTTAGAAGGCCTAACACTGCATGGAACATTTCTAAAAAGGATTTTTTTAAATTTCTACACTATGAAATTAGTTTAAATGTTTCCACTAGAATTGTTCTGTATTCCAAGCATAAATACTGAAATTTTGGGAAGAAAATGCTAAAAATGCTATTAAAAAGCTGTAAGCACCACCGTAATAGTGGCATATTATTATCTTTCCATTCTTCTGTTTTCTTCTTCTTGAGGGTGAGTCATTCCCCCTTCCCCAACACTTCAATTAATCCAAGTTACACTAGGCTTCCCCAACATAACATAGTTAAATTATAAGTCAGTTCTCTCTCCTGGCTTCAGAGAAAGACTTAAAATATAAACCAAACATAATCAAATTCAGCAATGCTTGGCTTTGCTATGAGCCTGCAACAATACACATGAGAAATTCCAGTGACAAGTGCAATGGCTGGTGAGTTGGGTGACCAGTGAGGACGATTTAAATCTCAGTTCCGCGAACTCTGACACAAAGGTAGAGGGGGAGGTAGAGGATTACATGTGGCTTTTTCATCACTGTCTAAAACTACTCCTGTTGGGAGGTATTAGCATTTTTTTTTCTGTGGCTCACACATGACATTTAAATGGCTAGAGCATCAGAGAAATGTTTTAAATCCTGTATATAGTCTCTGCAGCTGGGACAGCTCCTTTAATTTAAGAATATGAAGAGCTATGAAGGCGAGGATGGCATTTCCTGTGTCCCAAGTTTTTCTGCACATGCAGGCAGGTGTCACTGAAATCAGGTCCACTTGGCCACGCAGCTCTGCTTTACAAACCATAAGGGAAAGAAGCGTATACAGAAATAATTTGTTTAAATAAATCTCTGTTCTGATGCTAATTGACAGTAGCACCCAAGGCCCGAGGCATGAACCAGTTATTATTAGCGTTTTTAACAGCACTGAAAGACCAACATGCTTCATAAGCCCAGCAGGATTCACACGATCATATTCTGAATAGCTAAACAGCCTGCGATTTCAGTGTCTCAAATGAATAGCAGACGTCTAGGGGAAAGAGCTTATTAAGGGACTACCCCTTTTCTTCCAAAAGATAAAGCCTTATCTCCATCAATTCAAGAAGCCTGACTGCTCTGCAGTCTATTCCAGTTTTCTGTTCGGGCAGTTTAGTGTAGGTGCTCGGCATGGGTTTGTACAGTAACAGTAGTTCTCTCTGCTAACAAAGCTGGCTTAAGAGTTTCCTGCGCCCTCCCCCCAGCCCAGGCGTTCGTTCCTACCTCTGAGCCACTGTTCCCTGCCTCCTCAGCTGTGCTAATTCGACTCTTTGTGGGCCACATTATAAATCAAATTACTGAAATGATCCAGGTTGCGGGGTTTTTGTTTTGGTTTTGGGTTTTTTTTGTTTGTTTGTGGGGTTTTTTGTTGTTGGGTTTGTTTTTTTTTTTTTTTTAAAGGCTTCTTGCGCGCAAAGATGTACACAGAAAAAGTCGGATGTGTTTCACTGATCCAAGTTACATCACAACCCACAAGCAGCTGCGCTCGCACAATCCAGGGGACAGCGGACCCCGATGAGGGAGCAAAGAACGAGAGGGCAGAGCAGGCAGGAAACTGGCCGATTTAAACTGGCTTTTCCACTGGAAAAAAAACCCACCCTTTGTATAACTACAGGCGGGGAGCTGAAGGAAAGCTGCTTCCCAAGCAGTGCGAAGCTGAGCGGAGCGGAGGGAGGAATTGTTTCGCAGCTGGCAGGAACGTTTGGACTCGCACCGGAAGAGAAGGTTCTGCCAAAGCGGCGAGGAAGCAGTAACCTGGCTCCGAGCAGTCCCTGTCTCGATAGGCAAGTGGTCCGGTTATTGCCTTTTTAAGGAATTTTTTCCAAAGTCAGATCATCTTGAAAATGCAGTTTAGCGTTTAGCCACGCAAACAGACGAGTGGAGCGGAGATCGGGGGAAGGTAACATCCAGCGTCGCAATTGGAAAAGAAGGGGGGCAGGACCACTTTATAGCGACCCTGCCCACTGCAAGATTTGTAAGGAATATGCCGTTTGTGTAGATCAGCTCTTACCTTAGGCCAGACATAAGTCAAAGTAATGTGAAAGAAATGGGGAAATGGAAAATGAAGCTAAAGCAACAGAGCTAAAAACAGAAAGCTATTACAGTCCATCAGACATGAAAGAATATTATTTAGGAAACAGCTCATTCGTGCCTGGTCTGGGCAGCTCAGTCATCTCTTTTAGCTACATTACTCCTTTTTTTCCCTCCCTTTTTTTCATGTGACACCATTAGTGCCAAAATCCAAACAATCCCTGGCTGCTGAGCATGTCGTACCCTTGTTGCTGTTTTCCAAACTGAAAAACTACCTGAAGCCACATGTTACTATCATACAAGATGACTCACAGACTGTGGCATAGGAAAAGAGGGTTCATTTTAAGAATATCAGCCATATCCTAATAGTATAAAGCCAGCATATGAAAGCCTTGATCATTATAAATGGTCTTTTTCCGGCATAAATGTATAATGTTTTGCTACGTGGCATGACAATAGACTGTCATTAAATTTCAATATGTATCCTGAAGAACATCAACATGGGGAGGCACTGTCTCAGGCAGACATTTTGGAGGCACAAGAATTGAAAGACAAAACAAAATCAGTGATTAGAAGGCTTATGCCATCTTTTTAAACAACGTGTTCTCAACACCTTTCAAAATAATTTGTGCTTTAAATTGCAAGTGGATGATTTCCAATGTCAGTTTTGTTATTACTATTCCGAGAATGACATCCTGGTAGTCTATTCACATATGGAGCACACACAAGCTGAAGACCTCTAGACAACTTTTAGAAATATGTACAGCTCTTTTAAAATTTTTGGCCAGGGAACGTTGCTGTTCAGATGAGTATAATTCCCATAGGCCATTTCCAGTAAGAACATTGGAAATCAGGGGTTCTCAAGACTACACTACATTCTCAACATTTGTGTTAACTCTCCCAAAAAAGAAGAAAAGTAAGAAACATGATTTTGAAATCTTGAAGGTCTCATACAGTGTTCAAATTACTTTTGTTCTATTCTGCAATGACTGTCAAAGATTGATGGAGCTTGCTCATAATAGGATTTTTTCTAATTACATTTGATGCATTAAGGGTTGCTTAGCAGTTTATTATTACTTATATTCCATGAAGCAATTAGTGTTTCTTTTTCATTTCAGGTAAATTTTCCTAAAAATGTTTTGTAATATTTTTCAAAATTAATTCACCACCAGGGGGCAAAGAACTATTTCTCCAGAGGGAACATTTTATATCAGTTTCATAGATGCATGACCCTTCCAAGGGCCTTTTCTACTTCACAGTAATTGCAGATGTGATTAAAAACAAAAAGTCTGCAGACCTAAAAATACACCAGAGGGATATCTTTACCATTTTTTTCCAACTGACTGCTCTAACATTAAGACAATAGTTGGGAGAGAGAGCAAGCTGGAGGACCATAAAGAGGTGGTACAAGATGGCTGTGATGTGAGAGCTGCTTCGGTCCTCTGTGCCCGTGTGTTCTGTGCCTCTGTCAGTCCCACGCTGTGCTGTGTATGGTACAGAAAAAATGAGAACCACCTATGCACTAAACCAGGTAACAATAGCAACTCAACATTGCAACCAGCATTCTAACACTTACCACAGAATCACAGAATCATTCTATTTCAGCTGATTTTAATTCTCTGCACAATGCTGTCAGTGCTGTTTTGTTCCTGCTTGGTCTCTCCTTCTATTTGTTGCTTTGCCACAGAGGAGCTGATGTTAGGAATAATTTAAAAAAGAATTTGATTTTGCAAATGAAAAGAACAAGTTTAAATATCACCAGAGAATTTGCTATTGTTATGAAGATCATGCAATTCCATTTGTTAGTATGTAACATTCATCTCCCATTTATTAATGTGGCAGGTATATATGTTTGTGACATTTGCTAGGGCACACTCCTGAGAAAGGAACATACTAGCACCATAAAATCTTGTAGAAGAGAAAGAGAATCAGGCAAATCCAAAACCAAAATTACATCACCATAAAATAAACCAGTATATAACTATGACCATGCACAGAGAAACTGTGCAACCAGCAGCACAACATGCCAACAGTACAACAGAACAGCCTATTACAGCAAACATATGTAGGAATTAATCATGGACAGCATTTGGTTTGTGGGATATCTTTTCAATAAAATGACTGAATCCATTCAGAGAGGGAACTGAAAGCTATGATGGATGAGCATAGAATACACTATTTACTCAAACTGCTGTTTCTATGTGCCATAGATTTTTTTTTTTTTTTTTATGGTAAATTGCTGTCCTGTTCAAAATTGAGGATAATACTTTGAAATTTGCTCAGGATGTTAAAAATATTTTCTTTATAAAATAAATTTCAAGTTATATAGTTTTCACATGTCAGGCTTGCATTGAGAAAGCTCTCAGATTGTGATTATAGAGCACAAAACCAGCAGAACTAACTAAACATGTGAAAACCATCAACATGATGTATGTGTACATGTGTCTTTCTAAGAAAGATCCTGTAAAAATTCTTCAAGTTCCACTTTAAATTTATCAATGCACTTAATTGTGATTGGGGAAAAAAATCGTAGAATTCTCATCCACAAAATTCCATTCTATACAGATACCAAAAAGAAATTCCTAGGAAGACCAGTTTGGATTGGATAATCCCAACTACTGCACAGCAAAAAAAGTACATAGCTAGAAACCAATATAAAGAAATGAGGGCTTATTATTCCATGATTATATTTACCAAAAGGGCACCTTTGAAATCCTACCAACAGCTACAAATGCAAATACATATCTGCTAAAATAAGCATTATAATGTCTGATATTTTTTTACAGATATTTTCTTACATTTATATGACATCAAGTAGAGATATATTTGCTCCTTGCGGACACTTGCTTTTATTAAATTAAAAGTTCAGTGTTAAGCATGTTAAAGTATCTTGCTGCTGGTTGATTATATTTGAGTTTTCTTCACATAAATGGCCAAAGTCCTTCCTCTGCCTGCACAGTTGTGACTGCCATTTGCTCTCAAGGAATATATTTCAGAAAATAGAGCAGTCCATGTTACTTTTATTACAAGTGACAAATATTATTTTCAGAAAAACAAATTACTGTCCAAAGCACTTTCTTTGCCAAAATTCTGCAATATAATTTCTCACAAAAATCCCATTAGCCAGTACAATCTCTCCATAACTAACCTCTCCAGTAAGCAGTCTTTAACAGAGCTTTAACAGCTCTCAGCAACCTGGGGGTTTTGTTGTTGTCCCTGTTAGATTTTGCTGTGGTATGACTTTCACTCATTACGTCACAGAATGAAACAATAGAAAAGTAAAAATCAAGATTTCTCATACTAAGAACCTGTCATTGAAGATGGAAGGTGCTCTAAACACGAAGAACCCAAAAGATCCAGATCTTATAAGAAGTGGATCACCTCTGGAGTTCTCTTGAAGCAATGCATTTTTAGACAAAGCGTGGCTGCTGTGAATAGTCATTTACAGTCCTCCTTAAATATTTTTTTCCTTAAAATATTTTACTTTTAAATTCTAAAATCCAAATAACTTGCTGCTTACTTTTTTTTTCAGAATCACTGTAATCATTGTAGAAATATTTCATGTTCTGTCTATGCCCTTTAATCACTTTCTTTTTCTGCTTGTATTTGCCTTCTCTCTCACTTCCCCTGTGTCTGGTGTATTGTGCTACCAAATAAATATTAAATATGTTGTACTCATTTAGTTCTTCTTAACTAGGCATTCAATTCACATAACAAATAGTTCTTCTGTGGGCAAATATTAGACAAGGAATACATAATATAGATTATTATTTACCAAAATATATTTAATGAATTCTATCAAGTGAGAGGTATAAATATTGACTTCTCCTCCATGTGGCATGTACAGGAAGAAATCACTTAGTGGATGCTCCAGGTACATATTCTCTGTCACTGGCAGGGTGAGAAGGTGGTTTGCAGAGCACAGAGTAGGAACTTGCCCAATAGTATTATCTGATTTTTGGTATACACTTTTACCTGAGTCACACTAATGAGTCATACTTTCAAGACAAAGTAGAAAGACGTTACAGGACAAATGGCATGGCAATCCTTCCAAAATCAAAACTCCCTGTGAAAACTGGGCAAAACAAAGACCTTTAATAGCTGTGCTAATGGATGTGATTTGTTAAATTACAGATCCACTGATTTGTTTCACTTGTGTTGCAGAGGCCAAACAAATACTCTCTTATTTTTTTGACTGATAATGCAAGTTCTAAAACTCTCTTATATAATGCAAATATTAAGGAATTTGATGTCAAAGTCCTTTGCATGACTTTAAGATATCTTTAAATACAAATATTAATGTCAAACAATAGCCCTCTTGTCCTTTTAAACCAGATTTGCTTTTAATGGTCAAATTCTATTTTTCAGTTTTATTTTTGTTACAAAATATTTTTTAAACAGTAAACAAACACCAGACTAGCAGAATTTTAATCAGTGCTAGATCAAAGTGCTGTTATCTCTGTCTACAGGCCAGCAAAGGATTCCATTATATCACTTAAGCACCATTTAAGCTGAGTAGGTGATTTATTCTTGAGCATGTTAGAGGAAAGGGCAGAAGGAATTCCCTCTGCAGTACCTCCTGCTGGGTGCAGGCTGCCCTCCCACAACTCCTATGTCAGTGGCAGATAATTTATGTGCCACCAGGCATCAGTGGTTGTGGTCCTATCAAACCCAGGGCTAGAGATGGTCAGTGTAAAGCCAGGAGGGTCCCAGCTGATTGCAGGGCATGTGCACACTCTTGTGTAGGCACAGCAAATCATGCATGTGCAGGTGAAGGGGGTAAACTGAGCTGCAGTGGTGGGGCTGATTGCTGTCATTGCACAGGAGAGCCTTGGCACCTGCCCCTCCCTGCACTGTGTGATATGAGGTTGGCTTGCAGAGAGCTCCTCATAGCACAGGGAACTGCCATTCCTCCTGCCTTTCAGTCTTGGAGCCCCTTCCTGACACCTTCCTCAGCTGCTCTGTGTGGCCTCCTCTCCCTCACACTCCCCATCCACCCCAGCCTCTCTGAATTCCCCAGCTGCTGCTCAGCCCAGCATCTGCACCAACCTCAGCCTCCTGTGGAGAAGGGACCTGGGCATATTTGTCCTCTATCAGCACATACACATGCAGAGCAGCACCCAGAGCTGGTGCCCCTCACGCTCCCTCCTGTTACGTGCCAACAGCCGCTCCTGCTGACTTTTCTGGGAAGAAAAAACTGGTTTAGACCATGCAGCTTGGGAACAAGTGTTTGGTAACCTTCCAAAGGCTAGTCATAATGGACAAGTTCTAGCCAAAAGTCCTACATTACCACCCAACTTTCCTTTAACAAGGTAGCATTTCCCTTGAAGTTCTGGACTTTGGGGCAAAACCACCCTGTTCTGTCAGTAGATCCAGCTAAGAATGGATTGAGTACTCTGGCCATGAAAAACAAGCCAAAGTATGTCAGTGGAGCAGGAGATGTGTTTATGATAACCTGCCCTCTGCATGGCTGACAGAGATGAGGAAGAACCCTCCAGATGCTGTAGCTCATGGCAGGTAAAGAAATAATCCCATCCTAGTACATTTCTGAAATTCGACATTGAAAAATGCAGTACACTGAAACACAAGAGGTAAAAAATCAGGTTTTCTGCTTAAAAAGATTAACTGCAGGGTTTTTTCATCTCAGTTTTGATTTTGAATAATTTTTACTTACCCCTTGGGTGCATATGTGACTCTTAGCATTGTCTGGTTTCCCAGGAGTATTAAAAAATGTAACCTAGGACTTTCTGCAATTATAAGCAAGCTAACTTGCCACAGCTGTGCCCTGTGTTCGCGCCCAGTAGCAGACTCTGCCCCCATTCTCTGCACTACTTCTCCTGTTCCCACTGGGCACAGGACTAAAATTCACCAGAATGGCAGCACCTCCGTAACTGCAGTACTTCCTGTCTGTGCCAAAATCCCACCTTTTGTGGTCCTTTTAGAGTACAGGAATATTGAAAACAAAGCCAATCTGCAAAGAGGCATAAGTACAGCAGTGGATCCCTCCTGAGCTGGAATTTCTGTGTGTCTTTATAGGAAATGTTAAATACTCTTGTAGTCAGTATTCCAAAATTTCACTCCATCGCTCACTCTTGAAGGTAATAATCTGTTAATTTACATTGAAAAACATATTTTTCTCATGGAAAAGAGTATTTGGCAAACATTTAGCTGTAGTGTTTACAGGACAAATATTCAGCTAGCTTATAGATGCATAAAAATCAGGAGCTGGACTTCATTATCCTGATGGGTCCCTTCCAACTCAGCATATTCTGTGATTCTATGACAACTAGACACGCTGTCTCCTCCATATTAAAAACTGTACAAAAGAGCAATAGCAGTCAAGGTAAACTGTTTGTGAATGCTGGTCACATTACTCTCCTGGCTATCATTTAAATATGCCCCAGTTATCGTGTGGGTGATTCTTCCACTCTTGTACCCGTATATTTGAAGGCTGTCTCCTGAAACTGCACCCCACTCCAGAAAATCTTGGATATGCCACCAATCAACATGCCTGTTAATAGAGTGATCTCGACCTAAAAGGAAAGGAATCAAACTGGCCAGTTTAAGTGTCTAAATTGCCTTTAGCCATCAGCTGTCTCAGCCAGAGAGCTGTAATTACCACGAAACACCCATGAAGGCACTTAACATTGTTGCTTTCTTTTTGTACTTCTCTGTTATATTTGGAGTTATGACAGATTATACTACAGTTACTATAAAGTCATATTTCCCAAGGGAAAAGACTCTTCATAAACTATTGTCTTTCCTTCTGTTTTCGTTTTTGCCAGCAAGTGACCAAAATGTTCGTTAGAAGGAGAAAGAAGCACCATAAAGATTTATTTTGGAAAAAAGATTTTGTAGCCGAGGAATGAGCAAATTGAATCTTATTGTTTTCTGGTTACAGTTTGCCTTTTCACAGTAAGTGAAACAAAATGGTGGTTTCTCAGCTATGATGATTTTAGAAATATAGTATTTAATCAAAACTCTTATAGCAAAGTATTGTACCTGCATTCTTTGTGCTTCTTATAGATCTGAGGTTTGCCAAGTTTCACTCAATTAGAAGGAGATTAGTCATCCCAGAACTGAAAGCAGTTTTCTGGAATATCTCCATAAAAAACAACATTGAATAACTTTACTGGATGTAAGAACTAAATAGTAAGGTATTACAAGCCAATTTTTAACCTTGGTCTTTAAATTTGGTGCATAAATATACCATTTCATTCCTTCCTCATTTAACATCAGAGACAGTCTTAAGTACACAACACCTATGAACATTAAATAACACTCATGGTAGAAGGCACTTTAGGAAGAATTTTGTTCTGAATTAGCTGCACTAAGTCAGTGCTAACCACCCGATGGAGTAAAGCACGCTGATTTTCTCCCAGCATTAGTTTCTCTTTAGTTATGATAATGATTTATTGTACTTCTAAGTCATGATTTGGACTTCTGTTTCATTGCCACCTCAGAAGATGATGTAGCTCCAGCAACAAAATGGAATCAAAAAAGAACAAGTAGAAGAAAAGATAGTGAGTAAAGGATATCTTAGGGAAACCAGTAACAATTGCACTATGCATCTAACTTTTCAGAAATGCTCTAGGGAATTGATGCAAAGCAGGACCAGATTTTTTTCTGTTCCCAAGGAGATGAAAAAGTAGCCTAAAAAATACTGCTGGGCAGGCATACCAGATTAGACAAATAGCCTATGTGCAGGTGAGAAAGAGCAAGACAGATGTTACACAGGGCTAAAGAAACGGAAAGTGTCCTTCAGTTACAGAAAGGTAAAGCTGCAAAGGGATCAGTTTCCCATAAGAAATCAAAGTGGAGATGTGTGATGCTTTATATATATATACTTTAACTGTAAATCCGTAAAGAGATGCAATTGCAAAGCAAAACTGAAGGCTCTATAGAGAAGTCATCAAAATACAATCAGAGCAGATTTGCAAGAAGTCACATAAAAGATTGCACAAAGGCTTGAAATAAAATATAAACTAAAGCAGCCTTTCGGCAAACCCGTTATGTTTGTAAGAAGTAAAACAATTCTGCAAAAGTCTTGTATGACAGCTGAAGAGGAGCAAAGAAGAGCTAGAAAGAATAAATCATAGCAGAAATTTTGCAAGAAGCTGCTACGTGCAAAGACTGGATTATCACTTTGAATATGAAAAGACTACATATGATTTACAGTTGGACACAATACACAAGTAATACTATATTTTAAGTCACAGCAAGACAAATCTTTTGAAATTAAATTCTAATTGTATTGAGTGCAAACAAGCAAAGCTCATCTCATAGGAGTTGTGCTGTTGGGAATGTGAACTGCAAACCAAGGCAAGACAAAATTCAGAAAAGCTAAGTCTTGCATCTGTTTCAAAAATGAAGCAGTGTTTCTTTTTTAGGAGCGGAAATGACAGATATTAGATGATAAAGCAAATTCTGAAGAAAAACACAAGAACGCAAAAATATATAGAGAAAGCGGAACATAATTAAATGGATAATTGAATAGAAAAGTAACATATAAAAGGTAGCTTATCTGTTCCCTTTTCTTTGAGATATGTGGTTGAATGTCACTCATGCTGTCAGAATTAGCTATATCCAAGCACAGTGAGTCAGAAAATTTATGTCTTGGTGCAAGAGACATAATAGCAAAGGTATGCCAGACAGCTCAGTCCTGGGAGCACGGAGATTAGGAACAGCTGATAGAAGTCACTCTCCCAGAATTAGAGAGAATTCTGAAAATACTTAGGAAGGTATTTAGAGTGAGTATAAACCCTAAAAGAAATAGTAGACAGCAGTCTGTTTATAAAGGCTCCCATCTCCTTTTACTCTCTTTACTGAAATAAGTGTGAGGTTGATTTCACTGAGAAATGGAGAATGAACAAGATTAGGAAAGTGTACTACCAAAGGCATAAAGACAAGTTTACAAGGCAATGAGGACCAAGTCCCTGATGGAAAGAAACTCTGGGAATTTTCAAAAACATTCAGCAAACTGCAGTGGATAGCTAACAGGGGAATTTCAAGCAAGTTGATCGAAACATCCTGTCCTATAACTCATCATCATACACCAGCACACGTGCTGCATGTGCCCACTGAAATTCTTCACTGTTGTTTATCGGGGGTCACCAACCAGGATAACCAGGTAAGCTGTAACCCAGAGAGGCATTGCCTGCTGCTGACTGGAGGCAAGCTCAGGACTAGGAGACCTTGGCACTGAAAAGCAGTGTTTTAAGGAACTGTACCAAAAGCCAGTTTCTACTACTACTCCGGAGCAGTGGAGAAAAAACTGCCTTAAGCCACGGAAGAATCACTACAGTCATGTATTGTCTTACCTACTGGGTGACTACAGTCATGAAAAAAACTTCTGGGAAGAAATACTCCTCTAGCTGAAAAACCAAGAAACTGCCTAACAAGAACTATAGAGATGAGCGAGTTCTAGGGCAGAAAGACTGATGCTTTCAGTGGACATCGAAGGCATAGGGGACAATCTCCGGCAGGCGGTAGGGGATATTCACCAAGTTGGTTCAGAGGGCTTCTTTAAGGGACATTATGTATCTAAGGAAGACTTTAGGATCTTTAAGACTAAGATCTTTAAGACTTTAAGATCTTTAAGGGACATTATGTATCTAAGGAAGACTTATCATTATGTATCTAAGGAAGACATTTAAATTAATTACAGGTTTTGGGAGGAGTGGCCTACACAAGGAACAAGTCCACGTAAGTCCATACATACTCCGGCCATGTTAGGGTGGAGAAGTACTGTGATAACACAGCTCCCTCATCATAAAAATGAGTGAGAGACTTTCAATCTGCTTTTGTGTCTTCGAGAACGCTGAGGAAGCAGAACTGTTTCAAAAGGACAGGTTAGTGTTTAAGGAGCCTGTGATCTTTGTCTTGTGCTTTTGCTTATGGAGTTGGGAGTTTCTCCAGGAATATCTAACAAAGGAGTGGAAAGCCTTTTTGACTCTGAGGGAAGATGAGGAAGAGCTAATGAGTTGAGTCCACTGATTTCTGAAGAGCTTTCAAAGAAAAAGAAGGTAATGAGGTAAATGCTGTTGAATCAATGACCAAGTTTCTTAATGATATAAACCTGGGAAAACCCCAGACCACAAATAGAAGCTATTTGAAAAGAGAGGACCTATCTATGAATGACTCTGTAAGAAACAAAGTGAATACCATTATGGATCTCAGCAATGTGGGAGTCACAGCTTTTCTGCAGCATTTGATGAGTTGCTGTTCCAAACCAGGAGTATCAGAAGACATGGCCTGAGCTAAAAGTCAGAGTCAACCTTTGCAGACCTACATCTGACCAAACCACATCTTGAGAGCCAGCAGTCTCTTTGTGGAAAGCTTATTTCTTTCTGGTTGTAGAAATATGAACCAATCCAAGAGCTGTCAGTCAGCCAGTTTGTTCTCCAGGCTGTTTGACTTTGTAGAACCTTTGGATTTCCTCATTAAGTGTTCTCAGAGATAACACCAGTGATCCCCACATGGTTTGAATCCAACTTTGAACATCTTGCCAGGGATGTGCACTTTCCTAGGGCAGTTAAGACAACAGCAGCTATTAGAAGTGGCAAAACAGGTTCCCCAGGGAAAAGTCAAGCAGTCTATGCCAAGTAAGGGAAGCAGATAACAGCTCGTGAAGTTTTGGCCAAAAAGAAGATGAAAGATTGACCAAAGTTTATATCTACATGTAGTTATATTGATATGGAATTAAAAGTCTATACTTCATATTATTTACATATGATTTCTGCATACATATATATAGATCTATGTGTGGATATATACCTTCTATAAAGAAACTGCTTTATAAATAATCATATGTGTACAGAACTTTAAACAAGGATCTGGGGTCTTACTGCAAAACAGACAGACCACTGAGATGGAGCCACAAAATCCTTCAAAACTTAATGTCTGGAATGAGGCTGCATTTGGGCATCCCCCATCTAGATCATTTTGCTTCCTCGTCAGTACATGACAGTGTAAAGACATATGTAGATAGGTACTCAAAAGAGAAAGCTAATTTCACAGCAAATTGACAAAAAACATAGACACAATAAGATCATAAAAATACTGGTAAAAGATACCCAAGAAAAAGAAAAAGAAAGACCAGAACCTGATGCTGGAGACCAAAATGTTGAGCACAGCATTTTCACAGTGTAATCCTAATTGATTCGAAAATTGTATCAATATTGCTAGTTCTTTATAAGTATCATAAAGTCACTATGGTAAGGTATGTTATGTATAAGTACAACAGCAAAGTAGGGGCTCAGAATGCATTATTGCCTCATAGAGATAGTGTTTGTCACACACAGACTGCAGAAGGGCTTTTGATGGAAAAGGAGAAAAATTAGTAGGATCCTAAATTTACAAAGTCCAAGAAGAGACTATCAAAAAGCCAAAGGATGATCACCTAATATGAGAAGACTATGTGCAGAACAGCACACGAAGTAAAACCCTGTGGATGCTCGTTCTGCAAGCATTCAAGTGCAGGCTCTGTAAGATGGAGACCAAACTGGCATGGACTGAGAATTGTTGAAACACACATTCTTCTTTCAGAGAGGAAAGACATCTGGGAGTTATCATTTTAAAGGTTTCAGCATCCTCCTTTCAAACCATCCCTGCTAGGGATGCCTGACAGAATGAGGGTCTCTCTCTCTCCCTTGCAAATTTCTCCCCCCTCTATGGGATAAATTAATTTTTACTTTCAGTAAGAACTAAATTCTTCTCTCTTTCACTAGCACGTAAGAATATGGATTAAGTTGCAGAATTTAATACACCCAAAAGATGAAAATGTCAGTATTCACTTTCATATTTCTTTTTTCTTAGCTGTAAAATAGGGGTAGTAAATTTAACAATACAGCTCACATGATTCATTAGGCTTCATTAAGATTTCCACAGATTGTATTTTTTAGCTACCGAGTGTTATTATTTTTATCTCTCTCCCTCTGATGAAGGGATTTAGAATGTCTTTCAGCATATTTCTTATCACATTTGCCTTTTTTTGCCTAAACTCAGACATTCAGAGTCCTGTTTCTTGAAAGCTCTGCATAGTATCTGGGTTGATCAAGCATTTTGAGACTCTTCTAAGATAGCTCCAAGTGTTTTATGCATACACTACAATTAACATCCTTTGGTTTAAATTACAAAAAAACCTCAAATCCTACCTCCTCAGCTGAAGATGCATTTGTGCATAATCTAGAGGAGCCTGCAATTTATGAGTCTGGCTGCATAAATTCACTTTATGCTAGAAGCTACTTTTAAGGAACATTGTTAGGGTCGTGAAGGCAAGCATTCAAAAGTAAAATACCAGAATTAGAACCAATTCCAAAGTAACTTCCTGCCTGTTAATTTGGCATTGATTTCTAGATACAAAAGTAGGAGTTCTGCAGTAGGCACTTAAAAGGTACTTTATTGGGCTTGCTTACCTGAATATTGTATTACTTTCATGTATCAGGACAGATTTTTCTATTCTTTGTGAACACTTCTGCGTAATTTAACATGTGCACACACACCCCTCCTCATGAATGGCATGACAAGCCCACTGTACTCCCTACACATGCCTTTTCTCAAGTAATTGAGTTTATTATTTTGATGCCAAAATGAAAAGATACTATGGAATTTATGCAGTGGAGTTTTCTTTTGTGCATAACAATATTCTAGACCATGTGGACAATTTTAGGGCTTTAAATTACCAGAAGAACAACTAACAACTCTTTATGATACCACAAAATGGCTGTATTGTGTTCTGACTGTAAAAAGCTGATGTGAAAATTTACCTTGGTTGTTTTTTTTTTTTTTTTTCTTTTCATTTGTCTGTTTTCAAGCTACTCTGAGATAGATTTTCACTACGACATAACAAGCAGTGGCAGTGGTTGAACAGAATGTTTCTTTACAATGGAAGTTAATATTCTTCATGTTTGGCTAATTTTGAACTCAAGGAGGGTTTTTTTGCAAACTAAAAATCACAAAAATGTTTATTTAAACAAGTAAAAAAATTGTACATAAACATGTTATTAAATATTTTGAGCTCCTTTTTCCTGCTAGCACTGCTTTCTTTGCAAATTTTGATCTAGTGCAAGCTTTCATGAAGGAATCTCTAGCAGACTAAAGGGATAAAATATTCCTCCTATTTACTGGTTGTCCTCTCAGCACTATGAGGCTGCATTATCAATCACAGCTTCTCTTCTCTTGCTGTTTTTTAACCCTAAAATTTTTCCATTACAGAGTACCCAGTGATGCTCTATGAGCCACTCATATTCCCAGTTAAGCTCTACTTTACATACATTAGCTGGTCTTAAATGATATCCAGATGCCAGCTTGACCTCTTGCCCATTCTGTAGGTGTGAGAGCCCTGGTTGGATGGATTGTTAAAATAATCACAAGGCCTTACAGTGCAGAAAAGCTGCCTCACCCTTCCTCCCCAGCCCTGGCTGGAGGACCCTGAGCAAACTCCTTGGATACTGTCTTGGCATTCTACCAAAGGCAAAAGGAATGGCACAGTAAATACTTAACAAATGGCTGTAAAAACATGATACAAGATGAAAGTTGGAATGTAACATTTAAATTTAGATGCCTTTTTTTTTTCTTCTTTTTTTTTTTAGGGCAGGGGAGAAATCAAGTTGCCCACATCTGGATTGCTGAGCAAAAGCACCTTTTTGGCATTCTTGAATTTAGATGAGATTTATTCAAAATGCTGTTTCCCGTCCCTAAATCTATAGGGCAAACTAGATACTTCATTTAGATGAGCAGCTTTTGGGCATAAATGACAACAACTGTTCATATGGATTTTTATTATGCAGATTAAATACTCTCTAATTACACATAGTGGAATACTTCATAACAGTCTGCTGTGTTATGTCAATAATCCATTAAGATATGAATAGATGCTTGGTAAAACTTCTGCTGAAAGCAAATGAGTGCTTATAATCTTATTGGGAAAAGCACGACAATCCTATTGACAAGAGCCCAATGGGATTGCAGGGATACAGTCTCATAAGCTGCACTTGAATTCCAGAGAAAGGTCCTGTGGTGGTGATGAACTGCAAATGCTAACAAAAGCACAGAACTCCAAAACTAAGCTTCACTTTTTTCCAGATTTATTCCTGGTGTTCATAGGAGCAGCTCCACCAAATCCCATGGTGCTTTATCTCTTCTTCCCACAAACAAGGTTAGACCTAATTTTCAGTGGGTTTTGTCTTCATCATACAGTTAATCATACAGTGATAATTTCTGAGTATCCCTAAGTTACTAACACAAGGACAGTTTGAGTCAGGAGCGATTCTGGAAGACATTAAAAGTATCAAAAAATACCCATGTTCTCTTTCACTATTTCATAGAATCATAAAATATTCTCAGTTGGAAGGGATCCACAAGGATCACTGAAATTCACTTCCTGTCCCTGCACAGGACAACACCAAGAGTCACACCATGTGCCCGAGAGTGTTGTCCAAACACTTCCAGAACTCTGTCAGTCTTGGTTCCATGACCACTTCCCTGGAGAACCCCTGGAGTGCCCAGATACCCTCTGGGTGAAGAAACTTTTCCTAATATTCAGACTAAACCTCCCCTGACACGGCTTCATGCTGTTCCCTCAAGTCCTGACACCAGTCACCGGAGAGAAGAGATTGGCACACTCTGCTTCCCCTTGTCTTCTGTGCCTGCTCTCACCACTTCTCTGACACTGAGTCCAGCAGTCAGGGACACCAGTTAAAAAGGGCCAGGAAGACTAAATCAGAAAGGATGGATGATGTTTAAAAGTGACAATAATGAGAAATAGACATTTTAGAACACTGGCCTGAATCCTAAGCACAGAAAGGTACAAACCAAACAATTCAAATGTAGCTATTTGTAGTTTATATTGGCTGACCCAAGACCAACAAGAGGTATTAAATTAAAAACACCGAAACTCATCAACTGCCAACATAACCATCCTGCAGTGTATGGAGTCCTGGCAAAGCCACTCTACTGCACATTCTTCTTCTGTGCCTCTCCACCACCCTCTTCATCCATCCAGAAAGTACAATTCCTTGGGAAAATTTTTAGAGTACATTAGTGTGCTACAGGGTTGACAGTCATGGGCTGTATCACAGGAAATATTTTTGCCACAAAAATAACTCTCTTAGTACTGGTGTAGACACAGGACCCCAGATGAAATGTTACACTGCAGCCACTGTCATTTGAATTAGCATAACCCAGGATAAGCTGTTTCACAGTTGAAATCTGAGTTAACTACATTGTAAAAGGTTATGAATGCACTCAGTGGTGATCCTGAACCATGTCACTGCTGTGAGCCTGCTAACGGGATGGCCCTGTAAGTATTTCTATCAGCCCTATGTGGGGAGCAGTGAATTCACACCTTGGTAGGAATGAATGTCTGGGGATGAAGAAGCAGGGGGAAACAATAAGGGCAGGAGGACATTCTTTAAGCAACTTTGCCTCGGTTTTTGTGTACATTTTTTCTTTTCACGAAGCTCTAGATCTATGAATTGAACAGATCTACAAACCCCAAACATTCACTTTGCAAGCAGAGCATGCTCCATCTGCTCATAGCTCTGGTGTGACTACAGCACAGGTGTGCCTCCCCCACAATGCCACAAAGTATTCTCCTTTGCTTCCAGAATCCTGTGTGGCTTTCGTGGGCATCTGCTGTTGCTGGAGCATCTAAACACACTTTTGCAACCAAATATATGCAGGGAAGTTGTACTTTCACAACATTATTGCTCTGAACAGGTAGCAAGGAAAAGCATCCTTTCTATGTCGACAGTGATTTGCATTGCATTCCCACTAGGTGCGAGAGGAAGGAGCCACTTGACTCAGAGCAGAGAGAGTCAGTGGCTGGTGGGAGTGGAAGCAGACTGACAAGAAAGCTGAGGGCAGAGAGTCACGATAAAATGGGAGGCAGGAGAGGTTGGATTTAGAGACTAGTTGGCTTTAGCCATCCTATGTGGTATTTGGTGAAGAGCTATGTGAAGAGGAGTGACTGAGTGCTATATGGTGATATCAGCGAACCACTATATGGTTGTCTGGTGTTATTACTAAAGGCTATCAGAAATAGTCATCAAGTGATATTTGCAGTCAGAAGTAATGTATTTCATTAAATCAAATTGTGTGATTTGGAAATAAAGAGTTTGGGCAGACGCCTCTTTAGGTCTTAAACAGAGCAATCTTCAACATTAGGTACAAGTGCTAAGATTTACTAGCCATGCTAGTCAAAACTTAGATACGAGCTCATAAAAGACTGGAGTTACACAAAACCACATTTGTGGCAATTCCTTATTTTGGGGAGCTTAATTTTTCAACCTCAATAATGTTGTAATTATTTTATGTATGTGTTATATCCCTGTAATAACTGTACAATCCCCAGAACTGATCAGAGCGAGTGATTAAAGGATGCCCCAGAGTTTCAAATGAGTAAATTTGTGGCAGTTCTTGGAAAAGACCCTTCTCGTTCTTTGATAAAGTCACTGAGTATATCTTGCAAAAATAACAGGGGAAAAGAGATGATTTGTCTGTTGATCTATCATTTATTGGGTCCTTTTACACACAGCTGGTAACACATGTCAATCGTGTTTTATTAGTTGGAAATACGCAGCAGTTGGGCGGATCTTTTCACTGGTATTAAGGTAGATTACATTTCTGCTCTTACCTCATTAACCTTTATTGCTAGAGCTTTAGTTTACTGAGATAGAGTTTGTCACTCTGCAGTCCTGTGTTAAATTAAACAGAATGCATTGTAGGTTGTCTCATTTCACTGTATCCCTCTATTTAGCTCAGTACTGTAGGTTGTTACTCATTTTGAATAAAGCAGTCTTCGGATGAAAAAAATAAAGCTTATTTACAATCTAATAGCAATAAAAGCCTACAAAACCAAAAATTTACAGGTTGCTTTTATTTGTCTTCTGATTTCTAAGTCTTTAGAGCATACATGAACATGGCTTGTAGCATTGTTCTGCAGGCAGAGACTTACATCAAATTTAATTAAAGTTGGAATTCCCGCTGTAATCGTATGAATTTAAGAGTTTGGGGCTGTAAAAAAAAAAAAAACCCAAACGTAAATATTTTCTGACTCTCAGCTGAATCGTGAGTTATCAACACCCAACTGCAGAGCTGCATGAATCACTGTGAAATCGATTTTATCACATGGTTCCACAATGCATCCTATGGGGTTTTTTTGCATTTTTTCCCATGCATTTTTAATGCATTGCCTGATCTTTGGGTACAGATTCCTTACCCTTCAGCAAATTCTAACTTTCTAAACACCTGAGCAATTTCAAACACCTGGCACTTAATTTTCATCCACCTGATATTTAATTTTCATCAGTCTTCCAGGGAAACATTTCTTTCCTCTCAAATGTAGATATTTTGCTGCTAGAATTGCACACTTCTGAGGCACACTATTCAATCTCAAAACATGAGTAGCTGAAGGGCTAGATGTCTATCATCATAAAAAGAAATAGATATAGTTTTCTTATAGGACTCAGTACTTGCTTCTGACACTGTCAAAGACAGTAACAGGTATCCACCATTTAAATGTTCACACTTTCATTAATAGAAAAACCATACAAAGTTATTTTAGAACTGGTTTGCCCTCAAGTTCTGCTCCTTAAATTCACTAACAGGTCTTAAATACATCTCTTCAGGCATATTCATTCTGTTGACACCGTGACACCAGAAGTGAATGTGATTCCAGATATATGTATGTGTGTGCATGTATATAGATTTATATGAAAGTCATATGACAAATCAGTTTTTATTGTTACTTGCTTGGAAGGGAATATACACACACATGACTAGCTGATTTTTATAGAGGCTTTATCTATTGTCCAACCATACAGTTGCCAAAACATAACTATTTTTCAGTGAGCAGAATAACCACACTCCCTATTTACTTGGGTAATTGGATAAATAACATAATTCATCTTTGTATTTAAAAAAAATGAGGGGTCTACATTAAATAATTTGAGATAAATCATGGATTGCTTGAAGGACTGTAAACAATTAATAATGATAAATAGGCTGCAATTTGTTGAAATAGATGCAAAGAGGTATCTAGGGAGACACTGAAGAAGTCAGTGTTGAAACAAATTTACCATAAGCATAAATGTTCTAAAATGGGCAGTTGATTAAATGAGCATATGATTTTTTTTTTAAATTTCAATGTAAGCAAAGACAGGAGGAAAGAACCATAGTAATCAAAAGAGAGCAGCAGCATGAGTTTATTTCAGCTGAAATGTGAGATAATAATATGAGAAAGATTAGTTACAGTCTTAATTATTCTTCCCTCATAAAATTCTCTTTATATATAGTTATTGTTTAAAATAGAATCAAGAATTTAAGACACTGCTGTCTTCAGGAGCCTGATACACAGCCTGTTAAAATGAAAGGGAGCCTTTCCCTTTGTGCCCGTAACTTTGGATTCAGCCACACAAAAACTTCTGGATTTGGGATGAAGTTAATGTACAAAATAATAGAACCCGAAACATGTTTAAGAATACAGATAAAGATAAGGCGATCTAATAATGACAAAATCTCCTTGTAGTGGCACAATAACACTATTGTTATAATTAATTCGTGTCAGTATTTGTGGACATGGGTTAGGGTAAAATACTTAAAGTAACATTGTATAGCTGAATCTTTTTTCTTCCATCATAGCATGAGTATACACAGTGACAGTTCTAGGATTATTACTTAACATGCAGACTTCAGAAAAACAAGTGAATTTTTTTCTATGCATTTTCTTCATGTTGGAGGACGGGACTGTATAAAGTCAAACAGCTGAAGAAAGGTCTATGTTAAAGTGATGTGAATGTATGACATTTAATTTTCAAATAATATAATCTTCCCGAGTCTGATGTGCTAAGCATAATCAATGAACAAGCATGTAGTACTTTATGCATAAGCAAAAATAAATCAGTGCAAAGTCCCTGCAATTTGTCTGGTCGAGAAGACTTATTAGACAAGGTCAAATTATATGAAAATCAATCTTCGTAGGCTGAATCTGATTTGCATTAGTAGATAAATGTTTACCATAATTCCAAATCAAGAACAAGACTATACAGTAATTCCTTCATCCACGCTCATGGTCCATCATACCTAGGGACACATTGTTGCTTACACAGGCTGTGCTTGTGCTCGGCTCAGCCAAGGGGAGCTGTGCAGAAATGCTGCTCTAAGCAGAGATATGGAAATCATTTTTGTCTGACTTTGGAAAAAAAAAAAAAACAACAAAACAACTGTCCTGAGTTAACATGAAGCTATTTTTTAATGAATTAAAAACAAGTCTAACAGACAATATCGTTTTCCTGTGTCCTCTCTTATATCTCCAACGGGGAGGAGAACTGCCCTCCAATCCTTCTTCTCACTTGATCAAATGAGGAATTTGACCTGATCTCCCATTTCAGAGGACTATCCTAGACATGGTCATCAGCTTGCAAGTAGTTTGTCACCCTGCAATAGACCTCATCTTCCTCAGTTATGTGGGCTGGACTCAGGTGTGCTTCTGAATCTAGTCTGAAAAGGTTTTAGGAAATAGTTTAAAAAATTCCACACTGATCTAATTCAATTTTTTTTTATTCCTTTTTTTTTCTTTTTTTTTTTTTTATCCTAAGCTATTTGCCAGTTTCAGCTCACATTTGCAAATAACTTTGGTTGTCCTCAAATTTCTTTTGGTGGCCGAATAAATAATTGAAAATCCTGAATCCCAATCTTAGTTCTAAACAAATATTTATTCCCCCACCCTCCCCTTCAGTCCTGGTTTAGGCAAAGGCCAAACCACCTTGCAATATAACTCTAGCATAAAACCAAGATGCCACTTCCTAACCTTCTCTATATTACGCTGCAGCAGAAGCCTGAGCACTCTGTTTTATGTGTTAATTTGCATTTCACATGGTGAGGGATACTTACTGGAGAGAACCCTTAGGTAACTGTCAAGACAGCTTCAGCACCCGAAGCAGCAATACTCCAGATCCAGAATAAAACTTCCACATCTCAAGTGCAGCTTGAGTAAAATTTATGACCTCTTTACACTTTCTGGTTTCTCCACATTAGGCTTGATTCCGATTTTTCCTGCAGTGGCTTTACATTGATGTAACTCTTCTGGTGGGAAATAGAGTTGCTCTGGGTTTTTCACTTGGCACCAGACCTCTCCGAATGATGTTCTGTCAACAGTTGCAACAGAGTCCTGGGTCACAGGCGGGCACCTACCCTCAAGAGTTGTAAGTTTAACTTGAGAGATAACATTAGTGCTAGGAGAGACTGCACAATTGCTCTCAAGGAAACTGGGGAGGAGGGGGACTCGTCACCCTGCAAAGATGAAGGTTGTTGCAAGCACCCACCTTCTAAATGTCCACCTTCCAAGCCCTGTCTGGATTCAGCAGTAACAGCTATTCTAAATTTTCTGTCCTAATCTTTTATTAATTAAAAAGCTTTAAAACCTGAATGTAAGTCCCTATTTCTCAATTAAATTCAAATAACAGGGCTTTTTCACATTTGGGCCAAACTCTAATGCAAGCTGTCTGGCTGTGACACAAACAATGGACCTACGCCAATGAAACGTGGTGTGCATCATACTGCAGTCCGGGCTGTCTTCTTGGGAGGCAGGAAAAGCCTGGAACAGCTGTCTCATTTTAATTTGCTTACTATTTCCAGAGTTTTTACCATTGCTACTTTATGCTCTATCAAAAACATGACAAATCATTAGAAACTACTTTTAAAATTAAGCAAAAGATGTAACAGGTGCTGGTAAGCTGGTGCCAGAGAGCCCAGCCCACTGCAGGAGCACAGATGTCAGTGCTCCTTGCCACCTTTCCCCTTTTTTACTCTCGTCTTCCTCCCCCTTTACTCTTTTATTCTCTGTGCTAAAGAAAAAAAAAAAAAGTAATGTTGAAGACTTGCTAGTCGGACTCACCTCCCTGCCTTGCTCACCCCCCAGATCAAACTCCACACAGGCCCTGGGATAGGGTGATGCACTAAACAGAGCCACCTCCTTTTAATCTGGGAGGACTCCTCCACCTCCATCTCTGACACTCCACAGGATGCAGTTAGATTAGAGTTTTATAATTAATGGGGCTAGAAATTGCTTGACAAAAGACAGTTCTCACCTACATCCTGCAAAGTACCCCCTCCAGAACAATCTCTTTCTAATTAAGAGCCTCCTTTGTTAGCTAAAATACCTTTCCCAAAGCAGAGGAATCAATACATTAATTGTACCCCGTGGAAAAAATAGGACATCCGGCATAGAAACTTAACAATATGGGACTTCTACGCTTGTTTTGCTGACAATTTCTGTGCTTCCACTTCCCCAACCCAAAGAAAGAATTGGAATGGGCAGGGTTAGAGCAGGACTGATAAAACAGGGATTCCACCCACTTTCTGCTGAGTGCAGTTGCCCTGGCTACATCCACAGTGTTTCTTTAGGAACTGCAGCTGTGTTCAGGCTTAGGTGTGCTGAGCCACATGGCAAAGATCAGGTACCTGCAAACTGTCACCTCAAGTTGTCTTTGTTTCCTCTGGTTGCATCCACACTATATTTTGGCAAGAGCAAACCTGGGCACCTGCAGCACTCAGTACACTTTTGTATGACCTCTGGTACTCACATCGCTTTGAAAGCATTGCCAAAAGTGCTCTGGGTTGGCCGGAGAAGGCAGAACTCTGCCTCTTGAAACAGTAAACCAGCAGAAGATGGAATATGACATAACAACTGACCTCCACAAAATCCTTACAAGAGGGAATACACACCTTGCACTATAAGAAGACTATTTTGGGTCCCTGGCAACTTAGGAGACCAATTTATGGTTTTTATTTTATACTTCCACTGGCCAGACAACCTTTGAGGGCTGTGTCTATCATGACAATGAGATTTCATGGTTTTGTTCACATAGAAAATTTATCTTGCAAAGAAACTTCCAGACAGTGACAGAGAGTTACATCTCCGCTCTCCAGATTCCCGCTTTCTAGGCAGCCAACACAGCTCCTAGAGAAAAGTTCTGGAAAAGAGAGAAAGAGAAAACTACACAAGAGAGGGAACCCACCAGCTGGTGGACGTAGCAATGAGGTGCTGAGGGCAGGGCAGGGCTGGTAGATGGGTTATTGAGGCTGAGTACAGATGTACCCAAGGCCCAGCAGCAGGGTGGTTGGGGTGATCCAGGCCCTAGAGAGCTGGAGCTAGGTCATGAAAGCTGAGCTCTGCTCTGGGGTCATATTTGGGCCATGCCTGAGCGTCTTGACCAGAAACCCCTCAGGTTCTCCCTGCTCTGGGGCCAGACTGCTAGCCAAGATCCAGGTACCAAGTTAGTGAACTGCTAGTGCCACTCTGTATTTCAGGTACTGCTCTTCCAAATCCTCAGTTCTGCCATAAAATATTGAAATAAAGAACTCTTGAGAGGATTCAATACTTTACAGGACTATCTCCTTAAATTTAAATCCTTAGGCAGTTCTTTAACTAATCCATCCAGATAGAAGCAGATCAAAACTCCCAACAGTGCCAGTGCCCACCTCCAGCCTCACCGCCCTGACAGTGCTTTCCAGGTAATTTATGTGGGAGAAAAGGCCCTTGGGAACTGGCCTTTAATACCACAGCTGTAATCTTCTCTGAGGCCAGAAAAGAATCCTGCTCAGGGATTTGATGTCTGCAGAGCTGTGCAGCAGTCTTGTCTAGTTTTATATTGTCTCTATAATTTTTTTAAGCATTTTATGTTGTGTTTCTCTTAGCATTAAAAAAATTAGAGAAGCATTTTTTGAACTAAGGAATAAAATTTTTAATAGATAACTTGCCTAAATAAGAGATCAGTACAAATTATTAGATTAAATTTCTGATATATATTGGAAAAATAAAAAGGATGATTCATTTGTTTTAAAGTAAAAGACAGGAAAGTTAGTGACAAATTAAAAATTAGAATTGATGATTTCCTCTTGTTCCTGTGGTATCAGAGCACAGGAAGAAATCTGAATTTTTCCAGATTTCAACATTTTAGGGACTGGAATTGTATTGCTGAAACATTTGCTTTTCAGCTCCGCTGCTTCCGCTCTGAAACGCAGTGAATGAGCTCACCAATAAATGTTTAAGACAGAAATACTTTATCTTTTTTTCTTTTTTTCCTTTTTAGCACATCAAGATCATTCTATTTGAAAATCCACATACCTCTGTAACAGTAAAAGTTCTGTTCAGATGTCTTGAGCTTCTGCCATCTCCTCCAGATTTTCTGCATGGCTTGAGTGGTGGGCTGTATATTCAAACCATGTACAACAATATTTCTTACAGATGTCAAACATATGCAGTAGGAAAATGAATTGTATGGCAGGCTTAGTGACTGTGTAAAAGTTACTTTTATGTTAAAGGAATTCCCCTTTTACAGGGAATAGAAAGACCAGTAAAGTACTTGGAGCTACAGAAAAGAAGTACTGTTCCTTGCTGTCACATTTCTGCTGTGATCAGGGATTGGACTGTCTGTGCACAGTCTTTGAAAAGAATCACATCAGCATCAAAGAATTGCATGAATCCATCAGGAATTTCTTATTACAACAAAATACACTTATAAGACTGATTTTTGGTTAACTGCTCAGGTCAAGTACAGGAGTAACTCTTATTTTTTTTTTTGAGGGGGGAGGGTCTTGTCTTTTTATATGCCAAAATGTGTTACTCAATTGCTCCCTTTGATCACGAGTAAGGGCTTTTTAGTTTCCTTCTTTTAGTGATTAACAGGAGTGGTTACATTTCTTCACATTCTCGTGAGATGGGAGTAAGCCTGGAAGCAGTTGCCTAGGGAGGCAGACCATGCTTTTACCTCTGGTGGCTGCCCAGCTCGTGGCCTCGCATCCTTCTCGAGACATGGATGCAGTGACCTTGGCCAGGCGCTTCCCTGAAATTTCATGCTGGTTGGAGCTCTAAAGAAAAGGACAACCAGCACCATGCAGGTTCTTGAGAGTGAATGCAGCAACTTTTAACCAAAACTTGTGGTTTAAGAGGTGGAGCGGAACAGCACAAATCAGCATGATGTGTTTACACAAGGTTTTTTTGCTAATGTTTTTTTCCCCATATATTCTCAGTTAAGGTAGCTCAGTCATCCTGTATTTGAACCTTGTGTGTGTGGTCCAGCTTCTGCTGGTCAGTCAGGCCAATCCTCAGTTTTACACACAGAATGTATTATCAATTATGTGCTCCCTTTATTATGTGCTCTCTTATTCTCACTCTGATTTTAGCCCTTCATCTCTTTATAATTATAATTATAATTTATAATTATATTATAATAGGGTCTGTATCACATTTTGCTACTGTATTTCCAAACTGTACACAACTTGCACACTATAGAATTGAATTTCCTTGCAAATACCTGGCCCATTATTTTTTTTTTTAATAATCGATTCAAAGTTAAGTAAGAACATAATTTTGTAAACATAATTTGTATGCATACATGTATTACTTGACCCTATTACGTGTCTTTTGTGTGCTAATGTGCACACTGCAGCTCAGTCATGGTTTAATTCTTACACAAGAGCAAACAGATGGTTGAGTGTTACATATTTGTGTGTTTCTCTAATAAGTGACTGCCTACAGTATATTACTGACACTATTTCATTCATACTGACTTGTAATTATATCCCACTGCCTGTTTATGCCGAACACTTGTCTGATAAGGATTAATTTTAGGAAATTCCACCTGAAAACGTGGTGTTTGCTATGACAGAGTGGGCAGAAAGGCAGTGCTGGTGGCGTCTCAGTTCTCATTCAGCCAAGGACCAGAAACAAACCCTTCATTGCAAGACCCTACACGATCACACCTACTCAAGATGACACAATTCCCAAGCACGGATTATGGAATACTTACAGAGAACTCTCAAGTCACTCCGTAGCGATTACGAGTTATGCAAATACAGAGGAAAATTATACATTTATCAAGATGTTTGAAAAAAATGCAGCAGTTCTCATGAATGCAATGAAAAGGCCAGATCAAAACAGCAGTCCATCAGTCAGAGCTGGCTGCCAGGACTGTGTCAGCCGGCATTATTACCTCCCAGAGCACCTTCACATGCCCAAACACTTCGTAAACTGTCAGCCCACCTGCATCGGAGGAGAACCCTGCTCTGATGGAGCGCCAGAGATCAGCTTACAGAGATGCCCCAAAGCTGACATTTAGCTCACAGCACTGAAAAGGGTAAGTCAGCCTAGGCTGGATTTTTACAAATGACTGGCTTACTTTCTACACCTCTTTGTCACCTCCAAATCAAGAACTACTATAATCTTTAAAGATTATTTGTTATTAGTGCAACTAGAACTCCTGTTTAGAGGCCCAGATGTCTGGCACAAACACAGAACAAAAGACAGTTCAGACTCTAAAAGTTTACATGTTAAGCACGTTTTCTGAAAATGCTCTCCTAACTGAATGAATATCAACAAGCTGACTTGCCTTTCTCTGTAAATCTCATGCTCCAACCAGAAGAAAAAGGGACCCATAAGTGATCTGTATTTTGCTATCTGTCAGTAGTGGAATTCTACAACCAATACAGCTGACAGCAGTCAGAGCTGATGCAAGAGTGTTGTGCTTGGGGAAGAACTGGAAAATACTAAAAATGCAAAACCTGGCCAACATTTTTTGCATATTTATGCTCTTCAGATCTTTATTTCTCTGAGGTGGCAAAGGACATATGGTGAATCAACATAAAATTTAGCTCTTTATGTGCAAACCATTCTTTTTTTTATTTCCTTTTGCCAATTTAGTTGGAGCAGCATGTTTCGTATAGTCACAGCTGATAGCAAGTGAGTCAGTTTGGTCTGATGCTTGTAAATCTGTCAGAATCTCACTAACAATTATATATTTTACCCCAGCATTATCCTTGGGCAAATAATGGTTAAGCATTTTATTCTTCCCAGTCTCTTTTCCCTTTCCTGATCCCATCCCCAGTCTACTAGCAACAGTCTGCAGTGAGCTGCTTTTTCCTCCTTTTCTCTACCTAGTACTGGTGTCCTGCCCTGCTTAGTCTCTTTCCTCAGTTTCTCTCTGTCATGGGGTGTCCCTCCCACTCTCCTTAAAAGTGTGAGAGTTGTTACACTGTAACTAAGTTGATAGTGATATTTTCATAGCTTACTGTCAATATGAAATATACCTTTGCTTTTTGGATTGTAAGGAAATATAGGTAAATAAGGTACCTGCATTATTTTATCTCAGGACTCAGGCTTCTCTGAAGTCTTCATTTCCTAACAATTGTTCTTTCAATACTCTATAAACAGAAAGCTATTACTCTGAGACTGTGACACTATCTGCACATCAGTGCAGACTATATGACTCCAGCACCAAATAATGGAGACTATGCTGATAGCGTTAAAATAAGTTGAAATAAGGCTGTTAGCTTTCAAGTATAGGTCTGGTTTTATACTTTTATCCTATGGTCCAATGGCTGACAGCACTGAAAAAAACCCAGAGAAATATGCCATAAAATGTATGAATTTGTTTCCATCCATCATCTGGATATAATAACACCTCCTATTGCAATCACTTCAAATTCTAATTTCTCTAGAAATAATGCTTGGACTTATGGACTAAAGGTCTAAAGTGTGATTGTAGATAAAGTTTTAAAGCGTGGTAGTTGTTCCAATGAAAAATGGTCAACTTTGAAGGGAGTTACCTCTGATTCCAAGTAACATGTCTAAAGTTTCTATGTTTTAGCTGAAGCTCAGCTGCATCTCAAGTTCTAAAGGTGCAAAATTGTTCCCACTGCCAAATAAACATCAGTTATTTGTATTCTTTATAGAGTATTTAATGGTTCATACAGTAATTCAATTACCATAACTAGGAAAGGGGTACTGAAAAGCTCCTCAGCCATAGCTCTGGTCATGGAATTGTGTACAGAATAGATGTGCTCCAGAGGATGCCCTCAGAAAGAGCTGCCATTGACCAAGCCTACCTTCTCCATAGCCCAAGTCAGGGGAGCAAGAACTTCTCTCATCCTAATCAGGAAAATAAGCAATATAGTCAAGACAGGAAAGATCTGTATTTTCTTGACATGAAATTAAATGCATGTATCTACATTTTCAGTTTCCAACATGCCAATGTATACTGGCAACTGAAAACAGCATCAGAAGTTAACAGGGTGGAAGCTGAAAGTTAACTTCTGAACTGGAGGTCATGATCATGACTGATAGAACTGATAGGTAACTATACTGAGTAAGAACTCATGGTTTTAACATGTTGCTAAAATGTTCAGGTACTGAAACAGTTAATGCAAATACAGCTGTCATAATTAAGTTTCAGATTTTAGCATTCTGCTGAAATGAAAGGTTCCTATTTTCATACCATCTGCAGACTCGGGAAGACAACACAGCAACTGCTGTCTGCTGGTGTTTTGATGGTTTCCCCCCAAGAGCAAGGAGATAACATACAGCTCTCTGTAGCTGCACCACAAGTGACAACAGCACTGTTGTGAAGCTTGATTGAAATCTGTTGAATGTTCATCAGTGAAAAGCAGCCAGTGAGGAACTGCAGCTGGCATCACACTGGTAGGCAGAGAAGAACACCTGAGAAGTTTGCGACCATACCACAGCCTCCACTGATTAACATGCCACTGTGATCTGTCAGGCTGCACCTAGCAGGGCTCCTCAACTCCTTCTTGAAGTTGAGGAATGGATTTAGAGCAGGGAGAAAGACAGTAGTAATTAAGGGAACCTCAATGCCTCCATGAGCCTCAGTTCTGTTATAGCGCTGGAGCTGCTTGTGATGCTGTAGCAGGAATGAGCAATCTGCTACCATCTATTTCTCTCAAAAAAAAAAAAAAAAAAAAAATCTGCCCCATGTCCCGGTATTTGTTGATGCCTATGATAGGGCTGATGCTCTGCCACTGGGGATACCCCACAGCAGCCACTATGGAGCTGAGGGTCAAAGCTGTGCTCCCAGGGAGGAGAGGGAGAGACATGTGCCTTGTGCTGGGTAGGTTACAGGGTGAGAGGACAGAACCAATGGTCATGGTATAATGACCCAAATTGAGAAAAGGGGCCTAAAAACGACGGGGTTTTTTCTTAAATGAGATTTCAGGAGATGAAGTAAAGTTCTGCAGCGTGATTGGATTCTGCACCCAGAATCCCTGAATACTTAGGAAATGCTTAATACAGTCCCTGACTAACAAGTCCTATGTGACAGTGAAGATGTCACTTGCTCACCTGTAAAGAATGATTTCTCTATCCTTCATAAAACTCCTCTCGAGCAGAGACACAAAGGGCATCACTGCATGAGCAGGAGGGTTCCCAGCAAACAGCTTCATTTGCAGGAGGCAAAGTCCCTCTGTTGCCCAGCTGTGCACTGGTGACCAGGGCTCAGCATTTGCTCAAATCATTTCAGTGAGATAGGAGAGGCAGAGCAAATTTATGAAATAAAAATTATGCCTATTTTACCCCATAACTATTCTGAGTACCTCACACTATTATCAGCACATGAATCCTGTGCTCACAATCTCTGATCTAAAGGTCCCCTGGCCAGAAGACTCCCTCCAGCCCTAACCTTCTTTCTTTCTCCCCTCAAAGCCCTTTTTTCTCTCTCGATTAGATTCGAGGACCCATTCCTCAGTGTTTGTCATCAGGCTCCATCCTGTATCCCTCTTCAGGGTGTCTTCTTTTTTCTCTGTTCCAATGGCTGCAAGGTCATTCACTGCTCCTAAGGGAACCTGGCTTTTTTCTTCAATCCCCAGACATCAGACATCTCTGGACCCCTCTGTCTATTCCTCTGTCTATCTTCCTTCATGGTTCTCTCTTTCAATTTGCAAAACCTTCACTCTATCAAGTTTTAAGCAACAATATTTCAAGGGAATGGACAGGAAATTCCCATGCCCATAATTAAATTTCGCATGTAGGGCTGTGTGTGCCTTAGTGCCCATACTGACAAATACTTCTCATAGTGAGCCACAGCTAGTACAAATCAAGTGACACAAAACCTGAAACAATTGGAAAGAAAAGAATGTGACTCAAATACGTAGGACCTTTCTTTTAGCACAGAGAGCTTTTTCATTGTTAAAAATATGCTTGAATACAGCATTCAAAACCTGAACAAACTGATTAACCAGGGACCAAGTCAGTAAAGGAGCAGTGGCACTCTGTGTTATCATGTGAGAGGCCCCAGTTTGGGAATGACAGAGTCTGATGATAAATGGCTGCATCACGGCCATGATGCCACAAGTCTCTTTGGAACAATACTGGCTCCACTGCCTTTACTTGACAGCTGCACTCAAATCTCTGCAAATAAGGATTACTCCAGAAGGCTGTTTGTTCTTCTTCTGCTGAAAAAGTTGTCTGGGGAATATATACGGTCACTGGCTATGAGGACACACTGAAGGGATCTCTCGTGCACGGCTTCACTATATGTCCCTACCCCCTTCTACTGGGATGAAGGACCTCTGTACCAGGGAATGGACACAGAGACATCACACTGCCAGTGGAAAGTGTGTCTACCAGGTGATTTAGAAAGCAGCCTATTTGGTTGTGCCAGCAAAGGCAACACATCTACCAACACCTCCCCTGAAGAAAAGGTCATGATGATCAGCTATGCTCTTGGAAGTGAAAGCGAAAAAAATTAGTCAGCCAAAGAAGTTTTCCATTTTATTTCCCCCTGTGTGATATTTTTAGTTTTAATTCTTTCTGAGCAGATGCAAGAAGCTTGAAGTCCACAGCCGTCCCATCGTATGCCGTATTATACGATCTGTGCAGCTGGCTAGAAAGAATGCCTTATTTAAAAAACAATTACAAAATTTGCAAAAGTTTCTCTTCTAGTTTTAAGGACTTTTATCTTTTCTCTCCATCCCCTTCTCTTGTTTTAAATAGAAGAAAATTGTTTTATAAGTCAAAAGGAATTTTAGACAAGTCCTGAACCCTCCAGTGTCTCAGCAGAGGGGTGTTGTGGAACCCCTTGCAGGGTTGTTGTTTGCTCCCTGTACAGATTAACACACTTGGGACTAACTCTCTGTCCCAGCCCCTGTATCATCAAACAGCAACCTCAACTACACCTTAATAACAACAACATATCTTTCAGTCTTTTAAGTTCTTCAAGTTGCATCTTAAAAAGTTCATGGTGCCCTATAGAGGGATTAAATTGGCATTTTTCGTCACAGCCAGTGATTAAGGTGGGCATTTATGGCCTTCTCACTGGCAGGAACCAACTGTGGGAAAGCACGAGCCCGACAGACAAGGCAAGGTATGATGCTGTAAACCAAACCCCATCCTGTTATTGCATTATGCAAGGAGGCCCATCAAATTATTACCATTATTTATATCCTAATAAAATGTAGGGGTCTCATTGAGGTTTCAGGTTCCATGGTGCCTGGTTCCCTCCAAACACACAATGAAACATGGCTCTAAGGCTGATGATAAAACGAAAATAGTTGGGAGAATTTAACAGAATTCATAATGATTTTCAGACATAGGCTTGTTTTAAATGTTTCCTCATAGTTGGGATTATAACAGAATTTAAAAAAAAAAAAAGACATGAAACTAATGGGAATTTCATTGTCTTTTAGTAAAAAACACAACATAAATCTGATTCTGATAATCCTGGATTACAGTGATGGCAGTAGTGCTGGTCCCCTCCCATACTGCCTCTCCGAGTCCCAAGATGAGGACAAGACACTTCCTTCCTCCAGCAAAACAGAAGGAAGTATGGGTGTCCCAGCTACAGTACTGCCCCCGCATGCCCTGAGGTTTTACACATGTGGCAACACTTTGTCCAGGTGCTCATAAACATGATACAATTTATTACTGCTTCTCCTTCCCAGTTAACCAGAATCAGAACATTCATTTTCAGACAAAATTCCTTTTTTTCCTAACAGCTGTAACACTTAAAAAATTTAACTGTAAGCTTTTTTCTTCTGATTTCTAGAACTGAAATTAATCCCAAAAGTAAAGACATGCACCACTCTTTCCATACACTTCTGTATCTGGTTATATGTAAGCATCTATTCTGATACCTCATTTTGCAGAAGAATGTACTAGGAATCTCTGATGCTGAATAGCAGCTTTCTCTTAACAAAGAAGCAAAGACTTCTCCCAAAAATCTTATAGGGATCAGAGTTACCTCAGTACTGATAATTAAACAACATGATTGTATAGTGTTTGCAATCTTGATGAAAAATAAGAAGGAAAAGAAATCTTATTTTTAAAAATCAAATATCCCCAAAACAATTAATGCCTTTTTCAGACATCATGGAAAACCAAACAAACAAAATACCAAAAGCAGTCCTCGCTTTCTTTTCCTTTTCCATGTTAGTTTAAATGATTAATGCTAAATCTTTATATGCAATTACTGCTCACTTAATAGCCAGGTAAGAAAAATATATTCAGGGGTTTAGCTTGATTTTGGAATATGAAGAAAATTTGAGGAAAGCATAGAGAAAATATTTCAAAATATGAGGAAGAGGGTCAGATAGAGGTAGGTCCAAGGTCTGCATTTGCAAACTCTGGTTGGTACAGCTCTCCAGCAGTATCCTGAGAGCTCTTGCATCTCTCCATGGTGTGACAGTCTCCAATCACTTCAGAATTTAGTTGAGACACCATGAATGGGTGGTGAGACACAAGAGAGGTTGCTTAGATTGTCATCAAGAAAGAAGGCCAGCAAACCAAAGAATCCCATTTGTATTTTATGTTCCTATGTCAGGTCTGACGGGCACAGCGCAGAGCAGGAAATTAGACAAAAAATGACCCCGAAGTCCTAGTCCCAAACTTAGGAACTGCACTTCTCCCTGGGCACTGCTGCCAGGTGGCCCAACAGCCACAGAAAGCCATAGCACAGCAGCACAGCTTTTTCTGGATACTGCAGAAGCAGAGGAGCTGGAGTATATTCTAAAAACTAAACCCTAAGGATATAAAAGTCTAAGCTGCAAATGCTGGAGCTGTTCAGTGTATAAGTTCCTCCTATGCTGACCTTGTACCTCTGACTGTACCTTCAGACCCAGATCCACCAAGTTCTTGTTCATGGATTTGAGACCAAGGTTCCACACAGCCCAGAGATCAGGCAAAGCCCATCTGAGGCTCACTGGCAAACAAGCAAGATAAGGGTTCAGAGAAGGGCCACACCACCCAGACGAATCCGAAACCACTCCTGGTACCACCTGCAGGGAATGCTGGCACAGCGCCAACGGGCAGTTTCCATGGAAGTCATGATTTGGGTTCACTCCTTGAAAGAGCAAAAGAGAAAAGCATGGCCACCTCAGTTTATGAGCTGCTCTATGTTGCTGTCAGTAGCTTCTGGCAGACAAGCACCACGCAGGGACAGTGTTCAGGATCCAGGCCAAGCTTCTCAAGCAGGACAGCCCTGCTTCACTCTGCTGCATGCTGGCCACACACCTGAGGAACAGTGAGCAGCTTATTGGAGAGCATCCCAAACTCTCATAACCCTGAACCATCTGGAGAATATTTCCACTTAGCAGTCACTATAGGTCGCCTTGCCTGAGGTTTATCCACAATGAAGTAAAAAAAAAAAAGTATGCAAGATGCTACTGAATAAAAAATTGGCCCTGACTAGGATCAAAATACAGCCATACAGCAGGTGACCACTACCACCAGTCTCACCTCAGCAACCTGTGACTTGGCTCCACGAGCAAAATGACTCCAAATACACTAGGAGTATGTTTCCTGCTGATGTGTGAGTGATCAGTACAGATGACGTGGGAGCCTGCAAGAATGGCATTGCAGACTTTCACCACCAGTGCATTAATCGTAGAGTTATGCTAAACTGATTGTCCACCACTTATCTTTAATATCTTCCTGTCTGGAACATTCCATGATTAAAACAGTGTATGAGGAAACTTGTGTCTATTAAGAGATAAAAAACAAGTAAGTAGATGTAATTGTTTCTACAACCTTGTGTACTAGGCATGCTTATCTTAATATAGCCAGGCATGAAAGCTACTCCAGCTGGATTAAGAGGAGAGTATAGAACTGACTGAGGGTGCAGATTTCTATACTAACATAGATTTTACTGCCTTTGCAGGAAGAAAATTTAAGCAATAGGTTCTATAGGTACCTGAGCTGCTATGCCAGCAGATACAATTTGCAAGTAATAGACCCACAGCAGAGGAACTGAAGCTTTCTGGTTTTGATGCAGAACACTGCCTTGACATTCATGGTCTCTTCTGCACTTCACTTGTCCAAGGGAATAACCAGTTCCTTCAGCAGCTCCTCAGACCATTGTGTTGCCAGTGCAGGGACCTTTCCATCCTGAATTTAATAAGAGAACCTAGCTTTTCAAGAATAGCCTGGGAATCAGCTAAGTAAACAAACAAACCTCGTAATATCGTGCTGCCTGAAAATACGCTGCAGTTAATGCTTGCACAGGAAAATACTTACATACAGCAAATACTTTAGGATGTTCTGATTACCTCCACTTGCTGCAGCAGTTATAGTGTCTTGTTATAGCATCACCCTGTTGATGGAATATTACCATCAGTGGTAGCCTGCACTGGAGTTTTATTCCTTTTTCTGGGCCAGTCCTTTCATCTTTCCTTTTTTTTTCCCTCTGAAGCTTATTTATGCAAGTGTGACATGCAGTTACAGTAAAGTTCCTTGCGGTGAATGGAGTGCAGGGCAGTGGTAAATTCCGTTCCAAAATCATTTTGAATTCTAAAGGTTCCATTTAAGGGATAATGATGGGAGCAAAGGGCATTTCTCCAGGATTAATCACTAGCTGGGTGAGATGATAGCCCAAGGCAAAGCCACGGGCCATTAACCCCTGCAGGTCACCTTATCCCTACAGGAAACGCACTGGGTCAAGTTCACTGTTGCTATTATAAACTCTTATTCAAGAAAGGGGTTACACTCCTATGTTTATATATGTCTGTTTGTAATGATAGTGGATAGCTTTTGGCAATGCCTTTATATTGTACCATGGAGAGATGTAAAAACAAGTTCTATTGTTATATCTGATGCCAAAGACACTAGTGGATTTTTAATGTTTACAGTAACATTTAAGATTCTCGGTAAAAGAATGAAAAATTAAATTACAGGAAAATACCACATAGAAAAGACCCAAGGAAATGACATTAGAAAGAGGGAACCTCTCTTCAGCTGGTGTAAATCATCACATCTCCTCTAAAGCCAAAGGAGCTACATGAATTCACACCAGCTAAAGAACTCAGACAGAAGTTGAGGTTGAAACACATTGAAGAATAAATTTTAGGCTTGGGTCCTATACCATCACATAGGGAACACCTCATAAAGGAGCAGCTTGACAAAAATACTGCTAAATAGGGTTTATGTGCTCATGAAAACAGCATTTTAAAGTGGTGCCTCAATCCTCTATTGTTTAGATAGCTCCCAGTCCCACAAACTTTAGTCAGGTTCAGTAGTTTCTAACCAGGGCACCAGGCAAAAGTCTTCCAATCAGCCCACTGCAAGGGGAAGAGCTATCTCTGTAGCTCTGTGGGTTGAAGCAGCAGGAATTTTTCTCACTGTGAAGTTTTTCTTTGCTCACATGAATGGTAACCCCAGAGTTCAAAATCAGATCCAGAATGAGACTGTGTAAAATCTCCAAGATATATATATTTGAAGATCCTCCTGAACAAAAAGAAAGGGACAGCAGACAAGGTCAAAACAGAGGTGTGTATGTGTGCTTTCTGCCTGCCCTCCGAGCCTCTCTTGAAATGTATCAAACAATTTCATCTTCCATTAAAGAGCAAATAGTCCTTAGCCCCCTGCTAAAGAAGTGCACTGAGGACATGGGCAGTTCTTCTGTCTCACTGCTTGTGGCAGCTCCTCCCTTCCCTTGGGACTGCAGTACCTGTATCCTTCTGGGATGCAGTGCCTGAAATCTCGCTCTACCTCCAGCCTCTCTTTCCAGAGGTGGAGCAGGGATCACTGGTTTTATGATGTCTCTGCAGTTAGCAGCACTAATCCCTTCTATAAAATTATTTCCTGACTGAGGACTTTCACAGGAACAGCAGACTTGGACTACTTCTCCACAGACTGAAGGGAGTTCAAACGCTCTGAGCTCCCATCTACAGAGCAAATCTGGGGGGGAGCGTTTAACCCCTTCATTTTGAAGCTGTGCTGAAGTTCAGCAAAAAAGTGAAGATCCACTGAGCCACAGAAAGTGGCCAAGAGCACATCTCCACACCTAGCAGTGGAGGCCCTGCCTGAGACAGGGAGTCCTCAAGTGAGTGGCTACATTTCCTACATTTATCCAGTTACATACGTACAATGCATAAGCAGCTTTGTAGCAGCCAGGATGTTACACTCTCCCTGAAGTAAACACAAAGTTCACTGCAGTATTGAACTGTGGAGTTTTCCCCAGCAACATGCATTTTCTGAGACTGTCCTGATGCCTCTCTCCCCTGGGAAAGGAGTGCAGACCAACAGAGCTGCCTTTGCAAGCTGCATGTCCCACACACACCAAGGAAGCTCCTTCCTGACCACAGCCAGGTGCTTCACTTCTGGAGAGAGCTCGAATTTCAGACAGAGCCCTGTCTCTCCAACCCCCAGTTTGTGACTGTAGTGACTTACAGGTTTGTTTAAATCCCATTTGGAGGTGTCTGCCTCTCCTCATGCACTGTAGGCAGCATCCAGACAGCTAACATGCAGGTCTGGTTTCCCTAAAGAGTTTTAAAGTCACACAGGAAACACACTTCCATCATTTCCTAGTTTCATAATACTACACTTTGCAGCTTTAATGTTCTTTTAATGGAGTTTGTAGGTGTCATGCAAAAATACAAACATTTTCGAAGTACGGTAATAAACTGCAAAGTAAATATAATTACAGTAGCTCTTACCAAATTGAAACCTTTTTATTTTACTGTTAATTGACTAAAAGGTTTTTCAAGTGCTGAAAACAAAACTTTGGCATCAATATTTAATAAAATACAGCAATAAGATACTAAGCCTCTGACGGGATCAAGTAGCTCATTTTTCGATAATATGATATATGATCAAGCATAGAAGTTATGATACTGACTGCTCTCTAATTAATTCCTGAACCAACATTAAAACAATAGGTTTCAGGCCCAGTTAGAAAAGCCATTATCACCACTCACTTTCTTTACATGTTATTTTGAGAAAAGACCCATTATGTGAGTGAAAAGCAATTGTTCTTCATGGCCCTGACCCTGTTAAGATAGAGACATGTGTAAGGCAGACTTCAAAAGGAAAACTCGGGCAATCTCTCTAGCAGGGCCAGTCAGGAGGAGCAGTGTAAGGCTGCTGGCTACCTGCAAGCGAGCACAGAGAGTTTTCCACTACTTGTCCTCCCACAGGGAATGCACGGTCATTTCATGGCACCAACACCTCCAGAGCAGGTGGAAATGTAACTCAGAAGTAACTGAGGTAGCAGACATGATCTCCTTCCCTCACCTTCCCTGCTGGTTTAGGGACAGCAAGGGAAAATTCTTGCAGAACAGGAATGGAAAATGACCATTGCTGCCAAACCTGGGCTACCTCCAGCGCATGATCCAGCCTAGGAGAGGAAGCAGTGGGAGGACTGGGCAGGTCTCTCACTCTCAGTGCTGCTTGCAGGTACCAGAGGTACCACAGCTGGCATCGGGCCCCAGGGATTTTAAAATGCTCCCAGGTCCTGTGTCTGTTCCCCTCCCCGCCCAGTGATTACCAAGCAGTGGTCAAATCTCACCCTTCACAGCTGGACGTACAATAAGCAGTGCTGTTGCAAAGTCTTCCCTGCTCTGTTGTGGCCACCAGTCCTCTCTCTTTCCTTGTATTTGCCAGCTTTCTGGAAGACATTTTCTTTTTGTTATTTGGAAACAGTAGCTCTCGATTTCCAACCACTGGTGCTTCAGTGCCACTGCAGTACATAACAATCCTTATAGTAACAGAAAACATCATGCTTGGAAAGGCAAAAAAGAGGCTGAGAAAAAAAAATTTAGTATTAAATCTATAAAAGTTAATTAAAAAAAATGAGAGAAGCAGAATACAGTTTGTTGCATATTTGGATGGCCAATATTTGGAATGATCACTCCAGTTACTCATCTCCTGCAGAGTTTTCAACCTATATATATATATTGCAGCAGTTTTTTCATCTAACTGTTGAAAATCTGTAATGGTCATGTTTCATTTTAAATACAGACTCCTACTGAAAAAAAGATCTGGTAGGTAATTTTCTTTCACATCTGTGATGGGAGATGTATTATGCATTTGAAGTTTGAGCCAGCGTGTTCTCTTGCTATTTTTTTTTCCCTTCAGAAGAGCCAACAAGAAAGAATGGTTCATTTCACTGCTCTGCAGTTTTAAAATATGAAATGGGTTGGACCATCATGAAAAGCTAAATAGTTTGATCTGTCTGTGCTTTGGCTAGGTTTTGCTACAGCATGAGGAATTCATATCTCCCCACAAACAGCACTCTAATGATAGGGTACCACAGTCTAGCCCCAGTGGCAGGGGAGTTTTACTTTGGCCCTTACTCACTCTGACATATTTAGTCCAAATTATAATTCCTTCAGCAATAAGATTAGAACTGTGCAAGTCTGCATGTCTGCCTCATTGCACCACCTTCATAGTGATTTAGCTGTGGTAGACTTAATATGTTGCATCACACTACAGGGGTGGAGGCCTGTCAGAAGCACCACCTTTTTTGGGGTGCCTCCATTTTATGCTGTGTTTGTTTAGCCTGCAAGTCCAGGCCACATTCAGAGGAACCATTCATAATATCCATCAAATTTTCGTTTTACTGATCAACTATTTCAATTTGCAATTAATATAATAAAGAATGTCATTTGTATATTCAAACAGCAAAGGAAAAAACTCTGTGAAGAAGAGTTATCATCAGCTACAGCATATAAAATAGCTTTGGACACTTGAGCCAGAAGGAATTTCCTTCCCCCTCTTCCAGGACTTCCAAAGCCTTCACTAAAGCATTTGGGCCCCATCCTCCACTCAGACATTGGTACAGCCTTGTGAGTGTCAGTGGAAGTCAGGCCAATTTAAAGCAGCCTAGAATCTAGAAGTGAGAAATGGCTTCTTTTTATACCATGAACAAAAGCTGAGGCACAATAACTATAGATAAGCATTTGCATAAAATGCTAGACTCAAAAAAAAAAAATCCCCTTAAACGAAATACTTGTGTGTTGCTTATTACATTACTTACTACATTGCCAGATGATGTCCAAATAAAATGGCTCCAAATGTATGTGTTTTATAAATATTTTCTGTCCTGCTTTTATGACATCTTGTTCTCAAACAGTTGTTTTCATCGAGGTAGGTAGCGTGGTAGAACTGACACAAGAGAAAATTACAGCACATGGCAAAAAAATTCTGCTTCTCTTAAATGATGCTTCTAGGTGACTGGTAGCTTTGTCTTTAAAATGTTCAAGGAAAAAGCCAACAGTGATAAAGAATTACATTTACATATATTGAGGTTTATATTCTTATTCACAAACAATGGGGACTTTGTGTCTTCAAACAGTAACACACTTTATAATGTGAGCCAAATACTTTGGGTTTCTACATAAAAATATTATAGATCATCCAACAATATGAGGAAATGTCACTGTATTCATTTAAAATAGCTATCTGTGAAATGTGTGTTACCATATTTTGCTTGGGGCAATATATTTCCATGCTTTATGAAATTATTAATTCTCATTAAATTCTAATGATCCTGTCTGAAAAGAGCAGAACTAATTAACTGCTCCATTAAAGTTATTACTTACTCCTGATGAGGACTGTAAATGTTTCTACTTTGTTAGGCCAGTGAAAGTTTTCTAAACCACAGCTCCTAGCCATACAAGGAAAATTCCCCATTTAGCAGCTTATTCTGTAACAGTAGAATTCTGATTATATACATCTGAGATTGAAGTTTTACACCCTGAAACAAATATTTTCCTCCTTTTACAAAGAGAAGAAAATGAAACTCATTCTGGTGAGAGAGATCTGCAGAACCTGCATCAGACAGATGATGTCTAATTGAGGCCAACACCTCTAGAGGAACTAGTTATTTAATCTCTTCAAGGATTTGGACTGCAGTGACTCTGTGCCTCTGCTTTCAGTTGTAAAACCAAAATAACTTTGCTGCCTCACCAGAAGGCTGTGAAAAATGATGATGCCTTTGAGGTACTCATGCTACAAACTCTATTGGGGTTTCAGCCCAGCCCCACAGGACAGAGGCAGAGCTATGAGCAGCAGCAGTGCCTGCAGAGCAGCACCGTCCCCCCAGTCTTTGCAAACTGGGCTTAAGTGATCAGCACAAAATGGTAATTTTGGGAGGATAGGTGCTCATCTCCACAACCAAAATTGGGATCTGCCTGAAGATCATCACAGCTGCAGGAGGTGAGATCCTGACATGTGCTAAGGACAGGTAAAATAGCTCCAGCAGCTCTCAGCACTGTCGGAGTCAAGATCACAGAGACCCAATGAGATGTCAACTTATGCCAGTGAAAATGAAGGAGGAAAAACATTAATCAGAGCTGATAAGAAAAGCCTGCTGACTGAAACAGCAAAAAAAAAACCAAACAAACCACAAAACAAAACCAAAAAACCCCACAACAATGGCATTCATAACCACTTAGTGTATAAACATTTGTATGTGAGGAAGATTTTAAACAGACACACGTAAAAATCTCCCATGATAGAGCTGTATGCTCATCCAACCACAGAACTGAAACAGAGTTTATTATTGCTACTACAACCCTGACCAAGAACTACTCCTGACAATTATCAAATGTTTTCATCCATCAGGTAATAATTAAAATATAGAGATATTAGTTAATGAAATTGAAAAATTTATTACTTTTCTGAGCTATTACATTATTTGCATACAATGAATAAAATATTTTTTAAATTATTTGCTCAGCTTCATTATTAAAACATTTTTCAAAGCTTGAATTTTTGAGTTTTGGGGGGGGTGGGGCTGGGGATTTTTTTTCAGGGTTTGCTCTCTTCCAGATAAGGGCTGAATTTTTTAGAGAACTTATATAGTTCCTAATATGTTCCCCAGATAGTAAACACAATTATTCTTTTTTTAACATTTAACTCCTATTACTCCCTAATAAATACCTCATTTTGCAAAGGTTTCTGCCACAAACCCGATTTTTATAATGGTCATTGATATGTTTGGAAAGGATCAAAAGTTAGATTTGCAGCCTAAATTGGCAAATATACACTGTATTTTGACTCATTCTATGCCAGTCTCTGCTATTTAAGCACTGAAGTTTGGCTGAGACTTCTGGATGCTTCTCTATAAAAAACAAATACAATCTGAAATACTGACTGCTCTGGAAACATCAACACCTTTTCCTTTGCTATGTCATCCCTTTCAGTCACAATAATAACAAGAACAATTCTTAAAATTAGCCCCTTGTTCCAGTCCCTTGGAAAAGGTTTTGCCAAACATCTGCAGTTGCAACATTTGACAGCACAAGCTCTCCTCAAACACCTCAACCTTCCCTGCTTCTCTTGGTCTCCACATGCACTTGGCATCCTGAGGAAGGAGCTGATTCACCATTTGGGACAATCTCACTAGGTTAGGGGTCAACAGCACTTTGTTCAATGATGGTCCACAATGAGGTGCTTTTTGGGTCCTGAGGCAACTGCACAGGGAAGCATCTCTCAGCATGGAAATTCTGAATTATTTGAATTTTTCTCAGCAATAGAAGCAGCAATAGGACCTAAACCATCCTCATGTCCATCAAACTGGACTCCTCTGTGCAAGCAGGCATTGCTCATGGCCCCAGGCTCAGCAGCTTCCTGGGAGAGGCATCATCATTCCTTGGGGGGACCTGGTTCCATCACCCACACCAGCACAGCGTTTCCACCGCCCACATACTCCCTGGAGAGCTGCACCACTTGCCAAGAGCTTCCAAAATAGCAACTTCCCAACCCATAACGTTATAAGCTTTTGAAAACATTTGCAACCAATTTTACAGTTAATTAAACCCAGATTTGCTCTATTCAGTCATTTGTTCTATAACTTTTAAATCTTTTTTTGGTTTACACTTTAGGGGGTTTTTTTTAAGTAGTGTGCAAGCTTTAGCTGTAAATAGGTTAATTGCAGCTCTGATCTTCCTCCAGCATCTGACAGTAAAGACAAACAGTTTTGAAACACCCAGGCCTACTACGGGGCTCAGCATGTCAAGGTGGGATCAGTCCCATGATGCTGCCAGCAGAGAATCCCATGCCAAATCATACAGCTAGTAAATAGTATGGCATCGATTCCTCAAAAATTTCCATAGCAAGAGTTTTAGGAAGAGGTCCAAACACCCCATCAATAAATCTCACAGAGCAGGTGAAACCTTTACAGTTGCCATGTATTTCAAAAGACCTTCCTCTCACAAATGGTTGCATTCTACAAATCTAGCTTAAACAAACTACATATGCCACAAAGTTTGAAGCTCTCCTCTCTCCTCTGCTCAGAAACAATGTAGGATGATTTTTGTATGACACAAAATCATCATTTATTTTTTCTCAAAAAGATAAGAAATCCTATTCATGCTTTTAAAATCAATAATTCTACCAAGAGAGAGGAATAAGAGTCATAAGAAAAACTGCCTGGCTTGAGTTTCAAGGAAGTCTTCTCCTAATTGGAGAACAGTTTTCCCAGCAATATCCATTTCTCTGGCTCCAAAGCATCTCTTTCCTTGGGCATGCAAATAAGGAAATCTCAGTTAAAATTAAGCTCCTGCTCACCAGAGACCAATTATTGATTTTCTTCCTTTCTTTGCTCAGTGAATAGAAGACAAGATTTTAAAAACATCTGGCGAAAAAATTACCTATTTAAAAACAGTGAATTGTAAATATCAACACCAAAAAGACAGCCATGTCTTGCCTCTGTTTCTGCTGAGTGCTATAATTTTGTTGAGAACAGAGTGATCCACAATCACTGAATCACTCAACACCACTGTGACTGGAAGCACAATTGGAATCACAGACATCCTCAGCAACTTGGGCATCTATACTTAGCCCTAGCCCTGGACAAAGGAATTTATCCTACAAAACCTGAGGTGTACAACATGCTGGTATGTCCCAGAGACAGGCAACAAGTGCCATGGGAGCTATAGGCTCTCTTTTACAGAAAATAATGCCTGATTTATCTAAAATGAGTGCTTAAATCTCTCCTATATCAACCTGCGAGGTGTGAATTGATATTCAGTAAAGTGAAAAACCATCACATGAACCCAGGTAAATTATCTGCTTGGTCCTGAAAGCAAGAAGTGATTAATTTATTACCACAACAGATACTAGCAAATCCCGTTTATACATTAGAATTATCTCTGTGCCCTAAACAAACTCTTAGAAAAGCTTTCCTAGGTAGCCCCCAGTAAAGTGAACTGTTGGAAATTTTATTTCTGACACAAAAAAACCCTTCTGGTCTGTAGTACCTTCAAATTGTTACTAGATAACTGTTATTATAATTCTTAAAAAAACCCACTCTGCAGTTCCTTGAAACAATGATATCAGTACCATTTACCATCATCTGCTGCTGCTGGTAGCAGACCATGGGTAGGAGCACAGATGCCAGTGAGTGTCTGGCTTGAGGGCCAAAGCACCATCCAGACAATCCTGCCTCTAACAACAACCAGGATGAGATTTCCCAGACCATATCCAAGCACTTGGGATCAGAGACAACTTGTCAGTCATTACACACACTGGAGAAAATGCCTACGCTGAAAGCATTCTAACCATTTTCTTTCCTCAATAGCACATTCTCACAGCCGCTGGATTTTTCAATAGTTGTCTGTGTTCTGCAAAAAACACCTGTCTCTTTTAGGCAAACCTGCACCACACACCCACAGACCAGCAGGATGAGTCAGACACAATCCCAGGTATCTGTGTAAGTATGAGCCATTCACTTAGTTGGACTCGATGATCCTTGTGGGTCCCTTCCAATTCAGAATATTTTCTGTGTGTGTGTGTATGAAGTCTGACCACATATACAGCAGCTTATGTAAAGTGTGCAGGATATACAAAATCCAAATAATTCAAAAATATCAGCCCAATCTTGATATAAATCAAGATCCACAATTCTGTGGATCCAAGACTCCAGCTTAAATAAATTTGAGTCTTATACAACGATTAGACTCGCAAATTCTCCTTCTTCCTCTCATTTGAGGAAGCATGCAGGGCTAGAGGTAAGCGAGTCATATAGAGGGAGGTTTAACCTAAAAAAAAAAAAAAAAAAAAAAGAAGGAAACCTGGAGATCCTGTATCCAGAATAAATTTATTACGCCACTCTCAGAAACATTCCCTTTTTGAACCTGTTCTAAAGTTCACTAGAACTCATACTAGTTTTTTCTTGAGTTGCTTTCTGCATCAGTGAGACTCCTGACCTCACACACAGCCACTTTCCTCTTTGACATTTTGACATCATCATTTAAAGGCTGTTGTTATCATGGCAGGTTCTTTACAGCTGGAACAAAGAAACAGTATGGTTTTACTTCTTAGGAAGAACATTTACTGAATATCCTGCAACAAGTCAACTCCTAATCTGTGGAAACCAATGGCTTATGTTCTGGAAAAGTCAAAGGATTTGAGGCTAATTACTGTACAAATCAAGTAGAAGGAAAAAGCATATAGAGCTTGTCACTGAAACTGACAGTGATTGCAATTAAAGGTGAATGAAAGCAGTGCCACAAATCAAGAATCACCAAAGAACAGAGTACTGGGTAAAAGAAGAGGTAAAATGTGCCTTTTCTTAAAGAGAAAAATATTCATATTGCCCTCAAGCTGCTGACCAAGATGCCCCCGTACAATAGATTATGTATTACTGAAACCTGTTTTAATTCCTGTTTAATTAATAAGAATTCTACCATTCTTCAAACACAGCTTTAGTATGTCTTTCTCCTGTATTATTTTTGATTCTGGTTTTAATAAATGAAAAAAACTATAAGATTTTTAAAAATAACTATCAGTTTTAGTGGGACATGCAGCATGAAGTACTGTTTCCTCTTAATTCAGACGATTTTTTTCAGTTTCCTTGTTTTCAAAATGTTAACAATTTCTATCAATCAGAGATATGCAGAATTCAAGTTGCTGAACTAATTTAAAATATTTTATTTTAAATCAAGTACATTTACATTTCTATAATCCTGAAAACATGATAAAATGAAATTTTCTGCAAAGTGTCTCCAGAAATCATTCTGGCTCTTTTAGGTCCATTTTTGTTGTTCATAAGTTAAAGGTACTATGAACTAATTTAAATTTAACCAAACTAAAATTAATATCTAATTAACATTGCTAAAATTAACATCGAGTTCTCACCAAAACTTCAAAATTAATTTTTTTTAAAGCATTGTAATTTTAAATTCCAAAGGCTCATTTGAAAGCAAGCACAAGAAATTCAAACTGTAGACAAATGCAAAACCATATTCATTCATGAATATATTATTTCCAACAAGAACAGGTAACGTAATTCTGTAATTGTATTTTGAGGTTACCTTTTAGCAGCAGTCCTGCTCTTAACACTGAAACTGTGTCTGGAAAAATTTATGTTGACATTAGTAATTAAAACATTTCAAGGAAATGTTGATTTTTGATTTTTGTCATACTGTTTTCAGATGCTCTGATACAACCAAAAAAAAAAAAAAAATTCTAGAGAAAATGACTGCTTCATCTGTTGCTCTTCAGTATGTTTAACAACTGCATTTCTGAGCGCTGTCATATAGCCAGACATACAGGAGCTATGAAATGCACTTACAATTTATTGCCTATAATTAATTACACTCACAATCCTTTACAAGGAAAAAATTGTACCAATAAAATGGAGACCTTATAAAAAGAACTGTGTATTACTTTGAAATGACAGGCTTCTCTAGCAGTTCCACTGCTGCATTTTGGCTGAAATGGTCCTTGTTCGAATAGTGAGTGAATTCTCTGCCTGGGCCTGTCCCAGCTCTCTCAGGAGCTCTGACTCCAGACTGGCAGCAGAAGCTGCATTCTTCGGCAGCAAGGTTAGCAACAGCCAGGATTCTCTTGCGAGTCTTGGTATAGCTGTGCTCTTGTGATTTATGGGGGTTTTTAAACTTCAGAAATTGGAATGAACAGATGACATGAAAAACTTAGCTTCCCTTCAATAAAATTAATTTTCAACCTCACTGGATAAAAAGCTGGAAAATATTTTTGTTAAATCTTGGGGATGCAAAAGACAGATAAAGCCAAGATATTTTCTAGACTGGCATGTTGGGTTTATGTCCTATTTAATATTTTTTGTCTTCAATATTGATGATATTAATAGTGGGGATTTATGTCAAATGTTAAACAGTGCAGAAGAGCAGCCACCCATCAAAGCAAGAAGGACCTTTACAGGTTAGTAGAGCTGAGTTCCTCCTGCATCCCTATTGTACCCGGCTACGAAATCCATTGCTTATATAAATCGTTCTGAAACGGGAAGGGGATTAAGCATAGTGAGGGCTTTGTTTTGGTGAACTTTTTCAGTGGAAAGCAAAATGGTAGTTAGTATCAACCCACTTATTTGAGAAATTGAATTGGGACAAGAGAAATCCCCCAAAGCAGGAAATGTGTTTCCCAAATGATTTTTGTTTGGTTGGGGTTTTTTTTAAATCTAATTATAGTTTATTTTAAAACGTGATTCCTAACTTTCCTACTGCAAACCCTGGGCAATCTCAAGCCCCTCGCTGTTGTCCTCTTGAGTCTGTAAACAGGCAGAATTAAACAACAGCATCGCTAAGTGCGAACTTTCCCCATTCATCTTAATGGACTGTTAATTATGACCACTTAAATGCCCACAGTGTTAACCCTTTCACCGCTGTCTGCATTTCACCCAAAAAGGCTGTTTCGAGAAGCTGATTTATCCACAGGCAAGTAGATGTAAAACTCACCACTGATGCACTGTAAACTATTAATAAAGTTGCGAGTATGGATTATGCAGCTCATTGAAAAATCCAATCATCATCATCAGAAGTTTATTCCTTTCAAGAATTGGAACAAGGTGATGCTTTCACTGTGAACACTGCTGTGTAATTGTTTGAGGGTTGTAGAGATTCAAATAGGATGGTGTTGGCTTTGCAGTGCATTTTCATGGAGCAGAAAGGCTGGTAAGGTGTAGTTAACTGGTTGACATCACACATCTTAAGCGATGTAACAATATGTAATGTAAGATACAATAAGGCTAGTTGATTTTTTTTTTTAATTCAGAAGTTTTTATAGAGCTGTATAAGAAATGAAAACATTTACTTTAAAAAGCCAGGTAAATCTTAAAAAGAAAAAAATCATAGATTTTACATATTGCTGCCTATAAGCTGATGCAATGAATGAAATTAACAGGTATGACAAAATGAATCAATTTTTTGGACACAAATATACATATTTGGAGGGGAACACAAAAATCACAGGGGTTTTGAAGAACTTAACAGAACAGCATTTGGAGTAGAGCTGTGACAGGAATTGTATTTTTAATATTGTATGTACTGCATAATAATTACCACAGCCTTAGGTTTCATTGTCTTCCTGCTTCTCCACATTTCCACTGGCATCCCTGGCTATTCGAGGAAAACATTAGTGCCAAAAAGAACCATGCCCATTTCTTCTGTCCCACCATAGGTTTTTCAGTCATTCCTTCCATCAGATCCTAAGGTTGCTCCGTGCTTGCACAAATCCCAGCAACTGGGGAATTTGTAGTAAGCTGGCTAGCACCGGGCAAGGCAAGAGCTCACAACATTCATAACGTGCAAGCCCCTCATACACTTTCTCAGTCTGCGCTGGTGATTACAGCCACCACCACTGCAGCACCACTGGCCACACATGCAATGCAGATACTCATTTTTGCAGCACAGCTGTAGTTTCCAGAGTCCACGAAACAGCCAACAGGCCACTCCACAACGATTAGAAAACAACAATGGATCTGCCAAGTAAAGCAACTCTGAACACATAAACCATTTTCCAAAACCCTGAGAACCCAACAACTATTTGTGCTCTAGTATGCTCTCTGTTTTCCCCATTTAAGCACTTTGGGGTATCAAATTTTTTATTATTATTATTATTATTTTAATTATTTTTTTTTAAATAAGAAGGAGTTGTAAATGAGCAGTCAGGCCCATGTGGTCAGCACATAACGCTGGCAAAAACAACAGTACGTGGGCTGATGCATTGGGTCTACCACCACTCTCGAGACCCCCCTGATAGTTACCATAGAGATAGTAGGAGCCACAAAGAGCTTCGATCACATTACTGGCTGGGAGGGGGTCAATTTGTATGCGCGAGCCCTGCTGGGATTGAAAGAATGCAGAGGAGGACAGGAAAGATAATAGAGAGAAAAATAAGTGAAGGGAGAATACAAGAAATGAGAAAAATGAAAGAAAGAAAGAAAAGGGGGCAGGGGGAGATGGGAAACTAACCAAAGGGAATGAGGGTCCTCAGAAGAAAAAAATGCAGCAGAGAGACCAAGGGAAAATGAAGAGAGAAGGAGAGAAAACATGAGTGAGAATATTCATCTTGTGCAGACAGCACTCGTGTTGCTGCCTGACAGGAACTGCTGCTCCAGAGGAGCTAAGCCAGTAGCACAGCCAGCTGCAGGAGCAGCAGGGATGAAGGGATGGATGGATGGATGGATGGATGGATGGATGGATGGATGGATGGATGGATGGATGGATGGATGGATGGATAGATGGATGGATGCTTGCAGTACCTGATCCACACCAGAAAAACTGCTCCAAGCACACAGTGCAGGAAGGAGATGGGATCACGAGGGGGAAGGGGTGTTGCTTTCATATCCCACATATGAACATCATGAATCTGTCGCTGACTGCACCAGAACCACAAAAGCAACCAAATTTCTTTCTTCTCTGTACTCCTCAACCAAGGGCACTGAGGGCTCTGGGCAGGACAGCTCTTGCCTCTGAAAGCTGTGACTGCCTGGGCTGGTGGGGCTGGAGCTTCAGCAAATGCTCTGGGTCTCTGTGAGAACCATGCCAGCCTCCACAGCCCCAGCTGCCACCTGCAGATAACACCTCAGTCCATACTCCAGAATGGCTAAGATGAATATTTTGAATAACTGATTAAATCAGCAGAATATCCCAAATTCCAAACTCCAGAAATGATCCTTAGGGATGACTGTGACCACTGTAATAAGAGGACGGTGTTATTGCAAAAATCTGTTGCTCCTCTGCAGGTTAACAAAGTCAGGGAGAGAGAGATTCAACACATAACTAATAACAGTTAAAGAAAAAAATCTTATTTGGTGGCATGTTCATCAGCTCTGTACCTCCCAAGGGGTAGGGGTAACACAGAATGTCCTGCTTTGGTGGTCTCATCGATGCCAGATCACCGCTTCATGCTGCAGCAGCTCACCTGGCAGTTCTCAGGACATACAGAGAGAGCTTCACAGCCTTGTACTCGGTGTCAGTGATGGGCTTTCAGTTTGCTGGCAGAGGAATGCCCCAGAGGCTGTCAGAGCAGCAGACTGCTGCACCGTACTGTAGACTCATGGCTGAGTGACAGGAGAATTCTTCCTGGAGAGAATGGTGGTCTGCCGAGTTTTTCTAAAATATACCTTTTTTTTTTCTTAGCAGCAGCATGGCAATACTCCTAACCTTCAGGGCCGTCCCACTCAGCCCTGTGAGACCAAGACAACATTCCCTACATTTTCTTAAGGAGAAACACATTTAAATATGTTCAGTGAAAATCAGGAGGATTTCAGAGATAACCCCCAATTGCCAATAGGACCCAGTGGCCCAGCTGCAGTACCGTGAGCTCAGTATCCATTGACCAGCCTAGAACTGAATATGAAGGTGGGTTGTTTTTCTTTAATGAGCCAATATTGGTTTTGTACCATTCTACTTTTCAAACCAACTGCCAAACTGACCATAAATTAGATTTCTCCCTTGCATATTACCACCAAAGTCAAGTTACCCCTGAGAGCAACAGCATTGCCTTTGAGTTAAAGCACACAGATGTCTGAGTAACAGTAAAATTACTGAAGTATGTAAAAGCCTCTAGAAATGCTCTAAAGTAGCTTTTCCATATATAACAGTGTCACCATTTTAAGTCAAATACATTGTGATTTTAACTTGAAAAGCCCTCCAAAGCAACACAAACTAAATTGAAAACACTTTCAGTTCAGAGGAACATACTCTTTATATAAAGCTGTAAACTAAAGAAAATTACATGTATAAAACTGTAAAGTGCCTCTGTAGAAAAACCCGAAGAGTTTTATGCTCAAGTTTTCAAACTGTCTTATGCATTACAGCTCCTATCTTTTTTAATGCAATTTACAATCCAGAATCATTTTAAAAAGAGACTGTGTCATTCCAGCCACAGATACACTCAAAGACTTCAAAGCCTTTTTTCCAGTCCTTCCCTTATCGCCACTGCATGTGTAGGGAGGTACTGACTCCAGTCAGCCAGTCCAGTAGTTTCTATCCAAGCCCAGCCCAGTCCCAACAGCCTCAGGCTGCTGAAGTCATTAAGATTTTTATGAACATCTACTAGCCAGATGAGTCCTCATTTCCAAATCCCTTACAATTTTTTCCACTACAAGAATACTTTCCAAAAGCTGGGTAATAGGCCCCAAACAGTTCTTTCAGCACTAATGTGAACTGGAAACTAAAAAACCATCCAGCAGGTAATTTGTACAAGTCTCTTAAATCTTGAAAACGAGGCTATTCATTTTCTAATAATAAATCTTTACTGCAGATAATCTTATCTTCTTTCCACAATAAACTTCTAAATATTACCTTTCCAGCCAACATATCTGTGATTTTAGAAGTGTGGGACAGCAGTAAAAGTAAGAGCTGGATCTTAGCACTGAAAAGAAGGGAATGGTTAGGTTAGGCATACAGAATATCTTTGGGTTTTAAACTCTGAACAACATGATATAACGGAACAAGTTACAAGCTGTGAGTGAACTATTCATACGAGAGAAGTCAAGCTCAGTCAAGGCTGCCGGCGCTGGGGAAGCTCCACCTTCTGTTTGACCTGACCTGTCCTGCCCAAAGGAAAACGAAGGAGGAAAAATACTCTATTTTTTTTATTTCTTAAATATTAAGTTAGACCCAGTCAAACCGAAAATCCATTTACTAAATACTAAAGGCAAATGAATAAAACGTTTTTGCAAATATTTGTCTAAACTCAGAACTTTGCACATCATTAATTACGAGTTTTATCTCTCATTTATACTGGAAGTACCTCAAGGCTGGGAACCCTGTGAGGCCCAACGGTACCAAGCACAGTGTGTGTCGTGGCACAGACCTTTTCTGAAATACTTCTACTCTGATGAGGCTGAGCAAATTATGGTGAGTATCTGCAGAGCTAATTTTTGAGTTTTAGAATATTGATGTCACCAAGGAAAAAAAAGTCAGGTAAGGTATGTCCATACATAAAACCAAAGATCTGAATTTTGAATATCGGCCACTTGTCACTGCCTATTCTCAATTGAACCATAGGAGAAGAAATATTTAGAGAAGTGATCTGAAGAACACATCTGTCTGAGAAAATCAGAAATGTTTGCAGGGAACCTATAAAGTGAAAAGGACACAAAAAAATGATCACTCTGTGCCATTTTACTGCATAGCTTTACAATCATCTTTTAAACAGTAAAAGGGATTTTAGCTGCCTTGGCTTTTAAGCAGGTATATTTAAAAACAGCATCCCACTTGTTAAACCAACTATTTCTTACCAATATAGGCACTACTCTGGCAAGCACTTAACATCTATTTGCAGAGCCTGATGTGCCAATGACCCAACAAGAAAATAAAATAACCGGAATTTCCTGTCCATTCAGAATAAATTGTAAAATTACCAATCTCTTGTCCTCAGTTATTTGGAAATATTTCTTGCCCTTCTGGAAGGTGTAGATACAAATATTCCCACACTTTTCCCTGTCTGTTTAACTATGAAGGTGCAGTTTAACTCGCAGGTTTTGCCACCAAAGCTATGACGATGACAAAGGAATATAATATTTAACAGAAAAAGCAGTCTGAGCCCATCTCATGTAATGATGCTTTAAGTGCATTAGGGCAAATGAACTCCATTAAACAAAGTTTTATTCTTTACAGCAAAAATACTACACTGTTATTTCTCTTCCTGTTAATACATTTCTTTTGGGCAAAATAAATATTTTGAGTCATCATTAAAAATAATTTGTAATTAAATTATAACTTATAAATTAACGTATTTATTCTATTTATTTCTAAAATATCTCTTTGTCCTTCACATCTGATGGACAAAATACAATGTTATATCTCCTTCGTACTTCTTTGCACCCTGTTTCCTCCCTGGAACCCTACATACCTTTCCCACATAAATTGGATTTTCATGACATTTAAATGCAGTTCCTTTCAGCAAATGTGACATAGCTTTCCTCTCTGGGCCCTATAGCAGTCCCCAGCATTATTCAATCTAGCTGAAATCTTCCTGTTTCTTAGATAACACTAACAATTTGAGCTCAGTGGTGCTTTCATTTTTAGAACAAGACCTGGCCTTTAAGAAGCCAGTGCCTGCTTTTCGAGGTTATTATTTCTAGTCTATGCATTTTTTTTGTAACAAACACAAATCTGCAGTTTTAGCCTTTGATGGAGCTTGTCATTTGCATTATAGTAATTTTGCTCACTCTGCTTTTTACAAATTCTTTGGAGATTCCTGTGTGCTCCAATTGTAAAAAAAATAACCAGGAAGCTGCTTGATTTCATAGTGCCTTTTGATCCAAATAGTCTCATGAAATGCTGTACAAACATCAGGATGCCTATGGAACAGATGCTAAATATATTTTCATGTATCAATCCACGGGGGAGAGTATGGCACTGAGAAATTAAAGCAAAAATGTTCAGATGCAGAAGGACAGAAAGTAAAGCTGTAGCGAGGTGCTGAAATAATCAGCAACTGCATATGCAGTATCTCAAAATTTCCTTAAAAAATTATAAACTTTAATAAGAACAATACCATTCTCAACAAAAACCTTATCCTTAACAATTAGGATTAGAACTGCTGCCCAAATTGACATTAAAGAAATCAGTAAGTGAATAAAATCCAGCAGTTCTGCCTTGAAATCTTATTCTTTAATCTTCAGACAATGCTCTCCAGCCGTCCCTGAATTATATTTTTTTCAGCTGTCTTTGTTTTTAAAGTGCGTTGTTTCTGCTGAGCTTATCTGCGAAGGAATAGGTCCAAAGTAAGCAAACAGCAACGAGGAAAGATATAAATAAATAATCTCGGGGAAGGAGCCTTTCTGAGCCTGTGTAGCTGAACCACTGACTTATTGTCTCTGCCCTCACCACATCCCCCACTTTAGTCGGTGTTCCTTTGTAAAAAAAAAAAAAAAAAAAAAAAAAAAAAGGGAAAAGTAAAAAAAGGGAAAAAATATTAAAATTTGTGAAGGCCTAACCAGCATAAACAGATTTAGAATTCTTAGAAAAAGAGAAAAAAAAAAAAGGGGGAATAATTTTACAGTTATATGAAAACAAAAAGCATCTGAAATCAGCATGTTGTATTTGTTTTCACCAGTTGGAAGGAGGGGGGGAAGGAAAGAAAAAATAAAGACAGCTGTTAACCCATTTTAGTAGAAATGGAAAAAATCCTGGGGACTTTCTAAGCCTAATTTCAGCCTAGAGTGATTTTTATGGCCAAACAATGAATCCTTAGAATAATTGGTTCGTATCATGAATACACAACAAACTCTGAACCCAGGGCCTGATTCAATTTCCAGGGTAATCGGTAGGAATACCTCCTTTGACTTTGGTGACGGTAACAACGTACAGGATCATTAAAAATAAAAAATCTTTACCAGTGTGTTCTGAGTGAACACAGACCAATTGTTTCTTTATGTTGCATGAGCTCTAAGAGTGTTTTTGCAGCATTACATGTGACTTATGTCGATGCAAACAAATCGATATAAATCGTGGGTAAAAAAAGCACCATCGCTTAGAGAGGTACTAAATTTCCAGACCACAGTATTCAGATTATGATTATTTATTGCCGTTGTAGGTAGACGAAAGGCTGTGGCATTCGTTCCAATCTCTTTGCTTCGTGCCAGCTGAATTCTGCGAGAGGGATGGTGTTAGAAATGGAAGGCTACAGTAATGTTAACTATGCTGTTTCCCTCCAACATCCATTTTGTTCCAAAGAAACACTTGCCAGAGATTAAAATATTCAAGATGGCTGTTTTCTGCACCCTTTCTGCGGAGCTCCACAGTTTTTCATCTTTCCAGTACTCCGAGCCCCCGTCTTTACTGAGACCATGAATATTTTATTCCCCATCTTATCAGCCTCCCGAGCCATTAAATACTGGCCAAAGTTCAAAGGAGGTTTGAGTCTCGGCCGCCTCGCCCCCAGCCCGGACAGGGCGCAGCCCTGCGGCCGCCGCTCCCGCACGGCCGGGCGGGACACCCGGCAGAGCCGCGCCCGGCCCGGGGAAGGCTCGGCAGGGGCAGCGCCCGGAGCGCGGCGGCTCCGCGGGGGTGGCGGGGCCCGCGCCCCGCACCTGGCCTTCGGCGCGTCCCCTCCCGGGCGGACGCGGAGCAACTGCGGGGCGGGGCGGGCGGGGGGCGGCGGGGTCGCCGTTCCGCTGCCGCCGGCGGCCGCGGGGGGGTCCCGGCTCGGCGCGGCCCCGCCCGCTGGCAGGAGGCAGCGGGAAGCCCCAGCCAGGGGAGGGGGCGGCGAGGATCCGCCCGGCTCCCACGTACAGCTCACCTCTCCCCTGGGGCTTCCCGTGGCGGGGGAAGAGTTCTTTTGTCCCCGCGTGTCCCCGTGTGTGTGAGTGTCCCGAGCAGCGGCGGGGGTCGGGCCGGGGGCGCCAGCACTGTGGGCAGCCGTGCCCTGCCCATCCCCCAGGGCTCCACTGGACGCGGAGGGAGGGGTCCTGCACCCGCGGGGAGCGCCAGGCTTCCCCAAGCCCCCCGTCCCGCAGGGCCGGGCCACGGGTGGCCGGCTGTGCCTCCGCCTCCACGGGATGCGGAGTCCCCGGGCTCCGCCCGCGGCGTGGGACTGCGGCAGAGCCTTCCCCTCTGTCCCCAGCCCTGTGTCCGCCGGCAGCCCCCAGCCCCGCGTCCCCGTCCCATCGCTGCGCGAACAAAGAGCCGCGGCGCGTTGCGGGTTACTGGGGTTTATCCAGCCGCTGGGAATGCCAGGTTGAGACAACCGGCGATCCGTTGGTTTTGGGTTCTCTCGGACATGTCGACGGCTAGTCTTCCCCAGATACCTTGGAAATTGGTTGGTATATCGGTTGGAAATATTTACTCTGGAATGTATCTCGGTGTTTGTTAAAAGGTCACTTTGAATGTGTCAAGTCTTTTCCCTAAAAGCATCAGATGATGTAGTCCCCCACTACACTTAAAACAGCATCCTAGACTGCATATAGATAAATGGATTAAGGCAAGAACCGGCTGGTTTGTCTGGGTACATTACACAGCTACGAGAAGCTCTTTTCATGGCTGAGAACTGAAAGCTTCACTGACCTCTAAAAAAATTTTACTTCATGCAAAGAAAGCTTCGATTACCTATCTGGTCCCAAAAATGTAACAGGTTTCCCGCTCTCCACAACCTTAATTGTAATTAGTTAGTGAGCAGATGGGATGAGGCACTTCCCATGCACGAGCTTTCCACTTCCACAGAATGAGTTTATCAAGAGCTGCCTAAACGTCGCTTTGTATTACGAGCCCATGATGTGCCCTAGGAAGAGCCTCCTCCTGTACACGTGTCGCAGGAACGCGGTGCGGATGCTCACACTCCGCACCTATTTTAACAGGTTTGGTGGTGCACTTTTACCACCGACGCGCAGCAACTAGAAGGAGCGTTAACAAACCTGGTCAACAATAACCACCCCTGTAAAACGCATCTGTGACTTGCTAAGGAAAGCAACACTTGCTGTGTGGGAGCAGAACCGCCTGTCCTCCCTCATGAACTATTAGTTGGGTAAATTTTAGTTCCTATATTGTTACTGTTTTTTCCAGCCATTGCTGCTTCACACTGGCATGATCCATTTTTTGTTGTTGTTAGTTCCCGTGAGCTCTTGATCTGGTACCGCGGCGTTCCAAGCTCAGACAACTGCGGACTTTTAGATTTCATCTTCTGCGAGGCTTTGCTGGCTGCAGCGGATGCAGGGCTACAAGGCTGAATTCATCCGGCACTGCAAACAACGTGGAAATATCGAGAAGGGGATTTACTTGAATCACCTTAGTTAAAATAAAATTCTCCCGATCAGTGGGAAATATTTACGGGTTAAGGGTGGCTAACGGTGGGAGGTGGGAGGTGAGCTACACCTCCCCTGATGCTTAGCACACGGCTGCCAGTTTTTCAAAATGTTTTACTGAAATGAAAAAGATGTGGATGACAGGAAAAAAAATATGCCATCACATCAACGATTTAGGGTTTACTACTTTCAAAAGATTCTTCGGTGTTTCTAAATACATGTCTTTTCTGCGGTATCTTGGCTAGCGAGGGCCGTATCTTGTCATCGATGGTAAATCAATGGCACAGCCTGACCTTTAAGAGGGCTGTATCCCTTATTCAAACCAGGCGGTTGAACAGAAAGATCTGTGAAATACAGCTTCGCTGGGGAAGGGGCATTTTTAATGCGGATCCTGTTTTCTATAAGCTGTAAATAGATCCTCGCAGAGATGGCAGAGGTCGGGCTGGAAGGCAGCCGGATTTCACGCGACCGGAGCGCTCGCTGGAATCGGCTCTCGGGCTCGGATACGGCGAAGGTGCCAACTTCTAATTGACACGTTTAGGCGAAGCTCCCAGCGTAATTGCTTTTAACATTCATTTATGCAAAGCGGCTTCGTGCGGGCAGGGCAAGCCCGGAGCGGCCGCGCCTCCTGCCAGCAGGGAACGGGCCTGGAGCACGTCCCGCCTCGGGCGGAGAGGGACCCGTAGGGCATGGCGGTGTCCCGGTCCTGCCCGCCGGGCCCTGGGGACACGGCGGGGGCCCCGCAGCGGCTCTGCCGCCGGGATCCCGGGCCCCTCACCCCTCCTTCACCCCGGCTGTGCGGGCTTCGTCCGCCGGGGAGAGACGGGGCCGCCGTTCTGCCCGTTCACACCGCGGAGCGCCGGCGATAGCCGTACCCGGCAGTAATCGCAATAATCCTCCTCGCAAACGGCGTTTGTCCCCGAGCTTCGGCTCCCACCCACGCTGTCCACTGGCGATCGCCCGAGTGCTGGAGCGCCGTGAACGCCTGGCGGAGCAAACCCCCATCGCCCCGCAGCATCGCTAATCGTCACCGTACAGCTCCAAGACGGGATTTTCCTTCGCACCTCCCGCCGCGAGAGCACGGGATGCACAAACTCCCGGCCACTCGGCTCCCCTCCGGCCTCGGGAACGAGCCGGCGGCGCTTGGGGCCGCTCACAGCACCCGCTTCTCCGGGGACAGGGAGCAGCAGGTCCCGGGTGTCCCGCACCCCTCTCCGGGTGACGGAGGGACACGGCCGTCTGGCCCCGCAGGAGCTGGGGCGCCGTGAGCAGGGAAGCCGCTCTGTGCCAGGGCTGAGGGCGGGCGCGGCCCCGCCGCCGCCGCGCTCCCCGCCTGGGGCCCCCCTGCCCGGCAACACGCGGCGCCTGCAGGGCCGCCGGCGCTAATCTCACATCCTCCCCCGGCGCACACGCACAAAACGACGGCAGGGGCGGCGCCGAGCCAAAAAGGGAACCCGTCCCTGGGTGGGCTCGAACCACCAACCTTTCGGTTAACAGCCGAACGCGCTAACCGATTGCGCCACAGAGACTCCTGCGGCAGCGCCTCCCGCCCTGCTTTCCATGAGCTGCGCCGTCGAGTCCTCGCCGCCTCCTCACCCCTCTCCTGGCCACCGGTGGCCACCACGGACCCGGCGAGCGCGGGCTCCTAAACCTTGCGGCGTGCTGGAAGAATGCTGAGAAAACAGTCGGAACGGCGACTTTTCTTCTCCTACCCAACATAAAAGACTAATTCCCAAAATCAATGTTCACAGCAGCACTCTTTTTTTTTTTTTTTTTTTTTTTTGCATATATTCACGAATCAGAGTTAAAACTGCTTCTTCTGCTAATTCATGCGTTGCACATAATAATATAATTCCCAAATATTATAGCAAATTATATAATGATTCCCAGATGTCATGGAAAAATCGCCCTACTAATATTTAAAAGTTAATTTTAAGCAACTACAGGGAACAGTTAAACTGTCTAAAACAGGCAGCAGCCCTCTGCATGTATGCAGGTAAAGTACATTTGCTCTTCCAAGTGACTGAAAACGGCCAAGAAGAAAAGCCAATGTTGCTATTATTGTTCTATCAAAATGTGCTTCCCACATTACCTTACAGTAAATCTGTACCTACAGCTCTGCAAGTACAAAGCTTCGTATCCGAATCTGAACAAATGTTTCCCCTTTGCTTTTACATACTGATACTGTTTGAATATCTCTGAAGTCTTACGATATCAGTTGCTTCATGCTGTCCCCGTGTCTCCCTGAAGCTCTGCCTGGTGGCTCTTCTGCCCAGTAAAAGCCTGTGGAGCTGAGCAGGCACATGGCACCCACAACACAGGGACAAGTGCTTCCCAAGCAGACGCTAGTTATCTCCTGGTCTCTGCACATCCACGACCAAGAACTCCCAGCTCACCCCTGAAACCAGTCAGTCTTATATTTTGTACAATACTTTGCTCTTCAACACTGTCTACCAGCATTCCTCAGTCCAGCGAGTAACTTCAGGCTGCCCATTTAGTGATCACAGCTCAGCCTTTCCAATTTTTCCAATACTTTGAAAAGCCCTACCCAAACACCAGCATTATTGCAGTACTACTCTTTTTTCTTTGATTGTCCATTGTTGGTATCTTACTGACCAACTTATTTTAAAATGTGGAGGAGAAAGACAAGGTATGTAAGCTCTCTAAAGTAATTAAAATAATTATTTTAAAGACTGATTTTTGGGGCATCACTCCCACTGCTGCATATTTTTCTATCCAGACCTCTGCTATTCTCGGGATCAGAAAAATCAGTTCACAGGCTGGGCCACTTCTGTTTTCTCTGTGTAAGAGGACAAGCAAATGGTCCTATGATTTTATACTCAAGCAAGTTGGTATTTAGTGGAACTAGCAAGATTGCAGTCTTCCCAAAGGCCTAGCCCACACACCGGTCATTTGGGTGTGGATTTTGGGCCCTGAAGTGTTTTACTTTATACACATGAATATTCACATGACTTCTAATGAATGTAGACTATTTTCAAACTCTGTGTCTAGAGGCCATATCTAAAAAGGGTCTTTGCTGTGTTGAGACTGAGCATAAACTCTAACGCTGAGGTGTCTGAGAGGAGCACAGGATCTGGCATGAGACATCCAAGGCTGCCTTCTCAATGCACTGGCACAGTGAGAGGAGTGCTGCAGGTGAGGCTACGGAGTCATTTGGCACCTTTCTTCCCAGCAGTCTTCCTCACTGAATCTCAGAGTCTTTCACTTAAAGTCTTACAAGGTAAAAAAGAAAAGAAAATAAAAAGAACATACACAACACTAAATGTTAACCCTTCAAGCTTGAAACCCATGGATCAGCAAAAGATCATAGATGACCTTGGCTGACTGTTGAAGCACTGACCAGTGAGCCATTGTAGCAGAGGGCAACATTATCTATCACTGCTCTGCATATGGAAAAGATTCCCTATCTAGGTTTCTGACTGTATCTTCAGTAGAAAGGAAATAGTGCTTAAGGCATTCAGAAATCAGAAAGGGTTGCTACTTCAGATTAATCGTCCTCCCTATCAGTGTTTTGTTCTTAATTTCTGGACAGCTCTGTTCCTTGATACACTGTTTCTTGTGGATCGTATCTACAGTGGCTTAATTTTTTGCACTATCTAGTGTATACAATTTAAATACCATTATTATATTAGTTATGGATTATAATTTGGTTTATATTTTAACAAACATTAATTTATAATAATATATTGTATCTTAATATATTAAAATATTATACTATGTAATTGGAAGTATTTTATCTTTTATAATATTTAATATCTTAGTTTTAGATCTGTGAACTTAAATGTTCATTGCTATGACATCTGTGACCTTCTTCAGATGTAGACTTTGTTTCTTGAATGTCAGAGAAAGTTACTAGAGGACAGAGGTGACTCTGGTGTTGCTTATGAGATTTATAAACATATCATATATTTATCTACTGTTCAGAAAAATAAATCTAGTTATTCACACAGAACTATTCCTAAAATCAACTCAACAGGATATAGCAGAAACAAAAGAATTTTTCCACTTATATCACAGAATTACTCATTAACAACTCTATTTCTACAGTTTCACACAGGAAAGGACCATTTCCCCCAATAAGCACATGCACCGACTTTTTTTACTATCATGTGTTGGTTTTGGTGGTTTATTTGTCAGGTCTCAAGTTACAACTCAGCCTAAACTACAAAGATTCATAGTCACAAGAAATTTTGGAACAGCTACTCATTTTCTGCCCAAAGACATTTCTGATTGCTTACTTTGTAACAGAAGTCTCTAAATGCACAGCTTACCATCCAAAGGTTTCTTGTGTATTCCCTGGAAAAATATGATTCTAGTCCTTACAAGAACTAGTACATTAGGATAAATGGACAGCTAATATAATTCAACATTGCTATTAGAATTATTATGGGCAGAGAATAAGATTTCCATGACAAAAGATTTTACTTTACGGAGCTGCAAGCATCAGACCATGAAAAGCATTATTCCTGAAGAAGGATTCCAAAAGTTGGAAGAAGGAGGTATTGACAGTTTTTTCTTGACTAATTGCAAGACTTCTTTTCTTTTATTCTTCAAATAAAATGCATTTAGGAGGGGGGGTTCAGTTGTTTGTATACAGACTTGCTGCTTTTCAGATATAAAGGTGGCTTTACCATATTTTTTTAAGATTTTATTAACCAACCACTTCTATTCTCGGGTCTGTTAGTAAAATCAGAAAAGTGTTATAACTGAAAGGACACACCTCCAAATAGGATCAACTTAGAAGCAAATAACAAGACTGAACAATAGTATTTTACTGAGCTATTTAGTTCACTTAGCTCTGGCTTCTTATGTAATGCAAGTTGCACATAATTGGCTAGATGAGAAAATCCAGAAATCTTGGGGTATTACTAATTGCAGACTGTTGGGTAAACTTCCAACTTCCATAAAACCATGTTTACCAAAAGGAAATGGCATAGGCTGCCAGGATCAGGAAATGTATAGTCGCATTTACCTCATGTTCAGGAGAGACAAAAATTCATTTCAGTGCGACTTGTGACAAAATTAAAGAACACTCTGCAGCTGTGGGAAAAAATAACCCAAAAACCAAACCCCAAACCAAATAGAGAAGGCTACATTTGGAATGAATCTTCAGATGTCACCTGATTATACAGCAAGGGGAATTTTGCATTGCCATTCCCTGCAATCTATCTGCTCTGAGTGACTGCTGAAAGAAGTGTAGTCATTATGGCACTCAGTTCAATGGTTTACAACCCCCCTCCAAAAAAAACCCCAAGCCAAAAAAAGCACACACAAAACCCCCAAAAACCAAACAACAAACAAACAAAAACACAAACAAAAAAGGAAAACCTCCAACAAAGAGCCATGCAATCGTAAATGAAAAGAAGAAAACTTTATTGTTTTAATAAGTGAAAATATAACACCAAGAAGAGTAATAATGATGCTTCTCACATAGCACCTACTTATTTCAAGCACTTCTTATTATTATGGTAAAGAAAGGGAGAGATTTCTTTTCCTTGCAGATTATTTGAACTGCTATAAGAATGCTTAAGATTTCTTAAAATAATAGTGAATATTATGAAAATAATAACAATGAGTCTTATGCAATTGAACTTTAATGTTGTCTCTACATAACACACAGGAAAGCACAGTAATTTCCAGGCTGTGTTTTCAGGAGCAGCAAACTATTTTAGCATTTTGTGAAGCCTAGGATTCAGATTTAAGTTCTAAACATAGGCCTCAGTTCAGGAAAGCAGCTGTATTAAGAGCAATATGACAGCATGTGTTCACTTGAAGTGCAACCTGATTACTAGCACTGCATAAAAGTCTTTTCTTAAATAGGTTAAATTTTAGAGGGGAAAAAAAAAGGACAATTTTTAGACTAGACTCAAACCCACTGTTTGTTGAAAAATGAGAAGACCGCAAATTTTGTATCCTTGCAATGCTGAAGAAAGCAAGCCTCCTTGAAAGTCTCTCCAGAAAACATCTACCTCACTTCTAAGTTATTTTGCAGGTGACCACACTAGTCAGGTTTATATCTGTCTAAGTGCTATAATTCGGCCAGAACATTAATGTTTGAAGGAAAGACAGTGAGAAAAGAAAGCGCAAGTAAGCTTTGTGGATCCGGTCCAGACATTTCCAAACAGGAATCTGACACGTTTGTCCAGGCAGCAATCTGAAGAAACCTGTGCTGACAGGTTGTATTGGCAACACCACTTCTAGAGGCCTTTTCTTAATCAGACTGTTTCAAAGAGTAAATAATGAATCAAATTCAGGTATCAGTGCTCTTTTTAGGGTGCCTTTACAGACTCAAAATATTCTTGTATTGACTTCTAGAAAAGCTCTGCATGACAGATAGCACTGGGGCTCCAAAGAACAATGGAGAAGCCATTACATTTTAGTTTCTGCAGCTACATGTATTATATTAGCAGAAGTTTCTAATCCTATAACTATTGCCAAAAGGGAGGGAGGTTCTGATATCCCAACATGAAAACAACTTTAATTGCTATGTCTACAGTTATCTCCAGGAGAATTCTAACTCTCTCAAACACCTCTGGTGCAAGGAGGCTTCTTCCATTGCTGTTCCTTGGCTGTCCCTTGCAATGTGAGCAGAATCCTGCAGGACCTCAGGATACCAAACACGCTGGTGGCCTGAACTTGCAAGAAAAACCTTCTTCTTGGAATTATAAAAGGAATGTTATACAAGAGATTCATCTTGTTCCTTATAAATATTATGTAAGAGATATTCAGAGTATTCTTAGTAATCCATAGCAGAGAGAAACTAGAGGATCTTTCTCTTATAATCAATCTCTTTTCTTCAAATGGTCTCAGACACAGACAGATGTCACAGTAATGGGGCCTAGATCAAAAACTAAAAGAAAAACTAAACCTAGATATTACTTTCCTACAAGTCAGTGGGAGAGAGAAAAATTGAGGAGGTTTATACTTACTTCAGTTGAAATAAGGGATGATGTACTTCCACTGTTCTATTATACTATATGATCATTTAGCACAGACAGGAATTCATGGGCGTGCTGGAATATTTAAAAAATAATTAAAGAAATTAAAATACAACCAACTTTACACCCTCAAATTAAATATACTAATCCCAAGTCCTGAAGATATGAGGTAGAGAAGGATTAGAGTATGAAGAGTAAAGAAAAAAGAGGCAGCTAGGGAAAAAAAAAAGGAGAACAAAGAGGACTGGGAGGGAAATGAAAGGATAAAAAAAAAAAAAAAAGTGAAAGGAAATCTGAATTAGCTCATTTTTGAGACAGGCCATATTCCTGCTGCTTTCAAGAGATTTTACAGTGGAAAGGAACTGACATATTTTTGCAGTTTCAACAGTTTGCCTTCAATGAGACTGAAGGCAAAAGGAGAACACAGAGGGAACTGACCTCTCTCCTGTTGCTCCTGTCCTAATGGATGGTATAATCTCCACTATAGCAAAGGAACAGAGAAGGCACTTAGAGTTACTCACAGCTCCCTGTCTCCTCCTCCTCCTCTTGGCCCCCAGTTTCTCAGATCTTTCTATTAAACTTTAATAGTGGGGACCCCCTCACTCAGGGCAGCACTGCAGTCATTCATTAGTGTCCACCTAGGGAACAAATAACTCTTTAGCTGCACTGTAGGTGTCCAGCTTGCTTTGTGCCTGGAGGGGGATTTGTAATCGAAACAGGGAAGTGCAGGAGCAAAGAGAAAAAATGGGCAGTAATAACCCGTGAACTCGCCTTTCATTCAGGTAACACACAAGACACATGTTAATGATTTCAGCTTAAGTACCAGGCAGAGAACTAACTGTACACTAACCAGGCAGAAACCACCTGTATGTGCCAACATCTCTACTAAGAAAAGACTTCCTGGAGAAGGGACAGCAAGAAGTAACTTGCTGAATTTGCAGGGAATTGTTTTGTTGTGTAATTTACTGTTCTGCGTTTGAAAAGTTGCTTTTCAGCCCTCACCTGAATGGACCGACAAGCTAAGATTTTTGTCAGGTCTTGTATTTTAGCTTGTCTGCACAGTGTTCTTGTAACGGGAGAACCCATGAGTATTGAGGCAGAACTCACTGGGATTTCAGCAGCTGTGTTGTCTGATGGGACTGGAATATCAGCCAGTTATGTGGAATCTTAGGCAGGACTGTTTCAGACCTTGTTGTCTGGATCATTTAATTTTTAAATAAAAATTATTGGAAACATAGACACACAGGAAATGAGTTTTGCTTTGTATAATTTCTGTCAGAATGCATGTGTGTGCAAAAGCAATCAAGCAATCTTTATGTAAGCATTCTCCTTCATCTGCCTCTATCAGGTTTTTGGTGACTGCTGGCCCCAGCAGGGTGAGGCATCATTCCAGAACCCTCAGATGAACTCATCAGCCTGCAGTATGCAACAGGGAGAAGACAGCCAGAGAAATACCGCGGAAGAAAGATCTTTAACAGAGGAGAGAGGACTGCAAATACCTTCGAGGACCATGTTTCCCTTTTTATCCCTAAATATTTGCAATCAGTACAGCTTCAGTATTTTGCAGGCTAATCAATAATGCAGTGGCAGTGAAAGAGATGTGAGGGTCTCCTTGGTGGCTACAAACTGGCAATGATGCTTTGATGGCTCCTACCAAGAATTTATCATTTCTTGGATAATCTCCTGCAGAACTCTGTGGGGTCTGAGAGTATAATACACAACATGGCTATAAGAGGGAAACTGGACAGATGACTGCACTTTATCTTAATTCTCTATAGCATCATCCACTAAGGAAATGAAAGGTAAAATTAAAGCATGATATGTGTCTTAAAGTAGGAATACAGTGTACAAAGATTGTTGTTTGAACATTTAATATAGCTAAGCTGGTCCATAAAAGGGTGTTATAAGGTGCCACAATCCTTTTTTGCAATTAGCCTTGCTATGAGCAACTTCAGAAGGACTTTATTATTAAACTATTATTAGACTATACTATCAATTATTTCAGAGGCATACACAAGCTAAATCTCTTTCCTTCTCCACATCCATGCTATTCACTAACTGTGAATAAGATGAAAACGTGCCCCTAAATTTAGAATCACACTCAGTATTTAACAAAAAGCAACAGAAAGATCACGTCTCCAATGTTTAATAAATATTGGTCAAAACTCCCCTGGTTCAAGAGACCAGAACATTTCCGGAGATGTGCCACCCGTAGGGGAAGGGATCTTCCTTTCAGACATCTCTGCTGCTACACAGAACACTGATGTTCACATACAGCATAATCCTCCAAGGAAAAGGAAACACAGGCTGTGTACTGCAGCACATTCTGTCAACACCAAAGTCCTCTTCTTTCTCCTTGAGGCCTTCATGTAGAGCCCTAATAATAAGCCCAAGAACAGTCAGCCAACATGTAAAATCTCATTGTTTCACCTGCCCAGGAACCCTCTAGGCCTGAAAGGTCTAAAAGTATTCCTTTTCCCTTCTCTTTTCTCACTTTTCCTTCATTACATAGAAGCCTTTCTAGATTTCCTCAAGTTTGTGTTGCAGTCATTTACTACCTCCAAATAATTATTATAAATAAATAAAATTCTACTTCAAGAAAAAATGGTATATTAATAAACATACACTGCAACACATCCTGGTTGCTACTGAAGAGACACCTAATCATCCAGCATTACAACTGATTACAACTATGTATTTTTCAAAATAACACAATCCAGCATTTTCAGTTTTCCATACAGCCAAGTTGTAATTGTGGTACCATTAGCTCTTTCTGTATTCCCATACTATATGTTAATACCCTGTACATCGGCTCAGTTTCCACTCTCTAAGGGTAAATACAAAATATAAAGAAATATGATCACATATGCCGTACTTCTAAGTCCTAAAGCCCTTTCCAATTTTGTCATTACCACAATAACTCTCTTTAAAAAATTCTGCTAACACTTGGAGCACTTTACAATTGCTTTCCTTATGCATTTGTGTTATTGGCATTTTCAGATTCTCAGAGGTTTAACTTTTTTCTTCTTTGTAGTTTATTTAAAGAAAACCCCAACAACAGTCACCTGCCCTCCCTCACCCAAAAAAAACCCAAACCCACACGTATGCATGAGTCTGTCAATGTACCCGGAAACCTTCAATTTTTTTTAATTAAGATAATCAACACAATTGTAATGTTAAAATCAGTGATTCTCAGTTAAATTTTCAACCAACCTTAAAATAGACAATTTTCTGAAATTCTTTGATTTTAACTTAGGATTTTTTAAAGCTTGTTACAATATTATGCCCAAGCCATCAAGCCAAAACATGTCAAAAAGAGTGATGATATTAATGACAAAAATTATATTTATGCTCCTTTACAAATCGCAGTATCCAGTTCAGTGACACACAAGCAGATTTATAACAAAACTAACCTCACAAGACTATAGAAACCTTTAAAAAAAAAAGCATTTCTTCCATCTTCAGCAGGCTTTTGCAGCTTAGTAGGTACAGATAATTCGTATTTCATCAGCCAATGGTCATTAAAGAACCCCCCATATTTCTCTTCAATTGCATAAATTAGAAAATTGTTCATTTCCTCTTCCTCCAGCTCTGTTCTCATGTATGATGAATTTAGGGATGTTTTGCTGAAAATGGGCAAGAGATTATGCTTCATAGAGATATGCCTGCTGAAAACAATTCAGTGAATTAAAAGTAACCATGGACTGCAACTGACCTTTCACATAAACAATGTATCTCGATATTTTTTTACATCCCTTAATGATTGTTAGAGTTTGGCTCCATGAAAGCAGCTAAGGAGCACAGTATTTAGCATTGGTTTTATATTATTTATCATTTTGGTGTTCTATTTACAGATGTTTAAAATCCCCATCCTGGAAATATTACTCAGATGATCAATCCAACCTCGGGTAAGTATTATGAATGAAAGACGCAGGAGTGGCTCTTTCATTCTGACATAAACACGAGACAAACGGGCAGACAAACCATATAGATCAGCTGAGGTGGGGGATGCCTCCGTACTGGAGACGATGTGTCTGCTGTCTGTACAGGGCTTACAGGCACGTGAGCACAGCGATGTTGAATCCTGATGTGCTCTGAGAGCTCTGCAGCACTTCTGGTGGAAACCTATTACAGTCAGCTCTGTGCTGCATGTGCCCTTCTCCCCCAAGACAAAAAGTTCACTACCTCCAGCACTACTCTGTGCATAAACACATTTTCGAATATTATGCTTCTAACATTACTTCTAGTCAATATGAGGATCATGGTCCAGGAAGTATTAAATACAGGTTTACTTCTATGAGGGAAAGGGATATCTATAACATAATTTTCATCCTAAGTCCAGTTTTTAACTAAAATTACCATGGAAATGTAAGTTTTGATCATTTTGATATTAAAAAAAATGGAGAATCACTACTGTGAAAAATAATTCTGTGCCTAATGGTTTGTTTAGTATTAATTACTGTATATAAATATCAAGATATTATTCATAAGTATTTTTAATTAACAAATCTTAACAACACATGGAATAAGTACATGTATAAAAATGTGATAGTAGTTACACAGTTGCAGTTCAGAGCAGATGCAATTATTGCCAACATCTGCCTCGCTGATACGTTTTGTTTTCAGTTCAGAAGTTTGCACACAAGGTTCATGCACATAGACTTTCTGACATTTTCAGGATCTTGCCTCACAAACACTCAAGTAACTTTCTTCAAGACTGTAGTCCAACTCTGCTCCAAAGCTTCTCATCTTAGTCAAGCTGCTTACACATTTACAGAATTAAGCCCCCAGTATAGACACAGATACACGTGGCTAAATGAGATCTGGCTGCCAATTTCACGATGTGGTATTCTGTATCAGACAAAGCAACAAGGGAAAGGTGACTTGTTCCCCTGTGTGAGCTGTAAATACTAGCCATCACACCACTTAATAGGTTTATTTTATTAATAGCATATATTTAAAGACCTCAATGCAAGTTTCTTTTGAACGACAAAAAGCTGGCAAATTCTTAAAGGATAATAATCAGCAGTGCAGTGGTTCTTTGATGGTCTGTAATTACCCAACTGTCCACTATTTGAATGACAGCAGCAAACTACCACTCACCGTTAGTTTATTTTTATTTATAACTTGTACTTTAGGTAAGAATCCATTAATTACAAGCAAAACAAATTGCTTACTTGAAACACTTCCCACAGAGGCTTGTTTTTTCACATGCATTAATCTAGCTGAGATACACATGACATTTTAAATGGAGGTTAAACTGATGTAAATAAATGCAATTATTTGAAAGCAAACAGGATTCAGTCACATTTATTTCTGTGTGGGATTACCATAGGTTTTCCCCTCGTGACCACCCACTGAACCACATGAATTCCATAAGGCTGGGGATTTTAAAACTTCCTACTGACATGAAATTTGACGATATGTCACTGTACCCTTTTTTTTAATTTTATATAATTTGCCTGCGGTGGCATCTCGTGTAATTGTCTTCCAAATAATTTCCCACAGAACCACTGAGCTGGAGGGATGGTAATAGGTTTGGATGTTACAAACTTCTGTGCTTTGCTAACAAAAAGGGTACAGATGAGCCCCCTGCACGCCTAAGCCCTGCACATGGAGCTGCTGATCCCACCCAGGAGCACACTCTGATAGTCAGCATCACGGGACTCCCCTGGGGAGCAGCCCTCAATGCAGCTCTTTGAGACAAAGAAGAGTGAAAAACCACTGTACACCCAGAGTGACTCTGAGGAGCCACCCAATTTCTGTGCTGCAGGCATTGGGCAGCCCAATCCTGATTTTGGCAAAGACAACAAAAAAGGCATTTTGCCACCAGTGTCACTGGGAGTGAGATCAAGCAGCAGCAGCAGCAAGGTTCTAAAAACCAGTTAGGTCATATCATAAAGATTTTGGGGCATAGTGATCTTATTGTACTCACCAGGAACAAAAAACCCCGCCCAGTTTAATGCACCAAACCATGTCAGCCATTATATTTGCCTTTTGCTGCTGCAGAGGTCCTCTGAAAAATATTTAAAATTATATATAATTAAGAGTTCCAAAATGTCAAATCTACATCCTGCCAATTTCAGCTAATGTGCTATGTAAGGAACAAGGGATAACATCATAAAATCCAATCAGCAATATCAAAATTCGCAGCTGAACAATCAGCCTTCCACGAGCTGCCCAGTGGGCTTGACGATGGTTGTTTCAAACCAGTACAAGTTAGGAGTAATTGCAAAAGGATCAATCTTTCCATAATCAGAACAACGTAGGAAAAATGTTGGCTTAAAGCACCTTTAGGAAGCTGTTCTTCCTACTTTTGTGTCACTGTGGAAGCATAAGCATGACCCTGTCTTATTCCTGCTCCGTTGGAGAGGTTACCCAGAGGGCTGGGGTGCTGGGCTCCCAGGAGCAGTTTCCTGAGACTGGATCTCACAGGCATTTTCAGCAGCGTTACTGTGTAAGGACTAGTCACAGATATAGTCTGGCCCATGTAATCCATTAACCCGACCAGAGATCAATTCCTGGGAGAAGTCTATCTCATTTTTTGTCGCCAGCGTCGTAAATCTAGCAATAAACTGTTGCGAAACTCTATCCTCTCTCACACTGAAAGAGCTTTGCAGAAAATGTATCTTGGGGGATAGGGAGACAGAGGGATATTTTTCTCTGAAGATTTCAAAGAAGAGCTTTTCTACCGGGGACTAGAACAATTTTTGTATTTTTGAAAATTTCTGTAACTTTTACATTTTTACAATGTTATTTTTACCATTATTTCAATAAACCATAGCTTTGTATGGTCACTTCCAAAAAATACTGGCAAGAATATCTTTGTCAGAGTTCCATATTATCATCAGACATACATATTTATAACTCTCCATTTCCTAGAATGCTCCACATAAAGGGATGCTCAGTGCTTGTCATGTTACATGTCTTGCAGATAGTAAGAACAAAAGAAAAACAACAAAGAAACAATACCAGAAATAATTTTCAAAAATCTAAGCTGAAAACATAAAAGATAAATGCTCAGACACTGGTAACAAACACACACTTGAAGGCAGCAAGACTGAGCTATGTTTTGCCTTCCTCGTGCTTATGAACACAATAGATGTCATATCAGTGGGGAGAAAATTATCTAAATCTAATATTATTCTTTACGTAAGTATATTTTATATTGGTAGACTAATTAAAAATGAGTCATCTATATCTTCAGAATAAAGTTCTGGCATGCAGGAGCTCTAATGACAGACTAACCTTAATTTCTTCGCTTCAGTCACATGAACATGGTCGAGGTCACGAACAGTTACATATACCCTGTCATATGGCACAAGGGTCAGTATCTACTAATTCCAATGGCTACTGTTACAATATTCAACCACCAAAACTTTCAGATCAGAAGTTGAAAGTCTGAGACATTTATGAGTGAGAACAGAGGCTCCTAATTTAAAACGTGTGTGACCTTAATATAGCATTTGGGGGTTCAGAATGTTCCTATGTACTTTGTCTAATACTGCAGTTTTATAATACTGCCTCGCTTCTGGTCATAAAATCTTATCTGTAAATTTTGAATAGATGCCTGAAAAAAGCAAATTTACTTGACTATGTGAACAGTAACAGGCAAAAAAGTTTTCCTTAATGCAGAGGCAGAATAAAAAGAAGCTGCATCTAACCCTCACTTCCAGACACAAGCCAGCATTTTTCACAGTTGTGTACATTTTTCAGAAAATACTATAAATCAGAATGATTCTGTACTTGTCAATGATAACTCTGTTAATGTAAAATAATCTTATAAGGGGACACCAGAATAATTTATCTTAATCAAAGACAGATTTATATCTGTACGGTCCAGTTATTCACAGACTGTAACAAAACATATAAAAATGCAGATCTGACATCACTGTAAGTCTTGCATACACAATTGCCTTCTTCATGTGTGATATAACAATGAAAAACTATCAGCTACTCCTGCTCCCACTAGAATCAGGGACATATTCCCATTTATGTCACTGGCAATTGATGGGAGATCAAAACTAAAGACAACTTTTGAAAACTCCTTAAAACTGGGTATTAGATGCATTCAAATGACTCTGATTATTCCACAACTTACTGGAACTATAAAGTTTTTCCTTGTAATTAGCCCAACCAATTGAAACAAAATTCAGAAAATTATGGATGCACACAGTATTTTCCATAATTCTATCCATACATATTTCATAATTACATCTTAGACTACAAGAAACCAACTCAGAAACCTCGCGCATCAAACCGTTTTCATGAGGAAATTACTTAATAAATGGCAGTAAGAAATAGAAATGGAAGATCTGTAGGCTGTGACATATTTTCTCTGGTGGGAATTACTATGTTATGGATGAACAATATTTGGAGCAAAATCTTTCTTTAATCACGTGTACTCTTTCTGAAGCAAACAGTCAGTGCATCTACAACAGTATAACTACAAAAACTGTCATTGAATATGACCAAACCACACTCCTCATACAGCCAAAATACCCGTTATCTACACAATGATTTTGCCTGCAGTTCTCAGTCATAGTGTTTCAGCAGCTTTTTTGATAAAGGCAACATTAATAAATGAACTGACAGTGGAATCATTGAAGAGACAAACTAACAAATTTTCAAAAGTTTAACGTGGATAAATGTCATGTTTCTGTACCAATTTCAATGAAATTTCAGAATAGGTAGGAAAAGTCAAGAGCAACCTGAATTCTTTATATGGATTCTGTTTCAGATAAAAACAGTTACATTTTATTCAAAGTAAAAAAAAACCAATAAAGTTTTAGTGAGACAGAACAGTGCAATAACTCAAGAAAATTAATGCCATGAGCAGTTTTTCCTCTCTTTTTGACTGCAATGGACAACAAAATAAATGAAGAACAACAAGAGAGAATCAATGCAAAGGCCTAGAGAGTAACTCCAATTTTTTTAACTATTAATTTTGTGCTCAGTGTCAAAGGCAATGACAGTAAGCGCTGAATAAATACAAAACTTCTTTGGGATTGCTATTTTTTCAAGATGAAAAATGCACTGGCTTGGAATGTTTATTTGAACCAGCTGTATGGTATTACTATAGAGAGTCAGGAAGTTAATATATTCTTTGGAAGTCCAGTATCATAACAAGTTATTCTAGCAGGCACAGTGAATGAACGGAGCTCATGCAATGTGACTTGGCAGCCCAAGCACAGACACTGCAGACCCTCCTATATTCAAGCTGCACAGCAGCTATGAGTTACCAGTACCAGGTCTTGCTCCTAATTAGAAGAGTGACTGGTAGAAAGAGAGCACAATCAGAATAAATATCAACATTTCCTTGCAGACGTGATGGAACTGATCCTCCCTGAAATGTACAGAATGAAACCTTCGAACAGAGATCTATCACGTAACAGGATCAGGCTCATAACACATTGCACCTTTTTTCATTCATTATAGTGCATTATTCTGGGCATTTTTCTCCTGTGGTTTATGCAACCCTGTCCTCATTGTTACAGTGCTGGCAATACGGCAACATATTGTGATAAGGAGTGCTGGAAAATCACAGAAATCTCTGTTCTAACAAAAATTTCTGTGGCAAGGGTTGTAGAGAAGGAAGGGTATATATTCAGATATTCCAGTTAAGAACAGCCATGAAATCTGTTTATATTCTGAGCCTCTCTCGTAAAGCTACTAATGGTGAAATCCCTCATACCACCATAATCAATCTCTCTGTAACTATTTAATAGCCATGCTGAGGCAAATCAAATTATTCTCATAATCAGGGATAAAATGCAACACATTTTGTAATCTATCAAGTAGCAGATCACCTACTTGTACTATTAGTTTAAAGACTGTGGTGGGTTGACCCTGGTTGGATGCCAGGTGCCCACCCACTCTATCACTCTATCCCCCAGATGAAGAGGGGAGAGAAAATATAACAAAAGGCTCATGAGTTGAGATAAGGACAGGGAGAGATCACTCACCAGTTACTGTCACGGACAAAACAGACTCAACTTGGGGAAATTAGTTTATTTATTACCAAGCAAGTCAGAGTAGGGTAGTGCAAAAAGAAAAACTAAATCTTAAAACACCTTCTTCCCACCCCTCCCTTCTTCCCATGCTCAGCTTCACTCTCCATTTTGTCTACCTACTCTCCCCCAGCACAGGGGCATCAGGAATAGGGGCTGCAGCCAATTCATCACATGTTTTTTTGCTGCTCCTTCCATCTCAAGGGGAGGACTCTTCACTTTCTTCCCCTGTTCCAGCTTGGGGATCCTATATGGTCACAGCCTCCTTCGGGCACTCACCTGCTCCAGCGTGGGGTCCACCACGGACCACCATGATCTTCACTGTGGACTCCAAGGGAATCTCCACTCCAGTGCCTGGAGTTCCTTCTCCACCTTCTTCACTGACCTTGGTGTCTGTAGAGTTGATTCTCTCACACATTCTCTCTCCCCTCTCCGGCTGAAGTTGCTCAGGATTTCTTTCCCTCCCTCCTAAATGTGTTCTCTCAAACCAGCATCACTGATGGGCTTGGCCTTGGCCATTGGCAGGTCTATCTTGGAGCTGGCTGGCATTGGCTCTGCTGGACATGGAGGAAGCTTCTGACATCTTCTCAAAGAAACCCACCTTTCGCCCCCTCGCTACCAAAACCTGGTCATGCAAACCCAATACAAAGATGAACTGCTGTGTTTCCAAATATTAATTTTATTATATGAAGTTTAAAGCAAATTAATGTAAAGGTAGTGCTGAATTTGACAGCTAGGCGTATATTTTTAAGGCAAGACAATGCAGGAATGTTAAGACACTGCAACAACTACGAGTAATAGGGTAAGTTAAACTTCCCATAACAGATGTTTTGGTTTTATGTCTGCATTCCCTTACTGTAGCTAATGTCACAATCTTCTGTTTTCCTAAATATGGATTATTGCTATCAGCCATATCCCATCATTCTTAGGCAACTTTCCCAAAAAGGGAAAGGGGAATTTTCTTTGAGTGACAGATGCAGAATTCACCATATTTTATCCTCTGTCTGCCATGTAAAGTACAATGTGGAATGGTTCTAGAACACCTCTTCTTTGTAGACAAGGACAAAAGCCTCTTCCACAAAGTACCAATTTTACCTAATTTTTTTTGTCTTCATAGAGCAATAATGACATTAAAGATAACCTGAAATTTTAGAACACGTAAAGAATTTGTCTGAATTTATTTATGCTTAAAAATGGTTTTTGGTCTAAGCTACTATATCTTCACTTTATTTAAATTACAGAAACAATTTCTTTTCTGAAACATAAACAGAGGCATATAATACTTTAGTTATTTAAAGTAGTCTGCCCAATAAATATAGAAAAATTAAAAACTGTTATTTGTTGATATAATTACTATACCTATGTAGATCCCAACCAGCTTGTGCTAGAAGATGCTTTGTCCCATAACATTAGTCCAATACAGTCCTGTGCATAATAGAATAAGTGAACAACTGATCTGGTATGAGCTTACATTTTAAAACAGATATTACCTATCTGATAACCTCTTTTAAGTTAATGGGGTATTTCACTATACTCACAGACTATTTAAAAAGTGAACTAGGTAACAGTCTTTTGGGTCCAGTATAGGATATTCTAAATTCTGCCTTTTTTCTTCTACTTTTCATAGGACTATAACGTCATGGTAATATCTCAATTTAAATAAATAAATTCCATTATTGATATAAAATGCATGCTTGACTCCATTTCTATATGCAAAATCCTTATGGCATTTTTCCAGTACGATGTAGCATGTTGATCCTAGTGCTGTGAGCAGATAGTGGAAAGCACAAAGCAGGACTCTACCTTCAAGCCTGAGCAGCATGACTTGGACAGACTAATCAGCTCCACAGCTTCATGGTGTGAACAGCTTTCAGCACTGAGAAGTTCCAACACTAGGAAAACTGTCTCCAGCATTCATTCTGGGTTAGTCATTCAACCCCAGCATTCTTTCCCTCTCCTCTGATTCCCATTCTTCATAGCCACATTCAACAAATCTTGGACTTTCTGCCAAATGGTCTCCAGTTTTACTCTTTCTCAAAAGATGCAGGGGAAATCAGAACAATCCTGATATTAACTGGGGGGGGTTTGAACTTAGAGTCAGGCCAGTGGCTGGGAAATGAAGGTCACACTGAAAGAGGGCAGAGGAAAAAGGTTTCTGACATTTTTCCCTGTCACTGGGAGAACTCCACAGATGAATGCACTCTTTTCAGTCTCATCATACACCATGAGAGAGAAAATCCTACCATAGAACCTCCCAGGGTTTCCTGCCTCTTAGATGGGCTTTGCCTCGGAGAGGACGCCTTGACAGGAACAGATGTGATAACAAATGACCTTTAGAATTGCACCCTGAGAGCTGTTGACTGTTTCCTGAATGCTGTTCATCCTCCTGAGCTCCTGGCTTTAGTTGGAAACCTTGAGATCCTGGCATACAACTAAAAAGGGTCAACCACAAGAAATAGAAGAATAGAGTGTAAGTCTTAGAACCAAAAGGAAGTGGGGGAAAAACCAGAGTTACTCATACATATTTAAAGACTCTTCCTTTGCTTTTAAAGACAAAAATGATAAATTTAAATGCAATTACAAAACTAAGCATCATCATCATCATCATCCCCAAATCAAAGAAAAAATTCTGAGATGAACAAAAGAGTATCAAATGATAATACAATAAAAATTGGGTCCAAAGCTATTTAATTTTTAAATTTTTATTCCAATCCAAATCAAACCAAATGTGTAATATTAGGTAATATAGTATTTGCATATTCCTGTGAGTGTGCTTAGATTGGCTGTGCGACAGACAAAACCATCTTTCCCAATGACAGCTTACAGGATAGGTGGAGCACACAGTGTACCTTGGGAAGTCCAGAGGACAGGCCGTGGGGGCAGATGTGTGTCCACAAGCAAGAGAGAGAAAGATGAGAGATAGTTCACTTGTTCCTCTTCGACTTCACCATCCAAGAAAGTGAAAAATCGCTCAGCAACGACATCTTGTAAAGCTCCTTGAAATCAAGAGTATCACCATATCCCATGACTGGCTTGGAGCAAAATACACTCATTTAAGTTTGTGTTGATGACTTAAGTCTGTCTCCTCTAAGTCTCGGGGGGTGAGGGGGAAGGCTGAAAGAATAACAAAATACTCACCCAGCGTTCCATTTTTAAGGTAAGTTTGAGAAAAACCTGTCCCTGTTAGTACAATGATATGCTACATCTCATTCACTGCCTGTGAAAAGCAGAGAAGAGAAAAAGGGGAGGGGTAAGTGGGATACGGAGTGAAACAGAAAACAGAAGCAGAAACAAAGATGCAGTATTGGGAGAAAAAATGAAAGGAGAGATGACATCGAGGAATGTGCACAAGATGCCTCTTCTTACATTTGTTAAAACTAAACACACATACAAACTATAAAGCTGAAATGAAAAGCAAAGGCAAGCTTATTTGGTTTAATCCTTTCAAGCAGTGAAATGATTTTCTCTATGATTTTTTTCCCTGTCAGTTCCTGTCATTTCCTTGCAATGCCTTCTCCTTTCTCACTTGTCTTTTCTCCTGTTCTTTTCAATGCCATCTTGCTTTGTTCCTTTTTCTTTGCTTCTGTCTGCTTCTTTCTTCCTCTTCCTTTCTTCTTTTGCTCTCCCTTGTCTTTTTTTGTCTTGCTCTTGCTCTCTTATGTGTTCTCTGAGCACATGAAGAACACGAGCACAAATAGTCAAAAAGCACTTTTTTTTCCCGATGTTCCTTTCCTATCCCCATGTGGTTTTGACTATTGTAGCTCTGTTAGGTTTTAAATACACATGGCGAACCCACTTGTACTCCCATGTGTTTTAGAATTATCTACAGTAGCACACTGCAGGAAAAACATGTGGGAAGGGAATGTGTCAGAAAAGTTTCTTGTACTCCCTCCAACACGTGGGCCACATTTAACAAGGTCAAGGGACAAGTGTGGCTCACAGGCATTAGTTTGACCGGTACTATAAAAAGGATCACGCATTCGACTTTCTTTTACCTGCACACACTCTGCGGTTAATCACTCACCCGCATACAGCTTACAGAGTTTCAATTGATCTACTTTTATTTTTAGGCTAGATGATCAACTTAACGTATTTTAGGAACAGATTATTATATCTTTTTTCCTGGTTTGACGATTCCAAGATAATAAAGGATATAAATGTAAAAGAAGGAAAGCTTTTCTTTTTCCTTTGTCTTTCCCCCCGCATGAGAACATCACGCACGCTGTGATCGAGCAGACAAGGGTATGCCTGTTAAGCTGGCTGGCTGTTTCTAAGGCAGAGACTTTCTACTGAGGGTTCCTTCGGAACTTTCCTGCCACAACACCAAATTCACACAAAATGTCTGTGAACTGTTGGTTCATGTTATGCACATTTTGACACCTTTCAGCTGGCTTTCACAGATTTCCAAAGCACCTGTTCCAATACAACCTGTCTTTTTGGCAGCAACCAGTACCAGTAAACCCCTGATTTTATTTCCTCCTTCACTCAACCATTTCTAACAATGTACATGTCAAAAAATATAATGAAGTGAAAGAAGGCAAATGCTGTCCAGCTCTGCTAGATATCAGACCACACTTCCTGCAGAAAAAAAAAATTGTTCTCATTGTTACACAGACTAACTAAACTGCTCTTCCCTGTCACTCATTTCTTAGGGGAAAGGTCCAGCTCACTTGCAAGTGGGCTGCTTGCCATGTGAGCAGATGGGCCCGGGGTTTGACAGCCAAGAAATGATGGATCAAATTTTGAAATTTGTTGCTCGGTCTTCACTCTAGTAGTTCCTAATTGGCCTCAATGGTACTTTATAGCTGTAAAAATGGTATAATGGCACAACATTTGACTGAACAAAAACACATCCCATGTAGGTTCTGTACACAGGCTTCCTGGCTGACAAAATAAGAATGATGCCATCAGTGAATATCTGTTACAAGCTGACGTAGCTCTCTAAGGTTAATGTGTTCCTGTGTGAGCATATAGTGGAGTTGAAGGGGGTATCTAATGCTTATCTGGTCTAAAATACAGCATTTTGTCTGAAAAGATCATTTTAATAAATATAAACAAAGCATGGGTTCACTTACATCACATAATAAGCATAAGGCAAGAGGAAGGAAGATGTTTTTTCAATGATGCACTGTTTATAATACATTATCTAAAATCGTTATCACCTGTATAACAAATATTATTTAGGATTTTACCTAGCAAATTGACCAAAATTAAATTATATTTGACTGCAACTAAGAGATGAAGAAAATAAATTTGCTTTTGGAAGTACATTGTTTTCCAGCTTTCTAAGTGCCACTATGGCAGTATACGCTTACCTCAAATGCCTGTGTACTCAGTGAAAACATAGGATGTGAAAAAAACGTAGATTTATCTTTGATCTCATTAATGCACTTAAATAGTTCTCGGTTTGTACCATCAGCAATTTGAATTAGTACTGATGAAAGGTTCACTTACCTATGAAATAAAGGCTTCTTATATTTTTTTATATTGGTTGTACATAGCTTTGTAATTTTAACTCTGCCTTTCTGTTATCATTATCTGTAGCATCATTGCATTAACTAATACCAGCAGTTGCAAGATAGGATCTTAACACTTTTTTATACTCTAATTGGAATTTCTCTCTTTATGCCTCTTTCTTCTCTACATTTTGACAGGTTATTGATGCATTTGCAAAAATAGTTGAAGAATTCTGTGACTGCACCAATAAGAAATTGTTATGATCATAATTAGTGTTACCTTTAGAAATTACATTGCATTTTTAATAAAACTGTACATACAGTAGAAGAGGATAAAATATTTTTATAAGCATATATAACATATTTCATTATTTTTTTCAAAGGAAGGAATGCAATTTCCCAGGGTCTTTTCCAATTTTTTCTCCACCACCTTAGGCCCACTGCTATTTGGTATGGGCAGATTAGGGTAGCTGATGATTCCTATTGATTTAAATGTCGTGCTAGGAAGCCTAAATCCCCAAGAGCAATAGAATCTCCCCTATCACTATCCTACTGCTTATTGACCTAATTCACTAACCAACCATCAGGGTTTTCTCTCACAACAAATAAATCTTGCATGAAACAGACAGTACATGGACACTTGTAGTTTTCAGCGGTGTTGCCAGTATAAAAAATTTAGGATCACCAAAGCATTCCTCTTTGTTTTCTCAGATTGATCATAATGTCATTTGCCATTTTAAATGAGCAGAAACCACAGCTGTATTTTTTATACCAAAACTATTTCTACAGTCTGAAATAAATTTGATGTTATATAAACAATACAGACAATTTAGCATGTGAAAAAATTACACATATTTCAATGCTTCGATTTGCCTACAAGTTATTTCTGGAGCAGCTGCTGAACAGGTTTAATGGTTGCAGTATTATAACCACTAATCGAGATATTACTTAGACCCAGTGTTTACTGCTCAAAATCCTGATAATTAGCAATTGTTCTCTTTTGTTAATTGAGCCAGAGAAATGAAGACTGAATCAGGGTTTGTTATGTTACTCTGGGTCTCTCAGGGCAGTCATTTCAACTAAAACTTTTAACTTGGACTCTGAGATGCCTGCATCTGAATTCACTCTTGATGATTTTACTGAGTTGAATAACCTGTTTGTTTATATGTAAAAGCCAGAGGTCTAAACTTAGTGGTTCTGTAAAATGTGGTTGTCACTAGATGTGAAATATGAGCAACAAAAGAGAACACAAAAATATACTATATAGATCTTAAAAAAAAAAAAATTCAAACCACTTCATACTACTTGGATAGGCAGACGTTTCAGAGGAGAGGCCTAATTCTGCTCCCAGTAAAGTTAATTAGAGCAACAGCAAGGTCCTAAATTGCTAGTTCTCTCATCGATATCAAGTTAAGCTTTTATCAATGTAATTTGAAGCAGTATTAAAAGCAATAAATGCTAATTTATAATTGTTGATATTATCAAAGCAAGATCCTTTGCAACCATACATAACTGTGCCAGATTTTTATCACATTATAAAGGTTAACATAAGTGCTACAAGAAACATCAGTGAGCTATGTACACTACGTTTGCTTTTGGTTAGATAAGTATGCTTTGTAGTAGTTGATATTCCCTCTAGATAATGGATATGGGCCAAATTCTCTGCTGACACAAAGCAATATAAGTAATTTGAAGGCAGATATGCTGATTTACACTAGCTGCAGATCTAGCCCTAATATCTTTAGATGCAATAAACCATCTTAAGTAAGTCCGTTTCCTAACTATTACTCAGCCATTTCTCATAGTTGCCAAAAGGGAACTGTGAATGCCAAGGTCTGCGGGATTTTATTTATCAAAGCTTCTTTTAAGGCATCTATCATTTTGACATGCAAGCCTTACTTTATGATCAGAATCAAACATTTTCATGAAACAGCAGGACTAATCCTAGCAAAAAAAATGCCACGTAGTGCTTGTTCTTGCAGTGGTATTACAACATCTGTTTCAACAAATTTTGTTTTTTATGAAAACTGTTTATTACATTAGTAGAATTAAACACTTTTGCTGCTTGGTACTGCTGAACTGTATAACGAGAATTAAAAATGTTATACCGTGTATCTCTGAATACTGGATTACTGACTACTCATTTTCTATATTTCCTATTTTATATAATTTGATAGGACACTAAGTGCAGAGCTAAGAAAATCACATTTTTATTTGTTATATAAATACAAAACTATTTTGCGTAGCAAAATCAGGTGCTATGCTAAATAACATTTTAATGTCGTGACATTAAACATCTGGAGATAAATAGTACCTAAGCCATACAGCTTAATTCTCCTTTGAGGTTTATCTATTTTTACTTACATTTGCTGGATGTCAGCTTATAATAATTACTCTTCTACTCACATTTCTAGCACTAATGTGACAGACTATGAATTCTTCTTGACAATAGAGCATAATATCCTCCTTACAGGTTTCCACCAGCAAGGCTACAATCTTACCATCACATGTATAAACATGTTAAAAGCCTTACTTAAAACATGGACAAATTTCAAATATATTTGGGTTACTGTTTAAAATCACATGCAGATTATACTTTTCTCAATAAACCTAAAAAGTAAAGCTAGATGTAAAAAACTTTGGGTACAATGTGTCACATCTGTATCTGAGAGCTGCCTGAACTTTAAAGTATCTGTAAATTGTGTCAGGTCATTTGAAAAGTAGCAAAAATTTCCATTTAAGAGCTGCTTCCAATAAATGTTGCTTACAAAGACAGAATACCAATAAAAAACATTTCCTAGTGTTTTTGTGAGTATGACAAACTATGTCATCTGTGAGACAGGACTAGGCTGGAATTACTGTAGTGATTCCAGTAAAGCAGCAGGAATGTTTGTATTTCTCCATCTGACATTAAAAGTGGCATGTTTTATGTAGGCCTCATTTTTAAACCTCCACGAATTTAGTCTAAGATATTAGAGTTTTATTTTAAGAAAGAGCAAACACATTATGATCTACACAGCTTTATTTCTCTGTGAGAGAAAAAGCAAGAAAGAAAATGACTGAAAAGTCAGTAAATACAGGACTTTGACTTAATTGGAAGGCCTTTAAAGTAAGTTAAAAAACACAACATGACAAAATTGCTATCCTGGAAGTTGTACTGTCTGATACATCACAGTGACCCTTAGCTCACAGTCCCAAATCCTTACATCCTCTTATTAGTCGGTTTTATGTGATCTTAGACCTAAATTATTCAAATTTTCCCTGTGATTTCTTTTTATTTGATGAGAAATTATAACATATACATTCAAATGAATTTTTTAGAGTCTTGATCTCATATATATTTTCATAAAATAAGGGGGTGATGGAATTTTTATTATATGTAAGATTTTCCCGAATTGTTAGAAATCAGAGGAACTATGATGTTTTAAACAGTGGTACTTCTCTGGTTGCCTCTATTCCTGATTACTTAAATTGGGAACCAAATAGATGAATGTGTGTAATTAAAATGTGAAAGTTCTATATTTTTTCACTTTTTTTACAGCCTAAGAATACAGGCTCTTTTCATGTATGAAGGGAAAATCAGAAGACTTTAAGTTTTGACAAATAGAAGCTAAAAGTAACTTGAATAAAGCTAGGTAAAGAAAATAAATCAAAATGTAAATGATAAAGTCCTACTTCTTTGTTAATAAATTGATCTCTTTTGCTACCTAGTAGTAAAAATGGTTTTTAGGTTAAACAGAGCAAAAAATACTAAATACCTGGTAAAAATGTATTAAGCTACTATAGGTTTAATATTTACTGAAATAAATCAAGTGCTTTCACATATTTAAATAAAAAGCTAATTTCCTGAAGTGTTAATCAGAACTATTTGCAAGCAGAAAAAGCATGTTTTATTGAATAGTCCTTGTCTCTGGCCAAACAATGCATTTATTGAAATTAATGCATACAAAAAAATTCTGAAAGTAAATATTATTTTTTAATACATGATAAGTACTGCACTTTCAGCAGATATGAGGACTGTCTACAGTAATCATAGCAATTATATAATCTACATAATCACCTGGTTCAAGGCAGTATTTTATTTATTGTATTGCACTTTTTCACCTGTGATTATAAGAGAAATTTTCCTGGGCTTTCTGGGGTATCCTTTCTTTTGATTCTGTGATCCTGTCAGTGACTGATATATGAATATCATGTTTTGTCCTAAGATATCAATCTAGCAAGAAACAATTTTGTAGAAAATAGTTACTTATTTTTTACTGGTTTTATCCAGCTAAAACATTTTATTCCAATTTCTGTTTTCCAGATCTGAAAAGTTCTACAGGAACTCCATTACTGTGTGGAGGAAACTCCAGGAATTCACTAATGATTTTGTAGAAAATTGATGTTAGAATATCATCTTATATTACTGTCTCTTAACTTTGTGAAGGAGCAATACACAAACAAAAAAATGCTAATCTGAGACTTTTCAGAAATACCTATGCCAGTCCTTAAATTTTGTGACTTAGTCTTCTGGACACACTAAATGATTTCCTTTCATTTTGAACAATTGCATTATTTTGTTTTGACTTACAAAGTGCAAGCTGCAAAAATTACTAGCCTGCATGGGCTGAGGTAGTTTGTTTCCCTGATTCATTAATACACAAGTATTAACACATTTCCTTAATAATTTCTTTATTCAATATGCAGTTTAGATTTCTCTTGGAAATTTTAATGAGCAGGGCTTTAATATATATATATATATATATATTCTGCACAAGTAGTAAAATCTGATATAAATCTGGCAGTCTGAATCCATTTCATGCCCTTTTTGGAGAGAAAAAGAGAGAAAGAAAAAAAGTCAGACTGAGAAGATGTGTAGAGGAATTGCTAATATAAATTTTGTAATGAAAATTATGATGAAACCTACATGTACTACGTAATCTTGCAATGAATCTTTGCCAGTTATTTTGCCTTTAAAGCTAGATATTAATTTATAGATTTCAGTAAGCTATAAATGATAAGGAGATGTTGAAGAGGAAATGTCTGTTATATGAGATCATACCCTATGTGTATATTTCTAACATTTTTTGATGACTATCATTTTTTATAGCCTTTGATCTCTTTACCTTTGTAATTCTGCAGCCCAGAGCTCTGTCCTTTCCTCCATGTTATGGTTTTTCTTCTCTTCCATTTTTTCCTGCCTCTCCTTGACTATCATGCCTATGTTTGGCAACCATACCAAAAAAGAGGGAAAGCCTTATATTGTCAGCCCCTCTGCTTGTCGCCATCCCTTTCTTGTTTCTGGCAAAATAAAAATGACTGGGACTTCCATCAGCCAGAACTCTGAAGCTTGGAGTTCGTCAATTCAGTAGTGTTAATCGTTATGCCAAAGTATTAGGCCAGTGGTAGTACTTCAGATCACACTCCAAAGCTCTCAGAGTTCATTCTCCACAATGTCATGAGATCTCATATTGTACATAGGGAGTTAGAATTGAGGGCCTGATCCTGCAGGAGGTATGATTTTTTCCTTTTCACTTTAACTTGGGCACTATTAAAACCTAGGTATACAAATGTGTTTTTACAACACAGTGACCAGACATCCCACAGCGCCAGAAAACTGGAGGCAGAATCACTTGATAGCCGTGCTCTACAAAGTGGGTGGCTGTGTTTGCATAAAAGCTTAATTAATATCACAAAAATATTAACATAAAAAATGTGAAAAAGAAAAAAAGTGGAGTGATGATGTCAAATGTAGCATGATTCAAATAAACATAAAATGTGACGTGGTCAGATGTGATAAAGTCTAATCTTACCACTCTTACTGCAGCAAAGCTTGAACTGGCCTCCAAAGCCAGACTGAGCTCTTAGATGACTGATTGTAATTAGTGAGAGTGATGGATACAAAATTCCAAACAGCTTTTTTATTAAATCAGCTGCCAGTCAATTACTGTGAATAGTTCAGATGAAATTAAATATGTTTGTTCTTTTTGACATTATATATACATTATTTTGAAATCATTAATCCGGCAGAGGCCTCTAGCTTTTCGTCATATTTTTTTAGGCTGAACAGCTTTCAACATTGGACTTTGATTTAAGAAATGTTCAGCAGAAATATTTGCTCAATGAAGAAGGCCAATGCAGTACCATTGTTGTCCATTCAGAACAGACACGCACAAAGAAAAAGTGAGATCTAAAACATTTTGCATACTTGAACTCCAAAGGTTGTATACATCGTGATTCATGTGATATAGAAAGGCCTTTACTTTTGTTTTATTACATCAGTCCTAATTTGGTCCTTAGCTGAGTATGTAAAGAATAAAATGGTAACGCAAGAGGTTAATGCCTCACATGAAGAATTTATTAGATATTTTTGGATAGCAGTTGTACGCTTTTACTAAATCACTAGCGAAGGCTGTATTACGTGTCACAATTCTTTGTATGTCAAAACATGCAAAGCCTTTACCAAAATATGGCAACAATCTTGGTTAGAAAATTAATTTTATTGTAAGCTCGCATTTCAGCTGGCCATAACCATAGGTAAAAACCATGCGGTTTGATATGAAGATCTATAACCATGGGGGGGTGTTGGAATATCTGGTGATACACAGAGACATTTCAGAAGAAAAATAACATTCTTCACTGAGAGAGTGGTTAAGCATAGAAACAGTCTCCTGAGGGAAGTGATAGCGTCACCATCCCTGAAAATGTAAAAAAAACCCCGAGTAAAGTGTGGCATTTTGCAATATGGTGGAGCGTCCATGGTGGTCTTCAGTCGAAGGTTGGACTGGTTATCTTGGAGGTCTCTTCCAACCTCAATGACTCTATGATTCCATACAGAAAAAGGATTAAGACTCTGCCCCTGACATTTTGAGTTAGCGGGCAGCGCGCCTTGAACTCGCGGGCTGTAAAGTTCCACACCAACAGAGGTGTATTTAGACACAAGGGATTAGGGATAGTAAGAGATTTCGTGGGGATCGAGCCCTTTTAAGAGTCACACAAGAGCTAACTGCACCCCAAAGCACACCCGCGCGGCGGATCTTCCACGGCACAGCATCCCCTCCCGCTCCGCACCCGCTCGCGTGGGGGGGACGGCGCGGGTGGGGGGGGGGGGGGTGGGGGGGGGGTCTGCCCTTCCCGCGGGGGCTCCGCGGCCGCGCACCGGCCCCGCCCCCCGCCCCGCCCCGCCCCGCGCCGGCCCCGCCCCCCGCGATCAGCTGCGCGCGCGTCACGTGGGCGCGTGTCGAAGGTCACGGCGCCCACAATGGAGCTGTCGCCGTACGCGCAGGGCGGGTGGCGCTTGCTGGGCGACCCCCGCCGCTTCCCCCGCCGCCCCTTCGCCGCGCTGCTCCGCGCCGCCTTCCGCAGCCTCCTCGAGGACCCGCAGGCCGCGCTGGGTAAGGGCGAGGCGCGGGGTGGGGGGGCGGGCAGAGGGGGAGCCGCTCCCCGCTCGCCCCCGCGTATGGACACGCGTGTCCCCGCGGGGCCGGGCGGCTGTCCCCGCGCGTCCTCGCCCGCGGACGGCTCCAGGGTGCCGCTGCGCGGGGTGTCACCGCTAATGCGCGACTGCTTCGTCCGAGCTCCGACCCGTTAAGAGCAGAGGGGGGGCCGGGCCGGGTCGCTCCCCGCGTTCGTGTCCGCGGGAGAGGGGCAGAGATAGAATAGAACAACCGTGTTTCCCCGCTGCCACCGTGTGGGGTTTTTTTTTCGCGTGTGGACACGTCCTACGGCAACCCTGGCGTGAGGGTGTTACGGCCGTGCAATTAATTTTGCGGTGTTAATGACGGGCGGAGGGAGCCAGCCGGGGGCTCCAGCTCCGCTCCTCGCCGTTACACAGGCTGCTGGGACCGCGGACGGGGCTTGGAGAGGAAATTGAGGTTTTCCTTCTATCTTTTTTTTTCCCTCCTTTTTCTTTTTTTTTTTTTTTTTTTTTAATGGGAAGGAGATGCAGAGGCGGCGGGGCGCGCAGCGCCGCACAGCCCCGCCTGGTACTGCTCGCCCCAGCCAATGCTTCAGCCCCTCACCTCCTCCTGCACCTCCTCACACCTTGCCTACTTGCTCCGTCCTGTCGCTCTGAAACACCAAATGTGTTTCATTTTGAAGTTTTTGTGGGAAAGATAGCCTTCAAAGGGCGAGCAGCAGCCCTTGGTACCGTGTGCTGGGGTTTAGCAAGTACGTGTGTCATCAGTAATTCATTTATTTTAGACGATCCAGACCTGAAAGATATTGACCCTACGGTATTAAAACATTGCCATGCTGCGGCTGCAACGTGTATTCTGGAGGCAGGGAAGCAGAAAGCCGACATATCTGCTATAAGGTACTCATAGTTGGAAGCTTCACCAGTTTTCTAGCGGTTGTTACTTAAAAGTGTACTGCTGAGTTAATGGTAACAGAAAACTAATAAATTCTTTTTTCCCTGTAGCACATGTCTAGAAGACTGTAAACTGGATAAAGAGAGAATAGAACAATTTTGCACCGAATATCAGGTTTTAAAAAACATTTTAACGTAATAATTTTTTTTCCTATCTTAGGAATTTATTGAACCTAGTAAACTTTTTTTTTTCCCTTCCCCCCCCCCCCAGAAAAACAAGGATGCATTGGAAGTCCTATTGGGAAGGTAGGTCAATCAGTCAGCACAGAGACATAATTTCACTTACAGTTAGTTTGAAATTGTTCTGGAAAAGACTTTTGCATAGTTTAGGTAATTTAAGTAAGAAATATTGTTCCATTTAAAAAGTATGTTTTTAACAAACTCTAGAAAAAAGATGTTGAAACTTTTCTTCATTTGGAATTCTACTCTAAAAAAACCTTTTTTGAGCTTTTCAAGAAGCATTATAAGGATCAAGAAAAAGTTCTTTATTGATGGACAGCTTCAGAAAATGACCTTTTCTTTTAGTGTAGGAAACTTGTAATTGTTGTGTCTTTCAGCATAGGCAGATCTCCTCTCCATATAACTGATGTGTCTTGGCGCTTGGAATACCAGATCAAGGTAATTTTAATGCACTAAGGTGTTTCTTTAGTCTGTCTTAGAGCTAAGACTTGACTATTTTATGTGTTCTTTGTTTTTAATTTAGAACAATCAACTTCATAAAACTTATCAGCCTTCCTACTTGGTGACCTTAAACGTAGAGGTACCGTACTCCCAGCACCCTGAAAAGAAAAAAAAATGCAATTTCATGATTCTTTTAAATAAAATATACACTGTTGTTTGTTTTTTTCCCTTCAGAATAGTGATTCAGGATCACACCCAGATGTTAGTTTTAGTTGTACGATGGAGCAATTACAGGTACTTGTTTCCTTCATCATTCTATGCTTAGCTCTAGTTATGGATGTGAATGTTTTTAACAACTCAATAATCAAAATTAAATCATATATACTATTTTTTTTTATAATAAATCTCTACTGGGAGGATATAAGAGAATCTTCCATAAAAATTATCTGAGTGTATTTTTACTGTCTTTTCAAATAAAGTTGCAAAGTGACTGATTTTAGTTGCATGTAGTGTTTTACATACGTGCATAAATATTTTATGTGTTTTCATAACTGTAATCTATATATGTATTTGGGAGGAAATTCATAATTTTCTGAAACTCTGATTTCCCATGCTTTAGAGAAATGATTTAAATGCATCATGATTAAAAATAGAGAGCAAACTGAAGGCTCTTCAGTGGTGTTAATGACATGTAAGAAATGTACTGAAACAAACGTTGATCTTTGTTTAGCGATTTAAATGTGTAACTGAACAATAGAGGTATTGTAATGCTTGGAAGTGGCCAAACTGTGGAGGATCGGGAAGAGGGGTTGTGGAGAGAGGAAAAGCAAGATATTAAAACTTTAAGGTTTAAATGTGTGTTTTAAAAGTCGTCCTTTTCTCACTAAGGAGTGTTTCTAGTCAGTTTGCTGACATTGCAAAATCTGATGTGTTTGGCTAAGAGAATGGTCCTGGTAGAAAATTGCACTCAAAACATTTTCAGTGTTTTAGAAATGCATGTAGTACTTCAAAGCCTGGAGCGGATGTCAGCGTTAGCCATGGTGGCAATACTGATAAAATCTATGTATTAATAGTAGCAACCTGGTTTAGGAGCAAAATAGATTTTAAAAAGTGTTTTCCTTCAGTTCCCACTTTTCTGAGTACACGGTAAAATACAGAGCTGTTTAATTACTCGCTGGCATTGTTCATCAGTTGCAGCATTTCTTTGTGCTTATAAGGTGCTGGTTTCCCTTGCCTCTCTGTGTAAAAAAGATACTCTGTTCCTCTAGCTGACCTTATAAAAAATGTTTATTCTAAGACACTATTTCATCTCTTAGGATTTAGTTGGAAAACTAAAAGATGCTGCAAAAAGTCTAGAAAGAGCAACTCAGATGTGACTGAAGGAAGGTGTCAGCCTGCTGAGCTGAAGTACTCTCATTCCTAAGAGTGTCTTCTAAATGACAAATGTCTTTCATCTCTTGATGCAAACTGTTCTTTTTTTTTTTTTTTTAAGTCCTTGGATGTGAATTAAACAACTTTTTTACGTTTGCATTTGGTATTCCTTTCTCGTGTAATTTTTTTTCATTAACTCTTGTTAAATATTTGCTTAACGGTCATGTCATCAAAGCATTCCTTCTATCTTATTTTGTATATTTTTACATTTCTCGCTGCTTATTTTTCTCTGTGATCTAATAAAAGTTTATTCGCGTCTGTTCTGCAATTTCAATGGGTGAATTTAGCTGTACCTAAAAGTAAGATGCTAAACGTTAGATCAGCTCAGTGAGGCGAAAGTCCCTTCCTCCCGTACCGCGGTTGCGGCGCGTTTTCTTAAATCGCCCGCCGCGCTTTGTCATTTCACTCCAGCCGATCTTACATCTCCCCTACGAGTAAAGGTTGGACCCCGGCGCGGGTGGCAAGAAAGGATTCTGCTTAATCGTATGGACTCGGGGCGCCTGGAGGAAAGGCGAGGGTCCGTGGCACAGAGCGGAGCCGGGTGGAGGGTCCAGCTCGACGGCAGGGCTGCTCCGCGGCTCTCCCGGCCGCCTTGGGCCGCTCCTGGCACCGGTGGTCTCCGCGGGGCCACTCGCTCTCGCCGGCAGGTGCGGTCGGGCTCCGCGGCGCGGTCCGTCCGCACCTGCCGGCGAGAAACAGCGACTCCGCGGAGGATGCGCGGCGGCCGCCGGTCCTTTACTGCGGAGCCAGAATTTTTCCTCTCGGCTCCTCCACGCCCGAGCTGCGGAGGCGTCTTGTCCTCGCCGGCGGCGAGCGACCGCGAGGGTTTCCCCGCTTCCCTCCCTCCCAGCTGGCCCGTGTTCCCCCCGCGGGGTGCGGGGACACCGCGGGTCCCCGTGACGCCCGCTCCCGCCGCCTCTCGGGGCGGAAAAGCGGCCGCGCGGCCCTCGAGGGGACGCGCCGCCTCGACGGCGGTGACTCCGCGCGGCCGCGGGCGGGCGAGGGGCGCTCGGCAGCGCGCACGCGGGGGCGGGGGCGCGAGGCCGCCCTGCGCGTCCCCCCGGGGGTCGCTCCGCGGCGGGACGGGGCGTGGGGGGCGGCCGCGGGTGGGAGCGCGCAACAAGTGCGGGGAGGGAGGCGAGGGCTGCGGAGGCAGCCGACGGGAGGCGTGTGGGGCTGGCGGGTGTGCGGGCAGGGGGGCAGGGGCGGAGGGACGAGGGCAGGATGGAGAGGGCAACGCCGGGCGGGGTCCTTGAGGACGGGCGGGGGTCGGATCGGGGGGCTCGGGGGCGACGAGGGCGCGGGGAAAGAGTGGGGGATGGAGGGGGTGAAGGGGAGCCGAGGCGCGGGCGGAGGGAGCGCGGGGAAAGAGGGAGGGAGGCATCGAGGCTGCGGCGGGCGGGGGGAGGCGGGCGAGAGCCGCGGAGCGGGGCCGGGGGTCGGGGCGGGCGGTGAGGAAAAGGAGGAAAAGGAGGCATCGGCGGCGCGCGGGCGAGCGCGTGCAGGGCCGGGGGGAGGGGAGGGAGGGAGGGAAGGAGAAAGGGAGGAGGGAGAGAGGGAGGGGAGGGGGTGGCAGGCGGGGGAGGGGAGGGAGCGAGGGAGGGGGGAGGCGGAGGGGGAGGAGGCGGCCGGGTTGCGGGATTGGGTCACGGGGAGGCTGCCGGGCCCCGGCGGCAGCGCCGCTAATTCCCAGGCCGCCCTTAAGGAATGAGGCGCCCCACGTGACGCTGGCGGGGCGGGCGAACTCCGAGCCATTTTGGGGACGGTGTCAGTTTCCACTGTGTGCCTTCAGCGTTGCATTCTTCCCTCCTCCGCCCTCCTCCCGCCCGCCCGCCCGCCCGCCCTCCTTCCCTCCCCGGGTCCCCGCCACCAACTATGAAATAACAACAACAATAATACTCGTAATAATAACAATAATAATAAAAGAAGGAACGCGAGCGAGGCCGCGAGGCGGAGCGGGGGGCAGAGGGAGAGACAATGGGCTGGTGGAGAGAGGACCCATCCGGACCGGGGAGACTGTGCGCTTCCAGCGCCTGAGCCGCCCGGGCGGCCAACTCGGAGGGAGCGAGAGAGCGAGGGAGCGAGCGAGAAGGGCCCGCGAGGAGCGGCGGAGACCCGGGCGTTCTGTAACTAAAATGAGCGGAGCGCAGCGGCGGCGGCGGCAATAAGCTTATTGCAATTGACAGCGTCTGCAGTTCATTTCAAGATGGCCGCTTGGCTCACATTCATTTTCTGCTGAACGACTTTTAACTTTCATTGTCTTTTTTGGCCGCTCCGATCATCACCCACCGGCTCCGTTTTCCGGGTACGTATGAAGCGAGGTGTCGCCTTACCAAGGGCGGGGGGCGAAGGGGGCTCAGCGGCGGTTTTCGGCCGGTTTGGGGGCTGCAAAGGGGCGCCTAGGTGTCCCCCGAGCTCTCCGTATGGGAAAAGCGCTGACAGGCTGCTCCAGCCACACACACACATACAGACACGCAGCAGCAGCAGCAGCAGCAGCCTGTGCACTCGCTCGCGTTACGCACCCACATTTGCAAATTTTAGTTCCTTTCTTTCTCCAGACGACCCCTAAAACCTTTCTGTGCACATGGCCCCCGAGGAGAATATTTATATTTCCCGACCCTGCTGCCAGCCCGGCCCGGACGCCCTTTGTTTAAAGGCAGATTTTGATTAAGCAGGGACGTTCGTGAAATCTGGAGCTGCCTGGGTCAAGTGATTTCAGTCCTCCCCGAAAGAAATGTGTCTGAGGGAGGTTAAAATGTCAGATAACGCACCCATTTTATAGAGACGGAGCCAGCGGGGGGTAGCGATCCTCCTGGGGGTGTTGTTAGGCGCCGGGGCACCCAGCAGAAAATGTTATTAACTTAAGTTGGACAAGTACTTGTGTGAAATTGGATGGGTTGTAAGATGGCGGTTCCCAGTTGTTTCCAATGTCTCCTCTTACATTTCTGCTCTAAATGCTAAACTTTAGGGGTTTGTGCCTACTGGGAGAGGCAAAGGGTGGCCAGCGCCGAGAAATAACTTTTCTGGGGGGCGAGGATAGCAGTTTGCCTGCGATCTTGGGGAGCTGGAGCGTGCGGTTTGCTAGAGCCTTTGGAGCAAAGGTGATGTGTCTGCGGGACGCGGAGGGGGGGTGGTGTGTGTGAATTTCTTTTCTCTGGTTGGTATTTTTTTTTTCTCCTGAGCCCGGGAAGGGTAAATTTTCATTAAATCCTTTGTCAGATCTTAGAGATGTCGCGAGTGGGCTCCTCGTGCTGCTTATGGGCAGCACTTGAAAGTTGCTGATGTTCTGTTTTTATAATTGAATGGCCTTGGCAATATATAACACGGGATGTTTATCTGTGTTTGCTGTAAACATTTGCAAATAATCAGGTAAAAATAAGCAGAAAAAAAATCGCATTTCTATAAAAGTGAGATAGTAACTTTTCAGCCTCTAGAAAGTTTGAGTCACTCCCCCAGTCTCCAGAAAAGTCGAAGAAAACCTGGGCGTGTGTGTCCATTTGCAAGCTTGGCTCTAGAAGGATTTTTTTTGCGTAGTCTGTAGTGGTCGGAGCAGCTTCTTTTATGGGACTGTCCCTAAGACCAGGGACATCCTGGAAATACAGTCCAGTAAAACTACTTTGAGTTACTCTGAGCAGCCCGTCCTGGAAATTAAGACAGACTTGTGTTGCAGTTTCCCAGAGACACGAAGTCTTGACCTACCTGGTCGCTTAGATATCACAAAATTAGCATTTTAGTGTATTTTTTAAGTAGACCTGTTATGTCCTACGCCTAGTCCCAGGAAGGTGATTTTGAAGAACTAGAGTCCTTCTGCACTCTGTTGCCAATATCCAGGTCTTTCCTCGGGGCAGCAAGTTGGGCAGAGATATTTGAGCTTCGTGTGCCTTCTCTGAAAGAAGCACCGTCCTGTCCTTTAAAACGTTTGCGGCCATTCTTAAGTGAAAGAGTAATAACAGGCTCGATAGTACAAGTGGCTCTGGCTGATAATGAGTGAAGATGTAGAATGACGGCTGCTTTATTCCTGATGAGAGAGTTTTCCGAGAGGAGATGGGTGCAAAGTACACAAACCCATGCGAGCGATGCTTCTATTTTTTATGTATGTATTTTCTGTTAGAGACCTGTCGAGCAAGGTTTGATAGCTTATTGCCTTTATAGATTTTTAATAATGTAACTGGTTCTTAGCAGGAGAATGTACTTCTGTTTTTCTTCATTTTGACATAACATGTTTAAGGCCTCTAAATAATCGGTTGGCTGGCAGTGTTTACCTCTAGCGAGTATTATATACATATATTTTATGCTTAGTTGTTCCATGTGTCAATGTGTAAATATATATTGTCCTGGGTAAGAGGCTGTTTGTATTTGTGTGAAGTATTGGCATTCATCGTGCAATCAGCAGGAGCAGAAAAAAAATCTGAATGGGTTTCCCTCGTACCAAAATGTTAAGCTCAGGCTTCTGTAGTAAAATGTGCTGTGTTCATGTTACAACCCCGCAGGCACAGACACGCGTGTGCTTGTGCCTGTGAGGGTGGCTTTTGGGGAGAAATTAGGCGCCTTATTCAGTTCGCTGGAGAAAATCACTTATTTTCAAGATAGCTCATAGCACGTTTAAAATGTGCTAACTTTGGGCAATAAATAATCCGCGTTTAGGGGTTGCTTCGACAAAACAGGTTTCACGGTTGAATTTAATCCCCCTCCATTTAGGAAGGGGCTACGCCTGCGTGAAATAAACGCGTTAATGTCTTGAAAGGTTTGTCCCAGTCTCTCAGGGCTGGGAAGGAATTCTTGGTCAGCCGACTTGCATGACCTCGGTCACTGCTGGTTTTTTTAGTTCAGATATTTATGAATTATAAGGTAGTGACTTGAACAAATAAAACACAGAACCGTGAAAGCAGCCTGTCCATGTGTAAGTACCTAAAGGGACCTCAGAGCCGCCGGCTTCAGGGCTCTTCAGAAGGGAGTGCAGAAGCCCCGTCTCCGCCTTTTCTGGGAAAAGCAAAACCTCGGTATCAGTTTAAAAGTAAGAAGCAGAGGGTCAGGGACCCTGGAAGCGACATTTAAACCGCAGTACAATGCAGCGGCGGTCTTGCTTTCCCTCACGGAGCTGGGAACAGCTTTGGGGACCTGGTCTGGCATAGTGTTTCTGACATTTTGGTTTTCTGTGTGCTGGCCGACAGTGGTTTGATGCTGGGGAGTTTTATCTGCTGCTCACTCGAGGGTTCTCCTGCAGCAGAGAAGTTTTCTGGCCGGGGTCGCTCGTTGGCGCTGTGCACACTTCTGAAGAATATTGTACCCCTGTCCTGAGCAGTTTGGCCGACGTTCAAAGCTTTTAGAAAGCTTGGTGTGTTGCCTTTTTTTTTTTTTTTTTTTTTTTTTTTTTTTTTTTCGCTGCCTAACAGCGAAGTTTGCGAGTGGCTGGGGGGAACCTCGCATCTTGAGCATACGGTGCTGCGGTGAGAGGTGGCTCGCAAGCTCTGCCTCGGGAGGAGCGGAGACCAAGGACAGGAGCTGGTGTGCTGGGAGCACTGACCTGGGGAAATTAATGGCTTGCATTGGAGCCACGTTGTTGTATTACATTTTTCAGGATCTGGGTGACAGAAAATAATTTACTCTGCAATTGACATGGCTGACAGGTTTTTTTCCTCATGTATACTTTCCCCTTTATCTCTTATTCCCTCTCATTTTAAACAGTATGTGTGCATCTAGCGTTGGTGCCAGTGCATCCGATGGGGGTTTATGGGTTTCAGACTGTGAAAATGACATTTGTTTTTCACTCTTGTCGCTGCGTTATGTTGACAAGGTGTTGATTTAGCTTTAGGAATGATCTGGTCACATGTCCTTCGCATGTTGTCACTAATGTACCGCTTAAAGTCGGTTTGGGCTTTTCCTCCCTCCCGGCGTGCTTTACTGATGAAAAGGGGGTTTGCCTAAGGATTCAGAGACTTGTATTTTCCCATCCAAGCATCTTACCCTGGTGCTGCAAATCTCTTTACACCTTTTGCAAAACTTTGCACCGCGCTCGCTTATTCCGCGGGAGGATTATGGGGGGAAGGAAAGAAAGAGAGAGGAAAAGAGTCAGGGGGGAGAGAAAGGAAGGAAGGAGAGAAATGAGGAAAAAGGAGAAGGAGGGATCGGGGATGCCGGCGCGGTGGAGCGGGAGCTGGGGCTCGGCACCCCGCTGGCGGTGCGGGGAGCTCGGTCCCCGGGAGCGCGGCGTGGTTCAGCTCAGCGGAGGGAGGGAGCGGAGGGGGAGAGGAGCGATCTCAGACCAGCTTCTCGCACCGAGTCGACGTGGAGAGAGGCCCCTGAGAGGATCCGAAATGGCCGAGGCTCGGGAGGAGCCTCTGGCACTCGCCTCCGCCAGGCTGAGACCCCGCAGCCCGGAGCCGCCCCCGCCGCCCGGACTGCCCCGCACCGCGCCCGGGCTACCTCTGGGCTGTGCCACCCGACCCCGCCCGGGCCGCTCCCGCCCTCCCTCTGCCCTCCCTTCGCAGCCGGGCTTTCAGACCCCCGCAGGCTCCTTGGCTCCTCCACCCCCTCCGCCAGCCCCCGGGCCCCGCGTCCCACCCCCTGGCCCGGCCCGGCCCGGCCCGGCCCGCCCCCCCGGCCGCCCCCCGCCCGGCTCTCGTGTGTTCCCAGCGGTGGCAGGATGCCAAGTGTAAGTGTAAGTTGCTATAGCAACCCCCTCGGAGAGCGGAGCAGATCCGGATCGGCACCGAGCCGCAGCGGCAGCCGCCCGGACCCCCCCGGCGGGCCGGCCCCGCCGTCCCGGTGCCCGGCCCCGCTCCGAGGTGCGTGTGTCCCCCCCCCCGTCCCTCCCCCCGCCGCCCCTCCCCGCGCTCCGGAAATGCCAGGGCAGCCGCACCGGGAGGCGCTGGTTCCCCTTTGTGCTGCTCGCCGGCAGCCCGGTGCCCGCCGTGTCGCCCCCGGAGCTCCCGCCGCATCGCCGCCGAGCCGGCCGGTGCCGCCGCGCCGCGGGAACGGCCCGTGCCCGCCGAGGGACGGCGCGGTGGGTGCCGCGGAGCGACGGCGGGGCTGCGCCCAGGCCGGCCCGGGGCGGTGCGGTGCGGGGACGCCCCGCCGGCCTCGGGACCGGCCCTCGCCCGCCCCCGCGCCGCCGCCGCTGCCGCCTTCGCCTTCCGCGCCTGAGCTGCCCCTGCGCCGGGGGATGCGATGCGATGCACGGGGGAAGGGGACGCGCCGGACCGCGGCACCTGGGACGCAGCCGCGCTCGTCCCCGCTGACCGGTCCTCTGTGTGTGTGTCTTTCAGAGCCGCTCCTCGCCACGCCAAAATGCACCGAACAACCAGAATCAAAATAACCGAGCTAAACCCCCATCTCATGTGCGTGCTCTGCGGCGGGTACTTCATTGATGCAACAACCATCATAGAGTGCCTCCACTCCTGTAAGTACGACTGGGCGCTCCGCGTTGTTCCCTCGCCGCTTCCCTCCTTTCCCGGCATCCCGGGAACAGAAACAAAAAATCCTCCCAAGCCCAAACCCCCCGAGGGGCTCGGGGCCGCCGCCCTCTACCTCCCCGACGGGTGGGGAAGTAGGTGTTCCGGCCGCGGTGCAGATTTTCTGAGGACAGCCCTACGGTCTTTGTTAAAAGTAATAATATATGTACTATAAGCGTCTCCTTTTCATGGTAATTGCAGCTTATTTGGGTATTTGTTTAGCTTAAGCAGCTCGCTGCTGACAATGGACGATTTGCTCTAGCTTGCATAGTTTAGAAAATCGCACCTTTATCTATGCGTATCTGAGTGGCACCTTCGAACATCACTGAAAGCCTGTCGTGTTTGACTTACAGTCTGTAAGACTTGTATCGTGCGTTACTTGGAGACCAGCAAGTATTGTCCTATCTGTGATGTCCAAGTTCACAAAACTCGACCGCTTTTGAATATAAGGTAGGAGAAAGTTACAAAGTGCACCCTGCATCTCGTATTTTGCTTTATATGGGAAGACCAGCAGTAGTCGGTGTCAATGTTATCTCTTCGTCTGCGATTTAAATCTGAAAGGGCTTGTTAATTTACAAGCTAACTGGTGTGTATGCGTTCTCTTTGGAGTTTCATCACTGATTGAAACTGAAGATTTCTCTGCATGGGAGACAGAAAGTTTTTGTTTGTCTTTTTTAGCATAAGCCAGTCATTGATGTAATGCCTTTTCCCTCTGCCCAGTTCTCATGTGCACCACCAGACAGTTCTTGCCTCTGCTTTCTGTATCTCCCAGACATGCATAACTCTAGGACAATTCCTAGTCATGAAAACTCTTGCTGTGACTTTCCAAGCTAAGAGGCAAAAGCCTTTAAAGCATCATTTGCCTTTCAGAAACATTTTTCTTAACAGGATTGCATTTTGCTCTCTTTGCTTTCTAGGGAGGATGTGTAGTTTTTAAGGCCTTCCTTCAGTCTGAGAACCTTCAGTTGAGGTACCACAGATGAGTTTTGGTTCAGAGCAGTATTTAGAGCAGGGTTAGTTTGATTACAAGGTCCTGTAAGTTAACTTTTTATGACTGGCCTCTTACTTTGTAGAAGATGCCTTGTTGTGAAAGATTATAAGTGGGGATTAAAATATGACTTACATGCTTAATTTCATGTTTTGGGGTTGTTCTTTTTTTCAGGTCAGATAAAACTCTTCAAGATATTGTATACAAGCTAGTACCAGGCCTTTTCAAAAGTAAGTAGTTAAATCAGGCATTTTGTTAAGAGCAGAAAAACCAAAGCAGAGCTGCTATCCTGTATCAATACCAGGAGTTACAGAGTAAATACTAAAAGAAAATTATATGCTTTTCCATCTAGATGAAATGAAAAGAAGAAGGGATTTTTATGCTGCTCATCCGTCGGCTGATGGTAAAAGCTTCTCATTCGCAACTTTGATAAATGTAGCATTGACCTAGATGTTTTACTGTTTCCTTTTTAACTTACAAGTGATATATTACCGTCACAGAATTTTAAGAAGTAAAGTCAGCATAATAAAAGTTTATTGTTTTAACAGTCAGGTAGCTTTCATTCATTATCTTACCGTGAAGATTTCTTTTTTTTTTTTTTTTTTTTTGTGTTACTGAGAATTGCCATTCTTCCTGATTTGAATTTCAAAATGTAAATTATTGTGGAAATTTCTGCGCAGCTGCCAATGGCTCTAATGAAGACAGGGGAGAAGTGGCTGACGAAGACAAAAGAATTATAACAGACGACGAGATAATAAGCTTATCCATTGAATTCTTTGACCAGAATAGGCAAGTTCCAGAATTGCAATATTTTATATTTACCTGATTGATAGCAGCTATATTTATTATTTGTTGTAATCGTGTTATTTCTTCTCACAGACTGGAACGGAAAGGAAATAAGGAGAAAGAAAAATCAAAGGAAGAGGTAAATAACTTCCCTTTACTCCAGAAGAAGCATATCACACACATACACAACTTTGGGACAGGTCTGTAGCTGAGAAAAATACATAGGTATGTGTATCTAGAACAAAGGAGGCACACCTATTATGGCATGAGGTACAGAAAAGGTAAAATATTTTAATACAGCTGTACATGTAAGCAACTTTTTAAAATTAAAAATGCCTGCAGTGTTACTTATAAGTCAGAATCTGATATTTTGTAAATTTTTTAACAAATATTTAATAATTTATTTTTTACTTTATTATAACCTAAAACCAGATTTAATACAATACAAATATTCATGTATAAATTTAGTTACATTTTTTAATTACTGTAGAACTGTAATTTACCACTTATTTCTGACGTGCCTTCTAAGGCAGTGGACATTGTTATAATATGTTCATAATTTAATAAGGTACATTTTTTTTGACATGAAACATTAGAATACAACTCTGGAGGGATTAATTGCTTGTTCTCAGTAGACTGATTTTCTTTACTATGCTCTCAGGTGAATGACAAAAGATACTTGCGCTGCCCAGCAGCAATGACAGTGATGCATCTAAGAAAGTTCCTGCGGAGTAAAATGGATATACCTAACACTTTCCAGGTACCTATGGGGAAGGAGTGATTTTTTTAAAAGTTGTTTTTTCTTTTTTTTTTTTTTTAGGACTCATTTTCTCATTACATGCCTGTTCCAGCAAATGCTAACTGCCAAGTATTTATGGTGTGTGCAATACGTTGCAGGGCTTATTTTTAAAATATCTATCTGTAGAGTTTGGTGACACTCTGTAATTTTTTTTAAATGCTGTAAATATCAAAGTATTAAGAAATTGCTCCTTGATGTATTTAAAACATATCCAATAGCTATGAAAATTCACTACTTCTTGCTGGGTTTGGTATAGCTTTTTTTGTTTGTTTTTTTCCCAATTTTGTGAGATTTATAACAGCAGGGCTACTTTCACCTCAGAGCAGTCATGTGCTAGGGGTGAATGCCTGGATGCTCCTTAATGCAAGGATTCATATCTTGAACAGATCGATGTGATGTATGAAGAGGAGCCTCTGAAGGACTACTACACCCTAATGGATATTGCCTACATCTATACCTGGAGGCGGGTGAGTATCTCCAGTGTGTCTCCTTGGGGGAGAGGAAGGGAGGAGGTGCAGGTTGTGGCCTGGGGACAGCACTTATCAGGGTCTCCCTTTTGCTTTACAGAATGGGCCTCTGCCCCTGAAATACCGGGTCCGACCTACTTGCAAGAGGATGAAGATCAGTCACCAGAGGGAAGGCTTGAATAACAGTGGGGAGCTGGAAAGTGACTCTGGGAGCGACAAGGCGAGCAGCCCAGCAGGAGGCATCCCTTCCACCTCCTCCTGTTTGCCCAGCCCCAGCACCCCAGTCCAGTCTCCTCACCCCCAGTTCCCCCACATCTCCAGCACCATGAATGGCACCAGCAGCAGCCCCAGCAGTAACCACCAGTCCTCCTTTACCAACAGAGCTCGGAAAACATCAATAAATGGCTCCTCAGCCACTTCATCTGGTTGATGTGCCAACCAGGCTACCACCCTCTTCCCTCCTTTATATAGATCTCTCCATGCCATTACAGCTTTATAGATGCTAATCCATGTGACTATCATCCAAATTGCTTTCTTTTGTAGTAACACTGAACTTGGCTATAAAAGGCCGGACTAGGCGACATTCAGGATGGACGTTAATGGAAACGCAAGATTGAAATGTAAATTGTTTTCAGAGGACTGGGAAGCAAACAAAAGTTACATCTTCACCTGTTCTGAGTGATGTGGAGTTGTTTCTGTCCCCATCATCTGGAGTCAGGAGTCTCCAGAAGTCAATACAAATCCTGGGAAGTAGTTTGTTAATCCAGACTAACTCCTCCATTGCATTCTCTTTGATTGTTATTGTTCTTATGCTGTTTTGTGAACCTGTAGAAAGCAAGTGCTTTTTCATCTTGAAATCCAACAAAATTGAAAGAATATGCATAGAGAAATGCATATATGTAGCCATGTCACTGTGAATAACAATTTTTGCGTATTAGCCATTTTGATTCTTATGTTGCATCTTTTACTTCTCTGTTGCTGCGCAGAACCGATCAAAAGAAAAGTAAACTTCAGTTTTACAATCTGTATGCCTAAAAGCGGGTATTACCGTTTTATTTACTGACTTGTTTAAATGATTCGCTTTTGTAAGAATCAGATGGCATTATGCTTATTGTACAATGCCATATTGGTATATGACATAACAGGAAACAGTATTGTATGATATATTTATAAATACTATAAAGAAAATATTGTGTTTCATGCACTCATGATATGGTTGTTAAATTTCTAAACTGGTTCGACCCTTGCAGATGCCGCCTGTTTGAGCTTTGCTTGTACTGCAAGAAACACTTTGTGTGTGAGAGCTACAGTATTGGGAAAGCACATTCAAGTCTCTGAGAACCCAGAGGCAATTGGCAATCTTAAAAGGATTTTACTGGCTTTGCCTTTTTTTTTTCAAGTGAAATATTTTTACTTTACCAAATGTTGAAGTGATACAGTGAAGGAAAAAAAAAATCAAGAGACATGGAAGTCTTTGACCTGTTTGATAACCTTTTTATTATTTGGTGTGGTGGGACTGTGTTTTTAAAAGCACATGGAATCATTATAGAAGCCATAAACTATTTGGTATAAACTTTAAGGAACCAGCAAGTGGCTGGATGAAGGCATTTTATCTAAATTTGTTTTAATATATATGTATATGGTACAGTACTAACTTCATTAAAATTTAACAGGTACTTTTCAATAAATTTTGGAGAATGCCTTCTCTTTAATGGCCTGCAAGTGAGTGCATTTTATTACAGGCTTCTAAGAGTGGGATTTTTTTCAGTAGAAGGAACTTTTCCACCATAAAATGTAAACAGCCCAGACACTTTTCAGTTTGTGCTTTGCTTTGGTCGAACTTTGTGTGTGTTCATCACCCATCAGTTATACATTTGTGAGGGTGTTTATTCTATATGGATATTGTTTCATGTTTGTACGGAAAAATTGTAGTTAAACATTTCATTGTCTCCAGTCTGCAAAAGAAGCACAATTCTTAATTGCTTTGTCTTGCTTATAGTCATTAAATCATTACTTTTGCATATAAATTGCTGTTATTTGTCCTGCTTGTTTTTATAGACCAGGTGATTGCAAATCCTCCACAAGGTTATCGCTTATTGATGTATATGTCTTGTTAAACAAGAGTTGATATTTTTTCCTGTAGTAAACATGTACAGTTCAATTTCAACAGTAAAAACTTCAGTTTTATATACACGAATAACTTTCATTTATAGCTGATCAAAGAAATAAACAAATAAAAGGGATAATTCATTGAAAAGTAGCAAATTACCTCTGTTGATAATGTGGTGTTAAGGGAAAACCATCTTTTTCTCATGGGCTGTGTTTCTGGGTGTAGCAAAGATTTTAGTGAACAGAATGCTTTAGTGTACTAAAATAACAAAGAAAAGCCTAGAAATTGCAGTGATCTGTTTTGGTTGCCTGCCTCAAAAACATTTGCTGTTCTTTATTTGACCCTGATTTATTCTTGAAAAAAAGCAAATGGTGCATTCTCACATCCTGGTCAGCCACAGGTTTTACCTCCTATCTGTTCAAACTTTGCCCCTGTTAAACTGCATTGACTGGGAAGGGAAGAGTTTGATTTTTGTGATGGTGAGTGCCATGTTCTACGTGTGCTGCCCTGGATTAGTTTTTAATGCCTCAGTGGAACTAAAAACGTTTTAATATAAAGATATCTCTCAGTGCGACCTAATGTCTATCTTGGCACTATTCCCTCAGCTAAATAAGTAAATCACGCTGTACTGGTTGAACTATTTCACCCAAAACCCAGCGCTGAACCTGCAGCAGAGGCTTGTACGTTAGCACACTGATAGAATCGCGCTTATTTATACTGGAAGTAGCAGTTAATCACAACTTCCAGCATCAATACGGAACTGTTCTTGGTCTTTGTGGAGTGAAGTACTCAGCAAACAGGAGTTGGATATTTCCCTTCGAGGTTTACTAAGCTCTTGCAGCACTTTCGACATCTCCCGTCTGAACAAGAACAAACGCTCTCAGTAGCTCTCTTGCTGAGCTGCAGAAGCCGCCGAGGATGTTTGTGCTGCCATGTGAAACTTTTGTTTTGCTGCTGGCCCTGCGCAGATGGCACTGCGATGCGTATATACTGCTAAGCACAACTGGGAGGGCGATCAAAGATAGCATCTTGGTGTTCAACTTGTGATGCTGCTATGTCAACCTTCCCGGTTTCACAATGCTTTCCTTTGCGGATACATAGTGACCGGGTTTCCCTAAAATGTACCTTAATTCTTCCTGTTTGGAAAGAAATCTCTGTTCGGTACATGTAAGGTTAATCTTTTCATTACCCGACGTTGCGTTTATAGAGATGGAGGGATAAAGCCAAAGTCTGCTGCGTTTTCCTGTGCTTGTTCAACAATCAATCTGATCAAGGGCAGAGGCAGGGGTGGTCTGCGCCCGCTAGAAAAGGATGTTTTCCTGTCTTCGTCCGACCAAATTTTCCGCCCTGGTTCAGCTGCCTGCAGCTGCAAGCACCGCTTTTGTGCCCGGCCGGAATGGGAATCCAGCCTGGGGGAAAGCAACGGAGAGGGAGCATGAAGACTTCTGGATAAGACAGTCAGAAACAGGGAGAAAGAACGCAGAAATATTCAGGGAAAGAAAGAGAAGGAGCATGACAAGCTTGCTGAACCGAGATGGTTGTCCCCCGGTACCGAGCATTACTTTCAACAACCTGTACCGCTGCCTTCCAGCAGATAGATGCGGGAACCGCCGGCAAATTCCCGACACCGGCAGCGTCCCGCAGGCAGGACAAGAGAGCCCCGGGCGGCTCCCGTGGGCAGGAGAGGAGAGCGGCGGGCGGCACCACCGCGGCTCCAGGGGCTCAGGCAGCACCGGGGAAGCCTCAGAAAACGCGACGCAAAGACGACGTTCCCCGATTTTCGGATGGGGCACAGAAAACCGACGGCGGGGGCATCGGCAGGCGCCCTGCGAGACGAGGCGGTGCTTTTGGTCCTCTCCTCACGGCCGCCGAGGATGCATCGCCGTCACCCACGCCGCCGCACCGCTGCCCCAGGAGTGGCTCGTTTCGTTGGGGATTTTCAAAGCGCGGCCAAAGCAAGTCTTCCCGGGACCGATATCGGGGCGGGCCCTTCTTCCTTTCGCCTCCGCCAGCCCTGCGCCTCTTTTCTTCTTCGCCGCGACCCCGCACCGCCGGGGCGAAGGGACCAGCAAAGATCTGTGCTCCTGACTTCCGAACATCACTTCTGGACTGTTCATCTCTCCCCACGCAGGAACTCCTGCAGTTCCGATCTTTGCCACCAAAGCGGCTGACGAGGATCGGGTTGTCTGGCCGTGCCGGGCTCCAGTTTCTGTCCCCGGTTCGGGGCGGGCAGCGGCGGCCCCCGCCGCAGGTACCGCAGCGGGAGGCGGGTGGCGACGGCCCCGCAGGGCTCCTCGAGCCCTCCCAATTTTAATACGGCGAAATTCTGAGACAATGTTTACTCAGATAAGTGTTTCCTGTTTCCGCTGTTAATTTTTAACGTTCTTGCTCCTACTCTGGGTACTTGAAACGGATTTCCTTTATTTTACTATAAACAGTTTCTTTTTCATCTTTTCTGCCCCTCTCCTACCCGTTGAACGCCTGGAGAAGAACCTGCGCTCCCGTCCCAGGGTCTGCGGATCCCTGCTTCCCGCAACTCAAAGTCGTTTCCCCGCTCCAGGAGCTCCGACCCATGGTTGATTTGTGTTTTGTTAACTCAAGAATGGCAAGGATTCTGGCAGCGAGGATTTTTTTTTTTTTTCCCCCAGCTTTGGCTCCCTCACTCCTTTTCCCCACGACCAGCACAGGAGTCCCGCCAGGACAACACAACAGAAAAACTTATAAAGCCCGGTGTTGGACCGTGCAACTCTCTCGGCCGCACCGCCCCCTCGGGGAATGGGATATTTATATTTATTTAACAGCGTGATGGTGCGGGCCAAAGGAAAAAAAAAAAAAAAAAAAAAATCAACAGCGTCGGTAACGGGTACAGCACGAAGGACACGTAACACCCGCGGCAAAGGGAGCCGCAGCCGCGACGGGCAGGACAACGGGAATCGCGGAAAGGCCGCGGGCGGGCAGCAGCAGCCCCCTCGGCGGCGGGGGGGGCCCCGCGGGCTCCGCGCACCCGGGGGGTGCGCGGAGCCCGCGGGGCCCCCCCCGCCGCCGAAGGGGCTGCTGCTGCCCGCCCCAGGAGCCCGGCCCGGAGCTGCGGGTCGACCGCGCTTCACTCCGCGTCGCCTCGGCCGGCGGGAACCGCGGGCACGGCCGGACCCCTCTGCCCCGCCGGTCCACCCCGCTCCGCGCCCCCCGCGCCGGGCAGAGGCCATCTTGCGCCTGCGCACCGCTGCGCCCGCGGAACTTCCACCCCCTCCCACCCCTCCCTACGGCGCCGCCAGATTCGGACGGGGCTGCGCGGGGCGCGGAGCGGGACCCGCTGAGGGGAACCCGCCGGGGGCTCCGGGCCGCGACCGCCGCGACGAGGCCCTGACAGCGGCGCCCCAAAGGCCTCTGCTGGCGGCCGCGCCGTCGCGCTTTGCCACCGTCCCGGGGGCACGGCCAGGGGGCGGCGGGCACGGCAGGCGGGCGGCACCCCCCGGCCGCAGCCTCCCGCCGCCGAGAGGTGCAGCCGCAGTCCCCGCGCCGTCCTTGCCTCCTCGTCTGCTTTCCCCGCCCTCCTGCCCTTACGGGTGCTCCAGCCTGCCCGGACGTTTAGGGATGTGCGCGCACGGGGACGGGAGCGTTCCCGCTCTCCCAGCTGCAGGGCGCCGCTGTCCCGTATCCCCGCCGGCCCTGCCGCAGGCACACGGCCTCCCGCCGGTGACGAGACCAGCCCTCCCCGGGGCACGGCGGGGCCGCGGGGCGCCCCGACCTCCCCCAGGGAGGGGAGGGGGCCGAGGTAGCCATTTGGCGCATCTATTTTCGTGGCCCGCACCTGGATATCGCACCTCGTCTAGAGAGACAAAGGGCTGTATGTTCCCATCGCCGAGGACAGGCACATGCCTTCCCCTCTTCCCGCGCCGATGCTCTCAGCGGTGCGGAGGGGGTACATTTTCTGGTGAGCGGCTGGGTGAGATCTTCCCCGTGGCAGGGAGGCATTTTCCAACAGCAGAGGCAACCAGCAGCCCTCCTTCCTCTGCGCCCGCCGCCGGGCTCCGCTGACGAGGATATCGCCGGTATCTCCCTCCCGCCGCATCCCCGGCGGAGGAGGCCGAGGCCGAGAGACGCCGCCCCGCATTCTGGAGCCTCTGCTGACCCCAAATCTCCCAGGCACTGCTGCCAGCGGTGGCATTTCTTACTCCTCCCTTTCCATGTGCTAGGGATGCTCGAGAGTTGCCTCCTCGACGAGGCACTTTCTGATCTGTGAGACAACATCGTGCCAAAGATCAGCTACAAGCTGACGAAGACCTCTGAAATGGGCTGAGTCTAGAAAAAAACCCCCAAACCAATAAAACCCCCCAAAAATCCCCCACCAAAACTAACCAAACAACAACAACAAAATCCGAAAAACCAGAAGACAAAAAACCCACAAAAACCCAAAACAAAACACCAACCTCCCCCCCCAAAAAAAACAATCACAAAACCAACCAGAAGAAAACTGTGAATACAATAACAACAAAACCCCACACTCTACCAAAGAAACCTAAACCAACCCGCATTCACAACTCCAAAATTTTAAAGGGGAAATGAGGGGGAAAAAAAATCCAACAGAGCAAACAACAAGATAAAACCCAAAAGAAAGCCCAAACAACCAAACCCGAGAAACCCAAAAAGCTAAGCCAACAGGGTGCTGAAGGGAAGGTGTTGGCATGTCCAAGGTGCAGGGTGCTGACTGAGTGATGCCTCTACGAGGAAGCTCTTACTGCGCGGGGTGCGGAACCTGCGCACACCCTCCGCAAGTTCCCGGCGCCGGCAGCTCCGCCCGGCCAACGGGTGCTCCAGTGCAGCCGGTCGGGACGTGTCCCATCCGGAGGGATGGCATTTGGATTTCTAGGTTGGGGTAGCTGGCTGCGAAGGGCTGCGGCTGCAGCCCCGGGGGACACCGTGCTGTTGCTCCCCTGGCCGGGGCTCTGCTGCCGGGCAGGCGGGAGCGAAGGGAGAGCCCCCGGGCACAGAGGAGCTGGCAGCAAGGGGTACCGGTGGAGGCGAGAAAGGCTCTCAGCGCCGAAAGGGATGCCTACAAGCCATGAGCTGCCATTTTGTCTCTTTTAAGAGGGTTGCCTTTCCCCTCTCCTGCAGCGCAGTGCGTGGCGGTGGCAGCATCGCCTTCTCTTGCCCTGCCCCTCCTCGGCCGTCCTCTGGGGAGGCAACTCAGGGCTGCACGAGAGGTCCCCTCGGGAAAGCGCCCACCAGAGCCAGCCTTCCCAGCCCTGGCGCTCTCCCTGCCACCTCCGCCCTAGGTGCTCGGGGTTTGCAGGCTGTTCAGCTGATTTGTTGCTAATAGCAACCACACGACAGCGATTTGCAGCCTTTGCTGCTGCCAGCGCCTCTCGTTACACCTTCTTCTGCAAACCGGGATATCGTCGTCTGGCTGCTGCCTGTCCCCACCCCTCTAACCGCAGCAGCCAGGGACAATGATGGTGCAGGAGGACGGGACGGCCGCGGGGCGAGCTGCGGGCTCCGCTGAGCACTGCGCAGGTTTGGTCCTTCCAGATCAAGAACTAAATACTGGCCAGCATTCAGCCGCAGCCGCGCAGGCTCCGCGCATTTCGCATTGTGTGGCAGCATTGTTGAGCTGCCAGAGCCCGCAATCCGACCGGAGCGGGGGGGAAAGGGGGGGTGGAAGGAAAGAAGCGCTGCTGGGTTTACATATGTAGATGTGGGCAGCGTTCAGCGCCAAGCCGACACACACCCTCCCCCGGAGCATCAGACACAAAGGAAGACCTCGCTCCTTTCAAGTCCCAAGAATAAATTAAGCTTCGGCTTTCAGTTTTGGAACGTCCCAAAAATATTTGTCTTTTTTTTTTTTTTTTTTTTTTTTTTTTTTTTTTTTTTTTTTTTTAATGGCACTGCACAAGCGCTGACGGTTCCGCAGGAAACCAGAGGTGTAACCATATGCACGTGGTAAAAAGGACTCAGCCCTACCAGCTAATATTTCCTGGTCCCATCCTGCAAGTCAACCTGACATGTTTTGCACTTTTCCGGTTTATTTATCCCTTACAATTTTTATTCAGTCTTTGCCTACTGTAGTGGCGACGCACCAATCTCTACCAGCAAAATCTGTACCTTTTACATATTTACAGTCAAAAATATCTGTTAAATGCCAGCGTCGTCCTCTTAAGTGAAGAAAAAGGAGAAGTCCTCTTTCTAGAGTGTTTGAAGTGCCTCGACGTTTCTGTCTTCGCCTCACAGAACTAATTTACTCTATAGGAAGGTCTCACAAACTAAACTCACCACCGAAAATCCGGAGAGGGGACCCCAGAATGGCGTGAGTCCCCGAAGCCCCGAGCCAAAGGTCGGGTGTGTGTGTGTGTGAAAGAGAATTCTCCACTGCTATGGTCTCTCTGGTAGAGTCTTTGCTAAAATCAGGTAACAGCAAAGCCCAAATTAAATTTGAAAATTAAATTATTCAAGGATTCAAATTTATTTTATTAGAGGCTATATGTGGAGTTGAAGATTCTTCACTCAGTGTACTCTCTTCGAGAGAGCGCTTCAGTTTCCTACATCCCATTCACTCCCACTAACCTCTCCACTTGCAACCTCCTGGCTTTCAAAAACCCAGTGTTTCCAATTCGGATCCGCGGGAGAGAGAGGAAGAGTTTGCACGTTGCTCTTCCCACCAGATGCGCTCAGTCGTGCAAACACAGAATTAAACCCTCTAATTTCTGTAACCCTGTAAATATCTCCTCAACGCCTTGAACAATTTACTGGCAAGCAGAGGAGACCCTCCAGAGGCAGATCGGGCGACCCTGCCGACGGGCGCGGGAGGCAGTCGCGGGCAGCTCCAGCTCCAGCTGACCTGCAGCTCCGGCGGGCTGTCCCGGGGGCGTCCCGAAGCCGGGAAGGCGCTGCATTAAGGCACGGGAAGACCTCACCTTTTAATGGGTGTCGTGCCGTTTTAAGCCGTAGTGGAGCATCCACGGCTGGACCAGCCACGGCTGGACCAGCCAAGGCACTGCAGGGCATGAGCCATCGGGGGGCAGCGAGCCCGACCCTGGACCTGCCACCCAGTGCCTTTCCAGCCGGGGGGTCCTGCGGAGCACTCGGCTTCTCCCATGCGGACGCTGAGTCACCTGTTGCCTCGCACCCGCGGGGACGAGAGCAAGCCGGGAAAACCCATCACTCGGGCACGCCTCATCCCCAAAAAACTCCAGGAGCAACTTCGCCCTTCCCCATCTTGGGGAAAAGGATGCTTATCCGCCCCACTTTGGGCATGTTTCCGAGTGAATCAAAGGCTGAGATTAAGGAACACCCACCAGAAAGCGAAGGCACATTATTCATTTGGATAACTGTTGCCTGTGCCCCTGGCGTCCGCTTTATTTTTTAAGCTGACGTGTGCGGTAACACAGTCATTACTAACACCATCCGCTTAAGGATACAGGTTTCCCACTAATGAGCACCCTAGTAGTAGGCAATGAAGTCTCACAACTACGTCATTTCCATAAATGATTTTCCGTTTTCAGTACTTTTGCGAGAACCGGTGACATTTCCGTAGATCGCATTTGCATGGTGTTTATTCCTCATTATTATTATTAACCATGTGAATAGACTCTCACTAGCAGGCAACGAAGTGTGACAGCAAATCGTGGTGGTACTCAGGGTGCGTTTTGTTTTTCCTTATCCAAACATTAGACTTAATTACACAGATAAATCAATTTATCTGTAATCGACACATCTGCTTTTTTTTTTTTTTTTTTTTTTTTTTTTTTTCAAACCTCTGGAAGTAATTCATCACCAGTTGTTTATTTTTTATTTAACTTAAGAACAGAAATAAGTATAAAGAAATGTGTTTAACAGCTGTTCCTTTCTCAAGTACACATGGTGATAATTTCCCAAAATATTTTCTGTGGCAAACGACCTTCTCACCAATCTGATTTTATTTGTCTCCTTTATTTGTAAAGAATAGCACACCTCCTGTTTAATTTGTTTGGTTAAAGAGATTTTTTTGGCACTAAATACTCCTAGAAACGCATAGTTCATTTTAGACCACAATATTGTGTTAGCCCCTCTCTTTTCAGCTGAGCAAACACATAGGTGATTAAAAAAAAATAAAAAAATTAGTGTCTTTCTTACACTTTTCCAAACTTTTAAAATGTGGCTGAAGTAACTTCAGCGTTCCAACTTTATGGTATGAGACAAAACTTTATACTACCTATTAAATACCATGTTTGTATAGTGTCAGCCGTCTGATTTTTTACATTTTGAGTTTTGGAGGACAAATTACTAGCCTATGAAATCTTGAAGCCACTGTGCGATATAGAGTGGCTACAGAAAGAGACTTTTTTAATGGAATATTACCTCTGATTTTCTGTTGTGGATTACAATTTCACTTGGAGCAGCCTGATCGATAGCAGAGCTAACTATTACCTTGGTTCACAAGCATCCCGCGTCTTGGGAATCGCTCTCAAAAGATACTGGACGTGATGTAAAGTCTATTTCTATTCAAACCCTGATAACACTGATTTAAGTTTCCTGTCCCACCGTTTGCATTAGTTGCTATACAGACCTCCAAGGTTGTGTTTACTGATAGATGAAACCATGTCTTTGCCGCCCGGTTTTGAAGAGAATTATTTCTAACTAGTCTGTATGGCCGGGAACCAAGATGGGAAAAGTGGAAGACAGTGCCCAACTTATTTCCCAGAATCATACGCTGTTGGGGAAAAAAAAATTTAAAAATACTGTTATGGTGCACAGGAATAACCAGTACCTGTGCTTGGCAGTCAGAGAGCTGCTGCCGGACCATCTCTCATCGCCGTGCCCCTTCCCCCCGTGCTCCCCCTGCACGGAGAGAGCGGATGCTGCCCGCGGCCACCGCGGCTGAGCGGGGCGGGGAGCCGGCGCTGCGCGGATCTCTTGCGCGGGTGGGTGCGCTCGGGCTGATCATTAACCTCGCCGGGTACAGACTGAGAGGAGCCTTCCCTTCCAGCGAGGGACGGGCGCTTCTTCCGCCGTTCTTCCTCTGCCGCTCCCGGCGGAGGCGGTGGCCGCAGCCCACGGGATTGCCCCTGGGCGTCCGCGCTGTCCGCACCGCGCCGGCCGCGGATGGACGGGGGCTCTGCGGCCCCACGCAGGACAAGTTCATTCCTCGTGCGGCGCAAAAACCCCCTGCGTGGGCCGGCGCGGTGGCGTCGGGCAAGAGCGGAGATCCCCGAGGAGCAATCGCATCAGTGGTGAGAAAGGAAATTAAAAACTAAAAGAACCCGCCTCTCATAAGAATAAAGGCGCGGCGGGGTCGCGCAGCTCTGGAATGCTCTTATTTTTTTTAATTTTCTTATTTTTCTTTTTATTTCTCCCCCACCCAGGGAGCGCAGGGTAGCGGGAGCCCGGCAGGCGAACCCCAGAGCAGCTGCCGGGCGATGCGCTGGACTCCGCCGGAGCGGTGGGGCTCTCCCTGCCTGCCCGCCGGGCCCTTGGCAAGTTGCGCAGCAGCGGAGCGGGACAAGGGACTCGCTCCCGGCGGAGCAGCGCGTCCCACGGGTGCGCACCAAATGTCAGCGGGGGTGGGCAGGCCCCGGGCCGGCAGCCCGACATCCCTCGAGCCTCCGTCGGGCGGGACCCGGGGCCGCGCCTCGGCTGCGCCCGGACATGTCCCTGCTCTGATCCCGGCACTCTGATCCTGCGGGCGTTGCGCCTTCCCTGCCCGTGCCCGTCCTTTCCCGGCGCTCCCGGGGCAGCAGCTCCCGGTGAGAGGTGAGCGCACACAGCTCCTGCACACGTTTGGATGTCACGTCGTGTTCGCGCCACCCACGGGTGCTGCATGTGCGTGGCACAGTGGCGGTCCCCTCTCCGAGGGGCTGTCGGTCCGCACGGCCCCGCGCACCTCCGTAGGTGCCGATGCCCGCACCTGCACCGGCACCTGAGTCTGTGACCAGCGTGTGCGAGCCGCCCCCAGTCGGGCACAGCCCGGGGCCCTGCAGCCCACCCCCTCTCCTCTCCTCCCGTCCCGCCGCGCCCGGGCCCGGCCGGGGCACCGCGCGGAGTCCGCGGGGCGGGGCGGGAGCGGCAGCGGGAGCGGCGGGAGGGCGCGGTGGCGTCACGGGCGAGGCCCCGCCCCCCGCGGCTCCGCTTCCGCCCGGTTGCCGGGGAGACGCGTCCGCGGCGCGGAAATCCCCGCGGGCGCGGAGCCCGCCCGGCGCCGCCATGAGCCAGCGCCAGGTCCTGCAAGGTAGGCCGGGGCCGCGGGGCCGGGGCCAGGATCGGGGCTGCGGGGCCGGGGTCAGCGTGGCCCCCGCCCGCTGACCCGGCGCTGCCGCCCGCAGTGTTCGAGCAGTACCAGCGCGCCCGGACGCAGTTCGTGCAGGGGGTGGCCGACCTCGCCGCCCGCCCGCAGAGCATCGAGACCCTGCAGAGCGCAGGTACGCGGGGGCCGGCGGGGCTGGGCGGGGCGGCCGCGGGGGTTTGCGAGGTCCCGCGGGGCCGCCGGGGCCTTTCCCTGGTCTTATTTTCTTTCTCCCCTTCCTCCCCCGTTGGCCACTCAGTTACCGAGGATTTATTTTCCAGAATTTATTTTTGCCGAGTCGCCCGCGGCGCGGGGGAAGTTGACTGCCCTGGTCAGCGGCGGGCGGGTGTCCCGAGGGTCTGTGCGGAGTGGGGTGACTCCGGCTGTGACCTCATGTTTACTTCAAGGAAAATTTCTCACTCTAACCCGTTTCTTCATTTACTTCCTCTAGCTTCCACTGTAGCTTTAAGTAAAGAAATTGGACTTCCCGATGAAACCAGTGCTGAGTTGCCAAGGAAGTCTTACTTTTGAATAAACTATTTTTATACCGGCTTTAAAAGTTGTTACTAAATTCTTCGATGCTCTCTGTCAGCAGATTTGTTCAGTTTGGGAGGGATTTGCTTTTGTTACATTCTTGTCATGGGATGTCGTGAACCAAATCGAACATTTTTAGAAAGAGGAGCTGCAGGAGCATTTCTACCAGCTGTTGTGCTGCTGGCATCTGGCAGACTCGGCCACTCTGCTCGGCCAGAGTTCCTGAGTTTAAAAGAGGAAAAAGAAGTGCTTGGTAATCGATTACCTGAATGACAGTTTGAAAATGTGGTGTAGATCAGTTGTGGGTTTGCCATGTGGTATTAATGAATTGATTACGTTTTGGTTTATCTAGATTTTGTTTTTAATACTTGTTTCCCAGGTCTCGTAAAGCTGCCAGTCTTTTCTCAAATACAGTGGTATCAAAAAAGCGATCAAAAAATGAAAGCCACTGGTGTAAATATTTACAACTTTCTGTTATTGTATTTGCAACTTTATTAAAATTGTTTTATTGAATATCTGTCATTTCCATTCTTGCTAAAGAAACATTTGTTTTGATTATGGGAGTGGCATGTTGACACGAAGCCTTTTGTATTACCTTGCAGTGGCTCTTGATTTTTTTTTTTTGTTTTATTTTGTCTTGTTTTTAATCTTCCAGTGAGTTAATGTCACTGCTGTAGTTTACACAAGTGATCCCTGTTTACCAAAGGGACATCTTGGCTATAGGAATAATTTGTGTCCTCTTTGTATGAAGAGGTCCCTCAGTGTCCCTTTACAGTTCTGGTTTTAGAGAGAGATCCCATTTAGGCTGGCTTCTTGCAGCTCAGCACATTAAAAAAATGCAGAAAGTTTCTATTTAAAGAAATCAATCAAAGTGCCAAGCTAACTTTCATTATTTCAAATGCATTGCATTTCTTCTTAAAATAATTATTTGATGTAATCTGGTTAGTAACTAGCTCAGAACTGATTTCTTACTTGTGCAAAACAAATAATCAGTTCAGAGGCCCGAAACTTCCTTTTGCACATAGCTGGTGCTGGTCTGAAGGTTAATTTTACAGGGAACAGGTTCTGTGTAGTAATGTGGAAATGTACATTTGTGTATGTTATCCTTCTTGGCTCTTTCTGGTGCTGAGCTGCTTTTCCACAGGCTTTAGTTTTTCAGGTGGTGGAAAATAAGGGAATGTCTGCCAATATGGTGTTTCTTATTACAATTTGTTTGAATGGCCCATAAATATTTTATCATCTTTCTCACCTGTGCCTTAAAAAATACATAGTGGTTATATAACTGAAATGATAGCTGTTCATTTTCACCTTTTCTGGATGTTCTAGATACAGGTTTTAAAACCTCCTTCTAATTCAAATGTGATTAAGTATTTTTTTTAAACTCTCCCACTAAATAAAATTTGGTCCTCCCACTAAATAAAATTTTGTCCTTTTATTAAAACCTTTATAGTTTGAGACATAGCTCTCTAGCACATCACTGATATATCTTTTATGGTCTTGAGCACTGAAGCAATGATTTAAGAAAGATATCTGTCTATACGTGTATCTCTGTATAAATCCATACATAAAGTGACTGGGGGGCTTGTTTCTTATTCTGGTGAATAGGAATTCTAGCCATCCCTTATGGAGATCACTGTTTTAAGAAGATGAGGAAAGTCTTTGTCTGCTGTAATTTTATATTAGTTATAGGATTCGGGGCACCTTGCAGGGTTCTTTTGTTGGATCTCAAAAGTTGTCAGGGCTTAGTATTTTGCTGGCTGGCACAGAAGGCAAGATTACAGTGACTTGAATTGGAACAAAATTGAGCCTTTAAGAATTCAGACTGGCAGCAGTGAAAGATCAGTGCTCAAGGAATAAAACATCTGATCCCATTTTAGAAGTCCTCCTTATAAATACTTAAAATCTTATAAGGAAAATAAATACTAGTTTGAGACCTTACTCTTTATGGAGGTGTTTCTGGACACCATGTTAACATCAGGAAAGATGGAAGTGTATTGAAAAGGTAGTTGAAAAGGAAATTCTCTACTATGCTATAAGCCCTGCATCTGTGGTATTAGACCAGGTACAAGCAGTGGTATTATTGCAAATTTGGAGACTGCAGCCTGGAGGGGAGCAAGCAGCCGGGATCAGAGGCAGGAGTTCCTTATGCTGGCTTGGCTACTGAGAAACCTTAAGGTACCCTTCTTGTATGACCTGTAAGGAAAACTGCTAGGAAGCTGGAATGAAGGTGAGAGAGGGCCAAGAGGAAACCCACCTTTTCTCAGGGCGTCTCTCTTCTGAGACTTCTGTAGCTCATCAAGTTCTGGAGCTGTTTTTCTCACTGAACAGAAATCCTCAAAGTTGTTGTAACCAGGGAACTGGAATCTGTCCCTGGACTTTGACACATTTACATGGCGCTGGCTCTGTCCTGGTCAGGAATGTCCTAGGGGGTTAGTGCCTGGGAGCTTAACAGCTTTCTGGTGGCAGGGGTGTGCAAGGAATGATCAGAGAAATTCCTTTGTCTCGGAACTCATTCCTGTGTGTTTTCCAGCTCTCTGGTTGGCTTTGATAAAGTTGTTTCTTATTATTAAATTATACTATGAATAGTAATTACAGGGTTTGTCATTTGAACATTTTATTAGTGGATACTTTGACAAAAAATCTCCTCCAAACTAAAAACTTTTCCATTTAGTAAATATACATGTGAAACAATGACAATCTTGTTTCTGGAGGCGTGGTGACTAATGGGAGAAGCTACTTTGATAGTAGCAGTTTTAAACATACTCTTTAAAAATAAATCTATTCCTTTGGCAGCTACTGCTCATGAAGTTTGGTACTAGAATGCATTATTCAGCTCCACACCCCTCATCCTTCCAAAATTTAAAATCCTAGAAACAGACTATTTTCAGTTATAGTGGCAGAACCTGGGAGAATTTGAGTTCTCTTTCTTGCACCGAGATTCAGGCAGCTGTCTGTCTTTTAATAGATGTAGGAGAAACCCTGAGGTGGTACTAATATATTTCTAAGACTGGTAATCACTGAGGGTCTAATACTTTTTTTGCTGTGTGAAATGCAGTTAAATCCATTGAAATAGAATTTTGTTTTAATTTTTTTATTTTAGAGGCATTTACAATTCATATTTAGTACTTATATCAGCGTATGACTTGACTAACATCTGGGTATTCATTTTTGAATTATCTGACAGTATTGTTTTTTATTTATTTATTTTGCATTAGAACATATGGTGATGAGTGTTGCTTTTGATATGTAAGTTATTTAAGGCCATCATGATGATTAAGAAACAGTTTAGTCTTGCAATTTAGCCTTTGACTTGAAAGATATTACAAGATCAGCTCTTTAACCCCTTTCTTGGGGCTAATCACATTCTTAAGGATAATGGCTGTGGAAGTCATAGGGAAAACTGAGTATGGAACGTGGAAAAAGCACTGAAGCTGTGTGGTACAGCAGCCTGTGTGCTGGGGCCCTACACACCTGGGTTCCCCTCTCTTTGCTGCTGCGGTGTTTTTATCATCTAGGACAGATAACTTCAACCACTGTTCCTCTGCCTTACCTACATGCTGAGCAGTCTGCAGGGTTCCAAGAAAGTTCCAAAATGTCAGTGTAAAGGAAGATCCTTTCCCAGTGAGTCTCTTCCAACAGTCCTCCCACTCCATCAGCCCACAACCCTGAGCCCAGGTCTCCTCTCCATTACACCTGATATCAAGCTGCTTTTGAGGTCTTATTCTCCAGGACTGAGCCCTCTCCTCCCCTTTTACGTCTAGGCATTTTCTCCTGTATCTGTTCCTCACAATTCACGTTGGCAAGAGGCTATAGCTTGGGGGCAGGGCTCATCTGAGTCGGACTGGGGCTCCACCACAAACCCTTGGGGCATGGCAGATTTTCCCCTGCTTTGTGCTCTGTTTTTATGTAAGTAAAGGGTAATTGTCATCAGTGTTAGGTCTCTCTCACCTTCAGAGCTAACTGGTGACAGGTTTTAAGAGCTATATTTCCACATCTTTGGAGTCGTTTTAGGAGCCTTTATTATTGAGGAAAGGGTGTTAAAGTCTATTTCTCTCCTCTAACTGAGTCTTTCTGCCCATCAACTTTTCTTTCTAGTGTACATATCTTAAGTGTACCGTTTTTGAATGTGATAGTTGAACACTTGGCCCTGTAATTAAGATCAGACTCTGGGAAGGAATTTTAGGATATAGTTCCACATAATTTGCATAATTTAAAGAATGTGCTTTGATAGCATAGTGCTTTATAGAAAGCTTACTGGAAGCATTTGGACCTTGAAAGTGGATATGCATGAACAGACTCCAGTGCCCCCATGTAGCCAGTTTCAACACTGGGGTTTGTGTTCTCTCTTGAGAAGGATGCCTTTTTTTTTTGTGTGTGTGTGTGTGTGTGTTTTTGGGGGTAAAAGTTTTGCTGAGCATTTGTGGCAGGAGAAGTAGGAGAGAAATATGCCATGTGGCATGAAAGGCAAAAGGTTGTTTTGGGAGTTGTAGCAGATCAAGTGTGGAGAGTGGCTTTCCCCAAGGCTTGATGACATGGTGGTACCTGGTGAAGAGAGGAAGGAGGCTGCATGTTAAGGAAAGTAGGAGAGATGAAAGGAGAAAGTAAATGCACCTGAAGCTGGAGGACTTTACTTTTTCTGTAACTCAATCAAATGGAAGCTCAACTGCTCCAGGATTCTTCCTCTTCTTTGCCTCCTGACCTGTTTGGAGATTTGCAAGTAAAATATCAAACCCGGAATTTGTTAGAAACTTCAGTCTCATCTTAACAAGTGGCCATTAAAAAGAAAGAGCTCCTTGTGACCACCTTGGTTTTGGTGTGTCTGTGTAGGATTGTGTGGTAGCCACTAATATCCCCTTGATAGGTTTTTCAGAAATTCATCCTCTTGGAACAGGATTAGTTATGCTCCATTAATGCAGAAACAGGGTCTGGCATCTAAGGAAGAGAAACTTACTGCTCCTCATTCCTTCAGAAATCTCCAGTCATACTGTCAAACTGAATCTGCATTATGTCCCACACCATCTGGTAATTGCTGTACGAATTACTTGATTACCCAGAGTCTCTGTTACCAAACTGTATTCATGTTCACTTTGATCTTTGAAGGATTGTAGTTGTGCTGTGCATGGAACTGTCGCAGTGAGGAGTCCTTTCTCGTGGCGAGTCACACTTGAGGAGTCTGTACTTGAGACATGCATACTGTGTTGTCTCTGGAAGAGGCTGTGTCAAGATGAGTGAGTGTGAAAATTCTCTCTCACTACTCTTCTGAGAAATCTGTTTTAAGGAGGAGACTTTAAACTCACTGCTATGCTGCTTCTAACAAAGGGCAGTTGAAGATAGGGAGTTGGGATGAGGCAGAAATAAATTTCCATTGTATTTCCTTGTTAATTCAGCTGAATTTGACATGAGTAGCTCTGGAAAATGAAGCTGATATGATAAATGTGTGAGTGCCAGTGTTAGCTCAGTAAATGTTCTTAATGTAAGAGGTGGCACACAAAAATGAGATGTTATCTTTGATCCAAAGAAGGACAGAATCTTCAAGATAAGAGGGAGTTCATAAACAGCAGTAGTGTAGAATGACTTTACCCCACATTTTAAAACAGAAATAAACTTTCCTTTAAGGAAGGAGAATAGGGGTAGGAGTGGTCATCTTCAGGTGCAGAAATGGAAAGAATTTCCAATGTAGTGATGTTTCTCTGATTTGTGATTAGTCAAGTTTGACAAGGATTTGATGGGATGGGAGGAGGGTAGAAGTATTCTACATAGATTCCAGGTGGTTTTCCCCAAGAAATCAAAATGACTAAGCAAAGATTGCTATCTCCAGAATAGCGACTATTTGTTTGCCTACAGAAACTTGAAAAAAAAAAATTAAAAAAATGTGGAACCTGCTGCTGCCCTGAGAGATTTTTTTTTTCCCATATAAGCAGCAGCCAGCACTTGCTTGCTAAAAGAAAGTACATCAGGCCTGTACATAACAGCTCCACTTGAGAAGTGTGTGTGATTCAGCTTCTAAAGTGTGTCATTATTTAAAACAAATCTGAGTGGGAAACTGAGGATAGAAAAGGGAATCATTCCTTGCCCAAGGTCAGTCAAGGTTCTGTGATGCAAGAGAGAATATTTGGCAGTAATTCTTTGTTACTCAGTTTCTGAGTGCTAGTGGGAACTCTTCCAAAACAAATCTAGTCCAATGGTCTAAATGCCTTATTTTGTAGTTTACTTTGTGTATGGTTGCCTTTGAATTAGAGTTAATGAATTTCCTACTTCTGTCACAACAGACTTATTTGGAAGAAGACCTAAGAGTTCTAAAGTTTCAGCAGCAAGACACTGTTACTCCCTGATCTGTACGGCCTTGTTCACTTGAGCGAATGGTAAAGTAAAAGGAAGTTGTTGGAAGGTTCTTGCCTATTTTTCCCCTCTAAGATAATGTTAGATACATTTGAATTTAATTAAAAATGCTGATAGGATTCCTGGCTTGGACCTCTTTGGAGAAGAGGGGTAGACTTAGCTGTAGACAGGATAGCTGAAAGGAAGAGATCAAATTGAGGAGCTCACCAAACACAGCTGACTCTGGGAGAAAGAGCTGGGCAGGGGACAGTGCCAGAAAGCTTCATCCTGTTTCAGGCACATCTGCCCTTTTCATCACTATCTTCAAAAGTCAGAAGAGAAGGTGGATATCTTGGCTTTCCTATAGGTGTTTTAGTGGAGACTATAGAATCTGTGTAGCTGTTTCCATGCTGTCAGAATTAATTATTTTTTTAAAAAAGTGCTGTAAAGAAAGAAATAATAGGTTTTCTGAAGATGTAAAAATCATGACAGTGGTGAAAACTGCTCACATCTTTGGTCTTACAGAGTTGTTGGAGATAATGGATAGCATTTCAACACAAAGAAAGAAAGTGGTTTTAAGAGAAGGTGGAAAGTAAAGGTAAAAGCTTTTAATTATGTTCAAAGCGCAGGCATAATCTAGGCCTATGCACTTCTCTCAATTCTCAGTTAATTTGGTGTCAATATAAGGCTTGTACAGCAACAGGAATTGATTTTTCTTTGTCTTCTTCCTTGAAAATTCTCTCTATGATAATTATTTGTCCACTGTCTCTTCTCATATTCAGAAATCACTTTAAGAAAATATAGTCTCCCTGAGGATCAGCACAGTTGCTGTTATTTCTAAACCTGTTTTTTTTTCTAACCCCGTTGTAGCATCTTGTGCCCTTTCTTCAAACAAGAACTCCCATTTCACATTTCATCTTTTTCCTCACTTTAAGCTGCACCAATTAAAATAATTCACAGTAGAACATTTTGTGCTGATGCTTAAATGTTATTACCCAACTTTACAAAGTTTATACTGCCATGTAATGAATGGTCTTGGTCATGGGGAGGCATGCTGCATGGAAATATTTTCAGATTCAAGGCTTTTTACCCCATTCTAAAAAGTGAAATCTGTATCAGCTAATCTTGAAAATACAAATTATATAAATCTCATATTTGAGACAACTGAAAGTGTATGTATGTGTGACTTTCTTGTATTTGGTTTTACATTTTGCAGTGTGTAGGTATGTCACAGAGACCAGAAATGCGTCACGTGGTCCGGACCTAGCTCCGGGGTTAAGTGATTCTAGTCTGTTTAAATTTCATTGAATTTCGAGACCATCACCGGAACTGACGTTACCAGTTGGACAAATCCTAGTTCAGTGTCCCAGCCATCAGGTCTTGGCTTTTTTAGGGTCAGGACACTGCACTGGGAAGTGTTCCTTTCCCTCTCCCTCAATCACTTCTAACAGTCTCTTTTGTATCAATAAAACTAAATTTTGTTGTCCTTTTTAAAATTTATTACATAATCTTATTTCATATTATCTCAAGTAAAATGTAATATGTGTACACTAAATGCAAGTGAACTACTCTAACTGTTCCTACTTCACTGAAATACCTTCAGTGTAGACAGAGTCAGAACAGCATGAGGTTCCCTTAGGAATTTCAGCAGCTGTTTGACCATGCAACTGATGTTAGAGGGAAGGACAAGAAATGCCCTCCCACAGAGGGTGCGGATGACTTACTAGAAGATAACAGATGATATATAGTGTTGGTCCCAACTCATTTGTTTTTACTTTTAATTTGTCATATAAAGTACTTAGTGCATTTTTTTATATGAAGCATAACTTGCTAATGAGACCAAACCTACTATTTGGGAGTTTGTGAGAAGATGTCAATATGATGACCACATTTCTAAGTAGTGACTTCTGCAAAGTGCTTAATGAATTCGCGTTGATCTTACAATACTGGAGGATCTGTCTTTTGTCAGCTGTACACAGGAGGCCTCTTTCAGCTCCCAGTGGCTTTGACAGAAGTGTGAGCAGGCACCAGCACATTGCAGACCTGTTCCATAGGTCCTACACGTACATGTTCAATTAATGCATATTACAGAGCCATTTTTGGTGCTTCTGTAGTGCTGTTAGAAATCACAATTTCATTTTACTTTTCTCTTTTCTCCTTTTACTATGTGCCCCCCTGAGACCTGTTTTATTCTGACTCGTGAACATGCTGGGAGGCTGTACCTCTCATGACAGTGCAGCTTTTGTCTGGATTATTGACCTTCCCACAAATTCATTAGTGGGCAGCGTGGCCTCCATGGTTAGTTTTTCTGCCTCTGCACTCCCAGCTCCTTCAGAGCCATGTATAGATTATTGGGTTATTTTCTTCTTTCTTGGAGCAATTGGTTTTGATGTAAAATAAAGGTGAGAATTATATTGCTGCTCAACTTACTTTTTTTTTTTTTCTTTTCGGTGTCCTTGTATATGGAAGTATGGATGTAATTGTTGTAGCCTCCATCCCTTTGGACTATTCCCTGCCCTGAGGTCCTCAGCTTTTCTTTGTCATGGTGTGCCTGTTGAACGCCTGGGTGTTACTTTCCATTAGGCCGTGATCCCCTGTTGTGGGACTGTTGCTCACTGCTAATAACCGCAGGAGCCCTTGGGGAAGGAAGTCTTGCTTTCTTCCACAGTCACTCAACTAAATCTTTCCTTTCGTTACCAGAAATATGTTGTGGAAAGGACTGAGAGAGCTGATCTGAAGATAATCTGTGTAGCTCTGAGAGTTCAGTATTCTGTTGTAGCATATCTGCATTTTCAGAGAGCTCTTCTTTCTGGCTGAGGTATAAAGCTCTAAAGTGTTAATTCATGCAGCTGGCTGGTAGAGGGAAAGCACATTTCAAGAATCACAATACAAGTGATTTTTTCCTTCCCAGACTTTACAAATCACATTTTTTATGTAACCAAGTGGATCTCATTTCTATCCTTATTGAAGAGTCTTAGTTTAACTGCAGAAGGAGCTTCCAGATACAGATTGGTCATCCTGAATCATCTTTGTTACCTTTCACTGTATATTTTTCAGTTCTACTCTACTGGATGGTATTAAATATAGGATAGTGATGGTCTCTGCTTTGGCCTCTACCCCTTTCCAAATAATCCTGAACACCCTGTGTACTTCTGTGGGTAAAGTTTCTTCTCTGCTACTGAGCAAGAGCTGGTATCTCCACAGAACTGTCTGTTCTTACAGTGAGATCTTTCTTCTGGTTGATAGTGATCTGTTCGGGGTCCATCACTGCATATAAAAGGTTGGGGTTGGGTTTCCTGTTTGAGTTCCATGTCACTTGCCATTTTGTTATCCAGTCATTCAGTTTCTGGTTCCTTATAGTTCCCCTCGCTGGTACTTTCATATTCTTTATGCTTAACTGATACACTGTGAAGGCAGAAGTGGAAACACATCATAAATATTAACATGATAAGAAAATCTTCAACTCTTCTATTTGGAGTGTAATTTAGTGTGGGTTTTGGTCTCCAAATCAAGTCATTGCTTATAACAGATGAAATGTAATTTGGTGTAATTCAGTGTAGAGGTTCTGCTGGCATGATAAATGAGTGACAAGACAATGTCTTCTCACCAGGGCCTCTGGATGGAGTTTCCCATGAATATGTAAACACATGCATTTTATATATGTTTGAATATACCTTATTTTCTTGTGTAAACTTTAAGACGTGTTTTACAGATATTTGAATACAGCTTATTTCTACATGTGACTTTTTTATATTTCAGAATTGTTTTGTACCTATGAAAAACGGTCAGAAACAGCAGTGCTATCCAAGTGCCAACTTCATTTCAGCGGAACACCTGGATTTCCTACATATTCTTATTACCTGGAAGAGTAGGTTTTTATGAATAAAGGCAAATGTTTAGAAAAATGTCTGCTTACCAAATGGGATTTTCTCTTCCTGCTGTACCTCAGGTGTAGTGTCTTTGCTGAGACCTCTTTTGCTGGATGTTGTCCCAAGTGTTCGACAGACTGCTGCCTTGGGTCTCGGGAGACTTGCTGATTATAATGTGGACTTGGCAGAGGCAATTGTGAAGGCAGGCATTCTTCCACAGCTCGTGTGTTCATTGCCTGAGGAGAATGTAAGGCATGATTGTTTTCTTAAGTAATATTTTTTTTCTTTACTATTGCACAGGGAAGGGGAAATCTTTCTGTATCAGCATCTGTTGTTATTCTAATGTGACATTAAATGCACTGAAGTCAGAGCAGCATGTGTGTGTTTGAACTTCTGCGAGATCACTGTGTGCTTAAGTTTGACTTCCAATAAGCTTGACTTTAAAATATTGTATTACTGTTTAATGCACTATAGGAAATACATTCATTGCACTGAAACGTTTTTAAAATGTTGAATGATGCTTTGTAAAAGCTCCTTCTTTAAAACTGAGAAAGTTTGAAAGCTGGGGTGATAAGTGACTAGGATTTGTCAGTAATACCAGACAATTGTAAAATACATATTAACCCCCCAGCTTCTGTAATGAAATATTTAATATCTCCAAACACAGGCTTTTGGAAATCTGTAGCATGAGAAACATCAAACCACCGGCATAGGAAAAAATATATATATTCAGTATATATATTATATATATATATATATATATATATAGTAAGGTTTTCATTTTCATATTTGTCAAAACCAAACAAAGTATAGTCACAATTGCAATGCAAATACATCTGGTGGTCTCTTTTACTCCCTTTTACACATTTTTCTTTAAGCTCCATGTCTCCTCCAGCTTTGATTTTCCAGTGATGCTAACCTAGATTAACTGAAATACTTCCTAGTAAGGTTCCTAAAAACTGGAGAGAGACAGATGAGAGTTAAGTGCACTGATATCATGGCCATACTAAGGTTGAACTTTTGATTTAGAAGAAGTAGGTTTTCAATGGAAATACAATTTGGGAAACCATATATTTTAATTTTCAATCTTTTGGGGGAAACATAGATGTAAGTACTCATTGCATATTTTTTGTGCAAATAGAATCATTAATCATGGGGGAAAAAAAGCTAAAGAAAAACTGTGATGGCAAGATAGCGGTGTAGCATGGAAAGAAAGTTAAGGTTTTAATTAGACAAGTTTATAAGCATTTTGGTTATTTTATTTCTATTTTTAAGGGAAGAAGTGGAACACAGCTACCCTCTGTGTTGATTTGGAAACTGTCCCCCTGCAACAACTCAAACCTCTCACTAAATTAGCTGGAGTTCCCTGATTTATCTCTTCCATGTTACTGCCCATGCTGTCATTACACTCAGATAGCTGTAATTTAGAATTACTTGGGGCAGCAGCAAGACTAGTTTGAGGTCATGGAAAGCCTAATATGCCTTGGTGACTGAGAGCAAGTGAAACTCATTATCCAGTTCATGCAGAGTTTAGCAATGCATACAGTATGCTACTCCTCTTAGGCAAAAAACCCCACATTTCTATTCCACTCACTCGTAATGTATCAACGTTTATATTTAAGGATGAGATTCTTTGAGTACACAATGAATACTATTTCTGCTGATTTATGGAGAACAGTTACAGGGTCACATCCCAGATCAGTGTTTTATCAATTAAACAGAGCAAAGTCCAGTTTTACAGTGTGTTTTTACTGTTGCCTGTGAATATGTTTTGTTTGTAAATAATGTGTTTTGAATAATAAAAACAAATAAGTGTTCTTCTTTGCTAGGAGCATAATTACTTAACAGAAATAACATACCCATATTTGCACAGACATAGACTGATATAAACAACTATAGCTCCACTGAGTTCATAAAAATTTAGGGTAACTTAAATTATCTGAGAATTTGACCATTTGTCTGTTCTGTTTCCCTTAACTTCTGTTCCCCCGAAATGAGGTTTAATGCTTTGCTTGTAAATTATATTTAATGTACCTGCTTGTAGGCCTTAACTTAGAAGACTGGATTTTTGGCATTAAAGAATTATATCAGTACTGGTAAACTAAGGAAGGTAAGGCATGTGTTTGAGCACTGGAAGATGACTGTGCTTGTTAATCATTAACATGCTCTCTGATGTGGTTTTAGCCAATGCCAGCCATCAGACTACTCAACAATGCCTGGACATGGTTTAAAGGTAACACAAGGCAGGGATAGTTTTCCAGTAGCATAGATGAGGCCATTGTGCTTTGAGGAAGGAGGAGTTCAGGTGGATGAAGGGATATGCTGTGTCACCTTCCTTCAGGGTCAGGGAGTGGCCTGGTTCCATTTTGCTTCTGTGGGGCCATTGCAGGTACTTCTTGGTTGCTGTACCTTAGTGCTTTAGATCAGACTTTTGAAGGTGTTTGGGCACTTTACAGGATGCACAAAAGCACTCACGTGGTTCTTTGTTTTTCTGGACTTGATCCAAAAGGGATGTGGGCTTTGCAGTGTTTAAATTTTGGGTCCCTTGACAGTAGGAATCTAGCACTGTAAAGTGCCCAGGCTCCCTGTGCAGAGCAGGGGAGAATCAATCATCCTGGGATGAGATCAAAGCCGAGTGGTACATGGAAGAAGAGTTCTCTAGAGCTTTCCCATAGGATGATCTGTCAATGGCCAGGCTGGAGAGTGTACTCTGGGCACATGGACTTAGCAGTAGGTTACTTATATCCTCTATGAGGGATGGGAACTGTCTCACAACACAGTTTTCTCTGGCTAGAATACATTAACTGGGCTCTAGATTTTGAAACTATAAGGCAGTGGAAGAAACTTAATGTTCAGCTTCCACACCCCAATGAGAGTTAAGAAACTGCAGGAGGAGACTGAAATGTGCCTTTTTGGGGGAAGACTTTTCCTATGCTTTTAGAAGAAACTACAACTATTGCTGCAGTTTACATGGGAACCCCGTGATTGTGTAGTGTCATATATTATATGTCCATGCTCAAAACATTTATTGGTCCAGCACTGAGGAGGATGGACAGAACTGAGACAAGAGCTTAGACTCACTTGCACTTATGACAGAGGTGCCAAAGTGCTTAGTCCTGTACAAAGTGAGCTGTTTCTGCACACATGCAGGAGTAAAATTGCAGGCTGCTTGGTCAAAATGTAGGGTCATTCAGTATTGAGTGTTTGAGGGATGGGTTTCAGGATCTTAGCTGTGAGCTTTAGGCAGTATTTAGGCATTTCATGGTTCAGATTCTAAACCCTTTTATTGGGTCTAATGCTCTCGGTTTCCTGTTTGTAAATGTAAACAATGTTTTCTCATAGAGATGTTGTGAGGGTATCTGCATTAGAAATTGTAAAACCTTGCTAGTATCACAGATGGGTAGAATTATTTTAGGAGCTTGCCCTGCATAACCTGTGTAATCTGGTTAAATATGTTAAGAGTTATTGTTTTTGCAGCTCTTGTCATTCACTACTTACTTGAACAAACAGACTTATCTAGACTATTATCTTTTCCCCATATCCTCTTGGCCTTTTCATTTTTTCTGTTTGTTTATGCACTTACTGTAGATTTTAGATCGTGAACTGTCTCAAAGAACTGTAGGTTTGTTGTTTGTGTGATGCCTAGTGGTCCTGATTTGGATTGGTATGAGATATTGCTGCTGCTAAAAAAGTCTAATTTAGACATGTCTGTACTATATTGTGCTTTGAACTACTTAATGTTAGTGAAAGTTTGCTTGTTTTGTTTTTTTCTGATTTGTCTAGCGTTACTACAAGAAAACAGCTGCATTTGTGCTAAGAGCAATTGCTAAACATTCTCCACAGCTAGCTCAGGCAGTAGTTCAGTGTGGAGCACTGGAAGCACTGGTGATTTGCTTGGAAGACTTTGACCCAGGAGTCAAAGAAGGTGCATGTTGGGCATTTGATTATATTGCCCGACACAATCCAGGTAACAAGTTTCATGTGTTATCTTTCAACCTAATGTTAGGTGATAATTATAATAAATTGCATTATTTTGATAAATAGAATCAGATGCTTTTTCTTCTCTACTGTTATAAAATTCTAAATTTGGGATAAAACCCTAATGTAACTACCATTCCAACAGTGCCGTACCTTTTGTGGGAAACTGGCATACTTGACACCAGGAGTGCTTGGTTGTGAGAAGTGCTCTAAGAGGAGATGTGTTTGGCCTGTGGCCAAGAAAGGACACTGCTTTATTCCTCTTCATGAAGAGATTTCTGAATCTTTATGTATTGTGTGAGTGTTACTGCAGAACAAAGGTTCTTTTGCTTGACATTAGTTCTTACTTTATATACATAGTGGAATGGACAAGCCTAGGGAGAAACAAGTTTTATTCAGCTTACAGCAGTGTTTGCAGGATAAATAGGCCAAATTCATTGCAGTGACTATATTATCATTAGCCAGTAGAGCACACTCCTCTCTGAGAGTCAGGAATAGATCCTGGGAATCCAATATTGAGCAGTTCGCTGCTATCTTGCAGGCAGTTGTATAACTCACTGGCAGTGTCATGTTCCTATTTAAAAACTGATCCACGTGGTTGATAGTTCTTTAGCAGCTATTTATATAGTTCAAGTAAAAGTTTTAGAGCTATGAATCAAAAAACTGAGGGAAGAAACTTCTGTCTGGAAGGGGTGGGAGAAATGACTAGGATTCATATTGTTTAAAATTAAACTAATTCTAGGCTCATAACATTAACTCATGGTTTTGTATTTGGCTCTAAAATGTACACAGACTGTGAAAGTGATTTTATTTCTTTAATCAATATAGAATGTTGGACTGCAGAAGGCATTAGGGATTCCCCCTTCTCACTTACAGGGTTAATATACTGGGACAGTCTCCAAAGCTGTTAGCACCTTTCTAAGAGACTGCATTTTCTGGGGAACAGATTAATTCTTGGGGCACCTCTCTGGTAAAGATCTTTTTGTCTTTTGGTCACCAGGATTGAATCCCACCCTTGGTGGAAAATAATTGTTCTTTCCACCTGAAATATATTTATTTAAATATCATAAGCGTTCATTTGTGTAAATGGGTATAGTGTGTCTGTGTCTGTGTTACTCTTAACATAAACATTTCTGTAGTTTTGTTATGTCAGTAAATCAATATTGACTCACTTCAATTGCCCTTCATGCTATTCACTGCATGAATGCTGATGGATCTTTAGGGTGATCCAGTTCACTCTGTGACAGCATTGTTTGCAAAGATGGAGGTGATGTGGGGGTATTGAAGACAACAAATTCTTTGTACAAATTTTTATTCCATGGGTATGAATAATTTATTCACTGATGGTGAATGGGTGCATACCTTATGTCAATTTACGACAGCAATAAGAATGCCATTTTCAGAAATAAGGTTGAAAATGTGCTGCAAAGCTGCAAGCATGAGGACATAGGCAGATCACTAGATGCAATCAGTAAAAAAACCACCAAAAAACAACAAACAAAGCCCAAAAAACACCCCCCCCCCCGAAATATCCCTGGAAAAATTGTTTTTCCTCTGCCCAGCTACAGCTAATTTAGGGGGTTTACCTACCTTTATAACACAGGAAGTCTCTAAAATAATTATTGAAAGTAGAGGTGTTATACTGAGAAAAGATCACTCTCTGCGTGGTATGTTTCTTCCACTCCTACAAGCATGCCTTTGCAACAGGATATTGTTGGAGATGGGATACAGAGATAAGTGAACTGTTCTTATCAACATCTGGTGTTTACTGTTCAAAAACTCTGGATTCGGCTCACATGGTTATGTTTACAAAATTTGGCAGTTATAATTTTCTGTCATTGACTGTAGACATATAATGCAGCTTTAACTCTAAAGATAGAGCTGGGTATGAAATGGTTTTCCCCACCCACAAAAGGTTTTTCAGTTTCAAAAATTGTTTCAGTTCCAAAGTGGGATAATATTGAGACTTTTTTTCTCTCTCTTGAAAAAGCTGGGGGGTAGGGAGATTTATTTGCCCCAGCAAGAAAAGTTCAGTAATTACAGCATATCTCTGGGATGTATGTAGAAGACAGATTAAAGTCCTAATGTGTGTTATGTAGGATGTGAACCTCTGTCTTCCTGAGTGCAGTCAAAGGCTCTCTGCATTCAGCGATAACAGTTTGCAGTGGTCAGGGTCTCTCTGTTTTTAATCAGAAATTCCATCCATGATCTGGTAAATCTGCTGTTTAAAAACTGCATTGTATGTTCCATGAAAAGACTTCCATTTTGAGAAATCAAGGCTTTTCTTCTTCTTCTCTTTTTTTTTTTTTTTTTTTTTTTTAATTTTTTTTATTTTTTTTTTTAATTTTTTTATTTTTCCTGATGGAAACATTCTCTGCTTAGCAAGCTCTGAAATTTTAGGTCAAGACACGTATCTCATGAGATTTCAAGGCACTAGAAATCCTACCAGGTCAGATTCCAAAATTTAGGAACTGCTCTTGCAGTTTTCTTCTTTCTTGAAGATTCCTTTGAGATTAATTTCAGATGCTGGTCTTACTCCAAAGTGTACAGATCAGTGTGCTGTAATTTGCCATTCATTATTTCTAATATTTGTGTTTAAAAAGAAGTGTAAAGTGTTTGAAATACCAAAAATATCATCAAGTCCATGAAAAATATTTTGTAAAATTTACTTATAACATATTCAGTTACTTCTAAAATGCAAAATTCTTTTGTTTAAAGTAAGCAAATAATTCGGCTTTCCATTTTCTTTGCTTACATTATTGGTGGCATTTATTAATTGTCTCATACCCGTTTCAGTATATTGTAAATTGGTAGGAAACCAAAAAAACTCCACTATTTATACTCAAGCATATTGCTGAGAGCAGAGTTTTGCTTATTTTCTGTCACACAGTGGTACACTTTGGATCACAGTATAGCTCAGCTTGGAAGAGACCTTGGGAGGTCTCTAGTCCAGTTTCCTGCTCTAAGCAGCGTCTGCTACAAGATTAGACCAGGTTGCTCAGCTCTGCAGTGATTTGAGCCTAACCTCCATCCTTCTCCTGATGAAAGGTTTTCCCATTGGTTCCAGTGGAATCTTTAGCACTGTGGTTGTAGTGACCTGCATAAACCTGTGATTTTGAAGTGCAGCCTTTGGACTACTTGTGGGCATTAGGATCTTCCTATGTGGCCATTATATGGTCACACAGTCCTCAGAAAAGTACAGTATTGGTGGTTGATTTGGTCACAACATGTTGTTTCCTGTGGATACACCTGCTACCACAGCAGGGTCTGTTTGAGAACCCTGGTCTGAACTGAAACTTGCATTTGCTCCCAACCAAAGGTTTTGCTGCTGCTCCACTATGTGAATGTGATATTGTTCAGGGCCAGTTTTTCCTCCTATGGGACTACCTGCACATTCACTTTCTCACCCTCATCTTTTTTCCCTAATCTTTTTTGCTTTATCCATACTATTGTTGCCAACACATGAACATTAAAGTTAGTATATTTTTTTAACACCTTAAAACAATTTAAAATAATCCTATAAGATTTTGCATTGATTTCAGTGTGTATGTAGTTAGGATCTTCACTTTGTTAGCTTTCCATTCTTCCCGATGACATAAAATCATGATGAGGCCTCAACTTACTTTGAATTAATTTCTTAGTCCCCGATGAGTACTTTTATATTGAGACAAATCAGTGCAACCCTAGTACAATTTCTAATTGAACTGATGACATCTTAAACTCTAAAGACTGTTTTATCAGTCTTTCTTCTGCATCCATTTCAGTCTTGTATCTCCATTTGCTAAAATCTTCCTCATGTTGATCTGGGCAAAAGCAATTAATTTATGGTCAGTTTTGAGTCTTAATTGTCTTGTTTCTGAGCACATGTAGAATTAGATTTCCTACTTTCACTCATGGAGGGAGTTGAACTTGATCATCATGTAGTTGGACAGGTTCCTTGGGCTGTAGCCCAAGGTGAAGTTCCAAGCCTAGGGTTTTCAAAACCTGTGGAATTAAATGAGGTTCATACATTAGTTTTTCTCTGCTGTCTTTTTCCTCTTCAGCTATCAGTCTTGTCTTTGCCCTTATAATGCAGCCTTGGCATAGTATTTGGAAAAGCTTTTTTGTAATTTGTTCCAAATTACAAAAATTTAATTTTTTGACTGAATATTTGCTTTAAAAAATTTCTTGTTGACAACTTTGTTCTCTAACTCCTTCTCAGACTTCATTTTTTTTCCCTCACCTTTGTCTGTGTTTGTAATTGGATGGCAAAGTTCCATAAACCCTTTGGTGTGTAGTCTGCATTAAAAATGTTCTACCAAGTAGGAAGGTTAATTGAGCCTTTTCTTGAGGAAAAAAAGAGAAGAACTACAATTTATAATAAAATCATTAATAGTTAAGTTATGTAATTTTGAGCTGAGTTTTCAGGGAAATGTCATGGGAAGTTCTATATTTTCTTTTTTCTGTAGTTTTCTGTTGTTCTGAAAGTCCATTTACAACTTGTCTTCTGACACATGGTCCAGCCCTCCATGTGGTAAGTTATTAGCCATGAACCTTATAAACACCACTGGAAGAACAACCATTTAATTACCCATGACCAACAGTAACCATCAGTATTTAAATGATATCAGACTTCTAACAGCAAGAGCTGATCTAAATTGAATCAGATTTAGTTCGCTCTTTTCAAATAACTTTTATGGCTACTTTTTCATGCCTGGATGTAGCTGTGACCTTAAAATATTGCTCTTTCTCTCCCTGCTTGAACTTCATGATTTTAGCTCATAAGGCATCAAAGGCACCCATTCTTCTAATTAGTATTGTGTCCCTCTTGATATTAGCATCTCCTAGCAGACACATCTCCTACATTCACATAGTAGGCAGCTGAGTTGGTTGGTCTGAAGTTGCTTCTGAGGCACAGTCAGAGGGATTAATCTGGAATGTTTGTCAGTAGATCACGATATATTCCACTTGGTCAGCGTACCAAAACACATCAAAACGCAATCTGAAGAAATCGAGTATGGCTTTTTTCCATGAAAAGCTGACTGTAGCTAGTTTTCAGATTTGTTTTTACATACATTTCAGGTACAATTCACTTCAAATATGTAAATTGAAGATACAGCATTTGAGTTTTGTTGAAATCTTATGATTTGTGTGTATTTTGAGGATGCACATGCTAAATTTTCAGTCCAGTAGATATTTGAAAAGTGAACCTTGTAGGGTTAATTTTGTATTAGCCTAAAAAGTACTGCATTATTTAATATAATTTTGTGATGTAATATTTATATTTTCTTTAAAATATTATATCATAAAATAACATAGTGTAAATATTTGACTTATCACATGTGTTGCAATGTGTGGCTATAACTCACTAATTGAAAACAAATCCGGTCTGGAACGTTATTTGGATATTAATGTAATGATGACATGACTTACAGATTTCATGAAAAACTATATTAGTCTATGTATATTTAATGAAGTATGCTGTATTTTTCTTAGTATGAAAATCTCTTTATGGATGGACTATAAATCAAAAGCTAAGTTAGAGTCTTGAAATACAACAGCCATATGTTGCCATGGTACTGTAAGTCAAGATAAATGTTAAAGATAATAATGGATATGCATAATAAGGTGTAGCAAAACTGAACGAAGAACCTAATAGATTATTGAATCCCCTATGATTTTTACCACTTTTTCAACACTATTTTAAAATAGCATAGCTTGGTTATAATATAAATTTTGCTTCTGATATTCAGTAATTCTCATTTTAGGACTGTGATTAATGCTGCGTACACAGAGAGAGCTAATGAATTTCTAATAGTGTAATTTTTGTCCATGTCAGCTAATCATATGCTCAGATTTTTTTTTTTTTTTTTTTTTTTAATATAAGGTGCAGTTAGTTAGGGATATTGTGCTAATCTTACACACACAATATCTCACTGGTGATATTTCTCATTTGTCTAATTGTGTATGATAACATTTTCATGTCATTAAAGTATAAATTCTGTCTCATCCCATGTATGGTAGCAAAGACTAGTTTTGATCAGCAAGTTCCATTTTCCCAATCTTTTATGTAAAATAAATCTTTTATGTATTTTTTTTGTATTTTTGTTTTTGGCATTTGATCTATGCTAATATCTGCTTATCATTTAAAGAGGGTAAAATGCTCTCTAATTAGGTGGTTGGTAAAATTTTGGTACTTTGGCTTTCTGTGTTGTTGTTAGCCATGCATAAAATGCTTTCCTATTGATCAGTGTAGAATAGCCAGGGTTTAAACAGCTGACATCTGCTTACTTTAAAAAAAGAAAAAGAAAACAGAATAACAAACCATTTCAGCCTAATCTACCTCAAATGTGTGCATGTAAATGGGGGTCCATCTATTGACCTGCATTCTTTTCAGTTGTGGATTGGTCCACACGGTTTATGAAACCAGGAGGGCTGATTTGAAATGCAGATGTCGAGACAGTGAACTACACCCTCCCCTTTTTCCTTTGCTGTATCTGTCAGGGTGAAAAATGGCTTGCACAAGGGTCAGTCACCCATACTCACTTAATTACTTTCCTTGGACCTACAGAACTGTCACAAGCTGTGGTGGATGCAGGCGCTGTTCCTCTTTTAGTGCTCTGTATCCAGGAGCCAGAAATTGCTTTGAAAAGGATTGCTGCTTCAACTCTCAGTGATATTTCAAAGCATTCTCCAGAGTTAGCACAGACAGTAGTGGATGCAGGAGCTATCGCTCACTTAGCTCAGATGATCCCGAACCCTGATGCTAAACTGAAGGTACATTTAATTTTTTTTTTTTTTTTAAATTCTCCATTCTACCAGTCATTACTCGATACTGAATCAAAGACACTGATGTGCATATTTGTTTAGAAGCTCTTGGTTTGGGTGGTAACAACATGTAACTACGTAGTTAGTGACAAAGAGTTCTGGTTATATTCACAAATTTAGCTACAGGATAAAAACTGCAGCTCTGTAAGGAACAGCTAAACTAATCTTTAAAGTGAATAGTATGGGGTTTTTTTAGAAATATATAGTATATAAAGAATGCAACAGATACTTTAATAGATAAAATTTGCACATTTCAGTTACAGAAAAGGTTTTGCATACTTAAGATTATACAATAAACCAGTGAATAGGATATTTATTGTATTTTAGAATGTACTATCCAGTGTGAATAGTTAATGTCAAAGATTTAATCACTAGAGTTTAATGGACAAAAAAATTGTTTCTTAATATAAATTTTCTGTCTTAGTCTAACAGAAACGGAAGACAACATTTTGCCACTTCAAACAAATAGATAAAAAATCCTTAATAGAAGATTTGACAGATCCAACTTATGCAAATAAAGATATTTTCTGTAGATTTTACTAAATTTTAAATGAGAGTTTTAAATGGCGTATATATTTTTTCTTTTTTAATACATAAAAAGCTTGAATTGGATAAAACAAAAAAGAAACTTTTATTCAGGAACCAGCGAATGTTCTCTGCCATTATATTCGTGCATGAATTGACTCAGTGAATTGTAAAATAGCTGTAATTGTTTTCCCTATCCTGCTTTGTTTTCCTTGATGCAATAGATTTTTGTGTGTAGGGGAGTGTGTGTTGTGGGATGTTTGTATACTATTGATTTTATAACAATTTTTATTTACTAGCGTCAGGTGCTGTCAGCTCTAAGCCAAATAGCAAAGCATTCAGTGGATCTTGCAGAGTTGGTGGTTGAAGCAGAAATTTTCCCAGTTGTGCTCACATGCCTGAAGGACTCAGATGAATATGTCAAGAAAAATGGTGCAACTTTAATTAGAGAGATAGCAAAGCATTCGCCTGAGGTAAAACCTTGAAAATGCAAATACAAGGTCATATCATTAGATTTTACACTTTAAATAAAATACAGGATTATTCTGTCATTTGCTTTTCGAAAGGGAGGGCAAATAGCTGTTTGGCATGTTCATTGGAAAATATGGAAATGCTTGCTGATATTATGAGATGTGTATTGAATATGAATCGGGTTAGGAAACTGGGAATCATAAAATGTATACCTAGCTACTTCATTGTATGAGATATCTGCACGGAGAGGGAGTTCTAGGCTGACAGTATTGTCAGTCCTTGATATTAAAAATATCATGAGAAAAGCCTCACAGAAGTCATGATACCAGCTAATAAATTGCACGATCATCCTGTAACAATAATAGATGGTGTGTGTCTTTTTAAAAATCTTCTGGGGTGTTGGGATCACACTTTAATTATTTTTTCAATGACAGTGAAGGTCAAAAATTCTCTCATTTATTATTAAACTGATGGTAGTTTATGTTATTAGCTTGAGTTTGTAATTTGAGTCTCAGCATTTGCAGTACTTTTGCCAATAGCTGATACAGGAAGGTGGGGATGTTTGGCAAAATCAATACAAAATACATAGGAAAACCAAATAATTGTAACTATGTTAATCTGTCATACCATAGAGATAATTAAAAGGTTCTAAATATGACTTTGGAATGAAATACAAGCAATGTATTTGTAGGACACACTAATGCTGAACACAGTCATTTCAATATCATGATACTAGCTTAAAAATTGAGAAGTGTTTAAACATAAATATTGTGCTGTTTCTTCAGCCTGCCACTCTTTAAGCTGGTGATTAAAGGTTACAGTCCTGGCACACTTCCTGCTTTTTCTCTGTACCTCACGGGCAATGCAACTTCACTTCCTCAAAAAAGTGAAGAAATTATCATTATCAAAGGGGGACACTGGAGTCAGAAGTCAGAGACCAAACTCACAAGACTGCAGATAGAGTCAGAAGAGCTGCTAGCACTGGATCCTCCATGCAGAGGGAACTGGCCATGCTAGCAGCTCTCCAAAGGAGCTGTAGGAAGTGACTGCCAGTGGAAAGTCACAATCTGTGTTTGACTTCAGTGACAGTGACCACTGTCCATCTCTGAGCAACTCTGTTCAAGCAACACATGTTGCAGCAGAGGCACACTGGCAAATGATATTTCTAGAGGACTTGGCTGTGTCATTTGAGACTCGGCTCTCAATGTGCATATGCAGTACAATTCATGTGAAGGTCGTCACTGGGGGGGACTTACAGCGAGGGCTGAGGGACAGAGCAGTGGGGAGTGTGCTCTGTGCACCAAGTGAACATGGCTGTGTCCAGACGTAAAGCTTGGTTGCCACTGGCTGCAGTTCACAATCACGTGAACATTTTTTTCCTAAGTAATAACTGCAAATTTCATCTGGCTGTTTCATGAATGAAACAATCCCTTTTTAAAGCCTCCGGGGGAAAAGGTGAATTTCATGTTTATATAAATCAACTGGATTGGACATTTATGTGCCTCAGTTTTGTTCATTTAATTTTGACTTTTAAGAACATGTTTCTTTTGCTTTGGAATCTGTCAGGAAAATGGGATATACTTAACAATATGGAAAAAATAATCATAATACGAAATAATTTATATGCACTGTTGATATCATACATACTCTACTACTCAAGTACTCTCAAGTGATGTGGGAAGTGATACTGTTCAGAAAAAAAACCAAGTTGCATAACTTGATTATCATTTATAAGTAAGGCTATATAATTTGGCATTCTGGGACAGACTCCACTGCCCATCAAGTGTGTTCCCTGGACACTTCCCTCAGAGTACTCTGACATAGCAGAATGGTGCAGCCCGGGTCAGTTTTGCACATCCAGAACAGTTGTCCTTGGCTTCATGCCTCAGTGGGAGGATTCATAAAGGATTTTGTGCTGCAGAGAATGCAGGTCAGAGGAGGAGTGAGCCTTTCCCTCTGTTGCTGCACAGAACACATGATATTAGCTGGGGAATGAGTGGGCACTAGTATGGAACTGGCTCAGTAGGTGCATCTTCATGATCATTCATGTATTAGGCTGTCATATGCACTCTTCTGTGTATGGTAATGGAGTTGAGAATATGTCATTCATGCTATACAGCATAACGAATTCAGAATCCTGATTTCCTTGCAGTAAAGTCAATCAAAAACACCGTAGCAAATCAGCTTCATTCCTGAAAACTTCATGCTGCACTTAGTTGCCAACAGTCTGAATGATACATCGCTCTTATTCCAGCTTTATTTTGTAAATTAGGAGCAATACATTAAAAGACTTTTCTAATGTAGTGCTTTATGCCTGTTGATATTTCACAGTATCTAATCTCTTTTGTTTATCTTTTCAGCTTTCACAGCTTATAGTAAATTCAGGCGGAGTTGCTGCTGTGATTGATTGTATTGGCAGCTGCAGAGGGACTGTCAGACTGCCTGGCATCATGATGCTTGGTTATGTAGCAGCTCATTCGGAGAACCTGTCAATGGCAGTGATTGTCTCCAAGGTTAGCTATCACTTTGTTGTCTTGGTATAATTCTTCAGCAGTATTCTGAGGTAGAGATACGAATTAACATTGGCAGAGGATATATTTTGTGACAGGATTATATACTTGCTCTTGACGAATGCACTTTCTCCTAATATTGCCGCTTGCTATGACTGAAATGATGTGGTAACCTGATCAAAGTGTGTCCTTACAACGTTGAACCTTTTATAAAATATCCTGGATTAGTTTGTATTACAGTGCATGATTTTTCTGTGTTGCAATTGCTTGGGCACAGATAGTCAGTGAATTTCTATAGTCTGCTTCCTCTTAAAATGAATATTTGTGGCTACATCAAAACCTTTTTTGAAACAAGTATGTTTAATGGCATGTTCTGCATTGCACTAGCATGACTCTGCTAGTACCACTAGGGTATCTTGCAACAGAAATCTTCAGACTTGAAAAGACTTCAGTTTCTAGTGTTTGATTCAGTTGTGCAAGTAACATTTCAAATGAGCTAAGCTATACATTTTCAGGTTTAAATAAAATCTGCTGGGCCATGATATACAAGGGAGAGAATTTGCAATATTTGCAATAGGTGAAATTAGTGCCTGATATAATAGTCTGATGTAAATAATACTAACTAATGACAGAAGGAGATAATGTCACTAACATTTTTGGCCCATTTTCACACTATGTCAGTCACTTAAAATGTATGAGTGGAAACAACAAAACAATAAAAATGGAAGAACAGAAATGTCTTCTAGTAGGAGTGCAAATTAAAAATTGAAAATCGCTACAACATAACATATAGTATGCAGGGAGGGTAGGAGGGATCAAAAAATGCTCTTCTGTATTTTAAAACTAAAGAAATACACACTTTTTGTTTGCCCTCTCTGGAGGCCCTTCTCTGGATGTGTCTGTCTCTCTACTTTCAGGGATACCTAGAGCAAATACACTCCTGCTGTTGAATGCTTGTCATTAAGTGGGATGAATCTAGGAATTAAGTTCCGGGAGAAGCCTTTAAGTGTTAAATTTTTGAAGAGTAGTAATGATTTCTATCATAACTTAATGGAACCACAGTGAGGGCTTTTGTAGGGATCCATGCAAACTTTCATGAAATTAAATATGTTAATGAATGGTCCACAAAAGCAATAATAATAAACCCAAAGCCCATTAAAAAACCCTGCTTCAGGGGAAACTAAGCTTGTGTAGTGGTACACAGTGCTGAGGACAAGGCTTGGTAAACTGGAACCATTTAAAAGAGATGCACTGTGGCATAACTGCATGCAGTTACACATTGATGATGTTATGATGTAAAGTGATAGCTCTATTCTGCTGAACTCTAATCTGGAAAGGATGAATTTTGAAAAATGATTTTTGGGATCATAGCGGACAAACACTTCATTGTGGTCTTCTGCTGTAGCAGTATTAGAGTAGAAGATGAAGCGTTATTGGAAAAGAGAAGTTAATCTGTCAGTAGTAGTAGTGGATATAGTTCTGCTCTCTGTATTTGAAAAGGACTTGCAAAAAAATCCCAAACCAAACCAAATCAAAACCAGAAAAATCTGCAGAAAACACTAAAAAAGATTCATGGGATGGAGAACAAGGTTTTGGGATAAAGTTTTAGCAGCCTTGCCTTACCTGAAGTATCATGAAATGCTTCATGTTGAAGCATCTTGGCATAAAATAAGTAGCTGTGAAGGAAGGATAAAGACTGTGATCTGAACCAGAAGAACTTTAGTAACAAATGGATGTGTGATGGCATTCTTCATCTCCTGATGTCTTCAAATCAAGAGTTGAAACCTTTCTGAAAATGATTGGATGAGTCAACCGTGAACTATTGGACTTAAGAAGAGGTTGATAAGTTGAAATTTATTTCTGTGGATAATAAAAAAAAAAGACTAAGCGATTGAGCCCTTATGGTCTTAAATTGCTTTCATAGCACTCAAATTATTTTATTTCAGTTTGACAACAGTACAACCTGAATTGTATCATGTATTCCTTTTATCCCTTAAATTTGCATGTTTGTTCAAACTGCCTTCTGACTTAGAACATTGAATCTGTTTCTCTAATGTGTTTATTAAGATTTATTAAAAATTATTGGTAGTCTTGATGATATAAAAATATTACACCACTAACATGCATTATCTTACAGGGTTTTTTACAAGAAGAGTGTAAATAGAGAAACATTTTCTAACCAGCTGTATTGGTTTCACATTGTCCTTCCCTGGTTTACATTTGTAAAGGTTGTGCTTTTGATTAATGCTACAGGGAATACCACCACTGTGTGCCTGCTTGATAGAAGAACATGAAGATCATATTAAGGCAGCAGCTGCTTGGGCCTTGGGACAGATTGGAAGACACACTGCTGAGCATGCACGTCATGTTGCAGAAGCAAACGTGCTACCCACACTGCTTGATATCTATGTGGACACACGCAGTTCAGAAGATCTTAAAATGAAAGCAAGTATATTTGCAGTATTTTCAGTGTGATTAATTAATTGTAATTAAGAGGTTTAAGTGCTTAAAAACTACTAAATGATACGTGTTTTTGTTGATGTTCATCGAGTCACAGATTTCCTGGGTGCAGGGTATCTGAAGGCTGTGTGTCATTTATTAGGACTGGCTGGTTCCTAATGGGTGTGCATATGGTTCATACTAAATCATACGGTACAGCCACTGCAGTCTAGCGCCTTATTTTTTTTTCCCAGTTTAGATCAGAGTTGCATACACCCATAAATGCTATAATTTCTTGTGACTTGTTTCTAATTATCTACTTCTTTTTTTGCAAGTATAAACTCTTGTAGAAAATATTATAGTTGCTGTAGTGGTTTTTCTTACATTTTTATTATTATAATTATAAGAAAACTATAACAGCTAATCAAAAGCCCTGCTCTTGAAAGTATGCAACTGTTAATGTTCAGGGCCTTCGTTGTGCGGTAGCTAGTAGAGTTGTAGTTCAGTATCGTATTTTTGAGCAACAGTAAGTGAACCAATGAAGAGTATAAATACAACTGGATATGCTCTCCTGTGTTGCACTGTGCTTCTGTACATTCCACTGAAATATTACATTCCAGATCTGTAAAATAACTTTTCTGTAGTAATTTTCAGTGGTCCCAAAAATATTGAGGCCAAATTAGCTGTACCTGTAATCCTGCCCAAGAAGGTCACTACTGCTTGTAGCAGTGAACATTGAGTCTGTTTTCAGAAACTAAGCATCAATACACAATTGTTTCACTCTCTCTTTCCCTCCTTGCCTGGACAGTACGGCACTTTGCTATCCCCGACCAGCAGCCTCTCATAGTAAGCCACTTCTAAAATACAATCTTTTAAAATGTGTTTTGATTTAACTTTCTTATTATATTACATTACTTCAATTTACTTAAAGGGTCTACTCCAGCTTTCATTATAGTCAAAGGAAAATTGCCATTACTTTGACTGTAGATAACATAATATGATGCACTGTGGGGTTTGAGGCTTAATAAATCTAAGTAGAAAATGGATTATTCATTAAGTGGCCTGATAGATATCATAGTTTTTATTCAGAAAATGCTCATTGAAAATTCTGATCAATTTGCTTTTTTGATCAGACTTCAGTGATATATAACATGAATTCTTGTTGTTTTCGTTGATGTCTTACTAGAGAAATTTTATTTTGCATTTCAATAGGCTAAAAAAGCCTTAAAGAACATTCTTCAGAAATGCACGCATCTTCCAGCACTTGAACCATTGCTGCATGATGCTCCTCCCAGTATTATGAAACATATTATTGGGCAGTTTAGTAAGGTAAGAAAAGGCTCTGCTGGATGAATAATATGTTAGTTTTTCCCCATTTAGCAAGGAACCTATTTTTCCAAAGATGAAGTCTCTAAAGTTACCAGTTGTTTTCTTTAACAGTTGTTTTCTTTAAGGATTCTCAAGCATTCCTTTCAAAAGCAGTTTGGAGCATCCTGTTCTTTTGTCTGATACAGCTGGATACTGTTTCATCTGGAATCTGCCATAATTCATTCTATGAGTGGGAAAACAGTTGCTTATAAGCAAGGTGGTTTTTTCTTCCTTGCCTCTTGAGATTAAGTGGAATATTAACTCACGTGCAAATATTTTCACTGAGCCAATGTATCACATAAATCCCAGTCACATCTGTTTTAGATAAAGAACAAGCTGTCTGTACAGGAGTGACTTAAGTCAGGTATTTTACAATAATATAAAGACTTTGCTAGTTTTATCCTCATTAATTTTCAGTCTCAAATAGTGTAAAAATCCCAATTTTTTTCTCATCTCTGTCAAGTTTGAAAACTAGTTATTACATTGTTGATTTGAATGCAGCATGTAGAAAGCTATACAATTTAATAAAAATATTTAAAATTATATAAGTAATTGCTAACTAATCAGGAGATTTGCAGTGTATACTGCTGTTGGGAATCCTGCTCAGCTATAGAATATCTTTTGTGCAATACTCTGCAGTGTAACATAGCAGGGAGTACCTGCTCAGTTGGTGAGATGTTCTTTCTGGAAATGACCAGGTAAACTTTCTTGATACTCGATTCTGATTATTACAGATCTAGAAGCACCGCAGTTGGCAGCACAGATTTGTGATTACATTGCCTTGCCACAGTTAGGTTTGTCCTGTGTTCTTGCTAAGTCTGTATGAAGACTGGAGATTTGCAGAATTTCACTTTTGCGTGCTGACTGGAGCTGTTAATGAGCCAAGTGCCTAGCAATTGGTTATTCAGGGTATATTTGAATGTTGCTTGCTATTGAAGTGGTTTTGTGCCCTTCATATCAACAGATGCTTTGTTTTGTTTTTCTTCTTTGTCTATATGTTATTAAACAAACTGTGCTTGTTTACTCTTCTGAAGTATACTTTTAAAATCAACTTCTCTGCAGTAAAAGCATTTTTCTCTCCTGTACCATAGCTTGGGAATTTCCTATTCTTAGAGCTGTGGTGTATTCTGTGGGTTTATTTATAGCACAGTAAAAGCCTTATTTCCAAGCTGTGCTTCAGAGTGGGATGCTATCCATTCTTAGTGCTGGACTGCTGGAGTTTTCAGGATCTGTGCTATTCTGTGCTGCCTCGGTTTGGACTGGGGGAAGGGACTGTGTCTCAGAGGTGCTGTCTGTCTTCAGGGCCTCTTTCAAGAGTTTTTTGCTGTCTTATCCAGCCTTGGAGTCACAGTGTGGAGGAGGAAGGCAGGGAAAGGGCCATATCCTGTCTCCTTGCTAGCTCCTTCTTGGCAGTTCTTGTTGTGGGAGATATGTGAAAACAGACGTCTGTTTAGTTCCCACGATGAAAAGATCATAGTTGTTCCTGACACTTCTATGGAGCATATATTAGGGAGAAGTCTGTGCCCTCCTCTTTTTTCTTTACCTGTCTGTTGATTTTGTACTGCCTGGAGGGATCAGAGAAATGAAGGCTGCTTGCCTGTATGCATGGAAGAAATCTTGTCCTTTTCCTTCATCCTTTTAGGCAATCCTTTCCTCATTTGAGGCTCTTGTTTTACTCTGAAATACAGTCAAATTTATGGCCTAATTTGTCTGACCAGTGCTAAAGCTTACACATGCTTTTGCCCTCATAGTCTGTAACTCTCAGAGTTGGTTTTAAACCCATCTGGTTTTGCTGTAGATGCAGCTGCCGTCTTGCATTATCTTTCTGTCTTTTTTTCAGTGTTTTTTTTTTTTTTTGTGTGTGTGGGGTTTTTTTTTTTAATATTATTGCAGCCCTGTGGGCCTATGGACTACATGCTGTCATTCTCCCTTGCCTGGCCCAGCCCCCACCTTCCTCCTTCCCTCCCTCCCTCCCTCACTCCCTCCCTCCAGTCCTTTGGACAGAGCTGCATATTGGCATCACTCAGGGAGCACAGAATCTTATTGTCTGATCATTTCTGCTTCTCATCCCCTTTGGCTGCAGAAACTTAACGTTTTTGCTTTGTGTGTGTGTGTTTGTAAAAGGCTTCCATGGCTACACAGTGTGTTAAAGGATTTTAATATCTAGGAGTTTAATAGTAGCATGTAATGCTTCAAGGCTGCATTGTTCACTTGCAACAATTCTCAGTATTGTTTTCATGCACTAATCTATACTAGATCATTATAATGATATAAAATTCAGCTCTACAATTAAACTGTGGGAATTGACATAAAAGACCTGAATAACTTGGTTTAAGTGGAACAGATGCTGTTGTTATTCCATGTTAGTATTCTGTTTTTATTATCTATTTAATCTCCACGATCTTATTGTCTCTGTAGGAATAATTCAGGAAATATTATTTATGTAAGGATAAATATTCAATTCATTATTTTATATATGTTATGTATTAAAGTACATGTTAAATTATGTTGTAACCATAAAGGGCTGGTTTATGATTTTTTTTCCCCGTACAACTGGGTGTTATAATACAGTAGTCATTACAGATGTTGTATCTCTGATCTTCCGTTTTATCTGTCCTCTGAATTAAAAACACATTAACAATATTTGAGCCTGGTAGCATACAGATACATTTAAAAGAAAATACTCTTTTTTTAAATGTGCTATTTTGTGTGTAGGTATTACCACATGACAGTAAAGCACGTCGTCTCTTTGTAACAACTGGCGGACTTAAAAAGGTTCAAGAAATAAAAGCAGAACCTGGGTCACTTCTTCAGGAATATATCAATACTATTAACAATTGCTATCCAGAGGAAATAGTAAGGTAGGGAAAATGAAATTTAAAAATTCATACTTATTATTAAAGGTTTTTCACAGGAACAACACAAAGGAAGGATTTTAAATAGTAACTTAACTTTTATATGTTTTTTTTTTTTTTTAATAGAACAGTGTAACATTTGGTTGATTACCCCAATGGTAACAGAACCACTAAACACATACATTAGAACACTTTCTCCTTTTTGGATTGTATTTGGAATTAAATTTCTTTGTCTGTAAACAAAGCCCAAATAATCAGGCTCTTGCAGGAAAGTGGAAAGAAAAGTCAGTCCTGCACTACCCAGATGAACTCTGAATCCTACTTCAGTACAACCACTCTCATATTAATGAATGTTGTGGGAAGTTTATTTTGGTGACTTACTTATGGATTACTTAGGCTCCAAAATACAGGTATTGGTGAACCTTTGGTTGCATCCTTGACTTTCCTAATTGCGTGTCTGAACTAGTGTATTCAGAGGCTCCTTTGAAACTGCCTCTGATGTACAGAGGGTCCAGAGGCGCTCCTGCACAGTTGGTCTGCCCACAGCTGCCCTTCCTCCCCCAGCCTCATCACGAGGCTTAAGTGTTATATAAAAGGACCATACACCAGCTGTCTGCACCAAGTTGAACTTTGCCCTTAATGAATACAGAAACACTATTAAATAGCTTACAGTCAAAATGTCACCATCCTAAATTGTAATAATGAGAGAAATGCCCTCCTAGATTCTAGATATCCATTTACCAGTCGTTCACTCCATCAACACATCAAAAGGATGTTGTACTCGTGCACTCCCTCTACAGGCTCTGAAAATCTGCATCATCAATTTTAATTATAGCAGCGGAGTTCTTCAGCTAATAGTCACTACAAACTAAGTCACACAAAATGAAGCCCTGTTTGTCTCCACAAGGAAGAGCCAGTGGCTGTCAAATGGGTAAAGGCAAAATCATAAAGAAACTTTATTCTGCAGCTGGTACTTCAGAGGGAAAGAGGACATTTGCTTACGTTTTTCTGGATATCATTAATGTTTCTTTGTTACAGCTATTTTTCCCCCTGTAAATGAAAAACGTCATCTAGGCTGGGATATAATTAAGAAAAAGGCCCCTTTGAGCATCTCCTGCTTGCCTTTCTGTGCCACTGCCTGATGTTGGTTGTGCTGCCTGAGGCACAGCAGCTACGATAGACTCCAGCTCAGGGTTTGTCCTGCAGACCTGTTATTTTAGGCTGTTTGCAGAGTGAATACAGTATTGAATTGGAAAGTTAGCTTTACAATCGGAGAACTAATATGAGTTTTGAAAAGAGATAAATTACGTTGAAACCATCCAGAAAATGAAAATCAACAGGGTAAATGAATCTTCCCTCAATGGAAAACACTGGGGATTTTTACATGAATATATTTTAGGCATGCATTACATGGAGGTGTGTTCATCTCTATAGCTGAGGCTTTCAGGGGTCAGAGGTGGCAATTTACATGCCTGCAAAACCAGAAATAAACTGAGATGTATGTCTTTAGAATAATACAGTAATAAATTTCAGATACTCTTAACCTGGAAAACAAGAACTAAACGCAACTTTGATGCTTGCATATCGAAAGCATGTAGTTGGTCCATTCTGGGAAAACAGCTGGATGACAGCAGGACAATAATGGCACCATAGAGTCCCACTCTAATGAAAACCTACTGGATAATCCCCACCCTTGAGTTGGCATTAGAGAGAGAGAGAGAGAGAGGGTCATTGTGATAAATTTTTTTTCTTCCAGAATCAATGTCTCTCACACACATGGAAGTAGACTTCCTATTAGCTTTGGGATGTGAGCTTATGTTTGAAGAACAGCATCAGACTGTTGTCATCTGGCAGCCTACAGTTCTGTGTAAACTTCTGCTTTTTTATTAAAGGCCATAATTTAAAAAGAACTTAACATCCACATTCCTTAGCAAAGACAACGCTTATGGCAGCTGAACCCATCTAAAGCCTAGCCACTTACCTACATGCCCTAAAAGAAGCTAAACGTGTTTCTGAAAACCTAACTTCCGAGTATAAATGGTAATGTAAGTTGAAAAGCAGGCTCTTAAAACATTGTGGGGGAGTAACTGTAGAATTCCTTGACCAGTGTTTAATGCTAGGATTTTTTCCTGATCAGTAGAAATATGCATAGTGTTTCATTACTTTGCCAGACAGAACATGCCTTGTAGTCTAACACACAAACAAAATGTTTCTCTTTCAGGTATTACTCCCCTGGATATTCTGAGATACTTCTGGAAAGGGTGGAAAGTTACCAACCGGTTTTATAAACTTCAGTGTTTTATTAGATCTGCATTTCACATTTATGCCTTTATGACTGTAATACAAATACAGCTGTTGAAAGTCTTGCTTGATTCTGAAATCTCCTTCCACTGTTTGAACTACTGAAAGAGCTCAGCAATTCCAGCAAGCTATATTTTGTTCTTTATAAACTTGTTTGTTCCTAAGTTTTTGTTCCTTTTTGTTTAACATTACTACCAGATATTGCTGCATATATGAATGGAATTTCATGCAGGGGTGATGATTTATCACAGAAGCTTTTTTAGAATCAGTCATTTCCTTTTCCTTCCACAAGAAAGGTTTGTTATCTCATTCAAATTTTAGCCTTCTCAGTACTATTACCATTTTCCCCTTTTGCCTTTGCATATTGTTTAAAGCTTCCCAATCTTGATGAGGGGGAAAAAGCTGGTCTCTGTGCCTATTCTAATTATGGAATTCTTTCTGCACTGAGATATTTCCTGCTCTACTTTTGAGAAAGTAAAGTGATATGATTTTGCACCTCCAAACATGTTTGTAGTAGCAAAATAAATAAATAATCAGATCTGATGATGACGCAAGGGCTGAATTCTGCATGATATGATAGTGTGGGGGTCCTGGCATGGCAGGTAGTACATCTTCTGCAAAAATCCCCCTAATTAAGGCAAGAGTCACTGTAGAGGAAAGTAGCAATACACTGTTTGAGATGTGTGTCGTTCCTCTCGAAAAGGACAGAGTAAACTTAGAACTTCTGCGCACACAAAGGGAAGGACCCTGGGAGCTTCAGCTCTTAGTGGGTCATCAGCACATTTGTGTGGCTCAGAAGAATTGCTTGGCTGCAGGAACACTGTTCCAAAGTTCTGAGCACATTCAGAGGAAATCTGAGGACACTTGAGTCCCACTGATTTGAGTGATGGGACTAAGGCAGCTTAGGATTTATCCTTCAAGAGCTGAAATTGCTGCAGAATTGAGTTGAAACATACTTGGAACTTAGACTTGAAGCTGCAGATCACATTGACGTGGAGGTACGAGCTCTTGCCTGTCTGTAGAACATCCTGGAATCATTTTTACCTTCTTGTGAAGAGTGAGAAGACTTTTACATTTTACTTATTCCTCTGGTGTATTGCAGCAGGAGGGAGCAGCAAACAACCCTGTAGTCTTCCCTAATGTGTAACTGTCATTTACCATTTTTTGTTCTAACCACATTTTTCCTTGTATGCAACAGTTTTGTGTGTGTGTTTTGTCTTTTTTTTTTCTTTCTTTTTTTTCCCCACAAAGTAATAAACAGTGTTTCTGGAACGGGATGTTGAAATACTGGCAGCCACAAGGAAAGACAATATTTGAAAACCTCTGCATGAGAGCAACTTGTCTCTTTCTTAAACATATAACTGAATGAGTTTATAAAACAGGGATAGCCTCTTCTTGTGAAACAGGAGCAAAGACTTATTGCCAAGACTTATTTTTCAACTTATTAAGTTGAAAATTATTTACAGTGGCTTTTCTTTGCCAATTTCCAAGTGTCTATTTTCTTTTATTCTTGTCAGCGTATTTTTCAACAGTTCACAGAAACATTGGTGGGCTACCTGGTGTTAAGGTTTATTTCCACAGAAATGTAGAAATGTATGTGTTCCTGCTGTGAGGTACTTGGTGCTCTCAGACTTTGCTCTTCAGGAGGAGCAGGAGAGGGACAGTACCTTGCTGTATAGAGCCTAACAGACAGAAACTGTTGGTGGCATGAATGCTGGTACAGAAACCACACCAGCTGGGTTCTTTCCTTAGCCCACATCAAGTGAAGAGCCTTGGAACTGACTAGGTTCTACCAAATGCCTTTTTGTTTTTGACATTATTAACGCCAGGACACTAGTAGAAAAATTTAGGTCTCTAAACAAGATTGTTGTAATACTCAATAATTTTCTTACATGCATTATGGATATTTAAAAATTAAATCTTGCCCAATCCCTGAAAGAAAATTTGATAGAAGGGTTTCCAGACAGCCTTGAAGGATCTGAGGCCTTTATTTTCCCTAGCAGAGCAGAAATGGTGCAGGGGGCTGAGTGCAGATGGGAGGCAGCAGAGGCATGGAGCTGTGTGTACCCGTAGCTGCCTGGTGTGCTCGGGAGCACACCCACACCACACAATGCTAATGTATATGTTCTGTGCAGAGAGAGCAAAGAGGCTTCAGTCCCCTGACAAATGTGCTCCTGCTGTGTCACACTGTGCTACACTGTAAGGATTCCACAGGGTTAAATTTCAATGCCTAAACAATTTGTTCACAGTCTTTTCACAGTCTTTTTCTGATTTCTGACAAAGGAAATGATTGCACAAGGCAAACCTTCAAAGCAATCTGATTGTGTAGAGCACAATCTAAATCAGACCTAGCATAAATACATCTTTACAGTGGCTAGGCAGTTCTGTCCTAGGCCAGTGGCTGTTTGGCCTCTTGTCACAGGACTCCTGGGCAATGCCACATCCCATTAGGCTGTGGCAGTGCAAAGTCCTCTCCTGTGTAGTTTGAGACCCCCTCAGTTGTCCCTTGCTGGCAGGCAGCTTCCCTGCATTGCACATACACCTTGTGGCTGGAGGCTTCCATGGAGGTACATGTCTGCACAAGGCAGATCTAGCCCTTTACAGCAGAATTATTGCTAATTTGTATTTTAGGCTTATTGATGTAACTATGGCAAGAGTTGCTTTTTTACTGTAGTGTTTCTCAAAGTGTTTCTGCGGTGTTTCTCTTCCATTCCTTCATTTGGCTTAAGTCATCATCTAAAACTATGTAATAGCTACCCTGGCAGCCTTCAAGTGTGCATCATTTGTCTCAATTTCATATAATAAAATGTAGATTTGCATTTTAATTCATTCAAATGCTGTTTTTATGGCTAGTTTGTGACTGTGATGCTAGAGAAGATGAACAACAGGCTCATTTTGCAGCTTGGGCCTCACACCCGCTTTGGATGTTTTTCTCAGCTTACCACTCAATGGTGCCTACTTCTGAGCTTAGGACATACAAGCATTTCAAGTAAGAGTCCCTCTCACAGAGGTGGCTTATTAAGACACACAAAGAAAATTAAGCCACTGCTTTGGCAGAAATAAATGTAAGCGGAGACAGCCCTTAAATCATGTTGCCGGTTCCTTTGATTGCAGCGTTGGGACTTTTCAACCCAAGTCTCTAAAGATCTTCTCTGGGGGCCTGAGCCATGATTTTTGTCTACATTACTACAGTTATTATTATATCTACAGATGTAAACCAGGGCCTTGAAAGAACATGTGGATGTGTAAAACTTTTACCATATTTCATTCAGTGGATGGATTAACTAGCCTACAAAAGCTCCATTCTTTATCTGAATGACTGGAAACCTAGAGGATCTGAAAAGGGGAAATTCAAGGAGTTCAACTCTTGTGTATATAATATGTTCTGCATTTCCAGAGGGATTTACCAAGGGATTGCTTTGTCTCATCTGAAGTGATCAATCTGCTGGAGATCTGCATCTTAACAAACAAATGAACAAAATGTTGAAGGAGCTGAATGGAACTGGTGGAGGAAGAAATGAATCTCATTTTGTGAAGTAAAGCATAAAGTTACTGTAATTAGGAAGTGGATAGAGTGTGAGTAGATCTTCAGTGTTCTTGATTCAGTCTAGGGGGTTGTGAATTAGCTTGGCCAAAGGGGAGTTTTATTCATGGAGGATGCCACGGGATAGCCTTTTATACTTTGGTATAAACTGGAGTCCTCTGATTTCTGGGTATGTAGGGGTGCCGGACTGTTGTCTCACCAGGTGAGGAATCTATGAAGGAATGCTTGCCTCAATATCTCCCTTAATGGCTGCTTGGTTTCCAGTATCGTGGTTGTTGGAGTTTTAGATCTCCCTATGTGGCCAGGGTAGAAAGGAAATATGGAGTAGGAGTGGATTGCAAAGCCAGTGGTTCCACTTCTTGCACTGACATAGGATTGCTTTTATGGTCTTGGATAATTATTACAAATCCCTATGATTCATCATCTTCATCTGTGAAGTATCTGTTATACTCCTTTGTTAACTTACAGAAGTGCTGGGAAAATTAAATTCATATGAGAGATTGATGCAGCAGAACTTAAGTTCTTTATAACTAATACCATATTCAGAAAGGAATATCGTTCAAGAACCTAAAAAAATTTACTTAAGATATCTTGGAGATGCTGATTTTTAGAATTGGAGTTGAACCAAAAGCCAGTGTATTTTGTGAGTTTCCTTATCTGACACAATTTAAAGGAATCGTGGAGAAAGAGGAAATTATTATGTCTCCTGACTATACTAAAACTATTGATGTCATTTTTGTATAATACTTAACTGATAATATTGATGCTACTATGCTTTATGCTGCAGCCAACTCTATCATTTAGCTAGTGAAAATACTAATTATATTATTACTGCTGTACTGTATTTCTAGATACAGCACAAAAGACTGAATTAGGAAATACGTATAAGCAATACTAAAGCATATTTTGATGACTAGAATGCTGTTTAACCAGGAAATGGTTTTGTGCTGCCTTTCACAAGAAGTTACTCTTACTTGGGTTAAACACGTTTCATGGATGTGGAACATCCCACCCGAGATCCCATCACAAGGCTCGCTGGGTGCTCAGTGAAGTGCTGAGGGACCACAATCTGATGCAGAAACCAGTTGTGTTCACTATCATGCATCAGCAACCTGTGAAGAGGAGCAAAGGTACTAATGCCATCAGCGTATTTTCACAGAGATTTTGAAAGGCTTGCTTTTTCTTAATAAAAATATGCTTGTTCTTACTTCCAAATTGAGTTAAAGAATAGGTACACAGATTAACATCAGCTATTCTGTACTTTATTCCTTTTCCAGGAATAGTGTGGTAATGTATTTCTTTAAAACAAAGTTTTTGATTACTTTTTTGTATCAAAATCAGCAGCAAAACTCTTCATAATCTTGTGACAAGATCTGTGCCCTTTCTTTAAAGGAAAGTTTTGTTTTCAATGATACAGACTAGTGATGAGTTTTATCCCTGTTGTCCTATTTATAATTAGGTCTGATGGCCTCTGTATGTGTTCTTCTTTCAATATGAGGTCAGTTTTAAAGCCATTATCAACCTAAAAGGTTAAATTGCTACCAGGATCCAGCCTTTGTTACCCCACAGTGCTATAAATTATATTATAATCTATTGTTAAAAATTAATAATATGCAACATAGAGTCTGATGGAATCATGCTAATGAGAACACTGAAGCTTCATTGACTTGCAATATCATTAGAGCTCTGAGACAGGTTTATAGCCTTGTGCAAAGTATATTTGTGTTGGTTTAGACACAGTATTTATTTGGTTACACCCAGCCAAATGTTTCCTTACTAAATTAAAATAAATGCCGGTTAGTTCAATGAACTACAAAGATATATAGTGTAATTTCAGGTTCTCAAGTCACAGAAAATAAGCCCCAACAATGGAAATCAGTAGAGGATCAAAAATGATGGATATACTGGAGTGAATATGAACAAAGAGGGAAGGGAGTTTACCAAGTTGGGCGCAGTTAATTTGTTGTTACTCAAGCAATGTATAAAATCTGGAAAGAACAGCTCCCATTTGTGCTCTGTCCTGATCTTTATGTAACCCCTCCCTATATACACTATACACATGCAAGCATAGACAACCAAAATGTAATCAAAAAAGTCTGCTTTCACAAGACTCACCTCTAAAGTGTCAGTAGGGGCTGGAGGAGGGCAGGTCATTGGCAGCTCCTCTGCTCACTTATGCCAGCTTTTTGGTACTAATTTCTGCCAAGGTCAGTAACACCCCCTGATTTCCACTGCAGTGAGAATCAGGCACTGGGTCTGTATCACCTGTGCTCTGAACAGCTCTGCTTCTCGCTGGAAACAAAGCAGAGGTGATTAAAACACTTTCCTACTTTCTTCTCCAACAATGCTTCAAATGAGGGAATGGTAGGAAAATCTTTCTAGAGCTTTTTGGGAATGGATCATGTTCTGTGTTGGAGACCTAGTTCCCAGCCATGCAGGGTGTGAGGTAGAATGGGAGTCTAGAAGAATCAGTAACATACTGATGTTGCAAGTCTTACCTGCTTTGGGAAATGGATATTAAGGATGCTTCAAGTTTCCCATCTCCTTTCATGGGTAACACCTCCTCGCTGTAGCTGTCTGAGTTTGGTCATGGGGCTGCTTGTCTCTGCCTCCTGTTCTGGGGACACAGTGGCAGTGCTGCTCATGCCATCCTAGGATTGGATCGTCATTCCTACAGATGTTTTTATTTTATGGAAATGGAAAGGAGGATAACTTAAGTGATTCTACAAGCAGTTTAACAACATGAAACTTCCTTGCTTTCGGTCACTACAAAGCAAACCCTCTAACAGTTTATCTGTGAAAGCTACAAGGTCTTGGAGCACACGAGAGACAGGGATATCTGGTGGTAGAAGGCTGGACAGGGGTTCAAGGAGAGCAGGCCTTGTACCTGTGCTGCTTGTATGTTGTCACAACCAGAGAGGTGGGGCGGAAATCAGTCTCTCCTTAATTGTATGGATTAAGACTCCCTGCCTTGGAAAAGACACAGGATACCTGTCGGGGTTGTGAACTAACTTGCCTCTCATTGGTTTCTGTGTTGCCATAGTTATTATATTGTCTCTTTGGATTGGCTAGTTGAATGGCCAATCCAGTCCTCCCCCCGCAGCCTTTATAAGCTGCGGGAGATTTGAATAAAGCTCTCTTTGTCTGCTCTTCGCTGCTGGACTCCCTGCGTGCGGTGTGGTCTCTGTCTCCTGGCCTAAGGGCCTACGCCGCCCGTCCCTGCCACGAGGGACGGGCGGCGGGGGTAGGGGGTGTCCTCAGCCCTGGAAACCTTCACCGAGCAGCCGGCAGGACAGGAGGACCCCCTAGAAACCCCCAAAGAACCGCAACAGATACCCATACCCAGAGCACATACCTACAGGGCTGAGAGGTTACAGACTCTTCTCCCTGCCTGCATCCCATGTCCTCTTGGCAGCAGTGCATCAACCTTACCTCGCTGGCTCTGGCACAGTGAGGACTTCCACTTCCTCAGGGTGTCTCAGGGGTGTTGTTCATTAACGCTTTGAAGTTGAAAACTGCTGTGAGTGCTAACTCTTGTTACTGCTCACTAATGCCATCAATGTGTAGCTGACCATAACTCATTTTCCTGTGATAATTCCCTTGGTTAAACTGGAGAAAATGAACTGGTTTGATGACAGTGTTTTAAGAAGATGTCATCTCAGAAGCTATAGCTGTGCCTGTGATATATCACCCTGACCAACAGCAAGGGAAATCTGCCTTTCCCCTGAGGTGTTCCAGTTTGGACCATCTCCCTTTATTTTTGTATCCTTTTTATATCAGATGACCTACTAGTAGCAAAATCTGATAAAATTTTTGCCATGGAGTTGAATTATCATGAGGTCATGAATCACTACATTAGGCCCACCCCTCCCCCTTGTAAGTGTTTTTTAAAACCCTGATTTGTGTTTATGCTAATGTAGTCGTGCAATGGGAATGTTTGGTAAAATTGCTGTTTAATTTACAATAGAAGACTGCTTTAGCAGCTGTTTTATAGCAGTTTAACTACTCTGACCTAAATGACTGTTCTTAAGAGATTGAAAAGCAATTGCAAATATGAAAAAGTCCAGGACTGTCCTCTTTTTCTTTTTTTTTAAACGTCTTTGAAATGGCTTTATAAACAATTTGAATTCCTCTGCAGAATTCAGATGAGAGAAGAAAGAATTTCAGCTTACTGGGAATTTTCTCTGACCACCTGAGAAAAATGAGTTTTTCATCCTCTTGAACATCATCTGGAGTTATAATAAAACATGCTCTCAGCTGGATTCCTTCTGTTTGAAAATAGACAGAGCTACATCATTGCACACCTAAAGGAAGGACACAGAACTACAAAAGCAATCTAAAATCTGGATTTTCCCTTCTTCACAGGGACCACAAGTAATTTTCTCTAATCTTGATGAAAATTATTTGAATCTTGAAGGAGGGATGTACCTCTCCCTTCCCCTCAATGTGAGCAGTCCAGAGGATGAGAGGTAGAGATCCTTTTATACAGAGCTAAGTCACCTGTCGGGATCATAAGTGTGAAACCCCCTATGCAATAGCTATTGGAGGAACTGCAAAAATCCACAAAACTAAAAGGTAATAGGTGAAAATCTACAAGTCAGCTAATAAAATTTCAGCTGAATGTTCATTCCAATCTGTGGCAGATGAACGAAATGTGGTGCTAGTGTGTTGGAATCCTGTGGTGATAGACACATGAAGAATAGATAAAAGATGGTTGTTAGTTAACTAGTGCTGCAGACAGGCCATCCTACTTGTCTGGGGAGCTGGGGCTGGGCCTGAAAACCCTCAGCCAGGCAAAAGCTTTTGTTGATGTGAGAGTGACTGTGCACTGAGGAAAGATTCCGGGCCTGGGCATATGGCAGTCAGATGACAATGGCGCAGCTCCCATGATGTGCTCTGGACTGTGGGATGAGTAGATGACAAAACTCTGCAACTTCACACAAGTGCGGTATAATTTGAAGCTTTTCTGCAGGGAAACTGTAGGCAGCAAGTACAATTTCTAAGCCTGATATAAATTCCATCCTGTTTAACTGCCACCAGTTCTACTGCTGCAGATGAGCAAACCAAGTGAAAGAACAAAGCAATGAAGAGATTTGATCTGGCTTTGTAATGCAATTGAAAAACTCTCCATTAGAAGAGCATTTGCCCCAAAAGAGCATAGCCCCCAAAGCACAGAACTGAGGTCTTTGCTGTCTGTTGGTGTATTGCTGTGTCCTTAGTGGGCAGCTCATCCATTTGCTTCCTTCCATTTCTTCTGCTGAGCAAAATAATTGTTCAGTCACTGTCTTCCAGATTTCCTTTACCTTCTTTTTCTCCCTCTTTTTTTCTCCTCTCTTTGTTTTAACTGAAACTCACTGATGCATGTATCTCCCACATGATTTTATCTGTTGGAGAAATGCAGGAATCTCTACTTTAGCTCCTTCCAATGCTTTTCCAGACCTTAGATACTCCCTCTGTTCCGTGATTTCAGGCCACGATGCACTTAAATAATTTGTCCTTTGTTTTTTTTTATTTGGCTAATTACTCTTCACATCTCCTTCAGCCCTTCTAAATTACCACTCCACACATTGCTTGCCATAGTTCACACTCCTTTTATTTTGACTTTGCTTTTTCCAAGGCTAGTTACTGAGTCTTGGTAGGATTGTTACAGCATCTCACAAACAGCTGTTTTTTGCTGTGAAAATAGCCTGATGTGTGCTCCAAAATGAATGTACAGCCTGCATATTGAATACTTATAGTGTCGTGACAAGCACAACCAAGTTCTTAAATATTAAAAAAAAAAAATTAAGATGGAGATTCAAAATACAAAATAACTGAAAAGAAACATCCCCAAACTGAGGAGCAGGCATGCTTGAGATGAGACACACTGTATCATCTGTGAATAAAATCTCAAATAAGATCTCGTGCAGTAAAAGGCTTTGAGAGAAAAGCACCGTGGGCCCCATGATGTCCTGTGCATAGGTAATGCAGTGTATGGATGCCTGCACAGTTTCTGCTGGGTTGTATCCGAGTCAAAGGATCACAGAGCAAATGCAGCCCTACTTACCCAGCAAGACAGGGTGTTCTTACTGTACGGAATTAATTTATTTCTTTAAAGAAAATTTTATCAGACAATTATGTCACAATCTCACTGAGAGTGTATTTTAATGACAGCTTTGGTTTACAGCTGTGTGGAGTACACTGCTGCCTTCATCCTTCTCTCTGTGTCTTTATTCCACCTTTCCATTACTTTTCCCCATTAATGTTCGATGCACGCTCTAAGGTATGTCTGTTGGTGGGTATTACTTTCACCAGCCTTTCCTTGCAGTAGTATGTCTATAAATGGCAGACAGCATCATTCCTAATTACATGTTGCCCCCAGATGCTCCAAGGGTGATGCTGATGGATTGCTGTGTGGGTGGTGTTGAAGGGACTGGGGGAGGGGAGCTGGGATGCAGCTCCTCTAAGTGGTAGCAGAGGTCTCTCTTCGGGCTGCGCTCATGAGTCCTCCCTCGGTAAAGGGAGCTCGGGGATCTCCGAGATCGTGCATCTGGGCATTGGAAAAGGGGACGCAAAAAAAAAGGATGGCCCAAACAAACGGGGAAGCGGAAGGAGCTGGGAGAGACAGAACTCACTCTTTACCTATCGCTGCAGAAGCCGCACAGCACGAAGGGCTGACAGAGTACACAATTCGCTACATCCCTCTTCCCTGATCCCGCTTTCCCTCCCAGCACTTGGGCTCAGCGCGCAGCGGGAGCGCGGCTGCCCCGCTCCGCTCCTGTCGGCAGTGGCATCTCTGACAGGGACGTGCTGCGTGGGTTCAGGAATCCCTGGCGTGATCGAGGGCAGACTGGGCTTTGGAATTGAATCTGGCCGGTTTTGGCTGCCAAGTGTGGCCGTGGAACTGATGGAGCCACTGCCGTCTACCAGCCGCCTGCTCTGCGGCCGGGCTGTAGAGGAAATGGGCAGAGCTTCAGCAGCCCCTGCCCACGGAAAGGATAGAAAGGATAACCCTTCCCTCAGGCCAGAGACGGGCATTCCTGCGCTAGCAGGCTGAAGAGGAAAATGGAAATCCGAGTGATCCTGGATCTTAAAAGGGTGCTCACAAAATCCCAGAGAAATCCAGGATACAGTGAGGAGGTGAAATTAGGGATTTCCAATCAAGTGTTTGTCACTTTTGCACAGACCTTAACTCTGCAGGGGCTGCTAAAAGGGAAGGAGGAAGTGAGAGAGAGCACGTGTGCGAAAGCACATCTGCAAGGTCTGTTTCCTTCTCTCTTTAACTGTCCCATGGTCCTTGAAGGGTTTATATTTAGTGTGCCTAGCAGGTCAGCCTGCCATCTGGGCAGCTACTATGAAAACATGGAGGGAATAGGCAGTATTGGCTCTGGGGACTAAAGCAAAGGGATTTCATGGGTTTTTACATCTCAAGCTTAGTGCCAGGCTGGGAATTTTCCCCATCACGGTGTGCACTGGAACTGGGAAGTGTCTTGGAATGGTGTGCAGAAGTACATTTAAGAACATAAGACACCAACTGCCACATCAGATCAATGGTCCATCCAGCCTGAGTCTGACAGGACGCAGCGCTACCTACAGAGAGCAGGTGAGCCTGGTCATGTTCTGCAGCCTGTCCTCTCTCTACTCCCCTACCATCCCCAGTGGTTGGATTTGGATGTTAGAGGCTAATCCTTCTAGTGTCTGCTTATAGACCCATCGCCAACTCAATTTTATGAAGTCTTCCTAGAGTGTCTTACCTGAAAGACCTTAGGGTCACATGCAAATTTAAGGACTTCACTGTACACCCCCATGTTCAAGTACTGAAAATGTTGAATAAAGCCAGTCCCACCATCAATCCCACAGTGGGGAGATCTTGATGATGCCTGTCCTCCAACTTGAAAAGTGGCTGTTAAGCCTCATCTTATGCTTCGTGTCCTGCCTCCAATTTTCACTCTGTAAAGAGTCTTTTCTCCCCTCCTGTGGTGACTTAGTTTCTCTGATAACCTTTGGTACAGAACCTTATCAAAAGTTTTTTCAAAATTGGACTGTTCTGTTTCTGCTGCACCCCCTCTCCATCTTTACTGATGCACTCCAAGGACTGTGGTAGGTTGGTGAGACCCAATTTCTATCTGCAGAAGCCACACGCCTCATTCCCAATAGACCATGTTTGTCCTTCTCTATGGTGACTTTATTTTTTTAGACCCTACTGCCATTAATAAGGATGGATGGCAAACTTCCTGGCCTGCAATTCCCAGAGCCCCTTCTAAAGTCCTTTTTGTGCCTGTGAGTTGCAATGGCAGCTTGCCAACCCCTTGGCAGCCTGGTGTTTGCCATGCTGGGCTTCCCTCCCCATCCGGGCAGCCTGAGACTGAGGAGTGAAGATGAATAATACTCAGGGACAGAGTGGAGCTGAACTCAGGAGTGGAAACAACCATCCAGAGAACTGTCAGTAACTCATTTGTTTTAATTTCAAAACACATTTGCTCAACTTCTGAAATGCATACTTAGGTACCAGTTATTCTTTCCCCCTCTTCCCTCCACGGGGACAAGGCATTTTACATGGCTCCTTATACAATGGTCGGCAAAACGCAGAGAAGATGTATAGAGATTAGGTGATAATACAATTTCTGTCATAGGTCTCATACCTGCTATATAATTGCTAATTGGCGGCATATTCCCTACAGTGTGACAGAAATATCTACATTGGCAGTTTATTGGAGTAAAGGGGGAAGGGAGAGACTGCAGCTATCCTCTGAAATCATATAGATCAGGATTTAACAGGAGGCAACGAGCACAGAAGTGAATAACATAGCTAAGTACAGAGCCTTTGGGCTAGAGAAACACCACAATGAAAAGTTTTTGGCTCAACTATTAAAAAAGATATTTCTTGCATGACATCTGATGAGGGACAAATGCTGCTAAGGAGCGTCTTAGAGGATCCAGCTCGTGAAAGAGGCTACAAGTCAGCAAAGATGTTTCTTGTGCCTGCTCACAAGCAACACAGTTTTGCAGGCAATGATCATTACTGCTCATCACGAAGAAAGGAAAATACAAAAGCAAAATAGCAAACAGTAAATAAAAACACAGGAGGCTGCAGTAAAATGTCAATTTTCTGTTGGCCTCAATGCGACTGCTGAGGATCTTTGTTCTGGGAAGAGAAAGTGCCACAGAAAGATGGGAATGCTTGGATTGGATGGGCTGTCATATCTGTCATCATTATAAGCGTGGACAGATGATGATCATCTCTCCATTCTGTTTCTAGTTTTTCTTAGTCTCCAGAGATGCTCATCCAGCTGTTTTCACCAGAAAATTTATTCAGCTCATTTGTTCACTTGCCTTTTTTGTTTTCTTACAGCGCTTCTTACCTTCATCAAGATGGTAGCATCTTCTCTGTGCCCACTGCTACTTTAAGCCCTTCCTGTTTCTGGAGATGCTGACTGCTTACTTTCCAGTGCCTGGAGGTGTGTTACTCTTCCTCTTTCACTGGTTTTCAGTTCATCTTTCAACAATGTGGCATCCCACACTGCTCGAGGAGTGGGCAAGGTGGAGGGAGAAAAACAGGCAGTGATTGGGGGCTGTTTAAGCAGATCACTTCTCATAGATACAGGCTCTTTCCACTCCTCTTATGGCTCTCTCTCTTCACCCATCCCTTGGGTACTGGCCCCACTTTTATTTCCTAGCCTGCAGCAGCAGTGTGTCTAAAACCAGGCGGCTGACAGCACAGCTCATGAACTCAACTACTGCTGTAAGATTTTGAAGACAAGCAGGTTTCACAAGGCTGCAGCTTAAGAAAAAGTATTTCTAGAAGCCAGTTCCTCTCCAGAGTTTTCAGAGAAGATGTGTATTATCACTGATGCTCTCCAGTCTCAGTTTTTGGTGAGTTGAAGAAAGGTAGTCTAAGTACTTTTTTTTTTCCCCCATATGATAACTAAGATATAGCAATCCTTCCTAATTATGTAGCTCTCTTTACCCTGACCCTGTCACAGCCTGTGTCTGAGGAAGACCGCTTCAAATGAGATTTATGTGCATTTGGTATAATTTGAAACAGACTGAAACTTAAAGTTAGGGCATTTCATGACATGCAGAGCCTTAAAATCATGATAGAAGAAGTCATCTGGGGACCTGCATTGGCAGCGTACAACTGTTCTCACTGGAGTTGTTCCTACCTGCTTACCACATCCTGCAAAACAAACAACCACCCATTCAGTTGCAGTGCAGACAAAATTCCCCTGTGATGGATGATGTCCAGGTGTGACCTTTCACCTGTCATGGTAGCCAAAAATCTTTGCGGGAAGAGTGCGTGGTGGCAGATTATGGGATAATAAAATAAAACAAGATCAATCAGGTGTAGGATTCTGTTGTTAAGAAAGTATTAACTATTTTTGAAATACCCAGCCATCTGACAGGGCAGGTGACACCTGAAAGGGTGACTGGTAAAGCCCCAGTTGGCTGAAGCACTGCAGTCCAAAGGGCAGGCTGGTTGCTGGTGGATGCAGAGCAAATCTTCAGTGAGCTGCTACAACGGATGAAAGAAACAGAGCACACAGTCTATTATCAAATGCATGGTGGAAACTTGACATTTCAGCCATGTAATATGCTTGTTTTTCCGGCAGCATGAGACTAATATACTCCTTTTCTGTGCTTGACGCAGCGTCATTCACATCTGAGCAAAATAAATGGGGAAGAAGACAATTTTGGTGTCTATTTTTGGCATTGCTAATTTTAGTGCCTCTAAGGAGAGGGATTCCTCCCCCCCTTTTCTTTTTAAAGGAAATATAACAAAACACATGAGTCTTAGAATAAAAATAATTGTGAAGGGCAACATCTCTGCTATTTCTTTGACACTGGCACTTTGATAGATGCTGTACATCCCTTATGTTGTCTGGAATGAAAACCAGCCATCAAACTCTGACACAGTAGAGTTATGAAATCTTTCCAGCTTCTCTGAGCCCCTGAAGGGAACCAGGGTTTGTTTAGATGAAATAAATATAGAAAGGCCATGAATGAAACCTTCTTATTTCAGCACCATCAGTACAAAAGATTACATCTCCAGTCTGTGTGCAAGAGGTTTTAAATCCCAAGTTTTGAATCAGGTTTTTTTTGCAACTCCTTCTATCATTGTGGTAGTTCATAACAAAACAGATCTGTGTATCCAAGGAAAATGGTGGAGAAAGGGTCATGCTTGGCCTAGCTTCTTTGAAATGCATGAAGACATATTTATTTCCCCCATGATATAGCTCTTATTATGTGCTTTGCATCTTTAAATGTGTGAAGCATGAGGCAGGACCCTGAGATTCAAGACTAAAGAGAGACAGGCTTTGTTTTCTCTCTCATGGGGATTTTGCTTTTGGTTTTTCTTTACAATTATGTTGGCTGGTGGAGGGAGTTAGTAAAACACCCTGTCATGTTTTCCCAGTTTCTTCACATTTTCTGTGCACAAAAAGCAAAATGCACATTTTTTTTCCCCCTGCACAGGGAAATGCGAGGAAAAGAAAATGTACAAAACCTCAGTGCGAGAAGCAGCGTCTCCTCCACTGCAGAGCCTCCTCGCAGCAGACAGGCAGGCTGCACACTTGCACTGGAAACTGCAAAACAAAGAAAATAAACTCAGAGGCACACGTTCTGGAGTGCCCAAGGACTATTTCAGTTCCTTGCTAACCTGCTCACAGTCAGGACAATAACAAAGGCGCTGCTGTGTGAAGGCCCCATACACACGACTGCATTTTGCACGTGAGGCATTTGCCATTCAGATCATTTCATTTTTCTACCTGGTTCATCCATATTCTAGAATACTACAAAGTAAGAATACTGTGAAAGTAATTCTTCACCTGTGGTAGATTACTAGTTAAACTGGTTAAGCGCTGATCTGATTTTGTAAGTTGTTCCACATGAGCAAGCAGGGGGTGCTGCAGCCAGCAAGGATCCAGTGGGGGTGGCTTTCCTGCAGGGTGACAGGTTTGGAGCCCTGGGTTTTCCAAGGATAAGTTTCCTTTTCCCCACTCTTATATGAGCTTCAGAAGCTGTGTGGTGGCTGCTTTCTGAGAGGAGGTGAGACTGAGGCAAGCCAAAGTGAGTGAAGCCACATTAGCATTCAGGTTTGTTTGTATGGTCAGAGGCTTACCCACGCTGTCAGTCCTGATGAGTTCATGAAGAACTTACAGCATTTTGCGGGGAGGCCTCCAGGCTTTTGCAAGAGGTGTGGACTGACTGTGGTTGGAGCTGCATTCTTCTTTCCCCATGTATAAGTGACCTCCTTGGAAAATAAACCCCAGGACTCATGTCAGAGGAGTACTGTGCATGCATTAAATAGTGGTACAGCTGCGGTGTGTGTAGCTGTGTGTGTACATGGAATAGTAATGTTCATACCAACATCCTCCCTCAAGAATCCTGTTGCAGGAGGACAGTTATAAATAACTCTTTGGCTGCTATAATTGTTCTGCCATTGCAGGCTGCCAGAGAAATACATTGACTCAGCACATGCCTGAACAAGGTCCTTTCCCAGGCAGCACCTCCCACTGTATAAAAGTCCCTTCAAAGCCATGTAGGTGCCTGGTGTGGCAGCGAGCCCTGTCTGGCTGCTGCTGCAAGCTGGCATAATCCATCACTGAATCAAAATTAATGTTTGTAAAACCTACTGAAGACAAAAAAAAAAGGCGCTGCTTAGGCACTAGTTAATATTTTTTCAATGCCCCCAGTTATAATTCTGTTGTTGCAAGAGCTGCAAGTGCCTTTCCCTGCAGTGGTACTCTGAGTGCTTCTTGTGGAGAAATGGATGTTCTTCTGCCACTCACACAGAGCCACACTGTGGTCTTTATTGAGTCAGGTAAGATGATCTTGTATGTGTTCATTGACAAGAGGACCAAAATTGTCCCTCAAGCTAATGTTCTTAATGTATACTGCTCCAATGGTTTTTATGCCCCTTCTGCCTGCCACAGTCATACCAAAGAAAAGTCCAAGGCCCTGTACCAGGTAGGAGGCTACAGTACAATTTTTTTGCTGCTGTTCCTGAAAGGATATGAATTCTTTTTGAGAATTACACAGGAGACTTTTTTTCTCATTTAAAAAATTGCCTTCAAAATAATAATTAGGAAGCTGTCATTGTTCTTTTTTTTTTTTTTTTTTCAAAGCAGGTTCTACATGGAGTAAAGAACCTAGAAATGTGATTTGCTTTTTATCACTTGGAGTACTGAAATGGCTATAAATGAATTCAAGTGTAATTTTCTTGAGAAAATCATTCCTCTGTTATACACACCCTTTTTGCTATACTTCTCAGGGCCTGTTTTACCTGTGTAATTTGAAATTATTCAGAAAAAAAAACACGGTCTTTTTTGTTCGTACGGATTTCAATTCTGCATTTTTGTTCTGCAAATCCTATGTCTGAGACTGTTTTTTTACTATTATTAATTCCTGCAAGTAATTGTAAAAGACTTACTATCTTCAGAATATAACTGTCTGATTTTTCAAGAACCTATTTAAACATACATAGTGTACCCCCATAACTACATGGCTCCCTTTAAACCAGTTCAATTGCTTGGAGATATATAGGTATACTAGTGTATTATTCTTACACTGCTGCTTCTCTTTCCTGAAATGGTGATGGCCTAACATATACTCATGCATCATACCTTTATGTGAGTAAAATTGCATGTGCAGTGAATGTTTTACCAGTAGAACTACTTTGGTAAAATAAGATTATACCCTGCCTAATTATAATGAATGAAAACCAGGGTGTAGACCAAGACTCAGTAGTTAATTCTTTATTACAGTATGTTTCCAGCTGCAACTGAGTTTAAATATAATATTTTCTCTTGTGGGTTATTTTCATTTTTTCCATAATATCACAGATTTTTTATATCTAAATGCAATGATGACATCAGTTACAATGGGAACATTTTTATGTTTGCCCTGTGTTCTGTAGAGACAAACCTCTAGAAGTTGAACAGTGAGCTTTCAAAAATGAGCTTATCTCTCAGGCTGAACAAGGTGTGGTAACCCTGACATGGGGCTCCTGCATAAAGAAAATGTCATTTTCCAGCCCCTAATAGTGGTCCTCCTCCTGTAATGTGAAAATAATTTTATGGGTGTGTATTTACATATTTTTAGCACTGTCATATACTGTGTTTTCAATGGAGATGTTATATTTAGAAGTTTCTCAAAATGTGGAGCATGTGTTAAGTTTCTTTTGCGTAATCCATCAAGACTAATTTGATTTGAGACCGGTGCCTTTTTTTTCCCCCATCTGTTTGGAAAAGTGCAGTTGTAGAGACATCAGTCATGTAACACTTTCTGTAAAACAGCTTTACTGACAGTTGGGAGTTGTCAGTAACCATGTGGATTTCAAGCTCTCAGTCTGGCTACGATGAGAAAAACCCTCTGACACATAATTTCCACAGAGTCACAGAATCTGAGGCCGGAAAGACCCAGCATGCACATCTAGCTGACCTCTTGCCTAGCCAACCCAGGGATAAGTCATGTTTCAAGCCTAATAGCTGCAGAAAATACTGGCTTTTGGGACAAACATGCATTTAATTTAATAGCGTTTGCTCACCAATCATCAGTAATTTATTTCTATGGTTAACGACCGTTATTTATTTCATATATATGTTGGGTACATAACTGCGGCTTGTTTCTTGTTTCAGCTGATCTAGCTCCAACTTCCAACCTTTGGGAAAGCTTTAAGAGATGCTGGGTTTGTGTTCCATGTCTACATATGCAGAGACCACACTCTGTGCTGGGTGAGGGTAGAACAGGCAGATGCCCCAGGAAGCAGCAAAACAGTTCTGCAGAAGGAAAACCACGTCCCTTCTGCCCATGTCCAGTCCCACTTCGAGTTTGCCACCCAGTGCTGGGGCAGAGGCAGGAGCAGGGGTTTGCAGGGATTGGTACAGGCTTGATGGGCTTCACATGGGTTTGCAGGTCTCTGCCTTTGTGCAGGAGGTGGAGGAAAACACACCACAGTTCCTGTAAAAGCTCTTTTTCTTTCAAATAGGAAGCAGCAAAACTCGAGTTTTGCCCCTGTGTTGCTGAGACATGTAGAATTGTCTCTTTGAACCAGTGCAGAAATCCCCAGTATGTTCACCTTTGGAAAGCTACCATACTGAAATGTTTCCATCTCTCACTGTAAAACACTTTGTACCCTCTAGGACTCTCTCCAGTTCATTTATATTCCACTCAGGAGGTGACCACCAGAACAGCCCATGGATGCCGATGTCAGAGGTGACGTAACCTACTGCATCATACTTGGCATTTCCTTTTATCCGTGTTGGTGTGCACCCATCTTTGTATATTAGCTCCTTTTGTGACAGCAATATGTTCTGCAAATTCAAATTCATTTACTGTATTCTCCAAGCCTTTTCCCTAATCTTTGCTCATCAGCATGGGCTCTCTTCTGCTGTAAATCTTTCATCCTTCTGTATGTCTGAGCTTGCTTTTGGCAGCATTGGAAAGCTTATGGTTTCAGTGTTCCCATGCAAATTATCAAGTTGACTCTTTCGGGTGCAATCTTTCCTCGTTGTTACTTACTGTTCCCCTGGTTTTGGAGGTTTTTTTAAACATTACTCAGGAATGCATAGTTGCTTCTGGTGCAGTGCAAAAATATGAAACAGTGCATATTAAGCTAACTTTTGTAAATTGGAAATTAATACACTTGATTTTATTTATAATAATTTTTTTTATAATTTCATATAGTTGTAATTTTAATTAGTTACCTGTAGAATCAAGGGACCTCTGGAGTTTATCTAGTCCAACATCCTACTTGAAATGGGGCAGTGATCAACAGTGGAAGAGGTCAGCCACACTCCAGCTAAATCTTGATACACTTCCAGAAGCAGAAGCTCCACACCTCTCTGGGCAGCCTGTTTCAGGGTTACACTGTTCTCCTGGTCAACATGTCTTCTCATGTCCAGACCTCAGCGTGTGACCACTTTTACAGCCTTTAGCACTGAGAAGACAACTTTGACTCTTTCCTCACACCACCCTTCAAAGAGCTCTGGGCAGCTGTTCCAGCAGCCCTTACCCTCCTCTTGATCAGATTAAACAGACACAGCTCCCTCAGCCCCTCTCACATTGCTCTAGGCCTCAGATCTCAGCAGTGCTTCACTGGACCGTTTCCAGTTTGACACATTTGGCCTTGTATCCTCTCTAATCCCCAACTCCTTTTAACCAGGATGACTCCTCAGTGAGGTGCTTCCCAGCCTGGAATGTTTCCTTGCTGAACCTCATGAGGTGTCTGTTGGCCCAGATCTGAAGTGTACAAAGGAGCCTCTGCATGGAAGCTTTGCCATTTGCCAGTCCAGACAGTTTAAGTAATCAACAAATCTGACTGTGTCACCATCAAGGTATCTGATGAAGATACTGAACAGTGTGGATCTCGGTACTGACCCCTTGGTGCACCCCTGCTTTCTGGTGACCTGCCAGGCATGACCAGCGAGTTTTCAGCTCCCCACACAATCTGTCTTTCTAGCCCACACCCTCTAGGCTTCAAATGATGTTATGTGGGTTGGTGTCGAAGCCTTACTAATATCAGGGTACATTACACCCAGCACATTAATTTTCTCACATTCAGTAATTTCATCTTTAGAAAGCAGGCTGGTTGGTAAAATTTGGTTTGCCATCAGAAAATCCGTACTACGTATTCCCAAATACCTTCTTGTCCTTTATGGCCTTAGAACTGGACGCCAAGAGGGGCGCACTCCCTGATTTAGTGACTGAGATGATGGTGATCAGCAGATAATGCCTCAGTTTCCTTTCTTGCCTTTTTAAAGACAGATGAAGTGTCAGACTTTATCCAGCCATCAGGGACTTCCCCAGTCACTATAGCTGTCATAGACAGCAGTCTTACAATCCCACTGGCCAGTTCTTTCTGGAACTGGGTATTGTCCCTCATGTCCATCGCTTGTATGTTCCCTTTTTGCATCTGTTTTCATCAGGAAGATGCTTCTGTAGCCAATTAAGTATTCTGCTGAAATTCCATCTTTCTGCACAACAGGATTGTTTTTGCTGAGCTCTCAGTAAGTTGTCTTTAAAAATCATTTGGATCTTCTGGCCACATTTCTACTTCATGGTTGTGTCCCAAGAGATTTTATTTAGCAACTCTGTGAGTAAACTGAAGTTTCTTCTGATATTCAGTCATAACTCTGAAGCTTACCTTCCCAGCCTTCTTCTGCATTCTGAAGTTAATTATGGTGACAGAAGATAAAACCAGGCTGATAATGTGACCACATTCGCCACTGGAAGTCAAGTAAAGGGTAACCCCCAGCTGTTCCCTGCAGCATTCACATGATATAATATCACTTGTGCAGTATGAAGAGACCCTGGATTGTCTGCTCAGTTCCGTGTTGTCCTTTGAGTAGATGCCTGGATGGTTGAAATGCTCCCTAAGGATCAGGGTGGGTTAGAAGGACACTTCTGCCAGTTGCCTGTAGGAAGCCCTGTTTACAGGCTCCTCCTGGCTGGGTGTACTGTGAAAGGCTGCCTTGTTTCCAGCAGATCTATCCCCTCTGCTCCTCACCCAGACTTCCTCCTGGTCTTGTCTTTCCTGTTGGAGCTTGGTAGTCAGGGAACTTCTTAACACAGAGCACAACTCATATTCAAGTTCAATTCACCGTGATTCACATCATCTTTATTAATTTTGAATCTCTTGATTCATATCATCCTTGTTTCCTAATCAAGATGTCACTGATCTCTAACCTTACAGTCAAATGCAGTGGAAGATAAATCTAATTCCTTTTCTTATTATCTGGGCTTGGTATAGAACTTTAATAATAATAATTACATATATTTCTTTATCCTCAAGCTCTTTGAACCTGACCTGCACAGAATTTAGTGTTCTTCAAGTCAAGCCATCTGCACATGATGACATCAGAAGATGAAGTTCCATTTGCCATAGAGAGCTGCATTTGCACCCTAGTAAGCTACAGCTGTGAAGGTGAAAGGTATGAGAGGGGAGTGTGAGCAAATCTTTGTGCTAATGAAAGTACCGCACCAACATTAACATTGGGCTGAACAAGCAGAATTTTTTTCTTTATTGGTTAATCCCCCAAAGCCCCAAACAATCATGCAAAGAATAGACTCTTTTGAATGAAAGTCACACATTAACTTTATGTTTTATATTTTGCTTCCACACCAGCAGTTGAGTGGGTTTTTTTCCTTCTTCTCTGATTCATTCATTTGGTCAGGTTTTGGTGTAAAAGAACAGAAGTGAAGTTTGGGGGGGTTGGTGTTTTGTTTTTTTTTTTTTTCTTTTTTTCCCCCATTTGTTTGTTTTTGCCTTTTTTTTTTAAATATTATTATTATTATTTTTTTTATTATTTTTATTTTTATTTTTATTTTTTTTTTCCCCTAAGCAGAAAGCTTGATGCAGAACTTGGGCTGTTCCTGTAGCCAGAAGGTGCAGCAGCCTGGCTGCACGGTGACTCATGGCCCTGTGCCACATCGCAAATAATGCTCTTATTAATCTCTCCAGGCTTTGTTCTGGCCCCCCTCCTACTGGTGTCTGATTTCATGGTGTGGCGTAGCCAAAGGTCAGATAAACTACATGATGGCCAGAACTGCTACTGCAGAAGGAAATCGGAAATGCCTCTCCCAGCGGTTTCAGCAATGAGAACTGAGAGAAGAATAATTTTTTACTACTAACCTGCCTGATGCGTCATCTCATGTTGCTGTTTCAGTAGAGGAAAGCTGTGGTATAGCAGTAACCCAGGGAAGCAGCCAAGCCCAGCTGTGTTGCAAACGTTTGAGGATCTGCCTGGCTCAGTACGATTTTCAGCAAATATGTTCGTTCTTTAGGTGTTTGTTCATTTTCAACAAATGACAGTCCCAAGCTGAAAGAGATGATGAGCTTTGTCTCTAACTGAGCTGGTGTCATTGACTGATTCATTAATTACCCACTTTTCCCCAGATTTGATTCAACATACCATTCACAAAGAGATAACCAGTCACAAATTAGTCAAGCTGAAGTTTGATGTGCTTGGCTACGGGGGCATTTTCTTGTTACCAGTTTCAGATGAGTGATTACTCATGTGAAACTAGCAGGCGCTTCTCGCGAGTTGTTTCTTTTCCTCCATGGCTACCCAAAGTGTTTTTATTCAAATGAAATGGAGCCCATACGCACTGGGCTGGGGCGCTTTGTGAGCAGCTAGGACGGCCAGATCAAACACGTATGCTCACTGTAAATGTCGCGTGGTTTTCCTTGCTCTCCTTTGAACCAAGATGTCTGTGGTTTCTGGTGACTGCTGCCTCCGTGCTATAGGCTCCAGCTAACACTGACACATAGAGGACTTGTCTGGAAAAAGAGAGGGGAGCAGAAGACAGCATCACTTCCTGCACACACAGTCCTGGCCATCTCTATCAAAGATTGAGACCTTGCCAAAGCTCCTTCCACGAGAAGCTTCCTGCATCATATTTTAATGATTTGGGGGGTGACAGAACCTGCCTTTGGCTACACAGTTGCAGGAGAGCAGTAAGATTGTCATTCTAAAGCCTCATAATTTCACGAACAGGCGTTACAATTCCAGCCTCATATTATGACCTTCAAAATCACATTTGGGCAAGTCTGCAGCGTGTGGGGCTCTGTTTTTGCTGTCATGAAGAGACGTGCCAGAACTGCTCTCCATTGCTGTGAGAGGGCTTTCCCTTGCAGCAGGGATCCCACCATCCCTGTAGGCACAGGGCTGCTGTTGGCTGGATCCAGCAGTCCTATGTTCCCACCTGGAGCAAATGGCAGTAATTGCGTAGAGCACAGAAGAAGGGAGAGACCGATCCAAGTGGTCTGTGTTAAACCTGGACTACGTGACGGTCAGGGCCAGGCAAGGCTGTGCACTGAGCAGATTTTGGGCTTGTCAGTCTGCTGGCTGCTTCTGAGAGGAACAGCTCCCAACTCATCGCCCTGTTCTCCAGCTGCCAGCAGCTGCCCTGGGCCAAGGCCCTGCTTCTGCTCCTCAGCTCCCTTTCTGCATCACGGACCGTGGCAGGGATTGAGGAGGTGACAGCCAGGGCCAGCCCTCGCGCCTCAGCCCCCAGTGTCCCCTTTGTCACTGCCGGTCCCTGCCTGGTCTCCGATTAAACTGATGGCTGGCTGGTGGCGAATTGTGCGGGAGCCCTGCCCTCTTTGGCTCACTTAGCCAGGGGGGTTTATTTTGCTGAGCGTGGTTATTATTGCTCTGCTTTTGTTCTTTGTCATCAGTCCTGCCTTATTTTTTATGTGCATTAACTGTTAATAACAATGTGAAGCGTTAAGCTTTGGCAACCAGCTGAGCTCTGCACAAATCCGAGGACAACAGGGCTGCTGGCACAAGACTGCTCGCTCGGTTTGGCGGCCGACACGAGCGGACTCTTTCCGATGAGGCAGCAGGGGAGGTGGGAAGGGCAGCCCAGCACACAACGGCACTGGCCTGGCTCCTCTTCAGCCTGGGCTTCTCCCTTTTGAGCTCCTTCCCACTCTCCCCGGCTCTTCATCATCACTCGGGAAGGCGGCGGGAGGAGGGAGGAGCCGAGGGATGAGAGCTGGCTTTACTCATAGATGCTGCTGCTGCTTCTGCAGAGGGAGGCACCGCGGCAGGAATGTAGACGGACAGGCAGAGGTGATTAATAGTGATACATATTATTTTAATGGAGTCATGTTTGGCCTCTCGGTTTGTCAGTACTCTATTTTTTGCTATTGTTGTGGCGTGAAGTTGGAATTAATCTAAAGTATAATAAGAATCCCTCAGCTGGCGAACGCGGGCAAGACTGAAAATTAAAATGCTATGTAAATCTCACAAGATTAGGGCATAAACTGCAGCAGGCAGTGGAATGGCTGAAGCTTCAAGATGCTGGAAAAGCCCCTCTCCACATTATTCCTGATAATACAAAATCAATTTACATTGAATGCATTTTTTCCAAACAACCATCTACCACATGCTATTTGATATTACTAATGAATGCAGAAATTGGATCTTAATACATTCCAGGGATATACTCTGCAGAGGGCTTATTAGTTCTAAAACTACTTTGTGGCATTGCAATACTTTGTCATTAAAATGGCCAGGTTTTGTGATACAGATACTGTGGAATTGTAATTAAAATGCTGCGGTGCTGCTAGTGGCAGCATTTTGTTTTGAAATCCCAGGTCCTTTCCGAGGACTTTTGAAGCACCGTTTATGAGATGCTGCCACCCTCCTGCTTTCAACTCTGCCATAGCTTGGAGCACAGCAGCAGGCAGCAATAAGGCAGGATGGGAATAGTGCACAGGAACAAGGAACGTGTCAGCCAGGCTCAGGGGCAGCATTGAACTCATACACACACCTCAGCCTCGGGGCTGCCTTGTCCTTCCCTGATGCCCCTGAAGAAAAGGCAACAACAAACAATTAAATGAATTTCTCTCGTTTGGGATGCAGTGAAGGCGCAGGGCTGTGAATGGCGCAGGATCCCACCATGGCAGAATCCGTTCACCTCCTGCTTTGGGAGCTTCAGGGGCAGCAGGTGCTGGTTGGGGCTGCTTCTCCCACGAATCCCTGCAAACCCCATTGAAACGAAGGCAATCTAGCCTATGGAGGGCGGGAAATAGCCCTAAGAGCCGGATAAAGAGGTAAGACCTCCAGCCCTGCAGCACACCCTGTGCTCACCATTCCCGTGATCACCTGGATGGCTACTGAGATTCCCAGGTGCTGGCAGTGCAGCTGGATGGCACAGAGCCTCGGGAAGTCGCTGCCGAGTTCTCTGTGTGTAGATTTGCCTCCGGTTAGCAGGAGGTGGAAGTCCCCGTGCCTTGGCCGTTGCTTGGAGCTCCATCTGCAGCACTGATGAGGAAAGTATCGTTCCTCCTGCGCGGAAGCCATTAATTCCCAGCTGCAGGAGACTGATCCGGTATGGGGCAGAATATAAGTCACTGCCCGGTAAGAAGGTGCTGAGGAGAGCGGGCCTGGGGCTCCCGGCAGGTCTGTGTCACCACACGCCATTTCTGACCTGCCCAAAAGTGCTGCTTGTCTGTGCAGATTAAGGGCAGCCCCAGCGCGGGGCTCCCCTGGAAGCAGGCCACTCCATGGGGCTGGGGCGGAGAGGCAGCACCCCTCTCCTCCCCTGACTCAGCTTCCTCACCTCGGGGATCAGGATAATAATACTGCCCGTGGGAGCTTCATCACTTACAGCCAGTGGCTTAAATTGTCAAACCAAATGAGAGAAAAGGGCTGTGCATTGTTAGGCTTCCCATCAAGATTTGGTTTTTTTTTTTTTTTTTCTACTTTTGATTGATAAAAAGCTAAGTGAACTGAAAATGAGACACCTGGAAAAGAAAAAGAACCCCACAGAATCTAAATAGGGCTCTATTTGTGTGAGGCTTTCCAGTAACTGTTCTGTTTTGCAGATAGGCAACAACCCAGAGAAAGATAAAGATCCCCAAAATGAAGGCTGTCAGAGGCAAAGTGAAGAGATGAGTTACAACAGCAGCATTAATACTTTTTCCACATCCTTTTCAGCCGTGTTTACAGCTCCCATTTATTCTGCTACTGATTAATTTGATCAAACATTGTGAACAAATAATTTGTATTAAAAATCCTGCGAGTTCCACCCTTCATGTAGTTGGCTTCAGGCAGGTATTTATTGGATAGCATAGTCTCAGACTAGTGAATGTTGACATTTAATTAATATGGAAGCTTAGCATTGTGAATATGAAGAACAGAAAAAGGCCCAAGAAAATCCTGTGATAATGAAAGGAGATGACAACCCGGTTCTGGTAGTCAGATATTTCTGTTGACATTGAAGGGTCAAATGTAGATATCTGGTGGAGGCTGCAAATAACACACTGTGGGTCAGGGTTTGCATGTACAAATAGTTCTGTATGATGCCTGACTTATACCTGCTCGAGCTGCTTGTGCTTACATTGGCAGTACTGTGGTGGATATTTTTGTCATGACTAGACTAGAAAGATACTACCAAAATAGGGAGAGTGGTGTAACACACCAGTGAAGCACTAGGGCTGTAAATGCCCACCATCAGCTACAGGATTGCTTTCCACAGACTGCAGCAGTTAAAAAAAAAAAAAAAAAAAAAAAAAAAAAAAAAAAAAGGCAAAATTAGGCTAGTAAAATTGCATCTATGTTAGGGGATTAGGTACTGTGACCAAAAAAAGCAAAATCAGGCTAGTAAAGCTGCATTTATATTAGGGGATTAGTCACCATGACCTACATGCCTATGCCAGCAGAACTCTGGAGTATCTCAAAAGTACTTGTGTCCTGTCTAACTTGTGACGGGGAATATCCACACCCACACAAAGCAAACAGACTGCAAAGAAATTGATTGTAATAAAAAGAGAGTGTTTTATCATAGAAATATATGGGAACTGTTTCTCTTGTCATGCATAAATCAGGAGCATGAGGTTGCCTGAATTTTCCATTCCATTAACTCCGCAGTTTTTGAGTTGAGATGAAAATGGTTTTGGAGAAAGGAAACATTCTGTGCTGTACACTGAGGGTATCACAAGACATGTTAAATTGCCCAGTTACTTTGCTGGGCATTAACCTACCACTGACTTCTGTTTATTTTGTGGTTTACCTTACAAAGTAATTGTGCTCAGAATCTTGTTTATTGCACGTGCAGGAAGGACACTATTTTATCCTTACATTATTGAGCTTTATAACTAAACCCCTGTACTTTCAGCTACTTCATGCTGAAATCTGACAAAAAAATATAAAATAGGTGACAGTCTGTCTTTGTTTCATGTTTATATTCAACAGAGAGGTTTCTACTTAGTGGAAACAGATATTCCATTAAAAGTCCACTGCTGCTGTATAATTTAAATGCTTTTTCAACACCACAAACTACCTCAAGCCAAACAGCTGGTGTTGACTAAGAATGGTATTTCAGCCTGTTACATGCTGTGATTATTACTTCCCAAACAAGAGTTTATACTTCATTTTCAGTGAAGATTAAATTAATTAGGGGGGCAATGTGATACGGGAATAAGAAAGCAAGTGAAATTAACAGTTTTCATCTACTCTGAGGTTTGTTTAATTAACTATTTTCATTTGGAAGTGGTGGTCTGGGACTATGTTATAGCAGTAATACTTCTTTTTGGGCAAATAGTACACTTCACAGGTCATGCAGAAAAACACAAGCTTATCAGAAAGCTCATCAAAAAATAATTCCCTTTTGACTATGAATGACATATTAAAAGAAAAAAAATCCTATTGAACAGATTTAAAAATCTACCTTTACATAGAATTTATTGAAAATTAGTAGTATCCTCCCAATACATAGGAAGAATTGTAATGTTTGAAGAAATTGTATTCTGATCTTTTGTTATATTTGAAGAAATTACTTTCTCACGTTGCTGGAAAATTGTCACACTAGAGAAAGCAACTAATTCCTCTTCCTTCCATTAAAATGTAGTGAACATTCTCCTAAATCATCAATATTATTGCAATACTCTCTTCACAGATCAGGGATTATTCCTCCATCATCAGTAATAAAGTTTAGTGTTTAAAATCCTAGCTCTGCATTCATAATGGATTGTTGATATATATAAAAAAAACCTTCATGATTCTTACAGTTGTCTCAGGATTTCATAAGCCATTTAAAAAGAAATAAAAATGAAAAACATTTGATTTAGAGACCAACCCCTAAGAATGTGATTCTACAAAAACGCTGGTTGCCCTCACATGCCCCTAATGACCACTTATTGACAGTAACATAACTTAAGGTTTTAATTGAGGTTTTAGCCAGGCTTTTGACTTCACAGTAGTATTTGTAAAGATTCTAATTATCATGATATAGTAGAAATTAGAAGGCAATTTGTAAACGTTTAGATCAGTGTGATTAATACAGAAAAACTAGAGCAGCCTCAACGTGTAGATAGCTTTACTTAGAAAGGCAGTGCACACTTAAAAAAAAAATCTAAAAATAACTGCAGATTCAGGTCTTAAGAGATAAAACACCATCAGCCTGACCAGGTTTTCATTCCCACAGAAATGTGGTATGTAGTACAACTTGTATTCCATTAATCCCATAAATATAATTTGAATTTCTTCAATTATATAAAAAAAATTAATCTCTTTTCCTATTTGAATTTCAACTGTGAATGAATATTGAGACATCTGAATGTATTTGTTATTTTAAAATATATAAGCAAGTAAATCTTAGCATACAGTTTCTTTGTACATTTCTGATAAGCATGTAGATATCTGAGGTATTTTGATTGGACCTTAAGGAATGTTTCTTTCCATGAAACACAGCCCTGGAAACCTGACTTTCCACCACACACTTCAGTAAATTCCAGATTCCCCTTGTGTGAATATTGTCTCATTTTTGGTTAAAAATGGCTATCAGTGACAGTCTCACCAATATTTTTTCCCTCTGAAGCACATCTAAAAACACTGGATACAAAAGGAATGCAAACAGACTGAAAGCAAATTAATTAAAGAGCTACTGTTCTGTAGTATCATTCTAAGGCATTCTCAGCCTTCTGCCTTAACCATCACCATTTAAGAAAAGAACAATTTAGAGTTTGCATTTGGTGTACCAAACAAGTGAGAGAAACTTGGGTGTGGGTTACTTACTGCTGTATGGTTCCTTAAAAAACCCAATCACTTTACATTTCCAGACCATAGCATCTTTTACTCATCTGCCAAGCTGTGCTCTTTGCGTGCAAAAGCCAGCCATCAGGGTTTAAACACACTTCCCCCTACAATTCTTTTAAAAATTAGTTTTCTTTCATAATTTTGATACAACCTGAGACACCTTTATTTCATAGAGGCAGAGAGGACAGAAGCAGTTTGTTTCTGGGCAGCACAGAGTACCTGTTTTGAGTTAGCTCTTGCTTGTCTGAATCCCCTGAATGATTCTATTGATTTCAAGGGGTCCACTTGCATGAGAAAAGTGAGCAGCAGAGACTGGATGCTCGTTTTATTGTTTCATCCAACACAGATTCATTTTCTAGGATCAGTTATTCTGCGTGATGAATGGGAAGTACGACTAAAAAATTGAGCCTAGAAACCTAATGTTAGCAGAGAGCGTATGAAAGTCTGATTGTGAAATATGATCCAGAACACATTTACTAACAGACAAAACTCCAGACTCATTTCTCACACAGGCAAGACTGTTAAAGTCAGTAATACTTTGCTTTTCCATTACAGCCAACAGGATTTCTGCTGCACAAAGGCTAAGCAAAGCAAAGATAGAAAGATCTGGTGCTTGGAGCAGTAATACTTTCATTTACTAAGACCTCATGCATGCAGAAGGTAGAATTAATTTAATTGCAAATAAATGTCAAGAAATAGATTAATGAAATAGTACTAAATTTTGCAACAAGAACATGTTATGGGTAAGATATTCTTTTGTGTCAGTCTTCCTAAAGAGAGGGAGACAAAGGAAAATGGGTAGGGGAAAAAAGGCTGTACTGAAAGCACATACAGAAATCAAACACAGGAAAACTGTTGGGGACTTAATAGTGCTAGAGGTAAATTGGCCACTATTCTTTCTATCAGAAAGAGACCAGAGTATTTGATTAAGTTAAACAGGAGCCATTTCTTTGTTCCTGAGAACACAGAAAGCAGCATTTCAACCAGACAACTGAGACAGAGAACCCAGGGAAAAAAAAAATCTATTAAAGAGATAACAAAGGAGAAAAGCATTTATACTAATTCTGTCAAAACTCACGAAGCATTCTGCGAGATTTATAAAGGTGATATTCTTCTAAGGCACGTAGACATGGCTATAGTAGAATATTTGAGATAGGTCAAAAGGACTGGTAATTTCTTTACAAGTTAAAGGCCTGGAAAGGCCTATGAAATAAGCTAAAATTCTAAATCTGTGAGGGCCAATGAAACAGAACAGCTTTGTGGCTTAGAAATTAAATGTCAGAAAGACAAAAGCACTTAACCTTTGTAACACTGAAATTATTTCAAGAGGCTCCACAGAAAGGCAGGCCAGAAGATTTGATGAATATTTTACTTGTTTTACCTAGAACAGGCAGCTCTCATATTCTAAAGAAGGGGCTGTCTCTATTATTGCTATAAATAAGGGGGTAAAACACTGTGGTTTCTTCATCATGTTAAATCAGTATAATTTTATCTCCATGATAATTTATAATATTTATCAGAGCATAAAATAAAACAAAACCCTCACCTGCACCCTTATTCACTTAAATAACTGTTCACCCTCAAGCAAAGAATAGTTCTAGCCATCTACTGTTTTGTATTCGTTGGATTTTCAGATGTGAAGAAATAATCAGTTATCCTGGGGGGGGAAAAGCCAAATTCTCCTATTTCTGATAAATTCATACAGAATGTCTTTTTTCAACAGTTTGTATTGAGCAGTTTGAGCATATTTTGTGCAAATACCTATATATTTTAGTAGGGCTAACTTAGGGTAAATACTGATTTGAGAGCAAAATATTGCCCATCAGCTTCCATATTTAGGTTAATGCAAAGATTTATTAGTCCTCTAGGTAAACATTGACCTTGGCTTCACCTTGGTCAATATTTACTTCTCAAGTTAATAAATCTTTATATTAACTGCAATTGAAGTCACTCTCTGCTTAAGAGATAAAGACCAAACAGGTCCTCATATGAGGACAGCATTCATCAGATAAACTCTGCAGCTTGATTTATCTTCTTGCCCACTTGTCTTAAAAAAATGGTAATCCATAGAAGGTGAAGGATATTCCTCGCTGGAGGGAAAGAGGTTGGTATTTATTTTGAACCTGTAGTTTTGTGCATTTTATACTTACATTTTAAGGTAATAGCATAGTTTTTGTTTCATGCACTTCTGAATCATCAGAATTCCCAGGATGTTATTCCAAAGGATGTTACATCCCTACACAATCTATTTACCTATGGGCAAGCCTGGAGATTATTTTACTCACTGAACAGCCTTCTCAGTCACTGAGTTGGTTGCTATTTGGTTTCAACAAGGTGACAGGTCTAACTTTTTGGAATTCATAGTTATTTTGGAAAAAGGTGCTGACTGGGGGTGTTGAGAACGGCACTGCAATCAAATACCAACAATAAACTAATCAATTAACATGTGAGTACCTTCAAAAAACAGGAAACTTACCAGAAGAGACATCAAAGACTTGACTTAATCCAGCTACCAGGAATGGGAATCTGCATTAGATATTGTCTTGAAGAACATTTGGATTAGTAGAGGATGAAGCACAATTAGATATTTCCTTGAAATTACCAGTGAAAAGGAAAACCAGACAAGAACAGATTTATGCATCTCCTCTTTCCATGATTTCAAACACCATTGCAGCAATTAAAACCTCACCATGCTGTTTTCTCCATATTTAAGTTGTGCTTTCAAGAGCCGAAACAACCAATATATGTTTTGTCCCTGGGTCTCTCGGATTGAGTTCCGACTAGATTATATCATATTTCATTTTTAAGTGGATTCTGAACAATATGAAGTCTTTCTGCTTGACTGTTGTCCAAAAATTGGGAGCTTGACGAGAAATACTCTTCCTACAGAGAAATCAAAAATTGAACCTTCTGAGAAAGAGAAAGCAGAATTAACTTCAGAAAGTAAATGGCAAAGCTGTTCAATTTTTAAAAAACTTATTTAAGATCTCACTCAAATAAACACCAACCACTTCACTCATGCAGGCATTTCCTTTGAAGTCAATGGGATTAGCCACGGATAAAATTCATCCTAAATTCTGTGTAGAAAGACAGGTACAAAGTCACTGAATCACTTAAATCCCACAGATTTTCAGTATTAGGCTTAAAAGCTGCAAAGGTTTCTGTTAGTCCTTTGGACTGGAGTGTTTAAAAATCTGGAAATCTGTGGGGCAGGATTTGTCCTCCCTGAAAGAGGCTTTAAGTCTCTCCAGTTAGATTCCTCTCTCTCCCATCGAGTCACAGTTTCAGCATCTTCTTGTTTTTCTCCATAAAGTGTTGATGAGTTTACAATGATGTTGTGATGCCTTTCTGCAGGCAGTGCAGGGAAATGTCATGCAAACTCCATTAATAAATCATCCTGTTGGTATAAACTGTTTGAATGGCACAGCCGGATCTACTAGCAAGACAATGTATTTGCATGGTTGTGTGTGTGTGTGTACAAAAGTATATATACTCATGTTCCAATCCCCCAAAAACCTGATCTGCATTTCTTCTTTTTTTTTTTTTTTTTTTTTTTTTTTTTTTTTTTTTTTTTTTCCCTTGGTTGAAAACAGCAGCTTAGTCAGTAAATGACGAGGCATACAAAGGGATACAAGTTATATAAAGCCAGTGGTGACTGGTATAATGCACCTCTGACTCTCATCATAAATGATGGAACCATTCAGAGCTGTACTTTACACTGTAATTCTTATCTAGTTCTTGAAAATAAAACACAGAATCTCAACATGGTTACCAAATCTGCCAGGATTTTTAAAGAATTTTTTAAAAGGATAAACATAGGTAAATAAAGATGGTTTCATTTACTGGCACGTGAACAATGTAGCTGTTTAAAGGCTATACTGCGAGCAAGTAGCAGTCCTCAGAGAGGGAAAACCAAACAAATTATGGCTGCTGACTCCCAATATTCCACTTTTATTGGTGGGGGTTGTCCTAGGGAAAGACACATGAGCCTTTCCCGGCGGCAAGAGGAATTTGACATCTATAAATACAGGGGACCATTTGCGTTTGAGTCATTCACGCGTCCGCACCAGGCGTTCGCGCCGGGGGGTGGCCCGTGCGCCCGGCGGAGCCGCTCAGGCTGCGGTGCCCGCGGCAGCGGACGAGCCACGGCAGCGCTCGGAGCCACGGCTCGGGACGCGGAACCACCCCCGCACCGGGGGCGTTTTGCCGCGGCTTTCCCGACACCCACAGCCCGCCCCGCCGGGGCGGGTCCGTGCGCGGCCCGCGGAGGGTGCGGGGGCTGCGGTGCGGGGGCTGCGGTGCGGGGGCTGCGCGGTGCTGGGGCTGAGCGGGGCGGGGGCTGCGCGGTGCTGGGGCTGAGCGGTGCGGGGGCTGCGCGGGGCGGGGGCTGCGCGGGGCGGGGGCTGCGCGGGGCGGGGGCTGCGCGGGGCGCTCCCCTCTCGCCTCTCGCCCGGGCGGCCCGGCGGGCGCGGTGCGGGCTCGCCCGCCCGGTTGCCATGGGACCGGCGCTGGTCGCCCCCAGGGCCGGGCACCGCGGGAGGCTGTGCCCGCCGCGGGCCGCCCTCCTGCGGGGAGGGGAGCGGGATTTCGGGGCGCTCCCGCTAATTTTAGCAGCCTTCTGCCTTTTTCTCTCCCCGAAATCAGGCGGCCGAAATTGCCAGGGAAGCGCCCCCGCCTCCGCGCCGGGGCTCTCGCCTTTGTTGTGCTGAGCCCGGCACAGGCGAAGGCGCCGCTAAATCAATGGTAAATTGTCTTTAAAAGGCGCTGGCGGGCGATGCCCGGTCCCTGGCGAGCCGCCGGCGGGGGGCGGCCAGCGCCTGGCGCTGGGACACAAGAGGCGCGATGGGGAGGTTTCAAAAACCTTTATTTCCCCATTTCATCCCCTTCCCACCCTGTCGTGGCTGCTTTCCCGACACACTGCGTGCCGAGCGAGCTGGACACACAGGGCAGGCAAGGGCGCATGTGTGTAATTAATAAAGTAAATTAAAGGGTTTTAAAAATTAATTCTACTCATTTAGTCACCAATCTGTTAATGAGGCATGGAAAGCCCCCGGGATCGATAGTCGGGAGTAAAAACGAAGTAGGTGAAGGAGGTGCCTGCTGAATGGTAAAAGGTTTATAGAGGAAGTATCCGTATCTCGGGCGATATAAATATATATAAAAGGATGTGTATAAATCTTTGCTTGCTCTGGCAGGGTCTGGGTTCCATCGGCGCGATGGAGGCAGCCGCCGTCTCCATAGTTTATGGGGCTCCGAACTTTACCTCTCCCGGTACCGCGGGGCTTCAACCTTTGCTCTGCCGCATCCTCCCTGCCAAAGGAGCCTCTGGCTCCTACCATAAATATTAATACTCTGCGCTAGTGCGAGGCATAATTATCTCCCCTTAATTGCAAATTCAACCAAAAATCGAGCCTGCTGTCATTCAGGCACCTCTAAATTATTGTAATTAGGGCTTTTTTTATGTCAAGTGAATCCCTAGGCTGAACGTTAGTCCTTGTATGCAATAGTGCAACATGTAAACCATATGCTGTGCCGCGCTGCTCGGGAAGCCCCACCGCCGGGACAAGCCGCCCCCCCGTCTCCGCTCTCGGGGAAGGGCTCGTATGGAGGCAGGGTGTCCGTAGGGAGCCAGGCAGCCCTCGGGGAGCCCCGCCGGGTCTGCCGGCCGGGAGAACGGCGTCCGGCAGCGGGGCCGATGCGGGGCCGATGCGGGGCCGATGCGGGGCCGATGCGGGGCCGATGCGGGGCCGATGCGGGGCCGCGGTCCCGTGTACCCCGTGGCCGTCGGGAAATCCCCTCGGGGAACCGACCTCCCGACGAGCCCGCTCCCCCTGCCCGCCCGGGAGCCTTTGTTGGGGACTCAGAAGGGCGCTCCGGCCGTGCTCAGGCCCCTCGGGGCCCAGGGTGGGGTCTCCGAGCCAGGCAGGATAGAACTCCGAGCCAGTTCCTCAGCTGGGTGTTGAACCGGGGCCAGCTTCCAGCGCCGGTGCCGTCTGCAGGTGCTGCCCAGACTCGGATCTGTTCCCATTATCTTTTGGGAGTGAGAGAATGAGCCGATCTCCATCAGAAATGCCCTGAGTAGCCTGGCACTGCGTCGCCGAGGCAGAGGTGAGGCTACTGGAGGGCACAGCGCAGCGCCGAGGTGTGCAGATACTGTGTTGTAGTCCTGCCTCTTCCCTCAACGTGCCGTCTGAGCAGTGCACTGAGTGCTGAGTGCTGCAGCCCTTGCCAAGGAACTGGCATCTAGGTCCTTCTTCAGGCTCATGGGATAAGCTTGTCTTTCTCCCCGGTTTGGTGGTAGCTGAGGACATTATTCCTGCTGATGGACGTGCGTCATTGTGGGTGAATCTGAGGTGCTGTGCAGAAAGGAGTATCAGGCCAGAGAGACAAGTAAGAAGGGAGCCCAAAGTCTGTGCTGAGGACCTTCTGCCAGGATGGAGGGAGCCTGGGTCTCTGTCCTGGGGCTCTGCACTTCATGCAATAATGCTCATACAAAATACATAAGCAGCCTTTATGTCAAACACTAGAGTTGTCCACTTGCATGTGGTCTGCTAGTGCTACTGTTTGAGAATCTTAAATCCTGCCTTCCAAGCGCAAAGGGTGATACCTAATAATTAAACATGGCATCAAGGTTTCAGAAAACTGCTTAAAACCATAAATTTGTAAATTAATGCTTGTGAAGTGCTCTACCACAGCACTAGGTGCATGAGTCATGTGAGTGTGCTGTGCCCTCAGCCAGACAGGAGATGCCTCCGGCTCTGGTTGCGCTCTCACATTTGGTGCCAAGGCTGTGTAAGGAGCTCTTCCCCTCTTATCTCCAGTTTATTCTTTCCTGCCCTTGTGCTGCCGGTTGTGCTGGGCTTGCAGAGCTATTTTTGCTGCCCTGAGTGATGAAGACTGAAGAATTCTTATGGCTATTTTTTATTTCCCCCTCCACTCTAATAGGGAAGTTGTGCATTTCCCTTCTCTAGGCACTCTCCTACACTGTGACTTCATTATCACAAGTCACACAGGACTCACCTGTAGTTTCTGATTTCCCAAGCCAGGTGATGGAGTGACAGATAGATAGAATTACAATCAATGAAAAGTTTACTTTTCTTGATGCTTAGTCTTCTCAGTGGGAGGTGTTTTTTTGTTTGTTTGTTTGTTTGTTTTGGTGGTGTTGTTGTGTTTGTTTTTTTTTCCCCTGAGTAAGAAATTCACACAATAAAATACCATCTAAAGAAAAATGAATTGGAGGAAATGACATGATGAAACTTTCCCCTACAAGTTAACGTGGCTTTGCTGTAAAGGGCTCTTGGTCCATCTAAATTTTGAGATTTTACATCATCTTTGCTGCAAGACTCATTTAGTGCAAAAGATGCCTCATGCCCTGAAAGTGAGTCTGAATTGTTTTTCAATCCCTGTCTTTCCCTGGCTGTGGTGTCGTGTGGGCAACAGGAGCAGCCAGTGCATGAGGGGAAACCCTGCAGGCAGCGGCTTTGCCTCTGATGAGACAACTCATCTGTTACCTGGGCTGGCCCCTGCCACAAAATTTTCTGATCCTCAAAGAGCAGCTGAGACCTGAGCTGATTTGGGAAAAGCTTCTGTTCAAGTCGTTGAGACCTGCGCTGTGAATCTGTGAAGTGCTACAAAACGTGAAGATGTCACAAGACCCAGCTCCCAGAGATCCAAAACTGCGGGCACTGACATGTCTCACTGTGCCTGCCCAGCCTCACCCGGGGCCTCCCCAACCCCGCCCATAGCCCAGGAGCCCATGCCAGCCCAGCTCATGGCTGTCAGTCCCTGCCCCGGTGATGCTGTAGGAAAATGTAGCCCCTGCCCTGCCGGCCCTAAGGGAGCAGCAAGCCCTTGTTACTCCCTGACAAAAGCTGTTCAAGACATCTAAAATTTCAGCTGTAGTTTTTTGAATTTTGTCTTTCAAGGTCTTGCATATATAGAACTAAGAGAATAATGCCACCTTGCCTCACACTGATGTAGTGCAAATAAATTAGTGTTTCTAACGAAATGAGTTACCAAAGTGGGAAGGCCAGAGAAAGCCCCACAGAGAAACTGCTGGCAAAGGGAGAGGCTGGAGAACCCCCACTAGAACATGGCAACAGCAGCTCCCATCTTAAAGAAACCACGTGGGAGTGAAGAACTGGATACTCATTTTACTCTGTGTTGTCCTGAGCAGCTAAATTGCTTAGAAATTAAAAAATCCTTTGAAAGTCCCAAGACATGTTAGCTGTTCTCTAAATCTGAAAACAATATTGCACTCTGTAATATTTTTCAGTCCGTGGCCTATACTCGCTTCCTTCCAAAATTTTTCTTGCCAAAGGAGTTTAGGTGGCAGAGGTGACCCTGTTCTGGCCCTATTGAAGTCAATGGGAATTTCCCCCTGACTCATGAGAGTTAATATTTCCCATGGTGGAAAAATTTTGCATTCCTTTGCCTCCTTAAATTCAGCCAAGGTCAGTGCAGATTTGGTGAGCCCTAAGTGTTACAGAAAGCTCTTTTCTTGAGGCTGCAGATACTGTCCCTGTTTGAGGTAAACCAAATTGTGTTCTAAGTTCCAATTTTAGAAGCAAACACAGATGTGATAATTACCACCTATGAGCAGGAAACCAAGATGGTGTAAATGGGTCAACATGCTGCCTGGGCTTGAGCCAGAAAACTGTTTTATTTATGTAACAGAAACCATAGTTTGTTTAGAAGGGAAGTTTTAGATTAAATCTCAGTCCTTTAGGAACAGGGATGGTCAGTGAAGCTTGTGCTATTGCTAATTCTCCATAACTCTGCTGTGTATTGTACTTGCTTTGCACATTATTTGCAATAGTTTTAATAACATTGTTTGAAGTATTAATAATATAGGATTGATGTGAACTTGTGCTGAACTGTGTGCAGGAAAATTATTTGGGATGGTACTTGCACAGCCAGTAACATACCATCTGTGAATCTGCAGTTGTTATTTATTAGCAGGTTTGGTTGGAAAGCCACTCTGCACGTATAATTGCCCTTGCCCTCAGTTTGAGCTTTGCCCTGGCAGCAGCATACCACCCTGATGGGCAAGCAGCACCAGCAGGAGGGATCCTGGAGGAGTCATGCTGGCTCTGCTGTGCCTGGAGTTGGACTGACAGCAAGGAAATAGCACTCAGATATCTCTGGGCTGACTGGTAGTGGAGGAAGGTGTGAGGGTGAGCTTCCAGAGGAAAGAGGACACTTTTCCTGAAAATATATTTTTGTGTTGTTGAAGAATTTCTGCTGAGTACCTTCACAGCAATGAACAGCAGTTAATGTGATGCAGAGCTGCTCTTTGCCCAAGCTCTCACAGTGTGCTCCTTGCCAGGCTCCAGCCCTTGCTAGCTGTGCTAGCACAGTCTCAACCCAGATTGTCTTTGTGCCGAAAAAACATCTAATTTTGGTAAGCAAGCCCTGTGCCCCACCGCTCAGGAGAGGAAGTCAGGAGAGGGACCGTATCCTATGGAAACTGCAGGGGGCACAGTGTCATTACTAGAGGGATGGGATAATTAGAGGCTGTAAACTTGACTCCCCTAACAACAAGCTGAGGTGGGACTGTTAGTGGCGGAAAATCAAGCGCCGACTTTGATTACTTACCCCTACACAGGTGCTGTGGTGTGATGCCAAGGCAGCACGACGCTGAAGGCGCTGCCGAACCCAGAGGCAGCTCCACGGCACGGCTGCACAGTGGCAGCGAGGCCTGGCAAGAAGCCCCGTGCCACGCTGGGGGCACAGCCCGTGTCATCCTGTGACACAACATTTGCTCCTGCCCTCAGCAGAAGGGGCGCGGTGCAGGGGGATGTGCTAAACACCCGACACTGAGAATTTGAGGGAACAGGTTTGCTTCACCTTTTCAAAAATGTTAAAAAATCACTGAATGTAAAAGAGCTCTGTTAATGGCATATTTTCTGCTAATACATAAATCTTTGAAATATATTATATAGATTCAATATATTCAGTTAATTATATATTAAATATATTCAGTGTTACTTTTGGTGTATTTTCTTTACATGCAGCTGTGAGGCACAGACCACTCTCACCTCTTCTGGGTTATCAGGATGAGGCATTTGCTTTCAGTGTTGAGATAGAGGTGCTGCCATTTGAACGGTATCTGGTGGTTTTTTTTTTTTCCCCTGCAGAAATGCCTTGCACAGCTGACATCACCAGTTCAGCAATCTACAGTGCTGAATAATCGTAAACATGTTTGTCCTACTTATTCCCCGGGAGGATTTTTCCACTTAAAATATTTAAAGGAATATATACTTGCTGTGACATAGGTCTATTTTAGAAAAAGTCAGATTATAGTAATGCTGAAGTTCAATAATTTATTAATTATTTTCCCACAATTAAAACACAAAAGGTTTTGCCTGTAGATCAATAACTCTTTACCAGCTGAAAATGTAATAATTGTCTAAGCAAAACAATTTCTTTTATTTATGTGAAAACATGCTCTGATATTAAACACAAGTGTGTGAAGTGAGTGTTCTGTGGTCTTAGAACTGATAAATTAACTCTAGAAACATTTCTTTCTTTGGTGTGTCATCTCTGTGAAGTACAGATGGGTAAATAAGGAGTTTGGTACTGCTTGAGCACTTGCTTTTTCTATACACTTGTGATAATGTCAGATTTTGTAAACTTTTCAACTCTAATATTCGTCTGAAGGGATCAGAACAGAAAATACAGTTTTTTTCAAATTATGTCAGTGAAAATGATGTAAGTTAATAAGAGAAAACTACAAACTAATTTGAATAAAAATATAAGGATTGCTTTCTCTTATGTAAACTTAATCTTTAGAAATAAAGAAGAAAAGAGAGAGTGACTGGGGAAGTGGTGTTTCCAGAACTGCCAGGAAGCACTGTTAATAGATTATTAGAATTTGTTATACTTCTTAGAATTTCCACGAAAGTATTAATACAGAGTTAATTTCCATATTTTGTTTTTATTTGGTACCAGTGTTATTTGCAGATTACCAGATTACCAGTCAAATAAAGTATTAGGATTTATTCAGATACTTTACTACAAAGCTAGTTAATTAAGGAAGTTTATTGAATATTATCCAAGAAATACTGTTCATAAAAGTACAGTGAATTGGACCAAACATCCTACTGGTAAAAAAAAACAAACAAAAAACAAAAAACAACGGGATTTTTTCATGTATCTAGTACTTCTATATATATTTAACAACAGAAGGATACATTTAAACTGGTAGAGATTTCACCTGTATTTATGTGCCTGCATTTTTAGCTAGTAAAGGAGTCAAATGCAGAAGAATCTGTTGAGCACTTTTCATACATGGAGTTACTTATAATCTGTTTTTCAACTCAGCAGGTTTCTGTGGTGACAGGGAACTGATGAGAGGAGATACAGGCTGATGATTCCTGCAGGTGAAGCACTGCTCAACTGCAGGGAAAAGGAACCCTCCTTGCAGTTTTTACCCTCTGACTTGGCAGCACCAGTTTGCCCTGCCCTGGGCTGCTCTGTCCTGATGGCCCTGGGGCAGTTGTGCCAGGCAGAGCCCCTCCCTCCGCTTCTGTCCTGTCAGCAATCTTCTGCATCTGGGGCCAAGTTCTGCTGTTTCTGAGGAGAACCAGAACAAATAATTCTGCTAATCTGCCTTCACAGCACTTCCAGCACTTCCTACGGATTTGTAGTTCGTGATTGGTTCTGAACTCCAAGTGGAATTTTGCAGTGAGTAGATATTCACGTGGTGTCTCATTTAGTGCCTGTTATCTTGAGGGATTTTACTTCCCTTTCCCTAGTGCAGGGTGCTTACCAAGTCCCCATTTTCTACCTGAACTCCTGTTCCTATGAAGATGTATAGGAACTTCCTAGCTCAAAGCAATCTGTACCCCTCTGTCAAATTTGGTTAAAGCTGGCCAGAGAATTTGAATGATTACTGGATCATACACATACAGAGACACATGGTGCCTTTGCATCTCAGTTTTCTTCAGAAACAAAGTTAAAAAAGACATCTGTATCTTTTCCTAAGATCAGAAGCCAAATTACTACATTTGTTTCCATGGGGAAATCCTTCCTTTGACTCCTGTGCTTAATGGCAGAAAGTTTAAATGCAAAACTTGAAAAAAAAAAAATAGCTGACTTCATGGGAGATTCCAAAACTTACGGGCCTGGCCAGTGTCCATAAAAGAGTTGGGTTGAAAAGGAGTTCGAGGGTCAGAAAGGACAACAGCTATCCAGCCCAGTCTAGGCATGCAGTTGTTCCTTGGCTCACACTTTTACGACTTGTTTTCCAAATTTTTATCAATTCTGTACAGCTGTCTATAAGGAAGATGAGAGATTTGGCAAAGTGTGTGTCAGGACTGCACATAGTAGTGGTCTTGGGAGTGAATTGTACAGCAACAAAATCAATTCCTTTCACTCAATATTTCCATTTGCACCTTATGCCACAGGATTGTGTTCTGGATGGACTTTTCAGCTTCCCTCTGAGAAACTGATTTTCAAAGTAGTCTTCTGTCCTTCCAGCATCCCCTGCATTTCTGATTTCCATTTGATTTTTCTGAAATGTCCTGTGGAGCTGTGTCCATTTAGCAGAGCTCATAATAACGTGTTCCCTTCATTGCTTTCTGCAGACCTCGGTTTTAGTGCCATGTACGAGCTCTACTGACCAAGATCTTACAACTTTGAGTAAACCATCGATGAATAGATGAGAAGGCTGAGAACTACTCCCAGAAGGCTATTCCAGGAGAGTACCTTTCAAATATTTTCTCATTACACATCTTACATTTTGATATTCTTCAAGGTGTTTTTTGATCTATATGGGCCTTATTATCTTCATATAAAGCGAGTTTCACCAGTTGTGTAGTTCCAAGTCAGACACATGGAAGAGATCCAGCTGTAATGGCACAGCTGTCTTCTGCCTTCTCAGCTGTCCACCGATGTCAGCCAAAATGGCCCATGCCTTCTGAGACATTTTTCTGTGTTTTAAAATAAGGAGGCACAGTTTGGCATTTTCTGGTACTTTTCAGGGAACTGGGGCTGTCCAGGCAGAGTTTTAAGGTAAGAAGCTTGGCATGAGACTAAGGGCTGTGGGTGGGCCTGAATCCCACAGTGGAGAATGAGGCAGAAAGAGGCCAAGTCTGAGGAGGAAAACTGGAAGTCTGTGTTGATTATTAAAGCAGGGATGGGATCTATGGTTTCTAAATCTCGGTCTTCTTTTGCAATCACGAAATAGCTGAGAAGTTCTCTGGTGAGTTGTGCCTTGTGTTCCCTTCCATGGGATACAATTTCTGGGGTTTTGGGAAGTTTGCCTTCAGTAAAATATTTTCATTTGTCATAGAGGTGGTATAACTATTGTTTAATGATTAGGGTAGTCTAATGATGGTCTGGAGAACTGCAGCCTACCCTTGCTATTGCTACAGTGCTCTACATTTTCCTGGTCGGGTTACTTAAGCCGTATCTTCTATAGGCAATCACTGTTTTCATGTTTGTGAAATCAGACCTGTGGAAATGTTAGACACTCAGAGGTGGAGTTGGCATGATGAGAGCTGTGCTTTGAATCTATGAAGTTCTGTATAATGTCCAAGGCTTTGAAAAATAAGCTACTGGTATCTCAAAATTGCTATTTATTTTTTTCCCCTAATCTGTCTCCAGTTCATGGTCTGTAAAATAGGAGTAATGATAGTGTTGCACATCTAACCTAGGAGAAAAACAATACAAAATTAGAGAAATGATACATTTGATAAGTGATGAACATCCTTAAGGTAATGAGTCATTCCTTTAGGACAGCAGAGTTTCAATAGCATGCACAAAAAAAGTATTGGATTGCACCTTGAATAACAGGAATAAAACAGAATGCTAGGCTTCTGAGCAGTGTGTGATCATGTAATCAGAGATCATACATTAAAATCTGATAAGCAGATATGCAACTGGAGGCAAAATCAAAGTCACACAGATCTTTAGTTCTATTACTTTCCCAAATCCAGTCTTAGCAATTCTTAGCAATATTTAATAAAATTAAATATTTATTAAAATTAAATATTTTATTTCAGTTGACTCCCGAAAGATTATTTATCAGAAAAACAATTCAAAAAACATCACGAGCTGTTTTGTGTGTCCGTCTTTCCATACTCCCTCCCTGCCTGTTGCCATATACGTGTCGTAAATCCTCTACATTGTTGCTCTCTAAGGAACTGTGCAACTGGTTCATTGTTCGTATGTCAGTTTGCATATGCAAATGGCACGGCGCCATACATTTCAGCAGCAGAAAAAGCTGTTTCTATAATCAGGAAAACTAGCAATTAATGAGGTGGGAGTAGGAGCAGATATCACTATAGGCAGGAACGGCAGGCTTTTGTGCTGTTCCTCCATCACTTTTCGTGTCTCTTCTTGGGTTTTAAAACTGTTATGTCACTGAGGCAGCCCCGGGTTGTTGTCTTCCTGGTTAACTCTGCCTTCCAAGGGCTCTGCACTGTGTAAATATGCAATTGAAAACTCATTGACTCTGAAAATGAATTTAAAGGTGAGGAGACTTGCTTTGAAAAAAACCCTATGTAACTGAATAGCAAGCTTTTAGAAATCTCGTTTCCTCAGCAGATGTGTTGCTCTCCAGGCTGCCTTGCTGCTGAAGGTGGGAAAATAGGAAACTGCAACAGTCAAGGAAAACAATCACCAGAGGTGAGCATGTGTATGAGCTGGGAGATCCTGCCTGAAGGGACCATGGACGGGAGATGCTTCCTTCTGGACATTTGCTCTGCTGTATTTTCTGTATATACTTACACATAATCCCTGTATTTATCTAGTATCACTCTACCTATCCTGGTATAAACCAACGTATTTTACAAATGCTTTTGGATAATAGCACGGTATTTAAAAGGAAACACAGATGTTAGAGAGCAATTCAGAGAGGAAATGAAAAGAGGAAGAGCATCTGGAGACTTGAGTCTGGGCTGGAGCTCTGGTTGTTGGTTGATTTAGTACTCTAGGGTCTTTGCAATCAGATCTGGCCTTTCTGTTTTTAAGTAGGTGCCCCAAAGTATTCCCCAGCATACCTGACTTTGTTCTGGGCATAGGACTACACACTGTATGAGTTCAAGGCACAGGCAGTGGAATTACTTTGATGGCAACTCCAATTGCAACATTCACAGCCATGAGTTTTTAGATCCCTTTCAGATCTTAACAACCTTCTGGTAACACAGGTGTCCAGCAACAGGTGTCTGTTTTCATTTATGAAAAGTTTGGCAAAGGACAATCACCCATAGAGAAGAGATTTGGGGGACTCTTCTCTACCGAAGGGTTTTGTGTTTCAGTCACTGCTCTGAGTCCAGGTAAAGCTGGCAAACCTGTTCCTTTTATAGGTTTAATAGACAGGCTTGTGAGCATCTGCACAGCAAACTGTTACACCACCTGTGGCGATGATAAATATTTTATACTGTGCAGAATTTGTGTCTTGGTTACAATTACTTGCATGTTTCTGTTGTGCTTGTGTCTGCTGAGTTTGTGCAGACAGTCTCTGTGCATCTGAACAGGCTTGACAGAAAATTCTTGTGTTATTCATCTTCTCTCAGGCTGAGGAATACAGATTTCAGGAGCAGTTTTATGTTGGAAAATGTCATGGTGCAATGTTATTGTAATTCCCTGGTATTTGTTGGGAGGGGTGTTTCCTTAACATCCCCACAGCCCGGTACGTGCCCTCCTCTCTTTGTCCTTGGTGAAATGTGAGATTTAATGAATGCTAGAGCTTACATACATTGCCAGACTCTCTTCTCAGCTACTTTTTATTATTTAAATAAACATTTCTATGTTTTGTACCCTTCCGTTGACTTTTTCAGTGCGTAGTCCTGGAAACACTGAGTGACTCTCTTTACTATCAGGGATGTAGTTGATGTCTCCTAATAAGTAATGTAGACGTTATCTGTGTTTAATGTAGAAATTTCTTTCTTTCCTTGAGCTTTGGTGCTGTATATTACATGCTGTCTAGATCTAGTCAAACCTAAAAGCATCACAGAAGACATTTGACGGAGATCAACCTTAAAGTCAGTTTTTTGTTTTGGAGTTTGCAGGGAGCAATGTGAAGGAAAGAGTAGAATCAGTGAGATGAGGAGGTGTAGGCTTTTTTTCTCCAGACTTTTTTCCAGTTTATATTTAAAGTGATCAAAAAGCCTTACTAATGTAAATTGTAAGGACAGAATTTTTTTTTTTTTTTAGGTAGTGCTTTCTTCCTTTTTTTTTTCTGTTGCAGGGATATTTTATTCTGCTCTGGGGTATTGACTGTTTTAATCCTCTAAACACACTATTGAAACCTCCTGGAGGTTTTTGCCAATGCAGCTAATGCGGGCTCATAGGACCGCAGTGAGAGAAAAGTACAAGAATACATGCAGCACTTGTGGAGGCCAAAGGTATTAAAGGGTTCAGGGAGGGGTAGGTCCACTGAGGGCTGTTAAATGTAATGGTCCAGATGCAACTGTGGTGTGAGTGGAGATGTGGACTCTAAATGCAAAATCTTTGGTTAGACCAGAAGATTTTGAAGTATTACGTATGTGGGTTTGGAGATATTTTTATTTAATATGTGTCTGTTTTCTAGATGACAAAATCATGTATGAGTGTTGAAGATGTATCGGGGGTTTATTTCTCAGAGATAGAAAAGAAAATGTCACCTTTATGTGGCTTCCTTTAAATAATATAACACATAGGAGGGTATAATAACTTAAAATTTGGGAATGCTACACAACACTTGTTGCTTAGGGTTTTGTTTGTTCTTTCTGGAAATCCAGTAGAATTTTACCAGCATGAATAGCATTCAACCTTAAATGCTTAAAATTAGCAATGCTAAATACATGCAATTTATCTACCACAAATTACATACAGTAACAAAAAGATCACTAGGAGAACATGTAAAGGAGTGTACATATGGATTATGGTGAGCTTCAGAATTTAGAGGAAAAATGATGAAAAGAAAGAAGAAAAGAAAGCTGCTTATGGAAATAATTTTCCAGCTATCCTGGGTCATAAATAATTTGTGCCAAAATGCACAAGAAGCACTAAAAATATTTCTTCAGTGCAGGTTTGACTGTTCTAGTATTGGATGAAGCAGCTAAGTTTGCACAACTGCTATGTGCATAGGTTGCCTAATTTTTTTAAATTGTTTTTTTCTTTTGTGGTATAATGAAGTATCTATCAGCTAGGACACAGAAAAAAGTTTGAAGCCTTGAACATTATAGAAGAAAAAAATAAACTGCATAGATACAAAAAAAAATTTATAATTTCTTTATAAAACCAAATTACACTATTTTTGACTCCATGTGAACAAGAACGTGTGTTTCTTTTTTTTTTACTCTGCATTCACTGTCTTTTAAAGATAATGCAAGTTTTGATGGTGCCTTTATGTGCCATCGTTCTCTTCATAACGTGAAAAATGCTTTCATGTTTCTGATAGGGAAATGATAATTTTGCAATCTTGAAGAGATTGTCACATAAAGGAGATTGCATGTGCTGAGCTGCATATGCTGCACAGATGAGGTAATGTCTCTGGTGCACACTTGAGATTAACCTGGTTGAAGCACAGGATACCATTTTAATGATGAATTAAAAAACAAAGGGGGGGTGTGTGTCAACATATTACTTTGGGCAAAAAGGTGAAATCCTTCTCTAAGAAGGTTAAACGTGAAAGAAAAACACTATGCTGCAGAAATGAGCTGGAGAATTAATGCATTGTCAGAGGGATTTTGGAGAAAAGAGAGTATCTTCTCAAGATGACATATGACTTAATGAGGGGCTGAAGAAATGTAGTGGAGGTGTAGAGGGGAAATAGATAAAAATAATTCCTGTTTCCTCTTACCATCAGACTTCCAGGTGTTACATGTTTCCTTTGCCTCTTGAGTCTAATAAAAGACTTGCGGGAGTCAATGAAAATATTTTTGTCTCTGTATTCTATTTTTTCCCAATAATGGAAATTCTGAGAAAAAAAAGAATGAAACACCATGGTAGTCTGAAAGGCCTTTCTTTAAATTATGTAGATTGCAAAATATTTCCTTACAGGGCAAGCAGTATAATCTTAGGTCATAGTTCACCTTTTAAACCAGTTTTGATCTATTTTCACAAAACTAAGACTTTAAGAAAAGTGCTTGCCAGACAGCTTCAAAATCTACTTACTGTTGCATGTGATAAGCTATGTTGAGACATACCTTTTGGAAAATAATTTAGATACGATCAGTGCATATACTACCTGAAACAAATTGCTTTATATACAAAGTGGAGGAAGAACATGTTTCATAAACTACTGCACTGAAGCTTCAGAAATGCTACACAGTATTGAATATCTAGATAATTTTTAGTAATTGCTGAGACTTCGTAGCTTAATGATTGAGAATTTTTTCATTCTCCAGATGCTAGGAATTTCAGTCTCTGTTGTGCAAAGAAACGTTTTGCTTTAATTATGTTTTTTTTTTTTTTTTAAACTGAAATCATAAGCTGCTTCACCAACATGCTCCATTTATCATGACAGTGTTAAGAGTGCACCTTCAAAAATGGGTTTTGTGTAACTGCAGAAGCGGGTAATCACAAATGTGAGCAAAACCTGATGTCCTATTGCCACTGGTTACTACAATATACATGATATTAACAGTGAGATTATATTAAAATAAAAATCCTTAGATACATTTTCACGATAGAATATAATTCTTGATAAACAAGTGAAAGAAACACCTATACTTAAACAACTGTATATAATGTCAATGGTTTTATGCCAGGCAGTAAGAACCCTTTCCCCTAGGAAGGCAGGCAGAATACCAACATGAGGCAGGTTGGTAGACCTAACTCAGGGATTAATGGCATGAAACTGTGTTGGAGGAGATTTAGGTTGGATATTAGGAAAAGGTTCTTCACCCAGAGGGTGGTTGGGCACTGGAACAGGTTCCCCAGGGAAGTGGTCACAGCACCGAGCCTGACAGAGTTCCAGAAGCATTTGAACAATGCTCTCAGGCACATGATGTGATTCCTGGGGCTGTCCTGTGCAGAGCCAGGAGTTGGACTCGTGGGTCCCTTTCAAATCAGGATATTCTATGATTCTTTGTTTGCTGATAGAAGTCGAAGTGCAACTGCCAGTGAAAAGTGATTTCAGTAGATGCACCTTCCTGTACAGCATCTAGAGAAGTGGAGGGAGGGGTTATTCCTGGATTTGCTTCATATTACATTATGGAATACAGGTTAGTCTCCTTGTGTCTTGCAGGCCCAACACCATCAGCAATGCAGCTGCCATGATGTGTTTCATTTTAAAGACTGCCATTCCACCCATGCCTTGTGGGCAGGGGATTTCCCAGACAGAAATTGCTACACTTTTACTGCGCTTAGCCTGTGCAGTGAGCTCGAAGCTTCTGGGAAGAGTCGGTTTTACTGTAAATGTGCAATAAATTTGGCACTCAGGAAGTATTTCAGGCTTACTGTGAATGTGCGAATCAGTTGTGCAGTCTATTAATGGCAAATCAAGCTTCCAGGCATGGTCTGACCTATGGTGTGTGAATGTACAGTTAGAATCACAGGTTGGTTTGGGTTGGAAGGGACTTGTGAAGACGTTTCAGTCCAACCCCGCTGTCAGGGGCAGCAACACCTTTCACTAGACCGGGCTGTTCAGAGCCCCATCCAGTCTGGCCTTGAACACTTCCAGGGATGGGGCACCCACAGTTTCTCTGGACAACCTGTTCCAATGTCTGACCACCCTCATTGTAAAAAATTTCTTCTTCATACCTAATCTCACTGTCCCCTCTTCAGTTTTAAGCCAGCACCCCTTGTCCTATCACGGTTCATCTGGACAAGAACTTCAGAAAACACACTGCATTTCCACATGACAAGTAGCTGGAAAAGGGGACATGTTTGGGGAAACCTGGGCTAGGGCAGCTCAGTGCAGATTGTTGCAGGAAGACTTCATGCTTTATCTTAGGCTTGCTGTTCCTTAAAGTGAAAATTGAATAGTATTCAACTCCTGTTGACAGATTAGGAGGGCTGTGTAAGGCCAGAAAAAAAAAAAAACAACAACAAAAACCCAATTTTATTTTCATTATGGCTTTGCATGGTCTTTCCATAAGCTGTGATGAGGCAGTGATGGAGTAGAAAATGTGGAGCATCTGAAGAGGCAGCGTGTGTGTCCGGGTTGGTTCTCCTCCTGAAAGCAAGGTGTGCTGCTGGATATACACTGTACACGTGCTTTGCCTGTTTTAATAAAGCAGCTAGAGAACGGATTTTTTTTCTTTTTTTTTCCTTTCATTGGAAATAATTTTGCTGCCTAGTCTTGAATCTGGAGGCTATTTTTAATTTTAAGAGGATTTCTCTCCTGATGAGGTGATAACCTAAAATGGCACAGGAGGATCTAACGCAGCATGTTTTCATTCAGGGGCTCTGTTTTACAGTTAAGCCAGTAATAGAAAAAGGAAGCTTGAAAAGAAATTGTTAACTTTATAGATCCAAAGATGTTCAGTTTTTTGCACATGTGTATTTATGGTTTTGAACTTTACACTGTGATTTACATGCCAGAGAAATACTGGTGTCCCATGTGGTCCTCCAACTAGTTACATATTTCCAGAATTTTGTTGTATATGTAGAAATACACATATTCCTTAAAAAGCATTCCAGAGAAGCAGCTAGGGAAAGCTGCCCAGCAGAGGACAGGAGGGGGGTTGAGGATGGAGTCCTAACAAAACAGTGAAGATCATAGAATTGTTTACATTGGAAAAGACCTTTAAGATCATCAAGTCCAACCATTAACCCAGCACTGCCAAGTCTACCACTAAACCTAAGTGCTGCATTTACATGTCTTTCAAATACCTCCAAGGATGGGGACTCCACCACTTCCCTGGGCAGCCTGTTCCAGTGCTGGAACAGGCTTAATAACCCCCTTGGTGAAGATTTTCTTCCTAATATCCAATACCTCCCCTGGTGCAACTTGAGGCCATTTCCTCTTGTCCTATCACTTGTTACTTGGGAGAAAAGACTCCCACATCTGATGAGCTGAAGTCCCCCAGGAGAACCATGATTTGTGATTGTGGGACTTCTCCCAGTTGCTCATAGACTATTTCATCTGCCTCTTCATCCTGGTTGGAAGGTCTGTAACAGACTCCACCATGATATTTGAGGGGTTCTTAACCATAAACACTCAATCCTATTGGCACCATCATTAAGCTCCAGATGATCAAAACCCTCCCTAACATACAGGGCTTCCCCACCTCCCCTCCTTCCTTGCCTATCCATTCTGAGGAGTTTATATCCATCTATTGCAGCTCTCCAGTTGTGTCAGCCATCCCACCATGTTTCTGTGACGACAAATACCTCACGGTTTTCCTACTGCACAGCGGCTTCTGGCTCCTTCTGTTTGTTGCATTGATGTGGATACATTTGCACTGGTTCCAAGGTTAAAGCCCAGAAGAAAGCAGGAGGGCAGAAGGAATGTCACCACGTTAGGAAATATGCACAGACAGCTAATACTATTTCTGCAGATGGATGTTTTGGGAACAATAGCTGGTACTGTCCCAGGACCAGCACAATGGGTGCTTCTGCCCTACAAGCAGCTGGTTGTGGGTGGTGAAGTTGCTGCCTTAAAATCCAGTCAGGCCATGAACATCCTTTTTCTCTGCCCTTATCTTTTCTCTCTAAAATGACTGGGACTTCCAGGGGCATCTTTAATAGCCTTTCCTTGGCACATACACCAAAGGTATCTCTATTTTTTTTCACGTTGTTATCAGAACAGCTGTGTATTTGTTTGCAGCCCCCACCCTCACCCCGAGGACATGATAGCAAGCTGTGAACTTCTGGAGTCAAGAATTAGTCCCTTAACTGCCATAAAAAATAAAATAAAATAAAAATCAATCTCAGTGAACCTTGGCATATTTTTCTAATTGATGTGAATGAGATGAAAGGGATAGCTGACTTCTGTGACCTCTGCAGGATAATTGTGTATCATGTGTTGCGTGAATAAAGGGGTGTGCCATAGCTGCAAAAATGGGAATTGACACCACTCTGCTCTTTAACAACATCCATTGGTGTGTGACATCCAAGTACATTAAAAGCTGTCACCCTTCATTTCTCTTTTGCTCACCACCCACATACTTTGTTCATTTGCATGATGCAACTTGCTGAGTGAAAAAGTTTGATGCTTAGAATTGTTGCAACTCTTGTTTCAACTTATTTTCATAAATGTAACCATAATTATTAGTCTGCTGGCACTATTTCCATCTTTACCAGAGCAAGACAGCAGAACAGAGTCAGCAGAACAACCTCTTGTAGTAGGGCAGGCTCTTCCATGTCTTGCTGTATTGGGACATGTAGGAGGAGTGCATTGACATAGTTCTACATTACAGATAAGATACTTATCAAAGGAACAGGTTCTTCAGTGGTGCAAACTGCCATGTACATTGTTAAGACTGAAGTTTGCTCTACAATTTTTTTTTTCAATAATATTATTTCGAGTTGATTTTATAGTATTTCTTTCTTAATCAAAAATGAGTAGTATTGAAAAGGCTTTAAGCAAAATTGGTTTTATAGTATACGTTTGTGAAAGAAATATTGCTTCTATGTTTTTATTTCATTAAAGCTTTTGTGTCTGGCTGGGAACCAAGCTTATGCTGTGTCTTACTCCTCATGGAAGGTTTTGTAGCAATTCAAGCTGAAGAGCATCATCTTACTACACCATTTCAGTCCACTCAGAGTTGAAATGGTCATGCTTGTGTTTTAAATTATGTATTTAAGCCTCTTTCTTCTGGAATTGAGAAGAAGGTCTAACGTACAGAGTGTGACCTTGCTTTCCCTTCCCTTGGTTTAGGATAGAGAATTCTCCTGTTGCATAGAGAAGCTGTATGGTACTAATTACACTGTAGGAAAGCTAGCACATACTCTGCGTGTGTGCTGGAGCTGGGTTTGTTCTGCTCTCGTCTGGTCTGTGGGAATTTATTTGACAGTTGAAAGGATGTTTGAGCTGGCTGTTAAGTACTACAGGAGCATTAGACAGATAGGACCAAAGATACTGTTCAGGAGGTCTGCTCAAACATCTGTCTTGCTAACTAATCATACTTAACAGAGTTATGCTTATTAAACCTTTTGGTGAGAAGTTTGACTCTCCTTTTACAGCTGCACTCATGGGGTAAAGCTTTTAGTACAGGTACAGTCCCACTGTACAAAGCAGAATGTACTTCAGTACGCACCCTAAATAAATACTGGGATATGAGCTAACAACATTGGTACTTTTACCATGATATATCCAGATCCATGGTGAGAAAGACTGGAAATATGAGTTTATGCTGGCATTGTTAAAACAGCAACACCTTTTAGTTTCACAGTGACTAATTTTTGTGAGTCACTGATGCTGAAAAGGTTATGCTTGAAGAACCTGGTTCAATAACTATTGAATTTAGATGGAGTCTTTCCTGGGCTTTGGATCAAGTTGTAATTTCAAACTTGAATTATTTGTAAGTTAGAAGATATTTCAAATGCTTCTGGATTTCTTTTGATGTGTTGAATGTGTTCCAAAGTGAAGGAAGGTTCGAAGGAATGACATGTGCTTGACAGAGTGAACTTCAGAAATAGTACAACTTACTTTTTACCACTGTAAATCTTTGCTATAGGAAAGTCATAGCTGAAGCCAAACCTGATTGTGACTATATAGAGGGCAATACAAGAGAAGCAGGTGAGACCATTTTCTTCTACAGTGATTAAAAGCCAGAGCAGTGGCCTCTGGGCTGTGAGTTAGTTTGGAAGGTAAAATTTTGATTTGTGGAATAAACAAGAAGGGACTAAAGCACTTATTGTGAGCAGCTTGCTTAAAAACAACATTAAGCTACATAGGAGGTCTGTTCAAAACCACTTTGTTTAGCAAAAAAGCAGCAATTAGAGTTAACATCTAAAACTAATTTCCTAGCTGAGACTTCATGGCAATATCTATATCATATGAAAGACCTAAATGCAAACATTAGTAAAAAAACATAGGAAATGTCCAGATTTGTTTGTATGTGATCCCTGGTTTCTTTGAACTATCTGAACTTTTCCACCTTTTATTTTCAGGATGAGATATGAAATGTAGCCCTCCAGTTATGGCTCGTTGTGAAATTACATTTTCTAGGAGCTGGCAAGTCCTGTAACTCCCTTTTGCAAACTCTCTTCTTTAGTTGCCCCATGTAACGAATGTATGTTTGGAAATCACAACAGTTTAAGTATATTGGTTTTCTTTCCAACCACTCCTTTCTCCCAGACACAGCCCCTGTATTTATGTGGGCTGTGGCTGCCTTGAAGAGCCACACCTGCCCTGGTGCCCATGAGGTTCAGCGAGCACAGTTCTCTCTGAGCAGGGCTTCAGCAGGGTTTCTGCTTTACTCACAGCTTGTGCAACCCATTTACTCCCTGACTTGTGTTCCTGTGATCCCATTATGTCCCAGCTGCATTCCTTACATTGTCCGTGCCTATAAAGCACGGATTAATTTAAACGGATAGTTTTGATTTATAATGCATTTAATAGCATAAAGCTTGGCTGCTTAAAGATCATCTTCAGCCTTCATCTTCTGGGCATCTGTGGTCGGCCATGGTTCACTGTGTAATACTTCCCACCCCCTTGCTCTAAATTAGGGATGTATTCTCCTCCTTGCTAGGGTGAAACCTGCTTTGTTTCTCCCCTTTTTGAAAAAGCTTATTTTTTAGTTTTAGTATGTAATAGAATTTGACTATTAACAACAGCTCTGTAACTTCTTTCCCTCCTTCTCTGAAGCCGTGTTTTCCAGGAATCCAACAAATCCTGTTTTAGTAATAATCTTGCTAGTAAATGTAATAAAAGTTGCTCAGTGTGGTGCAGGGCACTGTGCCTTCAGTGTGGGTCTGGATAATGAGCCCCATTCACCAACACAGGAATGTATGGGACAGCAGCTTTTTTCTGGAGTTTTTTAAGTACAGAAACCCATTTTGGGAAAGAATTTTGTATTTAAAACATTTGTGTTCTAATATTTCAGAACAGCTGGTCATTTAAAGCATGAGCTTGCAATTGCAATATATACAGACTGGGTGACTTCCAGGATATTAGCTGTGATCTGCTCTTCCACTGCAGCACTGGTTGCACCTAATGAACTGGTGATACAGGTGATGGATGCACTTTCCCCAAGAAGGCAAGGTAGAGTCCTGTTTGATAACCTAAAGGCTGGACTGAGGGTTCAAGCCTACCCCAAATGCTTGAGAAGGAAGAGGCTGCTTAATAGTGGACCTTAAGAGAATTACAATCTTATCACATCCATCTTCTCATCTGAAAAGCGTGTTTATTATCAGCCCTCCCCCTTGCCTAAAAGTACCCGTGAAAACAATCTGTCTGTCTGCCAGACGAGGTGGTACTCTGAATGAAGCCAAAAGGTTTGTGAGGACTGCATCTGATAAAGAAACTGAGTTAAAAAGGTGGGAGATACAGGCTACATAATGCATGAGGAAACGTTTCTGTCAGAAGAAAAGCCCATCCAAACGAACAGTGTTTCCACAGACTGGTTTGGGTCCCAGAAAGAGTTTATTTTGATGATGAAAATGTTCCATGTGGCCCTCCTCTACTCAGTCTTTGCTGTATTAATATGCTTGCGTGAGACACAAGTCCAGCAGTTTAACTATGTTTTGCCTGGGTATTTCCTTGAAGCATTGTTTTTTAAGATGTTGGTTTTTTCTATGTGGTGCTCTCTAGGCTGATCAGTTCTCTCTGATTTGCTCTACTTTTAATCTTACACCACAGCACCTTTCCCATTATTTCAGGTGAGAAGTGGACTGTTATAAATTGCTTTTATGGTGTTGTCAACATAATATTTTATGCCTTTCCTTCTGTATCATAATCTTTATGGTCTGAGATTTTTCTCTGCTCCGCAAGTGAAATCCATACAGGACTGTCCTCCCTGACCCTAGAGCAGCTGCAGAAAATGCCAAACTCGGGGAGTACGTTCCCTGTAGCTTCTTTCTATTTTATTTCTCATTCTCAGCTTTATTCCCTCTACTGGCCTCAGTACTGTCTCTGCTGCATAAGAAAAAATTAAGCTTTGGGGTTTATGCCCTCCCCTTACCCTAAACCCTTGTTACTGCAGTCTGTGATCTTTTCTTCCTAGAAGCAAATGAATCAGTTCTCTTATCAGATTAATCCTGTCTGATTAAGCTCTCTATCAAGGAAGATAAGTGCTCAACACTCATCCTCCTGGAAAGGTGAGAACTTGGAGCACAGTGGTGGGACACTACTCCACGGATTATTAGTTGTCTGTCAGATGCCATCATTTGTGGAGGGGTTTGTGCAGGCAGGCAGGTGTGTAACTGTGCTGGAGCAGTCTTCTGACTGCTCCGTGCTTGCCCCTTGCTGCCAAATTTGGGTGGAGAAGCAGCATCTGTGTCCATCCATAATCAATCTTCACCAGAGGACTAAACTGGGTGGCTTTATTCACTTTGTCCTGCAGTTTGGTGGCAAACAAGATATGTCCACCTGTCAATGAAGGGGGCAGGAACAGAGGGATACAAATGCAGGCAATAACCCACATGTGCATTTTCCTAAAGCGTGGTTTTGAGGAGTGTGTCTGATGTGGATACTGGTGTGGGAGATCAGCAAGCTACACAATGCATGAGAAAATGTTTGGAGTAGGTAACAAGGCAAGACCATCTATTTTCATCCACTTTTTCTTGCTCTGGGAGCTGCATTTGCCAGGAGCCCCAGGAGCCTCCTCAGCCCTGTGCCACACTTTGGTTGTCTCAGAGCCAAACAGTTAGGGTAGGTAGGAAGCTCAGCAAGGAGCTCCACTGCAGTTCAGGACAGTGGATGACAGGGGAAGTGCCAAAAAAAGTGATATTTTTTAAGGACATTATTAAATCCAAGGTGCAGTTTCAAAAACCACCATTCCTGAAGTACCACTAGGTTGTACACAAAGTATGTTTTTCTCCCTCCAGACCAGGACCTCCAAAAGCACCACTGTACTGCTGTTTCAAGGCTACAAATGCATACTCAGCTTTCCCCCTTCCAACTGACCCAGTGCCATCCTACTCTCCTGCATCCTGGAGCGAAAGAGCAGCACAGAGATGCTGCAGCTTGTGGCACGTGAAACACAACTTGTGAACTTCTGCTCCAGAGTGCTTTACAGTGTAATCAGACCACATACCGTAGCTCTTCCTTCCACACAGAGCTCTGACTGAAGCACCAGAGCAGTACTAAGCAGACCAGGATGCACATCATTGTGCTTAACTAAAAGCAGATTCTTTCCATTGTACCCTATAAAGAGATGATCATCACTGCACAGCACAATTTGGTATTTTAACACCTAAATACATAGTCTTTGGTGCAGCTGATGTACAAACAAATTTCTGTCTAAGACTTACTACTGAACTAAGAGAAAAGAGTAAAGCCCTCCAAGGCAGAAAATATTTCGTTTTGTTATGCAATTCCACAGCGTGAAGGAAGATAGGGCCCTGACCCAGACTGTAAAGTTCAATTTAGCATTATGGGTCTGGTTAAAGTAGGTACTAATTAATCAGACCTACTCGGCATAAGGGATTCTTATGCATCACTTGAATCCAAGCTGCTGGGATAAGCATCAGGTTGTGGAAGGCAAACTAGAATTGTTGTCAGCCCAGCAACTGCAGCCAGACCTTCTATCTGCCTTGGTATGACAAATGCACTCTAGATATTAGAGTGACTGAGATATTCTTGTAACAAAATAGCTTCATGCATCCACTTAAAAATACATAAAATGGAAAAGAAAGTGGAGTGCCTTGACCTTGGGCCAAAGCACAGACCAATACACAGAGGCAAGATGAAATATAGAAATGTAATGAGTTAAATTACCTTCCAGGCTTGAATGGAAATGCCAAACCTCTTCAAAACACAAGGTTCTCACAAACGTCATTTATTCCAATAGGATGCACAGTGCTAAATAAAATGAGTCACTATGAATGAATCAGATTGTGTTGGAACAAGGTAGGAGCTTTTTATAAATTGAAAGCATATTGGGCAATAACTAAAATGCTTAGAAACATTCAGAGCACTGGGTAAAAATGAATTTATGCCACCTTGCAAAGATACATTTTTTGTATCTTCTTATGACCAAATAATTATTTTATGTTGGATCACTAACGGACATGAGACTAGAAACCACAAAAAGGGAATATCATTAGAAAAGCTAAGATCATGATATTGTTTACTTTGGGAAAAGAGAAAAGAAGTATTTCATTGCAGTTACAGCAACAACTACAGCCAAGCAGTAGCTGTGCTCATTTTGAAACTGCATTATCTTCAAATGGCAATTATGACAAATTTTTATTAGATGGTAAATGGATTGCTAGAAAATTCTCAAAACAGAAATTAAAGAAGTACCATTTTAACTGTTTTTTTTTCTAAATTAGATATTACAAAAAATCGAATAGGCCATTCTGCCTCACTCAAACCATTCTGATCATTTTGTTAAATAAGAAAAGGGAATATTCAATTTAATATGTGCAAAGGCTAATATTTACATTGTTCAATACATAGAGGCAGGATCACATTAAGAGAAATTGAAAGAGGAAGAGAATAAACTGTTCTCAGGGTCCACTGTAGATAAAACAAATATTAATAGGCTTAAAGAGTAGTAATGTAGTCAGGTAAGATTTTAGAAGAAAATCTTCCTACTGATAGAACTAGCGAGGCACATGAAGGGATAGCACAGGGAAGTCATGTAACTACCCTCCTTGGGAAAGATTAACCCAGTTTTCACCAGTGTTCATCTATAGCTGAACTGCTCTGGGACAGATATAAACTACCTCTTCAAGTCCTTTCCAGACCTGTTTTTTAAGTTTTAAGGAAGCTATTGTTAGTGATCTTAATATCACACGAATAGCCTTTGCCACTTGGTATTGTAAAGGATATGCCGATATCTAGAAGCAATTCCTGCCATAGAAAAATCAGGACAGACAGTAAGAGATGAAATAGGTTTCTCCTTTAAGTTAATTGCTCTCTGCTTTTATATTTTCTTCCCCATTAAATATATGAGTTTGAAAGAAACCAAATGGACAGAACATATAGAGCAGACATTGGATAAAGGTAGGGTATGAGGCCATCAGAATAGTCCCACTCCATGCAGGGACTTGCTAACTAGAATTACTTTGGAAAAGAAGCAGGCAAAAGGGAGTGAGCTGGAAATTCAGATGATACATTTAGGTTATATAACTGACATAAAAAAATTACTCTTTCCAAGAATTTTTAATTTACATATTTTTGTTGCCGCAGTCCTTGCATTAACAAGCCAGTTGGATCTCCTGCCTGGAATCACTGCCTTCAGGTTTTCTTCAGGTGAGATGGAGAGAATATACTTCATCAGAAAAGATACTCTTTTCTTATACATTGCCATATACACACTTCTGCTAAAGACAAGGTCCTGCAGCTGCTTGCTGCCACCGTGGCTAATGGTCCATGTAACTTGAGCAGCATTCCTTGAGCACCATGTTCACACTAAACCCTGAGCAGATGGAGCAGCTATGTGAAGTGCAACCTTAGATTAATACTAGAGACATCATTAAGTGGGTAATTAAGAAGCTGAATCTCTCCCCTCTATATCACTTCACCTACTTTTAACAGAACAGCTCCTCAGCCCCCTTGTCTTTGGGGTATATCTGCCTTATCATTAATTCAGTCGTCTATTTTACAGGAAAAAATACTGCTGAAAATACTGCCTCGCTACACCTGTGCAATAAACTGAAAAGTGACAAATGTATTAAAAGAATTAAAACAATAAAGAAAAAAAGGCATTTTTCTGCTGTTTACCCACAATGTGTGGCATGGTCTGTATCATGTGCTGAAAGCCCTGACAATCAAAGCCTTGAAATTCTAGGAGGTCCCCCTTCCTTCCCATGAAAGTTTGGGCTTATTCCCAAGTACTTTAAATAACTGGTTTAGCATAAGATCACAGTTAGCAAAGTTAGTTCAAGTTTTTTTAAGTTTTTTCTTATTTTTCCCTTTGCAATACAGGCATTTAACATCCAAAATTCATCTGTAAGAGATCAAAAACATAGGTGAAACACAAGAACGAAGGATTTACCTAGTGAGTCATCAAAGTGCTTTATTTTATAAAGCCTTGCTCATGTTTGGAGTGTAATCTAAGCACTAACATACACAATAATGAGTCTTCCTTGCCCTGTCCAAATAAACAGTTTATCAACAAGAATGAGTGACAAAAATGCTACACAGACAAAAAGAATGCTTCACTATAAATGTGTAAAATGGTCTAAAAATGTACACTTGTTGGCTGCAATTAAATATGTACTCCAAGTACGTGTACCTCATTTTCACTTGAGGGTCTCCCCGTGGCCTCATACCTTCAGAGGCCACAGTGTGCTTCAGAAAATGAAACTTGGGAGAGAACATAGACAACCAGGGTGTATAGGGAGAGGACAAAAAAATAAATCAAGCCACAGTACCAACTTATTTAAATACATACAATACAAAAGTATACACATACATTACAGTGCTGCAGACATCACTAAGTCGAACGGAACAAAAAATCCCGTGGGAAAGGTTGGGGAAAGGAGGAAAAAATTAGTACACAACAACAGGGACAGTATTGCCTTTGGCCGCTGAAGAGAGTGTAATGGGTTGCTATTGTATAGGCTCCTCTGAAGTCAACCACTACGTAAGTTATGCACAGTTGCAGGCTGAACAGCACTGACATTAGTTATGGAGAAGGCATGCTGGCACTCCTGATCCCAGTTATGAACGACGATGGGGAGGTTTGACTTCTCTTATGTTGCCTACAAAATCTAACAATTTCAATAAAGAAATTTTAAAGGCACAGCTTTAGCACAGTGTATAAGTAGATAAACTTTTAAGCATATGTAAATTTGTCTCTTTCAAGCATGGAGTCTTTCAGGGAAAAATACAAGAGGAGAAGGAATATAATGTTGTTTAAAAATTTTAAACAAGTTAAACATGATCAGCACAGTTTCAGGCAATGAACTATACAATCAAACTTGAGTAAATGGTAGGACAGGTAGTTTTGATGCTGAAAGACAACCCTGGGAAAAATCCCTCTGAAATATCCTTTCTCATTTTATTGTAAAAGAGTCTATCACGGAGGTGAGCGAGACATTCACTTTAGTACACTACTGCACATTACCTCTTGGAAGATGACAAAGATTACTTCATTTGTACTGCAAAATAACTTTACATGTAAACTCAAAAGTCATATATTGTACACGGCTCTGAAATTCAGAAATATCCCTGCTTTCCTAATAATGTAAACAGTAAAATTCAGGGTTCATTTTTTGAGGGATAACCTATAATAAAATACCGCTGTTTCAATTGTACAACATAAGCATTTAAACTTCAAATTCCCAGTAAATTACAAGTGAATGGAATTTCTATCAGTGTGCACATCTTTCAGGATGGGTGAAAGATGAAGCTACTATTGCCCAAAACTATGCGCTTCTTCAGACAAGCTTTTTTTACACTTGTAACATTATTAGTTTCTATATTGCAAGAATATAAAACAAACGAAAACTTCAGGTAACAAAGTGAAATAAGCAAAGTTTTCCCTTAACATAAGTTTACTATAGCAAAAATGTACACAGCATGTATTACATTAGCTCTTTGTAAGATAAGAGATGCCAACTCTCAGACTTCTGAGAGACTGAACTTCCTGACACAATGTACTGAAAAGAAGACACAAATGGGAGAGGGAGGGAAAAAAAAGGAAAAAACCCAACTGCTAGGAACCAAATGGGAAAAGCCTCTGGCACCAAGGGCTATTGCAGCTGTTTTTTTAAGGAGTGCCAGTGTGCAGGGTGTAAGTGTAACATTCGCAGTTAAGATCATTATTATTGTCATCATCATCATCATCGTCATGAAGAATACTGTCATGTATCTTTTTAGTTCAAAATATAAACTGATCCACAGTTTACAATTTTATATCAATATTGTAGATTTAACATGCATTTACTCTTCCCCACCCCCACCCCACACATCTTTGCTCATTTATTCCGTTTCAGCTGGTAGCATCAGAGTATCTGTCACAGTGCACTCTGAGTAAGCTGTTCTATTTATTTAAATTATTTTAAAATTTTTTTTTTTTTGCACACACAAAAGAGTCAGAAATAGCTAGAACTATGCTGGGAATATCAGGCAGCTGTTAAAGCGAGTACTCCACCCCACTTCAGTCATCTTTGCCAGCAGATGTAAACAAAGGGGTTGCTTTCCGCAAGATGAGTGCTTCTCTGAGTTCCTTTTTTTCCCTACACTTGTAGCCACTGCTGCTGTCCCCAGGTCTCGTGTCTGTCCTATGTAACATGATAGGTTACGTCAAGATGTTGGCAATAAAGTCCAAGAATCGCTTTGAATACTGTTCAGGATTAACAGTTGAAATTTCTGCACCAGCCTATACAGAGAATAGGGAGGGGAGAGGAAAGAAGGAAGAACCAGTGTTTTATTTAATGTTTTGTCACCGAGGATGTTACAATGAATTTCATGTGAAATCTCAGAACCAGACAATACAGAATACCAGAAATACAAATTGTAATGGTCCTCAAGCAGAATCTTACTGATGCCTTTTTAGGCTTCACACGAACACGGTGATACTTCGGTCCTCACCACTGTAACACCCGTTCTTCCATTTCTGAAACATATTCTTTTTACTTTCCATACTTCTCTTTACTTTCATTGTACTTCAGTCTCCTATATGAATTTTTACTGCACAATTAAGCATGCTATCCACTGATTCACCAACAAAATCTGGTCTCTTGAGCAGCATATAGAGAGGCCTTCATATAGAGAAGACTGAATTACCATACCCAAATTTGGCATGCCATCATTTGTGTAACACATATTGTTATCTGAATGTTAAATAATCTGGTTTGAAGTATATGGTAACAGTTATTAACAGTTATTAACATTTTTTCAACATACATGCTTTTAAGCCTGAAATAATTGAATAAGCTGTACAATTGTTACTTCAGTGAAGTAATGATTTCATTCATATTTTTATTTGAGGTTTACAGAGCCTTAGCCACATTTTTATTTATATTTTCCCTGTTTGCCAAAAGGGATGAATTGCATGCATGCAATCAATGAATGAACTTCAGTAGTCAGGTGGCTAAGGATGGAGAAAGCAAAACAAACAAAATGGTTGCATGAAAGTAATGTTTTGCAGTAAGTTCTAATCACAATCAGCTTCAATAATCATGGCTGTTATCCACAGTCCATTTCTATCCCTTATTTAAGCCAGAAGTGTGAGTTTTTAAAGTCTGCTACATTCAAGGTTCAGTAATAATTACAAGATAATGGCTGCATATGGTCTGCATCAACTTTCAGCTGCCCCAAGAGCAGAGAGAGTAATGACAGCATTGTTTTAGAGAGACAAAAAAAATCTTCTACAGGCCCATGCAGGTCACATCATTCTCTACTGTAAATAAAAAGCCCTGAGCCCTTTGCTTAAAACTCCTCACAATGCCCTGACCCTTTATATACTTAGAGAAGGGATTTTAGCCTTGTGAATGAATATGTTCTTTTTAAAAAGTTCATGAAATTTGAACCTTAAATCACCACAAGAGTGATAATGGTAGACATAAATAATAAATTTAGAAAACTGGGCTGCTTCACCATGATTCTTTGGTGTCTGCTGCTAAGCAGAAATTTCAGTCAAAACAAATTCAAGGCAGTCAAACAGAAGCCTTCACTGAACAGTATCTGAGTATTTAATATGTACATTTTATGTTGAATCTTGCAAATTGTACTTTTTTTTTTCCCTGAAGAAGTCTTGTAGAGTGAGCCACATTATATGTTGAAGAACTTTCAACAGGCTGTGCCAAATAATGAAACGATCACTAAGGTTCTGCATCTGAAATAAGATTTACGACAGTCTTTATAGTGTGGTGAACAGCTTTGTTTGCATCTCACAAATTTAGGATAAAGTCCTAGAAAGGCATCTCACTAGAGCTCTTTATGAGTAAGAAAGCTATGCATATGGCTGGAAAAGGGGTTCCACTCTTAGTATGTAATCTGTAGCAGTTATTCTTACTTTTTTATTGGACATTAAACTAGAAAATAATTCTGATCTATTTCCCCTTTCCCTAGATCTACTGAACTGTCCTATATCAGGACACCAAGCAACAAAAATGCATGAATATAAATGGAGTAAGAGGAAAAAGACAACCAGATACTTACCCCGTGCTTTACTGTTTTTGCAGCATGGGCAGCTTTCTTTTTTGCATCATAATGAGTAAGAATGTCAATAATGGCCATAAAGTATACTTCCTTCCTAGGTGCATCTGCAAATGGCAAACACAGGGCAGTAACAATGACTTTGGAAACATCTTAATAATCTCTAACATAGGAGACCTTAAGACTCAATCTAAGACAGGTCAATGTCAGTCAGAATCAAGAGTCAGAATCTGTGAAGACCACAGGCTCAAGCTGTCCTTAACTGAGAGTTTAACTGCATTCATATACAATGCAAAATCCCCTAAATGAGTGTAAAATAAAACATCAGTATACAGAAATAGGAATTATTGCTCAGTTAAAGTAATGTGGGTTTCATCTTCCTTTGTGTAAAAACTATGAAGTTTTATCTGAAAGGTAATGCTTCTGGGCCAATAAACAAGATCATATTTTCTTTATGAATAAAACCTTGTATTTATTCATGTCAATGCTTATGAAAAAAACAATTAGATAACTTTCCTGTCTTGAACAGCCACAGGTAACTAGTTTTATTTAGTTTCACACACTAATATCAAACCCAGTTTCAGGCTTCTTACACACTCCTTATGACAGCTTTCTTAGCTGGAACACAGAACTTGGGTATGAGTGTACAAATTTTCAAAAAGCAACCAAAGAAGTGAAATATAACTTGGAATGCTGCTTTTCTCATTCTTTCTAGACTGTATTTAACAGTGTTATCTGCCAGAAAAGGAACAATTATAGATCCTGAAAGGGATGAAAAGGGATGAAAAACCTATGAACTAACCACTGAAGAACTGCTGAACCTGAATACCTAAGCATTATAAGAATCTTCTGTTTTCTGCTGTGCCAAAGAGCAAATTTCCTTTTCCGCAAAGTGAACTTCTGTTTTGCAGTTGAAATTTGCCTTTACATGGTTGTAAAGACTTCAGGATTCTGATGCAAGAATCAAACCATCTTAACACACAAACATTTATTACTGCTTACTTTCATGGGATTTTATTCCATAAACATCAATAGCTGGATCAAATTCCCCTGGAGCCAAAGGCAGTGAGCTGTTCAGCGTGTTTCCTGGACTGTCTGGAGGGGTTCCAATGGGGTGGGTCCCATCACTTTCACCCTCCTCTTCTCCATCGTTCTCTTCACACTCTACTTCTTCCTGTTCAGCTCTTTCAACATCATGAATTCCAACCAGCAAGCTGTAGTCCATGAGTTTTAACTGAGCAAGAAACTAGAAAGTGATAATAAGCAATCTATCAGTATCACTGAAAAACGCAGGCTCCACTTACAGACAGAAGATACACAAAGGTGCCATCAGTTGAGAAAAACAGGCACTTCTAAGAGAGAGCAAAAGAGAGGATTAAGGGATAAAGCTATCAAAGAGATACTTGTTTAAGGCATAATAACAACACACAGATAAGTTGAAACTTACACTGTAGCCCACTTTCCCAAAATTCTAGGGAAAAAGTTTTTTGCATAGTGAAGAGCAGTGCGCCTGCATGCCGATGACAGTCACTCCTGTCTTGTGTTTCAATTAGAATCATCGAATACACTGGGTTGGAAGTGACCCACAAGGACCATTGAGTCCAGTTCCTGGCCCTGCACAGGACCACCCCAAGAGTCACACCATGTGTCCAAGAGCGTTGTTCAAATGCTTCTTGAACTCTGTCAGGCTTAGAACTGTGACCACTTCCCTGGGGAGCCTGTTCCAGTGCCCAACCACCCTCTGGGATACTTGGATATAATATCCAAAACAAACATCCCCTGACACAACTTCAGGCCATTCCCTCCAGTTCTATCACTAGTCACCACAGACAAAAGATCAGTGCCTGCCCCTCCACTTCCCATCACAAGGAAGGTGTAACTGCAACGAGGTCTCCCCTCTGTCTCCTCCAGGCTGAACAGACCAAGTGACCTCAGCTGCTCCTGGTATGACTTCCCCTCTAGACCCTTCACCATCTTTGTAGCCCTTTGGATGCTTCCTAACAGTGTTTTACCTTTCTTATATTGTGGTGCCCAAAACTGCACGCAGCACTCATTTCCAGACCAGCCTCTATGCTATCAGGTGTACAGTGTGCTTTGATCTGGGGCTGAATCTGACTCCTTACTCCCTTTTAAACAATATTAAAGAATCACAAAAAAGTGTTCAAATATTCTTGCATGGAAAGCCATGAAGTTTTACACCATGAAGACATGAAATGATGCTGTATAAACTTGTGGAGTCCATGCTTATGATATACAGAGAAAGTGGCTGAAAATAAAAATTATTTCGGTTTTTATAAATGATTATAAAAAGGAAGCTAGAGCTGACCAGAGAAGAAGGAATTTAAGCCAGGCTTTGGAACAGTGACACTGATGGTGATGAAAGAGATGAGTATAAATTACCAAGTAATGACAAACTACAGTTTGTTGAAATCCTGATTCTGAGAAAAAGAGACAACCTAGAGGTAACAAAGTGACTCTAAATTCAAGTACTAGCAGAAACATTGTGAGATTGAGGCTTTAAGAACGAAGAAGAAACTGGTTTTTAATGATTTCAATGTAATAAGGCAAAAGACTCTTCATAAGACTAGAAGAGATCTAAGTTTGAAGAGATGATGTAAAACAATATGCAACATGAACAGGTGAGACTGGAGGCAATGGTGTGGAAGAACTCCACGCATATCACTAGGCACTTGGTAAATAGAGGAAAAAATTCTACCAATAACCACATAGAACAGCACAAAAGAGAACAGACTCTTCTGGGAAAAAAGAGTGAACTGCAAATTAGAAGAGAATGGCTCTTGTAAAATAGTCTGCTACTGCTAACAGCAAAAAAACTTAGGGAGATCAGCACAAGGAAAAGATAATCTGATTTAAAAGGGAAAAAATACGTGCCTTTTCTTAGGACACCTGAGATACCAAACAGGAGGTGGGAAAATAGACAAGGGTACATCAAAACAGCAGCAAAAGGTATTTGTGTTTGAACATGAGAAGGGGACATTATGACTTGATTATGAGAGAAATATAGAAGCAATATACAGAGAAATGTAGAAACAAAACTTAATGACAAACAGATATAAAGTAATACAGCTCAGAATATGACTCCACAGTATGTTTAACTATAAATACTATGTGATAAGATAATCATATACGAAGCGTTGTGCACTTCTTCTCATTGTAGTGAAATGTGTTTACACATTGGGTACAAAGTATATATAACAGTGTGTGCATCTAACAAGGGCAGAAGAATCAATAAAAGAAAAACAAGGTTAAAGAACAGCTTGCCATTGTTAAAATCAGGAGCCACTTCACACTAGTGGTTTACATGGATATTAAACAATTCTCTGTAAAAATTTTAAACCCATAAAAAACAGCCCCTCAAGACATGACCTGGAATCTGCCATTATATTCCCAATCTAGTAAATGGTATAGAAGATAACACACACAATCCAGTTCCTGGGGTAAGAAAGTATCTTCCACATTCCTTGCACACTCTTAAGATATTACCTGCAATCTACTTACTGTAAAAGAATTAGTCAGCAACAGCAGGTCATGTTAAAAGAGCAAAAATTTTAACCCAAATAAACTTATCTCTGGAGCTGTAACATCCGTAGAGCAGTTTTCCAGCACAATATTTTAAATACAAATTAAAGACACATTGATATTCACAAAAGATTTCTATTTTCATCATCATCACCACCATAAATTTCTTGGTTACTATGTTGGAAAGTTAGACTTACTCAAAAGAGAATCATTGGATAGATTCTGAAGTAAAAGTATTTTGTTTTGTACAGCTAATGAGATACATATATGAAGAACCATACAAGTCAATTCACAGAGCCCTTTTGATAGAAATAGCTGAGTCTTATTAACTCAAAAACACATTTTGCCATCAAGTCTCTTCCCAGTCTGTGCCTTTTCCTTGAAAACAAATTTTAGGCTTTGAGTATAAAGCTGTAAAACACTGTGTTTAGTACAAAAATACACAAAATAATTTCAGCTATGCAAACTAAAGGCAACTTGGGTGAACAAGTAAGTCTGATGTTTATTTTTCTTTTATTAGCTGAAGTAAATCAGTTATATTAAATTCATAATAACAGTAACACTTTCCTATTAAGTATTGACTACATTCAGCCAATTATAAATTTGTATGAAAGATAAATCACTACATTATGATAATGAGTCCAACTGCTGTACAAAGATTACTGAAGCACTCTACTGCAGTGATACTAAGAATGATTTAAAACTGGATTTCTAATATGAAATAGGACACGCATGGCTGTGAGTGAGGGAGATGCCCCTCCTCTGTTGTGGACAACAGTCTGTGTATGGCCTCAGCTCCAGAGCACCTCCACCTGTAAAATACAACTAACAACACTCACCTCTCTCGGGAGCATTTGGAAGTATTAGGCTTGTAAAGCGCTTAAGTACTAAGCAGTACCATCATTTTAACATCACATCATCAAGGCAGGAACAATGTATGGCAATCAGCTATGGCAGCAAGGCATTTATGACATCAGCAAAAGCAGTGATCAATTCCTGAAAGTTTAAATTGTGTTTCATTTAAACCAGTTATGTTTACAGTCTTATAAACAAGAGTTTTCATTAATGAATTACAGGTATGATTTCCCAGGATATCTGTAATTTGCCACACATTTTAATCACATTGAAGTGAACATTCTTACCTCAACATCCTTTTTGAGTTTCTCAAGGAACATCTTTTTGTCATTCTCATCAATATGAATCTTTTGGCCATCGTTAATAAAATCATTGTCTTTGAATGTCGGCAGCTCTTTGGCCTAAAATAAACCAAAACTCCTGTAAGAGTGGGGTTGCAAAGAGGAGTGTGGTGAAGCTGTTTGCCCAAGGCAGCCCTGCTGCTGGCAGCAGCACCTTCGGAGATCCCCCGTGCCCAGAAGGGCACCACCGAGCCGCCTCTTCTCCATGGCACGCAGCTCTCCACAACTGTACCCGTGGAGCTCTTTCCTTAGTTTATCCCTCCTGAAATGGCCTAGAATGTGCATGTTTGCTGGGCACGCAGCAAATGGAAACAGGACAAAATCTCTACCTCAATATTTGATTTGTGTGAGCTTCTTCCAAGACGTGGTTTGTCAAAGTGACTGACACTAAGTGAAGTCGAAACACAGTCCATACGTTATAACACAGGGCTTGCATCAGATCTTAGAGGAAGCCAAACTGGATTGCATTTTACATAGCTACTGTGAATGTTTACAAGTGCCTAATACAAAATAATTATAGAAAAGCATCAAATGAACATGAATTACAAAATTCTGCTTAGAATTGGCAAATGCTAGAGAAGACTACTGCCTCTTAAATATGTAATTAAATATTCCTGATGTTGGACCATTAGATGATTATCTTCAACTCTCTCATGAAGAGATTTGCAACAATGTTAAGAAAAGAGAAAGTAACCACTGGATTCAGTACTAAGACACTCCAAATGGCCTCTGTTTTGAAAGGGCAGCAACTTGAAGTTTACTCAAAAAAACCAGCAAGCCAACAAACAAAAGAGCAGTTCCTTCAGGGTATTTGGTCAAGCAAACTAGAAGTAATAGTAGCTCCTGCAATCAAAAGCCTTTAAAAAATAAACCCATTAAGAGCAATGAACAGCCTTTCTTCCTTCCCCCAACCTTTAATCAACAGTAGGGAAGAACAGGTTTTCTTTACAAAGAAAATGTTGCAGAACAATGAGTGCTGCAATTATCAATGGCCATGAACTAATGAATACTCTGAATAAAATAATTTCCCCTTAATCCCGAAGTCCTTCTGCTAGGGATAAAAGGCAGCTCACATCAGCCTACTGGAATGTCCTCTGTGAGTTTAACTAGTCAGAATTGCTTATAATCTTTCTGAAGATGGCATTTCTCATGAAGTTTATTTTCTTCCTATGACACAGTAAGGAAAAGAATCTGAGAGGTTCTTTTCTCTGCTCCAAAATGTACATATTGGAAAGCACAGCATTAAAATGTGAGCGCCACAGCAGACTCTGAAATGCCCTTTTAGATCTTCACAATCAAACAAAAGGCCAAAAGTTCCTTTTGTTGTGGGGCTGTGCACTGAGGTGGCAAAAATACTCAGTTCCCCAACTGTCCAAATTTATTTTTTGGACCTGGAACTTGTGAATTGCTTGAGATCCCACAATGTTGCTTTTGTTTAGAAAAGTGATCCTTTTCTTCCAATAACTCCTCAAAACCACTTAAACAATTAGCAACATTTTAACAGTTATGAATCCATAATTAAATTGCATCCTGACACCTATGAACTCTGTAGAAAAGTAAGATTCTAGTCTGGCTGCTCTGAATTATTACTGTGTTGCATCTAAAACAGTCTGATATATTAAAATACCCTTTAACAGAGATTCTCTATTTAAATTTATAATAAAAGGAAAAAAACCCACCCAAGCAGCTGAGATGGAGCTATAACCATTTACCCATCCCAGACTCCACTTCCGTGGAGGAGTCATCCTGGAGCACTCGCCTGGTTTACTTAAGAATGATGGGACACTTTCTGAAGCTCACAGTGAGTTGTTTACTGCAATATGACTGCACAGCGTGCATTGATTTTCTTTCCGGCCTCCTTACTCCAGTCAGTAAGTGGTTTAGGGTGCAAACGAGTAGGGGAAACATCAGATAAGCATTCCAGGCTAACAGCTGTAGAGATTATCAAACACAATCGCACATACTGTCCCATGGACAAGAGTTAATTCTGCAGAGGCGGGACTGTGGATCCAAGGATGTTGCCAACACCGGACGATGGAATCCAGTGCGTGGGATGCTTAAGAATGGAGAGGAGATTTGGATGAATTAATTTAAGATGAAACAATAATGAAAAGAATGCAGGAAACCAAGCTCCCTTCGTTTCTATTCCAAAGTCACAAAAACAAAAAAACCCCAGATTATTTTTCCACCTAGTATATCCAAGTTATTTATTAAATTAGGCAGAGGTTAAAGAGAAACAAACTCAATAAAACTGAAAAAAACCCCACCCCTACTAATGCTGTTTAAAGCTGGGGGATGAGCAGAGAGGAAGGATGTGCTTGTGGTTAAGATGCTGAGATGCATGTTCGTCTCTAGGCTCTGCCAGACTTCCCGCAGAGCACAGCATCAGCCAGTCAGACCGGCGGGCGGCACGAGGGGGAACCGGCTCTGCCACCGAACAGTCCTGCCGCTGATAAAAATAAACTTGAATCACAAGCGATGCCTTTTTGGAAGATGGTAGAGCTGGTAAGCCTGTTGTGCGGGTGCCATACTCCACTTTAACCTTGTCCCTTATCTATTTTTAATAAAAGTGAGCTAGCAAAGCTTACACTGCTGCATTTCCTGCCTGCCATCACGAGACCCAAGGGGTACTCCCAAGGACGCTCAGGGCAGTGAGTCAGCTCTCCCAAAAAGCCAGATTTTTCACTGCCTATGTGCAGGCTTCCCACTCCTTGATAATCCCCCCAAGGATATTTATCTGAGGTCATTTTTCTTCACCCAAATGCCCATGCCTGTGAAGACTTGGCAAGTGTAGAACCACGTAGTTAAAAACCAGTTCTAAAGTATGTAAAGAAAAAGGGGAAAGCAAAAGCAGTGGGTCTCATGTAAGAAACTGAAGCTAAAAAGCTATATGCCAGTGGTTGTCCTCGCCATATTATTTGCATGATGCCTCCCGGCCTACACTCCTCCCTCTTTCTAGGTGTTATTAGACAAAGATTTTTTTTTTCCTGTGTGTGTTAGGCAGTATTATTCTCCCTATTTATTTAAAGCTGAATAGTTCTAAGATACTGTTGTGTTGGATACCAGGCACTGTTGCAGTCTTACATATTACTAATGACAGCCAACACTAGTAGTGATTACAGTAGTACTTTAACTGAAATTCCTGTATTCAAGTTGATTTGTGAATTTAAGAATTAAGACCTATGAAATATGCAACTAGGAGGGGCTCTTATAGCTATGCAAAATTAATAATATATGTGTTCATGTTGAAAAATCCTACATTCATTTTCTTCTTATGCACTGAAATAAATAAACACAAATAGAATCACATTGTGGCAGTTTAAAACACTATCTGAATGAAAAAAATGAGACTTTGCTTTAATGAAATAATTGATATGGTTAATTTTTTATGAAGTCTCAAATATTCCAATGAAGCAAAATCCTTGTTGGAAAAAGATTCTCCTAGAATGTAATTCATTATAATGAACATATTACTGTCATTAAAGAACTAAATATTTTAAGAGCTGCACAGGAGATGAACATTTAACTACTTCCAATAAATTAATAATAGATTTTCTTTCTGAACCACCTCCATTGTTTTTAATCCCCTACTTAAAGATGCAAGAAAGGCACAACAGGTTTACAGATATGAAATATTTATTTATAAAAAAAACCCCATGTTATTTGCATACTTCAGGTTTGCATTCCAAAGTTTGCCATGGTCACAGAGAATTTTAATGGCATGAAGATTTCACTGCCTTTCAAAAGGCTGAAGATCAATAGAGATTTCTTAATAACTAAGATGACAGAATGTGTAAAGCCTTATTCAAAATCTAAAATTATAGTGTAAGAGCCCACTGATATTGTTTTAGGTTAAAAAAACAACCTTGGAATGTAGGTACCAGGTGAAGTTTTATTTCTAGATCAACATGGAAATAGCTTTTGTACATTTCTTAACACATCTCAATTCAGCATCCTATCCTAATGTGTTGCAATGAATATTAGCAATTATTTTTCCCCAAAAAGGATTTTTTGTGCATCATGACATCAAAAATAACGGTCATAGCTAACACTAATCTTGACATTTTGGAAGCAGCTTACTAAAACAGCTGTAGGTCCACAAGTTTCAGCATCAGTTTTGGACTGAAAAAGGAAAAAGACATTGTCTTCACAACCTGGCAGAATTTCTCACCTAACAAAGGCAAAGATTAGCTTGTAGGAGAAATGTGGCATAGGAGACTTATTTTTGTTTGGAACTAGACACCAGTCATATTATTCACACAGCTAATCACGGAAAAATTTGGCTTACAATTTATGACTTTTGAAAATGATATAAAACATCTGCCAAGAGTAAAGGTCCACACCCTGGGCTTCTTTAAACAGCAAATGTCCAAATACATCTTTATTTTTTTTTAAATACTAGGTTCACCAGCATATATGAAAGGCAGTATTTGGGGAAAAAAGGAGGAGATAATAATAAATATAGCTTGCAATAATTTGGAACAGGTGGTTTTGAACTGAATCAGAAGTCTGGAGTCACTAGATCTACAACATGGAAGAATAACTTGCTTTGGAAGGCTTAATACTGCAGCATCTTCTCTCCAGTATTTCTGTGAGCTGGGTCCAAACTTGTGTTGTACAGTTTGCCTTGCCCTAGACCGGGGTTTCTAAACAAACAAGGGTCTGCAGCTCCACAGTGACATCACAGGTCTGTAAAAGGCAATGGAAATAGAGCTGTAACCCCACAGTGGGGCTTGAGGAGGAACACTGGAACGACTTTAACCGTGTAACTGTTTAATCAAGCATTTTTGTGGGACAAAAAAATTGTGCTGGATGCTGTAAGATGGGTTATATATTCAAGCATACACCAAAAAAGAAGCTATCTGTCTTTTAAATGCTCAGGGAAATGCACCCAGAATTATTCCTAGCATTAATGTCTTCCTGCTGCAAAATTACATGCAACATAGGAAATGCAACACAGAATTCCCCTTTTATTGTTTTTTTTATAGCATATGGAAAACAGACTTTTAAAGAAACAAAAAACCAAAAAACACAGGCAAACTAGTGATTTGTTTTGAAAAATAATAATGGGGTTGATGCCACATGAAGGCTAAATGCTGCAGTAGGAGTTGGAACTCTGAATATTTGTATCTTTGTGGTGTGATGTTTTAAAAGTTATAGTCTCTGTATGTTGTAACCTTGAGATTCATTTCACAGAGAAACCTAAGACACTTCACAAGTCCATTGTGTAAGATCAGCACATGAAGCAAACTGAAATCACTAAGAGAAATAAGTAAAGCCATGCTGTTCTGAAATCAGCAATTTAAAAATAGCAGGAAAACAATAGCTCAGACTTCAGAATGATCCACCTTGAATAAAGTTTTACATCATGACATCAAAAAACAATTAAACAAAAAAACACCAAAAAACCAAACCTGAGTCAAAACTGATTGATCTTGTTGCTATGCTCCTATATTAAACCCCTTCTTCCTTTGGTTATATTTTGCTCTCAGAAATCAGTTAATTACTGTATGTTGCAATATATAAAACACAAAGCTAATATCTAGTGGCATCTTTCAATCTAATTATCACAGCTATGTATTTTGCATACAGTTTAACTAAGATGTAACATAACTGTCAACTACAGCAATCTTTTTCCAAAAAGAACCTCGAATATAAAATCCTTTGTTCAATTGTATTTACTATAATTTTTCTGCATTTATGCTGATTTATGAAACAACCCATACCAAAGAGGTGGCTATGCAACCAGTTTTAGATTAATTTAAAAACATGTAATAATCTCTGAAATTGCTCAAGAAAGATGAAATATGGTGGGCATCAGTTCAGTTAGGTTTTATTTTTCTTCTTCAAATTTCCTTCTGAGCTGCTCACTCACAAGCAACATGTATAAGTTCTTTTATCAGTACAAGTAGACTCAGCTGTTACTGCTAATTTGATGTCCTACTGCAAATATGGCATAATTGTGAGTAGGCAGACCACCAGGGGAGTTCTGCATTATCCTCATTTCACTTAAGAGGGCAAAATTGTCCAAGGAATGAATAGAAAATGCCCACTGTTAAAATAATAAAAATAAAAAGGAGCAGCTGTCAGAATTTGACAACTGTTGAAACATACTATTCTTTTAAAATTTAAGACAACTGTACTGTAAGTGCATGTTATGATACAAGTTGAAAAGAAAGCAATGCCTTATTTATTATTAAAAATATAAATTAGAACACAAATGAAAGGAATTTCATATTAAGGTGAAATCTAAGGGATGGAGCTTGTCTCTGCACTGACTATCATGAGATATTGAAATGCCAGCTTCAGAGATTCTCATAAATATGGTAGGATATTAAACAGCTAAAGACAGTCAAACAGGAGGTAAACTGAAAAAAGGATGGAAAAGTATCATTCTTAAAATTAAATCCAGACACCTTTTCATCCTAAAAACAAACGAATGTTTGAATACTAGTACCTATTTTACACTACCAAACTAGAAACATACTTTGTCCCCCAATTTCTTATATTATAGTCCACTAAATCTTTCTGCGTAATTGTCTCTTCTTTATTAACTCAGTAAATAATAACTTGCTGTTTGATAGGAAAAAGATTCAAGAGCATCATAATTTTTGCCAAATTTGCCTTTAAAAAGTAATTTATCTAAAATTTACAATCAGTACTGAAATGTAACTGAAAGACTTGCTCTTCTGTTTTCTGACTTCTCCAGCTTTAATAGAAGTAAACATTATTCTTGATATTCTGGAAACCATTTGATTACTTCAATATTGGGATTTGAAATTCAACATGAATTACTTAAAAGCCTGTTTAAAACCTAGAGCATTGCTGGAAATCTTAGCCATACATTTTAGCACTAAAAGCTTCCTGTCTTATTACTGTTTCTGAGATGTCAATAGCAACAGACACCTTCATAATAAGTAATTAAATAATGCTGCCATTAATTGAAATTATATTAATGTCATTTCAGAATAATATTAATACATTGATGATTTAACTTGCCTCTGGCTAAAAATTAGCTAATAAGTTACTACACCAGCTAACGTTCTCAGATTGTCTGATTTTGTTTAATCACTCAGGACAATTTCTTCAACGATATGAGACACCAAAATATCTTCAAAGAATTTGCTAAAATGCCATTTTCCCCCCTCCTTTTCAAGCCAAAATTTTCCAGTTGTTTTAAAATCTTTAAGACTGATTTGAGATTCCCAGAAATGACAACAAACAAAAAGTTTGAAATAGTGACATCTACTTAAGAGAAAACTGAAGTGATAATACATGGTACAGGGCTTCTTCACTTGCCAGTTATGAGTAAAGGACCATTTACATATTTAGGTCAACACAGTCTTCAAGAACCTGGAATCAGTGATACACATGCAGAGATACATCTCATGCCAGCAGCCCTTTAGAACTGCTCAGAGTTTCAAAACAGCTTGTCTGTTTGTATGGATATACAACACCTTTTTTTATTTAAGCTTAAAAACTGCCTTGGAAACATTTGAATAGCTTAGGTGAGTAAACCACGGCAGTGCTCATGTCCATTGCAGATTCAGATCATAATGACAACGAATGTCCTGAACATCTGCAATCCACAGGTGCAGCGTATTCTTCTCACCCTTTCAAATCAATCAGCAGACTCCAAAACTTTACAAAAGCCAAGTAATAAGGAAAAGAATATTTTTCCCATGCTTAAATCCCTAAGACTATTTCTTCAAGTGCAAAATGTTGTTCCCTCAATGAACTTAGAAGTTTACCCAATAATTCCCTTTCTTAGAAACATTTGTTCTGAGTGTGAGCTTGTGGCTTCCCTGCTGCAGTGCACTGGCATTGGAGGAGCCGGGAGCTGTTCTGAAAGCCTCAGACCGTCTGCTTGCAACATCAATAAGCTTTGTGCAGTTCCACCTCCGAGAAATCAAACTATTAAAATAGCAAAATAAGAACTATTTCTTTAACAGAAGTATTCAGAATCGAAGAGGAAGTTCTAGATGCGAAGTTGATAGGGATTTCTGTTATTTGCCTTACTGAAGTTATGACTTCAAATTCAATTTAGAGAATAATTGTTGTATACGGTTATACAAAACTACACAATTTAGTTTCAACTTAGCTATAAGCAAGTTCAATAGTAATTTTGCCATGAACTTCCACAGAAACAAAATAAAGGCACTGTTTCTTTGAGGTCCTCACTTGATGTATAAACTGCAGCACGTGTGTACTATTACTAATCTATTTATTATTATGAGGACTATTCCTAAAACTGCTCAAAACTACTCGAATAAATATCTGTATAGCATCAGCTCCTGTACAGCTGAATATGCAAAATATCGCTCAATTTTACATTATTATTATTCCAAGCATTAATGTTGCAACCTGAAGTAGTCCCACCCAAATAATTTGCCTTCCTCATTTCTGTCAGACTATTTCAGCACTACCAGCAGAGGTTTTCAAAGACATAAGGTACTGTTTGTAAGACAATGAAGGGTTAATCCCTCTGCTTTAAAAACACTAGAGTTGCACTACTAAACAAGAACAAAAACAGATGACAAGAAAAGAACAGAGGCTATTCAGGACATGCTCTTGAGGGCCCTGTACAGCAAAAGAGAGCTTATCCTGACAATCCTAACTGCAGCTGGCATCTGGGACATGGTAGTTGCCTAATGCTGGACAAAGAATTGTAACTGTTCGGTCATGCCTTGGGACGAAATGGAAAAACTCTGCACAGAGTTTTCCATGCAGCCAGAACTGTAGGGCTGACAGCTACTGCTCTGTCCCTTACTCCTTAGTGGAGTTGTGTGATCTGTAGAAGACTGAGAGAGGCAGGTATGATACAAATAATGCTCAGGAGAAAAAAAAAAAAAAAAAAAAAGATCTGAATGGAATTTGGCGACAATATAAAATTAAGTATCTCAAATGAACTGTTCAATGATCTTATGCTAATTCAGAAGGAATGTGCTTGGAAAAATTAGGAAAACAAGGGTCATGGGTTCACAAAATCACAGAATACTCTGAGTTGGAAGGGATCCACAAGGATCATCAAGTCCAACTCATAAGTGAATGGCCCCTATGGGAATTAAACCCACAACCTTGGCATTATTAGCACTGTGATCTAACCAACAGGGCTAATCTCAGGGTCATTATACTTCACCCAAATTGGAAATCTAAGAAGTCTGAGATGATGGAGACTATGTTCCACTTTCAATTATCTGTAGAATCTTTAGACAAGCCTCCTCTAAAGTGCCATCAAGTTATTTCAGTAAAAGCTCAAAGAAAAACTGATTTTGAGAATATTAAATTTCTCAAATGAACTGAAGGTGCAGAAAAAGAAAGTGATCAATTTCCTGTTAGAGGAAAGCTTCAGCCCAGAATTTGAGGATGACTGTCTCTCATTATGGCTACATGTACATCTAAGCCTGTCAGTCACTCGCTCATTTCTATGAGCTTTACATACCCAGAGGTGCTCACAATTCAAAGTTTGGTTCATCTTTGCATTCACCTTAGAAGTGGTGCCACATCACAACATTCCATTAACTGACACGGGATTTCCATAAATATCAATATTAAAAGAGCAAGAGAAAGAAGATGAAGAAGCAGGAGGAAAGAGAACAAGGTCCTGATGTTTTCCTACCACAGGGCAGGCCCTGAAGAAACTAAGAGAAGAGAAAAAAGGAAAAGGAGGAGGTAGAGGATTGGCTCACTTACCTCTGAAATTTCAACACCATTGCAAACCACTATTTAAAGGTCTGCAAAAAATAGGGGGAAGATAGAGGAGGGATAAGGCAGAACTCAAGAGGGAAGAATATAGCAGAAAAAAAGAAAAGGGGCAGAACAGCACTGGTTATGTTTGTTCTGAGACTAGCTAGCAGGTTAGATAATCAAAAAAGAAACAGAAATGCACCATACCTTTTCTTTGTCACTGGCTTCTCGAGCCACAGTAGAGCCCTGAAACAGAAAAAATGGATCTAAAAATGTGCATATGTCAGAAACTAATTTGAAAAATTTGTTACGGTAACAGGTCAAAAAGTGGATGAACTGTATCCTTCTGAATTGAGAGCTGTTTTAAAGAAAGGTGATACAGGAGGTAGAATGCCCAGGACTGCTGAACTGCTGCAATCACTCGAAGAAGATGTATCATGAGAGAAGAAAGATGGATTAAATCCTAAATGCTCTACGTCTATTGTCCTCCTGATTCCTGGAGCTTCTTCCTCATCTCATCCTCATTTTGAAACTGTGATCTTGGAAGTTCAGTTTGCTTGGCAGACTTCCCATCTTTTTGTGCCAATTAAGCCATATGGTTATGGAATAGCCTATTCTACATAACTGTTTAGACATAGAAAATACACATTTGAAAAGGATGTCACACAATATAAACATAACAAATATTTAAGAGATCATAAAGTACAAAAAAGAACCATGCATCCTCGCAGCAACACGGAGTAAAAAGAAGAGATGAGACCAACTGAGGATTTGCAAGATGTACAGTGCCTGCCAAAGACATTTTGGATATGTTTTTTTAATCTATTTTTTATTTTAAAACCAGTAGGCAATATGGTGCTTCCTGAATAAGCTAGAGATGACAAAAAATGACCATATATATATTTCCTTAAAATTTCTTGGAGCAGGACCACACTTTTAAGTACCCAGCATTTGTTTACCACATAATAGCACTGCAAGAAATAGTAACTACAAACATGACAACTGGATATTGAAAGATGGGTAAATTAGTTTGTTGAAAGGTGGGCATTGTGTAAAGAAGTGCTGGAGTGGAGTCCTACTACCCTAAAGAATGTGAGGATTCTCAACCACATCCATGTGTTTTTTGTTTGTTTGTTTGTTTTGTTTGTTTGTTTTTTAAAGGAACAAAAAACACATGGAGGATGGAGAGAGAAAAGATATATGGGACAGTATCTCTTAGTTATTATGTGTGGCCCAGCAAGCAGGGATTTCATTGCATTATATTTTTAACTGATAATAAAGCCTAGCAAGTGCCTGACATTTTAATTTACTGATGAGACACCTTTTATAATGTATTCTGTGCTCCAACAGACTATTAGGCCAGAAAAAAAGATCAGCTGAAAACTAACCTGAAGGGGAAAAAAAAAAAAGATTCACAGTAGTAAAAACTAGGGAGAATGCCAAATGACAAATTTGGCAAAAAAATGACATTGAAGTCATTTTGACAAAACGCCTCTGTGGCCAGGAAAATACCTTTGAAATCCTATGCTGATCTGTTGTTTTTTTTTTCTTAGTACCTACAGAGGTAGAGAATTGTGCTACAAGTGACTTCTAAGCTGGTATCAAAAATGCTAATATACAAAAAAGGACCCTGAATCTACAACTGCAGATGCCGTAGCAAATAATATAAATAAAAAGTGATTTATAATATATGCAGTGTCACTATAAATCTGCTCAGTGAAGGAGTTTGTTTTGAAGAATGATGTGATATTGATGTTAAATTTGAATTGTATGAGAAGTTAAAGCAATGCCTACAGCTGGACAAACTGAATAGAGTACAGAAGCATTTACAGAGGTAAACAACAGCAAGAGCTGCTGACACCAATATGAAGAATGTTCTGTATATAAGTACTGTTTCATTTTTAATATATCTGGACATTATGATGCTCTAAAACACAAACAGTTCTCACAAATTTAAAAAAACCCACAACTTTCCCTTTTAACAGTTGCTGCCAGTAATACTAAATATCAGAAAGTAAATTGTTGACAATCCAGAAATCAGTTCTTAAAAATCAAGTTTAGTCAACTACCTAATGAACTGACAGTAGGAAGGGACAGTGCAGTACATCACAGTACAATTCTCTTAATATATAAATATAAATGAACACTTTAAAACAAGCTTGCAGACGCACTTAGTTGTTCAGCACATAGAATTAAATGTATTAGAAAAAAGTAGGTTTCTAAGGGGATACTTTGGAGAGGAAATTAAAATACAATCCCTTGGGTAGAAAGACAGATGACATTTTAGGCATTCATTGTAATCCCTGTATATTAACTATTGGCAAAATTACAATGAGCAGAGAAAGCTTCTGGAAAAAAAAACCCCAAAACAGATCTTATGATAAAGACAATAGATATTTTGGTTTTTTTTTTTTTTTTTTGTTTTGTTTTTTAATAAGGACCTTCTCCTTTTCACTTGAATTATTTTTAAAATATTGAATAAACTGTGAAGCTTTTGTAATAGTATTTTGTGAGTAGCATTTACTGGTTTAAAATATGGTATTTAGTTGTTTTATAAAAGCCCTCTGCAGGATCAACTGTGGCTTTCCATAATGTTGAAAAAACCCTATAAGAAGCAGATTTATTATTGTACTAGAGTGAAGTGTTTTACCTTTAACCATTAGTAACATTTGACAAAAATACCTGGTTAAATTGCTGCATTTAAAAATGCACCGAACAAATAAATTTGTACAATTTCTATAAAACCATAATTCAGTTTTGCTAAACCTAGGTGTAGAATTAAACCACTTAATGCTGACTCTTACACAACACAATTTTAATATAATTAAAATTCTGAGCAATATTCAAGCATCAGAATAACCTAACATTTACAGTAAAGATTTTCATCTACTTTATCAGTTATTTCAACAGCAATTATTTCTCACCTTTAAATCATATTTTCTATAAACAGATAAACGATGGCTGAAGACATTTCTTGTAACAACCATATATACTTCAACTCCATCAACAGTAAGCCGGTACATGCCCAAAAACTGGGGAAGAAGTGTATTCCCATGACACTCCACAATAAACTGCAGAATAAAAAAAACCAGAAATGATGGTTGACACTCATTACATAAATATGTATTTATATCACTTTAGATATAAAATCCCCAGAAATAACACATTTATTTGCTTAATATATATTTGTGTGGAGACAAACCTTAAAAAAAATCATGTGAAAACAAACCCCTTCATTAGGAGGTTACCCTGCTTTTAGGCCAGTGTTCACTGCTTAACTTATAACTCTTATAACATAGGAAGGACAGACTCCATTTGATAGACCTTTCAACTTTTTTGGTCCAAAAAGCCTACCTAAGCAGATAATGTTTCGGTACTGATGTTGAATACCACACTGCTATAATTGGTACTTCGTTGTCCCAGATTATATTTAATCTGTATGTTCCTCCATCCTCAGTATTTGTTTATTATAATGAAATTTACAGTGCTGTCACCAGCAAGGGGTATTATTATTTATCATCACCAACTTGCTGCTAGTTCCTATGTGGTAGTAGCCTTTCAGGGTCAATAGAGCTGAGCAGTGAAGTGCAAGTTCCCTGCATTTTTTTATTTATGAATCATTATATTTCCTTAAGGTCATCATATTCCATTATAAATGGGCTATTAACCTTAAAAAAATTTGCCACCTGCACCTGCAACCTGTCTTAAAACTAATTGTTCTATTGGAAAGACCACTGGAGGAAGCAGAAAAAGCAGAGACGCATTGAAGATTGGAAGTATTGAAGAATGAATTTTTATTCCCAGAATAAAAATGCCCATACTGTATTAATCTTAAAACCCTACTCAAACATATCCTTTTTTTTTTTTTTTTGTGGAACCAAGGAAACGTTAAACTACAATGATGCAAACCAGAAAAAGACTCACCAACTTTCCTCTTTCTGTTAGTACCGAGTCTCAAACAGAGGAACTTGGACAAAACTTAAAAGTTCAAGCCCCAAACAGGAAACATGAAACCTACCCAAAGTCAGCTTTTAAAGCAGAACAGCTTTTAAATATTCATTGAATACTGAAGTTGCTCTTTCTTTTGTGCCAAAGAGAGCTGGTTATTAGAAATACAGACTTCACAAGAATTTAGAACAAGTTAATAATAATAATCCATTTGAATTTATTTGACAAATGTAGGTAGTATTCAGTAACAAATGACATAACAAAGCTCTTGGAATCCTGGAGATTTTGCAATGTTGGGTTCCTCTGCTAACTTTAAAGAATTTCTCTCACTAACTTTCTATTGGAATCTGCACGTATCACAGACAGGTTTTCCTTTTTAATTGGCAAAATACAACCAGAAGGATTTAAGAGTCCTGAAAACAATCCTGTCCACCAAGAAACAAAGGAATGAACAATAAAGACAGAAATTGTTCACTGTGAATCGAACCCAATTTTGACTGACAACTCTTGACACGAGAGCCCTGTTGAATCTTGCCGGCACAGTTTGGGCTGTATTGCTCCTTTCTGACTGCCCCAAAAAGCTCTACTGGTGGTTCAAGCCCGGAAACAGAGAACACGTAGTCATGATGCAGTTGTGACACTTTACAGCAAAGTGTTTTTAAGCTCAAACTGCCTAGGAATGGGCAAAACATGAAGGTCCTGCAGAGGTTCAGTGAATACAAATCAGAATCCTAGGAAGGAAATATGACTGTACGCCCCAAAATGCAAATGAAAAGTTTGGCAGTAAAAGGCCACAAAAGCAATGTCTGTTGTGAGCAGTGCACAGAGATACAATCAGTTTGCACCTGAGAAAATTTCTGTTTAACAGATACAGAATTTTTAATCTGGAGTTCTCAAAGTGGAGAATTTTCAGTCATAGGGCTGTTACCAACATCACAATGCAGTTATAACACATACAGAATATGTGGCTCATTTGGACCATCAGTCATTCCTCTTAGAGATCCAATCATAAAGTGAAATGAGAACTACTAATGCTGAGGTTACAGAAAATCTGTTTAAAGTACTAATCTCTTTTAGTCAAACTACACTGATTATTTTGTTATAAACATCAAGTACTTGGCATATATCCTAAAGGTTACTAACTTTTCTCAAGCTTTACAGAAAATGTAGAGGGTTGTTCCTATAAAAACATTTATTGAGAGACTTCTACTCTAAGATGATTACATTCTGTAAGGATGATAAAAATTAATCTAGGTTTCAACAAGAGTTTAATGCCACAGAATTTCAGGCTACTCCTTTATGGATTCAGTCATTCCTAATCACATGGCTTTTAACTACAGACTTTGAATACTTTAAATAAATAATTATTATTTAAATAGTAATTTTCCAGATGGGGATCTGAGATGCAGAACCTTTATCTGAAATCATACAGAGAGTTCGTGCCATGTGAAGGAATGCCAGCTGGGCACCTTGACTAATAACCCCCTGCCCTTCCTCTCAGCTGTGAATGCAAGAATATTGGCACTTAAACTGTCTCTTCAGCCCCAGCTACTGCTAACTCTCCCATTTCAAGCTTTCTGATCCTGAGTGTAAAATCTGTAAAATGGCAACATCATTAACATAACATAAGCTACATACCCACTGTAATATCATAAACCAAATTCTTTTGTTAGCAGTATACAACCCCCTCCTAAACTGTTCTTTACTCTGTAACAAGAATGAAAAGGCCATTAATAATTGCTAAAGTCCTATTTGTGAGGGTTTCCCACTTGCTGATGCTGTTGTTTCATTTTAATACTGCGCAAATAAAGCTTTCTGAAAGGGCAGTGTTACTAGCATGCAACACAGGACATGAGGAGCTCTTCTATCTCTTCACCTGATTAAAAGGGATGTGGCCATGTTCTTCCAGACTTCTACGAGACCCTCTCAAAGCACACCATGTACTGCACAGTTGTTTCCCATTTGCTGCTGACTGCGGACACTCATACCATTGTAATCTAAAGAAAAGCCTCTAAAATTATTTCAGTGTTTCCTAGGACAGCATTTCTTATCCTGATGGGGAGGCAAAGGAAAGAGGGAGCAATGCCACTTGCTTTCAGCATCTACAAGGTTGGTCTAGAACTTCCTACCTTTGAAACTATCAATCCCCCATATCTGCATCACAGAGGAGGCAAAACGTGTCATCTGTTTGGGTGGGAGTCCAGCAGGACTTGCACTGGTGACTGTGGTTGGCAGATTTTCAATTTTTCCATCTTGATATAAAGGAAGTAGCAATTTAGTCACCTCAAGGTGCTTTTTAGGAATGATTTCCTGAAGTTTCCCACTCACAGCTGGAAAAAAAGTGAGCCTAGAAAATAAGCCAGTACATGCTTAACAGGACTGCTAAATTTCAGTCAAAGAAAAGACCTTCACTCCTTTATGTTAACGTTTTCTAAAAAGAACATTAAAACAATTCAACCAGCAGATTTGCTAAATAAAACTCTACTACTTAGCTAATACATTTACAAGTCCTTATGTGCAGTAACAAAATCTTTTTAAAAACTAGTGTTGTCATAAACACCCTATCATTTTATTGTTATTTCAGACAATTTTAGTTTTTGTGCACAGCACGAGGACACTATCACCATTAACAAGGTAAAGTAACATCAACATATTGACATTTTATCAGCTGTGCAGCACAGGTTTCAAATAAGTAATTTTCTGAGCTCTCTGGAAATGCATGCTTAAAGCTGAAAATTGGTAAGAAATTCTTGCTACATTCTCAATAATTTCTGTATAAATACAGCTTTGAGATTCCTTAATAAGAACAGAACCTCTTCTGTCTCATTAGCTTCTTGCTTCCCCATGGCAATGCTAGTAAGGTATCAGGATGACTAAAAGATAGCACAGTGTATACCATTTACTGGCAAAGAAGTTACACTACTTTTGGCTCTTTTTGGAAAAACACTGGGTAAAATGCCTGTTTCTGCGATTTCTCCTTCTCCACTTGCAGATAAGTCTGTGGAATGACTTGATATCAGTGAAAACTAAATCCTGAATTATATCTATCTCCGTTCTATGTGAAAATTCAACATTCCTATTTCTCACAGCTAGTCCTATTTTGCAAACATTAATTTAGCAACACACACCACACTCATTCTCCGTTACCCCTTTATATATTATTTTCACAACTTTCTACAGCACACAACAGAAAGTTAAAGATTTTCAAGTCACATAAAGCTGTTTTCTTCTAGTAAGCCTTGTAAGAAAGTAATTTCATTTAAAGAACTATGCAATAAACATACACGTTTTCATATAAAGCCCTATGATTCACACAGGGCCTAACACTTCATGTTGTTTCAGACTTGGGCCAGTGTGACTTTTACTTTTAAGTGCAGCATAATCTTAGTATTACCACCACCTGTGATTATCTAGGCTACAGATCTGCTACCAGGAACGTTATACTTGGTATGGCTACAATCCAGTCACTGTGTGGACTGATCTCTTCTGAAAAGTGCTGCGCACAGCAGCAATAGCTTACATATAGAAAATACAATAAATACATAGAAAACACCTGCTGGTGGAATCCAGGCCTCAACAGAGCCAGTACAGCCAAGTCAATTCTGCCATTTTGTGTAGTTAGATATTTATCTGTGAAACTGCACATCTTCCAGTGAAGACTTTTGATGTGCTTTTTAATTTTAGTTCCAGACTGTGTGGTCCCTTTGCATATCACCCTTATGCAATTCCATTTAACCACCACACTAATGAGTTTCCAATTACCTCTCCTATAGGAAGAGTTGGCCCACTGGATGCAGGTGAAATGCAGACTGTTTGGATGAGAATGCATATATTCTCATCTCTATTTTTTCTGCTTCTCCTGTTTTTTTTCAGATCAAAACTGCTTTACAGGTCAGTTATCTTAGCACAGGGCAGAGGCTGGGTTCTGTGCTGCCTCTTGATTCTCACAAGAAACTGGCTGAAAGGCTTTGTTCAACTACATTTCTTTGCAAGCCTCCAAGAAATCATCACCTCTTACTACGTTAGGACACACAGAAAGTCAGGGTTCACCACTACACGGCATACATCCTTCGTGCATGGTTGTGCTCAAATAGTATTACAGTATAGAGCCTTGCTTTGCCTTTTTACCTACCCTTTCCTTCTTTTTGTGATCCATATGGATGCGGGGGTTGGGAGGAAGCAAGCTGCTGATAACCTGTGCAAGTAATGACATGGAGGGAGGATGACACAAAGGTAAACGTAGCTCTGCTTTAGCAACCTGTCAGCTGGTCACCAGCACATCTCAGTGCAAATTCCTAGGCACCCAGTCCCCACTTTCTTTTCTGGGATATTCTCCAGCCTATGTTGTCACCAATTCTGTGACTAGGTTGGTTTTAGCCTACAGTAATGTTTTTCTATCTATTTATGATTTTAATTTTTCTCCTACTTTCCACACAACATCCTTGTGCTATTCCTTGATTCCTACATAGCCCTGAACCCTGAAGATAATCTTGGTGCAATTTTTTCCCCTTTTCACCTTACTGCCTAAATTTCCCCCCTTTCATTTGTTTTCCTGTTTCTTTCATATTTTGTTTCTCTCCAGCAGCTAAGGTCATATATTTTTCAGCTTTTGTTTTCTCTTTTATGCTGTTAATTCCCCTTTTTTGCTCATTCTATTCTTTCCTTTCTTACCATCTCCATCACTCCACTGTTTGTTGCCTCCAGTAAATGTGCAGTCCCTCTCCATTACCATTATTCACTATTTCTGCTGGTTGCCAGGGAGACAAACAGGCAGTGCAATAGGTGTCAGTCCTGCATACAATTACCTGTGTAGGGAAGAGAACCGTGCAGTCAACAGGGACAACTGCCAATAGAAAACCTAAAGGGTGCCTGCACTCACGAGTAGCTTTATTCTGGAAGGTTTGTACGCTTGTATTGAGTTTGTGTGGCCAGGCTTTGGTAGTGGGGGGGCTACAGGGGTGGCTTCTGTGAGAAGCTGCCAGAAGCTTCCCCCACGTCCAGCAGAGCCAATGCCAGCCGGCTCCAGGATGGACCCACTGCTGGCCAATGCCAAGCCACTCAAGAATGACACCTCTGTGATAACAAAGTGAAGAAGGAAAAATTAAAGTTATTGGATAGACGAAAACTACAGCAAGAGAAGAGCAGAATGAGAATATGTGAACAACTCTACAGACACCAAGGTCAGTGGAGTAAGAAAGGGAGGAGGCACTCCAGGCTCCAGAGCTGAGGTTCCCCTGCAGCCCATGGAGCACCACGAGGGTGCAGAGACCCACACTGGAGCAGGGTCCTGGCAGTGTCCTGCAGCCCCATGGAGAGAGGAGCCCACACTGGAGCAGGCCCTCCTGGTAGGACTTGTGGCCCTGTGAGGGACCCACAGCAGAGCAGCCTGTGCCTGAAGGACTGCACCTTATAGAAGAGTGACCCACATTGCAGCAGTTCATGGAGAACTGCTGCCTGTGGGAGAGACTCATGCTGGAGAAGTTTGTGGAGAACTGTCTCCCATGGGAGGGACCCCACAGGGAGCAGAGGAAGGACTCCTCTCTCTGAGCAGCAGCAGAAAGAACCTGTGCTGAACTGACCATAACCCCCATTCCACATCTGCCTGCACTGCTGGGGGGGAGAAGGTAGAACATGGAAGGAGGGAGGTGTGAAGGGAAGGTTTTTAAGATTTTACTTCTCATTCTCCTGCTCTGTTAATAATAAATTTAATTAATATCCCCACTTCAAGCCTGTGACTGTAATCACTGAGTGATCTCTCCTGGTTCTCATCTCAACTAATGAACCTTTAGTTGTATTTCCTCTCCTCTGTCCAGTTGCAGAGGGGAGTCAGAGAATGGCTTTATAGTGGGTATCTGGCATCCACGTTCCCCTTTGTTCCCCTTGTTCCTCTGCTTTGAGATGATTTCTCAATTTCTTTTCTTTACTAGTTACTTGGGTGTCAGCACTGAGGAATAATAAATCCCTTTTGAAGTCCAATTTAATGAAAAAAGAAAAAAAAGGTGTTGAAAAGGAGTTGGTTTATCTGAGACACTCAAACTGCATTCATTTATTTTAAAAAATTTTTATCCAGCCCATCATCTGCTCTCAAAGAGCACGATACTCTACTTTAACACCAATTTAGATTTAAAGTAAGTTTATAAGTCACTGGAAAGGGCAGCATGCCTTGATTCTGACATTTCAGATACTCTAACATCTGCCTTCAGAATTTTACACAACTGTCACTGACTTCTGCCCTTGAAAAGCATATTTGTAGTTTAGAAAACATCTCTATATATAGTAATATCTACAATAGTACATTCTGTATTTTATATAAATTAAACTTTTTGCAAAGGACAATATACACAAAAGAAATATATAAACATAGCTTGAATTTATGCTGAACTAAAAAGTTTTCCTTTGGGAGGAAGCAGGGTACTACCCAACTTTAAACAGAGGGTGAAATCCCGGCAATGCACTTATCACAGATGACTTTGCTGAACTCTCTCTTAGCAATGACAATGGGAGCAGTAGGTTTAACTCCCTTTATCTGGTCCATGCTCTTGCAGTCAGGAGCCTAAGTTTAAAACAAAACTGCTCTAGATTTGGAGGTATTTCCAATGAATATTTGATTCTGGTCTCAAATACCATTTAACTATTTAACATAAATGTGCTTGATTAACTTTCACGGTTTTAAATGGTCCAACTACATCTGTGAGTCCATACAGCAACAGCTTTTCTAATATATGAAAATCTAACCCATTTGAGTATATCAATAGTTCTGCTGCATTTGACAAGTAAATCATGTTCACCTGAGTCATACTGAGAGTAGTAAGACTAGTAACTGATAACACATATACACAATAATAGAAGCAATAATACAAACCCACTGCAAATTATAGTTAAAATGTGACTAAAAGCAGTATTTCACACTCTGTAAAATAGTGTGAAAGAAAATATTACTGTATACAGAAACTGGTCAGCATAGAGATTCACAGAAGAACCTAACATTTTATATATATATATTTGTATTTACCATAACACTTTGTAACCTACCTGGTTCACGCTCTAGGCCATTTTGTCTTTCAAATGCAGATAGAAGGCTGACCCATGTAGGATGGACTTTACAGTCTAGTAATAAAAAACTAGATGCTTTGCAACTTTAGACGTGGAAAAAGGCATTATTTCCCCTGTTTGCCTAGTGGTTTTGTTTTCTTCTTTTAACTTCGGGAAAGAAAATAACGATCTCTAGTGTTTCTACTCAGTACTAAAAGTGTCAGACTCATCTGATGAGTTGACAGAAAGCGTCAGTGTTAAGACTGAATTGTTCACCATCTGTCTGAGGTTGTGGGCCTGACTGCCACTAAAAAAACAAGGCATCGCATCAGACAGTTCAACAGTTTTTATTTGGAATTGATATACATACTTATATGATGATTCTATAGTAACTTCTCCTGACATGCCTTCAATCCCAGTTCATTTTTAGTTATTAACACATTACTAGCATGTAGCCCTAGGCTTGGAATTTGATCTTTGATCAGATTATCTTTGATGATTTAAGAATACCAATCTAGATTTGGGATTTTTAAACTTACAAGTGTCTACAGGCTATGAACTACTCCTGCTTCTTCTGTATACCTGAGTATACAGACTGTGTAACTATAACCTCAGTTCCTCACAGTTCCAAAGAACAGATAGGTTTTTGCACCTTCAGACAGAGGGAGAGAGGAAGGACTGAAAGAACTAGATGGGTTTGTGAACTATACATCTCCATGATCTCCAGTTACTGATAAAATAACCTTTATTCTGACTTTCCAATGACAGTCTTCATGTCTCTTTCTAACCCTTCGTGGACTTGACAAAAAATCACTGGTACTTGAAATTAGATTTTGGAGGTTCATGGGAAAAGCTGCCATGCTGCGTTTCCCGGCTGACCACACAAGCTACAGATGCCTCATTGGTAGTTTTGTAGTTCAAAAAGGTGTAAGGATAAGGACAGCCTATTTGAAATGCCAGGGATGAAAACTGGTTTGGTAAATGAAGGTCATATTCAGTCTCTCACGCTTTTGACTTGTCATGGTCTTTGTGTTCTCTGTTTCAAGATAGATGTCCTCTGGTTAAACAGTTCAAACAGTCTTGGAAAACACTCAATAAGGCTTGATTGGTCCCTAAGCCAGTACAGAGGTACTACCTAGAATCTAAAATGATTCTATCAGCTTGGAGCCGTTAGCCTTGATAAGGAAACAGTTGAGTAAATATTATGGTTTATACAAAACTTATTCAGAGTTTCAACCTGGGGAAGGAACCTGGAATGAATTTGTACAGAGGAAAAAACAAAACCTGGAAGACATTATCTGTCATAAATCGTATGAATTTCACTCATATTCATGTCATAAGTAATGGAAGATAATTTCTTCCTTCTTGGACAGGTGAGAGAGAGTGCAAGATACTCAAAGTTTACAAGACACTATTCCTAATGGGCAGATGATCTAACTTCAGTTCCTTTAGGGGTAATTGATCTCTAACAAGGGAGAAACAATCTTATAAAATTCACATGAATCACCTCCCCAGCCTTCAAACACCCGAGATAGGTTATTCTTCCCAAGATGAGCCCTGTGCTATGTAGTGGGGTCTGAACATGTCTGCACACTCCTCTTCTTGGAAGGCTGAACTTTTCAAATTCAGCTCTGTTCTCAGAGCAGACTGGCAGAGGGGATGATGCAAGGGTATGCCACCACAGGTCCCAAAGTAGTCCCAGTCACACCTGGGACACCTAAGCACACTTAGCTGGGCCAGGAATTTTCACATATCTGGTGAGTCCTGCTGGCAAACAGTGAACTGAAATTGGAGAAGAGCTAACAAGCAGACTTTTCCCTAAAATTCCTGTATTTGGTACTTTAGTGTGTAATTATTAACAATAAAGAAAGATACTGGACAGCAGGGTATGTAAATCAGTAAAGGGAACTTGACATTTCCTCTACTGGCAGAAGAGAATATGCCAAAATAAATGTGAACTCAAGAGAATTTGTTTTAATGACAAAGATTTCTACAGGAGTACCAGTATAGCACGTGAAAGGTCTTGTACTACTGCAACTATGCCACCTTACAGAACCATAAAGTTATATTCATACATTAGACAGGTCTTGGACTGTCTTCTGGGCTCATTCTAGTTGGAATGGAATAACTCACACAGAAGTTATTAAGCTCTCCTCTAAAAAAAGGATGCTCATATTTCAACTCCTAAGTAGCAATATTAACTCATCTCTATTAACATCTTTATCCTTGCCCAGAATTATTTGGGAGACAGCAAGCTGGTCCAAAGCAAAATCACAGTAGGGACCATTAACGAGCTCAAGCGCCAGTGGATGATACCTGGCATTGCACTCTTTACAACCAGAAAGGTAATCTAAGGTTAGTCTGTGTGGGACAACCTGGTCAAGGGAATTATTAATACCTTTCCACCAGGGCAATGGGTTCTCTAGACTTTGAAAAGCAGGTGAAGACAAGCTTCACTTGTCTGAAAAACATCTAGAGAAATGGGAGGACAAACTGCTGTACGCAGTGATCCCAAGCATTCAATTTCCAGCAGCAAAGCAGAGGACAGTGTATGAGCCTTCATCAGAGCTGGTGGGATTTAATTCAGATTTTATTCAGTACATTGCTGAAGATACTGAAATGAATTCATTTCATTAAAAAGTCCAATTATTAAACTGTCTCTACTGGAGTGCTTCCGCATTTACAGTTTTTGTAAAGTACTTTCAAGTTCTGAGACAAAAAGAAATACAAATTGTATGTTTATGAATCTTTTGGAGGCACCAATGAGAGCTTTTTTATATGAATGTTTTTCTAGTATAAAGTGAAATTAGATGCCTGGTAGAGATAACTTTCAGATCATTATTCCTTGTGACCTAGCCTATTATGAATCCTGATGTTGGAAAGCATTAATGAAAAAAATTTCAAATTATTAAGTTCATTCATCTTAGCACAGCCTTCATTCATACTCTGGAAAGAAGATTACTGTTTTGAAAAGCAAAATGACTTTTCAGCTGGATTAAGTCTCAAAATCTGGATCATTAATACTATCTTTTAATGCCAAATACGAAACAGACTAAAACTTTAATTCTGCTGCACTGCTTCACAGATCAAACCCTTTCAGAGAAAAGCTAAAATTGTAACTTTGAAAAGTCATAAGAAATAAGCCACAAATTACAATTAAGTAATGGTTTAAAATTTCTCTTTGGCAAAACTGTAATTAAAAGATTTCTCGGGGTTATTTCTGATAGTGATATTTATTCACATTAAAACAAAAACATGGTGGTCCTACATGTTATTTAAACAGAAGGAAAACAAGTAGAGAGGGAAAAAGAGTTCATATCCAACTTCCTGAAGGTTTCCCAAACTACTCTGGACTTGGAGGGCATTCAGAGAACTCCCTTTGAGACCCACAAAATAGCCGGCAATACCTTCAGTCCCAAGCACCCCGAAAGAACGCTCTTGTCTCCCTTGTACCTCAGAATTAAAACTGGTTTGACAAAAGTAACAGTATTAAAAAAACTGCAACAAACAAGAAGATTATAAAACAAAAAATAAATCACCTAATCAACAACAAAAAAAGGCCAATCCTTAATGTCCTGAAGTGTTTACTTGAAACCCCAATTTATGGAAGTGTGAAGGAATATGGAAAGAAGGACAAACCCACCCTCCTATTGGATAGCATATTTTAGGTGATTTTAGAGGCTTTTCTGACTTCTGCAGCTTTAGAAATTATTCAAATAGATCTTGGGATAAGAAAACTAGCACATTTTATTAAGAGTTCTCATATTTCCCTAGTTCTGCTCCCCCCTATGCCATCCACACAAATTATACACTGGCATATATGGCAGCAATCAAGGTTGATTTGAGGGATCTCCACTGTTCACTTGTGACTTTACTGTCATGTATGAAAATTCATATTGCCAAACCAAATTTTTTTATCAGTGGGAATTTTACATTAATTACATTCAATTTTTCATTTCTCATACAATACAACTTAAATTATTTGAAATCTGTTAAGTGACACACAGAACATTCAGTGATCAGATCAGAAAGAACAAGGCCACCTGCACTATTCATACACACATACACAGATATCTCTCTCCAAGCAAGCCCAGAATTAAGTAGCTTCAAGCCTGGGACTCCACCAGCCAAAAGAAAGACCACCTTGCTAGTAAGGCAAAGGAGCTTATGGCCTCCAAGTTAGTATCTCTGCATTATGTAGACATAACTTTGTACATGAAGCTAGCACAGATATTTAGAGAAGTGCAGCCTTGTGAATTGCAGACATACAATAAATTGCTGATACAATAGGGAAAAAGTCTGAAGTGATTCTTTTCCCATAATTACTCATTTAAAACTTTTAAGAGTATAAAAAAAAGATTGGCATTATAATATATAAGAAGAGATCCCACACGCTGATAGAATTCATTTATTACCTGATGGTATTTCTTCAGTATGTTGTGCATTTCTGCTACATCTTCACTTGTTATAGTTTTGATGATATATCTTTTGTCGTAAGATGTATGAAAGCGGGCACCACTGCGTGCTTGGGAATCATTGGCAAGGGGTGAACTTCTTGTCAATGAATTCTGTCAATTATTTAAAACAAAAAGAGCATCAAGTCAGGCATAAATATGCAACTTTTAATTATAACAAATACAAAATTTACATTTATTTTAAAATCTTTTCCAATATATCTGTACCAAACTGAATTCTGCAAAGCAGTTATTCACAGATTACATTATCTTGAGAAAACACTTCAAAAGTATTCCAAGAACAAAAGGATGTTTGGGGGGAAGGTATTGCCCATCAGTCATTCAAACTCATTCTCAATATTCAATGAGAATTTATTGCTCTTTGTTATGTATACAATATCAGCTTTTGGGAAGAAAGCATACAGTAATTAAAAATCCAAACCCAAAACTGTGTTACACCACAATAATTATAAATAGAGGAGTCATCCATACAAAAACAAGATCACAGCTAAATTTCTGAGTTCTGGTACCAGAGCTATTCCAATGATTTCATATCTAGAGTTAAGCAAATAATAGTACTGTACAGTACCTCCTTTTGTAAAATAGACCTACCTCCACACAGTCTCAAGGAGGGAAGATTAGGTAATGACTATATAGCAGTTAGAAGAAAAACTGCTAGAGGTTAGGGATCATTTTTAGACTGAATTTTGAGATTAATTGTGCTACAACAGTAGCAAGAGAAGCCTTCTGCTTTTTTTCAGAGAATAAGTATTCAGCATACATTTCTTTACACTTATAAAAAAACAATAAAAGTAAATTACACAAAGTATAACAACTTGCTTTTGGCTGGAAACATGTTTCTTTATCAGTAAGAACTTATGCCACTTGTTATATACTTGAATTACATAATTTTTTTGGTTTTAATAAGTAGTAACAGCAGAAAACACGGATGTTCTTACACCCCCTGTGTACTTCCATAAACATGGACATACACTGAAAAGGTTAAACAAGTTAATTACAGACTGCTGGAATACTTCTATGTTTATGAAACAAACTTGCAGTAACCATCTGGTATATCCCTACTAGTATCAGAATACCCCAGCTCCTGCTATTGCCCCTCATTGTACCACACTGCACAAATAGCTCTTGCTAAATCGAAATACACCTCCTCCCTTTCCACACTCACACAGCATAATATTTTCACTGCTAGGTGAAAAGCCATTTTATTTTCACAAAAAGTTTTAATAGAATTTTCTATATAAACATTGCAGGTCCCTGAACAGCAAAGGTTCAGCTCCAAAGGCTACAGAATGAGATGTTTGTGTGGTTTAATAAGGTACCCTGAACCAGGTCATACTGGAAGAATGACACTTTTAGGTAGTAATTAGCAATATGCTCCATCTACCACAATCAGGTACCAAATCCACAAAATTTTGGTTTTGTAGGACCTTTGTCTTATTTGGGAGTTTTGACCATTGTTAAACCTGTTCACAAGCTCTATGGACTTCAGCAGGAGCTGGACATACAGATTCAACCCCTGTTACAAAAGGTCAGTAATTATTACAAAGTAGTAATCTCAACCAAGAGATCAGGGCAACTACAGTCCCAATTTAAGATGGCACTTGAACATATACAATTATGTCTCCATATTTCGGAGATATGTTGACTTCAACAGGCCTTCAGCATAGTTAAATTTATCCCAATTGTGGGGTGCTTTCCGAAATCAGTTTTATATGAAATAAACCCATTTCCTCACAAGGTTCAAGTGAAATACTGAGGAGTAGTAGGAATAACACTAAATCACCTAAAAGCACACAGTTCTACAAGGGCTTATTAGAATGAAAACCTTAATTACATGTAAGAGAAATAAATCACCTTCATCTATATTTCTAGGCTCGTATAATGAACTAGAATAATTACTAATGTCTACGATAAAAAGTGACATCTTTCTCCATTATCCTCTCTCACTAGCAAAAGAAAGGGGGTGGGTGCTTTATAAATCAACATTTTTTCCAGGCTAACTAGAACAGAGCTTTAGGGACAACAACGGCTGTTCCTTCCCTGCACTGGCTTTTGGACAAATAATTTAAACAGATTAAGTCCTGATACACCATCACTTCTCATTAATATTCAATATTGTGTGAAGAGAATTTAAGTATTACAGCAGTTTTTCTTGTCTGTTTTAAGATTTTTTATATATTCAAATTAATTTCCCACCACTCCACCACTGAAGTCTATTCAAGGGAGCAAGTATCATAAATAGATTAAATTTTCTTAATGCCATACTTGATACCAGTACTCCATTAATTTTCAAATTGAATCATAAATAGAGTTATTGTTAAAAATCATACTCCGTAGAAACCCTTTCTGTTCTGCAGTCAGACCCTGTTTTTGTGTCCAGGCCTATATTTAATAGTTCAAGATGAATAACTGATAACAGAAGTTCAAATCTAAGAAAAGGTGCAAATTCAGTTGCCTTCATCACAAATAAAAAACATGATGTAACATAATAATTATTTTTAATTTTGAAAAAAGCAAAAACATGGGTAACCATTAATGTATGTGGTGAATTAAACTACTGCTAAGTTATTAGGCTATAATTCAATTAGTAATAATAAAGGCTACTGAGTAATTACTTCTTATTGTTCCCGATAGAAAAGGGTGCATTTTTCTGAGGTTAACTATTGCAATAAAGCAGTAACTACAGTTTTCTGAATGTATTTTTTTCCCACAGAACCCTAGTATTCAAACTGCAACCCATATGGTATAAATCTTGAAATCAATTAACCTGGCAGGAGACCTAAGCTGTTTTCCTATAAAAAGCTGCAAAAGAGTGTGCCTGCTAGTCTGCTACCGAACCTCTGAGCGGGGAGGAAAAGAAGGAAAAAGTGAAGGAGGACCTGAACTCAAAATTTCAAATACTCTTAAGGTGTATTTTAATATCCTTTATCAAGAGATGTTCAGATTTGAGTGGAATTCAGACCTGGGAGCATTTGGTATAAAGGAGGACCCAGCTGACTGATGCCTATCTACAAGAAGGGCAGGAAGGAAGATCTGGGAACCACAGGCCTGTCAGTCTGACCTTGATGCCAGGGAAGGTCACGGAGCAGATCACTTTGAGTGCCATCACACTGCATGTGCAGGACAACCAGGGGATCAGGCCCAGCCAGCCTGGGTTTGTGAAAGGCAGGTCCTGCTTGACCAACCTGATCTCCTTTTGTGACAGGGTAACCTGCTAAGTGGATGAGGAAAAGGCTGTGGATGTGTCTACTAGAACTTTAGTAAAGCCTTTGGCACTGTTTCCCACAGCATCTCCCGGAGAAACATGGCTTGGTTGGGTTGTAGTGAAGTGGAGGTCAGTGTCAACTTCCAGGTAACAAAGGACAGGACAAGAGCAAATGGCCTTAAGTTGCACCAGGGAAGGTTTAGGTTAAGTATTAGGAAATATTTCTTCACCAAAAGTGTTGTGGAACATCAGAACAGGCTGCCCAGGGAAGCAGTTCAGTCACTATCCCTGCGGGTATTTAAAAAACATGTAGACAGCTGTTACACTACGACAATGAATGAACTACTAGTATGTTTATCATGGTTCTTTCATTACAATTCATGCTAGACAGAAAAAAATTACAGAAACTAGTCAGATTCAAATAGAAATTAATAAAGTAATATTTTAAGTCATCTGGAAAAAACCCTGAAAAGTCACTGATTTTTTATAGATTCTTGTCTTTTCCAGCAGTAGCTTTTTTCCTAATGGAAATTAATTCTGCCTGATTGCTAACTATAATGACAAGTTAATTTGCAAATACAGCTATCATACAAAAAATGTTGCTAACAAGAGAATATAATACATCTGTAGATAATTATTTAGCTGCACTTTACATTTTCTTAATGCTTTAATGGGTTATAAATGGTGATGCATTTATTTTTTAGTAGATGGCTATTTTATTATTAGCTATCTATATCAAGATTAATTAAGAAAGCACACAGCTATCATTTTACCACATGCATATTAATTTGTTAGAATAAACCAACAAACTTTATGCTAAGCAGCATCTTTCCATACAGCCACAGATAACCTGAGCACCCTCTCTACAATATTCCTACTCCAGTACTAAATTAAGATCAGCTGTTTAAACATTAAACATGTTTAAATAAAAAACAGCCTCTTACTAAAATACCTCTTTGACACTATTTTTACTAAATCCCCACTCTTGTGATAACTCTATCAATATAACTTGCTTCTAAGATACAGAACGTAGTTACTTTGAAGTTTGAAAGCATGTGGAACATGGAAGATACTTAATATTACTATTTTCTGTGTTTTCTTTTGAGACTTGCCTATGTTTGTTAAATGGTTTAAAAAGCAGAAAAGAAAAATCTAATTGCACCATATTGTGCAGATTACTGGTAATTGCCAGCGTCTTGTGCTGATACATGCATGGTTGAGTTTTTTATGTGGACACTTTTATTTGTAATGGTTAACTGTCACTTCTGTGACTTTAGAAAACTTAAAATTTGTTCTAATGTAAAGCTTCCAGGTACCATGCAAAAAACCTTACCTCTAAACTATACTAGTTACATTTGTTTACAGACTGAAATTAGTCTTCAGTATAATACATCTGCTGCTGTTGCCTGGTGACAACAATGACTCTTGAAGTAGAGGAACGACAAGAATTGGCCTGCACTGGAAAAATCATCATTAACAAGTAAGATCAAGAAACATCTGAAACGATCAAACTAGAAGATTTTAGAGGCTTCAAAGAGCCAAATATGGCTATTTAAACACTAATATCCCTCCATTTTGATGTAGGTGAAGCTAACTTACCTGTTAGACTGTTCAGAGAGAATATCAAAGCATTTTACATCTTGTGGAGCCAAGTTAATAAGTTAATAGTACATATATTAGAACTGAAGAGATTCTTCATCAGAAAATGTTTATAAGTTAAGACACAAAACAGTCAAGAAGCCACTTAAGCCACTATGAAGCACAGCCACTAGTAAATCTATAACTACTAAGGAATACCAAAGAAAAATATCTGTAACACCACATGTAAGATCCAATTTCATTTTTAAGTTAGTCTTTAGATTTATCTAGATAAGTAAAAAAGTTTAACTTATTCTGGGGTTATCTAGCTCAAGTTTTTAAGTCAATCAACTTCATCTTAATGCAGACAATAGTAAGGAAGTTATGTAGTTCGATGGGTAGTAATTCTGGTGTTACTACCAGACAGACTAAAAAACTACTTGAACTGTACTGCCCTGTTGTTCAGAGTGGTGTTGGACACACTGAGTAACTTTTCTCTTACGGCTGAATGCAGTTTTGTGAGACAATACATGGCAAAACACTCCTGTGGTCCAGAGAACTTTTGCCAGAACACACAGATAAATTTCAGTAATGATTTGTATAAAAAGTAAGATCAGTTGTTCTGTAAACATCCACGCACAAATTCCTTGGAAGTAAAGCTGATTGAACCTGCCTAAACAGAGCAGTGTAGGGCTTTTCCTCTGCTTCCTTGTGTCCAGCTCTCAGCTAAGGGAGACCCATTGCCATCCCCAGTAACAATACCTCCTTCTTAGGTGAGGTGTCTGTAGTGGAGAAGGAAGGAAACTCAAGCAGCTCCCTTTTCCAAAAGCAAAATACAAATGGGGTTGAGGGAGGGGGAAAGGAGAAACAGGGAGAGATAGATCACGGCAAATACCAGATTGAATTCCCTCTGGCTCTGCTTCTTAATTAGGGGAAGACTAAGTGGAAACTGAACAGATGGGAAATGAGCCACTCTTCACTTAGCACAGATCTATGAGCCACAAAGCCAGAACCGGGAGGATAACCTTCAGATAGAGACAAATAAATGCCTGACTCTTACCCTCCAAGAGATACAGGTTTCATGATCTAACAAGCCCTTTACCATCACTTACTGCTACAACATAACACTTCCATATTGTCCAGGAGAGCATGTAGGTAGCTGTACAACATTGGAGGCATTAGTCTTATGAAGGTAATAAAAATCATCTGCCTATGTGATAGCGTTAGAGAACTCAAAACTCAAAGAAATGAGGGTCAGAGTGCCCTGTCCTCTTCAGATTTTCTCAGCCTTTGACTCAGCCATGGTGTGCCCTGGTCCTTTGGCACAATTAAAACATCTGTCAGCCATGCATACCCTGTTCCACTTAACAACTTCACTTAGCAACTCACTCACTGCAAGTCTCTTGCTCCAAGTGTGTGTTCTGCCAATTCCCCATTCACTTCTCATTTGTGAAGTTTTAATCTTATGCCTGCTGGTTTTTTGGTCTCAGGAGAAAGAAAAGGTTTCGTACTTATAAAGTGTGAATACTTTCATGAGGTCACTTAAAGACTATGCTAAATTACTTGTGTAATTACTTATACAACTGAAGACACATTTAACATGCCATGCTCACGGATACCTCTACTAGATAAGTATCTCTTTTAAGTACATCCCTCTCTTTTCCAAATAGTTTCCCTCTGACAAGCCTCACTGCTTTTACATAAATGAATATAAAAAGTATCACCTATCACTAACTAGCAGGCAACTACAAATATTCATCTGGTCTTCGGTGCTGGGAGGCTAAAAACCACAAAGAATTTGTCCCATACCATGGAATTAATTTCTGATAAAATCATAAAAATATAGCTTTAAATATAAATGACTAAAAGCTACACCACTTACTTGTATTTAACTTGCTAAAGAGTGGTTGATTAAAAAAGTTAATCAGCACATCTAAATCACATGTCATCATTTCACCCAAGAACAGCATATTCATTAGCAAATTACCCGAAAGGTTTTTTGATTTCAGTATAGATCCAGTCTCTACTACATTCAGCAGCTCTTTGCCAAACTCTCAGCAATCTGCAGTTTTATTTCCTACAGTAAATACCTATTACATAAGGCAAAAGTTTTTTTTCCACAGGTGCTCTTAGGACCTGATCCACAATTTTGAACTTTGAAGTTCACAGGAACTTCTGGAGCCTTCAACAGAATTTCATAAACTAGAATCCAACACAAGTGCTACCCATCAGAACTACACAGCAGTTCCTAAATTGAACTCCTGTATTTGCTTTTGGTTAAGGTACAAATTATAGAAAGGCAGTCTTTAGTTTTTCCTATTTCAAAAGACCAAAATTCACCACTGTAGCTTTTCTAGTATTTAATAATTTGTGTTGCTGAAAAGGTGAGTCTAATTTTGAATTTGAATTATTTCCTTTTCCAGTCATTCCTGAAGTACCTAGTATTCTTCTTCTGCAAAGACACTCTCATAATGCTTACTTCTCAACTCTAATTTTTGCAAGTGCAGCAGGTCAAACTCTGTCACTCCCAACCACATGACATTTTCTTTCCTTAAATTCCTTTGACACTATTTTTTCTATATCCAAATTTCAACATCCTTTTTTAAAGAAGACTAGCATCAAAACTATATATAGTCTTAACTTCAGGTGTAAATAAACAGATGTCAAAAAGAAGTTAAAGCTCTTTCTGATCTTATTTTTATACCTTTCAATTTATCCACTCAAGGGCGCAGTTACTCCTTTAATCTGAAGGTCACACTAGTGCTAAATTCTTGTCCTTTTTTACCTCTTGTTCCTTCTCAGAGCTACTACCTCTCTGAACACAGCCTTCAACTCTGTAGTTCTGTGCTCCTTTTCATCCATGTAAATATTCAGCTGGCTGTATTAAAAGGCATCTCATTTGGACTGGCTTGGAATGCCAGGTGATCAAAGTGGGTTTTGTAAAAAATCCTTGTCTTTATCCCACTTCGACATTTGGATGGATTTTGTATTTTCTGCAAGCTTTCACTACATGAAATGTCAGTTGCTCATTGACAATTAAATTTTGATTGTCGTCATTTAATCATCTATTATTTATATAATTTTAATGTTTTTTAATTACAAAGCTCTGCAATAATTGGCATATAAAAAATCCAAGACATAAACTATCAAGGCAAATACTTTGTAAGAAGTATCTTTAAGAGTCCTTAGAAGCCAGCTAAAACACCACCTAATACTTGATCCTTTGGAAGTCTATTTTTACCTTGCACATTGGTCAATAAAAATAGCAGCCTACTGTAATTAAATAACAGTAATGATATTACTCATAATGCTAGTTTTATCAATACTAGGTATCAAAAAACTAAACTAATTTCCAGAGAGCCTTTGATTGTTTCTAAGAGTAAGTTAAGCTGCTTGGAGCTATTTTTCCCAACTGAAACCATTTCTGTGAGGAAAACACACGGAGCAAAGCCACTAAAGAACAGGAAGAACTTGTCCCCCCACTCATACCATAATTGCAAGATGTATTTATAACTGGAGAAGTATTGCCCTCCCCTTCAAAGACAAACTGCTGGTGAAGCTCTTCCTCCTCTGCCCACTTTGCTTAAAATGTTCACAGCACGAATTTTTATCTCCACAGTGGGAGGCCAAGGATTAGCCCCAGTCTCCAAGAGGGTGGAGAGATTTAAAGGTCAATTTAATTAGCTCATTCTAATCTCTTGCACGTCTAATGTAAATGTCATTGTTTTCTAACTGCTACTTTAGCAGACAAGATTGTATTTTAAAAACTCTAAACACATGAACTATGTGTTGGATGTAATACAAATACTTCGTGTAACTAATCTAAAAAGGGAGCCTAATAAAAATTGCCATTGAGTCAGAGCTTTTCCTAAAAAAGAAAAAAAGGGCAATAGGAAAAATCCGGTGGTAAAGCATGGAGAGCTTTGGAAGAACAGTAATCTTTCAAACTGACTGGCTTAACAGCTTCTCATTGATTTAAACCTTTCCCATTTCACGATGTCTGGACAAAAACAACAGTTTCTGGTACTGTGATCTCATTCGAAAGTCGTGGAACACTAAAACAAGCTTCGCAAGCCCAACGCACCCTAAAGACAAATCAGATCACATCCCAGGCTATTTAGGAGTGCCTCTGGGCAAGCTTTGCATGAACAAACCGGCAAAAACAAGTGCACAGATGATGCTCTGTGATGACTGAAATCATAGGTCAGTGGGAAAGCCTGGCAGTTGTTCATTGCTGTAAGAGAATGCTGTACACACGGTCTGGCTGTTCTCCTGTGGCAGCAGTTACAGTGGTGCTCTCTGGCCCATGCAGAGCTTCCAAACAAGACGAGCTTGCAGCTCCCCTCATCCTTTTTTTCTTTTTACAAGACCTCAGGAATCACAGATGTAGATGAATTAGACCTGGATTACTGATTAAGAAGCATATCAGAGAGACAGCATCATAGATGCTCCAAGGTTCTTTGCTGTAATTTGAAACAAGCAACACACTTCTGGGATGGTGTTCAGGACAGCATTTTCTCAGTGACTTCCAGAGGGAAGAAAGGCAAAGCACAAGTGTTTTAATGTAACAACAGAAGCACCAAACCCAGAGGTGTCTGGGTTTGTCATACAGGCATGGGTAGGGAAGACTTTTGGATTTATTTTTTATGCTGGCGGTGTGCATTCTTGCTATTAAGTAGGTTCTTATCTGGAAACACTGATGAGAAAGCATGACCAGAAACACTGACACTGAAAAGTGTTTAAGAAATTTTGCAGGGAGCAAAGCATGCCTGACCAGCAAGACACATTACAAGCACATTCAGGGATACGATCCCCCTTTTGCCTTTGGCAGATGTATGGACAATACTGCACGATGATTTTTTGTCAGCTCATGAGCACAGCTCCCAAAGGACCTACGGTGAATGTCAAGGGACCTCCAAAAGATGAAAACAGGACACCACTGGTCCTGTGCTGCACCCATCTGAAATACTGAGTCCTTACTATGACCTTGTTAAGATGTGGATACACACACACTCTGAACACCTATAAACATTTATAAGCATATTGCATTCAGGGAATGATTACTGAGAAGAAAGACTTTGACAGAGGAAGGAGAAACACCAACTTTTTCTTTTTTGCTCTGAGCTATCCTTCCAGGAGAAAGGTTATGGGTTCCCTGACTTTGCTGAATGAGAGTTTAATGAATAAAACATGAGATTCTTTCCTAAATCAAATTATTCTTTTGAGACTGTAGATCTAGATTTGGAGCTGTCAGCTTAAGGCATACACTTGCTTTGGAAAGAGTTAGGGCTCTTTTTCTGGGAGCCTTTTCCCTTCAGCCCGGCAAAGCTTGGCTTGATGCCTCCTTTTCAATAGTTATCTCCACAAGAACTCAGGCAGCGCCTACCAGCTCATTCTATTGATGTTGCCAGCACATGCTAAATAACTCTTTTCTCGTTTGAATGCCCAGTTGTGAATGATACTTAGTTTAGGCAAGGAACAGTCAAAAGCAAGGGAGAATTCAATCTTTTTCTCTAGGGAAAACTAAGAGAGACCAGAAGTTAAGATTTCTGCTGTCATACACACTAAGGTTAAGTCCTACCATCACTAAACTATTTTGGCTCATCCTTTAAGCACCAAATCCTAGAACATAAGATATAGATTGCAGACTTCATTTTTTACATGCTGGAAAGACCACAAACACCACAGTTTTTGACACTATGTAGTCGGTTCAAAACCTTCCTGCTGCTACTGCCTATTCCCAGGTCAAAGAAGAAGTCAGCAGTTCAGAACATCTTGGTGTCATTGCCCATTTGGGACCCACGTACTGTATACTCTGCTATAGGAATCTCATCTAACAGATGAGCCCAAGAATTTCTCATGCACTGACAGACTTACTATGCTAAATTGCCCAGCACAGGAATTTTCTCTTCACGACACTTCTTGCTTCCAGGACTTTTAATGCATTTTATTAAATTAATTGAAAAGATCATGTCTTAGGAATAAGATCCAACTCGTAACATAGTTGTTACTGATGTATTTGTTGCTGACCTTGCTGTCTCTGTAGCTTGATGCCAGAGGTGGCTTATTCTTTTGCAAAACAAGGGCCAATAAATGGAAGCATGAATTTCTGTGCAGAAGCAGAGAGCTCTGATTAATATTTGTTTGTCTGAAGAAACATATGATCTTAGATTGCAAAACAGTTTTTAAGTGCTTAAGATGATGTCTTAGGACTGGATAAGTCTTGCAAAATGAGCAAAAATATTTAAAGATTGACAAGAATTTTGATCATCTGAGGTTTAGACATTTAAAGTTATATTAAAGGCTGACATTTGAAAAATTAACCTAGAATTTGCATTGTTTTTCTGATGCCATATTAAGAGCCTGGACTACAAATCCTTTTGCATAAAAAGCTCTGAGAGATATTGAAAAGTCTCGTTGACACCTTTATCAGAAGAAGTGAAAAATACCAAGTCAATATGGTTTGTTATTAGGGAAAATTGCTTAAAAGGGGGAATTCTCAATTATCAATTGAGACTCAAACCAAATAAAAATCAAATTCTCAATTATTCTGATAGATTTTGATCTTTTACATGGAAAAGTGCTTAGAGAAATATTAAGCATATCTAAATTAAAAAGAACTTACAAACCATCTGCTAAAAGTTCTTTATGAATTCTTCATCCTTTATAGAGAATCTCTACAAATTGCTCCCGCAGACAGGAAAAGTCAGATCTGAGCCTGTCTCCTATTACACCAAGTACTAAAACTTCAAGGGAAATGGGTTGTGCTCTGCCCCATCCCCAGAAGAAGGCTCATTAGGTACACTGGGACGTTGGTGCCCTCTGGTATGAGCAATTGTACTTTATTGGGCAAGAACTCAGTCTCCCTCTTTTGCCTAGCAGAATCCAGATGTAGGGTTCAGCAATAACTTTAAGCAAGAACAGATGTGTTGGAGCATAGTAAAACAAGTTTCCCTTTCCAGAGCAACAGCAGCAGAAGCATTTGTAACAGTAGTAGATCCTACTTTCCTATAGATTGTTGGAGGGCGTCAGGCTAGCTGCTTGCCTGGTAATCTCCCATAATTTTGCAGTTTACAGATGCTAATCCTGTAATTCTTCTGCCAGAACTGCACTCTTGGCTTATTCTAAGATAAAGTATGTCAACTGAGTTGAAAAGAAATGCCACAGCTACCCCATTTATTTTGGAAAAAAATTCAGACCTTTTGTAAAATAACCTTTACAGAACCAATGTCTCAGACTGAGGGGGTACACAGAAATTAAAAATTTAGTACTCTACTCAAGGACTTATTTTACAACATCTGTTTTCTAATCCATTTTTTCTTTTTTACTAGAAATGGTTAATGTTCTAAGGTATTTTTCTGTCAATTTTAGAAGGATTCTTTCTCAATTAAATAAGAAAACACTAATAAAAATACCTAATTTACCCTATGAAGGCAAAATCTGTCATTACTTAATGCTCTGGTTTATGGAATTATTCTGACACTTTCAAAAATCATCTTCAATCTGAGATCCATATGTACTTTTAACATCCAACAGCACAAAATAAAACAATAGTCTCTTTTCCTTTGATAATTTATAGTCTTTGTAAGTGGTTAAAATGGTTTTAAAGTTTTTCCATCATTCAAATGAAATTTTGATTCATACTGACTGATCACCACTTGTGTTCCTACTTCTAAGGAAAAACAGCCAGACCAGTTTTTAATTTGATGCAATAAATACTTTAGATTTTTTTTTTTTTTTAAACATAACAACAAAGTCTCTTAACCTACATTGAAGACTTAATTGTCTTAACAAGTTTCTATGGGCAACCTTTGAATAAAACTCAAGGCTTCGCTAACATCATACTATATTTTCCACACTGCTGTCCATAATAAGGAACAAATCACAAAAAAACCCAAAACAGTATTAGCAACACACTTGTATCTCCATGAAACTTTAATTCTAGTTTAATACTAAATGTCTCTTGAATATACCCAGCTAGCTATGAAAGACAGACAGATGCAGGACAGATTACCAGAAACGTCTCAAACAAATGAGTTGGTTTTCATCATGTGAAGAAAGGGAGTTCATGCCAGGAATTGTAACTGCCATTACTAGAAATGGCTTCCTGTAAGGTGTGAACCATATACAGTTTAGAGAATTCCTCTGACTCTGAAGTCAGACTACTAGGAGGAAGTTCCATACATTAACCATTCCATATATGAACTAAGTGTACGTGTTAAGCAGTCCAAAAAAATTACCGTACAAATTGATAAATACAATGTAGAGAATTAAAATCAGTATAGCCCACTGATTAGAGCATACACTACCAATTTTTTCCATGAGACAGGCTATGGTTTCTTTTTTTCATGCTTACTCATAAGGAAAGACTATTTGCCCTCTGGAACAACTCATCAAGGATATCTGTAGAACATTCTGAAAACAAAAACACTTAAAATGAATGTTCTTTGTGATTTAAACTGATGTGTCTGACTAATGAACAAAGTAATTGAGTTTATTTATCTAAACCAATACTATCTTGCTCAATAATGGGAATGACATTGTTCACAATTGATTAGGACTCCCTTCCCGAAAATCATTATGTAAGAAAAACTGTCCAGAGAAAGTTACTTGATCTTTCTTCTATAAGCTTTCCCTTAATTCAACATTGTGAACAATTTCTCAAGTTAATGTTTTGTTCTATGTATAAGACAATTGTTTTAACCAATATTAATTGGAATAATTTCGTTGAAGATCATCTGAAAAAAAACTATATTCCGTGAATCTCCCTTTGTCAAATGAGATTTCCTTCTTAAATCACAGAGACTGTAACACTAAAATGAAAGCAACTTTTAATACTACTACTTTTAATAGGGATAATCCTTATCTTACACATGGGGTGACATGAATTTTCTTTATCTGTATTTTTATAAGAATAACTTAATTTTAAAAGTGTGTTCAAAATACGCTAATACTTTGAGCTCATAAGATTTTTTTCTTTTTAATCAGACTAGTCCAGTTGAATAAGAATTTAGAGTGATAAATTGCTTGGGCTGAGTCAAAAAAACAATAGGTAGACACTGTCTTCCCTTGGGTTAAAATTAATATTAACTATCTTTTGTTTTTCACTAAATATACTTTAAATACTAAATAGCATTGAGGGTTTTTTCTAACTAATAAATAATTTTGTTGTATCAAAAAACAGAACGTCGTTATATTTTTATAATTGGGATCGTTCTTTGGTTGCATTGTCAAAAAACCCAAAACACGTAGCTACAAAGACGTATTTTTGGCTTTAATTTGAAAACAATCACAGTTTGTCCAGTGACAGTTCCTTAACACTGTTTTATCATTGTCATCATTAGTAAATCCAAACAGCAGTATAACATAGTTAGAACAGGAATTTTTGTTGCAGAAGAGCAGTGCAGATGGAACCATTTCACTGTGCCATGGAATGCAACATTTCTGATTATGACAAGTTTGCCAGCTTTAACTAATGACAGCATTGTAAGTCTTCTATTGTATATCTAATGAAATTTAACTTTAATTGTCTAGTAATGTCAAAAGCCCACCTTCTAAAGAAGAACAAGCATGAGCTCACACCACAATTTTTAGTTTAGGAGCAATTACATGTCCTTCTTTGACACTCATCCTTTTCCTTTGTCAAGAAAATGTAAATCTTCATATAAAGGGATCAAATAACTTCCCAAACAATAGGATCCTCCTCGGTCCATCAGCAAAATTGAACCAGGAATGCAACTGGATACAACTGTTTTGACTGTTGGCCTGAGTCTCAGTGTATTTCCTCTTAAAGTAAACAGGATAATGAAAAATCAGGCAATATGACCACAACAGCTGTACCAAAATAAACCAACCCAACCCTCTTCTCCACTGACTGGCAAAATGTCTTATCAAGGTTACAGTGTCTGTATCCCGAGATTCATAAACTCATCTCCATCTACATTCCTTTGAGCGTGTTTTAATCTACCTACGTGTTTCTAACACATTGTTTGATAGTGAAAAGGAGAAAACTGGTAAAGAGCCTCATTGAAGGACTCAGATGCAGATTTCAGCTGCAGTATTCAGTTTGCTCTATTAGCAAGAATGGGAGTGTTATTGTACAAATGTATTTTGTACCATTTGTTTAGCTACTTGAAACCATTTATTAAATATTCTCTCAATATACCTTAGTGACAAGTTATAAATACAACTGTAGCTCACATCAAAACAGTTTAAGAAAGTGCAGGAGAGGAAGTGGTGCTGGGTTACACAGCAAGCATTCTTTAGGACATCTTGCAGTGTGACCGCAGAAGGAATTATCCCTGTGACCCAACACTGGGAATTAGGACCCGCTAATGCAAAAGGGAACTGTCAGTGAGAACTGGAAATCAGACTGAAGCAAAGTTCAAGGAGTTTCTTTTGCCGAGACAGAAAGAATGGAGCAATTCTGTCAAATCCAGAGCAATTTCTTGGTTTGTTGTATCTGCTTTACGCAAGCAGTATGTTTCCAGATCCTCTTAACAACAGGAAAATGAGACGGGATGAAGCAGGATGAAGCTGGTAGGCCACAGGTCACTCTTTTCTAACCAAACAGAGCACGAGGGGGGAAAAAAGAAAAAAAAAAAGCTGTGAGGCTGTGGTCATTTCAGAAACCACATCTCACACAGACAGACCACTGAAGCAACTGTTACCTAAGTGACTCAGCTGAATATAGCATATCTTGTCAGTAGTGTCCAGACATTATTTTTATTTTCTGTTGAAAGAAGTATTACCCTGCAGATTCAATAACACGGTTTATGACTGCGAGGCACTCCAATGGGAAACCTGGAATACTAAAGAGGGCAGAAGGGTAGGAATCAGAAGAAAGCTAGGCTAAGAGGTAAAACAGAAATTTTCTGATTGCAGGTGGGGGAATATGTAGAAAGACGGTCTTTTTCTCTTAGTTTTCCTCCAACTTACATAAAAATAACAAAACCTTATTTCAGCACACTGGCCTGCTTGTTCACAACTGCATCACCACTAACCTTAAAAGTCTCTGTGTCACCAGTTTAGGTGTTTTCAAAGTGAACTTACCTGAAAGTCTTGATCATCAATTCCAAACCTCTCTCTTAGATTACGGAAAACCATTGGACAATATTCTTTAAATTTGAAATGACTTGGCATGTTTTCTCTGAAAGAATATAAAACAAATCAACTTAATTCATGTGCATATGTAACAAGTATCTCTAAAGAATTCTGTCTGAATTCTGTTCGTAGAAAGCAGAGGATAAGGAGATTTACAATCTCTCTTCTAATGCTTTCTTTTTTTTTCTATGAGATTGGGTCTCCTTGTGTTATTTTTTCATCTTCACAATGTTTAATAAATGTATACATGTTTATTAACTTAGCTATTCACTAGGGAGCTACAACATAAGGATGAAATAAACACAAACCATATTTTGACAACTTTGAAACACTGACTCAAAAGCAGAAAAGAATGCTTTCCCATTGCCCTAAACTTACTTCTAGGGTGAAATCTTAAATTGGATTATACAAGAATTACTACACCATCTGTGACACCAAAAAGTATTGACAGTGCCAAATCTTCAAGCAAATTTGACTCACTCAATACATAACTAATATTAATATACTAGTGTTAAGTTTAGGCTTATACAAAAGTTATTTTGACCTTTGTCACAGAAGCAGTTGATCCAAAGTAGCAGAATTCTTCCATTTTCCAAATATATTCTTGAATACAATTCAGGTTATACATGAACAAGCATTAATAGTTTTGTATGTCTGTACACACCACTTATGGCAGATTTATTTTTAAAAGACATAGATATTACATGAAATGACCTTAATACTGTTAAAGCTTCTCTATGATTGGTATGGCTTTCTATTATGGAATATGAAAAGCTGAACACTATTAACATTTGATATACGCTTTAGATTCTCATTCTTATTCAAATATTACATTTAATAAAAAGTGCCTGTGCATGAATTTATGCTTTTAAAAATATCCAAATAAAAGCTTATATCAGCCATAAATAATCACACCAAGAAAGGATCACCTTCAATATCTAAGATATTCATAAGGCAATAATAAACCATATGGAAGAAAAATTCTACCCAGCATCCTTAGCTGTTGCTTTTTAGAACAGCACAGATGGTTATGTTTATCGCAGGATTAACTTAATCATCAAAACTTCAGTCCCATGCACTGAAAAATAACAGAGTTCATAGTACTTCATAAAAATATCACTGCCACTATCCACTTCCACACAAAATTGTTACTTGTACTTACTTGTTGAAAAGGTGATTGTCCACCTTTATCTTTGAGTATGCTTTGAAATCATCTGGCATCAACATAACAGGGATTTGAACATGGCTCAGTTCATTGATCTAGAGAAAACAGAATACATTTATTTGCTGATGTCTTTGCAAAGATGCTGCATATGTATTAATTATGAAAATGTCATTCAGTCAACTATTTCTTGCCTGTCTGTCCTGTATGAATATAAGTAACAGAAGAATGCGAAAGCGGTTTTATTCTTTCCAGATTAAATGCAATCTCAAGACTGATATTTTGAAAGAGAAGAAAGTGCATTCCATATTTATACTTGTTTCAGAAAAAAAAAAAAAAAAAGGTGCTTCAAAGCAAGCTTGGAGTGTACTTTTTATAGAAGGTCCACAAGGATGCCAGCAAAATGGTCTCCTATCCCAACACATTGTTCTTGTTTCTTCAGTTGAGCGATGCTTTCCAATAATAATTCAAATTCTGTATTTACAATTCCTATTTACCCTTGTAGCACACAAAGTAGTCTTGTCTGTTTACAGACTAGAACTATTTACAGAAAATAAAATGAAATTTTGCATACATGTGATTGCATACACTTTGGGCTCAATAAGCACAGGTTTATTTCTTACAGCAGTGCAGAACTCAGATGAGTTTTTCTAAGTCACAGTATTCAGACATTTTTTGATTGTTCAAGTTGGACAAAGTATTTAAATAGCTGAATTTTTGCTTAGAAATAGATGGGCATGCAAGTCCTAAGGTTTTCCTTATTTTCTTATATTTATGTGGACCATCTACTCTTTTTAGCTTTGAAATTAGTATTGCCAGTATTCTCCAGATTGGGATTTTTCACGTATATTTGAAATCCACCTCTAACCACATCTCTATGATAAAATATAGACAACTTATCATGACCTAGTTTGTAGGTATGTTTTTATTACTGCGTGTGTTAATCCACCTTTACTTCAGTAAAATTTAACTAAATCACGATAAATAAAAGAGAGAATTGTTAGTTTGCAGTGGTGCTTCCAAATCAGGAATGAGATACCCATTACAACAACAGTCACCAAATACTCATAGCACACATTTTACCTATGTTCTTGCAGTACTCTACACCCTGGTCATGCACCCTGATTTACCCAGTCAAATGTTTTTGCTCATGCAGAGCACATTCTGCTTCAGCAGTTTTCTACAGGGGTTAGAGGGAAATCCCACTCTATATGAATACTAATGCACACTGGGACACTCGGCCCTTAGCACTGCTTATCCACCACTGCTTTCCAACTAGGAAGCTGTTAGTTGCCTGTAAATGCTATTCTCTTTCAGAGAGGCTTTTGGAGAAATCTTCTCCGAAGCAGCCATAGGTTATAAATACAGGAGGAAAAAAATGCACTCCCTGCAAGTATGACCTTTTGCAGAACTGAAGTTAAACAAAGTAAGAAAACAGCGAGGAGCTTTTTAGCTCTTAAGTAGAGGAAAGAAACTAACACAGGCAGGTCAGGTGCCCTTGTTACTTTTCAGTATTTTAGAGTCCCAGTAATGTTCCCTGTCATGTCTCATTTTTATTATTCAGATCCCTGCAGTCTACATGAAAACTGATGAAATCTGTTGAATTTACTTTACAAAATGCTTCTTAGGAAATCCCTGAAAAGCTCTAGATAGAGGCCTGGCAGCTATATAGCAGAGCGCAGAAAGGAAATAAAGATACGTGGGATGAGCTGAATGTGCTCTGCTCCTTGGAGCTGTAGAAAGAATGCTCTTCCAAACGGAAAGAAAGAAGAAACTCCAGAAAATTTCTGAAAACACAGCTGTACCAACCTAATAAATCACGATGACACCTCATTAAATACAACATAACATAACAAAACACTGATCGAAAATCACTACATCCAACATCCATGCTCTTTAGTGCAGCTGATACTGCCGTACATCAATCTCACCCTGAACCACGTAAAAGTAGGGACATGTGGATATATCATGCAGATATATGAAACTTTAGATTTGCTTATACAGAATTATCTTCTCTTTTAGACTGCCAGGATCACACAACAAATTCCACACTGGAACAAAAACCAGCAGAAATCTACATGCATATGCATTCCAGACAAAAGTGATCCCAAGAACACCTTCTGCTGAGTACTGTCAAAAATGCTGAATTCAACCATCTTCAACTATTTACAACAACAGAAAGTTTGCATGCAAACTTGCATATTAGATTATCAAAACTGCATTGATCAAATTTTCATGTGCATTTCCTTTCTTAATTTGCTGATGTAAAGTTTCTTTATGTACATCTATAGATTTGCTTTCATGCTGTGAATACTTAAATTTGTGCTATAATGGCACAGTTTTACTTGTACCTCTAGGCCTTAAAAGCATCATCTGCACAGCAAAATAACAAAGCCAAATGTATTTGTATGTGCTCACTTTAGAGATTCATCTATTGTAAGCAAAAATTCCAAAATACTTCTCCTGAGAAGTTCCCTACAAGATGTGAATGTACACTCCCCCCATTCCCCAATCAGGCAGAAAAATGCAGAATAACAAAACATTTGGGGTTTGTTTGGTTTGGGTTTTTTTTCCCGGGGTGTTGGTTTCTGATTCTTTTGGGCTTGGTGTTTTTGTTTGTTCGTGCTTTGTTTGTTTTTGTGGGGTTTTGTTTTGATTTTTTGAGATTCATCCAACTCTTGGACATGCAAAAGTAATTTCTGTAATATTTTAGGGAATTCCTCTCTAGCAGAATAGGAAAATTAAAAAGCAGGTGATGAACACGCAGTAGAAATGACCTTCGGTATAGCACACCAGCTGAGTAACAGCATGTCCCAGTGGCACAGGCCATTAATTAATTTAAACCTTTCAAGTATAAGGTCTGGTTCTTTGTGCAATAGTACATTTTTAGACAGATTTGATGAGGCCAGACTGGAAAATGCACACAAGACAGAATGGAATACCCGTGTCATTAGATCTTGGTGGAAACTGGAACCACACGGGGGAGAGGGAGGGAGAAGAAACAATATCCAAAACTCCCCCACAAACAGCTCTTGAAATGCTAAAAGAAAAGGGAAAGGTCAGAGGGATCAATTCTCTGCCATCACTGTGTGAAGTAACAGTCACATCTGAAAGACACTAAATATGAAACGTGAAGAAAACATTTTGGGCCCCCCAACTTATCTCACATGCAAATTTTTCTTCTTTTCGTCTGTTTGAAAGTCAAGCACAACAGAAAACACATTAAGATGCATGTGATACCTTTGACAGATCCTATGTGCATCTCTTCATGTTACCCATTAAATACAGCTAGCTCCCTTAGCAATAGCAAATGAGATGGGTCTGTGAGGATGCAAGTTCATCCAATTACAACAGAAACTGTGTGACAATAGCCATAATAATTACATAAGAAATACCCATTTTCCTCCAAGGAGTGCTTTTGAATGCAATAAAATCATAAGCAAGAAACAATTTTCTGCAAGAGATAATGGAGAAGCATAAATGAAGCAAAAAGAGCTCACTGGACAGAGGACGGACTTGTTGCTGAGGGCTCAGGATCAAATATTCATTTAACAATTACATGAGAACCCGAATGCAGAGCATCTCCATAATAAATGCATATGCATCACACTGAGAAGGAAAGTTTCTCTAGTCCTGCAACCTATGTCCCTTAACTGCCTTGAATTATTGTAACTAATGAAATACTTTGCTGAAGTTTGTCTTGCTATTTGAAACAGACAATGCCTGCTGTATCTTTAAGAATTTAAATCTCATATAATAGCCTTAGAGAATGCTGTTTTAAATACGAATGACTAAGATCTTAGTTGCACAACAACCATGCATATTATTTATAAATACCTCATGTGTATTAATAACGTTTGTAAACTCATGCACACAAGATATTAATAAGTGACCCAGAAACCTCTCTTTAAGTAATTAATTCAAATTATCTTCCATGATATTAGTATAAACCCAGGTGGTTATTTGAGATGGAAACAACAACTTACAAGCTTTAAGGCAGAAGAATTTAAAAAGCCTTAAGACTGGGATCACCCCTTTAAACACATGGTAAGAAAATTGTGGCAGTAGGAATCTGCCCAGAGTGGTGGCTTGGTCATGGTAGGTGGGAGGAGGCTGAAGCAAAAGGAAGCTTTCAGGCAAAACCCAACTGATTGCAACTCATTTTGCTCCTGCAGGTTTAGGATTGAATTCACACTGTCAAGAAAACAGAGGTTGTAATTAAACTGCAAATAAGGGAATAATAAAAGCCTACTGGACATTGAATAAATAGTAAGACTCAGCTGGTAATGATTCCGAAATTAGCACACAGAGAGGTGTTCCCACAAAGCCATCTTCATATTGGTGACATTTCAAATAAGCTTCTCTAATTTATATGATTTTGAAATCAAGCAATGAATATATCATAAATTGTTAGGCATTATTAATGGCCCTTATTTAATTCAGATACATTCACCCTAAACACCACATTACTAGGGCAATGCTTAATTAAGCATTAGTTTTCATTCTGTCAGAACATAAGCAGCAATAAATTGCTTGTATGCAAAGCAGACAATGAGATATTTAAGCAGCATACAATAAAGGCAATTTACAGCATATACCGCATGTTTAGTTAGGACTCAGGACAATGATCCTGTTCTCCAACAGATACAAGCTGATGCCTATTGCTACAATGCTATAGCAAGAAACCTGTGTAACATATCACAGCTGGTATTATTCATTAAAAAACCCAAACCAACCAACCAACAAACCATAAAATAAAAAGCAAAGAAGTCACACACAATGTTCAAAATGTCATCCCAAGCACATTACAAAGCACACTCAGATTACTTAGCAATAACTAGTGGTTCCTTTTGAAATTCCCTTCCTATTTAAAGCCTTCGTTCTGTATGGGGTTCCTTGCATTTCATATTGCAGCTTCAGTATACAGCATAGGTACTGCTTCCTCTTAGTTTGACATATCAGCCAGCCAGATTCGCTGAAACTATGGAGGGATGAGGTGTTTTCACACCAAACAGCTTGATAAAACATCTCAACCACAGCTACGGCTCTTGGCAGTTTCACAACCAGGAAAATCCCTGCTGCTCCCAATGCTGGATGTAGGTGAAGTTGTGCAAGTGCTACTTTCTTTTCAGCTCTGTTTATCTTCAGCTCTTTCTGTACTGAAAGTCAATTCACAGCAGTCTGATCTTCTGAGACAAACAAGCTACAACTGGCTTTGTTACTCTGAGAGAAAGTCAAGTGCATTTTTAACAAATTTGTGTATCTGTGTATTTTTAAACACAGATCTTGGAAGAAGTAGGAGTGGTAGAGATTTCGGAAGAAAGAAATTATTGAGGTCTAAAAATAGAATTGAACTTTTAACACCACCAGCAGTTCTGAGATTTTTATGTTCATGGTTTTACTTTCTGCATTATAGTTTCTTCTTTGGCAAAGAAACTTGCACAGAAATCTGAAGAGAAAAAATATTAAACAATACTTTTCGTTCAGACAGAGTCACCATTTTGAGCGGGCCACAAACTTTCTCAAAGGCACATTTACTGTGAGGTTCATGCCTACAAAAGCAAGCCTATGGGCTTCTAATGGATTGCTCTTACAAAACAAGGCTGCAGAATAAGAACATAACAGAGGAAAACTGTTTAGGGTATAAAATGTCACATTTAGAAGACTGTTACTCTTCATTCTTCCAGCACCTTCTTGATAACTGAACACCCTGCAGGTCTTACCAAACAGAGCATTTTCTTGATTACTAAAACACAGATAGTTTCTTAATCTAATTCATTCTATTGTCCCGTGAAAAGCCACATCCAAAGTTGTTCCTACTTTGCAAGGAGTAGGGGTTTAGGTTAAAGCATAACGGGCCGAGTGGTGACAGGCAGAACTATAGGCAGGCATTTACATCCTCTCCTTCCCAGATGTGGAACACACTGCAGTATTGCTACCAGGACAGTAAACGCCTTGTGCTGAAGTATAAACCGAAAGTGAAGTGATTATTTTACAACTCTTTGAAATCTACATTGAAGGGTCTGAAAAGGGTGGATGAGGTCAGCAGCTAATCAATTTTGTGGAAGACATTTGCCTGTTACAGGGCAAAACCATCATCTGATAAATGCCATTTGACAGTTTAAATTGCACTCAAAGCTATTCTTGCAAGGGAAATAAAAGGTTAAGCTAAGTTCTACTGCAGAGAAATAAATCAGTTCAGCAAAATATCCCTTAATTTGTTTTAAATGAGGTTTTCATCATTTCAATCACACAAAAATTCATCTCTTTCCCCTCCCTTCCTCCCCATCCCCCAGGTAAAAAAATATCTACCCAGACTTTTTTTTTTATTAACTCTACAATGTGCTAGGAGTTTAAAAAGCATAGGAGATTTCTATTTAAGTAATTTCCAGTTACCTATTAAAAAACAAGTCTTGAAATTAAAACAATTAAATGACTAAGAAAAAAAGAGGGCAAAGCATTTAACTTTCCCTGAGTCCTTAGGATCATTTGAATTTAAGATGCATGAAGAGGGGGGAAAAAAAAAAATTAAACCAACTTAAAAGCCCACCTAGCTGCCAGAGTAATAGGCACTGGAAGTTTTATGTCCCAAAATATCTACCAGTAACTACCAGAGCAGCTTCATGTTTTTACAGTTCAGGTGATGCCTGTTATTAGATTCTTGACTTTCAATGAAATTTAATAACCTTATACTAGAAAAGTAGGCCCAACCAAACCAAACTGCCCAAAAGTAGTTTTTCTCAAAACTACAGAATATCTGAAACACTCTGCACAAGTATTGGATACACTTCATAGATTTAGAAATTTTGAGAAATGAACACATCGATTGCAGCTTTTACTTTTTATCAAAAAAGGAGCAAGACTTTTCTGGAGTCTTATGGTCTGCCTTGGAATTATAAAATCCAAATAAAAATAAAAAAAATCACAGCAAACCCCAGATACTTTTGTGAGACTTCTTAGCTGCTGTTTTCCACAGTAAAAGGATATGTTTGGGCAGGGAAGATCTGTAGTACATGCACCCACGTGGAAAACAGGATATTGTGACATATCCAAGAAAGCTCTGAACAGGATATTGTGACATACCAAATACAGTCCCAAAACAGAGGGAAAAAAAGTAGTTTTCAAAGAGCATTCAGGTTTGGGGGTTTTTTTTAAATTTGGAATATCAGGGTCCAAATTCCAAGCAAAGGGTTTTATAGATTGGTTATCAGTCCTGTTCAGACAGTTTGGAATGACAGGGTTTAAAGAACCTGTAACAAAAGCACCAAAAGTCACATTCCCTTCACAAATGTTTGGATGCAAGTGCTTAAGTGTCTTGGACATTTGCACAGTCTAGAATATCCAGAACAGCTGCTGCATACAGTCAGACAAGCATAAAGTCACATTTCTACAGATTTGGTTAAACTTCCTGTGAATCTGCTTACACCTTTCAATGAGTGCAAAAATTAACACTTCATAATGTGCCAAATAATCAAAGGCCAAAAATAAATTAAGCAGCTCGGATATAATGTCTGCCATGATAATCCCTAATTCTCCTAAAAAGCTAGGTCAAACACCATAGTACGCACAAATATATTAGTGCACATGTATGAAATTAAAAATAGAATAATAGAAATGTGAATTATTTGTAGTGGAGATTTTTGACATGTTAAACACTTCTAGTACCAAATAGCACAAAATATAAAGTGTAACCTCAGTTCAAAAGGAAATTTTAAAGCAAGGGAAATCCTTCAGATTTGGAAGAGTTGTGATGCAGGCAATATACATGAGCTCATCTTTGTTTGCTAATGCAATGGTTAAGAAGAAAACAAGGCAAGGCGCACAAGCTCAGACAACAATTCGCAAGCCATTAGCTATTGGGCTCGCCAAAAAATTGATAAAAGAACATTTATTTTTTGGGAAGTTGCTGGACTTTGACACAATCTTTCATAGCGATAGGCATCTTCAATTACTACTTGAAATACTGACTTAAAATACACACACTTGTCACAAGGCCCAGTGGCCATCTGGACTAGATTTTTCTAATTAGAGAACAAAACGCTTATCTGGCAATAGATAAAGTTTTAGTTCACTGGGCTTTGTCCTGAAAGCTTCACAAGAGAATGACTAAAGAGAGAAAGATGCTAGAACACACCAGGTATTTCTTATTACACAGGAAAAGGTTTAATGAAGATAAGTTCAATTCTATACACAAAGTAATACACAACTCACAGATAAATGTTCTGCTGATTTTCTAAATTATCTATTTATTGTGCATTTTGGAAGAAGAGCTCAACAAGGAAGAATGCAATGAAATAAAATTACACTTACGTTCTGCGAATCATGTTACTCAGATTTGAAGAAAAACCAAACCCAACAACCAACCAGAAAACAAACGTAAAGAAGTAAATAACAGCTTTAAGATCGTATTTTTCAAGTATAACATTTCTGAACAGGAAAGATTAGTCCATGCAGTTAAACATAAAATTCCAGTAAGCAGTTGAACAAATATGGAGATGCTGTATTCTTACCTGAATACTATAACTGAAAGATGAAAATCCATAGAAAAAAAAATTCTCTACAAAAAAAGGCAAAGTATAATTGGAAAAGAAACTGAATGAACCATTTTGCATATAACACTCAGCTTCTTAATAAAGAGAAAGATTTTAAGAGTGTCCTGGGTAAGAACAACAAACTAGGATGGCTGCAGAACAAATGTCATAAAGCAACAATTTAAGGTATCAGATGTGCTTCTTTTTCAGATGTAATAACAAATGTAGAAAAGCCAATTTTTTGGGCTATTTTTACAGCAGTATAATGAAGGTGATTAGTTTCACATTATTATGAGTATTACTAGTAATAATAGTAGCACTAAAGAAGAAAGACCAACTTGTGAACAGGCTTTAATGTGCTGTTATGCATTTCAACCTCACAAGTATGTTATTATTAGGAAACTGTTGACTTGTGAAAAGATGACACTAAAACATGATTCCTTCTGGTAATTTCTGACTACGCATTAGGTGAAGGCTGAAGCTGTGAGGCAAATTTTCTGAAACAGCTGCAATGCCATTTGCATTATATAAATCCAATTTTAAAAGTTAATTAACTGACCAACAGTGACACCAGAAGCAAGTACACAAAGGTCATACTACACATATTTGCCCATTCCATAAAGTGGCGCAACAGTTCTTGGTAACATGGACCAACAGGGTAACTGGAGAGCACAAGGGACAGAACTTGCTCTGACAGTAAGTGTTAGCCTGCAGCTAAAACCTTTTTTTTTTTTTTTTTCCTCAACCTCTATCATCCAGGAGAAGTAATAACTTCCTCTGCAACACCATGCAGCACTAGAAGTCCAAATGGGTAAGAATTGCATTTCCTCAGTTCAGAGAAATCCCTCCATTCACCTCCCTGATGCATCTTGTTTTCATCATATTCCTCTTGCGTTTACCATACAACTTTTTACTTCCAAGTAGTGTAATGTCTGAGGTCAGGCTAACAGGTCTGCAGGCACCTGTGAGGGTTACCAGCCTTCCAGGTTTTATCAGGACGCCATCCAGACACTTTTTGCTGCATGAAGCACTGTATGGGCTTTGTTTATGAAAATGCTGTCAGAGTAGAAGCAGAAGCTGTTGCTGGTCAGGACAGTGTGACAGCTCCTGGGAGGGGACATGAAAGGCCCTAAGTCCCAAGGAAACCAAAAAGAGTCTGAGCTGGGTAGCAAACTCAGGACAGACATCTACGTTTGCTTAGGGTTTATTTTAGCACTTTCCTGTCCAAGTCCTGGTCACTGAGTCAGGAATCCTTACTTGTTCTAATATGTATAGTTTCTAAACAAGCATTAATCAGCTCTTCTCATATACCTTAAAATACACATTAATTCAGATATATACTCTGCAGATTCTGGCTACTGAAGCAATGAGTTTATGTGCCAGTTGTTCAGTTTGGGAAAGAACAGTATCCTCGTGTGGTTATAACAAGCCAGGTTTTGCTTCTGCTCTGGATATCCTCTCTCCTCACAGAATCCTAATTTATTTTGGCAGTAATGCTATATACAAAATTTCATGAATTTATTATCATTACTTATGAGATATTAACTGCCCAGATATAACAACTGCAATGTTCATTTTGCTGCAGGTCAAGTACTTAAATTACTGCACGGTATTTTATGACGACAGAGAGCCTACCCAGCCCAGCATAAGAAGAGAGGAGTAAGGGGTGGGTGCAGTGGAGCAGCCAAGAGCTCACTGGCTCCCAAGTCCTACCACCCTCCTAGTCTGATTAAACTGGGAGTTGAAATGATTATACAACTCAAGGTAAGTATCTTTTTTTATCCCCGGATGCCAAATAAAATATAATTTGTTAAAAGCAATATAATGTAATTGCACGACCTTTTTCCTCAGTTTACAGGTCAGAACTTTGCTACCAGAGGATTTCATGAGCTTAGGGGGACAATAGGACATGTTCAATAGGCAAGATGACATAAATCCGCTTTCTATTTTTATTTCTTATAGCTCAAAAATAAAAAGCAACTCTAGTGGTTTTAGTGCTTTTAATCTGAACATGCACTGGTGTCACAGTGCCTCTGAAAGGAGATCAAACACAAATTGCCAAACTTCGTCATTCAGTAAGCACAGCGACAACAAAACATTGCCTTTACTGTGTAGATAAAGACAAAACCAAACTGCAATGATTAGAAGTTTTCTGTAGCAGTTTTTACTATGCTACACATGGTAACACTGCTCCAAAATCCAGTCAAAAAGCATTTCCCATGATGAGGTAGTTGGTGGCAGTATTTGATCAGCTGCCACTCATTTCCTCTCCTGGACTCGGGAATCACATTTCCAAGACTCAGAGAGCAGAAGCAGCCCACAGAAACTCTCGCTTATCACTGACATTTGTCTCGGGTTATGTACTGCTGACGAACAGTATGAGAAAGAAAACCTAGCTTTTTGATTACTTCCATACTTGAAATCCAAATTAAAAACATTTAATAGATTTAATTTATCCCTTAGGCATGAATTTCATATATATACATACATATTTTACATATACACATAAATAATTTAATAAAAAAAGCCCTGAGCTACCAACACACATTTTCAACCATTAATGCTAATCTGAACACAAGGAATTCTCCAATGCAAATTAAAAAAAAAAAAAAAAACTATAAAAAAATTAGGAGTTCTGAATAATGCACCCACAGTGAGCACAACATCGCATTTTTGAAGAGCTGAAGTCACGTGGTATCAAGCCAAGCAATATTTTTGGGACCAGAGGCAGGAGGAGGCTGCCTGCACAGTACAAGGGCCAGTTAACTCCACTCACAGCTGCTTTGCATCACTGCACCAGCACAGGCGATCTGGAATGTGCACCCTCATGCCCTCCACGTTCCTCTGTGCACACATACTCATTTTTCCATTTTCAGTCTAAGAAATATTTTCTGAAAAAGTGTTAAAAAGGAAATACTACCCTTAGTTTTCATTTGAACATGAAGAACTGAAAAACATATTTTAATTTTTTTTTTTTTAAAGAGCAACTCGCAGTAAAAGCTACTGCAATTTTTCTCCAGGAATATGAGACCGCTATCTGCTGTACTTTGTAAAACACATCGTAAGATGAGAAGGAACAGTAAACTGCACTAACGACAAGACAGCCACTGATTCCTACTATTAGTTAATTTCTACAGCAGCAGAAAGGTGGAGTGGCTGCAGGGTCAGGTGTGAGGTGATGGCTCTCCAAGCCACCAGGAGTCAGAGGCAAGTTCACATGCTCAAGTTAAGGATTGTGCTTGTTGCTTCTAATCCATCAGGAAACATACAAAATCCAGAATGGATTTAAAAGTATCTACTTCAAGCTTGTAAGGTCATGGGTTTTTTTCTTGTACTTGATCCCTCTCTACCCCCATTATTCATAAAAGCATTTATGATTTTGTAAAAATTTGGCTGAAAAATGCACAGTTAATACTGGGGTATTTTCCAGGAAATCTAGAAGAGATACCTCTACCTAGTTACAAGAAAGGACTTAAGAGGAAAACAGGTTCAATGAGCCACAGGTGCTTTCAGAAAACATACAGAGGCCCATGCTTCCAACAAGGCAGTGTTGTCATCATCACCCCCAGAAGCAACACTTTTATCTTCCCCATTTTTGCCTGCTTTGGCACCAAAATTTTTCCTCTTCTGACCTACATGGGTGTGTAGTTGGTTGTGTGACAAGCCAGAGCTAAAACCCGAACTAAACCTGCCAAAAAAGGATTTTTGCTTATTTGGACAACTTGCCAAACCTGCTCACTGCAAGGTGGCAGGGGAGTGAAGGCAGCAGAGAAGTGTTACCTTCTGCAACTCCTTAAGTGTTTGGACTATGAGCTAAAGCCCCTCAAATGAGGAGTGCTGCCTGCAGTCTTAGATGTGATTATTACAAAGTGAATAAAAAGTCATCCAAAATAGTAATTTTGAAATTTAAAAGAAGTTATAACTTCAGTGCTTTTAAAACATCACAAAATGAGAAATAACAGTAATCAGCACTAATGACCGAACTTCCTGCACACAAACCAATTCTGACATTTCTTTTTGCTGCCAACATTTAAGTACTTTAAAAAAACCCAGAGTTTACTGAACTGCAAAACCAGCTTTGGGTAACCAATTTGTTTTTCAGGTGCAGGGAGAATATTTTCTTCATTTCAGCTAACAGAGTTGAACAGATAGGCCATTCAGAGTTGAGAAACCTAGCAGGGGTCAAAAAAGCAAAAAATACTTCTTTTCCTTTTCTGGCTCTCTAATTAGAAAATGTTACGGAAGATGAGATCTACTTTGGAAATTTGAAGGCATGTTTGTGAGTTGAACTGATTATAGTCTTCAGATAATATTTCCTTTGTTTAAAAAAAATATTACGATGTCAAGTATATGTAACTTGGTTTGATTAACTTATTTTCCACTTTGTGTATCCAGGATATTTAAGGTTGCTTTATTTAACTTGGGAAAAAGAATGCTGGTTTAGTGCATTGCTTTGCAATTTATCAGATGGAGCTTGACAAAGAGGATTTAAAAAAGGATCTCTGTTAAAAAACAAATCCTTGCCTGCCAGCCCACTGTCAAGAATCTTCAGAGACGGGCATACAGTGGACCTTCCTACTTAAACACAGTACTGACTTCATTAAATGCAAAGCAGAATTAAAATCAGATACATATTAACAAAAATCAGTTGCTTATCAATTTAAGCTTCATTTAAATTTAAACTTCTGTTTAAAATTCACTACAGTCTTCTGCCTCAGCTCTATAGTTCACTTAAGGAGAGCCTTGTTTAACGTGTTTTTTTATCATCTCACGCTACCTTTTGGAACCTGAATGGATGAGATTTCTCTAATTTCCAAGCAAACAGAATTTTATTTTTTCACAGCAAGGATATCTACAATTGCTAAGCAGTGATCAAGAAAATGGAATAATCCCCAATGTTTGGCTACAAACTGCCATGCCTAAGCATCAACAAGACTGAAAAAGTACACATTATTTAAAAGAAAAGCATTAGATTTTTTGTCTTAAAATATTTTCCTTCTTTAATTCAAGTCTGTATGACAGGTTTTCAGTATTTATACATCTTTCCCAGATAAATTTACTGTCTCAGTATAAAAGAAAACTCATAAATTTTATATATTTATCAAATACAAACCAGAAGTATCCTATCTTGGACATACAGCTATAAGAAAAAATTACATTTACTGCAGTGACTCAAAGTACAAAACGAAAAAGTCAAGACTAGATTTGTAGAACTTCAAAGTTTGAAGCAACAAACAAATTATGAAGCACACTATCTCTGCCTACAATTACAGTTGCAGTTATGTATGATCATCAATAAACTTTATCAGCCAAACAACTTTATATCACAAAGTCTGAAATTTGAATTCAAGCAGCAGTGCAACCAAAAGCTGTGCTGAACTTTTCAGCTAGAAAGATTATCTTTTCAATTCTCATCTCTGTTCTCCTTACACTGAAGACATCTTTGCAGGCTTCAAACACAGGAAGGCTGCCAGCACTGCAAGGACGTCTTCTTGTTTTCAGGCTTTCTGTATTGTCTCCCTCCCACTTCTACTGCCTAGTAATAGATAAGCTCAGAAGGCAAGACACATCAAGTAAAGCCAATTTTGAGGAGAGCTGCACTTGGCAGAATACAGGAATGCGTTGTTTTTCTGGGGTCATAATCCAGGGGAAAAAAAAAAAAAGGAGAGAGGTAAAAAGAAATGTTTCAGACCACAGTGTGTAAGCTCAGTGGGATAAAGATGACTCATACAGCCCTGGCTGGTTCAAGTGACCTCAAATACTAACACAGATACCATCAAAGAAAACACTAAATAAATACACATTCTAAAATAACATACCATCTATCTGCCAGTGCTAAGAATAACCTCGTACTAATCTCTTAAAATACTGAATGATGGATAAACAGATGCTGTCACACTGTGATCTCTCCAACTGTAGCAGTGATTGTGCTTCCCAGACACAGGACTGAAAGATCTAGAAGCGAGAGTAAGTATTTTGTTCCATATTTGTTCCACTGCCTAAGAGGAAAGGTCCTCCATCTCCTCCAACACAAGGGCCCCTGAACATCACCTGCAGTGCAAGTAGGCTCTAGAGGGACCAATATATAGCAATTCACAAAGAACTGAGATAATTTATCCCTCTCTGTAGAAGCAGAGGTTTTGTTTCTCAGTGACTCCTTAATGAAAAAAAACATGTCAAAGAGAATATGACTAGTTCTGATGAATCCCACAAAGCAGCCAAATTTCCTCAACAGTAAGGTGGAATTAAGGACTGGTACCAGCCAGGAAGGCATTTGAGTTACTTCTTTTGAGGTTTTAGTACACATGAAAATTGTATATAAAGAATACTGTATTCTCATATTATTTTACGTTGGTTTACCATCTGAAAGTTATTAGTTCTATTCAGGTTGTAATAGAGTTAGAGCTAGCTCTGCACTTGATAGTGTCACCAATAAACCACAAAATAACTCTAATTTATGCCAACAAAAAATTACACTTCTGCCATTGTAGCTTATATTATCTCATAAGAGCCAGAGACATTGGTATAAGCCAATTTGGAAGGAGTAGTTTCACAAGCTAATTGAAAGCACAGAACAGATCTTGTCTATCAGCTCTGCTTGTGCACCTGGGTCTTCTGTACCCAGCCTTCCATGGATTTTTGGCTGCCCACTTTAGAGTACTCCTCGCCTGAATTGCAGGATCATCCAAGTGAAACAGCTCCCACTGACCTGTGTTCAATTATGGAAAGTCTGTGCTTCCAAGAACTAGCTAGATGATGTTTCTGACTGAGGTTTGAACATGAAGAAAAACCTTACCAGCAGAGATTTATTTAACTCATTTTTCAAACTGAAGTAGCATTAATTGTCATTGAGATCTAAGTTACAGTCAAAATAAAAATCCACAACAGATATAAATAAGCTAGCATTAAATGATGAAGTTACTGTTGACTGCTGGTACTGTACAAGACATGTTTTTTCTATAAAATATATGGCTCTTACAGCCCAAGAAAGTAATTAAAGGTCAGTGACATAAAACAGGAACAACTTTAACTTTAGAAAGTACGAATTTTGCTATTTAAAGAATCTCCTGATAGAGCAAATGCTGGAGAGAGTGTTATGAAAATAACTGTTGTCCAACTTCCTTTTCAGGACCTCTAACCCACAAACTGTCATCAGCTTTAAGTTTTCTTTGTTTTCGAAAACAAGGAACAATTTTTTAAATCTAGTATCACTGCAATAACCTCTCTTTCAGCTCCTGAGACCATCTCAGCACACCAGACGTTTCGGCTCTGTTTTAACGAGTGCCCTGAAGAAAGCAAGAAGTTCAGCCCAGAGGAGGACTTAAAGCTCCACTCAGAGAGAAGAAATGCATTTGCAATAAAATTATTGAAATACTTATGTAGCTCTTTAATGGCATCTATCCCATTTTCATACAATTCATCATTTTAATATTTTTTTGTAGCAGATTCTTTGAATGGAGGGTGCTTAAAGCAAAAATTTTTCTGAGCTCACAAATTACTGCCTTTGTTGTTTTATAGAACCTTGGGACAAATATAAGTTTAATTTATCCTTAAAGCATGTACTTTGTTGGTGCAATAAAGAGGAAAATAATATTTAAAACATTAAGTAGATTGTTTCAACAAAGAAAATTATGTAACTTGCTTTTTACCTTACTAAGAGTTACAGATTGCCTTCTTTCCTTATGCTACTAATGTATTCGAATAGCAGGCTGAATTTGGCCACAAAGTGCTTTTTAACAGTACGCTTAAGTGCCCTGCTTACATTAATGCCTCCAGGCAAGCAGTAAAACCAAAAGCAAATCTGGCATTCACTAGCTGAGGTGAAGGCACTTCCAAAGCAGTTTATTTGTGTGCTTTTACTAAAAAAGAAACTCCCCACACCCAAAACAACAGGGAGACACTTCACTAGCATCTACTTACCGGTCAGACTGGTTGCTGTTTTAGTTGCTATCAAACATTTCCCATTCACAAGTGTAAATGAAATCCAAGATCCAACCTGCAGAGGTTGTTACCAGCTCACAGCTATATTGTGACCCTGAAGCACCTGAAGTGTTCACACCGAGTTGTTACTATCCTATTAACCTCCTCTCTTCTTCATCTGCTCCAAAATCAGCCTTTAATAACTCCTTATTTACAGCAAATACCTACCTAATTTCTCACTTGCTTTACTCTCCTTCCTCTATCCTCCTTCAACAAACTTTGGTTTTTCCCAGGCAGAAATGACATTATTGAAAGATTTAACTGTAGGCTGCCTTAAGATCCAATGCAATAATTAAAGTTGTAAGCAATTTTTGCAATTATTAATTGAGCAAAATTCAACTGACCATGGAAATAACATGAGATGAGGCACAAGGCTCAGGGCACTTATCATGGTGGAGATCTAGTCAACAATAAACTGAGTCCAGAATGATACTGTCACGGTGAAATGTTTAAAACAGGCCATAAGATGTTATGCCCTTCGCACAGAGAAAGGGGTGCTTCAATTCTAAGTGGAGTTGAGTGTGACTGGTTCAGCTCTAGACATCTGCTACTGTAGAAGCACAGAGGATTTCAGTTATCATTCCTTTGCTACTCTGCTATTCAAATATTTGCGAAGCACCTACTTACTGGGAACTATTATGTAGTATGAACAATTTCTGGAGACCAAGGATAAAGACTGTTGACTCTTATGCAAAATACATTTTACCTCACAGAGAATATAAATACAGATAGACACACGAGCAAACAGCAAAGGGGACATGCAAAGGTGCCAGAAGAAAAAAGTCAAACCAGAACAAGCCAAAGGCCTGTGAGCAGCTGCTCTTTTTGCAAGGACTAAACCTGTGCAAGTGCTTTGAACTAACAGCAATTCTCACTGCAGGCTGAGGAGGGAGAAGAGAAGGAAGGAAGAAGATGACAAAGTAAAAAGCCTTAGTTCTGGTTTCTTAAACTTCATTCGATGTGATTTTTATACATAAGCATGTGTCTGTCAACACCTTTGAACATGAAATACGCAGTGCTATGAACAAAAAACATTTTCTTGGCCTGAAGTCTACTTCTGAATTATCAGTCATTTACACCGTAACTAGTTTGAGATCTGTTCTCTTTTTAAATAAGTGTATTATGTTTCCTGAAGTCTTAAAATAGTATTTTACAACTAGCCATGGATTTTTAACTGTTTTTTAATAATAAAACAGGTAGGGAAAAGGGAAAAATAATTAGCCAAAATAATCGTAGACTGGAACAAGCAACTAGCAAACATATTTATACTGCCAAAAACTATTTACTCTTTTCTGAAGTCTTAACCATGCCAGATGATTTTCAACCTCATGTGGAGTGAGTCTAATTCTTTGATTAGTATATAATTATTACCATCTGTAATTTTCATGAGAAATCTTTCTATTTCATGCAGTAATTTGCCCCTACTTTCACTGTAATTTTAGAAAGGCTTCTAAACACTTTAAATACAGAATCCTGGGTGTACTGTTTAACCTATAATCACATCAATTTTGATTTAGCGAGATTTTTTTGTTCATTAGTTAGGAAATCTGAGTTACTGAAAAGGAAGAGTGCTGCCATTCAAGGAGAAGCTGTGCTTTTATTATCTGTCACTGCCTGAATGAAAACATTTGTAGCTGGAGCACTAAGAAATGGTTAATGAACTGAAGGTGTTTAACCATACCTTTAGGAAGGATTTGACAGGCCTTAGATCAACTCTTTAAAAAAGCAACACATTTATATCCTAAGAGCACAGAGGCAAAAACTTGCTGCTGCATTGGTGAGGAGCCATTTAGCAACATGGTGATGAACACCAACCCGCAAAGCAGGCTTGTACTAAAAATAGCCACTGTTTTCTTTTTCTAGAAAAATCAAAACACACTCAAGCTTCAGAAGCAGTAACCTACCTTATCAGAAAAGAAAGAATGCAACTGATAAAATACGTAAATATAGTTTCTATGTATAATGTAAATAATTAATTCATTACAGCTTGGATTTGCATCCCAGTAGGATGCTCTGTTCACAATGCACAGTCACTCACCTCCCAGTGTTACAGCTCCAGTAAAGATCTCTGCCTTTGGGCAAAGCAGCATTTAAGTCCAAACATCTTGATTTCCTTCTCCCTCTCCCTCTCCAACTGTGTTCTGCAGGAAGCCTCTGACCGAGTCTGACATAAAAATAGTTGTGGACATAATCAAGATGAGCAAGCAATGATTATGAAAAATGTGTAAAAGTTTACAATCACAAGAAAGATGCCTTGCAAATGCTTTTTGGCAGTCAAGAACAGGGACTCATCTCGATGGTACCTTTCTTAAATGCACGTCAGGGTCTCTTCCAAAACAATCTCTTGGTTTTAATGCTAAATCATCAGTAAGTAAGGAAAGCAGAACAGATTAAAGTAGTTTAACAGCAGGTTTTTTGTGGGTAGCTTTCCCCTTTCTGTGAAATGCCACACCAAGACACCGGATTCATGACAAAACAAGACAAAACCTTTAAAACAGAAAGAACAAAACAATTCTTTCATCTAGAAAGGGGGGAAAAAAGCCTCTGTTGTTTGCATAACAGAATGAATGCTGATGTCAATATTCAGTTCCAAGAAAAACTAATACTGTATGGAACCTACAAGGTAGAACAGATTCTTTAAAGACAAGATGTTCAAAGTAAAGGTGCCTTTGATTGGAGTCTTAGGCATTCAGACAGGTAAGTAGTGCTGAAGAGACCCTTAGTGTTTCTGAGTTTGACATAATTATAGCCATGGGTGTCTTAGCCAAAATGTAGCAGACTGGTGTTTCCTGACACCAGACAGGACGCGCAGTCATCATGTTATAAGCTCCGGCTTGACTTTTTATCCCAAAGCCAGTGGATAAAAGGTATCTGCAATGATGTCTGTGGAGCTGCCTCATAAACACATTGAAATAAAAAGGTGAATCAGGCACTCAGCATTTTGTCTTGCCATGTAGCCAAGAGACTGAGGGCTAGGCTGCAGAATCTGAACTCTAGAAAATGAATGGAAATAGCCACTGCCACTTACAGGTTAAAGGGAAGAAAAGGCAAGAGCTGTAGAAAAAAAACTAAATGAAGGAGAGCGAAACTTGGTGGTAGGAAAGAAGAAATTAAAAAAAAAAAAAATACATCAAGGCAACCCCCAAGGTATCAGCATGACACTCAACCTAAACCAGCTATTTTTGGAATTACAAGTTATTCTGGACAAATCATCTGCCCAACTATCTTTGTAGTCGTGCATGTTTCTAAATAAGCAAACCAACAGAAGGTTACCTGGCCTTTCATACAAAGTGATTTGGAAGGGAAACAAAAGACTGAGCAATAATAGGAGTCAAATGGCAATCCTACATTGTAAGTAAAGCACTGCAAATTCAACAGTGTTATTCTTGTTCCAATCTTTTCTGACCTAAATCTTCTTATTGCAAGGAAGAGCTAAGTCAGCTGCTTTCTGAATTAAATTTAACTGCTTTTCTACAAGCTGAACAACAAAAAATGTAAAGCCTCAGAAGAAATGACAAAAGCCCCCCCAAAACATTATTCCCTTTTTCCCTGAAAACCACTTTCCATACAAATCATTTGTTGCACCTCATATCAAAGCAAGTTTTGGTGGAGAGCTGCAAAGAGCCCAAGGCAATACTAGTGCATCCCCCCCTCTGTGCTTCTCCCCTCACTTCCCACTCACCCTCAGCTAGTGTCCCACCAGTGCTCTGTTCTTGCTGAGCCATATGAACAGTGACTGGGATTCCTCCTTCTCCTTTCAGTAGGTTAAGTGGCTGAAATGGCTCACCACTGTAACATATCAGTGCCAAAGCCAGCATGAGAGAGAGGGTTGGGATGATACATGGCATGATGGCAAGCAGTGAATTAAGCAAGATATTATTCTATTGTACAGTATTTCCTCCTGAGCAGTCCACAGCATGACCCCACAATAGTCTTTCTGTCCATTTCAAGGCCTTCCACTCATTCATTCCTGCCAAGTTATCAACTGGATCTAAGCAACTGTGTCTTGCCTCAAACTGAGGGGGACTTTTTCAGGAGACTGATGGGACATGATTGTGACAGTCTAAATTGTTGGACCACAATTGTAAATAAGCAAATGACACAGCACATGCCACATAATTTTCTGAAGCTCCAGAAGTTTGATGAGATCTATCTATGGCTTTCAAAGACTGAATTAATAAAACTAACTTTTCACATATTATTCTGTATTGCTGTGCTAGCAGTAGGTTCTTGTATCTGATTATTGTGGGATATCTTCACTTAACCAAGAAATACAATGATGCTTTTCCTCAACATTAAAAAAACCCCATGACAAACCACCACCAAAACCAAATGTTTGCAGCAAATCCCTCTATAACTTGCTTATAAAGGGTGCTGTACATGGGGTCTATAGTTTATTCAATTTTTTACTTTACCTCTTTAGATAATTTTTACTGATTTGAAAAATGTAAAATAAAAATCTTTATGAACCTCCACATTTATTGGTTGATATTAATTCTTGTAGTAACAGCTACTGTACTACCTACATACAACCATAATGCTCGATTAGTATTAGGAAAATCACATTTTGTTTGTGTCTCAGTGTGTGTTTAAAGGCAGCATTAACACCAAACAGTGTGAAACTGCACACTCTTGAGTAGTAAGCTACCTATATTTTTCTAAAAAATATCATGAAATCAGGTATTCTTATGAGAAATCCTGTATTTAATTATAGCACTAATCTTTCTCAATGCTTAAAAATTAGTTTAAAAGTACCTGCCCCCAATTTGAAAACAAAAAATGCATTAAAACCCCCTCAGCTGGCTCAGATCTTATAAATCAATCTTCAACAAGATACGGAAACACAAGGCAAGTTTTTCAAGTTTCCTCCAGTAGCACTTGGGAAGCAAGCTGCAAAGCTGGGAACACTCGTGCAAGCCATTTTGACCTTATCAGACCAGAGATTTTACTTAGGTCTAGACAGAAGCAATAGGAGCTCACACAGATCTCTATTTAATAGGCACTACTACCCACACAGCAGTGAAACCCTGCCCACTTAGAGGCCTCACCCTGGCTACAAAACCCACCCCAGCAGCTATAAAACTTGCGCTTCCAGGAAGCACAGACCTACGTACTGCTCTTGCATTGTATCAGTAGCAACAGACTGGTCCAAGTACTAAAACCCCTGCCAGTCAGAATACTGTCAGTGTTTGTAAGGGTGTCAGAACCAAGCGAGGAGAAATCTTTGAGCTGGATGCTATCTTCCACTCATGGCTTAATCTCAAAGCAAAAAGAATGAGGGCAAAAATAGAAGGGTTGAGTCTGCCTTCAACTATTGTTATTTCATTATTTTAGCACATTAAAAAAACCCCACCAATAATACTCCCTCCAACTCAAGAACTTGAAACCACACAACAGTTTTATTCTCATGACAAATATTTATCACTGCAAACAGATGCAAGAACCTCAGAATAGACTTTTCTAACAAGTCCTTTTATTCTCACTTAAATCAGTCTTGTTTTGTCTTTTCAACAGGAGTTTCTCATGTATAAAAATTGCATTAAATTTCTTGGAGATCAGTGAAAAAGCTAGTGTGAATTCAATCAAGATCAGCATTTTTCCCCCAGAACTGCTGGAGAAGATAACATTTGTGCAAACCTACCGGAACATACTGGCACACGCTCTGCCAACTCCTGACTTTCACGCATCCCTACTGTGCATTTTGAGAACTACAGGGTGCTGCAGCAAAGCATGTACTTTGACTGAATTAAAGGTTTAAGGACTTTTTCTTAAAAAGGAAGAAGTTCCAAGCTTTACTAATTATCCCAAAGATTTCAAAGTAATGAAGATATATCTAAAAATATGAATAGTACAATCATACCACAAAATATTATCCCTGTGTCCTTGACTGCAGATTAGGACTAGAGATGTAATGCGGGACTGTAGAGTTTGACTATATTTCACTCAATATACACTTTCAAACTTTCAGGTGCCTGATAAATAAGAAACAAAAGATCTAGAAAATCTGTATTTTACAGATTTTAATACATTCATATTGAAGCGCAGCTTGTGAAATTTAGAGCAGGCAATATAACAAAATACTACAGACTTGTTTTTTGTCCTGTCGTACCAAGTAACTGTTGATAAGGAAACTAGGCACATCAAATGTAAGAAGCTGACTGTTCATTACATGAATCATTTCTTCCACATGGAGGAAATCTCTTTACTGGCTCCTGAAGCACCATCACTGCTGCAGTCTGGTATCCCAGGCTTTTCAGAGCTCACCTGTCCCATCTCTTGCCTGAGTTACCAATGAGCACATCACCACACAGCAGCAGTTACTGTGCCTATGGGTCACCGATCTGATTCACCTTTTGTTATTTTAGGGGAGAAGCACCCTTTCCCAAACCTCTAAGCTGACTACAAATAAGATTGCTGTTCCTCCTACAGTATTGATGACAAGGAAAATGCGTTGGCTTGTGCAGCTCCTTTGAGGCTGCTGGATAAGGGCAGTTTTGGGAGATTAACTCCCACACCACCAAGCACTGCAAGCTGCTGGGAGTGTTTTGGAACAATCAGGACCACTGCCACCTGCCTTGCCACTCTCTTACAGCTAGTCCTGCTACGGCAAGAAAGTGAGTCCTGACAAGGACAATGACAATATTCAGAAATTACTCAGAAAGATGCAGTGACTTTTGTTTAAAGCATCAGAGATGAGCGTAGGCTAACAGAAGCAGACTATGCCGCTCTGATCACATACTGCATGATGCCAGAATGAAAAGGAGCATTTTTCTTCCCCTCTGCACAATCCTGAGCTGTAGAGATCACACAATACCACAAGAATCCCTGTTCTGTTTCACGCCAACTATCGTCAGCTGACAGCACGGTAGAAATCAAAGGATCTATTTAATTGCCAACCACTTGTTGTCAGATCAGCTGTAGATGCTGCTCTGACAAGGATGCACAATTTAAAAGAGCAAAACACCACAACAGGAATGACTTGATATTTCTTAGGAAGATGACGCTGCTTGTGTAAGATTTTTTTCATTGATACCACTGAATTTGTTATTTCTGGTACTCCTTCAAGCCATAAAAACAGATTTTGTATTTGTATTTTGCTTGTTCTGGTGCTTGATCAAACCATCACATTTTCTAAACACAAACACTTCTATGAAAAAATGCAGAGGATTACCATTTTAAGGAGCCTTGCCTGTTTTTCTTTTAATGTTTACAGCCCACTAGCAGCTTATAGCAGTATCAAACATGCTTCAGCATTCTACATTTTGTCTTTGGAGGCTCCACTTACTCTCTGCAACCAGATGACTGAAAAATCTTTTCACTGGTTATTGTATCATATAAAGAAACCAACTTTTACAGACGGTGATAAAAGTGTATGGAAGAGTAGGAATGGGCAACAAGAAACTCAAAAGCTTGAAACTCCTGAGGTCTACCTGCCATGAATTATAACACCATGTCATCTCAAATGTATTAGAGAATATAAAGAAGGGAAAACCTTACAAAGGATTAATCAGATGAAGGTACAAGTATTCAGCTCTCAAGCAATGGAACACCTCCTACTCCTGCTACAACACAAACTACAAATAATGAGCGAGGTCCTCCTTGGGAAAGCAAATTCAGTCCTTAAACATCTACTGCTGGTAATGGTAACAATATTATTTGTAATTTACATTATTTTTCTCAACATGCATTATTTTCTGGTAGATATCTTCAGACAAACAGACTAACATACTGATTTTTCCCCCCCAGCTTCACATAAAAACTATTACAATGAGAAAGCTTCACAAGGAAGGAAAAAACAGCACAGGTAACATCATTACTGAGATATACCACTTGGTTAACTAACATTTGTAACCCCTAAGGAAATAGTAAAAAAGGTAATTGAGTGCTGTTTCTAGCACCAAGAGAACTATGCAGAAAAATTTTCTCAGGTGTTTGCAGTTAAGCAATCTTTATCTCAGAGATGCTTATAAAACAATGAAAAAATCCCCTAACATTCACCTAATTCACACAACCAGGTATCAGAACAATTATTACCATTCTTTTTATTCTATTATTATTATAGATGTTTAGGATAGAGAGCAGAAATTCAGACCATTACTAGGATTGTAAACTGACCTGCTCACTGGGGTATATCATATGAGTAAGGACTGTTTGATTAAGGAAAGTCTGAAATCCCACACACGGTCACACTGCACCAATTCCTGCTGCAGGAACCTGTGTTATTTGCTATTTACTTCAGAAACATACTGTCCTGAAGGACAGCATTCGTTCTCTGAGCAAGCAGTAACTTATGTTCTATTCCACTTCCATTTCTACAAGCTATTTAATTCTGAATTTCATATTCCCCATGTTTTCAAGTTTTCACAGAAACTTGTAAACAAAGCACTGTACTCTAAAAAACAAGTAACTTATTGGGTAAAGGTTATGCTACAACTGGCTCACTGTTGTTTCCTTTGGGGCCTCAATATTTAGGGTTTAGGATGAGAGTTCAATGGAAATTATTGTCAGTTTGACTTCTTTCATGAAATCTTCAATTGCCTCCTCATACAAAGATGTTTTTTCATTGTTGCAGGATCTGTACTAGCCATTCCCATCTCGGGAGGAACATGGTGTCATTAACTGTCACACACAGTGCTCTGAGGCTGCATAAACATCACCAGGCTTGTCTGGTTTCTCTCCTTCTCCATCACTACAGAAGCAACTGTAGGATCTAGACTAATCTACATGTTAAAATATTTAAGTGCTGGTCTGTAAGCTAGATTTCTATTAATTTTCCTGTCACAGAAGGGTATTTTTCTAAACATTCAACATTTACAAATAACGTTTTAAAAAGAGAGGCATGATAAAGTTGTTACAGCTGTTATTTATGATTTATTTAAAAATCCTGCAATATTATTTAATCAAAATTGTAATGTGAAGATCAAATTCCTTTTAATATCTCAAAAGCATGCACTATGAACAGCCAGTAATAAAATAAAATTGAAATGCTTTAAAGGTAACCACACAGAACTGTAATCCTCCAGTCCAAAATGGAAAATTGCAGTGTAAAGTGATTATAATCCTAAATAGAACCACGGTACAGTCTGACCCTTCTCTGCTTACAGGAAACACCCCCATCCCCCATTCAAACCTTGAGTCAGATGCTATCATAAAAACTACCGTGCACGAGAATTTTGCAGTAAATCTCAGCTAAGAATATAAAACAGACTATGACACTAGTGTTAAGATGTAAAATTTCTATTCAGAAACACCTGGTCTATGAGTACTGACAAATAACTTAGAACTTTTGTTTTTTAGGTTCTCATGCACGTGGATTAAAATGTACAGCTGACGGGAACTGAAGATATTAAACCCTCCCACCACAAACCAGTTTGCACCAGTTCCTTCCCCTAGATTTAAGTGGCTAAACTTTGGCTTGTGCAGCAGCACATAGACCTGACCTGCAGTGGTTAGCACAAGTCCTGCTTTACCTGCAGACCAAACACCTGTACTGAATAACCACTGAAAAAGTGAGAATTCTCTTTCAACAGAGGCAGCAAGTCTTGAGCCTGGTGCAGGCTGTTTGATAAACCAGCTCTGTGGTCTTCCAGATTTTTTAATAAAAATGCTTTATTAATATGAGGAAATGAAAAGCAAAACTTTCATGGTGTTGGACAGAACAATGTCCGATGGTTTTGTTAAGAGAATTCTGGATTACTTTTTTCTTCTCATTTCTCAGTCATGGTGATGATAATAGAGTAAGAAGTAGCTATGTTCATCAACTATGAATAATTAGCTATGCTAATAAACCATCTTTACATACTTACACAGTAATATGAGTAGTTTTGGTTCCACAGAAGTATTAAATACCGTTAAGTCTTTGCTTTTTAGCAAGGATAAAAAAAAAAAAAAAAAAAAAAAAAAAAAAAAAGGTTATTTCCTAGAATGAGGTGGACTTCCCTTTCTCCCTGTCCTTATATTTGGTTATATAGTGCCTTGCAAATGCAGATCCACAGGCAGTGTTTGCTCATTGGTCCACTGAGAACTGCCTCTCCTCTCTTGGAAATTAGAGCATTTTTTTGGGGGTAGTGGGGGTGGTAGGTTTTGCACGTTCCTGTATCCACTCTTTCATTAGTTCACAGTTTATTGTGGTAGCTTCACATGCCAGCATATCTTTATTATGCCACTTGGTATTCTTTCTTGCTTGCAGTAGGCTCGTGCAACACTACAACTGTGAACACACAGAGGCTTCAAAATGTTTAACTGCAAATTGTTCTCCAGAAATCTTTTTGAATTAACATACTCAGGCGATGGCCTAGATGCTCTTAACCTCAGTCTAATCCTCAGTTCTTCCTCCTAAGTGCTAAGACAAATGTTTGAAGTTCAAGAATATTCACCAGGGGCATTAGGATCGCCCATTCCTAGAGGAGAATGGCAGAGAAGATGCAACATGAATGGTGAAGGTCACAAATACTCAAGTCCCAGAGGAAATCTGAGCCTCTCCCATAGGACATATACTTCACAAAAGTACTATCAGCATGACAAAGAGCCCAAAATGTAAGATCATGTCTCTTTTTCTGTGTAATAAAGACCACAGAGTTTTTAGATATACTCCTATATACTGAACTCCTTGCCTGCAGAAAGCTGGATTCTAAGTAAAGATACTTGATACTGTATTGCCCTTCACAACTGTGAGGGGTCTCTCAACACATTTTTAACACACTTAAAATTTCCTTGACAATTCCAGCTGCTAAAAATAGTAAAATAAATAAAACAGAAGCAAGTTACATATTCATCATCCCCTAGAAAGCTGCTGTGGGGAAATTAGCACCATATAGCCCAGTACAAGGCAGGCTGACCCCTTCACACTCTCAGATTTCACTCACTTTCACTCCCACATAATCCCAAGTACCAAGATGTTGTGTCCACCACAACTTTTGATACAGATGGAAACCAACTCTTCATGTCCTCCTGAAATTTTTGGAGTCCCCAGCTGGTGATAAAAAAAAAATGAATTTCAGGTACTCTTTTGTGGTGCGGGGTTTTTTTTCAGGCTTATTTTTGTTGTATCACTGATCGATACCAGGTGGTCCTTTGTCTCAGAATCACTAACCTCAGTCTTGGTAAGCACTAGGTCAGGCTATTATCAGGTTTTCCCCCCCAGCTCATGGGGTGTGCTGCTCCTTCATGACTCTTCTCATGGTGCTGGGATGCAGCATCCTTAGGGCCTTCCTCTTCGCCTCTTGGCCTTGACATAAACAGCGCATTCCTTACATGTTACAGCTAAGAATGATGTCTCTTGGTTATCAACACAGGCCACATTTTTAACCCTTTATTCCACAGTTTTCTAAGACCCTTACTATGCACACTTCTCTTTATATTGCATTTGGATCCATTTTCATGTTTCTTTTACTTTTTAAAAATACCACAGAGTTCATGCCTACATATGCTTAAAGGATGAAGTTTCTAAGATATCTTTAAGCTTTTCTGTGGTCTAGTTTTGCTAGAGAAAGGAGACACAAAACACAACACATCTTGTTTTTTCTCCTTTTGCTTCTGCATCTAAACCCTCAATAGTATATATGCACTATTTCAAGCTGAAAACCATATTTGTGATATTACACCTCACCACTTGTAATCTTGAAGCCTGTTCAGTAATAAAGCAGTAGGAGGTCAGAAGAAGAGCATATATCAGAATAGAAGACTACTGTTGTGTAAATCAGAATGGGTACAACATGAAGGGATGCATCAAAAATTATTATTATAATATATATAACACAAAACTAATGCTTGAGCTCTAACTATTACTTTCATTTACCACTGACTAAATATACTTTCTGCTGTATTAATTTTGTGTTTTTGTGTTCTTCTGTGTAACAGGGTACATGCAAACACACATGTAAACCTGTAGAACACAAAGAAACAAGAGATTTCCCTGGCTTTTCAGTATATTAGAAAATGACAATTGACAGCTGTTACCAAAAAGCTGTCAATTTTTAATTCAGAATTTGTATAGCTTACTGAGAAATAGTTTTAAAATGGAAACTGGCTAAAGATAACTCCTTAAACAGTCCTGACTAATAACTTTAGCAAAGGTACATTTTTAAGTTATCTGTCCTTTGCTACCAAACCTGGTTAGTTTTAATTCAAGATTTTGGAGAGAGTGTATTGCACTCTCTCATACCTCAGTTTTATACACATGTGGAACAAGAAAGGAATACTCTTGTAATTTAAATTACTGAGCTAAATAAGCTTAAGTTAAAAAAAAAAAAAAAAAGGCAGCAAAAACCCCACAAAAACAAAAACACAAAAACAAACAAAAAACCCCACAAAACCCCAAATCCAACCTCTTAACACCTAGAAATAAGCCTCTGTCAGGTAAAGCTAATTTTAATAGTCTAAAGGTTGAATTAAGGTATTTTGCTGCAAATGAGCTTTTATTCCAGTTTAATATTCTGATCCTTGGAATCTGACAAAATAATACCTTAATACTTAAAATTTCAACTACTATAGCTACCGGCACTTTCAACTTTAGAAAAAGACTGGGACATTGTTGCTTATTGAGTTAATTAAACACTAAAAAACCACACACAAAAAACATTTTAAAATGGGTTTTCAACCATACTGTGTAAGAGATGACTGCTTGCTTTAATAACTTATTAGCATAAAGGCATTAGGTGATGCCTTCGTTGGTATCTCCTTTTAAAGAGACGTTTGCCTTCTCCAAAAATCATTATTTTTGAAACCCTAGGCAAGAATCTCTATTTTTGCTATTTTCATCTTTCATCCTTCACTTCATGAAGTCCTAGGACAAATTCCTGTGCCTAGGTGGGGAGATGTGATGAGCACAAGATCTAAAGCAGCTGGATAGAGCATCCACCTTCCCAAGGCAGGTGGCATCTATGGGGGGAACGTGAAGCAAAGATGTACCTTCCTATCTCTGCTTTAAATAAAGCAAACACACATCCAAGCCACACTTTGCTTTTGCAGTTCTAACTCTGGGTCCAGACAAAGCTGCTAATAGTCCGTTTGGCAGCAGAGTCAGATCTGGGACGACAGGGGAGTGCCAGAAATAATTTTTACATTGAGTTAGGAGAGAAATCAAGTCCCTTGTGTTCCCAAAGCCATCAGCAAATGGACAGAGTGAGAATCAGAACTCCATTAGGATCAGTTAGTCTTATTGATTTAACTGGAAACTAGATAAAGCCTTAGATACCTGATTCTATAGCAATGCTTTCTACTGTGCTTCAGTCAAACCACGTCTTGTTCCATAGGGAAGCCACAGTACACCTTCTCATAAGAAGCACTATTTTTCTGTCATTTCAGTTCTTACTGTATTTATCTCCAATAATGGTCGATGCATGTTAAATGGGAGTACAAATTCATTAGAGAAAATAAGCCATCCTTATGTTCTTAGCACACTCTTAATTTTCCTACTCGAAAATGAAGTTGAGATTACTTACATGTTCAAGAAGATTTCATTAATATTCAAGTTGACTAATGAAAAGTAAAAGCATTGTCTCAATTTCCATTTGTAGACTCATCAGTACAACTTCTGACACAGAATGCTTGCTCACAGAAACAGACCCTAAAAAGCAAAGTTACAGGGCAAACCAAAGATGACAGAATATGTTCAGATTACAGTGCCACAGTGTGTAGGCAACTTGCTTGAATTTCAGATGAAACAATAAAAAACACAGAAAATAGAGAGAGGTTATCACATAAAGGAAAAAACTTAAGTACATTTTCATTCTCTCTCAGGCATAGCAACTAGAGTGACAGACTGCTGACAATATAGGGAAATTTATTTATAATGGAGACTGCATATGGCCATATCAATGAGATTTAAGAGGTTTTATATCAAGAAACATGTTTAACTTCCAGTAATATCAATTACTAGGTTTTCAAGTCATATTTTATTGTAAGCTCAGTCTAAGCAATTTAAATTACAGTTTTAAAGAGCACATAAGATCCGCTTTATCATAAGAGGGCAACAGAATCTGATCACAAACTATCCAGAAACTGTAAGTCCACCAAGAACATAATGAATGCAAGGCATTTAAACTTCACGCTGTCATTTGAAAGCCTTTTTAAAATTAAAATATTCTAAATAATTAAAAAACTTTTCACATAAATAAGAGTACACTGAACAGAAAGCCTTTAACTGCACATCACATATTATAGAGAAGTAGGTAAGTAGTCATTAATTGATTTCCTTTAATACTTGGATGTTTTATGTCATAAAGTCATGTTAGTAACTGCTCAGATCCTGTTAAAGCCCAAGTAAAAGCATCAAAGCCGTTTTACTGGTTTTGTTAGATACTGTAAAAAGACTACATAGATTTCACCTCTGACCTCTCGTTGTAGTTCCTTTATTTCACTTAATCATTACATTTTTTCATTAAAATTCAAACAGAACAAGTGGCAGCTTCTGACTTTGATAAAAGGTCACTTCTGATAATTTTGTACTTTATTCATCTCCTAAAAGCTGTAGGAAAAAATTAAAATTACATCTCATTCTTAAACATCTCAACACACAAAGTAAATGATAACACTCCATGCAAGACCAGATTTTAGTCACATTTTCAAAAACCTGAATGAGATGAAAGTAGAAGAGCAGCACAAATACATATATGCCAAAGGAAGCCAGTGTTCCATGGAAGAAGGCACCACCATTCTTGGATGACAAAGCACTCCAGGTGAAGTTTTGAAACTCATTAACCGTAAAATCCCCATGTTTGAAAAAAAGCTAGTTAACCAAGCTGCTGGTTACATGAATTGAATCAAGGAAGCAATCTTTAGTGAAGTAATCTTCAATTTTAGCCGAGGTGGTGTGTTGAGGACAAGAGCAAGATTTACTTCTTACAATGAAATCTTCTGCAGAGCTTTTCCTCCATCTGTCCCTTTTAGAAGGGTCATCACTTCAATTATTCAGATGGACAACTGAAAGCACCAAGACTAGGTGGTAAAGAATAAACACAGGTCTTGATTATAATTTACTTCCCTCAGAGTGATCAACCTTTTGTGCAGTGTCTAACATAAATGCCAGTTTCACAGCCTAAAGCAATGAAGAGAATATTAAGCTTTATCAGAGTAGCATCCTCTGTGTGAACTTGTACAAGTAACTACAAATCCCAACAGTTCTCAATCAGTACTATTTTTATGTAAGTCATCTGATTAACAAATATGAAAAACATAACCCAACTTTAACCAATTAACTAGGAAAGCCTTTAAGGCAAACAAAAGAAAAACATTTAAAACAAAGGTAGAATTATCTTTGGATTGGTTTCAAATTCACTACAGTAAAATCATTAGAATTCAATTAAGTTTCTACTGTGCTGTAATTGTTTAAAAAATAACACAGACAACATGCATTAATTTTGAACTGGAGTAGCAGCAATAATTTATCATTGACAAAGTAGGTGTCTATCACCTTGATAGTTTAAAATCCAGTCCTCCTCTTGCAACATAGCCAGCAAGTCTACAGTACATCACAATGATTTGTGATCAAAGATTAAATAAGCAGTGTTAGCTTAATCTTCTAAAGCCTCAATTTTGCTGCATGAAGAACTACTTGGTGGATTTGAACATGGCTTCTACATCTTTCATGAAAAATGGCAGAAATCACTTCCTATCCTGTGCTCAGTTTATTCGTGACTTTTGAGACTTCTCATCTCCTTCAAGCATCTTTTTTCCATCCTGACAATTTCTGACACTTAATCAACTATCTACATCAAAGTTGTTCCATATCTTGGATCATCCCTGTTGCTCTCAACTGAGCTTTAAAGCATTACTATGCCTTTTAGCAGAAGGGGACCATATAAAGCATTCAAAATGTGGATGCAAGCTGGATTTACACAATAGCACAGCAACCTTTTCTAGTTTACTCTGGATTCCTCTTCTAGTAATGGACAATTGCTTGTTTGAATCCTCCTGAACAATGACACAATACTAAGACCTCACTCCTGCATGGTTTTGGCCAGTTTAGCATCCACCACTTTATACAAACTGGGGCTGTTCTCCTCAGGTAGTCACCCTGAAAATGACAACACTGGAAATTCAGTCATGAGTTCTTCTGTGGCTCTTTGCAGCTGTACCTCACTGTTCCTATCCCAAATAATTTAATATCAGCAGCAAGCTTTCTTCCCCACTGGTCACCAGGGTTTTTCCAGGTAATTTAGCAACATGTTAGATTCCCACAGTAATTTGTCCTGCCTAGAAGTGAATTTTTCTACTGATACAGCAAAGCATTTACTTCTACCCTATGTTTTTTATAATTTAAGAAACTATTTATCTACACAAAAGCCTTCCCATCTTATGCTATGGCTTACTAACTTCCTTTAAAAGGTAGTGAGGGACCCTCTCAAAATTCACTTGGAAATTAGATACACCTAAATCAGTCTTATCCACATGGTTATTGACCCTTGCAAGTCTTCACAAGCTTGCAAGACAGGTTTTCTTACAGAAGTCATACTGACTTTTCCCAGGCAGAGACTATAACAACAAAAGTAGTGGATAGCTGCATAAATAACACTACCAACTGGACTTGCAAGTGCTACAGTTTCCCTTGCCTAAATTCTGGCATCACACCTGCCATTCTCTATACTCCTGGCACCACAGTAGACTTATACAAAAACGTGCATGCCATCAGCAATTCTGCTATTTTGATTTTTTAGAACCAGAGTGAATACTACCCTGTCCTCATACTTCACTGCTGATTATCTTATCGGCTACATCCACCAACTCTTCTCCTGCCTCTACTGTGTTAGACCCATCAGCTAAGGCATTCCCTACACAGAAGAGTTCAGAAACTGAAACACTTCCAGTTTCCTCCCTAATGAACAAAGACAATTTAATTTCCCTGCAGAGGTTGTATCTATTGTATGTGCTCCATTTACATCCTGATCATCAGCAATTCCTGTAGGCAGTGTGAAACTATTCTGATCTGTAGGAAGAAAGCATTATCAGTTTTGACGAATTTTGTTAACCACAAACTTTTCACTGTGTTTCTACATTTAGACTACTAGACTCATGATTTTAACACATTTGAATGTTCCTTCTGCCTTTTTTTTTTTTTGTTTGTTTTGTTTGTTTGCTTTGAAGGCAGTTGTCTTGCTTCCAGTTGTCTCTCTCATACTACACAGGTTTTCTCTGCTCTCTCGTAATTCTGCTAGATGGCACACACTGGCATTCTGCTCCACAATCGATCTCCATGGCACATCATCTCCTTCACTATGCTCTGGGTCACCTTGAGAGATTTAGTCTTAAGAGCTGTCTGGTTACTTCCTTTTTAAGCAGCTTTTTTTCCCCCTCCTATTTTTATACCATCTTTTCAACAAGATACACTTTAAAACATGTATTTGATGACATAAAAAAAAGACTAGAATGGCTTAAATCTTCCTTTAAAGAATGCAAAACAGTCTATTCTCACCTACCATTTTTTTGAGCCATGCTATGTGGTGATAAGTGTGTAGCTAGTCCACACCACAGTATGTGTAACACAAAGAGACACTTCCATTGATTCAAGTTAGGTTTCAATACCCTAAAAAAAAAAAAACAAAAGAAAAGCAGGGACAGGGAGGACAACACAAAAAAATCCAAAGACATAAACATGGATTTGATAAAGTTATGGCTCTCCTAAATCTCTGCCAGATTATTTTTTGTTTTAACTACATAAAGTAGTAGCTGAACTTTATTTGTTCCCCAACTCATTCTCTCATTGCACAATATCAGCACTGGAATAAATCCAGTTTCCACACAAGTAATTAATATGTAACAATAACATTACATTCAAATTGTAAAACAAAACTTGCGCTGCACAAGTCTAAAAGAACTACAAATTGTTCATTTTCCCACCCACAGACTGCAGACTGTGCATCACTTCTAACACAAAAAAGATATGAATAGCTATAATTTACACCACAACATTAAATTTGCATTAGTTATAGAATCAGTTTTCTCAGTTTCTAGAATAATAGTGCTTAGAATGAGGCTAATGCATTACAAAACAGGTGGCCTTGAAGTTCAAGAGTGTAAAGGCAAGACCTTGATCTACCCACAAGATACAATGGAGGTTCAGAAATATTAAAAATAAATTAACTTTTTATTTCTGTAGTCTTTCCCCAAAACCTCAGTGTTGAACATAAGATTTTAGTACTTGGCATATTTAACATCCAACTGACATTCACACTTCACTTCCAAATATTCAGTATTCCTTCAGAGTAGAAGTAGAACAGTGGCTTTAAAACACACTGAAACAGGTGTTATCTAATGCTCACCACACCATAGTAACTAACAAGTCACTTAACTTTACATTTTTCAGTGAAGGGCAGAACACAGCTCTCTAGTTTCACCTCCCCTAGATTCAGTCTTAGCCTCAAAATAATTTAATTTTTCTAGCTCCTCTGCACCATAACCATTCCCTTTTTTTTTTTTTTTTTTTTTTTTTTTTTAAGGAGTCAAGGTACTGTTCTGCACTCAAGAGCCTCTCCTCACTATACAGTCTTCATTCATCTCTTCAGTCTTGCTTAAGGGTACAATGCTGTAAATATTGCTGGAGTGTCATCAGAAACTCTGAGAAGTTTGGCCGGAACTTCAAAGACTTCGTACACAAACGGACCTGTGTCTGTTCATTTCTGAACAAGCTAACCAGTGCAAGAAACAGGAGACTGGAGAGAGAAATGCAGCGATGCACCAGATCTATATTTTTTTTTTCAAAAATAAAAAAAAATTTAAATGCATAAATTTCAATAACATATTGTATGTAACAGCAACCTACAACATTGCAAATACTGCAGAATTTAACAAAACTAAAGGTATGACAAGGCACTTCAAAGACACAAACCATCTATATGGCATCACTGCAGTTACATCACTGTATTGTAAAATGGTACATTAATAATTGGGAACAAAACCTACCTAAACAAGAACCTAAAGAGTTTCTCAAATCGTTCTGATGGGTGACTTCCATTTCTCTTACAGATACTGCTTCATTTTGAGGTTTCTCATCAGCAATTCTTAAAAATAAGTTTACTGAGGCATAGCTGTTCATTTTTATAGACACTTATGCAGTTATGTTCTTGCTTTAACTGCCTAAAATATTTTCCATGAAAACTGTAACCTCTCATTTTATTGCTGAATTCAATTAGATTGACTCCTTGACCTGACAAACTCACAATGAAAAAAAAAAATCCTAACGTACTTCTATGTAGAGAGCTGAAATAATCCAATATATAGCCACCTACTTTGTAGGATCATACCAGCAGTCACATAAATGCTACAGTAATCTACTTTCCCCTTCTCCCAAACTATTTGTGGTATCAACGTAAAAAGCATTTGCAACCTTTTAACAAGAGTGCTCTAGCAGAACTAGACTTGCCTTTGACATTAGCCTAACAATTCTTATATATTTATTCTTTGGGGTCTGAAGTTTAGGAAATTCCACATTTCTTCCAAATTAAATTAAAAGAACAACCTCATCCTGCCACTCTGCTTTAATACATTCCTCTCTTCACAGATAAATGTGAAGTATAATGGATCACCCTGTCATTCCACTTCTTCCCAACAATGTCAGCTGTAGTAAAAAGGCTGGGCAATCGATCCAGTGGGCTTGAATCCAAAGTACCAGTCTGAAGTCTTGTCAAGTTCTGCTATACTAGGTTTTATTTTTTGTGACCAGTTAATTATGTCAACAATAAAAGATTTCACATAACTAATGCAGCAGTGTTTCTTGGGAGGCTGCGAGGCTGCCAGCACAAATATTTCAAAGTTTTTACAACAGCTAGTTTTCATAGGAGAGCCCTAGAAAGTGTAATGCAGTGGACTGCTGGTGTTTCAATCTTTACTATGCTTAGCATACAGGACAGATCCACAACATGAGGATACTGTAAAGCTGCCTTTGAGTATTAAAACAGATTTTTAAATTAAATATTGTTAGAAAAGCATACATTAACACACATACAGAAACAAGCAGACCAAGACTCAGTGGCCACAGCTGAATTTAATCAGAATCCACACTCCATTAGCAGCTGGAAGAATTCCAAAAGCCGCCTGTGCCCTTGGCCATCTGCCAAGACCACTGATTGTGTTTTAAGTCCCCTGAAATTACAAGGATTTACTTGAATATGGCGTTCTCCACTCTTGGTACAGTACTTACAATTTTATTTTGTTGCACACATAAAAAGTAGCTGTCTACCTCAGCACCAATACACCTGCATGTTACAGACACTCACAGTCAGACATACTTAATGCCACCTCAGTTGCAAATATGCTTGGTACTTCTTGCAAATGAGCTATAGGAAAGTCACTAGTGACACCTAATATGAACTAAAACTAGCACCTAAAATTTGCATTACGTTTAGTGAGATAGAAATGAAAGTTGTCAAGTGTTTACTGGCACTATCTACAAGTATATTAGAACCAAGCATCAAAATTATTGTCCAAAAGCTCCATTCAAGTCTACTGCTCGTTAGAGTCATGGCATGCACTAATACATTGCTCTTATAATAACACTGGGCAGAAAATGTTGAACGGAGGAAGCATTAAAGCTAATCACAATAACTAAAAGTCTTTATGATACAACATGAACATAAGATAAGTTAGTCTGGCCACAAACCAAGAAATGTGGGGAGTGTAATATCTCCCAAGAACATCTGCAGATGCATGCAGTCACAGTCCTCTCTGGAGACCTTCATGTGATAGTATTTTATTTATGTAAGGTATCAGAGAACATCCAGGTTATGAAAAGAAAGAAATAAAAATCAAGGTAGATAGTAATGATTGACAACTCTTGAAGAAACAATGATAGAAAGGGAAGCACAAGACTGGTTTGGTAGCAGATCTAGAATACTCCGGAAGTATTTGATGATCATGTCCTATGTAGAGTCAACTCAGCTCTGACTTTCCCAAGCTCACACCAACATCTGCCACCATTAAAGAAAAAGAGCTGGAATATTTGCACAAAGTGGGCATATCACAACTCAGACTAGAAGCTTGCCTTGAAAGCACATCAGTACCTAATTACTGCCAGGTATCAGGTTTGATGCATGGAAGCCTAACACCCTAAGAAAGTGAAAATACTCATTGTCAGAATAACTCCTTCAACCTCAAGAGGTTACTGTGCAATACAGTGCAGCACTGCAGCATTAACTTTGCTCATCGCCTTCTCCGACTGCAGCTCCGTGGCAGAGTGAGCCAGTCTGTCAGCCAGATCCAGCCTCTGACCCCTCTTGGCATTCAACATGCCTTTTGTTGAGCTCAGCTGGTGACCTACCCAGCCAGTAGCCAGCAGCAAGACCAGCTCAGGCTGGCAACCTTTTGCTTCCCAGCTAAGGTGAATTACTCAACTTGCCACTTGACAAGCGGGAATAGTCTTTCTCCCCTTTCTACCAACCCCCTCGATCAGAAAGTGAGTTGATTCAGACTATGAACGCAGCAAAAATGAGAACAAAACAAAAGCCCAAAACACAGACTTTTTGCCAGATTAGTCTCTGGTCTTTTAGCATGCTGAATTGATTTACTGGATGATCAGACAAATACTAGAGCCAGCATAAACTAAGCAGTAGGAACTCGGCCTCCTTTTATTAAAGCCACAGACACAGCTGAGAAGGGCTTGATCAGAGTTATTTATCCCTGTATCTTAAGCCACAGGTAGCACTGCTGATCTGCTGCAATTCATACTGATGGGACACAGTCTAATAGAAAGACTGCAAAAGAAAATACAAACAGGTCACTCAGGAGAGAAACCACTTGAATTTGAAGTGTGTTTCTTATTGATGTGGCAGAGAGAAGAGACATCAGTTTCTGAACAAAGACAAATTAAAACAGTGTGTTGGACCAGCAGTAGATGCTGAAGGTCTTTTTTAGGAAGTCAGTTAACTACCAGATGTACCATACAAAATACACTGCAGTGCTCCATAGCTACACAAATGTATGTAATTTGAAATAGAGTTTTTGTACGTTTCTGCCCATGTAAATATTATACATGCTTGCTCAAGACAGCTATAGAGTAGCAGCGTTGTGAGAGTGAGCAGTGGACCCAATATGAATGAAGTGCATGAGACTAAAGAGATGCAAGCCTGATGCTGAAGCCAACGGCTTGCTTTCATTACAAGAGGACAGACTCATTGACCAGCTACCCCTGCATCCTGCCAGGCAGCTCTGCCTGTTCCTTTTGCACTGGCTCAGGTACTTGTCAGATCCCACCAGAAACTAAGCACCTAATTTCCTAAAAGTATCTCCTCCTCCCTAGGAAGATACTTTTCCTGCTAAATTGGGAAGTTAAACAGCTTGGCTAAAGGTACAATACTGAGAAGAGTGGAAAACAAACAAAACAAAACCAAAAACTAAACAAACAAAAAACTAAACAAACAAAAAAGAAAATAACAAGACCAAGACAAACAACAACTACTGCTGAAAGTGAAGTAACATCTAAAAATGAACCACAAGTTATCTCTTCAAGGACTCCTACTAGGAGCATATAGTCAGATTCCCTAAAGACATGTAGATGCAAGCAAGCTAATATAGCATTACCTATCCAGTAAATTGTTATTCAGAGTAAGCATAAATTGTCCCTCAGGGGAAAGATTTACTAAAACACAGCCGTAGACTGGAAAGGGACACAGCCACAGAGATGTGATACACATTCAAAAATAGACACGAAGAGACTCTAGGCATGGAAAAAAGGATATAATTTCTTTTCTGTAAAGAAGACTTTCCATAGTCTCACATAATGCCAGGAAGGAGCCTCATCACAGGACTAATTGAAAGAAGTAGAATAATTTTCCCATTTCTTGACAAAGACACAGGGGAATTGTTTGCTCAAGTTTCCTTATCACTTACGGCAAAACCCACAACATTAAAGACAGAATACTAAGATAGATCAAGTCCAACACATTCATTTTTAGGTTCAGCAGACTAAAATTGGTGCCAGTATCTCCCATTGGGACAAACAATAACATTTTCAAGATCCCCAGAAGTCACCATGGATATGGATTAACTGTATTCCATAGCGATTTTTACAAAATCCCACAGAGACCACACCTTCATCTCCTTTACATTTTAGTTCCCTAGCATTTGCTGCAAATACATCTAAAAACATTTCCCCTAAGAGCCTGATATTTAAACAGGCAATATAAGAGTCATCAGATTTTACTGATTCTTTTCATGACATGGAAAGCGTAATATTGATTAAGTGTTAAGAAACTTGGTGTCTGTTCCTAGAGGACAAGCTCAAGAATAAAGTGGCTTATTAGGATAAGGCTGTTGGTAAAACCTATAGGAGCAGAAACTCAAAGCAGCAGCCAATGAAGAGATTTCAGTTTTTCTTCTACTGCTCCTCCCCTCAAGGATGACCATTAACACTTTCCAAGTTTCAAAATCACTACCCTCTGTACAGGGAAACCAACACAGTCCAGAAAAGGATCTGGCTCATAGCTGGCACAGACCAAGACAGCCTTACCTCTGCAGCAAAGCATCACACAGCCCAACTACCAGTGTGCTCTCCTGGCCACCGTTCCCAGCAGTGCTCAAAAAGGCCACAAAAAGTAATTTTGCTCATTATTTTAAAGAGCAACTCGCATCCCACTACTGTCCTTTCTGCCCCTCCCTGCCTGCCTGCTTCCAGACAGAGTTAGTTTTCAGCAGGATGAGCAGCTGACCTGGCTGACCAGATATACACACACACACACACTGCTGGCAGCCAGGCTCAGCCATGGGAAGGACAGGTTTTAGGCAGGCATGATTCACTCATGACGAAGCCAAGCCTTTATTTTACAACAACTTGGTCAGAAATCAGAGAAATATAAGTGTCTAAAAATATGTAAACCCCCAAACAAAATTCCCCTCTGTCCTGTGAGAAACACTCTTCCCCTTCCAGATGAAGAGATGAAGGTGCAATGCCAGCTTCACATCTCTGCAAATCTTAAGGAGTGAAGCTGTTACACTGCAGCATTACTGGTATTGGAGTAGTTATTTCATGCTTCCTGACCTTAAGTACACCTTGGAAGGGGGGGAGGGGGAAAAGAGCTAATAAATAATTTAAATAGTTCATTAGTAAATCACCATGGAAAAATTAAGAGGATTAAATGTCCTAGGTTTCATACTGTTGGAGGTAAGTGACAAGGAAGGTGTCACTTGTGTAAAAGGTATGTATATTCATACAGGAAATATTTTATATTTCCAATAGTCATGCAATAATTTTGCCATCGTGGTCCGGATAGTTGAAGATGATTAACAATGCTGTGGAGTTTCCATTGGTGGTTAGCTTACCTCTGCTTTGAAATGACCTTGCATTATTTTTTGTTTCATTCAAATTTTTTGTGGCAATTATCTTTCTAAAACTTCAGACATCCACAGCATAAGCACCTCTCTGATCAGTCACCTTGTATGCTTTTAAGAGAGGATTTCAGTGTCCTGTGCCAGCAGGACTAGCCTTGGAGCAGAGCTGCAGGCTGGATTTGTTTGACTGCGCTTCGATCACTGTTCCATTTAACATGCCCCTTCAAGGTAGCTGCAAAGCTGTCTGCTCACTGGGGAAGCTGTGAAACAGGTTCGTAGTGCAACAGTGCACCAGAAGCCCCAGTCAGATTCTCCAGAGCACTTTCCTATGTGCATTACTTATGCAAATATATGTAAATACACAGGATCTCAAGGCTTTAGGAAACACTTCATAAAGTAATAGGTTAATTAGCCAGGAAATCAGCTGTTCTGTCCTGAAATATACAGTAAAATTCAACAATACCAATCTTCTGAGTAGTTCATTCTACAAAAAAAATTAAACTGCAGGCTCCCCTCAGTTATACAGTGGCAATGCTGTGACTCACTGCACACTGTTTATTTTATGTTCAAGGAGTCTAAAAGCTGAGCATTTTCACTCCTGGTTTGTCTGGCCCCTTTTGTGCACCCTACCTGAAGTTCTAAGACATTAGACATATCTGAAAACTTTAATAAAACTAACTGCAGTTAGTTTTGTCAGACACACACATGTTTTTCAAAGAGTGGTTAAAAAGTCTAGCACAAATTGTAGAGAGATTGCTGTGTGGCATATCTACATCAACAACTATGCTGTAACAAGGTTTAGCATTCCTGGGCTAAATAAATTTCAACACCCGAGAGATCACTTCCATAAACTAAGCACCCTATATGGCTACAGCCTGCAGAATTATACTTCAAGTATTTGACATATCAAGAACATGAGGAAAGGGAAAAATATGACTACACAGACAATTACTATTAGCCCATATTGCAATCTGATATGGAAGAGCAGGGTGCATGAGAAGCATGGAGCAAAGCTTCAGATATACTGCACAGTACCCAGAAAGCTGAGTATCTGCATCCCTCAGCGGAGCTGCCTGCCAGGGGAGGCTGCACAGAAACTTCTGGCAAAAATTTACAGGGTTCAATTCTTTAGTCCATTAAAAAAGGGGTGGAAAATGGCACAAAACATAGCTAGTATGAACCTGACAAACCAATTCTGAGCTCCAACTTGTCAGCTAGGGGAGCAATGGTAAGTAGTAGAGAAAATGCAGCTCAAGGATCATGTTTTACTATCTCGGTTCTGTTGCTTCTTCCACCTACTTGAAGCCATAGTATTAAATTTCATCATCCAAATGATCCATGACAATTTGCACCACTATTTGAGTCCACTTTCAATAGCAGGTGAAGAAAACTGGGGAAGCCTTTGCAGTAAAAATACTAGTGTTTATAAGCAGCTATAAAAGGTCATCTTGAGAACTCCACACAACCAAATCTATGATATTCCTTTAATGAATGGCCTAGGATTTTTTAAATACAATGCTTCCCATCTCAGAAATGAGTGTGTCTCAAGTTAACACTTTTCAAAGCCTTTGACCAGCAAGTCAAATGTTCACAGAGCATTTTAAACTTCCCTACTTTTTTTGTTTTTTGGAGGAACAGGCTATATATATTTCAAGAGTCTATCAGAAGTCACAGATTAGCCAGGTTCCTTTCACTTTTGCTTATCAAAAGGCCACTATTGGTCAGAATCCAAGTGTGACTGAAGAACAAGTAATCCTGAAACCTGTTATGTGTTTATATGTGACAGAGATCTCCTGGATGTCTTCAGTTCAAAAGCGGCCCCATGGCACCACAAATAAAAGCAAGGAGGTTACTTCAAGTGTTACTTTCCATCACCTGAGTACAAGGATGTCTATGCCCTTGAGTAGGGGTTTCAGCTGACACCTCGGCAAACTCAACTACACAAAGTAACACATGTTAAAATGTGATGGTTTAAATCAATTTCACTTTGTAAATAAAGAAACAAAGGATCCCTTAAGCTGTGAATGCAGTTTTGAAGTGAATTTTAGCCTTGCTATTGAGATAATCACATGCACAGAGCAACAGCTACTTCAGTGACTGAATTACAGTCTGCCAGCTAGACACATTTCTATATCCCTCATCTCTGTTTTTAATTTCTGAACTTTTCAGCATTGAGCTAGCAGAAGAATAGCATGTATCTTGTGACAAAGTAAAACAAGAGGAATGTTTTTGTGACCCTAATTACTCTTAAGACACATGGACAAACAAGCATTTTTACATGCCAAATAACACAAGGATAGCTTAGCAACTTCAGCAATACAAAGACACCTCCAAACTACTCATCATTACACACATACATATTACCGTAAAACAGTTAGAAACAGGGCTTTTAAAGAAAGAGTCTCTACATTTTAAAGGGCATTTATAATGTCATGAACAAGACCTCAGATTAGTTAGCACGAACAAGCCCATTGTAAGAGTCATCACCCTTTACACTCCAATGAATCCTCACCTTTCAGGTGACGGATACATCATGCAGGAAGAACCTCTATTTTCAGGCTCTCCCAGAAACTTCTTAGGTACTCAGCCTTTAACTGTGAACAGGTCATGTTCAGCCAGGAACCTTAAGAAGTCATTCACAGGAAAATGAAAAACTTGACTTAAATATGAAAGTCTAGGAGATTTCCTTAACAAGACAGGAATATTAAAAATATCCTAACAAATAACACCTTACAAGGAGAAACTTGCAATATACCTTCTTGGAAAGGGTCAGCCAGTACAAAAACATCTGAGGAGAGATTAGCTTGAAAGGTGAACTAAAAACACCATGCCAACTACAGATAATTGCTGTACAACAGGAAAAAAAAAAAACAAACCACAAAAGGTGAAAGATGATGTGGAGAAGGAAAAGAAAACCATCCCGCTCCCACCAAGAAAAAGGCATAGTGCACTACCAAGATTCAAGATGCTCAATATTTCAATACTGTTTTGCTTTGATGTATTGCAACAGACCAAGTGGAGGAGGGACAAGGAGTGCAGGATTTTGTGAGCCCAGAGACATCTGAACCCTATTAACATCCCTGAGCCAACACAGCCCAAAGGACATTGCTCACTCAAATGAAATAACCAGCCACAACTGCCTGCAGCTGTAGGTAGGAAAGAGAAAGCAGCATTGTTGAATCAGCTGAAGCCCAAAATAACAGCTGGAGAAACTGCTGTATCAGGAACAGAATGGGCAAGAGGTTCCAAAAATCAGCAGTTGCAGTGCTTTTTGCCTGCAAGCAGGTACATGGATTTGTTGTCAAGCACTAAGGTTTTTTTTCCTCTAAATTGCTTTTACCACTTGTCTTCTATGAGTCTAGGGAATATCCAGAAAGATTTTTGTTTGGTCCTGTCCACTGTGTAAGCACAGGAGAAGGCTGGTTAACATACCACAGGCTGCAAAGTGAATCATGAGTCAGACTGGAAACTCCCTAATCTGAAAATTCTGCTTAAGACCTAAAAGAATAATTACCAGAAAATTTCTTTTCAGTTCTCCTCTGGTAACAGAGGGGGGAAAACACTGAGGGCAGCAGGGAGACTCCTAGTTTGCATCAACCCCAAGCTGCTGCACAGGAGGGTGGTGCTGGGCTGCAGCACCTCACTGAGCATCTGACACTGCATTTCAGTTCGAGTGAATCATTTCCGAGTCCTCTAACTGCAAGTTTGCAGGGACTGAGGAGGAGGTTGGGTATGGGCTTTCCAGTGAAGTCAGCTCATCTGAGACTGCTATCTTTCCCAGAGAGACAACCAGCTCTTTTGAATAGCCAGCTGAGACAGCATGTGTTGATAAGTCCTTCCTCTTCCAGAAGTAAAAATAGATATACCATTCCTCAACTCAACTGCTTTCTCAATTTTTGGTATTTTGCAATTTGGTCTCCTAAAACTAGCTCTAGCTTCAGCTCAAAATACCACAAGTCAGAAAGACACAAGTAGGAAGCCCAGAGATTAGCAACCTTGCTTTTGTTCTGTCAATCTTCTGACTTTTCCTCAGCTCTAAGAAATCATAATGCATGAGATTTGCATGCTGTAAGGGGTCAAACAATCACATACTCAAAAGAGTATTTCTTTCTGAGCTCCTCTGTAGCGTTGTGCTATAATCATCCAGAGCCCAATGCATGATGAGGGTCACACCACACCATAACACCAATAAACACTAACTACAGATAAGGCTAAGAGAGAAAACAAGTACACTGAACAAATAAACACAGCCAGCAACACTGTAACATCAGAACCTGCTGTACCAAAAAAGCTTTTGGTACTCACATGATCTTAAAGGCTGACAAAACATGGGCAACATGATCAATGCATAACTAAACTCTGCTAACCAGCCTTAGGAACACTTTGCAACAGGGTATGCCACAGATGAAGGGCATTATAACAGAACTGGTAGTTTAATAACAGAGCTACTGAGGGTTGGCACCACAAGCTAATCAGATACTGCTCAATTTCAAATCAATATAGTAAAGTTATTAATAAACTGCTTTCTTTAACTGGTCTGAGGCTAACCAAGTATGGTATTTTCCTTTCTTCCTCCAGCAAGAAACCTCAAGTCAGTAACTGCTACAGCCTCATGCTAGATAGCCTGCAAGAGAATATTTAAGGTAGGATTCTCAAGAGTTATTTTTCAGAGTCTTCCAAATGTTAGTATTTACCTCTAAAAGCAACCTCAAAAACTTCAGCCCCTAAGAAGCCATTACAACTTTTTTGAAGACACTGACTCTCTAGATATGCAAATTATGAAGTTAGATGGTTCAGCATGTTTCAAAAACCAAGACTGAAGAGATGACCAGAAACCAAGGGGTACAAAATAGACAATTCTGTCTCTTTCAAAATACACAACAAATTCAAGAGGTTGAAATAGTTGAGAAAGGCCTCCCTGCTGGAAGTGCAGAATCCACAGTGAGAGCTCTCTACTCAAGTGGGCTTTTTTACTATGGACAACGGTTTAACTCAAGGTTACCACACACAAAACTGAGCTGTAGATAGGAGATCACTGGCCAGTCAGAGAGTACACACTAGAGCTATCTGTGTCCCTCCAACTGTCCTACACTACTATAAAAATTCACCTTAAAATACATCCAACTCTTCCCACCACACTCCCTGCAGTGTTTGCAGCTCCTCTTAAACTGGACCTGTGAATATGGCCTTTTGTAGTATAAACCCCCTACTCTATTCACTTTTCTGCATTAGTTTTTCCTTTAGTACATCTCCCCAAACGAACTTGCCACAGGACCACATCAGTACCAGAGAGAATGGAAAGAAGTCCAGCAGTCCTAGCTTTAGCAGGCCTCAGTACCATGGAGGCTGTGGTTTGTCTAACCTTATGTTAGCTTAAACTGGCATTTCCATACAAAGAAGTTATTTTCCCCATCTCTTCTGGTTTTACATCAACTCTTACACTCCTTCTTCTGGCCCAGCTGTTTGCATAGCTGGACCATGAAATTCAGTGAATTATGGTCCATCTATAAAACTCCTCAAAGTGTATTATCTTTGCTGGATTATTACTGTGGAGCTGGGTAATTACTGATAAGAAAAACAGATATGGCTGAACTTGTTAACCAGGAAGACTGGAATGGCAGAGAGTTGATTGATAAAATGCAAACACAGGTATAGCAGAGTTATGAGACAGCATATGACTAAGACATCAGGAGAGAGATAAGGAAAAGTGAAAGACTAAACCAGTTAACTCAAGCAGCTGCAGTGTGGTTCTGTAAGTCTCTGCCTCACCAAGGAGCTCCACAGGCTAATAATGGCACATAAAGGAACGTGATTTTTTCAGTTTTGTCTTACAGTCTAGAAGAATCATGCATATACTGTGTTAAGAATATTAACGGTTGCCTTGGGAACTTAAAATGCACACAGAAGAGCTGGATTACACTAATTACCTTGTCTCAGTACACAAGGTAGCTGTTCACCAAGCCTGATGAAAAGTAAGTACTCTAAAACGTATGGCTATTAAGTATTTCTACTGCAAACTATTCAACTCCACTCTCTGAAGATAAAGCTAATGTCTTCTTTTCAGTTTGAGATCCATCACTACAGCATTCAGCAACTTAAAACAATTTTCACAACACCCTTGTTAAGCAATCTCTCAACACAAAACTAATTAACTTATTATAGAACAGCCCAGGCTCTACAGGAAGACCGTAAGACAGATGATCACATAGCAAACCACATGCAAGAAGTCACCATCTCAACAATTAAAAGCTAACTCGTTTCACCATGTACCAGGATGCAGACCAGAAAAACTAACAAGGTTTGTCATTTCCATCCCATAGCCAAGGCAGCAACTACTTACACTGCTTCAGCTGTTTTGCTCAATGCAAACACATGCTCTACCAACAGTGAAAATGACGAAGAGAAATCAGAACTTTGTGTTAGACATTTATACAGTAAGGATCACATATAAGAAGTGGAAAAACATGTAGATATGCCTTGGAAGCAAACATAGAATAGTGAATTCATACTGGAGTAAGAAGATAAATGTGTACTTCTTTCAAGCCTCTAAAACGTCAGAGTTAACAGCCAAGATGACTAAGCTCTTAACAAGTCATTATATCCATAAGCACTACAACTGTGAGTGGTTAGCTCTAGCAAGATTACACTGAAGAACTGTAAATAATGGGTGGTTTCACCTTACTCTAAAGTTGTCACGAGGTCACCCAACATACAGCTAGCCTACCAATCCCTACAACACAAGGTGTTTTCAAGGAAGAGCAGAGAACAGGACTGTACAGCAGAAACTACATAACGGGGTGAGTCAACTATATTAAACAAAGTTTGCCACCCTGAAACTAAAGGAGGAAAATAAACATCTACCGGGCTCTGGCCAATAGGCATAATGCAAGTGTCTGCTTTAATGAGCAAAGAATTCAAAAATAATCCCCTAGAGACTCCTTCTTAAGGCATCTGGTGCAAGATACTCAAATAAGATAACCGAGTTGAGTCAGCAAAACAAATCTGTGGTGCTTATTTTCTACACTGAACATTGTCCAGTCCTCTCTGCTGTGGTTAATGAAATTCAGTTTCAAAAACCTATAGGCAAAAAAGCAACTCTAGCATTTGCAGCACCTTGTAGAGCGGAAGAAACTACAGAAAGCAGTTTTGAAACCGCTGTAAAACCGCTTTCATACCTAACAGAACCTATTGTATGAGTCCCTTTCAGTAGTTCGGAAAAGTACATGAAATATCACATCCATTTGTATTTCATGCAGGCATGTTTACTAGCCTTAGCCTAACCACAATAAATATTTACAATTTGTATTTTTACTAGTCCATCCATGCAGTTGCAAAAGCAGTACCAAATTAATTTCTGCAGTAGACAGCAGCTGACACCCAAAAAAAGAACCAAGTTTTCAATAAATAGCTCTTCCTGTTCTACTTCCTTCTATATACAAACATCTGGGCTGAGTGCCCAGCTGACTTTATTTTAAAATAGTTTTAATTGCTTTATTATCTGCTCTTATGTAATCAATGCTTAATACATTGTTTCTTCCCACTTCTTAGAAAGAGTCTTCTCCCATGTTGTCTTAACATCACCTCCACTAAACAATTCATAAACAATTCATAAGTTTTCTCCAAGCTCACTGTTTAAAATCTTGAGTAAACTCTAAGATCAGTAACTTCAGTTTTACTTTGCCTCAGTTTGGAAAAGCCACTAAGAGCACAGTTGCAGCAGTGATATTCTACATTACACAGTAGCTGACAACACAAGTGATGAGTAGCCCTCCCCATCTCAAGACAATTTCCAATCAACCAGATGTGCTGACAGTCAGAGCCACAAGTCAACATTATGGTCGACACCTCTGGGTGTCACCTGTCTCATCATCACTAAAAAGTATATTAAAAATACAGACCCAGAAGTTAACTCCTGTAACTTATGATGACATACCACTGACAGTTAAGTGCTGAGCGTTTGTTTTTGTCAATTGACCCGACCCCTTCTTTCAAGGAAACCAATCAAACATGTAGTTTTTATTCCAGAGAGCATAACATAGTTTTTAATTATTTAGGATGCATCTTCCTAAGGAACTAGTCAATAACCTCTTCACAGTGCCATTTTCCTACACATACAGTGTTTCAGGACAGGAAGTTCTTATGAGAGAGGCTGGGTAAGTCAGGACTAAGAAAATGTGATTTATGCTGCAACCACGAGGTTCCATAAAATGTAAGGACAAGAATGAATAAGTGAGCTATTTGTGTATTTCACAGAATATTATTCTGAGTTGGAAGGGACCCACAAGGATCATCAAGTCCAACTCTCAAGTGAATGGCCCAGCCTGTACAGGGATCAAACCCACGAACTTGGTGTTTAGCACTGAGCTAAATCTCATTTGTCTGGATAAAGTTTGTAACAGGTAAGACAAGGATGCTAGCTAAGAAAATACCCAAACTAAAAACTGACTGCAACACATTTTATAGCTTTTTGTGGAGGTACAGAAGCTTTCTTAATCAAACATCCTAGTGCATGTGAGGGGGAAAGATGCATTTACTTGTCACGCCTTTTTGTTTCCCCCTCCCATCTTCTAATTCTAAAGGTGAAGGAATCCAGGAGGCACACTGGCAGATAGGAGCCCCATAGTTCTCCTTTTATTACTCTGTCACAACATTGTTCCATTTTTCGGGGGGGGGGGGGGGGGGGGGAGGAAGATCAAGCGAGATTACAACCCAGAGTGCAACTGTAGCATCAGGCTGACAGCAGTTGAAGAAGGTCATAGAGTTTATTATGTGTTGAATTCTTCACCCACCAAAACCACTCTCTGATGTACTCTACAGAATGTTGGAGGTGGGGGTTTATCCATGTATTCTTGTTCCACTTGCTTATTAGGCAGCCAGTGCCATTGAGAAGTCAGGCACTGTTAAATTTTTAGATCAGCTTGTAATCATCCAAGAAACAGATGGCGATTACAGATTTCAGGGGCTGGCGGGGGGGGGCTGTTTGTTTTTGGTTGTGGGTTTTTTCTTAACTTGTACAGTATGCTCAATAACTTCACTAAGCATTCATTCTCTTCTCCTAAATATGTTTAATTTAATGGTTGACACAATAGGCAAGGTCTCCAGCAGTCTATTCTTTGCACTGAAATTAGATATCAAAAAAGAAATCCACTTGTATTAGTTTTCTTCCATCTTTGAGGGGGACATGAAGGACCTAAGCCTACAAATTTCCAGCTTTCCTAACAAGCTCCTAACAGAAGCAGGCAACCAACTTCAGCAAGAGCAGGTTCACCATCACTGTGGCTGGGATGATCACCATAGGATGCAGAAAACACAGAATCTGTGTGTTTAATTTTATGGTACACAAAGCAAAGATGGAAGAATTACTTTCAAAAGCACCAGGCAACAAGTTACACGTTATCTACCTTCCTTCTCCTCCTTCTCACAATTACTAGAAATCTGGCAACAGTGACAATATAGAGGTAAAAATAAGGACATCAGTTTAAATATTACAATTACTTTAACTAGTTAAAAACATAGCTTTAAGTCACACTAACCACAGTTTAAGTAAGTATTTATTTCAGTAATACAGCCAGATTATCTTTGACACAGGGTAAAAGACCAAGATAAAATCAACCGTTAATGATGCAGATGCCTGCAAGATCCAAGCACTGACAATTAGTCTTTGCTGTTACAAGTCATCAGTATTATAATCAGATCTACAAAATGGGACACACTTGCTTTCCCTTTCACTTAGCAGCAAGTTTCATTCCACAGCATATGTCAGAATACCGAGAAATGAATTTACAGCTCTGAATGTGAACACATTTTTTCTTACTTCATAAGACATTTGGGTAATGTTCAAATGTTTTCCCCTCACATGCCTTTCAAAGTTATTACTGAAGTTTACTGCATTACCAAGCAGGATTTTGCATTAGGTTTCTCTCTACTCCTATGTAAACAACAACTGAGACCACCAAAGCAAGTTGCTTACAGTTTCTTGAATGAAGGGGTAATTTATAAGAACCCTGAGTAACAGACACCCCTCTGCAGATTTTTTTCCTCATTAAGAATTCATACTTCTTCTGTAAGCCCTCAGCTTTTTGACACCAACGCTCAACTTTTCCCTTTAGAGAGTCATATTTCCTCCTAGGACAGGAGTTAAGAGTACAGTTTTTATAACTTCTTCCTTAGCTTCCTCACACATTCAATTACAAACTCTGAAAATACTCCAAAACTCAACTATCAAGTACAGCCCTAAGATTAAAAAGTTAATAAACCTACAGAAAAATCTGCTTTTTCCTTTCTATCTTTTTGAAGTGCTGCCTTCCAATATACATAGCAATGTCAGAAACATGGGAACTTGATCTCAGCTTCATCATTTCAATATATACTTATTCCCAAAGACAGTTAGTAAGACTCAGAGGCTTCTACTGTCTCATTAATTGATATGCACTGCAAGCAGTCTTAAATATAATTTTTCAGATGATTACTATGTTCTAAGTTTAATTATGATCACCAAGAACTATGATCTATGCTCAGCTACTAGTCTAGCCTTTGCTTACAGATTTCTGTTTATTCTGCTAAGAAACTTAAGTACCCTTAATTCCTGTTCTTAATTAATTCACACATGTAGTTTATCCCTCAAGAAATTCTTTGAGATAAAAAGAGTTCAACCATGCTGCACACATATTTTCATTTGCTGGACAGTGCCACATCAAGCATTATGAAAAGACAGGAAAAGCATCTAACAGAGGAGCCTGCAACACTTCAATGCTGCACTCTTGGCCAAGAAGAGATGTTTAAATTTGGACGCATCAAATTAACTTGTTTTTTTCCCCCATGCTCTCTCTCTCAGAGGGATTTTGCTTCTGCAGGGCCCCCAAGCATTATTCATGCCTATACCTTGCAGCAGGGTAAAGAAATGAAATACTATCTGCAGAATTAGTCTTTGCTGTTACAAGTCATCACAACAGATATTCACACCTAAAACCATCACATTCATGTGAACACGAAGCTGCATTTCTCTGAGCCTGCTCTGTTGCTGAGGCTGCTCTTTGAGCCCTCCAAGGAAAGGATTTTTTGTTTGCAATTTTGAATTTCACGTGCATAAATCAATACACTTTATTACATTTTCTACTGGAACAGCTATGTACGCCACAGCACATTGATCACAGGATGGTGATTATCACTATGGCATTGCTTGTTACTGTTTACTTTGTTATTATTCATACTGAAGAGGTCTTTCCTCTAAAAGTAGTGGTATTTCCAGTATGAACACACATAGCAATGAGCTGTTGCAACAGGAAGATCTCAGTCTTCGTCAGCAATCTTCTCCCTCTCTCCTCAGGGAGAGACAGCGGACAGCCAGCACACGCTACCATTCAGTACAAGTCTCTCACCCTGTAATTACCAGGTTGCTTTCTTTCATTAGAGGCCTCCTTGAGAATTTTTCTACAAAAAATGCTAGCCACTAAAGAAGGAGCAAAAGAAATTTGTGTATTCAAGCCCAATTCTGGCAAATACTGTATCATGCACAATTAGAGATACTTCTGCTTTGTAGACAGATAAATACTTTCTTATCTGTCCATGACATAGGATGTCACCGCTTACAACTGACCTACAGAACACTTCAAACCCGTTGTCACCATTTCCTACCAACTCCCAGGGCTAACCTTAAGCAGGCCATTGAACCTCACTAGAGCCTTTCCTCCGTCTGATACACAGAGCCAAAGTATTTGCCTCAATCATCACTTCAGGCACTGGGATGTTTAAACGCAGTTCTAACAGTGCTCAGTCTTGATGCAGAGACTTTAGGCTTTGGGCAGAAACTACTGAAATGTACACAAAGTATAAAAACTTAGTGGGATACGGATGAGTAGGAAACAAAAGGAATAACGAGTTAATACTACAGGCTGCTCTGGCAGTTTCATGTGGCTGTTACAAAATTTGTAGTCTAATCTCAAATTGCACATTGACATTCTTACAGGCTCGTTACACAGTAGCACCAGTAACCCACGCAAACCCGACACTGGGGCGCACAGGCTTCGCTTCGCCAAGAGAAGAGAATACGCTTTTGGCTCGACTGCCCTGACACCCGATTTTTGGGGATCTTTGGGCTCTACACTTTTAACCTGCCACTGTGGCTATTTAAAGATGCAAAGCTGCGACTTGAGCCTCATAATGCCCAAACCATGTGACATCTTTACCAGGGCTCCTAATTTTAACGCAGACCAGCGCCCGGCCGGGGGCTCTCCCGGAGCCCGGGCCGCCCGTCCCCGCAGGGTGATGGAGCACTTGGCGAGTGGTGCAGTTCTGCCGCCTTACCACACCAAACCCTCCCTCCTCCCCTCCCCCGCGCACACCGGCAGCGGACGCCCGCCGAGGCGAACTGCACGGACACGGGACGAACTCGGCCAGTTCCCGCTGATAACCAGGATTTTTCCCGACCGCAGCACATCCACGCGACGCCCGCACGCGGTCGGCGCCAGGAGCGGGGCGGCTCGGGCTCCGCTGGCAGCCCCGTACCCTCCCGGGCACCTATTGTCCGCCGGCCCCGAGCGGCCCCGCGGGTCGAAGGGGCGCACTCCGCGTACCGCGGGTACCGGGCACGGCCCCGCGCCCCCGGGCAGCCGGGAGCGCATCACCCCGCCCGGGCAGGGCAGGGCAGGGCAGGGCATCGCAGCCGCTGCCAGCAGCGCGGTCCCGGCCCCGCCGGGGCGGGAGCCAGCAGCGGTGGGGGGCTCCCGGCGGCACGAACCTCCGCCGGCGCCACCCGAGCCCCCGCATACGGCGGGGGGCGATGCCCCGGCGGGGCGGGCGGGCGGCGCGGGTCGAGCCGCGGGCGCTTACCGAGTGGTTGACCCCCCACATGAGGACGCTGAGCAGCGGGTCGCTAGCCCGGAACAACTTCACTTTTTGCGCCACGAAGTGTTTTTTCTTGGTCTTGGTTTTACTCGCCATGACGGGCACGATGTTGCTGGGGGCCGCCATGGCGCTGCCGGCGGCAGAGGCGGAGGGCGGCGGGGACAGATCGGCGGCCGGGCGGGAGCGGGAGGCGGTCAGCGCCGCAGCCCCGCGGGCGGTGGGGTGGCGGGCGGGCAGGCGCGGCACGCCGAGCGCATCCCGGCCCGGGCGGCTGAAATGGCCCCGCTCGGCGCGGCCGCCCCGCCCCGCCCCCCCCCCCGCGGAGCGGCCCCGCCCGCCACGCACCGCGCGCGCCCCGCCCCGCCCCGCGAAACCGCCGAGCGCCGGCCCGGCCGCGACACTGCGCATGTCCGCGCGGGTCACGCTGCGCCTGCGCGCCGCGGTGGCGGAGGGGGCAGAGGGGGCGGAGGGGGCGGAGGGGGCGGAGGTGCCCCTAGCCGGGGGGCTCGATGGGGACTGTTCCACACTCACCACCAGCCCTCTGGAAAGCAGAGCCTGCCATCGCCCCGGTCTTTACCCAGCTGTCCGCACACAACCGTAACTTTGTGAAATTTGTGTCATGGTTACTCGGGTTTCCAGTTGCCCCCGCTGTGAGGGGATGTGTGGGAGCGAGGGCGATCTCTGCGGCAGGGCTTTGCCCGCTGCCCCAGCTCCGCTCCCCGGGCACAGCGGTTCCCTCAGCCGCTGAGCAGCACGTACGGAGAGCTGGCTCTGCTGCGCTGGCATTGCACCCCCGTTGGCCTCGCTGTCCTGTTATACCCCCAGCACAGTATGTTTCTTGACTGCCTCGCAGAGGATGTGGTCAGTGACATCCTGCAAAGGCACTCCTGCCCAGCTGAGAAACATCGAACACAACGTACTCTTTCTCCAGTGTATAATGAGGAACCTCCATGACATCTGCCCTGACTGTTCGGGGTCAGTACAAACAGGGGACACAGAGCACACACTCCCTGTGCATTCACAGTAAGTCAGCCATCAGCTCCTGAATTGTACAAACTGACCTCCCTGCTGAACATTTTGCTTTGTTCATCAGCTGACGCTTAGCAAGGTGACCAGATCCTTAGGAAGATGTAAGAGCAGGGTTGCTCCGTGAGGGTGGACAAACCCTCGGGAAGTGAAGGTCATCCTCAAGGATGTAGGGTAAGCCTCAAACACACCGCTGAAGGTCATCCCCGTGCAGGCAGTGCCCTCAGTGACAAGGCACAGCCCCACAGGGCCTGCGCTCAGTGGGCAGGGTGCTAGCAACAGCACACACCAGCAGTCCTGGAGGAGCTGAGGTGACAATGCAGGTTCATCCAGGAAGGCACGATGTAGGCACAGGGTCTATCCAGGGCCAGAAACAGAGGTGCAGCCAAGCTACTTACAAGATAGGCCCAAAGTATGTCCAGGATACAGTGCTTGAGATGGGTACACCTACAACATAGCTCAGGCAAAGACCAAAATTGTGCCCTACCTGAGCTAAAATGGAGGCCCTGGGCAAAAGGTGGTCCTAGGTGTGGTTGTTCAGGGCAACCAAGGTCAGTACATCAGTCTGGGGCCCCAACACAGACTTACACAGCTGCTCATAAATTTAAAAACTTGTTGCACCTCTCCACTGCTCTTTTGCTGTTGTGATCAAGAGCAAAAATACCTATCATGCTGGAATCCAAACCAGTAATGTTTAATCTCTCCTGCATAGAAATAGTTACTGGGATTTGTTATATGGTCTCTTTTCTGCATCTTATGGAGAGTGAGAGAAAACAGAAAACAAAGATGTTATATTTCAGTTTCTGTACTTTTTTTTTTTTTTTTTGAGCAGAGTTACTTAAGAGTTACAGAGAGACTAAACTGTAATCTTTGTTCTTGAAAATAGATTCAACAACAAAAAAATCCCTTATATTTCTGCTGCAGTCAATGGAAGCAGCTGCAGTCAGCACCTTTGAATAAAAGCAGGTCACTTAGATGCCTAAATATAGATTTGAAGTCAGACTTTCAGAAGAGTTCAGTACCCATTTTATTCCTTACATTGTGCTTAGAACATGACATTTGAGCATCATACAATGCTGCACACAGCAACACAACATGGCTAATATCTGTCACGTATGCATCTTTCGTCTTCTTTCCAGAGTAAATGCATATAGTGAAGCATTTTGGTTTATAAATGAGTAATAAAAACCAAGCATTTTCATGGGTTTGTTACAGGGAAGGCTGAGGAACAAAGCTGCTCTTTTTTCTAGGAGACTTTCTTGTCATCACGGCCTAGATTCTAAAGAACTCTTCCCCACAGATATAAATTCTCACTAGAGAAGGTTGTTTTATCAGAGGAACAGAAGAGGTTGACCATTACATTACAGCACAGTTTTAAAAAAAACCCAAGGGCCTGGGCTATCTTCATGACAAGGTCCGAGGCAAAGATTTGTTCTCTCCAATTTTAAGTACCAAGAACAGGATGGTTGCTTGTACCTGTTTCCTGTAGGAACCACTGTGGGCACAGGTTTTCTACAGAACCCGTGACATAGATGCAGCTGGACACAGGGGCTGCTTGAAGAGACAAAACTTGGTTACCCTTGCAGCCTACATTCCTCTTGGGAAGTTTCTTTCTTCAGTTATAACCCCACCCCTTAAAATAAAATGAAACGGAGGCTGAGTCTGGGACGAGGCCCTCCAACAAGTGCCCACAGTAAAAATTTCCCCAGTCCAGTTCTTGCAGCCTAGAATACCCTTTCATACCCCATTTACCTCCTCTCCAGCTGGAGCTCCAGGGCTCGCTCTCCCTGACCCTAAGAGCAAACCTAATCTTATGCTGAGTCATAACACAGGGTTCCCAGCCATTGCCACACCAAAACGTTCTCACAGCCTCATTCTCTTCGCAGTTTATCCTTTCCTTTGGCATGTTCCCTTTTAAACTTCACTCCCTCTGCAGCTCTAGGGTCTCTCTGTCTGAATGCCCACCTTAACACTAAAACAGATCCTTAGACCAGGACCCCCAGCCAGTGCCCTCAATAAAATGTTGCCCCTGCCACATTTTGTCTGCCTCACACCCTGTGTTTTCAAAGTTCCATTCTAGTTCAATTCCAGCTGCACCTCCAGGTCCTCTGTGTCACTCAACTCAAACCTTAAGCCTCAAACAAACCATATGCTGGGCTTCAGACATGGCTTCCATCCAGTACCCACACCAGGAAGTTCTTGCTGCCAAGTTCTTCTGGCAGCCTACACTTCCCTGAGACAGTCACTTTCTAGCCCAAAGCCAGCTGCAGCTGTTCTCTCTTTCCTTCTGTCAAACATAACCTCAAACTTCACCCTACACCTGGAAGTTATGTTGAGTCTTGGACTAGGCCCCTCAGCCAGTGCCTCCATCTACAACTTTTTGCAGCCAAGCTATCCCTGTGGCCCAGCCTTTTCACTATCAGCTGCTCTCAAGCCTCCCTCCACCTGGAGCTCTAGGCTCCCTTTGACTCCTAGCACCAGCCTTAACCCTCGCACTAGCTGTATGGTGAGCCTCAGACAAGGACTGCTGAGCAACATTCACAACAAAAAGTTGTTGCAAGAAAGTTCTTCCTGCACCCCATGTGTCCTAGGCCTGTTCTAACAGCAGCACTAGACTCTCTCATGTTGTGAAAAATAATCCCAGCTGTAACTCCAGCTATAACAGGCTGAGCCTCAGACCAGGCAGCCTTGCCAAGCTCTCCTTGAACTTAGACTTCCCCTTCAAAGTCCCTCTCTAACTCCCTTCTTGCTGGAACGCTAGGCTCCCTCTTTCTCCCAGCCCTAACTCTAATCCTGATGTAAACACAACTGTATGCTGCAGTCCCCCTTTTAATGCCCACACCAAAACGGTATCTTAGCCAAGTTCTCCTTGCAGCCCACCTCCCTTCTAACCCCACTCTGACTGCAGCTCTAGACTCTTTCTTTTAACCCTGACCATAACATTAGTCTCTATTGGATTTGGATGGCAAGGTTTCGGTATGCGCCGTTGTGGGGGAATCGGGGGAAACAGCCATGGCTTCTGTGAGAACATGACAAAAGCTTCCCCCATATCCAATAGAGCCAATGCCTGACAGTTCCAAGATGAACCCTCTGTTGGCAAAGGCTGAGCCCATCAGTGATGGTGGCAGTGCCTCTGGGATAACGTGCCCAAGAAGGGAAAAAAATCTGCAAAAACAGCGGCTGGAAGAGAGGAGTGAGAATATGTGAGAGGAACAACTCTGCTGACACCAAGGTCAGTGGAGGAGGGGGAGGAGATGCTCCAGGCACTGGAGCCCATGGTGCACCCATGGTGAGGCAGCTGTCCTGCTGCAGCCCATGGAGGTCCATGGTGGAGCAGAGATCCACCTGCAGCCTGTGGAAGACCCCATATCAGAGCAGGTGGATGCCAAAAGGAAATTGTGACCCCATGGGAAGCCCACACTGGAGCAGGCTTCTGGCAGAACCTGTGAAAAGAGAAGCCCACACTGGAGCATGTCTTCTGGCAGGACTTGTGACCCTGTGGGTGAACCACACTGGAGCAGTCTGTTCCTGAAGGACTTGCACCCTGTGGAAGTGTCCCATGCTGAGGGAGTTTGTGAAGAACTGCAGCCTATGGGAAAGTCTTACAATAGAGAAGTTCATGGAGAACTGTCTCCCACAGGAGGGACCCCACAGTGGAGCAGGGGAGGAGTGTGAGGAGACCTCTAACTGAAGAAGGAGAAAGGAGCAGCAGAGACAGTGTGTGATGAACTGACCACAGATCCCCATTTCCCATCTCCCTGCACCACTGGAGGGAGTGGGGTAGATAAAATTGGGAGAGAAGTTGAGCCTGGGAAGAAGGGAGAGGTGGGGCAAAGGTGTTTTTAGATTTGTTCCTATATCACATTATCCTACTCTGATTTGATTGGCAATAAATTAAATTAATTTCTCCAAGTTAAGTCTGTTTTGCCCATGACAGTAACTGGTGAATGATCTCTCCCTGTCGTTATCTGGACCCACAAGCCTTTCACCATATTTTTCTCCCCCTGTCCAGTTGAGGATGGGAGTAAGAGCGTAACTTGATGGGCACCTGGCATCCAGGCAAGGTCAACCCACCACACAACTGTATCAATAAACCCAAGCAAAGGTTGAGCCTTGGACTAGAATTCACAAGACCAAGGTAGGCTTGGGGAAAACTATAGATTTTGTGTTGCCCAGTCTGCTCCGTTTTTTTATGCCATTGGTACTAAAATTTCTTCTTTGTCCCACTTCTAGTGCAAGATGCTCTCAGCTGGAAACTGCTGAACAAGGGACAGAGAAGAATCAAAAATGATCTAGCAAGACTGTGCTAATAAATGGCTGTCCTTGAGTGACACCAGCAACAGTTAGAATAAATTTGAAAAAGAGTGTGAGCTCTCACCTTGAATTTTAAGGAAAGCCTGGGATTAACCATGACTTAGCAAGCTCACTTCTAAAATCTATTTCCTCTTTTGGATGCTTGCCACAAAGTTTTGTTTAGCATTGTTGTTTAAACATAACACTAATTTGTTACTTTATTCCACTATGAAATATATATGAATAACTTGCTTTTTCTCTCACTGGTCACCAAGAGCAATTCTGCTGGTGAGTTAGGGTCTCCAATTTGAAGGAAAGGGATATGACAAAGTTTGTAAGTGAAGCTTTGCCTGGCTACTGGAAGGTGATATTTCCCTTTACAATTATTTTCTGCAGCTGCAAAGAACAGAAGGCTCACAGAGTTTCCCTGGGCCAACTGCCATAGAAACTAATTTCAGCTAAGGCAGACTCATAAATTGTTCCATTACTCCATAAATTGGTCTGGGCACATGTCACTTCAAGCCAAACTGGGTTACTTTAAATCTACCCTGTAGTTCTAAAATGCTGCCTCTTTTTTTAAAGAATGTGGCTTAAAGACATGATGAAAATAAATAATGTCTGAAGTGAATTATAATATTCTACAAGAGCACAAAACCTACAAGGATTTCGAATTATTAACCATTACCATTTCTTTGGAAATACATAAAGACCAGACCAACTATTTTGAAGACAAATACTTTCCTTCATTTGCAAAACAGAAAAGGAGAAACAGAAATCCAGTATCTACCAACTGTTTAAAATGCAGACTCCTTAATTGCTCTGTATTCAGAAGAACAAATACAATCTGTATGTGGGAATGATTACTGGCTACATATGTTTACAGGCAGAAAGCATCGCCTGCCCTTTTCAGATGTGCCATCAAGAGCTACAGGATTCATAGAATTTCACGTTATTACAGAAGATTCCAAACAGTCTTTGGAACAATTTAAAATACAAACTCAAAAAGGTTAAAATTAATTTAGGAAGATAAATGTAATAATTTCCTAAGCAGAAACGATTCTGACATTTCATTTTAAGCACTACCAGTTTATTTTTGTTCCTTAACAGGAAGCACAATCTAAAACCAAAGCCCTCAAAGAGACTATCAGCCCTAGTTTGAAATCAGGCATCTAATATAAGTGATGCTTTCTTTTTTTGTTTGGTTGGTTTTTTTAAATGTCAAAAAATAGGCATCCCATTTCAGTCTAGGCATGGGAAATTAGTGCAGGCAGGTGCAGCTCCTGTAATCACAATCCTAAAAACAGTGGAAGCCAGGACAGCTTATTTTCACCTTGCTCAGCTCTCCATAAACAAGCCAACTAAAAGTCTCCCTACGATCAGCATCCAGCAGGAGCAGTGTCCATTTTAGTTCAAACAAAGTCAATTCTCCACAGGCAGAGAAACGCAAAAGCCCAACTGTCCCTCTCCCTCTGGGGCCCTCTGCTTCCCTTTTATGACTTCCCCACTTTGGCAGCACAGCTGCCAGTTCCACCTCCCAGCAGTTTAACAAGCCACAACTGCCAGGTTTTGCAGCTTATATAGTCTTTAAAAGCTAACCTCTTCCTTTTTCTGTAGAGAAGGCTTTTAACCCTTTGTACATTCACAGGGCCTACAGCTCAACCTTTTGAGTTGTTTATGTGCAGCTTCCGAGAGTAACTGGGATTTTCTAGTGTCTCTCTGTTGATTCAACTCCTATTTTATCAGGTGTAGTCAGCTAGGAAATGACAGAACTGTTCCTGTACACTAGTACTCCAGCTGGGGGTTAGAGGGCAATATATAAAATAATATATAAATATTTTTTCTTCCCAGCAAATACTCCAAAGTTAATAGATTTCACTGTTAAAATAATGATATTTTACAAATGGCACTAAATGTAAGCTTAATAAGGACATTCTGTACATGCATCTATTTTACTCTTCAACTTGAAAGGTGTGCTGCTCAACATCAGGTAATAAATATAATTTTGAATAATCTATTGATTGCACTCATGCCTATATAAAAGCTTTTTTTTCCTCCAAATATGCTCTTTATCGTAGTGAAAAGATTTTAAGCTTCCTTTATATGCTTTTAATAACCTTTAAAACATAAAAGGACACACAACATAATAACAGATTAAGAAATATGAGGTAGTATTTAATTCTTTAATTTCACATCCTTTAATAAAAAATGCCTGGGGCAGAGTTTATCTTGTTTTGTAAAAAACCCTCACACTGCAGGTTCCATTTTCCTCTAGCTGTTGTTTTTACTATTTGCAAAATTTCAGAAGACTTTTCAATTTGTAGCCCAGAAATACAGCTTCCTTAGCATATGCCATTTTAGGATTTTGTGCTTACTGTGGTTAATCACAGGAACTGCAATAGCTGAAGAGCTGTTAGAGAACTACAGTCATTCCAGTGTGTTCTAACTTAGGCAGGTGCCTCTGGAACTACAGGTTTCGTTTTGAGAGGAGGTTATGCTTGTGCACTTTTTCAGTGTTGCTTTAGGACTGTGTAGCATTATTCTGCCAGAGCCATTGAAAAGCTACACTGATACCAACTAGGTTAGCCCTGGGAAATCTCCTGAAAGTCAGGAAAAAGTAAGATACAAAGTTTTCAAAGCTTGGTTAACAAAAATATCCTTTTATTTTCAGTGCCTCCATTTTGGACAGAAAACACCAGATACCAAGACCCTGACCACTGACAATAACTGAATATTAAAGCTCTAGCAAACCTTGTGAAAACCAGGTCTCGCATGTATCTAACAGTATCTAAACAAAAGTCCTACCTACATTTAAAGAAATCACATGGTCACCATTTTGTCATGGGTCAGTTTGATCCAGACTTCACCCATTTCAGTTCTGAAATCTCCAAAGAACGAAATCCTGAGACCTTTCCAGTATTTGGCCACCTGCACAGGGAAACATTTTTCAATATATCTGACAGGAATTCCAAATGGTCAAACTTGTGTCTGCTGCTGCTTGTCCTGTCACTGGGCTGCTCTGAAAAGAACCTGATTCTGTCTTCTCTGTGTTCCTCTCCCATTAGATATCTGGAAGCAGCAGTAAGACCTTTCTTTTGCCTTCATTTCTCACTGATAAACACACCCACAGATCTCTCATCCATTCTCGCACAGCATGTCATGCAGCCCCTTAACCATCTTGGTGGCTCTCCACTGCACTTGCTCCAGTATGTCAATGCCTTGCTTTTCCTGGGTACCCCCAAACTTCACACAGCACTCCAGATACAGCCTCAGAAGTGCTGAATAGAGAGAGGGGAATAAATGCAGTGGCTACACTGTGGTTAATACAACCCATTTATTCTGTCCTAGATGCAAGATCCCAGATCCCATTTGCACTTGAATTTCACGAGTTTCTGTCAGATCATTCTCCGGTCTGTACAGATTCTTTGAACTGCAGGTACTCCCTCCAATGTCATACTGACCACAAACTTGCTGAGAGTGCACTCCATCCCACCACCCAGGTCACAAATAAAGCTATTAAACAGTGTTATCCCCACTATGAATCCGTGAGGCATACCACTTGTACAACCATTCACCAGTTCTGCTTCATATTGTTGATTACAACTCTTCCAGCACAGTGGTCCAGCTGATTTTCTACCTGTGCTATCACCCACTTACAGAGTCCATACCCCATTAATTTGGCTGCGAGGAGATAATGGGAGACCATATCAAAGGCCTTGCTAGAATCAAAGTACACAACATCCAGTGCTCCTCCCTTCATCCCAGAGCAAGTCATCTCATCACAGAAGGCAATCAGGTTATTCAGGTATAATTTACACTTGATAATTCTTGTGCTGGCTGTTCCCAATCACCTTCTTATCTTTCCTGCACTTCAAAATGCTTGTAGGAGATTCAGTCTGTAACATTCCCAGGGAGTGCAGTTCAGCTAAGTGGCCTGTACTGTCTCAAATTCTCCTTATTTTCCTTCTCAAAGATGATGTAAGTTTACATTATTTTTTCTTTACAGCTTCCTTGTAATATATATAATTATTTCAATCAATTAAAAAATTACAATGAGACTCTGATGTGCTATTAGAGGGTTAGAATCTATCACATCTCTCTTTTGTGGAAATTTTATATTGTAATGTAAAAAAACTTGCAATATTTAGGTTTCAGTAAACTGTGATGTGGTTCTGCTAGAGAAATTGTTAACCTAGCTAACAATCTTGTCTAGAATTCTTTTGATTTGCATGACAAATACGTTTTCCAAGAAATATTCTGTAAGAAAATGAAAATTAGACGTAGTAAATTCTTTAAACTGCTTTTAACTACTAGAAAGTTTTCCTGATGCCAGTACATGTTTAAAATATTATTTTATATATAATAAATGCAAACAATCAGCTTGGTAAACATCAGAATAAGAAAGGAGAGAAAGCAAATGATATGAAGAAAAACTCTATCTAACTACTTTGTAATTACTCCATAAAACTCAAAGGATTTCAGAGAAAATGAAAGTGATTTCTCAGGAGAGCAGAGGGAAAATTGGTGTAAGAGCTGCTTAGGCACATGACCAAAAGATTCTAGTGACATCTCCAAGAAACCACATAAAATGCTGCAGAGCTGAACAAAGAGGAAGGTTTTTGAGTGCATCATCATGTGCTGCAAACCTGTGCTCGAGCTCATCTTTGACAGGATTAAGCAGCTGCAACCCACAAGGCCACCAGTGTGAGGCTGTGGTAGCAGTTTTGTTCAGTTCACTAAAACCTTTGCCTCTTGAACATGTCTGAACATACCTGTGCATGAGGCCTGAGCTACACATTTCTTTTTTAATGTTTTGTCATTAGATGAGTAATGTTGCTTCTAATGTAAATAGTTATCCAGATGCAGAGGTGGCTGCAGCTGTTTGCACCAAACAATTTTACTAGAAAAAGTAGGCTATTTCCTGTTCTTAGGAGAAGCTGCTACACCATAAGAGCATCTTTTTACACATATGACATCTCCTACCCTCAAACATTGGAGCGCTTTGCCTGTTCTAGTTTTAAAAATAGGCTAAACAAAATAATCGCAGCTGTTATAGAGCTGAAGAGGTGCCTCTTTGCCCAGGGTTTCTTCTCTGGTAAGCTTTAGCAGTGGAGGTGGCATTTCCTGGCGATCATGGGGATGATAAGATACTGCTCAGTCTGCATGTGTGGCTTGGTGTCAGTAACCAGAGTCCTGGTAGGAGATTAATTAGTAGCGATTATCAGTGTTGTTCAAACAATGTGACCTGTGTGCAGACAAAGCTTGGATCATTATCCAACATCACTGAAAACTTCATAGCAGTCTTCAGCAGCACATCTCCAAGGTTTGTTATCAGAGCTAACTGGTTTTAGGTTCTCTCAGTTTCACTAGGGAAGCATGATAATTTCCAGGAATTCAGCTAGGGAGAAAGCCAGTGGTCCCATGGTGAAAAAAAAAAAAAGCCATTCTAGGTTGGAGCCATTTATTTGCTCCAAATTCATTGTGCTAAATCACTACCAAAAATTATTCAATATATAGTAAAGGACTTGGGAAGGCAGATATGGCCAGGGCAAGAACCAGCACAATTTACATTGCAAATATTGTTTTGAGAAGTAAATGAAAGTAGGCTTGCCCCATTTTTTGGTAGTGGTAAAAACATGGTCAAATAATATGACTCATGTTTTATTTTAAAATGACACAATCTAGTAATGTGATTTATAATAGCTTAAAATTGGACATTAGTTTATTCTCTGTTGGTTTTAACTATTTTTCTTACTTTTTTTTTTTGTAATGTTCAAGAAGCCGGTTTGTCAATCCAGCAGAGTGGATTGACAATTGACATAACAATTCAGTTATAGAATTATCCATGCAAGTTACTGTAAGCAAGAAAGAATGCCTTTTGTAAGCACAGAACACAACCCCAGCTAGTTCCTTTTCTCACAAAAAAAAAAAAAAAAGGCATAGTTCCTTTAAAGTCAAAGAAGCTTCAGTGATTAGTACCAGGGCAGCATCTTATCTGTGATTTAGCTAGATTTGGTGATAGATTCATTGTAGGGGTGGGTGGAAGGATTGAAATCACAGGTGGACAACTGACATATGCCCAAAGCTCTCTCTAAAGTGTATGGGTTTACGTGTGTGAGGTGAGTAGGATTAGAGTGGCAGCAAATGGAAGCAGAAGACATACCACAAACCGCAGCTAATTTGGCCCTCAGCTTTCTTATGCTGTCACTGTTTCTACCCTTGCAGATGAAGTTGCACCCACATTTCCTCTGCAAGGCAGGCAGAAAAGGTAGCTGAGAAGCTTCCAAACTGCAGAATAAGTGCAGCGCTCCAGGAGTTTTCATATTGATATAAATATCAGCTCTTTGATGTTAGGTACTGCACCGTCCTGCAGAAATTAAGGCAGAGTTCCCATCCTATGTTGAAGAATACAACAAGGAAGCCAAGACATTTTGTTTTGCTTTGAAGCAAAGATAAACAGAGACTGTCTACAAATGAAATATTCATGTGTTCCAGTGTGTTTTTCAGTTCCTTGAATAACTATAGTTTGTTTTGAGCTCAAAAGGGAAGGGAAACAGAAGGGAAAGGCTCCAAGGCCTAAAGGCTTTGCTGAATACAGAGCCAGGGTATTGGTGACACTGGACCAACACTACACTCATCATTGCAGACCCTACTTGCCAGTTTAGAACCAATATTTACTCACAGAAAATTAAAAACAAAAACAAAACAAAACAAAAAAAAACAAAAACAAAAAACCAGACATGTTTGTGATGGGGCAAGAAACTATTTCCCTCCTGCTCATGGTTTGCAGACCACATGGTTTCTGTTCAGGTCCTGCTGGGAAAGAAGGGAAGGAAAGAAAATCTGTGGCAGATTGTGGGGTCTCTTCTACTTCCAAAGCAGAGAAAACTCCAGTAAATATAACTATGTAACATGATATTTTGTGTCCTTTTCTCCATTGTTTTTGTTTCTGAATATTGCAATGGAGAGACTTTAGCCATTCTTACACATGGCAAACAGGTCAACTATTTTCAATAATTGTCAGGCAGAATCTATATTTCAGGATCATTATCAGACTACCAAAGAATAGTGTTAAACCACCATTACAAAATTATAAGAAAATATTATCCCTTGTCATTTATTGCTTGCACAACTAGGCACACACACACACAAATACACGAGTCAGAAAGAAGGACTTGCAGGAAAGATCTCACAAAAAGGGAAATGGAGGAGAGACAAGTACATAATATAGAGAAGAGGAAGGGAGGAAGCAGTGGGTGTTTTCTCTCCTCTTCTGCACACTCTTTATGACAAGAAAATTACTTTGGAGGTTTACGCATTAGATATTAAAAAAAAAAAAAAGAGTAGCAGAGAAACCCTGTATGAGACTGTTCTTTTGAAACAAGCATTAACTTACAAATGAAATCAAATAGCTTCTGCTGGGACAGCAGGTGTCATGAAGTACGCCATCAAAGTGACCTCCTCTGCCAGACAGCAAGTCATGGTTCCCCTTTCGCTCAGAGAAAATAAACAATTTGTATGACTTACCATGTCAGTATTTTATTAATTTGCTTTCTCATCCATTACTGGGATGTTTTTGATCAGTTACCAGGTTCCTCTTGGCTCTGCCCTTCATTATGCTTTACTGATAGAAAGTAGTATTAGCTTGAAGCAAATCTCTCAAGGAGAAATATGTACTTCTCTAGGCATTCCAAGAAGTCTGAAATGTTGTTGTTTCCAACAGTCTCTAAGGAAAAGCAGGAAAAAAGCCAAGTCAGAGTATCTTTAGCATGAGGAACTATTTAAAAATATATGTAGTCTTTTACATCTTAATTTGGTTTCTATGAAGAAAATAATACTTACATGTCAGACAGCACAGTGTATGGTAAAGGAGTGCTGTGCTGTGGTTAGCCCTAACAAGAGAGGAAAATGTGACCCCCTCTTTCCTATGCATGGAAAGATATTCTGGTCAGCTCTTCATTATGTTTTAGGAGTATCACAGACACCATTCCTGAGACACTGTTCCCTGACAGTACTTGCTGTCTAGTGTTAGAGTATCCCAGCTGGTGCACAAGGAAATTATATACTAAATTCTTAACATTCTTCCAAATACCACACCACTTGTTAGGTAATAACAGCAGTAATACCTAAGTAAAAATTATGAATATAGTAATAATAAACACTGAAAAGATAAAAAGATCCTCCTATAAAATTTATAGAAGAAAGTAATTTCTCTGTACTGCAGCCCTGAGATTATTCCCAACTGTTTCAGGAACAATGCTCTAACAATTTTAGGCAACGGACTAACAAAGTGGATAGATATGTTAGATATAAGATGAACATAGGATACATGTGAAAATTTACAGCCACGTAAATAACACAAGCATAAGGAATTAAGGTTGATGGCTGAACCAGTTAATGCTCCAGTTTCTAAAAACTTCACCACCATCCTGGAGAGTTTCATAACAGACTTCCACATTAATAGAAAATTTTAATTTTAAAAATCTCATCCTGAAAACTGTCCATAAAGATGCAGACACATCTTCCATGATTTCCAGGTGAAATTTCTCAAGTTTAAAAGTAACGATCAATCTCAGAACTCAGCCTCCAGTTTGAAGATTCCTTTTCTTTTCCCTGCTTACCTCTGACCCTAAAAGTTCAGCAGCATAAATGATGCCCCTCATTGACTTCACCTGGTGAACTAACTGGGTTGGACCTCAGTAAAGAGTTCTGGTCACACACCAGAAGTCCTTTCAGAAAGGTGAGCTCTGTGCTGTAGGTGATAATGAAGCACTGTAACTATGTTTTAACCACTTCAGTAAAGAGTCACCACACCAAATATACACAAAGGAGGGATCTGAGGAGCAGGAAAGTGGCATCGATTATACATTTATCACCAGAGCAGAAGAATGAAAAAGAACTTCCTGAAAAATAGTTCAAACTGGTGCCAAGAGAGAAGAAAATGTGAATAGCAGCATATGAGGACTGGTTCTTTTGATTTTCACTCAGGAAAATTACTTTGAGGAGAATTTTGTCCAAAGAAGCATGAGATCCATTGGATGCCTTGGGATTTACTTACACTGGCCTCGACAAAAGCATTTTTGCCTTAGAAATGAAGATGAATGGTTTAAAGGAAAGGCCATAGTGCAAAAGGAAGACAGCACTGAGACCAGAATGGAGTCAGATACAGCCAGACCTCAGGGCCCAGCAGATGACCACAGCACGGGAAGCTGCTGCAAGGGAAAAGAGGGAGCAAGCCACAGGCAGCCTTAATGTCTGAAATTAAATGAAACCATGTCTACCTGCTTACCTACGTCTAAGGCTAAAAACAACCGGTTTGGGCATTCTTAGCTTCCTGATAGGGAGAAATTGCCAACATTGGGGCCCTTTTCAGTATGGACATTTTGCCTGCTGGGCTTTGCTCTGCTGAGACAAACCTGAAGTTTTAGCTGACAGGACAAATAAAATATGACACTACCAATCTTTTGTCTTAACTTTCACTTAGGCTGAAGTTTCATCACAGTTTTGCAACTCTTTGCTCTTTACCCCTCCCACCCTATTCCCTCCCTTGTGCTACTACTGCTGCATGGCTCAATCTGGGGAAATCCAGTTCACAAAACCAACATTTTTTCTGCTTGTTTAAGTCCCTGAACTGGTACATTGTGGATCGGATGAGCCCTAACACCAGCGTAAGAGAGAGGCAAGGAGGCAGGCAGGGTTAATTTATGAGGAAATCACAGTCTTAGGCATGCTTTGAGGTGTCTTTTGGCCACCATAGCCAGGACTCATCTCATCAGCTCTATACCTCTAAAATGTCATCTTCAGGAGTAAGTTCCCTTTCAACAAACATATATGCCACTGGATATGCAGAGAGAGTCAAATAAAATTCTGAAAATCTTCTCTCTCTCTCTGGGAACATTGTACTTCTCTATTTCTGGATCTCTTTGATTCTACTCTGATAAAAAGTGTGGATTAATTACTCAGCATTTGTGGGAATGAAATAGAATAACCTGAAATTTGCTTGAGACGGTGCCTCCTGAGACATGCAGAGTTCAGTTCTTTCCCCTCTTTTGTCTTAGGAATAGAAATATTTCACTGTAATTTCACTGATTTTGAGAATCACATGTCATTAAAATGTTCTTAGCGTGTGGAAATTTCAGCCTTTTGAGATTACTGGCATCTTACACATATCACACATGCGATGATGATACTGCAGTTTTGGTTTCAGAGGCCAGCATGGCACACTGCCTGCAGTGTCCCATTTGTACTCTTTGAAACACTGCTCCTTTTTTGCACTTTCAGAGGCTTTCATGCATCCCTCCCTTGCAACGGGCCAAACTTGGACGCTTCATTCTCTAAATATGGCTATTAAATTTAAAAAGTGCTAACGGCTAAACAAGGTACAATCCAAGATTACTAAATTAATGAGAACATATCCTCCACTTCTTGAATATAGGAACCTGCTACAGTGCTGACTACAACCATGTCAAAAGCAAAGATGTTCAAAAAACCTGAGAACCATACTGGTACATAACTAATCAGAATCTGCCTTAGCCACAACAAAGCAAAGTAGCTTTTTCATGGTTTGTTTTAAAGAAATGGTAAAAAGAATCACATAGACCCCTGTCACACACACAATAATATTATGCTTTACCTTTTCTGAAGATTTGCAAAAATCCCAGCAGAGAATGATTCAGTATTACCTGTCATGCCCATAATGTGTATATTACTATTGAAAGGGCAGCTCACAGAGCAGATACTCAGACATGCAATGGCACCAAGGAGTTATTCATATGCTGTGTTTTCCCCTCCATATTATCCTGCACACCGGTCTCCAGCACTCAAATCATACTTCATCCTTTTGTTCCGTTCAAGTCTGACCCCAGTTTTTAAATGGAAAAATATATTAAGAGAGTCATAATCATAATGCTCCCTCTGGTTCCATTAGCTTTGGAAGAACTGCATTTCATACATTATACGTGACCAAATTAAAAGGCCCAAGTTTTTTGTGTGCAATTCCTGGCTTACAGCGGCTGGGTATAATTATTTCTTCTAGGGTATTGCATTATACTATAATTTGCACAATGGCCCAAACGCCTTCCAGTGTGCCAGCAGAATCAAAAACTCCTCCACTTTACACTCAAGTGCAGTGCTGCTGCTCTGCTTGTTTCAGCATGGGTAGGCAATTAGATAAATAGGGTGGAATTAACCCCCTCATGCCCAAATTAGGGGTGGTACTAATAAGTAAAAAGAAACACTGAAGTTGGAACATAAACCTATTGATCTCATTTCATCAAAAGTCATCATAATATTAAGTAATGTGAAGTAATTGTTTTTGAGTGTGCAACTTAAAATGTTGAAGAGGTTCTGCATTATATTTTCATACTGAAATTCTTGCAACTGTTTCCCCTGCAGTCTTTGAAAGCAGAAACCATCCTTTCTGTTCCTCTGTACATGTAAAATTAGGTACCATTGAGTCACAGCTGTCTCAGTGGACAGAAAACATTTTTATTGTGACAAAAAGTACCCTCATATGAAGCATTTTAGCAATGTCACAGTTTCAGCTGTCAGCTGACATTCAGCTTGACATTTACAAGGTGACTTCAATGACATTTCTGTAATTTGACTAACTAATGACCCTGAATAATCAAGTGATGATAGCTAAGATCAAACCCAAGCATCTGAAGCACATCTTCGACTTACATTTATGTCACAAATTGCTATGAAATTTTGATAATTCTAAATATTTTTTTGGTCTGTTTAAATCTTTGTTGAATAATGAATATCACAAACAAAAAATAGAAAAGAAAATTCTTATCAAATCATTGTAGAATTTGTGCACCTGGACTTGCCATTTACTTCTTACAGAATAGGGTATCTTATTGTTCACATCATAGACATTTTTTAATAGTTTATAATAAAGCTAAATAGTTTTTCTGTGCTCAAATTAAATTGCACTTTCCTGAGATTAAATTATTGCAGTGAATTGTGATTTTTAAGACTGGTAACTATTGTGCAATTGTACCAAAGGAAGATACTAAAAAAGTAAGTTTAACTTTTTTCTTTGACTTGTCAAACCAATTATTTAAGGTCTCATTTCATGCATTTTGGAAGCAATTTCAGAGTTTCCCATTATATTCAGAAAATTATGTAAATTATTCTGCATTAGTACCTTTCATTAGATATAGAAAGAAAATGCTCAGGAAAGCATATAATTCTTTATATTTCACTTACTGAAATACATTATTTCATTTACATTTTCTGTTAATGTTCTGAGTTCATCTAGTATTTACTCTGCAAGTATTATTTTAAGAATGTCTGGATCTGCAAAATTAAAGCATGTCATTGCGATGAGTTGCTGTCACTCATTCTTTCTCTTGTTATATGGCTAGCATCAACTATGCAGGACATTATAGCTATTCTCTTAAATATGTTTATTCAGATATATCTATTTTCTTTTTTCCTTTGGAAGTGTTGGAATCTAGATATATCCCTCACTATTATAGTCTTCAAAAGAAATGCAGTTGCTTTTAATTAGTCAAAGAAACCTGTTATTTCATCATTGGTTTCCTCAAGCTCTTTTTCCCTTCCCTTCCCTTCCCTTCCCTTCCCTTCCCTTCCCTTCCCTTCCCTTCCCTTCCCTTCCCTTCCCTTCCCTTCCCTTCCCTCCCCTTCCCTTCCTTCTCTAAAAGCTCTGCTTTTGTGCTTAAAAGCACATTGCCTTTTTTTTCTTTTTTTTTTTTTTTTTTAAACTCAGAAGGCTTATTCATCTGAACGAGTCATCTGAACTCCTTTCTAAGCACTGAAGATCCAGTGATTGCATCCTATAGCAGGACAGTGGGACCATACCTGGAAAGTTTCTGTTTCCTCTCAGTGGAATATGAAAGGAGGTTAGGATGACTTGGTCTGACAGAAACCTTTTGCTGTTGCCATGCAAAGTTAGAGATGAAGCTCTCTCAAAGCCCTACCTGTATATCAGCTATAAAAGAGACACTGGAAACTGTCAGCTCTGGCTATGAAGAAAGATTAGCGTGCTTACAGAGAAAACCAAACCAAAACCAAACCAATACATGAGAAAAGATTTGTTTCTGACGAGGCAACCTAAAAAGAGTAACGCTACTGGGCATCTGGCATTTATTTCCTATTACAGGGAACAGTAAGGACGGGTCAATGCTACAACCAAGAGAAATTAATTTCCTCACAGGAAGTGTAATGGCTGTTTTTTTAATTATTTCTGTTTCAAATGCTTCCATTTTATGACTTTGAAAATATGCACTTTATACTCCAGTGGGTGATCATGTGTCTATCTGGACTGGCAAATAGTATGTTATCTAGAGTGTTTTTTCAAGGGGGAGAAAAACCTCAAACCTCACAGTATTTTGGAAAACTCAAAGTTTAATGGTATTTGGGTTCATATTGCCATTCTGTGGAATAGTCTATATTGAGACAGAGCTTTTAGGGCATCACCTCCAACCCAACTTGCATGATTCCACTGGAATGCAGCTGCTTTTATGTAGCCACCCTCATTCTTCTTGTACCTAAGTCTTTCTCACAGGTGCAGTAGTTGCCTCAGCTAAGCAGATATAACCTGAGAGAAAGAAGTCCTTGAATAAAGAGACTCAGAAGTCCTCATGACTTCAAATGTTGTTTATAGGGCTGAGTGGGGATTTTCTGAACATACTGATTTGCCATGAAATATTTATTTAATAAAGGAAAAAACATTTACATGCACATTTGTACCATATTTGTAATGGTTTAGACTGCCTGTCTCCCACTTTCTTGTTAGTTGTTTTCTTGGGTTTTTTTGGTTCATGCTTTCTTATTCCACTGTGCTTTTCTGGCTCGCTGTCTTTGTCCACTGATGGGATACATGCCTGGGAAACCATATAAGCACAGGGCAAGCTTGCCATCATCCTACAGGTTCCCTAGTAAAATACTCTCAGCTCTCAGTACTTTGCCCAGAATTCCATGTGTTTTGTTATTTATGGGGTGTCAATGGATTTCACATAGGACAGGATCAACTTCAAGTTCAGCCTCATCTCTTCCAAAGTGTAGCTCATCATAAAGGAAGTTGAGCTTTGTCCCTGTATTTTCAGGTTGCAAAGATGCTCTTGTGAAGTCTTGGCAATCCTGGGAGCTCTCAGACGTGAGTAGCCTAGGAAAAGTGGAATTTGCACATTTTTTAGTTTCAAAATGCAAATTTCTCTACTGAGCGTGAGTGATCTATGACTTTACAAGAATTTACAAATCTTACAAGAAGGAAAAATTGATTGCCTGAATATTTTTTTCTATACCAGATGGACATTTTTAGCTCAAATTGCTGGGGATGTGCAAAGCTACAGGTAACCGGGGGACAAAAATCTATAATGGAAACTATCAGCTGACCCCAACTGCTGTGCTGCTCTCTACCCTGACAGTCATCTGCCAACCTATAGCGCACAACACAATGAATTAGGTATTTGAAATGCTGTTTACCCGTTTGCTATAGACAAAATCAACATTGTACCACCGTATGAGGAATGCATATTACCCTACTTCCTTCTCTTAACGCAGCAAGTGTTGGATGTATGCAACAGCTTGACTGTCTCCTGCCACTCCCTGTAATCTCTCCTCTTTTGCCCTAGTCACTCAAAGTTCAGGAATGATGCAAGTCCCTTTCAGTGGGAACTTAAGGCTCTTGCCCCAAGCCCATTCTTCGGCTTGTGAGGTGAGAGGCACACTTGAGTCTTAGATCTGGTCACAGCAGTTTTGCATCCTGGCCACTTCAGTTGGTATTTCATGGATGAGAGGCTACACCTAACTCTGTAATCCTACAAAGTACTATTGCTGAGGCTAATAAGAAATTAGTCTTGAAATCAAGGAGCTTCAGCAGATTCAGCAACCCTCATCTGCATCATTCGTGTACTGCCACTGTAAGCCATTTATGAGAGACAGAGACACAGAAAGGGAAAGCTGGTGTTTATGCTGATGTCATGAAATAGCCTAATATATTCACCTGGAAAAAATATCACAGCTAATAACTGATACATTTTTCTTGGAGGGGGGGGGGTTTTAATAATGGTTTTCATCACGAATTTTAAACTCTATTCTCACGGCTTTTTGAAAAGTTTTTTCTAGCATGTGCAGTTTGAGGCACCACAGTATAAAAAAGACATTCGCTATTAGAGAGTGTCCAAAGGAGGTCCATGAGGATGGTGAAGGGACTGGAGGGGAAGCCTCATGAGGAGTGGCTGATTGGTTTATTCAGCCTGGAGGAGACTGAGGGCAGACCTTATTGTAGTCTACAACTTCCTCTGGAGGGGAAGAGGAAAAGTCACTGGTGTTTTACTGAGGGAGGATATGGCCCTCACCTTTCATTTTGTTTGATATTAGCAGTTAGCTAATATAATATTCTATATTAAAGGATTTCCCTTACATTAATAAAAATATGTTGGGTAAAGAGAAAGAGAAATGGTTTTGCAAGTAAGTTAGCAGAAGCTGAGAAAAACTATGAAGCCGAACATTTGTTCCTCAGATTTGGACAGTGATGGCTTACTACATGTATGAATAATTTCTTACAGTTTTTTATCACTTTCTGCCCCAGAAGCTAAATTAGTTTTACAACTATTAATTGAATTGTCTAACTTCACTACACACTGGGAGATAGAAAGGATTATTAACTCCACTTTACAGATAAGGAAACTGAGACAGGGAGAGGAAACGATTAGCTAGAGGTCACACAGGGAATCAGAGACAGATAAATCCCAGATCTCCATCCAGTGCATTAAGCCCTGAACATTGCTACTTCTCCACACGAACAACCAACAGAAATAAGACACGTTTTAAAGAGAAACAATTAAAGCAACATTTCACCAAAGATAAAAGCTTCTGAAATTCATCCTACGCTGGTGATACCAACCATTGTTCTCTTTTGTCTCTGTCACATTGTTTTAAGTGCAGATTAACCCTACTTCCTTGCTTCCTGCACCATTAGGCCAGCATGTGCAGCACATGTACTCCCATCTCTCCTGGAGCCCTCCTGCAAATATCTGCCCTACCTACACACTGCACACTGCTTTGTGCTTCCACTGGAGTGAGGACAAAAGCTGATCGTTCCTTAGCACTTGCAGTCCAAGAAGCACGTGTCTGCCTCTTCAAAAAGATCAGTCTATCTACAGATGTAGGATACTTTTTCTATTAATAAGTTAATGGACAAGTTCAAAAGTAAGTTGTGTAATGTTTAACTCGGAGGGGATGGGGAAGGAGGCATAAGAAATAAATAAATAACAATGTTCCTTATACTTCTAAGATTTTCTTGGCCTGACCTCACTCACACTCTGGGTGTCTAGGAGAGCTCTGACACACTCACCTTGCACAGCACTTTGCAATTTCAGCTATCACCACTCTAAATGAGGTACTTGAATAAACTAATTAAAATGGTGTTTATTAGCTGACAGCTATTAATAAGTGAGCTGGTTAAACACTTGCCACAGTGTATCAATCAACAGATTAGATTTTTCTTTGTTTTAATTTAAGCCTACATGTCTTTTTATAATTACCTTAGTACTTAGATCTTATACTGAAATTCTGTAAATCAACGCATATGTTGCCATTAATTTTCATAGGAAAAACACCAGGATCTCTATGAAAAACATTTTATAAAGCACTGTATGTGAGCAAATCAGGTTGCTATAAGATTACAATTTTGAAGCAACTTTAGTTTCTGGCTTTACATTTCCTTGTGTTCTCCTATCTCCACTTAATACATGAATTGTTTGCTCCATTTCTAACAGGTCTCATGACTTTAATGGGGCAGATCCATGCTACAGAAGAAAACAGAATTATTACATGGTAAACATTAGGGCAGGTGTGTAGACTCATATAAAACAAACCCAAAGGCTTCAAGAGGTAGCATTAACATTTCAAAAAAATCTTATTTGAGCTACAACATTGTTAAAAACCATTTTTAAGTTTTGTTGTGCAAGTTTGTAAAATATAGGGTTTCTAAACAGCAGCATGGACCAAAAATCAATGTATTTTTAAAAATACTTCTTAATGACTGATAATTCAGTATGAAACAAGCCTTCAGATTTTTTCAAAGTTAAATAACAATATGCTTGTCTGACTGGTTTCAGTAGAATCACTGGGAATATGATCCAAGGAAGGATTTTATTACTACTTGAAGATTAAAGCTTAAAAAAACAATTTGGAAATCAAGAAAATTCAATTAGATAAAATTAGAACAACTTATTATTCATTACTGACACTGCAATGGTTGTCTCTGCCTATTGCTTTCTGTAATTATATATAGTTTTCTACTGGATAGTTCTGATGTCTCTTACAAGGCCTAGAACATGAACACATTGCAATTTATGTGTTTTCTATGGCATTCCTCAGCTAAAAAGCATAATGCATTACATTTTATTAGTTGGTCTAGATACATAAACCAGATTTTATTTTGCTTGTGAAGCAAAGACTCCTCTTATTTACTTATAATTGTTCTTGGGGCCAGTTACATTTTGTTGGAACAAACTATAATGTGTGCAGAATGATAGATGAATAATTGAAAAATAGCCAAAGTGAGTTTTATTTATAATAAGACTTTTTCAGGGTATCTAGGAAAGAGAATTTGTAATTAAAGACTTTTGTCTTCTTAATAACAACTATAATAGCCCTTCTTAAACTGAAAGCAACATGTTTAGACTACAGCTGTAGGCCATTAAAAACCTGTGACCTAGGAGCAGCTGAAGATCTTTGAAACGGAATCTTTATCTAATGACAACTGTTTAGTAAGAAGAAAACATCCCCAAAGCAAAAAACAACAATAACAACAAAAGCAACCAACCAACCAACCAAGCCAAAAAATTCCATATCCAATCCCGAAACTCTGCAGTGAAGCACTGGCCCCCTTCCAGGGCTCACTGCCCTTGTTCTTCCAGGCTGGAACAGGGATGGGGGACCACTGGCTCAGAAGCGTGGAAAGTTCCCTCACCAGTATTATTCTACAGAGGGAAAATCTGGATGGTGTACGATCTCATTAAATGCCTAGGGCTGTGTCAAGGCACTGGATTGTCACATCTGCACACAGATTAATTTTCAAACCCATGTTCAGAAATCCTTCTCATCTTCGCCTCCCAGGTCCCAGCTCAGAGGCTTGGTCTGCTTCAGCTCCATTCTAGATGCCAAGAAGAACTGAATGTTCTGCCACAAAATCCAGGCTACAACTGCATCTATATTAGTGTTGTGTTTTGAGGCAATGCAAATCCCGACTGTCCTCATTTACTGCACATTGCTGCAGTCTACAGAACAGTGTTTACACTAACTGGGCTTTCTTTCAGGGATATCCAACCTGATGGTGGTGCTCCATATGGCCACCAATTGCACTTCAGCCCCTACAGGGGACACATGAGCCTGTCACAGTGCTTGCTGCTTCAGAGCTCATCTCCATTGCATCTTGCCAGTTCCGACACAAGAGTGTGTTTGGAGCAGATCTCCTGGCTGTCCCACTTACTCTTTGATTTGCACTGCAGAGGGGTCTCAGAGAGTCTACACTGGATTCCTTGGAGGGGAAACTAAACTAGAAAATGTACCACAGAAGTTTCTTCTAGGGCACTGCAGCTACTAATGGAGATTCAGTGAATGAGACCAGATGGGATCTAATTCGAAACACCCCGCTGAAACACAGAGAATGTGGCCCTCAGCACCAGCTACTTCACTCTGCAGGCCTGCTTTTCTTGCAGCACAGGATGTGCTAGCCTAAACACAGCCTCAGATAGTCTGACTGCATGTGTGGTGACAATGACTGTGGTATTTCAGGGGACCAACTTAAAACTGCTCCAAAGTAAAATCCCTGAACTGCACATAAGGTAGATGTACAGGCCTCAGTACTGTTCACTTCATTAACTGTTACTTTTATTGCACCAAATTACTTGTTAATGTGGACAGAGCAGAGTGCTCTTTGCCATTGGACATGAGCCTCTGATGGATGTTTAGTCATGCCAACCAGAGGACAGATATTTTACACCTATAAAAAAAATATATGCAGTTTTAGCACAATTATTACACCTGAACACTTATGTTCATCTCTCTGTTGCTTTAACTTTATGGTATTACTGACAGTAAGGATGTAAGTTGAGAGAGGTGGGAGACCAGCCACCATGGAGACCTTGGAATGGGTTGAGAAGGTCTATTGGTTTTTATAGCTCTGCTTAGTTAAGACTAAAATTCCATCATACAGCTTTTACTGATGGTTTATTTAAATCCTGTAAATGCAGTTTTATTTTATTAATGTATCAGATTAAATTTTGTGGGGTTTTTCTTTATCTCTGTATATCATCTAGCATTAAAAGTAGAGTCACTGAAATATAAATAAATACATAAGTGAACTCAAATCTGCCATAATTCTGCTGGTCTGATTCCGATTTCATGCTAGCATTAATCAGAACTAAAACAACTGGGAAAAAATCTGAGCCATATACTTCCAGAGTTTGTACTAGTGCACCTCATAGTATCGAAGGTCATCCTCCCAGCAGCAGAGCATCTTCTGATATTGCAGATTGCAAACACTAAACTAAAGAAAAAATCATGATGGAGCCTAAAATTAGTTGGATACAAAGCCCAAGCTACATCCTCTATGGTCCTTGCTAAAAGGGAACAAGAAAGACTTGACCAAGCATTATTGGCCAGAATTTAAAAAGTGGAAATGAAGGTTTCCTCATACTTCTGACTTCTGCCTTGTGATTTCAGTCTGCAATAGAATCACCCTACGAAAGAAAATAAATTATGACAGGACTACAGACACAGACCAAGGCTGCTTTAGATTAAGTTCTCTGTATACATCATGGATCTGTACCATCTGTTTTGTATTGAAAAAGAAGAATATTTTACGGCACGTTTATTACAATATACTAAGAAACTTAGGAGCTCGCACACTCCTTTAAAATATATATTGAAATTAAAGACAAAGTCCAGCAGTGGAAACTGAGATACTCAGCATCTTTCAAGAGACCTTCAACAATTTAATGAGAGCACTGTAAATGGAAAACAAGCCTAATATATATGATTCTTGCCTGCATCCTGTAAAAATAAACACTATTACTTATACTCTGCTACTCGCTTACTTTACATCCATGTTCTGTAAGTTACCAAGGATAAACTTCAGTCATAATATTTACTGATAAATTTCTGTTATACAATTTTATGGAGAACTTTATAAAAACAAAGTATTTATTTTTGTTTCTTTTTAGTCATAGATGGACTTATTGAATTTTCATATACTAGATTTCAGATAAACTGGATTTAAAATACATACACCTTTTTATTTATGCACTGTATATGAAATTCACTTTTCTTGTTGCAATTGTATCACTTTTCTCTTATTATTCAGATTTCGCCATGTCCTTGCATTGTATGCCTCAGTCAATTCACTAATTTTGGATTTTGTTAGCAAAAAAAAAAATAATCCATGAACAACCACACAATATCTGTGAGCACTGCAGTTACAGTTTCCTTTATACAATTTAGGCTACTTATCCATGCTAGAAGAACTCCCAGTTCTCTGTTTAAATGAGTTATCCAACATTATGGTAGATATAAAGGGGCCCTAATGGGATCTGCGTTTCTTTAACGGTTCTCAGAAACTAGAGTTACAAAGACCACTTCTCTGCAGATTCCCCGTTTTCTGGCTCTGAGTGTCAGTGCAGCAGCAGCACAGCCTGGCTGACAGAAGGGAGTGGTCGCTTCTATTCGACATCCACGTCCAGTTTTGGCAACCCAAGTACAAGAATGACACAGGCATACCGGACCAAGTCCTGCAGGCAGACACCAGGATGTTTAAGGGACTAGAAACACAAAAAGAAGTGTAGGTGTCTGGCTTTGTTCAGTCTGGAGGAGAGATGACTGAGTGGGAATCCTGTTCTGCTTTGATTGGGCTTACAGAAAAGATGAAGCCAGACTCTTCTCTGAGCTGCACAAGGAAAAGACAGGTTGCAATAAAGGAAATTCTGAGTGGATACGGGAAAAAAATTCCTCTTGGAGAGTACTTAAGGGCAGGAACAGGTTGTCCAGAAAGGGCAGGAATCCATCCTTGAAGATACTCAGAATTCAGCAGGACTACAAAGTGCAACTTAAAAGCTGATCCTGCTTTGAGCAAGGGGCTGTATTTGTTGACCTCCAATAGTCCTTTCCAACTGGATTCTAAGCCTCTGTGCATGGGTTGCTACTCCCACCACAGTAATACTTCTCATATCTAGCTTTTCTGCATCTATACACTAAATTTGTCATCTAGATCCTCATAATCTTGCATCCTGATTAATTCAGAACTGCTGCTTTCAGGCCATCTGTTATACATACTCCCCCCCCCCCCCCGCCCCAATTCAGTATACACAAGATACAGTGGTTCTGATATTCCCTGACCACAGTTCTGACGTTACTGCATTTCTGTGTCTCATCACAGCATTGCTTATCTCCCCCCACAGCACAGTGGATTTGCTTGCCCATTTGTCAGACTCTGCCACTGGGATCTGCCTGTGCTGGCAGATCTGCATGGCAAATCATGCACTGTGACCAGTCCTTCTGAACTGGTGCAGAAATGCCTTCCAGCCTTCCACATTCTTCTGCACAGACTTCAATTATTGTGATTTTTTTGAAGAAACTGCCAGATGATGCATAACCAGAAGGGTCATGGTGTTTGTCAGTCTCTTTCTTTAAAATGATTGTATATTTTGCATATTCCCTAATCTTCTAATCTGGTATGTCAGAAATTATTTACCTTCAATTAAATAATTACAGTTTTTCAAAGTGTATGAGTTCCCATAGATACTATGGGACATGCTTGGTGAAGAGTTTAGATAACAACAATAAAAATACTGCAAAAGATCATAACTAATCAAAGTTGATTTTAAGTTCAGTGTTCTTTAGGCATTTTGATGATTTGATGCTTTTGGAGAGGACTGTAGGATGTTGTGCTATTACAGATATGTAAGTTTGCAAAATAAAGTCTGTCACAAAGGTTTGATTCACAGACTTGTACAAGGGCACCTGGTGATGCAATTTGAGATGTCCTAGCTTCTTTCATACTCCCCATGGCTTCTATCTGGGTACTATAGAAAGAGAACTAATCCATTTGGCTCAAGAGGTTTGTGCTTGAGCACTTTATCATCTACTACTCTTTCAACTAACAGCCAAACACGGTAATCAGTTATAACCCATAGATATGTGTGATACACATATGCATTATATTTCCCTGGAAAGATATACATTTTGATTGTTTCCCACACTCTTTCCATTCTTTTGGAGGGTGTTTAGGCCATGATTTTGAAGAATTATATCAATCAAGCTGGAAATCAAGCTGCAAGTTATATAGTCACCAACTATCTGGCTACAATGTTGTTAGAGAAAATGGAAGCACTTACTAGACAAAAACTCTCTATTTTTCATGTCTTTGGGATAAAAACTACAAATAATGACATCTTCTTTTGTACTGCCTCTGCCCATTTTGGACTAACAATCAGCCCTCTATATTCCATAGAAAAAGAGAAGAAATAAATTCAGGACTGATACATCGACACAGAAAAATAAAATCCTCATTTTCAAAGTGGACTGACAACAGCTTCAGTAAAGAAAGATTAGTAATGCAACTAATAAGTTAGCTTTTTACTGGAGTTTCTGATAATGGGAAGTTAGAAATGTTTGTGGCTGGACCTCAAATTACACAATCAAGAGAACTCAAAGCCAATGACTGGAACTGAGATGAGGATTTGATCCTCTTTTCAAAAGAATAGAGCAGTGCTAAGTTCCTATATTTTTGATAGTTTTTTGCCTGAAAGTCTTCAATGCAAAGTTCAAAATAAGGTAAAGGACAAGGAATACAAACTTAGTGTTAAAAAAAAAAAAAAAAGATATATTGTTCATCAAAATTATAGAAAGCCTTGTCCACCAAATTACTACAAGGTGCTAGACCATAAATAACTGCATAGCTCTGTGAATATAATCACTGGCAAAATCTTAAATAATACTGCCTACATTGGTCAAAATATTTGCGTATTGAACTAACCAAAATGCCCCCAAATGCATCCACGTAATCATTATTCAGTACAATATATTAATTACAGATTGAACTTGACAGCTATGACCAGCTTCATAAAAGCATTCTGACACGAAATTTAACCCCTCATTGTTTTTATAGTAAAGGATTATTATCTGGATTTAGATCCCTTGTTACAACAGTATCTATTTCCTTTTTTTTTTTTTTTTTAATATTATTACTATTTTTTTTCCTTCCTTAGCAGGGAATTTGAAAATATCCAGTGGTGTTCATTTTCTTCGTGTATGTTGCCTCTGACATAATAAGCACAATATGGTTACAGCCTTCTATCTTTTTTATCCAAAAGATGCAAGTGAATGTACAAGATGTTAGTCTATGGCAATCACATCCACTGCATAACTGAATTCAGAATTCAGACCTGCCCAGTATCTCACACTGCTCGCAGGGTTCACGCAGTTGGCTCATGCCTGTCATTCTCTTGCAGCTGGGGATCCAACACACACATGTATTCAGCATTTACACAGATCCTTTGATTTGGTACATGAGATCATGGAGCAGGAATGAAGCTGTCCCAAGCCCATCCCATCTTAATGGAGCCTTCTGCTCACAGAGGTCCTGCCAGGGAGATATGCTCTCTGGATGCAGCCCAGTTTCCCAGCTGCTTGCCAGCCCATCACTCAGTGCTCCCTCTGTCCCCTGGCCTCGCATGGCATTCTCACAGGTACTGAAATAAATGGGACCTGAAAGCACTGATATCTGATACCATACAATGCACAGAACTTGCAGTTTATTATGAAGCAGACGGTGCAATAAATCCCTCTGTATTATATTTAGTAATGGTATCATTTGTGTCATTCAGGAATGTGATCTGGATAGTTTTGTAAAACCCCACGGCTTTGAATAAATCACTTCCAGAGTGAAGTATTTGACTGATGAGACACTAACTGTCCTACAGCGAGAAAATTATTCAGGCTGGGAAGATGACAGGTTCAGAACACAAAAAACAATAAGCCATAGAGAGGCTGGAAAGAACAACATGTACAAAAGACCAAAGGGCAATTGTCACTATCCCTGAGTAATGACCATAACAACAGGTGCTAAAACATACAATACAACTATATAGTACTGGCCAATTTCTAAACTGGCAGAAAGCTCAATAGCCAAGTGAAACCCTTTATAAGCAAGAGAGGCTCATTAGCACAATGAAAGGGACAAATAAAAATGACTAGGTTTTGTTTGCAATACCCCTTACAGTTGCCTGCAATGTGAAAGAGCTTTCTGTTTGCTATTTCTATTTGATTTCCCTATGCTATAGCTATAGCAATGGTTGCCAATTGGAAAATAAGTAGAATCTGTAGTTAAAATTGTCTATGGCCTTGAAATTGTTATAATTTTTTCCTCATCTTTCTTTCCAACGAGATCCATTTTACATGTACAATATATAACTATTCCAATTTTTCCTCACGATGATGTTTATCCTTTCTTATCTGGCCTGCCTGTCATATTTTATTATAATTTACAGAAATCTAAAATGTGCTGTTCTGATAAACCTGTCAGAATAATAACAGAAATACATATAGTTAATCATTGTGATAGGGTTTCCATATTATTCTAAGAAATATAGAACTGAATATTCTGAATAACATTAAATGTAATTTATATGAATATATAAATCCTTACCAGTGGTTCCAATTTTCCAATAATCTTGAAATTTTATCAGATACTAATTGCTAATAAGTATGATTCATTATGACTTTCTCTGCCAGATTTACTGTTCGTGACAGCGAAGTAAGACAACAGACACAGAATTCCTGAAAATAGAAACAAAAAAAGTTCTAGCTATCTATAGGTCTGCCAAATATAAAGTAATACTTGTTCTATAAAATGTCAGTATGTCTCTGTTGGTCTTCAGTAACTATGTTACTCTGAGTCTTTTTTTTAGTGTAGCATGCAGCCAGGCTGAGATAGCTGGAGATAAGAATTGGCATCAAGCTGTCATTTGGGGAAATGTTTCATCTAGATTCTTTAGGTCCAGTGAGGGAAACCTGAAGGGAGATTTATCTTCTCCTGTATAATTGCTAATGATTTCAACGTTGAATTCACAAATTCTGAGAACAGAAAACATAAACCCCAGAGAATTATTTTTTTGTTTCAAAGGCACATTAGCTGTAATCCTAAGCATATGTCCCTGCCTTCTGCACAAATACAGGAAAATCCAACAGAATAAGCAATACTGTTCTTTGATTTATTTATCTGAGTGTTCATGCTTCAGCTTTGTCATCAAGCAATCCATTTCAGCCTCTTCTGTGCACCTTTTTTTCATTTTGCTTTTTTTTTCACTGAAGCTCTTCTTGCTGCTACTGCCTCCAGAGTCACACACAAATAGATTTAGGCATGAACATTTAATGGCAAAGCCCTTTGAAAATTATAGAGCTAATTTTTAAAATATTTTTTATTTCTACTTGATAGCTTGCAGCACCAAACCAAACAGAATCATTAAATGGTTCAATGGACTAAGATCAAAGACAGACACCTGTGAGCAAAATCCTCTATTATCCTTTCACTGTCAAAAGTAATTGTTGCTAATTGAACAAGTTTGTTTAGTTGTTAATATAGCTCAAGAGACCATATCCTGAGCTGCTGGAAATAGATCTGGTTCTGCTGAAGTCAGCTCCACTAATCTATAGCAACTGAGGAACTGTCACAAGGAAACAGTTAACCCATTGCTTAACTGCATAGGCTGCATGACCAGCTATTCCAACAAAAATACGTCTCAAAACTTGGGATGAACAAGAAAAAAATGATCACATTCATCTTTGCCTAATTTTATGTGAGAAGCTATTAAATACATACTTTGGCAGCAATAGACTAGATGGCATCCAATAGAATTTGATGAAGGTAATGTTTAAAATATGCTGGAAGGTCTGCAAGCAGACTCCAGCCATCATTTTCTAAATGCTTTTAAAATCTGATTTCCCTGTGCAAGAAAGAAAGCTTCTCTCCTCCCCGCTCAGGTTTAACACACTACCAGAATCAACCAGCAAGCAACAAAATGAAGTGCTAGCATATGGATTTAAATGTTTAGAAAGCAAATAATAACAAATCCAGCACATCTTCAAAGCAGTCATTTTTATAAAGAGAGCTCAGGAAAAAAAGTGTCAGTCTATCTGCCACATTTTAACTCCTGGCAATTTCATTCCAGTGAATGGAATAAAAACAAAACCCAAGCAATCACCAAAATGACTTCCTGTAAGGGCAAATCAGATAGAGCTGTAAGATATAGGTCTGCTACACGCATCACAACAGCCTGATTTTCAACAGTGAAATTATATACAAGCAATGCTTTCTGAGGTAGTAGTGCACATTAAAAATGAATGAATGTAGTTTAGAGAGAGCTTAAAAATAATTGCAATCATAAATACAAATATTACTTCTTTCAGAATCAGTACTGGCTCATTCATTCAGCTAGGTAAGGAGAACCTACAAATAACTCCTGTAAACCCCCAACTTAGCCTGTTTCTCTATCTGGTGCTTCATAGGACTTGCAGCAGATCACAGCTACAACAGAATGCCAGTGCAATACTGAACTGCTGTTCAGATCATCAAGTAAATACCAGCATTTAAAAGACTCCATATTATCAAGGCTGATGCAAATACAATCTGGAGAGAGAGAGAGACTGGTGCAACTACCAAGATGTATGACAAACAGAACATCACGTTGCATCATGGGTGCCAAGCGTGGCCAAATTCCACTTAGTCCCCTTGCTAACTCCAATCCTGTTTACTTGCAAAGCTTATTTTATATGATCATTGTTGATTATCACTTATTTTTTTATCCTTTTGCTTGAGCTGTTCTAAGTCTCCAACCACTAGCTTTAGCTCTTATTACCTTGCATTGACAATGCAAAAATAAAAAATAACGTATAAACCCATGAAGAAAGTGACATAAGGACAGTCTGTTAAAACTCACTCATGCGAGTGTATGGGTGTGACAGGTGCCATACATTCAGCACACGTAAGGAGTCACTAAATCCCCTTTTTTTTCATAGCAAGAGACTTTCCAATCCAAGAAACATTAAGAGCCATTGCCCAAAATATAGGGCACATCTAGAACCTGCCAATGACTGAGCTAAGTGCATACCAGGTGCTGGGCCCCAGATGTAGGTGCCAATACTAGTGGTCACTGAAAGGAAAAGTAGACTGAGATTCCAAAGCAGGTACAGAGAGCAGCAGGTTAAACAACAGGTAGCAAGTAGTAAAGTAACCCAGGGATGAACAGTTTTTGGGAGAGCCCTGTCTGTGGGGGACGCTTGACACTACAAGTGAGGAAACTTCTTTTGTTGTGGCAAGAGGAATCATCTCAAAACACAAGATTTTACAAGCATTTGTAATTGGTTTTCATCATACAGAGCCCGATTATTAGCCAGTAGCACATGTCACAGGGAAGATAATGTAGAAAATATTCAAGCAATCTGAAAACTAGCAGTATTAAAAAACTGGCTAGTGATTCTACCTTGGCTATGAGGGCATCTCTTACTTCAGGGTGACCACATCAGAGGAGGAGACAAGACCACCTGGCCTAAAAATACCTTTTTGGTACAGAATTCTTCATTCTCTGGTGGCTTCCTGGACGGGTTAATGAAGACATGAGGTGCATACTATGGAAATACATACAATTGCTGCATTTATCTTTCTAGTTTATCTCAGATGACTAGCAAAACTTTACAGGTTGAGATGCAATGTTGTGATCATGGAATCACAGAATCAATTAGTTTGGAAAAGATCTCCGAGATCATTGAATCCAGCCTATGATGGAAAACCACCATGTCAACGAGGCCATGGCACTGAGTGTCCAGTCCAGTCCATTGGCCATGTCCAGTCTTTCCTTAAACGCCCCCAGGGATGGCGACTCCACCACCCTGGGCAGCCCATTCCAATATCCAATCACCCTTTCTGTGAAGAAATTCTTCCTAATGTCAAGCCTAAACCTCCCCTGGTGCAGCTTAAGACTATGTCCTCTTTTCCTATTGTTAGTTGCCTGGGAGAAGCAGCTGATCCCTACCTAGCTACATCCTCCTTTCAGGCAGGTATAGAGAGCAATAAAGTCTCCCTTGAGCCTCCTCCTCTCCAGGCTAAACAACCCCAGCTCTCTCAGCTGCTCCTCATGGGACATGCACTCCAGACACATCAACAGCTTCATTGCCCTTCTCTGGACACACTCCAGCACCTCAATGTCCTTCCTGAATTGGACACAGTACTCAAGGTGTGGCCTCACCAGCGCCAAGTACAGGGGAAGAATCACTTCCCTACTCCTGCTGGCCATTCTATTGCTGATATAGGCCAGGATGCCATTGGCCTTCTTGGCCACCTGGGCACACTGCTGGCTCATGTTTAGCTGCTGCTGGCCAACACAACTAGGTCCTTTTCTTCTGGGCAGCTTTCCAGCCACTCTTCCCCCAACCTATCACCCTGCACAGGGTTGTTTTGGTCAAAGGGTAGGAGCTGGCACTTGGCCTTGTTGAACCTCATGCTATTGGTCTTGGCCCATTAACAGAGCCTGTCCAGGTCCCTCTGCAGAGCCTTCCTACTCTCCAGGAGATCAACATTCCCACCCAACTTGATGTCGTATGTGACTTTGATAATGGCAGACTCAGTTCTCTCATCCAGATCACCAATAAAGATAATAAACAGGACTTGGCCCAACACTGATCCCTGGGGGACACCACTAGTTACTGGCTGCCAGCTGGATGCAGCCCCGTTCACCAGCACTCTCTGGGCCCGGCCCTCCAGCCAGTTCCTAACCCAGCAGAGAGTGCCCCTGTCCAAGCCATGGGCTGCCAGCTTTCTAGGAGTATGCCGTGTGAGATGGTGTCAAAGGCTTTGCTGAAGTCCAGATAGACTACATCTACAGCCTTCCCCTTATCCACTAGGCAGGTCACCTGGTCATAAAAGGAGCTCAGATTGGTCAGACAGAACATACCCCTCCTAAACGCATGCTGGCTGGGTCTGATCCCTCGATTGTCCTGATACTGTTTCATGTGCCACAACAAATTTTCTGAGGAAGTTGATCTATTAAGCAGTCATGTCATGGCAAAAAACTATTTTAAATGATCACTAAAACAGAGAGACATACAGTTTGTTAGTATCTTCTCAGATCCTGCTCTATGCTACCGTAAAAAAATGCTGCACACCATCAGGTTTCCAAGAAGTCCTTGGAACTGGTACAAGACCAAACCTCACTAGCTTAAACCAGGGTCCCAGCAATGCTTCTGAGCACCCTGGATTGAGTGTGCTGAGCTTCATATGGCCTGTGTCAGAAACTAAAACTCATGAACTCTCCAACTTGCATCCTACCCCTTCTCATCCCTGCTTTGGTTTCTGCAAGACAGTTCCTGAATCTGAGTGGTGAAAAGAGCAAGATCCTGAGATAGCATGAAGACAACCCTTTTTCCATCTATGTACAGTCATTTGTGTGTCTCACTAATTATAAGAAAGGTAGTAGAACCCAATTATATACTGTAAAAGCCTTTTCCAATACCATTACCCTCTGCACTAGAAACCATACCCTTAGGTCTGGACTTACCAAACTCTTTCAAAAGTTTCTGCTGTGCTCTATAAATGAATCATATAAGGCAAGTGAACTGAAATTATTGCTGCTCTGGACAACAGTTATTCTGCAAAATCACACCGTATTTAGTCCTATTCTGATTCAAGTATAGTAAAATGTGCATTAGTATGTATCTACTCCAAAATGAGGAATGGGCAAGTACAAACCCCAAGTTCTTCCAGAGTCAGAGGGACTGCAAGATCCAACAACCCCTAACTGAACATAGGAAAACCAGAAGACAAAGGAGGGCTGTATTGCTGAAAGTATTAATTAGCATCTTATTTAGCATCCTAAATTAAACACAACTCTGAAACAATTCTGTGCAGAAGCCTACCAAAAGCTCCTGAATAGGCTCTGACAAACACCTAAAATGACTGGGCTGATAACATTTCTTAACATACAGAAATAGGTAACATTTTGGTAGGCTGACAATATGTCAAAGTGATTTTCAACACAAATAATGCCAAAACAAGAATTGGATACTAAGCAAGCTAGGAAACATGTAAAATGCAAAACAGTTTAAAGTCAGAACAAGACCCTGTTTCATTTCCATGCAGTTTCAAGTTCAGTGACCTAAAGCACAGCTTATCTTGCTTTTTGTGCTCCTCTTCCACTTTGTCTAGCATTTACAGGAGCAAAAATACAAGAAAAGCTTGTTTGATAGATCTATATCTAGATCTAGTCCAAGATGTGAATTACACTATTTTAACAATAACACCTGGCACTGCAACCAAGCTTCAGAGACTGCAGTGCCAGCTCCTTTCAAGTTACCCATGGGCTTACTAAACAGTTGGCCAGCAAGATGCTGGATTCTTATGTCTAGTGTGAGTCTGGAAAAAGCACTCCAAAGGAAGCATTCCTTTAAAAATTAGTAGGATGAAGGAACAAATAGATGCTTTGAATTTTATAAAAATTCCCCTAAATGACTGTGATGGGGAAAGGGAAGAAAACAGCTTGAGGATACTTAGGTATCCCTAAATATATATATCTGACTTAAAAATTTACTAGTATCATTCTCAGGAAAATTTTTTGTATGACTTGTGTGTATAACTTCAAGCTTTCAAATATTTCTTTCTTTTCTGATTTCCAAATTTTAAAGAAATCCCCACATAAAGGATTTCTTCATTCTCAGCTGCAAATATATTTTGCCTCAAGTTTTTAAAAGTTACAGAGTAAGAAAAAGGAAAATGTAACTGTAATTGCACACTCCCTAGTGTTTTCAGAGTTGGTAAAGTTATGTAAAGTACAGAGCATTAATGAAGAGGAACTGAATAAAAGTGAAAAAATTGCCCAATTTCCCCTATGAACCAGAAAGAAACAGGGAGAATAAGAAAAGGACCAAAACAAATTCTGAGAATTCTAAATCTATAATTGAAAGAGCAAAGATTTTGATAAAGAAAAATTTCCATTTTGAATGCTACAGTATTGAATCAACTTAAAAATATTCATTAAACTGTCCTGTATGTTTTGTGACTCTAGCCTTCAAATCCCAGATAAGAACAGACTTGTCATTCCTTGTTGAAACACAGCCTTTGGCAAGGCTTCAGAGGATTGGTGCTGTTACAAGAATGGAAACAATACAGCACAATTTGTCCTGAGGACACTACAGAATGTTTCATCTTTGAAGAATGAAGATATAAAGTGAAATTTGGGCAAGAAAAGTCTTGGGCTTTTTAAACACAATCCATGTATTCCTTCATCAGCGCAGCAGATTATGGCCTCTGAGAACACCTGATATCAAATAGTCTGTCCAGGATGACACTTAACAGCATCCCAGAGAACTTACTCCGTTTAGCCTTTAAATCCATGTCTTGGGAAAACAGGTGATGTTTTAAAATATATTTGCTAAGAGACTGCGAAAATATCTAGGCAGAATTATCTGATCTGTGTTAGATGTAAGGTCAAAACGGTGAAATCTTCGTTCCTTCCCTTCCTGCAGTCATTTCTTATAGTAAGCCACTAACATCTCTGATAGCATCTACAGTTTTCAAATACCACTTTAGATAAAAACCACAGTTGTGTATGTTCATTTATGCTAGCTTTTGATGGTCACTCCTAATCTACTTTTTTTTAGGAAACAAAAAATGTGATAGTCATGGTGACTTGAAATGCAATATCAATTTCTCAGGATATTTATGCCCTAAGAAACAAGTGTGCCACCTATTGATTTACCAGATACTACCTAAGCATAACCCTCTTGATTTTGTAATGCCTTTATGCTCCAGCAACAATTTTTGAGAACCTTGATGAACTTTATCTCAAAATGCTGTATGATGAGGACAGAAGAGTCCAGTTTCATAGGCAGAAATTCAACTCCAGAAATACTGAAGTATTTAGTCATTCCTGTTAAACAACCAAACGGGTTTCATTTTATGGAGCCTATTCAGGATTATACAGGAAGTTCAGTGGTCTCAACTCTTGGCTTAAACCTTTCACTGCTGAACCACCTGTCCTCTTCTGAGAGTCTCTGGGGTTATGAAGTACATACACACACACACACACATGCACTGATGTGACATACCACTACCAGCAGTCAGAGACCTATGTACAAGCTGTGGCTGCAAGTAATCAGCTTCTAAATGATAGTGCTATGCAATTTGCCATTTGCAAATTATGATTAATACATTTGCTACAAATAATCAATTAAATAATTTAATTTTATTTTTGCATAGAAGAAAACTGACTAGAAAATACAAGTACATTGGGGGGACATTTTTTCAATACTCCCACACCATCCACTTGGTTTAGGCAGGGTGGCTGTGAAAAATGAAGACTGAAAAATCTCACTTGCAAGTCAAAAGAAGGAAAAGCTTGTTCTTTGCTTTGATTTCCTCCCCCCCACCCCGCCCCAAGGAAAAGGTCCATTTACATTGATATTGAGTATTTTAATGTGTGAAGTAATACAGCAAACTGAAATGCCAAGATGTTGTGTTGTAAATTCATCGCTCCCTAAGCCAGCTGCTTCTTGTCAGAAAAGAAAAGTTCCTTTTAAGTGTCTTTTGAGACTGATATAGAACAAGTTATATGACAAAACTGTTTGTACTGTATGTCATCAGGTATTTCTTAAAGCATAAATTATGACTGATTTTTTTTTAAAATGGAAAAAAGAATTATTTCAGACAAGCAACCCAGTGAATAGTAATTCTACTTTTGATGTTTCAGAAATAAGAAATTACTCCCCCAGTGGTACTTCCAGTAGAAGTAGAAAGATAATTTCACACACCTCAACATGCAAATTTCCAACACTTAAATTCAACAAATACTTTGAATTGGCAGTAGCTTATGCATTTAAATCCCTCTTGAAAATTAAATATTTAAAATGTTGTTCCCCAGTATTCTTTCAAATATGTTTCTAATCCATACTTAATTTATTTTTGCAGAAGCCTTAAATTGATAGGATATTTGGCCCTGTTCCTTCATAGGACAGCACACAAATTCTCCAGTGGCTCTATCAAAAGCTAAGTCATGAAATTTCGTTAAAATGTGTAGTTAATAAGGTCCTTGTAGCTAATAAAGTCCTTAGTCACTTTATTAGGTATTTAGTCTCAGAAAGCTCTTTAATTTTATAATCTTCTACCTTTAAAACAATTTGTATTATGCTGGTTTGTGTATCTTTTAATGTTAGAATAAATTATATTTCAATAAAATATTGAGTTCAAGAAGCATTTAGACAATGCTCTCAGGCACATGCTGTGATTCTTGGGCCTGTCCCTTCAATGATCCTTGTAGACCCTTCCAACTCCAGTTCTGTGATTTCTGTCATTTGTGACTATTTGTCAGTTGTGTATTTTCATGACATTTTGTAACTGTTTTCCTCATTATTCCTCTTCTTTTGCTTTCTTATTAGTATGTTGTTACTCAGTGACACCCTCAGAATATTTTCACAAAATCAAATTAATTTTTTTTAAATATATTTGCATAATTTTGCCAAAACACAGGTAAAAATGCTGCAATTATATGGCTGTCACACAGTGCTTGACTGCCTCTTCTCAGGGCAACCTCAGTTAAAAATAAAGATGAAAACTCTTTATTCTGTCTCTGCAGAATTCATTTCCACGGAATGGTAAGACCACATTTATTTACGATTTTGAAGGAGCAGCTGGGTGCCCACAACATGCTCATGGTCCTTAACTCCCAGACACACAGCTGAAAGGATCACTGGCCTGACGAACACAGACTCACCTGTCGTGGAGTCAAAATGCCACAAAAGCACACACCTGGAGGTCTTTCTGGGTCCTGAAGGTTAGACGTGTAACCACGGCACAAATAGCAGAGCTGGGAAGGGAACAGCATGCTTGACTTTCTCCTGGTCATTTGCTGTTGTCCTTGTTCCTTTCTGTCTGCTTCACAAAACAGATGCATAGTCTTCACAGAATTTGTGAGCAGGTGCCGGCTATGAGTTTGAAACTACTTGTGCATTTCCTATCTGCATGGGACATTTTAGTTTTCAAGGACAACTGAGCCCCTTCTTCCACGAGTCTATTGAAACACAAATTACCCTGTCCCTCTTGTTTCATGTTGACTACGCATCACTGTATGTTTTTTAGGTCACCATTCACATGAAATGAAGAAAATAGCTAACTAACTAAAGTTTGGCCAGCATGATGTTTGAAATAACCATAAGAACTACCATTACTGAAGACAAGAAAAAGTCTCCCCAGTCATGGAAATATTTGGGTTTGGGATGAGAAGATCCCAAGCAGCAACTAAGAACTTGTGGGCTGCTTGCTCACTATACCCCCACAGCCATAGCAGGATGGGGGAAATAATTACAAAAACAGAAGTAAAAAAACAAGTGGCTCAAAATAAAGACTGCTTAATAAATGAAGGAAGAAAATGTTTCGAAAATCCCCAAGTGATGCAAAGGCAATCACTCAGCACCTTCCACCAGCAGACCAGTGCCTAGCCAGTCCCCAAGCAACAGCTACCTCGGGAAGATCACCCCCCAGCGTGGTTGCTGAGCCTGATGTTATATGGCATAAAATACTCCTTTGGTCAGTCAAGGTCAGCTCTCCCAGCTGTGTCCCCTTCTCAGCCTCCTGCCCATCCCCAGGCCTACTCTCTAGCAGGGCAGCATAACAAACAACCTTGACATTGTGCAAGCACTGCTTAGCAATAGCATTATCAACACTGTTTTGGTCACAAACCTACAACATGGCAACATACAAGCTCCGAGGAAGAAAACTATCTGTAGCCCAACCCGGCCCAGCACAGGGTTAAACCAAATCTTTGCCTTTACTATTTACATCCATCTCTTACATTTATCGCACCAGCCCGGCACTGTGGTGGCAGAATCTGTTTAGAAAAATAAAGGTCTGTGAAGAAGTTTGGGGAGCAGGTGACTTGCCTGTACCAAAATTTTTTTCCCTTCCTTCCTTCCTTCCTGCCAGTGTGAGCCTTTACTAACTACTGTAAGCCTAAGACATCCATTGGCCAGACTTGCTGGAGTGTCAGCCAGTCACCAAGTTCAGTGTGATTTCTTCTGTCTGTGGAGATACCAGTCAGTATAAAGGTTCTTCACTTGGCAGCACAATTACTTTCCAGGGAAGGTGATTATAAATCTCCATAAATTTTCTGTAGGAGTGTTAAAAGTGGAATGAGACACCTTCACATGTGGCTTGCCTATGCCTGAAAATGACCCACCACCTCCTCTGTTATGATGGTACACATTTGTCATAGTGTCATGGCAGCACCTGTTTGTGCTATGATCTCAACAGATTGACATGGCTTATAAAAATAGAACTAAATTTATACTTGCAGTGAAATGTTGTAAAAAATCTGGGGAGAAAGCAATGAGATTTGTGATTACAAGGAATCACAGGCGAGAGATAGCACTTGCAATCTCTTTACCAACTATTACCTGACTTTGAGGCCTGGAAATCATAAGATTTCCTGGTTTTCTGTCACTTCTGCAGTTACTGATAGCAATTAAGCTGCATTTCAAGTAGAAAATGTTTTTTTTTTTTGATTTCAGAATTCAGCGAATAGTAGAATTATTATTCTGAGAATAGCACAATTCTCGATACAACAAAGTGTTCTCCATCACCAACCCAGAGCTGACAGCAGAGAGATCACCCCTCCAGCCCCTTGTCACGGCTCTGTGCTGATGTTCTGCCCACGGGGCTCGATAGAGGTTTGCCTGTGCCTTGCTCTAAGTCGTGAAGTGGTTTTATCTGTTTCTCCCCAAAACAGAAGGCTTTTTCAACTTCCCCCCCCCCCCCCCCCCCGTGAATGCACTGAAAATAGACAATGACACAGGACCGAGAGGAAAAACAAAACAAAACAACAACAACAAAACAAAAGCACACACACAAAAACACACACAAAAAAACCAAAACAAACAAAACCCCCAAACAAAACAAACAAACAAAAACCAAACAAACAAAAACCCAAAACAAAAGGAAGGCGTAAACGTGGCAACTTGAATATTTTAGACAGACTGTAAACGTTTATGAGTTTTCAGAAATAGTGTTCTTTGGGTGAGAAAGTAGCCTTCCCCTTTAGTCTGCAGAAATAACTGATTACTTTTTTCCATCACTACCCCGGGCCCATCGGCACTAACGACTTAAAAGTTTCCCTCAAAGAGACGTCACCACCACTTCGGAGCCGGCATAAACTGTGAAGAAATGGATTATATGCAAGTGTCACGGCGAAATCGTCCCCCGAGGACTTCTGGGAATTCACATTAAACGAGCAGCGCTTGAAGCCGTTGCCCAGGGACGGCTGGGGAAGGGGTGGGGGGGAAGGCGGTGCGGGGGCGGCGGGCTCGGGCTCTCTCTCAGGCCGCCTCAGGCGGGCCCTGCCCGGGCCGCCGCCGTCTCCCGGCAACCGCGGCACAGCGGGCGGCGCGGCGCGATCGCCCCCGGGCGGCGCGGGGAGCCCGGGCAGGGCGGGCGCTCCGGCCCCGCGGGGTGCTCTGGCGCTGAGAGGTGGGGGGTGAAGGGCGCAGGCACCGCGAGGGCGGAGGGGCTGAGGTGCTGAAATCGCCGTGTGCGGCCGCGGTGCCGCAGCGGCGCCAGGCGGGGGGTGCGGTAGAGCGGCCGCTGCCCTCGGGCCGTGCCCCGCCGCTCGCCAGTGAGCTGAGGGCCACGTGTCTGTAGACCTTCAGAAACAGTAAGTCAAAGTCTAAAAAGCATCATTATTTCATTGTTGGTAGGGTCTTTCCAGTATCTTGGAGGGAACTTGCAGGAAAGGTGCGTCAAGACTGTTTACAAGAGCATATAGCGACAGGACTGGAGGGAACGGGCTGAAATTGAAAAAGAGTAGGTGTAGGTTGGATATTAGGAAAAAATTCTTTACTGTGAGGGTGGTGAGGAACTGTAGCAGGTTGCCCAGAGAAGTTGTGGATGCCCCATCCCTCGAAGTGTTCAAGGCTGGGCTCTGAATGGGGCTTTGAGCAACCTGGTCCAGTGGAAGGAGTCCCTGCCCATGGCAGGGAGGTTCGAACTCTACGATTTTTAAAGGCATACATTGAAGCTTTCTCCAGCCACAACCAAAAAAACCCTAAAAACTTGCAGTTGGCTTGATAAGGGCATATATGCCTTTAAGAAAAGCAGTGACAATTGCAAGATTTATACTAAAATTGTGAGGTTTAATAACAATTGAAGTATATTGGTATGGACATAAATAAAATTTAAAACCAGATGGCACATATCCTGCACTGGGGGCTCCTGACAGTATTTTGTGCTAGAAACTGGGAGTTTAGGAATTGGTGGAAGCAAGTAGGGAAAGACCATGAGTGGAGCAGAGTTATCCTCAGCAGAGGATAACTGACCAGTATTTTCAGATGTGATCTGGGAAGCAAGAAACTGCAGTGGACCTGCCCGAAGAAAACATAAACGGTAGAGTTAAAAGAAAAATTTTCTAAAATGTGGATAGGTAAGAGACGTAGAATTCTTTGTGACAGGAACATGAAAGGTATGGAACTTCAAATGGTGTGGATGATAGATGAGAAGAAAAATAATTGAATACAAAAGTTTTCTCTTAAAGAACACTAACACATGATCAGGCTGTTAGGGTGAAAATCTCACCTGATTTATTGATATTTCAAAGGTTTTGGGACATCTTTAGACAGGAATTTCAAAACAAAGTATGGATTTCCTGTAGGGAAGCATCGTTGTTTATAATCTTATTGCTAATCTGAAATTATATGAGATAATCTGATATGTTGTATGCAAGATAAACACATTCTTTCTATTGTTTATTGACTGGTAGCAAGCTCACTTTCACATTTGTTGTTGGAAGCAACAATTCCTTTTTTTAATTTCATTTTTGTGATTTTTATCATGTTGCCATTTTCTGATTTTCTAATATTCCTCTAACACAGTGAATGCCAAGATGGGCTTACATATCCCTTATCACCGCTTTTGTGCTACCTGTATTTTTGTCCTAAATTGTAACAAATTTCTTTTTTATTTTTTTTTTAACTGTTAACATAATAAAGCCTGGTAAACAAGGATTTAAAATTAAATTATAGGACTACCCTTGCAGATACAATCCTAAAAATCACGAATGTGATAGCAACACAGCTGAGGTATATCCAGTGCTGACAAAGAAGTAAGAGTACAATGTTGTAATTCTTTAGGAATTTATATAATATACTATATAGTATATATGGAATATAGTAAATATATATTGTATAGTATAAATATTTATTGTATATTTCATTCATGCCAGAAAAGAAAGTAACCGACAGATGTTCAGACGTGACACAAATACAGTAAACTGTAGACTAAAAATTAAAAAAATGGTCCCTGACTGTGAGCAATCAGCTTGTGGAACAACTTTTTAACAGGATATGTGGAAACAAAATATCTAACAGTTTTTAAGATACAGTGTGATAGGTATCTGGTGGGATTAAAGTGATGCAGTGGCTGTGATGTGGGAGGGGCATTAATCTGATCCTTAAGAATGTCCCTTTCCCTGGATGTCCCTGAGAAACTGCCAGGAGAAGGCATTCATTTGAACACATGTAGACTGGCACAGCTGGCTAAAAACTGAGGAGCATCTTCAGTTTTTTTACTAGTCTTTCTTCCTAAATCAGACCATCTTTGGCTCCTATATGAGAAGAGTCCTGCTATTGTTGCTCAGACAGTGGTTGTGTAACTACTGTATCTCATTTGTTTTAGGTTAAGTCAAGCTTTCTGTAGTCTCTTTATCATGGGATGAGGGATTTCACTATGTATCTCAGTCAGACATTTAAAATCACACATGTGCTTTCTAAAAATCACCTTCATTCAGGTTATAACAGCTTGGATTTTCCAGAGGTGGATCTTAGGTTTCATGTTATTTAATATGTGACCAATAACATATAGCAAAACTGAAATTTTCTAGTGAGATAAAATAATTTTGTTATGACTGAAGAAGACTGCTAGAAGCTTCTGAAAGTTCTTCTGCAGTTAGGTGAACTGGTAACACCATGACAGATAAAATTAATTGTTGATGAAAGCACTGTAACTTATAATGTCAGGAATATTTAGAGCACTATATTCTTTTCAGTAGTGAACCTAAATTAATTGTGATCAGCTGGGAAAATGACCTGTTTACCATATGTGGATAGCTTAGTGAAAATCTTTACTGAGGAAATTGGGTAAAAATAAATACCCCAAAGTTATAATCTCTCTCAAATAAGTCAGTAGTGTTCTAGAATCGATTATAGTATTTCAGGTTGGTATATCATATCTGAGAAAGATTTAACAGTCACAGAGGGACTCTGAGACAAGAAACATAAATGTCTGGAAAAGCTATGTGGAAAAAATAATTAAGATGGCTTAGATGATAAATCAGAATGTACAGTGAGTTATAAAAGAAGTAAAAAAGATCAAGTCAGGGCACCTCTTACCTAAAGGTGTAATACAAGAACCTGGGGTTATTGTGTTGAATTTAATAACACATTTAAACTATTTACATATTTTTTAAAATCTAAGGCAGAGTTCCTTATTCGGTGCCCTTGACAATTGGACCTGTGCTGTAGCGTGTCAGACTAAGAAAGAAGAGTGAAAGGATTAAGTGCTCATGTGGACAGTAAAAATGGCTCCATTGTTAGGAAGAACATAAAAAGTTTAGGAAATCTAAATCTTGGTACTTAGGGAAACAGAAACCCTGTAACAAATGGAGGAAATCTGACTTTTGGGATAGTTTCAAGGAATTATCAGCAGCATTTGGCTGTTGCTGTTCTGGCTGGATACCAATCAGCCATAGAAGACTGTTCATTGAAGGAGCTTTCTTGCGCTGAGACCTCTGAGTTATTCTGTGATTTGGAGAGAATGCTATCATGTCCTTTAATTCCTATTAATTCTTTTTATGAACATTCATACATCATCTTTTACACTGTACAAATGGGAAAATACATTCTGCCTCTACAGCTTAGGATTTCAACATGATTGAAACACTCCTGACTTAGTGCACCTCTTGCTAGGTGTACCAAGGTGTTCAGTTTCAGAAAAAAGTGAACTATGGTCCTTGGGCAGTATGAAAAAACTGTCAATCTGAGGCTGTACGTGACTCATGTACAGTTTTTATGCAAATTTTTGCAAATGTTGCATATTTTCACAGCATCAGATTGTGAAATCAAATATCTGAGAAGCTTGGCTTTTGTTAAAAATCTTAGCATCTATCCCTGGGCTTTTGAAATTATCACTCAGCTGAATGCTAATGTGATATCAGAATGCAAATAAAGAGTGCAATTGTATCTTAACAATTCTGAGATTTTAAATAAATGATTGTATTAATTTTTAGCTTGCCTAAAATCACCACCTTTTCTCTCTCATAGCTATTTTCTCAACCTGGCATCTAACTGCAAATTTATTTTGGTTTTCGGACTTTGTCTGCAGGGTACTCCGCTCTGCACCTCTCAGTATTTTTAATGATTCTTTCATTGTGCGTGTGTTTAGTGTATAAATGCATAGATCATTGGAAAAAAATGGAATTTTTAAGGGAACTCTCAGAATGATCAGGGTACATTTAGGTTGGGGTTTTTTTGTTTGTTTGGGGTTTTTTGTTTGTTTGTTTTTGTTGTTGTGGGTTTTTTTGTTTGGTTTTTTTTTTGTTGTTGTTGTTTTTTTTTGTTTTTTTTTTGCAATGGGATGAACTTTGTACAGTTGAATCCAAATATTGTCTTGTATCTTAGGATCAGACTCTGGGTAAGTTTGGTTAGTTAACGTCTCTTGCATCGTAGCTAAGCCTTGACCTAATCCTCACTGCATCACAGAATGGGTCGAGTTGGAATTGACCACAATGGGTCACCTGGTCCAACCTCCCTGCTCAAGCAGGGTCATCCCAGAGCATATTGCACAGGATTGTGCACAGATGGTTCCTTTTATCTCTCCAGTGAGGGAGAGTCCACAACGTCTCTGGACAGCCTGTTCCAGTGTGTGGTCACCTACACAGTAAAGAAGTTCTTCCTCATGTTCAGGTGGAAATTCCTGATCATTTTTTGCCTAATACACACACTGGGCAAATTCAAAGGTCTTGACTTAATTGGTCTCTCACGTAATGTATTTGTTTCATATGCTATATATATATATATATATATATATGTATATCTTCAGGAACTGAATATTCAATTGGACCTGCTATCTCTTTTTAACTCTTTTCTTCTATGAAGTTTTTTAATAGTGTTTTAATGCTTGCACTGTCATTGCAAAATGGCAAAGAGAATCTGTTGATCCATACTTTAAGAGTTGGACAGAAAAAAGATGGAAGATGAATGGGGGAGAAAGAAAGGAGTTTCAGGATTATTCCATATTGATCTCTTTAAGAAAGAGCTATCTGAGAATGATGATGAATATATTTAAGCTGGGCTACAAAGGACATACTAGTTTATGGACTCAAGAAAGGAGTGAGATTGTCTGATGATTATATGATTATCTCTTGATTACATTGGAAGGCAGCAAACCTAAAGCATCCATACAGAAATAATTTTAAATAATCAGTGACAATGACCAATTTATAAGGCAATTTACACTGTTATCACACACAAAAAAATAGTTTCTTTGAGACAAAAATTCAGTTAAACTAGCTCAACTAAATTGATATGTAATTATTACTCGGAAGACAAAAAGAATCTCATGCATCATTTTTGTGAAGAACCTGAAAAATCACAGCCAGGTTGTAGTAACACATCTTCAGATTGTCCTAAAGCATAGGACTGTTAATCTGAACAGGGGATCATGTAATATATAACTTGTTAGAAACTATTCTTAAATCCTTCGCTTTGCACTGCTTTTCCACAGGGGTAATTGCTCTCAGAAGAGACCTTTGATTCCCTGACTAAGAGGTAAGTTCCACAGCTGGCTGTACCTTTGACCTATTCCTGTTCTTTGTCTCAGGTCTCACAGTATGTGCAGAGTTCTAGGTTTTTGTGTCTTTTATTTAAGGTTTTAAAACAGAAAGAAGCAAATGGAACAGGTAGTGTGTTCTAAATGCGTTGTCTGACTTAAAATCACGAAATATTTTGGTCTTGAAGTGTATGCAACAGGACTCTGATAGTATAGATATATATTCTATACTCTAAAGGAAGATTTATAAGATTTCAGTATTTCAAACAGAAAAACAACCAGAAGACTTTCCTCATATATCAAAGTATGGTTTATAGATTCTTTTTTTGTTGAAGCTCACTTGATAGCCATCATCTTGTGTTTAAAAAAAAAAAGTGTAGTGGCTAGAAATAAGTACATATCTCAGACTTGCAATCTAAGACACTCTTCACACTGAGCAGAGAGGTTGTTAGAGCAAGACAGTAAAATGAAGTAAGTACAGGGATCATGGCCATAATTATCTTATGATCTAGTAGTTGGAATCTGCTCCTGTAAGCATCTGCAGTGACTCTCTCAAAAACTACATAAATTTTTCTTATTTTATTTGACATGATAGAGATGCCAGTTCCTGATATAATAGTCAAGAGGTTAGAGGGTTCCTCTTCGAACTAAAAAATCTGTATTTGTGACCTTTCTTAAAGTCCTTCTCCACTGACAGGCAAAATGTTCTGGTTATAGAGATGTTACTAGAGATGAGCCTATTCCTTCAACCACTTTAAGAAAGACAAGGTGGCTGTGTTTTGTGGTATGTCTGGTTCTGCCAATGTTCAGTCTGCTCCAATAGTATCTGTCAGAGATAGCCTGGCATGTGGATTTGTGTGGAGAAAGAGGGTAAAAAGCTTAGCTCACACATTTTAGATGTCAGTGTAAATGTAAATATATAAGCCAACAACTTTGGACTTTGATTTTGGTCCAAGAGAAAAGTAGTTATTTTTAAGGTGCCGTTCCATTTTAGATACCTACTTAGCATGAATCTGCCTTAAGAGCTATTCAATATGTTGACTAGATCTCCACCAGTTATCAAGGACAGTGACTAACTTTAGTACAGATGCCTAATTTAGTTTAGTGGACACTACTCATAGTTTGCGGATACAGGTTCAACTCAAGATATTCACACTGGAGTAGTTCTGGTCCTGTGGGAAAGCTGGAGGCCCTAATGAAGTTTATAATGAGACAGGGAGGTACCTCCTGAGCTTAGGCATTAAGAGTGAGTGTTCAGGACTGTGGTTTTAGAATGGGGATTTAGGTAGATGTAATGACTGTCCTGCTGGTTGAGAGAAAACACCGGATTAGACCACTGCACTGAAACTGGGGTGGAGTGAAGTAAAGCAGGCTAGTTTGGCTATCACTGATGGCAATAAATTCCAGGTGGTGAAGAACAGGAAGTAACATAGAATGACAACTTAATAGATTGCTTGACTATGCATTGGCTACATCTGTTAGGTCAAAGTACTTGATTACCTCTGGCTTTACATGACTTAATCAACTCTTTAATCTCAAAAAACATATCTGGAAAAAGTATGCTTCTATGATTCTAGAAATGTACAAGCCATGAAGTAGAGGATATTACTCAAACGGCAATACTTTATTTTGTTTTTAAGATTTAGAAACATAGAATGGGTTAGGTTGGAAAAGATATTTAAGATAATTGAGTCCAGCTGTTAACCTAACACTGCCATGCCATTCACCACCACTGAAACACGTCCCTAAGCATCACATCTACATCTTTTAAATACCTCCAGGGCTGGTGACTCAAGCTCTTCCCTGGGCAGCCTGTTCCAGTGCTTGACAACCTTTTTGATGAAGAATTTTTTTCTAATATCCAATCTAAACAACCCTTCTTATAGCTTGAGGTAATTTCCTTTTGTTCTATTGCTTGTTACCTGGAAGAAGAGACTGACCCTCAACTCACTTCACCCTCCTTTCGGGTAGTTGTAGGGAGCAGTAAGGTCTCCCCTGATCCTCCTCTTCTTCAGTTTAAACAACCCCAGCTCCCTCAGCTGCTTCTCATCAGACTTGTGCTCCAGACTCTTCACCAGCTTCATTTCCCTTCTCGGGACACACTCCAGCACCTCAATGTCCTTCCTGCTGAGAGAGGCTGAAAATTGAATCTAGGACTCAGGGGGCAGCTTCAACAGTGCTCAGTACAGGGGCACAGTCACTGTCCTGGTCCTGCTGGCCCCACTATTGCTGATCCAGGCCAGGATGCCACTGGGCTTCTTGGCCACCTGAGCACTGCTGGCTCACGTTCAGCTGCTGTTGACCAGCACCCCCAGGTGCTTTTCTGCTGGGCAGCTTTCCAGCCACTCTCCCCCCACCTGGAGTCCTGCACTGGGTTGTTGTGACCCAAGGGAGGGACCCGGCACTTGGCCTTGTTGAACCTCCTACCATTGGCCTATTCCCATGGATCCAGCCTGTCCCAATCCATCTGCAGAGCCTTCCTACATTCCAGTAGATCAACAGTCCCACCCAACTTGGTGTATATGTTCTGTAAACCTACTGAGAAAAAGACACCATGCAGCTATTATGGACAGAAAGGGATTTGAATAAAGAAGTTCTTTTATAGTTCAGTACCCTTTCAATACCTGTACACATTGATTGTCTGTGTTAATGAAAATTCAATGCAGAAGACGTATTTTTAATTATCATTAATTCAAAGAATTCCAATTACATCATTCCCTGAAGTCAGAGTGACCACTGAATACTGAGAGCTTTATGGGAACAAAGATCATACCAAGATTTGATGGCAGAATGCATTGAAATCCAGACCAGTACCTGCTGCAAAGAAACAGACTGAGGGGCATAACCCACAGTAAAGTAATTGTGCTGGTCTCTCTGATTATTGCCAGAGGTCATACTGCTTTTTTAAAGTTAAGGAACTAAATATTTCTAAACTAAGAAAAATGTAAAAGTTTCTTAAAGATGGGCTCAGAAGTTGGATGTATTTATACAGAGTGAAGAAGTACTTGCAATTAAACGCTTTAGCTATTCTTGGTCCTGAAATATTTATAATTTTAATCTGAGAACATTAATTATACAATATTATAAATACTTTTACATTAATTAACTTTTAAAATTGTTTGGTTTAAGCCTAATTAAACTCATTCAGAATTAAAATTGCCTCTTTTGACTTTGGCTTCATTTATACCTGAAATGAATCAAGCTGAACTGAATAATTTTAAGTAAGGGTCCATATCTCCATACTAGGATTTAGCACAATTTAAATAACCCAGATTTCCTGAATGTCCTTGTAAATCTGATTCTTGTATGTGTGCAGGATTCTTACTTTCTACAGTGACTGCATAAATCAGAAGGTAGTATGTCCATCACGTTTGTTCAATATACTGTCAGTTACTTATCCTTATGCTTTTTCTTATGTAAGTTAATTTGTCTCTAGCCAGAGCTGCATATTCTGAAACACTGAATATTTGTGTGTGTTCATATGTGTGTATGTACAGATGCACAAGGGTAAAGCAGATTGGAGCTGATGAATCTTTGATTGTGGGGGTCTTCCTCTCAAAACTGTAATTAGTGGCCTGCGTACGAAGTTTTAAATTTCAGATCCATTTTTAGGATGTGACTGTGAACTGTTTTCACTACTGCTGTGTTACAGTTTATTTTTGGAGACCAATAGAGGAACAAAACCAGGAAAAAAATCGGAGGATTCAAGAAGAGCTCCAAATTTTTGTTGAACACAACAAACAATAGCCTTGACTTTTGTAACCAGCCAGGCTACATTTCATATTGCACTAGAAAATAATCTCTTATACCACAGGGAGGCTGTCAGGATAGTCCTGGCTGAGAGTGAATGTGTGGTTTTACTTTGAGAACCAACGGAGGAGTTAACAAGGGGTACTAACAGTGCACATTTCACTTTTACAGTGTTAAAACAAACTGAAGTTTGGCATAACTTGGGTTATGTTCTGTGCATAGCTAGTGCTAGTGGCTCATGTTGCCCTTTTACTTTTGCCTGTACCTTAACTGGAAGGCTCTCCTGAAGTTTTTGAAGCCACACAAAATTAGGTCCACATGAGGTATTACATCCGTATGCTTCAGAACCTACTATTAGATGCACTTGAGGAGATCTTCCTGATTCATGTACACATGTGCTAATACCAAAAATAAAAAGGCAGAAGACAGAAGCTAGACGTGGTGCAAATAGATGTAACTTTTTTAAATCAGTGAAATTTGTGCTGTAAAGAACTGTTTCTTAATACCTGCAGACCTGATTTTTGTCTTCTGTGAAATATGAACAGAGAATTCAAATTGTATTTGAACCATGTTTTTGGGCTAGAACTTATTTGTACATTCTACAGTTGTATAGAATGTTTACCAACACAGACTGTGTAGACAAACATGGAGAAATACCCTAAAAGGACTTTCAAGTTCATATATGATTTATAGATGCAGATAAACTTACTTAGAGAAAATGATGTTCTGTGTATTTGTACCACATTACAACCTGAGCATGTGATGTCTCAAACCTTTCTTTTGAGCTGTGTATTTTGTTGACAGAAGTATTTTACCAAATGTGTTCAAGTGTTAGAAAAAGGGACAACTTTCTGTATAGAAATTACTATGTCAAAGAAATATTCAGACTAATTAGGTTGGTCAAATGAATGACAAATTCTGTCTTAAAAGCTTTTCTAAATCAATGGTAAACTGGTTCCTAAAACACAGAAGGGAATTTGTTTGTCTGCTTTTATTTTTTTGTTTGTTTGTTTTTAGAATGGGTAAAAAAGTAAAGAAGGAAGCAGAGCCTCCATCCAAGGATGTGGTAAGTTTATAAACTGCTATGTGCTATAAAATAAACATTACACAGTTACAGGCCCAACTCTACAGTCCTTACGTAGTTCCTTATTCTCCTAACTTACCCACATTATTCTAAAAATGGCTTTTAAAGATGACTCTGTTTCTGCTTTTCTTGGACAGCATACAAACCAGAGTGACTGGGCATGTGTAGTTCTTTGTAGAGATTGTTGTCTTTGGCAGGCTTTGCCAACAGTAATGTATGAAACAATCCAGGCTCCTTTTTATTTAAAACAGTGTTAGCTTTCTCTTTGTAAAAATCAAAGGAGAAAGGAGAAGAGCAATATGAAATCTGCCTGTCTTTTCAACTGTGAAGACATTTTCTTTCTTTGGGGGGAAAAGAGTTAAGAGCCTAGATGGATCTGCAGTTTTATACAAATACAAAATTTGACAGATATTTTGAATGCTAGTATTACATACTCTGGATCTTTTACAAGATTATGCAGACTTTTTTACCAGCGTTTAGGTTTTTTTGGTATCATTGGAAGTGTGAGAGCTGAAGATAAATATAGAATCTTGGTGATGTGACTTTTTTTTCAAAATTGGAGGTTAAGGGTCTGACACTAGCACGCTTTTCAAGGGTTTCTATAAATTCCGAAGGTATGAAGAGACCCCCAAAAAGATACTCAAAATACAGGTAATTTTAAAGATTAAATGTTTTATTCATAAAGAAGTAGAGGAAACACAGAAACATTGAAAGGAGTATAATATAAATTCTCTGCCAGATAATAACCAAGCTAATGAAAATAGGGACCTCGACGAGTTTCACAGAGGAACATGAAACTAAATGCGAAGTTCAGTACACTGTTTTAAAAAACAATGGTTTTGCTGTAAAGAGTGGTAGTACTGCAAGAGCTTTTTCAAAGCTCATAGGTCATAGAAAAGTTGATCAGCAAAAACAACATTACAATTTGAAAATTAAACATAAATAATTTTGACTAAGACAGTATCCAGTAGCCATGATGTCACTGAGGCATAGCAATTGATACCAGGTTTAGCCCCATTGTTATGTAGAAAGGTGAATATTACAAATGGATTCATAAGATCCATTCAGTAATAAATCCTTATGAAAGGAGATGACATAAAACCTCAACATAACCTGGGTCTGTATAAAAAAACAAGGAAGAGTCACAAAGATGGTGAATGTGGATAAGACTAATTAAAACAGGCCTGAAGAGTTAGAACTATATCTTTGCAGTCTAAAAAAAAAAAAAATTGGAAAGGCATGACAGTACATTTAAGCCATACAGATAAGCTAAAGGAATAAAATTTGACCTTCTCAGTAAATAGATAGAAAATCAGTAGATGCAGCACTACAATCTCTATATCCAAAACATGCCATTACATTTTCTGGAGAGAACTGCGATATAGCCTAGTAGGTACTATGATAAGTTGTGAAAAATGTTAGAAATATTTAATAATTGAAAAAATCCAACTTAGAGAAAAGGTTGATAAAACTATCAAAAAGGAAGGAACTGGAAGGAGTGAATTCCAGATGGCATCTGCAGCTTTTGGCTTAGTTTTCCCCCTTATTATACTTCAGGATAGCATATCTATTCTATCAATCCTAGCAGGAGAAAAAAACCTGAATGTTGCATAGCAAAACAGTATTAAATATGAAAATAGATCATTGATTAATTGTAACTATCAACCAAGAAAATCTAATAGCTATGAGAACATTGTTAATAATGATTACGTAAAATCAAATCTCAAAACTTTAAATTTCACCTGGATATTTCAGGTAGCAGGAAATGAGATGCAGACAAAGTAAAAGATGTATTAGCCATTATCCTCTGATTGATAATCTGTTTATGAAAATGTCAAGTCCAAGAAAAGAAGCCTTGAGATAATGTAGACAGGCTTATAAAGAGGGCCTTTGTGCACGTGGAATGCTCCAAGAATATATGGGCCTGCAGATGACCGCTAATTTTTTATAGATTTCTAGGAACAGGTGGGAAACACATCTCGTACTAGCCTCTGCTTATATGTTTTAGAAAATATTCCTGAGGATTCTGTTTTCACAGCCTTGCATAATTTGTCTTTTCTCTCTTATGAGAATTGGTCTTCTACAGGAAAAATATTCCTTTGAGCCTCTATCTCTATATGAATGACCTAAGTCAGTAATTCAGGCAGATAAAATATTTGACACACATTGGTAGGAACTTTTCGTATGAAATCTACATTAAGTTTGGTCCAGACAATATTACTATTTGATCATCAGCTAGCATACAGACATTGAAAGGAGACCTAAGATTATCACTAGAGAAAATACTGAGGTGCTATCACTTAAGCTATGGATACCTGAGTATTTTTGAAAATAGCTTGATTCACAACTCTGCTGTTAGCAAAAGGTGGAACGTATGAAGGGGCACAGTCAGCTCCTGAAATTGCCTTCTGAATAATGCCTAAATATTAATTTGACTTGGCTTTAGGAAGGCTTTCAATACTGTCTCTCATAATATCCTCATAGGCAAGCTGATGAACTACAGACAAGAGAAACAGTCAGTGTAAATGAATTGAAAAGTAGCTGAACTGACAGGCTCAAAGGGTTGCAGCACTGAGGTCCTGTTGGAGGTCAGGCAGTCTTGTGCTCCAGGAGTTGATCCTGGGGCTGATACTATTTGAGCTCTTCATTAGTGACCTGAATGATGGGGCAGAGTGCACCCTCAGCAACTTTGCAAGTGATACAAAATTGAGAGGAGTGATAGACAGACCAGATGGTTGTGCAGCCATTTAGAGGGACCTCAACAAACTAGAGAAATGGGAAATTGGAAATTTAATTAAGTTCAATAAAGGGAAATGCCAAGTCCTGCACCTGGGGGAAGAATATCTGGTACAGTCTGGGGGATGACCAGCTGGAAAGCAGCTTTACAGGAAAGGGCCTGGTAATTCTGTTCTTGGTTCTGTGGTACAAGAGAGACAAGGCCTTTACTGGACAAATCTGCCAAAGTCTTGAAGCATTTGTCATTTGACATTCGGGACTGTTCAGTCCTGAGAGAAGGCTTGGAGAGGTCTTGGCAGTGTCACCTGACAGGAAGAAGTAAAGAAATCAAGCCAGGGTCTTCTCAGTGATGCCCAGTGAAAACATGAGAGGCAATGGACACAAATGGAAATGCAGGAGATTCCACTGAAGCAGAAGAAAAAGACCAACCTCTTTTACTGTAAGAATGATGGAACATGACACAGGTTGTCCAGAGAGCTTGTGGAATCTCCATCTTTGGAGATACTCAAAATCAGACTGTGTACCAGCCCTGAGCTCCAGCTCTCCCCGCTCTGAGGGCAGTTGGATCAGATCATCTCCAGAGGTGCCTTCTAACATCAACTACTTGTGACTCAGTGAAATATCTTGGGTTTATGTTGTTAGTACAGGAGACAGGCAATCACAAAACTGAAACAATTAGCATGTCCAGGTATCTATTAACTCTGTTTTTCTAGGTAAAGGGGTTAAGAGTCTCAAAGATACTAGTCCTGCTTCTAAAAATTCTATGAAAAGTGCAATGATAAACCTGAACTTAAACCAAATCACCAAGTGATTTTTTAAAAGACAATTACAGCATGATTAAACAATAGAATAAGAGCAGATAAATGCATACTTCATAAGGCGGGATTTGCATTCAAATGAGAAGTAAAAGCACAATGTCACCCTGCATCAAAATATTTTGGGAGAGAACTAGCAGAGACACAAAACTCACAGTAAAGCTTTTCCAAATTGACTAGATGCAAGAATCTTCTTAGAGGGGCGTTATTAGGTGATTAAAGTCATGAAGGAAAAGCAAAATTACTTTTTTGTCAAAAGACAAAGCACCAAAATAAATGTGATAAAACTGCCCAAATAGGAATAAATAGTATTTGCCCTGGTCTTGTACTAAATGAAAAATAACTAAAATCTGAAAATGTGGTACTGCTACATGTAGTATTTAATGTAGTGGAAAAATGGAGAGTGGAAAATTTCATTTTCAAAAAGAAATGCATTAATAATTTTTCTTCCATGATCTGTTAATTGGTAGAAATAGTTCTGAAAAAAACCTCCAAACCAAACCCATGGATAAATATGATAATAATGGGCGACAGTCCATACTGCTTATGTAAAGTTAGATCTCTGAAATCTACTTGAATTCTTTGGAGGAGTCAGTGAGCAAGTGGATAATGGTTTTCAGATTGATACAGTTACTTAGCTTTTTCAAAAGTTTTTAGACTAAGCTTTTCACTCACATAAAGACAAAGAGGTGAAAATAATTTTCTCTCCTAGCAATAATGGCTGGTTATGAAACAGAAAGCAAAAGTGAGAAAACAAGTTACTGTTCAAGTTTCATAACAGAGAGAGGTTGCCAGTGGAATGTCATGGGGTTTTATTCTGCAACCTGTGTCATCCAGTCTATCAGAATTAATGGATATTTTCATGAAAGTGGCAGCCCGTTCCTAAGTAGGGAGAAGTGAATAAATACATTTCAAATTCCAGAAATAAAAGGCAAAACAGCATGTCACTAGCAAATGCATTATATGTGCACATGTTAAATGCCATTAACGGTTTTGGTGTTTCCATCTCAAAAAGGTACAACTGAACTGTAGAAAGACAACAGAATGAACTAAGAAAGACAACAGGAACAGACATAGTGGCATTTGTATTAGGAAGGATCAAAGGGGGTAGGTTTCTTCATCCCCAGAAGGAATAACTGTGAAGGGGAATATCATAGAAACTTAAAAAATTATGAATATAGAGGGAAGGCAGATGGGTGTAATTTATTTCATTGTTTCTTATGGTGAACTGTGGAGGACAAATAAAATTATGAGGTGGTAGTTTTAAAACGAAGAGGCACAGTAATTTATATGACTGTTAAATTGTGGTACTTGTGTCTCAGAATATTAAAGGTGGCTTCAAAAAGTACGTACCAAATCTTTTCTTGGATTTTTTGAACACGGAGATAAACTCACTAGGCTCTCCAGTTCTCTAGGTTGCAGAGTGCTGGAGTCTGAGAGGGAATATAAGCAGTTTAATAGTCTGCTTACCCACACCTGTTACTGGCCTTTTGTCAGAAACAGGATGCTGGGCTAGATGAGTCTTTGGTCAGACTGGAAACGTATTTTATATTACATTCAATATCAACTAAATTAGGTTGATGGAAGAAAAAAAAAACACCAACAAACACCTAAAATCAAGCCCCAAATGCTCTGTGGTTTTTAATGGCTTTGAAGTCAAATGCACACAAAAATCAAGATCAAAGACATGTAGAAGTTTTTGAATTATAGTTTTCTTTTTAATTATATTTGCTTTTTTCTTAATACAAATGGAATGATGGAAATGTTGTTGCTTATAAGCTAGTTAAATTTTTGTGCATAATTCAAGGTTATTTGTAATTTCAGACGTATTATTCTAGCACATAATCTGTCCTGTATGTGCCATTATAGGAAGAATATGCAATGATGTATGAAGATTTAGAAGCAAGCCTTGATTTAAAAAAAAAAACCAAAAAAACAAAAAAAACCCTGGAACACTGGCTATACAGGCATTATGATCAGCAAGAGTCATAATCAGCTCTGTGATAGTTTTGATGAACACACAGCAATCACAGATTGGGTAAGGTTGGAAGGGACCACAGTGGGTCATTTGGTCCAACCTCCTCGCTCAATCAGGCCCATCCTAGAGCACATGGCACAGGATTGAATCCAGATGGTTCTCAGATATCTCTGGAGAGGGAGACTTCCCACCCTCTCTGGGCTGTCTGTTCCAGTGCACCATCACCTGCACAGTAAAGAAGTTCTTTCTCAATCACTGACCTGCTCAGGCCTCTGACTGATTAAGCATATGAAGGTAGGCATTAGATTAATTTAACTCTGCTCATGGGCAAACCTGTCATTAAATCCCAAGAATTTGCATGGAATTTTGGTTTCTACAGCTAATTGTGAACATGAGATGCGGTGAAAATGGAGCGATGTAATAATGACTTTGTTACTAGATCAATGTAAATAAATGAGATTTAAAACTCTTATTTCATCTTTCATTTCTTATTGATCTTCATCTGAAACCAATATTTGTGTTTATTTTTCCTCTGGAGGACTAGCAGCCTTTAAAAATTGGAGTTTTATCCCGTCACCAAGTATTTATCCAGACTTGGGAGATGTGTCTGTGCTTAAATAATAGCACTTATCTGGAGAGTCATGTTTAGTCCATGCAAAGACCCAAATGTGCAGAAGTAGGGAAGTATGAAGGTGGCTAAAGGAACTTTCAGTCACCTCTTAATTCTCCCATATTCCCCTTATGTGGGTAGAACAAATGAGTGTTGCTGTGATAAGCTGAATTTTTTTTGCCTCCTTACAATCCAAAAAGAAGATTCCTACAAAGAATCCCATAATTTTAGGCCCATCATAGAATCAACAAGGTTGAAAAAGACCTCTGAGATCATCAAGTCCAACCCCACTGTGGTTACCAGACCATGGCACTCAGTGCCACATCCAGTCTCATCTTAAAAACCTCCAGGGATGGTGAATCCACCACCTCCCTGGGCAGCCCATTCCAATGTATGATCACTCTCTCTGTAAAAAATTTCTTCCTGATATTCAACCTAAACCTCCCCTGACACAATTTAAGACGGTGCCCTCTTGTCCTGCTGCTGATTGCCTGGGAGAAGAGACCGACCTCCACCTGGCTACAACCTCCTCTCAGGGAGTTGTAGAGAGTGATGAGGTTTCTCCTGAGCTGTCTTTTCTTCAGGCTAAACAACCCCAGCTCCCTCAGCCTCTCCTCATAGGACTTGTGCTGGAGTCCCTTCCCCAGCCTGGTTGCTCTTCTCTGGACCTGCTCCAGCTCCTCAATGTCCTTCCTGAACTGAGGGGCCCAGAACTGAACACAATACTCAAGGTGTGGCCTCACCAGTGCTGAGTCCAGGGGAAGGATCACTGCCCTGCTCCTGCTGGCCACACTGTTCCTGATCCAGGCCAGGATGCCATTGGCCTTCTTGGCCACCTGGGCACACTGCTGGCTCATGTTCAGCCCCCTGTCAATCAGCACCCCCAGATCCCTTTCCACCTGGCTGCTCTCCAGCCACTCTGTGCCCAGCCTGTAGCGCTGCAGGGGTTGTTGTGGCCAAAGTGCAGGACCCGGCACTTGGCCTTGTTGAACCTTATCCCATTGGAATCAGCCCAACTCTCCAGCTTATCCAGGTCCCTCTAAAGAGCCCTCCTACTCTTACATCAAGATGTAACTTGCACCAATATGCTATTTCTTGATTTAAATCTTGTTGCTGAGTCATTATTAAGCAAAATAACTTGCAATACAGTTAGCTGATTATATTTTCTTTAGAAAGGAACTTTGTTCCATGACTTGGCCCATGCCTCCAGCTTGTCACAGCAAGCATGAAGTTGGACAGTGTCTTCAGATTTTTCCGACCTAATTGAAGCTGGGTAGATCAGTTAAGCACATTATGCAGGCAACCTCTTAATGAAATTTGTCTGTTGAGTTTGCTGCCTCATTGAAGGCAATGAAATTAATTAGATTTTAAAACCTACTGAAAATATGAATTTGGTAAGTATCACATTTTGCCTTATTTTTGAGCAAGTCAGAAGAGTGAGAAGGAAAAAGCCTTCTCTTTGTCCATTTTGATTCTAGCACACTCATAACTTCCAAGATTTGCTCCATATAATTTACTTGCTTGACAAGCTGTATGTGCCTCTGAAGTAAAACAAATAATCAAAATTTGTAATTATATGTGGTATAAATATATGTTGTAACATTTTAAAATAATTTGTATTGCTATCTTATGTGATTAATCTGCTATATTTTAAAGATAAATACATTGATTCTGAGAGACAGCGTGACTCCAGTATGTGATAGTTTCTGTATGTAACACAGATGCTCTATAGTCATGAAGTGTGAAGACAGAAGACAGTTTTTCCATACTGAAAAACTACTTTAAATCCAAACAGGCTTAAAACTTTTTAATTGGTAGGATTTTCAGAAATCGAATAGTGTCTTGTTAAGGAATGAAAGGCTTTTTTAGAAGATTCTCTTGCTCATGTGATGTTAGTCCTAAGAAGTCTATTAAGAGTGTGAAAACTGTCTGATTTGTTGGAAGATTTCTTTCTGTATGAGAGAACTCAGAAATGGAAATGAGCACTTGGTATCATTTCTGGCTGAGTGAGCAGGGATTGTATTTTGGAAATGCTTCAGCTAGTGCAAGATCATGGTGAGCTGGTGAACTGAGTTGACAAAGGCACAGGAAATGTGGTTTTATTAATTTTTTAAGCAACCACAAAGTGGTATTGCCAGAGAGTAACCAAATGCTCTTCCTCAAACAACACCTGAGTTCATGGTCTCTGTGTTACAGTTGCTCAAAAGAAACTTCTCATGTCTGGTTCCAAATCTGCAGAATGCTCTTACATGTGAAACAATTACTTAGTTTGTTACTTTCAGGACTTTCTAGATTTGAAGGGAAGTGTCAGGGTTTTTCCAAAATCTTCATATGGCATAAAATCCTGATTATACTTATTTGGAAGTAAAGTATTCTTTCTTATTTTTAAACATGTCTCTGATTGTTAAAAAATCAGATTTCTCCAAGTAAATAGCAACTCATTAAGATTTCTAATTTGAATTCTAGATATCAAACAAGATTTTTTTTCTAATGAAATGTGGGAGTCTACTGCAGCATACAGAAAGAGTCAGTATAAATTAAAGTTTTCCTTCCTTTTTTTGTTGTTGTTTGTTTGTTTGCAGTTTGATCCATTATTAATTGAAAGCAAAACACCAGAAACGGTTGTACTAATGCTTAGTTCTCCTGAAACGGAAGTTTTGACCAAAGCATGTGATGCTCTATATAAATTTGCTTCAAAAGGTTAGTATTTTTGCAATGAACTTTATTTTGCACTGCTTAGAGTTTGATGGTAGTTCACAATTTTTAGTTTCCTAGCACTGAAATCTTAATTTCTTCTCAAAGGTCTCTGTCGAGGTTTTGGGGGTTTTCTGAAATATCTATCCAACCCTTATTTGCAGTTATAAAGTAATTTGCATTAAGGAAATTTTTATATTTTTGTTGTAGAATTTTATATTCACTGTTGAATAGAGCTTGTTTTAAATATAATGTAGATCTGGTTTTGTGTGAGCTGCAATTGGGAAATAATTACTTTTTTTCTGTCACAGTTTGAGACTTCTGTACCATTGTAGTTATTTTAAGGTTCAGTTTTCAATGAAAATAACTTTTTAGCTTGTTTCTGTTATTTTTGCATAAAGTTGTTGTGTCAGTATTTCTGTGACAGATGATTTATTGGAGACTGCTCAACCTCCTTTATCAAGCTTATTCTGTCTGTGTTGGGAATCTAACAAGTCTCCAACATACCAAATCTTCCAAAGGTCCCTGTATAATCTGTAGCTAAGAATCCGAGGGACCGAGGAGACAAACAACTGTGTAAGGCTCAATTTTTTGTAGCAAATAGTTTGCTAAGCTGTCTCCTACTTTCTCTATGCCAGTCACTCAAATTGGTATATGCTGGTAGTGTTCTTGGTCTGATTAATGTGGTTTAATTTTAATTTCCATTAAATGTACATTTTCTTGAAAAATTATGGGTCTGTATGTTGATTGTTATACTGATGGCAATTGCCAACACTGCTGAAGTTATGAGAGAAGAGCTGAATGCTTTGACAGCTGGCTAGAGGTCACCAGATTCTGAAAGATGTTTAGGCTCAGCTTAATATGGCAAGCTTGGCTGAGAGCATGCAATCATATTTTGAATATGGGAAGAGAGAATGTGGACCATAAGCCCTTGCTGGCTCCTTCCCTGTTGTCCACAATAAAATATGTCTCACTGTAAGAGGGAGGACAGATGCTTATTTTTTTATGTTTCCACTAAATGAGTAATTCTTTAAATCATTAATGTAGATATTCCTACAATCTTCCAGAAGACTCGACTGTAACTTTGCAGTGTGGCACAAGAGGAGGAGTTGTTTTCAGTTAATTAATTGCAGTAATCTATTTTTTGAGTGTTGCTAGTAAATTAAGTCCCATTCCTCAATAAAAATACCTTGTATTTTAATCATGTCTTGGCCTGAGTATGAGCGTAGCTCTCCAGTTTCCTCTCACATTGCTTTTAGCCAGAAAGAACAGGCTTGCTTCATTAGAAAATGAATTATAAAGCTGTTGTGGGAACTGAGAATGGGAGTAGGATGGGGATTTTGTTTCTTGGGTTGTGTGTGTGTTTTGAGTGATCAGGAATGGGAGGCTGTAGTCTCACAAAACACCTCGGTTCTTTGCATGTCCAGCACCTATTGAGGTACAAAGTGCTCCATTCTAAGGTAGAAATCTCAGGATTTAATGATCCAGATCCTGGTAGTTACTTCCATTGAGGGATAGTAAAGCTCCACTGAATTGATTAACTGTTATTTTGTGGAAAACCGAATTGGGAGGCAAGAAAATAGGAAGATAAAATGAGGTTCTTAATGATACTTGATAAAATGAGGTTCTTAATGGTACTGTTCACCTATACTTTGCTAAATAGAAAGTTGTCCTTTGTACTACCATTGCAGTCTCTAACAAATGAGTTTAGTGTCCAATAGACAGAAGTATCCTTTGCTTTACAAGTGTGAATTAATCTTAGACATGTATTTATTTGGGGTATAGATTAGACAATCTCCCAAGGTCCTGTCAGGCCTTTGTTTTTTGATTCTACTGTCCAATAAAAGTAGCTGTTTTACTTCAATACATTAGAACTGTGAGGTTGTTGCATTTTTCTTGGGCTTTTAACACAATTCCTCTTCAGATGATGAAAACAAAGTGACACTCCTTGGTCTTGGAGCATTGGAACATCTGTATAAACTCATCTCACATGAAGATCCCATTGTACGCAGAAATGCCATCATGGTTTTTGGCATCATGGCTTCTAATCGTAAGAGTCTCAATTTATAAATATTTTTCAATGTGTGCTCATCAAAACAAGGAGCTGACCCATGTGAAAAAATCCTGTATTAATGGCCCAGAATAACGAGTAAGTGATGTAAGGTTGAGTTTCATTGGCTGCTGTTTTTACAGTGCTTTGTAAACCTATATCTAATTAATGTAATTAATCAGGTGTTATTTTGGTGGATGTTCTACCCAATTGTCTTCTATTGTGGTGTCCTAACCACTCTCAAGTCTTTTCACCAACTGCTACCTGCTTTTCATGCTGCACTAGACCTTACCCTCTTTACCTTCCTTTCAACTCAGCATTAGCATATAGTCCATGCTGCTGCACAAACATGAATTTAAATGAACAAAGATCTTTAATTTATATTCACATCTTAATAGTTTCTTTATTTAAAGTAAATTAAACTCATACCTTTTTTCCTACATTTCAACACTGCAATATGTTGATAATAACAACACTGCCCTTTAAGATCACACAAAGTCTGTTCCAACAGCTATTATTTGATTTTTCTATCCAGTGGTTGTGGTTTTGCTAGTTTGCCATTGACAACAATAAAAATTCATTCTGAAAGTCTTTACTGTGATTTTAATAAGATCTAGGTAATTCATGTTTTCCATTTGCAGTGTGGGCTGGCATTAGCTTAAAATAGCAAAGTGATGGCTTGAAAACTAAGTAACAGATTGCTTTTAGTCTGATAATTTTAACAACAAACAATTTAAACTATTGGGATGTGACTTCTTTGGCGACTAAAAGTTCATATATATCAAAGAATGTGGTCCAGTACTTCAGAGTCTCTTCTTTTTTTTTTTTTTCTGGGCCTGTTATGATCTTGGTATAACTTCAGTTGTGTGTCTTTCCCAGTCAGATCTGTTTGTCACTCAGTAACCATAAGTACATTTGCTTGGAGCAGATTCTCTTCTTTACTCAGCCAATGTTGCCAAATGAGAGACTTCGTATTTGTATTTATTTCATTGTAGATGATGTCAAGAAGTTACTGAGGGAACTGGATGTCACAAATCCACTTATATCACAGCTGGCGCCAGAAGGTACCTTGTGCAGAATTCATTCCTTGTGCTAAAGTACAGTCAGAAATAATTTATGATTGCATTTGAACAGACAATTTAATAAAATCTTCCCTGTAACTTATGATTTGTCCTACTACATGTTAAAGAGGTAAATGCTTTTATAGGAGTAGCTTTTACTCACCAAGCAGTATTTTATGTTGTACAGATGGAGCAACATGTTTATGGAGGCATCAGGTAGGATTAACAGCTATTATTTATTGACTTCAAATAATGTTTTAAACCACTGGATTAGTGAATATGTTCTGTGCTGAATAAAACTTGATCAAAATGTTTCTTTTTTTCCCCCACAGAAGATGTAGTTATCCATGAGTTTGCTACTCTCTGTCTAGCACATATGGCTGTTGAATGTACTACTAAAGTAAAAATATTTGAGCAAGGTGGGTTAGAACCACTTATCAGACTGCTAGGTAGCCCTGATCCTGACGTTCAGAAGAATTCACTTGAATGTATTTACCTTCTGGTACAGGTAAAGTTTCCTGTTGTTTGTTGCTTTAAATTACAGAGGCAGATAAACCCCTCCCATCCCCACCCCCTCCCAGACATCCTCTGTGGGGGTAATAATTTTAAAATACTTGTTTTCTTTACTCCCCAGTGTCCATCATTGTATTTGAAACATCACACCCAATCTCATGAATGTTAGATTAGTTATGAATATAGCTGATTTGACTCTAATTCTGTTGAACTTGATGCAATTATCTGTGGTGTACTGCAGTATAAGTATAATCAGAATAAGATTTAGATTTTTTAAATTAAATAGGAATTAGTTTTCTCAGTTGGAAAATGCTAATCGTGGTAATGAGAGTAATAATCTGTTCATCCAAAAGGTTGGAATAATCCTGTAAATTAAAGAACTAAAGAACTACCAATTGCATTATGTCTTGTTTTGACCAGCAGGTCCCTAGCATGATTTTGAACATCTTTTTAATGATAGGTGAATGCTGTCAACAGCTACTTTCCATACTGGGAGAAATAGGTTTGTTATTGGCTGCTTTCACACTCAGCAGTAATGTCATCCATATGCTGCTTAGCAAAAGAATGGTGCATTTGTATGGCAGTCCTCTTCCATGGCTTAAGCGAATCAATTCACTAATGAATTCAGTTTATAACTCTATCTCTTTTGGGGCATCAGAGCATGTCTATTCAGAATCACATTTTACTCTTTCTCCTTTTTTACTATCTCGCTGTCTTTGTTGCAGGGTATATCTGGATAACTGCACCTGGTGCTTGCTTATATTGATAAGGATAATTGCATGCTGCACATGTGCAATAAGCGATTTAAAAGCAAATTGTAATTTATTTATTTATTTTCTATTTTAATATAATCAACTACTGTGTTTTTATTAAGCAGCACATTCACTGTTTAAAGTTGAAGTTTTAAATTAAATATAATTACTAAAAAAAAAGGAAGATATAACCAGGCAACCACAGTTGAGTGCAAAAAACTGTTTTCCACCCACTGAGTAAACAAAAATGGTGAAACTAAATTTAAAAAACTTTTTCAAAAAAACATTTATGTTGAGAAAAACACGGTGAAACCAAGAGTAAATGGGCTTCCTTAGACAGAACTAGATTCTGCAGTGTGTACTTCAGTCTTGAAAAAAACCCCTAGAATTTAAGGTTCACAGGGCTTGATTATATTCAGTTTGATTTTTAGGACAAAAGAAAGAAATCTTCAGAACTGAAAGCTCCAAAGTATTGATAACTTTTTTGATGTCTGAAATCAGACTTTCAGTGTTTCTGTGAAGTCAGGAGTTGATGTATTGTTGTATTCTCTATCACTAACTTTATTTGTTGAATATTTTACTGCAGGATTTTCAAAACCGTGCTGCGGTTAGTGAACTGAATGCAATTCCACCCTTGCTGGAACTACTGGAATCTGAATACCCAGTTATTCAGTTGTTAGCCCTTCAAACCTTAGAAGTAATAAGTAAAGACAGAGAAACCAGGATAATACTGGGAGAAAAGAATGGATTAGATTGCCTTCTGAAGATACTGGAAACCGATGTACAGTTTGCTTGCTTTAAAAGTTTTTGTGTTCTTGCTACTAATGTTTGTATGACTAGTGGGAAATATTACTTATGTTATGGAAGACTGAGATAAGAAGAAAAGAGTTCCTTACTTGGAATGAACTGTGATAGAAATAGGATAGGCTAGGATACCTAGCTTACTCAGAAAGGAATTAAAGGGATTCACCTCAGTATTTATATTTGTTTTATTGCTTTACTGCTCTTAGTAATACTGTTTTGCATTTACTGTCCATTTCTCAAACTGTTGAAAATATCAGAAAAATTCTCCATATAGCTTTTTATATGATGCTTTCTCAATTTTTTTTATTATACATAGAACTCTGGTCCTGGTTCCTAGTTTGAACACTGATCTTTTTTCGCTGAATTTACTTTGATATTAATGGCCTTAGACATAATTTCCTACCTTGGAAATGTCAGTGTTTATGTTATTATGAGATTCAGTTTAGTGCTTCTTGAGTTTAGGTGTCACCAAGGGACATAATGCATAGAGAAATTTGTGAAGTTTTTGAAATTTTAAGGTGACAGGTGCATTCTGAGTGCCTGTCTAACCCACTTTGATGTAAACGAGAAATTTCTGGAGGCTTTAATGTTTCTGATAAATTGTATTGCATCCTAAGGCATCATCAAATAAATTAGATGAAAATGTGAATATGAAAATATGCTCTTTGCAGCGTGAATAAACTATCCAAAAGAAAGTTACAGCAATTATCCTACAAAATTAAAAGCCAAAGATATTTTAATCCTGATTTGAAGGTTATTTGTTTGGGTTTTTTTTCTTTATTAGGAATTGAGCGATCTGCATGTCCAAACTCTTGCTGTGCTAGGAAATTGTCTCGAAGATGTGCATATCCTGCAATTGATTCAGCAAACAGGGGGCCTTAAAAAACTCCTTTCACTTTTAGGAGTCTCCACTGTTCCTGATATTCAGAAGAATGCAGCAAAGACAATTACCAAAGCAGCTTGTGACTGTATGTGACTTTTCAGTAATCCGTGGACATAAATTTGTTTATGAAGTAAATTTTTATTCAGAATGAGGTTGAGGATAGTGCTTGATGCTGGATTATACATATATATATATATGAGAAAATCTTAAGATTTTGCCTCAATTTATTTTTAAATGTAAAATATTCTTGCAAAATGCTGTTCTCAAGGAAAAATGGAACTCTGAAAATATGATCTTTGTCTTTTGATGAGTGATGCCAGGTAACTGCCATCTTAAGCCACCTTTGCTGGCACTTTCTCACTGCCATCAGTTAAGACTTCATCTGGCATTCAACTTCTCGTCTAAATGTCAGGCAATTTCAAATACAAATTTCTGTATCAGAGGCGTGAAAGAAAACCTTTCAAATGGCTTGCAGATTAATATTCCCAGGGGAGTTAAATAGTTGCATTGTAATCTTTTTATAATTATTCATCCTATAGTTCTTTTTTATGTACTCTTCTTTAATTCACCAAGGAATTCTGAATTAGGCAGAACATGCTCATCATTTTTGCCCACAAGGATGCTCTTTTAATCAAGGCACATTTGAAATTCTTTCCATACATTAGCTTCTGAGTTGCAACATGTGCCAAGTAGTGTGGTATAAAAAAAAATACAATGTAACTAATAACATACTTCTGTCTATAGAAGATTTTAATTCTGTCAAGGGATTTTTTGTGATAGAACTATGTCAGTAGAGCTTAAATATTTCATTCATATTTCTGGTACTTTGTGTTTGAATCATGGCTTTAATTGATGAGTATTTTAAAAATATGTTATTTAATTTAATACATGGGTAAAATAATCTCTCCTTTCTGCCATGTTTCAGACTTCCTTTCTTCTCTCCCCATGCTGTCTTTTCAATTCTTTTCTCACCTTGCTTAGTTTGACATCATGAATATTTGTAATTATTTGGATTGCAAATGGTACACAAACAGAGTGGAATCTGCCTTTCCTGGTATTCTGTGGGTTTCTCTGTGCTTTCATCATTATCTATTGGAAGCTTTGCAAGTCACTCAAGATTGTTTTTATTAATGTTCAGGTATCAAAGATAGGAAGGAACCTTCTTATGCCAGTATTTTCTTCATGTATTTTCCTGTATTGTTATTTTATTACGCTACTTAGGACTGTCAGTATCATTTTTATAGTCCTGTGACAGGCTTATAAGGTGTATGCTAAGCAGATTTATATTTGCTCTTACTGCTTTCTACTGCGTCTTACTCCTTTATCATCTTTATTTTCAAATAAGCATAGCCTTCTTTTCCTCTTTCACACTTTTTTTTTCAGTTTTTGTGGCCTAATATTTTAGCAGCTGTTAGTAGAAGCATGTCTGAACACATTTTTAAAGCACAGTGGCAAGAACTACACATAATATATTACAGTACTGCCTATGATCTTATATCATGGGATGTTACCGTCAGTGAAGATGCATCTTCTTGTCACGGTTCTTTACAAATGGAGTCAGTGTGGTTTCATTATAAAGGTTTGCTCTCTTCTTCAGCCTGTGACAGTTGGTATGGATACAGCAAGCTGGGAGAATAGATCAGAAAGAAGATTTAAAATATTTGCTTTCAAGATGTAGAATTTTCCTAACACCCAGTTAGGCAAAGGGAAACTTCTTGTCCTGGTGTAGTAGAAAAGACAGTCCAGTAAACTTGCTGCTCAATGTGGCCCCCAGAAGCATTGAATTTTTCAGATACATAGAGCTACTGTCAGCCTTCCAGGGGGAAGAAAAGTGGCATTGAGGCCATTCTAAGGACCAGCCCAAGTGCAGAAAAACCCAGAAATATTTGCAGTTCCTGTTTCTTTGGATTCTGGTTGTAAACATACCAAACAGCCTAACCGAACTGCAACACTAATGTATACAGTACTAGTACTTGCCCTGATGGGAATCCAAAATAATACAATACAACTCTAAGTTCTGTAGTGACTTTTCCATTAAATTTGCAATAGCCATACAGCAGCACACATCCTTCAGGTTTGAGAATCGTGGTTGCAGTTTACCAACATTTCCTGCATACGTGGGAAAAAAAAGGACTGCTTTTCATTGGAATGGAAAAGTTCCTTCTGGAATGACAGAACATGTATCGAGCTGTTTTTTTAATCCTGTGAGCTTAGTATACAGCAGTGTCTGGTTTTGAAATTATTATTGTTGACAGATGGAATTTAATTTTGGTGTTTTGGTTTGTTTTTTTTTTTTTTCTCCTGATAGATTTGATCATAGCAAACAGTTTTGTTTTATGTCCCTTTCAACCCTTTGCAAAGGGACTCCTGTAGCTTGGTGGTGGTGTTATAAGATGGATTTATCCCTTAAGAGCTATTCTCAATATCAGAATAAATTACATGGTACAAACATGATATTCAATTTGAAATAGCATCTTTAGGATGCTGCTCTGTTTAAGTACATTAAAATTGATCACATTTCTATACATAGTCATTATGCCTTTGCCCCTGAAAATTTTTCTTGTTCAGTAACATAATTTTGAATTAAATATATTAATTTATTGATGATTTTATTTTGTACGCTCAGAATTATAGTGGTGAATTATACTGTGATTCCCTCCTTGCCCAGCAAATAATGCAGTCATTTCTGAATGCAAAATATAATTTAATGCTATAAATTATTGAATGTCTGTGAGTGGAATATCTGGACTGTTGATTAAGGAGGGCCTGATTTCCCCTGTCAGTGCCAGACACACCACCAACAACAAAATGCTGTGGAGTATGTGTGGAGAAAGTGATGATCATTCTCACTGGAGTTTGGCTTCACTCTGCCAAACTTGTGGTTTGAACCTCTCCCCGTTCTTTCTCTGTATCTCAAAGCACATCCTTTCAAAAAGGAGCACACTAAACATGCCCTGTAGCCTGATAAACATACGCATTTCATGCGACAGATTTTCGTTTATCTGCGTTATCTCAACTCAAGATCAGTGAGAGCTCATGGTACTATTTAACATTAACTCTTTTTTTTCATTTGAAATTGGTATAAGTAATTCCATAAAGTGGTGACAGTGACCTGAAAAGATAATCAGGAGAATTCTGATCATGATTTTGGGGTAATAAGGGCAAATAGGAAAATATACTGAAAAACAAAGGTTGTCTCACAATGGGGTCAATGCATGAAAAACCAGACAGAACTGTTAGTACTCCAAACTCTTCTAGTTGTGTGCTTGAGTATTTTGCTTCATGTTAAATCAATGTATTCAAATTACTTAGGGGTTAAGAAAATCATCACTGTATAAATGATGTTGGCACTCACATGAGAAGTACTTCAGTAGAAAGGATGTTTTTTAATTGTGCATTCTTTCTTTTCTGTAGTAATGGAAACAAAGGAACAAGTCATACAAACAGAGAGGATCATCAGAAAATGTTTATCCCTTAAATAGAATTGGTGCCTGAATTATTAAAATAATAATTTTCATCAGCCCGTCTACCTACGTTCAAATTCAAACTCTTTTTTTTCCACATTATCAAAAAAGTATTTTTCTGTTTAAAATATTTTAAATCAGCATTTTCACTCATCCAAATTAATTATTCGTATTATTATTTCATATAGGCATAAATTATCTTTAAAATGAAACATCATCATAGCTGCCTTTAAAAGAAAGAATATTTTTAAAGAAAATTTGAATAGTAAGAAGCAACTTGCTGTACAAAAACCAAATTACTGAGTTATGAAGAACCTCTAGAGATCACTATTAGGGACTATGGACTACTTTGTTAAGCAACAGGCCAGCAGCATACTTAATAACTTCTCCAAATGGTCTGTAATCCCAGTTAAGGCCTTCTCTTGAGAGCTGGTCAATATGCATCAAGGTTGTGGACAGGGTTCTGCTAACACTTAAAATCCTCTCTGTTTTATTTGTTGCACCTTTGCTTTGTGATTTTGTTTGTGTAAGTGATGATTCTAAAAATGTTTAAAATTGAGCTAGAGGGAAGAAAGCAACTGCACCCATCTCACCTATGTGCATTGAGTCATTTCTGCTATAACTAGATTTTCAATCCAATTCCCTTTTCATTGACTTTGTGGACTTGTATTTGTTTACTTTTATTCACTACAGATTCAGGTTTATCTAAAAGAACACTTACGATATTTTCCTTTTAAATTTTTTTATTTGGAGGATGACAGTCCAAACAAGGGAGAGATCCCTGAGAGCAGTAGTAAGCATTGGTAAAATTTCTAAGTATGTTGAAGTCCCACTGACTTCTCAGTTCATGAATTTTTTTAATACATTCAAAAATTCTACCATTTAGGTAGAACTTCAAGCATGTAATTAATCTGCCTAAAATTATGAATACGGTTAAATGTTTATTGACCCCCATCACTGTACAGCTTCTGTGCTGTCCAGTGCCTTTCTGGATGAGAAAGTTTCACTTAGGGCTCTTCCTAACAAATACCTGGATTTCTGATCTCATCCATTTCGGGATGAGGGAGTTTATTAGTTTATTAGTATCCACATACAGATGTCTGTTGATACTTTGTCGAAGCTGCGTGTTGTTACGTGTGTAGAGAAAGAGAACATCTATGTCCTTCCCAGCTGCTCCCGATCGTTGCAGAGTCGGTCAGCAGGGAGCCCTGTGTCACCAGCCTAAACTACAACATTGAAATTCTCTGCAAATTGCACATTGATGAAGACCTACAGGCTGTGCAGAATTTAAAATTTCCTATGTAATGCCCCTTGCCTTTTTTTGGCTTTGCATCAGTCTGTTGGCTTTTACAGTGCAGTATGTTAACCAATACTCCACCAAGTTCAGCTGTTCATTTACTAGTATGTTCCTCAATTTTATGCATTTGGACTTTGTTAGCATAAACTGAAGTTAAGCATGATCTCGAGTAAGTATGATCTGTTGAATTGAAAAAGCTGTTTCCATCAAGCCTGTATACATTCTGTGGTTTTAATGTCTTTTAGAGAACAAACTTTGCTTTCTGTTGAGCTATGTATGTTTAAAGCTGTATTTAATAGTCATCATTTGGGCTTGATTCAGAGTTCACTGAAGTCTAATACATGAGTTGGACTTCAGTGATCCTTGTGGGTCCCTTCCAACTCAGGATATTCTGTAATAGGATTTGGCTCAGGTCCTTTGTGCACATTTCTAAATGGCTGATGCCCCTGTTACCAAGTATTTCCAGCAACTATATGAAATCAAATTCATGTCCTTTCATTGATTTGGAAAACAAACGCTGATTAATGCCATTGTTATTTCTTGTTTAAAGCTGAAATCAGAAAAATCTTAAATGAGGAAGAGGTTGAGAAATGTCTCCTAAAGCTTTTGGAAACTGAGAATGATGAAGTTAAAGTTGCTGCTTCCCAAGCAATTTCTGCCATGTGTGAGAATGCAGATAGCAAATGTGCACTTGGGCTCCAGGGTAAGTAAGGTGGGAAAGGATGAGCTGAGAATTTGTGCTTTTCCTTTTTTAGAGACTGCTATGGTTTACTTAAAGGTTCATACATACAATTATTTTTTTTCAAAGGGATTCCCCAGCTGGTACAGTTGCTAAGCAGTGATAATGAAGAGGTAAAAGAAGCTGCAGTGACAGCATTAGCTAGTTTGACAGAAGCCAGTCGTAGTAATGCAAGGTGAGTTTGCAGTAATTATTATTTAAAACACTAATCTGAACACAAGTTTGATTTTTTAAAAATGCCTTGTCTTGTCCTTATCCTGGGATAGGCAGGTCTGTTTGAATTTGACTCTAAGGTGCTTTTTGGTTCTTATAAGTTATCTGGAATAGGTTGGTTCTCATCAGTGTTACAAGAGTCATGCTGTCTCTACTAACATTTGCTTCATCAAGGAAAGGTATGAGGCAGATGTAATGAAAGCAGAGATATAAATCATGTTTTGAAGAGAACATATGAGCAAAATATGCCTTGTAATCTAAAGCATTTGATGTGGAATTTTTTTTTAAAATCCCAAATCATTAAGACAGTTTAAAATTTTATGGTTGGTGCAACTTTTTTGACTGATCTGAATCCAGTCTTTGAGGGAGATAGCTCTCAGATCTTCTGAATACTGGCCTTGTCATGGTCTTTCTTTTTTTTGTTTCCTAATTAATGGAGAATGCTTATAGTGCATTATCTGAAAGAAGAGTAACTTCAGTATACAAAATAACTAACAAAGGATGGTTAGCTGACTATATGTTCCAAAACAATTGTATCAACTAAATTCTGCTGTCAGTTGGAGAGTTCTGTTATCCCAACTCTATTAAAAGTCCTGTTCAGGGAAAAGAAACAGAGCAGTGTGTGACGTATGAGAGCACTCACATGTAACTTACGAACCATAAAATAAAATTCCTTAAAAGTTCCCTGGAATATACTTAAGAAAGTTGTAATCAATTCACAGGCATTCTTTGAAGTGAAAAAATAAAATAACTCACAAAATAAATTATTTGTTTCAATTTATTGATTCAGCTCTAATAGTTACCAGTATTCACTTAGCATTACCAGATGGAGCCATAATTTGATACAAGAGAATAATACTCTGTTCTCAGATTCACATAGTAGATTTTTTTTTTTTGTCTGATATTCTGCTCTCCTCATGTTCTGGACTCTTCAGTTGGTGTCAGTGGGAGTCATAGACACATGAAAAGAGCACAGTATTGGAGACTAGGGGTCAAAATTTCAGCTCTGCTACAGCTGTTTTTCGTAGCGCAGCCCTTTGAGGTTTCACATTGTGAAAAGGGAGTTTTGAGTTGGTATAGCAGCTTATGCCAACTCATTACGTTTCTTTTGCCAAGGAGATAGTCAGGACATTGTTTAGCTCAACTGCTGGAACAATTCTCTGAGACCTCAGGCAGGGAAATAGCTGTCTCTGTTCCTCTGCATTATAATGAAATCCGTATTTGTTTCTTGCTGGGCAGAGTCAGGAAATTGTAAAGGTGGCTCACATATACTTTTCTCTCTTTGCAATCCAACTTCAAGTACAATATGGAAGCACCAGATAATCTAATCACATGTCTTCTGTGAAAATCAGGAAGCAATAATTTACATTAAATATGTATATTGGATGAATGCCCTGTGATTATATAATTACTTCAAAGCTTCATTCCTAAATCAAAACCATTAATAAGTCATAGAAGGGTCCAAGTGTGACTAGGATCTGTAAATGAATATATAGTGTTGAACCCTTAGCTGATACAAATTGGTATAGTTCCAGCCCACTGACTGACTATCTGGCCCGTATTTATTTTACATACATATAATAGGAAAAAAAATAGTTTAGAGAAAATTCATTCCAGATTGAGTCACTGTAATCATATTTCATTCTAGAGTGTTTTGTGTGCATGTACACCTCCAAAAATAAGTGTATATATAATGAAGATGCTGATACACTTTTATAATAATGTGACTTTGCTGTGCAGTTATGTTGAGAATATTCTGATCCCAAATGAGACTAACAAGACTAGCACCCTTTTATTGGTTATGTATTAGATTCTTGTTATAAACCTTCCAAGCATATTAAATCATAAAGGTAGTAGTAGCAGGTAGACAGAAGCCAGCAAGAACAAACGACCACAGAAATGGCGAAGACTTAAGTGCTTTCACTTTTTACTGGCTAGTCAAAAATTCAATCTTGTTGAACTCATATACATGCGTTCTGCCATATTTCATTTCATGAGCATTTTTGTATGTATTACATTTACTGAAGGATGTGTACCTTGCCCCTTCATTTTGTACAGTACATATTTCAGAATATAAACTGAGTACAAGACATCACTATTTTTGCTGGAGATTTGTTGTTAGGAATATTTGCTCAAAAAGTGTAGCCTGCTTTTCATATAATATGGACAAAAAATACAATTTAAAACAAATTGTGTGTAATTAAGGCTCCCACAATAGCTAGCTCATAAAGATAAAGTCTTCCATTGTTTAATGGCACAAGAACAGCATAGGTAATGGGCAAAACTACCCCCCACTAATGTATATTAACCTTGACCTTTAGGTGCTTCCCCACAGCAATGAAAGGCTAGTTCTGTACCCCTGCCCAATCAATCCTTTGTTTCTCAACTGAGACAGCTAATAAAGGTGTCAAATATGGTGGAGATTTGGTAATTAGAACACCTGTTCACGATGAACGGGACAGAGACCAGCTTGTCATTTCACACAAATCCCCAAGCAACCACGATTTGGCAAAAATAAATAAATTAATTAATTGCTCTGTCTCACAGAATATTTTAACCAAAGGTCTGGAGAAGAAGAGAACATGAATCCCATACAAGTGGTTTGAGTTTTCAGGTTTGCTGGAAAACATGAATTTTCAATATGATCTCTACCAGAACACATAACATTTACTATAAATAACTTCCAAAATATTTTAGCATTTAGGTTTTTGCTGCAGAGCTGTTGTTGTATCATACTTCAGTAGCAGATAGAAAAAACCATATTGGTCAAATGCCTCATTAGTTTGCAGACTGATTCCCCCAGATGATGCTTTTATAAGAATTTTATCATAACTTAAGTTTTAATGCTGCTCTATATTGATAATAACTTCTTTGTAAATTTGTTAATAATTAGGCTACATAAATTTGCAAAGCATACTGCAGTTTCAAATCCTATGTACTTACTCTAACATGTTATGTCCCTATGTTTGTATAGCTCCGAGGTCATCCTTGATATATATGTCAGAATTTGGTTCTAAGGTCTGCTTCTGGAAAAGAAAGAGAATGATGTTCGGCTGGGTATTTGCATCCATTTTTTCCATCACATCTTTTCATCCAGAACACTAACTTGCTTTGCTGAAAACTGTATACACTTATTTGTACAGCAAAATGCCATTTAAAGAATCCATGGAACCCGTTTCTGCTGTGTCCAAGCACAGGGCGATGTGGGCGCAGTCACTTCAGTAAGGACGTGATGCACAAATCCAGCAATTGCATGGGAACAAAGAAACAGCAGCGTCATCTATTGGGCAGGAAAATGAGTGATTCTCTGCCACACATCTAACCCTGGAACAAATGTCTTATATCGGCCTCTGCCTATTTTTTCCCATTTAAAGTATAAGCAATTATGTTTGGTTTTCATTTTAGGATAAGCGAATTGTGTTAAATACGAATATGATGTTAGTTAGAAGTAGCAAGTAGAAATAAGATCTCAAGCGTACCAGTTAGTCAGACATTAATTTGACCAGCTCTTTTCTTCAGTATTGTTGTAGCACAAATGCCATTTCGAATAGCTGCCTTCATAAATCTGGCAATGTCTGAATTCTGGGCACCTAATGGATTTGCCACTAAAGAAAAACATATGCTCTGGAATTTAGAACTTGGTACTGGACATGAAAACTAATTAACAGCCTCAGTAATATTTGTCCTAAATTGTTTATTTTAAGTGCAAAATTTATAGCATTCAGTTAGAGTTTGGTCGGGGGCAAGAAGAAAAGGGATGGTTTTTCTTCATCTGTAGCAAGGGCTGCAGGAAGTTGTGGTACGTGACAGACTTATGATATGGCAAAATATTTCTCCTGGGGTTTATAATTACTGTCATTTGACATATTTCTGTATTATCTCTGCATTTAGATAGCAAAGTATCATCCCAAAATGTAGCAAGCTTAGTCCGTTAATCAGCAAGTTTTATATTTTTTAAATTCTTAAATTCTTCACAGGAATCAGTGGATCTATTTACATTCACAATTACGTCCATATAAACAGTTCCTGGCATTAGCACAGCATCTGAATGTATACTTTCTTAAATGTATTAAGATTGTCAAGATTTGGGAGGAGCATGGGATAGGAAGATAGGTTGGAAACTTTTTGGTTATGGACAGTGTCCAGCAAAGAGAAAGCAAGTTGTTCCCTTGACTTCAGTGGATATTTTATCTATTCCAAACTGAAATTCATACAGTGATCTAATGACTCAAAATACATCCTCAGTTTGTTCCATGTGGATAATGCTCACCTGTAGTGAGAGTCACCTTTTTAAGCAGAGATTTTCAGTACCCACAGCAGACTTTTTACTGTTTGTAAGATGGGTATGGCTGTCAAGGAATGAATTTAAAGAATGTCCAGTTTTCTTACATTCAAAATATTGTTGTTATTATTAGGAAGTAGTGATTACTACCATTAGGTAGTAATATCACTAGGTAGTAATCTTCCCTAATAAAAAATGGAAAACTTAATAATAGCTTTTCTCTTTCAAGACTGTAGATGGAAACTAATTCATATAAATATTGAAGCGTTGATATTATGTAAGATAATACATTTGCATGAATATATTTGTTAATTTGTGAGAACAGGAACACAAATTTCTAGCATGAGAGCTACACTTAATAACATAAATAGGTGATAATCTACTGTAGGGTTTTTCTTTTTAATGGCTTATAAGGTAAGTTTGTGGGGTTTTTAAAGGAGGAAATCAACAATAGAATGCTGCTGGCGGTATTGTGCAGATGTAATGTGTTTTAATACTGACCCCTAGTGTCAGAATTATATTTTTGAGCTCATGTGCTGCAAGGTAAAGGGATTTTTTGGGTTTTGTGGTTTGTGCTGTGTTTTGATATTAGCATCCATTCTGCTGATCCCTCTTTTTCTTTTATCTTACTGTATAGCCATAGTGTCGGGGATACTTTCTAAAAAAAAATAATAATAAAAAGACAACACAGTCATTTATATATTGATTTCCACTGAAAACTGCAGAATGTTTTATGGTAATTTTTTTTCCTTGGCAGAAAAACTGAATTAAGTCCTAATGCTGGGATATCAATCAGAAATGTGTTCCCTCTAAGACTTTAACGTCACATCAGATGACTGATACACAATCCATGGACAGTACCCTAATCATGCCTTGCTGGCAGGTGAAAAATGTTTTGTACAGCCAGCTGTTGTATTTTTCTCTTAGATGTGTGAAAGAGTGGCTGTATGGAAAAGTCCCTCTATACACTCAGACACTGTAACTGTGTTTTGGTCCCAGTACAGTTCCTCTGTTACAAAAAAAAATTGTTATGCATTTTCCTTGGGTTTTGGGGGTTTTGTTGCTGTTGTTTTTGTTGCTATCAGGCAGCTAAAGACAAAGACCAATACAGAGCATTCATCTCTAACACAGATTTCATGTCACCGCATCCTAAAGTGCATGGGAACCAAAGTACATCCAAAATAGGTTCAGATAGAAAACAGAACGCTTCTAAATTGGGATAATGATAACTATGTAGAAATTCTACTCCTTGTTGATATAGCAAAATCTTCTGGGCTGTTTGCACCCCCCTCCTTCAAAGCGTTGCACTATGATCACTGTCTTAGCCATGGAAGGCTGGAATTTCACTTGGAGCATATGTGACTTCCATGTCACTTGGAGCACTTTTAACTTCCCGTGTAGATTTCTGTGGGATAAGGCGAAACCTTTTTCTTCGCAGATGGAGACTTGGAAACCTGGGAGGGAAAACTTTCTTTCGTCTACTGGCACAAGTACAATGATTGCTCTGGAGTGTGTATCCCTGCAGTAACATTCAGGGATATGCACTGAGATAAATTATACTTTTTATGAATTTAAAGTGGCAAGGGCTATTTTACTTATGAGTAAATTTTAGACAAATTTATTGGTATTTTTGCATGTGCATTTTCTCTAGAGTATATTTCTAAATTAAATGCAAATTATTTAAGTGTATGTTTTAACTTACTTTAGTGTGGTGTGATTTTGTTTAAATGTCTGCAAGGGAACTGCAGGGTTATGGCTGACCATGCTGTGAATTTAACCTGTGCACTGACTATGGCGTGTTGTCTACTTGTACTGTCTTATACATGAGAGGGTAAAAATAAGCTTTCACAAGTAACTTTAGCATTTCAACATGCAACCTCGGTAATTTTATCTTAACATAGTAGTGTGTGTGTATTTTCTTAGAGATGTAATTTTAAGAGAGAAAACTAAAAGCGTAAATTTCTCCCCTCTGAATCATTGTAGGAGCTTGAGCTTTTAGCAAGACAGAACAGGCTCCTGACATTTGAGATAAGTTCACTGTTATCCAGAAAAGAGTTATCCAGAAGGGAAAGATGGTGTCAAGTTTCAGTCTCAAGTACTGTGTTTAGAGACTGACTTGGCACAGCATTTTTGTCCTTCCTCAGCTGGTGCTTCCAAAGATGAAGAAGAGCCACCGTATTCTCTTTCCCTGCGTTCAGAGGAGTTGTGAGGACCCTGATTTGGCATTTTCTTTCCTTCCCTTACACCTCCATGAAGGTTGCTGTGGCAACACCTGCATATCCCTGTTATTTTGCTTTTGTAACAGTGTGGGCTCCAGACTCACAATATTTGTGCTGAGTTACTCATTTTTGCATGCACTGCTTCTTGGATCAGAAAAAAAAGAGAGAGGAGGATGGTGTATTTTCCATTAGCTTATCCTGACTGAAAGTACATGGGATCTTTCAGGATTAAAAGAGTTTTTATTGCTGAATTTCAAGCCTTCCACATAATAGTGGAAGTGTCAGAAATTCTTAACAAAGGTTGCAAATAATGTTATAGTTGAAAGTCTCAGATATCATGAACAGATAGCTCATTACCAATGTGCCTGTAATATTTTAAATTAAGTATACTACAGTTTTAGAACTGAGATCTATGTAACTTTGTCAGATGAATTCAATGACAGACATTAGAATATCTCTGTGAGTTGCTAAATGAGAGCCAGGTATTAAGTCTCTGCTAACCGAGACAATTTAAGGTTTTATTGCTTCCAGACTGCGAGGTTTATTGAGTTTTAGGTTTGTTGATGTTTTAACAAGCTACTTGTCATTATAAGATAGAAATAGAAGGTTCAGTTCCTGAAATGAAAAATTAAATATGGTTTGTTGATATCATCAGTGATTTTATTGGAGCACAAAGGGGCCCCAAATTGTAGATCAGAGTCTCTTGTGCTAGATTCCCTAACTCAGAATAAACATACTACATTAATTTCCCTTGTATAGTGAAGAAAACGGAAGTAATATTAGTTTTTAAATAAAATACGGGTGACTATATATAACAGTCAATTGCTTTTGAAAATAATTAAATCACAAAGTGAAATTTTTACTAAATGCAGAAGAAATTTATTGGATGTGATTATTCTGATGGCATAACAAGGCAAATAAGAATGCTAATACATTTAAGGGATAAAAAGGAAGCTATTTCTTGAGGGTTTTTCAAACTTCTGGTTATGATATTCTTTCTCAGAAATTGGGTAAGAGAGCTGGATCAGAAATGCCATGTGTGAAAAAAGAAGTCGTGTGATTTAACAACAGATAGAGTTGATTTTAAAAAATGTATGTGTAATTAGATGCATAATTCTTATGCATAATTTACATGCAATTATGTATGAAAATGAGATATGCACAGGCATAAATGGCTAGCTAAGCACCTCACACACAATCACAGTAATTTTGCACAGAAATTAAACATGCAGTTGAAAACACATTTTAAAAAAATTAAGTCCATAAGGAGTCCAATGGCTTTTGTGAGGAGGAAAAATTTGAATCTTTTCTGAACAGAAATTATGTTAAATCCTCAGTCAGAAGGGGGGGAGTAAACAGTATAGAAGTGAATAAAAATATAATTTAATATAAACCAGTTTATGTTCAGTTGTAGTAGAAGAAGCAGAACCAAACATACTTGATCATTTTTATGAAGTGTCAATCTCACCAGTGTAAATTTAGTACAATCCAGAGTAAACAATGGTGTCAAGCTGCATCACTGCTCTTCCCCTCTGTCTCCCCTCTCTGGGAGGTCGTTTAGGTTGGAGGTTTGGGGGGCAGTCTCAGGGGTTTCTGGCAGCTCTTTGAACACTATTAGTTGCTTTCTCCCTTAGGCTAGACCTTCTCTTCAGGAGGAAAAGCTAGCTGGACCATTCCCTATGCACTAAGTAAATAATCCGTTATTTTTCTTGCCATGGCTAGAAGGCTTGGTCACAGACCAGAGCTATTACGCTTACTATGATACCAGCAAAGAGGTGGTTCATGCCCCAAAATGCTTACAGTCCTAAAAATAAAATAAAGTAAAAAAAAAAACCCACAGAGTTTTGGTCAAATTTTTACTGATTATTATTTTCACAACACTCTAACAACGTCTAAACTTTGCTATTGCACCCTAGACACCTAAAGCAACAAAATAATCAGTTCAGGCACATTAATATAAATCTCCAAAGTATCTGCTAAAAAAGGTTTGCATTGTGAAACTTTTGGTAATGATTTTATTGACAACGTTTAACTTATTTTTGCAGTAAAAGCAGTAAAGGAAATGTTTGGGTTTTTTTACTTTTCAGCATTTATTCTTTTAGTCTTAAATTATCTTATAAAGAATGTTCAAGAATCTCTCTTAATAACGTGTTACAGTGTATATTTAAAATTAACAAATTAAATATTTATTATCTGACCTTTTAATGTATGTCTTTCCAATGACATTTGGGAAAAATATTTTACTTATTCTTGAATACAGTAATTTGAATCCAGTTGCAGTCAGAATTTGACTGTTTCACTAAAGAGCATGGTTAAGGTCCTTAGGGTACCTGAACCATGTATACCCTGGTTAAAGTAAATGACTGTTCAGTTAGGCATTCTAGGGATCATAATATGTGCTTACAATTCATAACATTTGAATTATTTTGAATTTCATTTAAGCTCTGCAATTCCTGCACCTATCTTGTCTGTTTTTCCTTGTTATTTGTATTTCAGATAAACAGCCTCCTCTTTTTAACAGAAAACAGTGAGGTTGCAAATGCAACATTCTTTTTTTTCCCCCTCTTGTCATTGTCTTCTTTCCTTTAACCTAACCTTTTTTCTCCATATTTAGGAAAGTTAATGTATTCTGAATATTTACACAACGTGGAGGGGAAAAAACCCTGTGGATTTATATAATTTACTCCTTTTCCACACAAAAAGTGTACACTTTTTTCCAGCTAAACCAAGGCACACTTCTTCCTTGAGGATGTAGTTCTGTAGTGGGAGCACTGATAAAGCGCACTGTCTCAGTGGGATGTGTCTGAAGGAGAGTGTTCTGCAGGCAGGGAGAGAGGCTATGGCTGATGCATATTAGGCACAGACAGTGCTGGTAAAAACTTTCTCCAACTTTTGTTGCCTTATAATAAAAGATTTACACAGTGCATGCCTCTGCCCAGGATGGAAAGGAACAAGGACCTCCGTACTTAGATCTTAATGTTGTAGTATTTCAGCACCGTAAGAACTTAGGTATGTTCATTCTTTCGGCTTCCTTTTGAGGTCAGGCTCCATGCCCCAGGGTGACAGTGCTATTTCTGTGTCCTCCGGAGGGCTACGGAGTAGGATTGAGTTGAACTGTGGATTCTCCATTCTTCCTTCTTCCCTCAGAATCTCTTCTATTCGTGTCCCTGTTATCAGAACAAAGCCCTGGCCTCAGATGTTCACGGCCTCTTAAAAACATATTCTCAAAGGTATTGGTTACCTTCAGCTCCTGTTCCCTGCTGTTGTCACTTCTAACAAAATCTTTTTGCCTTGTGATCAGTTGTTCTGCTTGATTAAACTGTACTCCTGACACTGTGATTCAAAATGAGTCTGCGCAGAACACGGATCTGAAATAAATATGTATGATCTTCTAAATCAGTGGTTCTCAACCTTTTTGAAGTTGAGTGGCACTTGAGAAAATTGGGTGTGCTCTGTACCTCGCTGAGGTCAGCTCTGAACACACGCGGAGCTGTCACCTTGCTCTTTTGTGAAGTGCTTATGTACTTGCTGGCTTTATGGAAATTATAGTAAATCTGCCTGTAATGTGATCGGCTACGTCATTCAGTGCTGTGTATCGTTCTGCAACCAGTCTGTGAGGGACGATCTGTTTACTAGGATTTCCTGTGGGAGAATACATGTGTTCTTGGTGTAGTATAGGAATAGTAAGTCCTGTACTTACCGCAGAAGTATTGGATATATTACACCTGTGAGATGCAGTGGTGCATTTCATGAGTAGTTAATCTGTCTCATAAATCCTGGAATTTCTTTGTATTCGTTGTAAAGGAGAAACTGTTTGGTTTTGGGTTTTGGGATATTTTCCTTCCTGGATAACGTATGTGTAATGCTGTAAATTTGATAGTTTATGGACATGCCTTACTGTGTATGGCCATGTGCATGTATGTGAGTCTCTCCCACACTTTGCCAGCAGGTACAATCATGACACTGTTATACGTGCTGTGAATGTGATGTTTTCCAGCAAACCCATGATACATGTGGTGCATGGCTGATTCTTTCATGTGCAATCCTGTCCAGGATTTTTTCATATACAGCAGCCTAGAGAGAGCTACCAAAGTCCTGAAGCTGGAAATTTGGCTAAAATTTCGTAGCAAAAAGAAGACAGTATTAACCAAAGAACCTAGAAATACAGTGGCCTTACCTAAGTAAGAAACCCAAACCAAATCAACAACAAAAAAGCAACCCACCAAACAAAACATTTTCAGGTCTTCTTCATCTGGTCAAGGAAGGAAGGGGAAGGAGGACACAAAGGTGAAGGGAAATCCATCTGCTTGAAGACAGAGGAATGCAGTGTGGGACATCTGAAAACATGGGACTCACTTCTGAATAGAGACTGAACTGCTTGCATTAACGCTACTGGTGCTCCAGGAGGACTAATTAGTCTACACCAAATTAACCCTATATCTTAACACACATCCAAGCTAATGAGCCTGTGCACCTTCTGTCCCTGGATTGCTGCCTTTTCCCTGGTTTTCCAAAGTGGGAACTACTGCCTGCCAGCCTTCCTTAGATCCATGTACCAGCACTATTTGTGAGCTGCCATTGCCTCGTACCTGAGGCAGAGATCAGAGTGACAAACCCCATTATCCTCTGCTGACTCATTCCAGCTATGTTCAGGAGCATCTGCATCCCCCTCTCTGACAATCTGGAGATACTTGCACTAAGATAGTTCACAGTAAGATCTACATCATGTTGCCCATGTAATGGGATTACGTGGCACAGGCAGGCATGTATTCTGCTTTCTGTCCTGTTTGCATAGGAGTGTGACTGTCAGCATTCCTGATGGTTTTTTGTTTTCACCAATGCCTTGCCAGTCTTTGATAGTATAACAGTTTCTTTTACATGTGATACTTCTAAGCTTGTGTTTATTTTGTAACTGTGAAAGTTATCAAAAGGTTAGTCAGATTTTGGTAAGAGGCTGTTACAGTAAAAGATGTTTACATGCAGGTTTCTCTTTTTATTGAATGTGTTCACAGAAATGTAGCAAATTTATAAAAAGTGTACATTCTTCCCTTGAAGAGCTTTTTATGTTTTTGATGGAGATAAAATGTACTAAATGAGGGTATAAAAAGCAGATGCAAGGAAAATTCAGATTGTCATCTGCACATTCTCATGGCCAACTTTTGTTTAACAGATGACCTCAAAGTAAAATTATATAATTATATATCCTCTAATAGTGCAGCTCCCTGCACCTTCTGCTGTCTCGTGCCCAAAGTTGCTATTTCCTTAGTAGTGCTTCTTCAGTTAAGTTTTTTTTTTTCCTTGGGTATTCTCTAACCTACATCTATGAAATGATCCTTAGAAAAAAATCCCAACAAACTCACCAATTTTATCTGGAAATGGTTTGTTTTGCATGTCTAGCTTAGAACTTGGCCACACCAGTGTTTGTCCCAGCACTGCTGAGAGGCAGCAGCCTTCAACCATGGATGCATGGGAACAGAGGGAATATTTAAACTGGATCTGCTGTTGATAGACTAGTTGATGTGGAATCACAATCATAGCCAGCCCTTACGACCCTGCTATTAATCCTGCTAACTCATATAAAGCCAGCTCAGTAATTCCTACATTGCACTGAACTGCAACATGAGCATTTGCACTATAATAAGGACAGAAACTTGGTTGACTATGTTTATATTACCTAGGTACCTAATAATAAAAATTTACAGAGATCGAACAAAGAAAAATGTGACTTTCCATGCACTATAATCCTCATTAGAAGTAGTGCTAGAATGTTTATGGTGATAGGTGATAAATGTCTGCAGAAACATTTGCCTGGAACTAAAATACAAAAATCATACCTCTTTAAGAAGATGCAAGATTTAATTGACTTGCTCAATACCTCAGAAAGAATCCCATAGTAACTTAAAGAATGCAGAAGTTTGTGACTTGGTTTGTCTGCTTAGGTTTTGTCTCTTGAACTTCTCACCATGAGTGATATATAAATCACACACACACACACACATATATACATAATTAAATCTTGAAACAAAATACTAATTTAGTTGGTAAATACAGCACACTAAGAAGGAAAAATTGTCCTAAAATAACAAATGTTTTTCCTCTCCTTTATTGCGCTAGTGCTGTTGCTGAGGCTGAAGGAATTGAGCCATTAGTGAATACCTTGAGTGCTCAGAGAGATGGAGCCATTGCCAATGCTGTTACAGTGCTGGCAAATCTGGCCATGCAAGAGTCATCCCGTGTCAGTATCCAGAGCCATGGTATCATGAGTGCCCTTGTGGAACCACTGCACTCCACCAACAGCCAAGTGCAGAGCAAAGCAGCGTTCGCTGTGGCTGCGTTTGGTTGTGATGCTGTTGCAAGAACTGAGGTAAAACTGCTCTTTGAAGTTGTGATTACTGATAATGTTTCTAGATTGTGAGGCCGGAGTTAAATTAACCTGGAATCTTTTGTGTGTCTCTCCTAGAAGTCCTGAGCTTTCTAGATGGTGACTTATTTTTTATTTTCATCATAGGCTTGTTCTGCTGAGTTTAGCTCAGTTTTTCATGAGGTTTTGGAATAGGTTTTCTTTAATTTGTATTTTTACTGCTGTGTTTGCTTGCACCAAATTAATGCTTTGCAGCTTCTCATTGGCTTCCATGAGTTTTAGTCAGGGGTACCTCTTGATCCCCATGTTAAGGAGCATTAAAAGTTTCTTTCAGCTGAGCTTTGGACATGAGAAGTTCAGTCCTCTTTACTCTCCCTCAATGTTCATTGCCCACTTTCAAGGTCTGAATGGCAGTATTTGACCTTGATTAACGAAATATTGGATGTGCACTGAGTAAATGCAATTCAGACAAAACTCAAAATTAATCCCTTGATCAGTGACATCCATCAAGTTGAACTCTTTGCTGTTTATTAATTGGTCACAGTATTTTTATAAATAAGAGTGATGCTATGTCCATTCATAAATCATGAAATGGGGTTTTCTCATGGGTCAAGTTTGTTAATTAGGGCACGAATAAGGGGCATAGGTAATTAATCTACCTCTTTCAGTGTCCTTCAAATGTCTTTCTCTTCGAAAATCCAAATGAGCAATATTTCCTCCAGCATGTATAGGAAAGATACTGTAGCACACAAAAGAATAGGATGTTAATAAGATTGTCATGCATACAATACAGATTCAAATGTATTGTGATGTAAATTAGTTGCTGGGAGGCAACAACACAGAAAAAGCTGTGTAACTCTCTGTGGCAGTTTTGGGTTGCATAGTCTCTTCAGGTTCCACACGGCAGCCTAATAACTGAAGAGTAAGGCAGAGCCAGAAGGGATGTCTGTCTTGTGCTACTCTGAAGTTCACTCAGCTCCAGCCTGTGCAGTTCATGGGAACACATAATACCCATAAATGACCTTTCTACCAGCCCAGCACAAGTTATCTACCAGGCTTGAATGTTTTGGAAGGGGAATTTCACAGGCTGTTCTTGCTTGGATAGATGAAAGATGTAAGTGGCAATGTCTTCACATTTTCACAGTTAAGAAATGCAGGTGGACTGGGACCACTCGTTGAACTGCTGCATTCTAAGAATAACGAAGTCAGAAGAAATGCCTGTTGGGCTGTTACGGTCTGTGCAAGTGATGAACCAACTGCTGTTGAACTATGCAGGCTAGGGTGAGTGGAAATAGGAAATCTTTGATGTGAAAACTCAATTAAAGTCAATCTTTACATATTTATAGCAGAATAACAAAGCTTTTTGGTAAGCAGAAACTACTTTTGCACCACAGATGTTACAGATGAAATGGTATTGATTTTTAGGAACAGAGGTTTTCAGACAAAATATAAGCCTGTAGAGAGAACTGTCTGGAATTATAAAGCATTTATTGTTTCTGTGACTGAATTAGGCTTTAGATTGAAGATTGCTTATATCAGTCAAAATTAGGAACTACAGTGCCCCATACATTTCAAACTGAAATAAAGGTTTCAGACTAAGTTTAATATACAGTAAATTGTACTTATTATACACAGGCTAGATTTGATTTACAATCTCTGGTTAACTGCAGGTGTGCTGAAGTGTCACATAAAAGTGACTCTATTTTATTCCTTCTTAGAAGCTCCCAGTTCCATATATTAATATCTGAATTACAAAAGCTGGTGTAGGTTATAAGAATTATGACACAGGACTCCTCAGACAGGGTGACTTCTAGTTACTGTTAAATTAAAATATATGTAATTGCCCTGCTCCCTCTGCTGGGCACTTCTCTGATGACTGCATGGATACTTAATATCCCTCCGTGAGGGAATCCGGCAAAGTGAGACTCTCAAAAGTTTGGATCAGGATGGGACCTCAAAGGTGATGTTATCCATCTATCTACTTTAAGAGTGATTAAAGTCCCCTGAAGTTTTGGCTTGTTTGGTGTAAATACTGATTCTGATGGGGTTTTCACAACTTTCTGAGGTAACCTGTTCCAGTGGTGGAGTATCCTTATAATTAGAAGGGATTTCTGAGTTTTAAATATCCCTTATATCAAATCAATCCAACTACATGTTGTCCTACTTGCAGTGGGATTGAATAACCTCTTTTTAATAGCAATTTAACTTACTGAATTTTCTCATTTTCCGCATTTCTCTCTCAGTTTCTTTTTCATGACAAAATAAAAATGTAAACTAATTTTGCTTTGAAATCTTGTATCATTTTGTCAGACATCACTGAATTTCTCTTCTTTATTTATACCATTTTGAAGTGTCATCTCCCACCCTGGATGAGGTACGTCAGATGAGGTCATGCTACCATCAAATAAAGCTCAGTAATTATTTTCTTTATCTTGCATATGGCACTGGTTTTGTTTAATCCCTTCTTTGTGACAGTATCAAAGTAGGACTCTAATTGATGTGTCCTTCCAGTTTGACAGGATATTATTGATAATAATACATTAAGCATAGTTTTTCAACCAGTCAGGCACTACTTCATGTTATTTTCATATACATCATATTTCCTTGACTTGCTCACAAGTATTCAAGTAGGAATATGTGAAAAGACTAATTAAAGTCAAACTATATCTCAAAGTCAACTCATATCTCACATCTACTTCTTCTGCCTATACATCAAGTCGCTCACCCTATCACAGCAAGGATTACATTGACTTTACAAGATTTATTCTTGACAAATACATAATGGCTATTTCTCATCTCTCGTTGCTTGCAAACTGATTAATAATTTGATATGGTGTTCTTTGGACGCTGAAATTCGGCAGCACGATATCTATTATAATTTCCTTGTTCTTAGTTTTTCAAACCTAGGTAATGTCTTTGCCCTTCTCCACTCTCCAGGCATCTATACAAATACAATTATAAATAGTTACGATGTCGCTTTTGCAAATTCATAGAGTGGTATGAGGTAAGTGCCCTCAGGGACTGCTAACTTGGTCTCCTCAAACTTAGTCTAGACATGTTAAGACTGCTGTTTCTACCTCCTTGTTAATATTACTGCCAGGCATCAGACTGAAACCTTTTTATGAAAACTGAAGCAAAAAAGGCATCAGACACTTCAGTATTTTCTGTGCCATCTGCTATGAGTTTTCTTCCCACATTGAGTAATAGGCCTACGTCTTCCTCTCTGACTCGCAGCATATGAAACATTTATTTTTGTTTCAGTCCCTGAATAGTTGTCTCACTTTGCCTGTGCATCCTTTGGGTTTGTCCCTTACTTTCTCTATTCTGTTGGTAGTGTTTCCATTTCTGTTTGAATTTTTTTTTTTTGAGGGGGGGGGTGGCTCTTCCAGAATTTTTGGTGCAACTTGTATTTGTCCAGTATTAGCTTGTGCCATTGTGCCTGTAATGTCATCTGGTTTAGACACTGTTGTGTCTAAACACATTAGCCTTTCTTTATTCATTTCCCCTTTAAAATTCTTCCCTGCATTATTTGCTGCTTATCTGCAATATGCTGTAGACAAATAGCCTGAACTGCTCCTCCACGATCTTCTCCCACTGCTCTCTTCTGTAAGAGAAGGCTGTCATTTGCCTTGCCTGAATAACTTGTTCTCTGGAACTCATCTGACGTACCCTCAAAGACTGCATTGTAAATGTCCACAGCTGAGCTCCCTGTGTAGTTCAGAGAGAAATGGGCAGTCTAAACATGGAGATCATTATATACATATATAATGTGTGTGTGTGTATGAAGTTTATTCCTTGAGATGTGAAGAATGTCTGCATGTGTGCATAAAAACACACACATAAATTTGAATGTTTGCACACAAATATATTACCATTTTTCCTGCCTTTTTTTTTTTTTTTCATTTGTAAACAGTTCTAAAACTGCAGTATGCTATATTTATTTTCCTGATTCAGTTTCCTTTACCTTCTTGGTGAGCTTTTCCTAAGTTTTTCACAACAGAAGTTATCAGTATGTGGGTTTCAGCACCAGAAACAGTTTAAGAAATTAATTCCTGTCCTCCCATGTCCTCACATTACTATTTGTTTCTGCCTCCATGCTGCAAAAATCCTGCCATCCTGCAGGCGCTCAGACAACTGCTTGTGTTTCTGTGCTCATTCATGTTTAGCAAATATCTGCCAACCGTGCCTCCCCCAAGCACAGTAACAGTCCTGGGCCAGAAGGACTCCCACTTCACATAATGCACAACTGGAACCTGCAAATTGCATCATTGCAGCTGGGGAGAGAGAGAGGGAGAGGTTGCCTGAACTGTGTCATATGGTCAGCTCTGAAAATTGTCCCTTTAACATCTTTTTTTTTCCTCAAGTCCTCTGTGATGTTAAAAGCTTGTGGTATCCTGTCTGTGTTACTTTATGTAGCGTTTAACTACCTGAAGAGTTGCTGTTGCTTTTGAGCATTACAGCCTTGCTGGCCCAGAGGGCACAGGGAAGTGAATTTGTCTTGGCCTTGGTAATCCTGAAAACTAACTCTGAACTGTATAATAACACTTAATTAGTATTTAACAATGAATTAGCCACTGTGTTTTATTTACCAGTGCTTTTGTATTTATCAGTGCTTTAGACATCCTAGAAGAAATTAATCTGTCAACTAAGCGTAAAAATAAGTTTAGTGAAGCTGCTCTGGAAAAGCTACTTGATAACAATCTTTCCCAAAAGTACAGCCGGTTGGGATATTTATCATCAAGTAATATCATTACTAATGGATTCTATGACTGTGGTCAGGTAAGCTGTTCTAACTAGCTACTCTTACTTAGAAAGAGTAAAATTTTTCTTCAAATTTAGATAGAGTACTGAAGCAAAAACCAGAATCTCGCTACAGAAAACACTTTGTTTTCGTGCCCTGAAGCTTCACAGCTGTTACACAGATCTCTTTTGATTATCTTTCTTCATGGATGAAATCTCACCATCTTCACGCTACCCCTTAGTTGTGATTTTCTTCCCAATCCTATATGAGCTCCACAGATCTACTTCCTCTCCAGATCCTTTCTCAAACTTTAGGTCTTCTGGTCTCTGTCCCTACAGTGCACTTAATACTAACTGCACACTGAATGACCTATGGACATTTTGTTTGTTCATTTTTACATAAAGAAGTAATATTTTCACCTGAGTCATGACCCTTTCTCTCACAAAGAAGTGTTTGTAAAGATGATACTGACTCCAGTATCACTTGTTATTTTAAACCAGAGAAAGACTTTTTAAAATACTCAAATGAATTAGAAATACCAGTCTTACTGACAATCAGTGAAATACCTGCTCCTAAAGCACTTGGTTGCTTTTGGAAATTCTATCCTGTATTGTAAAGCCTTCAGAGGCAGGAATATTTACTTATTATGTTTGGAATGCCTTAATAACTACAGGTTAAATTATTTATAAACAACATTTTCTAAGAAAAATTAATGAAGAAAATGCAAATTAAGAAAAAATTCACATATTTTTAACAGCTTTGTCTTACGGAGTCTCTGGCTTAAGATTAGGAATTCTAAATTACTCTTTTAAATACATTTTTTTTCTCTGCATCTTTAACTGAACAAAACACCTTATATTTTATGCTAATTTTCTTGCAGATAAAACCCGGAGCAAAATTTTTATCTTTGGAAGAACTAAGCATGCAAGAGCTTACTGACCGTCGGGCAATAATCTTCATTAATGCAAAACCCCAAGAAGAGTGAGTCATGTTAGATCTACTAGCATTTATTGCAATAGCTCATGTTTTTAATAATTTTCACTGTTTCCAGTACAAACTTTGTTTTTTATATATATAGAGAGATATATACATGCAAGCATATATACACACACATACACAGACACATCTGTTTTAATGCCAGTACAGTGCTTTATGTCCTAGAAGGCAAAAGATTCGTATTTTATAAAATGAGAACTTGGAAAATAACTATTTTCCTCTCTCTAGAGACAGACAAATGCATGGAAGTTTAAGCACATCATCCCAACAGGCAGGACAAAGCCAAGTATGAAGCTCTCAGGCTTGATGAAGAACCTGTGTCCATTTCTTCTCCGTTTAAGTTAAAGCCAGCCTAACAAATCTTCTTAGATTTGAGTGCAGGAAGTTGGTATTGGGCTTGTTTAACTGGGAGCCATTTCCTGTAAACAGTCTCACAGATCAAAGATTGCTCTACCAATATTTTGCAAGTCCAAAACCTTCTTCTCTGTCAACACATCACATATTTGGTTTACAGTATCATTAGCTTCCCTTTTAAGCTTGTATATGACACCATAAAGATGTCTGGGAATATCTATGACAAATTAGACTTCCATGCTCTTTGTTGATCCCTAGAGTTGTCTTTAACTATCAGGTTTTCTTTCTTTGGCTTTGATACAGCTCCTTGCTCTTGCACTTTGGCAGCAGTCTTACTCCCCAGTTACTTTTGAGTCCATAATTTGGTATTCCATACTTCATTTTTGATCCCTGAATCAATCTGGTTTATTAGTGGTCATGTTATTTCTTCCACTTACATACCACAATATATTTACTGTCCTTTAAAATCAGAACTCCATTTTCATAGCTTCACATGCAAATAATGTGCAAAAATAATCTTGTTCTGTTTCAGTCTTGCAGTAGAGAAGGCACAAGATTCACCACCTCCTATTTCAAAACTAGGTAGTAAAGAAAAAGCAAGGTAAGGGTTTCAGATTTACTGGTTGTCAATGTTCTGTTATTGCTCTAACATTAGAAATAGAATTCTCACTGAAAATAGTGTTTCTGAACATTTAAATACATTGTTAAATGTTTTTGGAGTCTTGCTTTCACCTCCTATTTGCACTAATATTCTTTTGTCTATCTTAGTGATTATTTGTCCTCCCTTCCTATGCTGTAGTTGAACAGCTCATATTTATTTGCTTTTTTCCTCTCATTATCCCTGGGAGGCAGGGAAATGCTGTTATTTTGCAACTTGACAACCAAAACACAGGGAAATTAGGGTAGAAGTTCTGAGTTTAGAACTTAGACTCATGAAATGTTCCTACACTGCCTACATGCATCCTTATTTGTAGATTACATTTCTTCCAGTGGAATTCCATAGATGACTAGAAGCTGTGTGTGCTCAGAACTACAAAGGAACTAGAAAGAACTGTCCTGATTTTGCTGTCAACTTGCATAAAAATGCTTTACTTTCGCAGGGCTTGTCCTGATCCATATGATACACAAGGTACAGTGCTGCAGTCTGTCTGCCCATACCAAATAGGCTGAAACCTCTACCCTTGTAGTGGAGAATTTATTTCCTGCTTTTACAGAAAGAGGATTTGAGTCTGTCCCTCAGCAGACAGCTGACCACAAGATATTTGGGGTTTAGCAGTCTCTTTCTGGTTTGTTGTAGCTGATCACTGACAATGAGCTTTAATGAACAGGTCTTTCTGCTTCAGCTCTTGGGGTACTTACCTGACAGAGCCAAGCCCAAATTTCTGGTCCTTGTCTAGTATAAAATACTTAACCCGTAGTTTGTTCCTGTGGAAGAAAACTGAGCCATGATCTCCCAGCTGTCCAGCACAATCATGACCACAACAGTGCCTTTTGGAGAAGCCAAGTGTACATGCCCAATTCCAGGGCAATGTCCAGAATTCCAAACCCAGTCCGGTTAGAGCCTCCTTGCCATTAATGGGATGGTCTCTAGTCCTTGATGGGAATGTGAAATAACCTACAACTCTCCTTGGCTTTTCTGTTAGCTAACTTCATGAGCTGACCATTTATCCTGCTGGTTCTGTGGATCCCATTCCTGACTTCCTAATTTTCCTTTCTTTTGGTATAGGGAGCCTTGGTAGTGGCTCAGGACTGTGAGTGCTAGTCAGTGGTGGACATTATAAACTGCTAAGTGCTGCAGGGTTGAAAAAAAGGAGAAATCTGTTTGTGGGAGCTGAAGTACTGTGCTTCCAGCTTTTAGCTTGAAGCTCATCCATTAACTGTGATACACTGCTGTCCATATAGGCATTTTATTGACAGAGATAATGGCTGATTTCTTACACTGCTTATATATTTCTGTGTATGTGTGTATCTGTGCTTGAGAGAAATCTGCAGTAAGAAAGTCAAGAGAAAACTGAAACCTGCCTTGCAGTCTTAACTATGTATCTCCAGTGGAGGAAAAGGAGGAGTTACCTGGACAATGGTGTTCACTTAGCAAAAGCAGCAGTAGAGAAAAAGGCTTAAGGATATTATACTTTGAATTTTATTTGAATATATTTGAATTATATATATATTTTTTAGAACTGACATGCAAATTGTTGACAGATAATAGCTACTGACTGTGAAGGGTTGAGGTTCTGACTTAAATCAGAATCCAAATTGTGAGATTAGTCTATCCAAAAGTTATTGACTTAAAAGGCAGACATTCCCACTTGACTTGTTATTTGGACTGCCAGCACTTCTGAAATTCAGTCATTTCCTAGCAGATACCTGAAACAGATGACACGAATTGCACGTGGAAGGTTCCTGTTTCAGGATGCACAAGAGCAGTTACTGTAGCTTGAGTGTCTCACGAGGCCTGCCCTGCCTTCTGCTCGCTGAGCAGGTCCTCCTGGTTCCCCTCGTGCTCTGGGCATGACCCACCATGCATCTGCCAGTTTACTCAAAGGGAGCAGAGGCAGGGGGAGATGTGGAGCCCCAGCTGTGTTTGCTCTGCACCAGTGGCGGGTTCCTTTATCTCAGAACATGCTCAAGAGTCACAGGCCACTTAGCAGAGTCTCAGGAGCTGAGAGACCTGTTCTGACAAGACATTTGTTTATTACAGTGTGAGATGAGGATACACTTGGATAGTTGCTTTTTAAATGTAATTTATGTCAATTACAGAGTAAATGACTGCTCTGTTAGCAACCATAACTCTTTCAAAAAGCAAAAATTTTCTTTAGGAAGAAACAAATACCTGGCTCAATTTCCCATGGTAAACCTTGCAGGGATACAAAGACTTCTTTCTTCAAGTATGAAATAATTGCTTTTGAATGTCATGATCAAGTTGTATGATTTATAACCCCATTGTCATTCATTTTGAATCCATAATTCATACATCATTATTAATTTGTGAGATATATGGGAGTTACTTGAAGGTCAGTAGCTGACTCCAAGTATCAAAAACACTTAGACTTTTTTTTTACATATTTTTTCCTTTGATCATATGTTTCTGTTCATCATTATTTTGCAAAGTAATACTGTTTAAAGCCATTGTTTTGAAAAAGTGATACTACTTTATATAAACCATAGTTGAAAGCTCAGAGAAAGAGTAGTTATAATTGTCTGCCAGCAGTGTTTGAATTAGATGTAGAGGAAGTGGCTAGTTGATAGTTTGACATTTATTTGCATTGACAGCGGCATTTTTAATCAAACAGTTGCATATCTGATATACACAGTGACTGGGCTAAAACATTGTATTTCATGTAGACTAATAAATGTGTATTTATTCCATGCTACGTTCCAGTACAGCATTTAAGGAAATACTGCCCAATGCTCATTTAACCCTTTTCTAACGAGTATCAGGGTATTAAGCTTTGTAAAATGGGAAAGAAAATAGGTGTCACGGCTGTCTTCTGATGGGAGGATATTGTACTGGCTGCCTTCTTCCTCATCCTGATGCTCTGGTGACCCCTTGGACTTCTGTACTGAAGCTGCAACAGGACTCAGAAACAGCTTGGAAACTTTTAAGTGCCATGAGCTCTCCTTTGCAAAATTCCTCTGCATTCACAGCAAGTAGTGTCACAAGCAGGAAAAACAGCTTTGGGAAATGGGAGTGATTTTTTTTTTTTTCTGATGTCACAATTCCCACTGTTAAAAAAAAAAAGGGGGATTAAAAAAAAGAGGGCAGGAGAAAAGACAGAAGTCTGCTTTAATGCTTACTGGTAATTTAATAATGGGAAAAAGAGAAGAAAATGGTCAAGAAACAAGAATTATAGCATTTGTAAAAGTTGTTCTTTTGAAAACCTGCTAAGTTGGACACCAGAGAGTTTGGAAAAATTAATTTTTTTAACCAGGGCATTTTTAACCATAGTGTATAAGCGGATAAAGGGGTAAGTAGGAGGCTGTTTAATGTAGCATTATAAGGTTCCCTGGCTATAGTTAGATAGAGTCAAATTAGATAAAGAAAACTGTTTTTTTCAAGTATACATGTAGTTAGTAATCAGATCAGTTTATTTAAGAGGGTGGTACATTTTCTATAATTTTAAGATTAAATCTTAATTGGTTATCCTTCTAAAATAATATGCTTTAAGACACCTATGAAAAGGGCTTTTTCAGAATAAGGTAAATCTCAATGAGTTAAAGAAAAGTTTGCAAAGTATTCTGGAGACAAATTGCTTGAATTCAGCTACTTATAATGATGTAGCTTTGCTCAGTGCCTTCCATCTTAAGAGTGCTGTTTCATTGTAAAAATTTTAAGAATAATTTGAAGAGCATACAATAATGACAGTGTGTCCTGGAGCCATGTACTCTAGTGGTTCTCTATTTCTTTTTTCTTTTTCCTTCCAAGACCACCAGAAATACTATAGATTTTAAAAAATAAGCCAGAACTGTTAAATGAAGGAAAGTAATTTGTCATATTTCACAGTAGAACTATTCAGGACTTATGCTGAAAAAGACATAATGCTTACAAAACACTAGTTTCTTGTGTTCCCACAACTGAAAAATCCTGAACTGTCTGATGGTATAGACCTTAATGATACCTCTGGTAAGATACTAGTTTTATAGTTGCTGCATTACTTGTGAAATTCACAATATTCAGTCTGAGTAGAACAATCATTTTATTTCTACTTCTGCCGGGTGCTTGTGATGCCTGTTCAGGATCACAGTCATTTTGCAGATCCCAAGCATTAGTGAACTGTGAAGCAAGAGCAGTGAAAAAGAGTCCACAAAACCACAGCCTTCCTGTAAAATCTTCCTCTGACAAGTCATGTCGCAGTTTACATAACACTTGAAGAACCTAGACTTGCAATTACAGAGATTGTCTCTTGGAATGTCCTGTCAAGATCTCAGCCATGCTCTTGATACCATTTGTTCCTTTGTCTGAAGTCCAGACTTTTATCAAGTAAAAAGTTGCTGGAGTTCATGATTTTTAGTTCACATCCATATGGAACCAAACCATAACTGTCTAAAGATCTTTCCTCTCTGTACGTAGTAGGTGTCTTCTCCCCTAGACAACCCACATATGGCAAAGACGTACCAGAGCCACTGACAAAAATAAAATCACCATTTACAACAATGTTCATGTAGAGATAGTGACACTTGGTTCCTAACCATCTCCTGCGGGAATGTTCCACAAGTGTTCTCTACAGCTTTATAAATTTTGGATATTCGTTGTTAAGAGAAAAGATTTCTCCTGCTTTCCACCCCTCCCTAATCAATTTGTGTAAATGTCCTGGTGGAGAACTACTGTATTTGAATTTGAGCTTTAGAGATTACAGTATTCTAAATAAATGTAATTTTCTTTTCTATGTAAGAAAAGGGAAGGGGAAAAAAGAAGAGGAAAAAGCAAAAGAAGTTATTGATATTACACCTAAAGACCAGGAAGAAATAAATCTAGAAAATTCACTTTGGTTACCACCATCTGACATAATTTTGATGGATTACATTAATGATGCTTCCAAAACAATTCTGCCGCTAACTACAACCCGGGAACAGGTTGTGGCCCTTGCACAGTAAGTACCAAATTATATTCCAAAAGTTGAATTGGTAAAATAACTGTTTTCTTATCCAAGAACAACTTTTCCAAATTTGTTATTTTTCCTATTCTTAACTGGAATCCAAATCAGCTGTGTCCCAGCATGCTGACATGATTTTTGATTTTCAGCTTCTTGTTCTAATTCTGTTGCTTTAGCTTAATATTTTTTAAAGAAAGTATCGCGACAAAATGATGTAAATTTTTCATTTTGAAAATATTCACACGGGCAATTTTAGGGCTTTTTTTTTCACATGTATATGAAACTGTACTGATCCTTTCCAATGAACACATCAGCTCCCTATAGCATCTGTATCATCAAGGAGTTCCAGAGACCCAGGTGCTGCAAAGCCTAAAAACACAAGCTAGAATCCCAACTGAACAGTCAAGATAGTGGCACCTTAACATGTATCATGTCTGTTCTTTTTCTTACCATGTTTCTTACCTACTTGGTTTGGAAGCACCTCGAGACAGGAACTCTCTTGTATTTTGTTTTCCTATAGAGCCAAAAGCGTGAGACATGTTTTCTAATGCACTTTTTAAGTCCTGCTGTAATTAATATCCTGATGATTTAATAGTGCCAGAATATTGCAATGGTGCATGTACAGAATGTTGTTGTCAATGTGTGATTGATTAGTTACACTGACTATTCAGCCTGGGCACCAATCACTGTCACCTCCAAGCAGTGTGTCTGCTTTCATCTTCTCTTTAGTTTAACCTTTATTATCTTAGCAGTTTCCTGGCTGCCTCCTGAATCTGGAGAGTTTGGTGCCAGATCCCACTGAGTCTCACAAAATTTGTTACTTTCACTAACTCTCATTTTTAATGAAGTGGTCTAATGTGATATGAGGAATGACTTTTCTGTTGATTGCAAAATTTGAAAGGACAGATATTCATCCTGAACTATCCAGCTGTGTATAAATCATGCTGCCTTCCTTAAGGTGGAATCCATAAAATGCTCTTTCAAATTCAGTCTTCTAACCAGTGAAATACTTGCAGACACACAGCTTAGTGAAACAATCACAGGAACTTTAAGTAGAATGTTTTTAGTGGGGATTTTTCTGTGCATGTTCCATTTTAAGTGGCTGCCTGAATAGCGTGTGTTCAACAGGGAGGGGAGGAAAAGGCAGCTGCTGCATCCCTCGGCAGCCTGGACAGAGTTCCTGCTCTGCTCATCAGAGAGGGGGTTGGGCTGGATGAGGGAGCACCAGTGGTGCTGGATGTGTCCTTTGGAACAAGCCCAGTGCACCTCTGTGTGCACACACGTGAGCACAGCAGCTCGGGCAGCTTGGCTGTGTTCAGCCAGCACTGGCTGTGGGCACACACAGCACAAGGGACTGCCTGCAGCCCCCTCAAGCATCACCCAGTAATTCCCAGCTTCAAGATACCACGTCCAGCCTGCTTGGTGACAGCTCCCTGTGCCTGTGCTGTTGGAACCAGCGCTTCCTCAGCCCTCGTTTTGAGAGATGAGGCCTCGGAGGTTGCCTTGCTTGTTCTGTGCTGACACAACCTGGTCACAGTTTCTGCAGAGGAGGGGATGCAGATTTTAGCTCCCTGTCTGAAGCAATGGCTTGTGATTTCCATGTCAGTTCTGCAACATCTTGTCCAGGGTAAGAGCTCCTCAATAACCCTTGTGCCTGTGGCTGGAGACACTGCAGGGAATAAATGTCTGTCTGTATAGGGACCATGCTTAGGGAGGTGAAGGTGTGTGATGAAGGTGTGTGTATGAGGAGGTGGGGACTTACAAATCAGGGCCTGATCTTGTGTGCATGCACTCACCCAGAAGACATTATTTTGGCAGAGTTTGCACAAACTGTGAGTTCTGATCTGTTTCTGTGACTGAGCCTTTTGTTTTAATGGATACATGCTCACCTCTCACTGCCAAAATACAGGCTTCGATGTAAGAAAGCACATGTAGAAGTACCTTCAAGGAATACAGTTGCTTTTCTGTATTGGGATCATTACCTATGGCTTTATTTTTGTCATATATATTCTCATGGTTTTATTATTATTTCAACCAAATGTAATATGTAGCTCACCTAATCTGTTATCTGCAAAGATGAACACTAGCTTCTGTCATTACTTCCTCAGCAACTGATGATTTTCTAGACCTCTCCAGAATCTCTGCTGGCAGTTTTTGCACTTTGTTTTAGGTCTGTGACAAATATGAATGACCTGAGTTATCTGTATTCATCAGTAAGCATATTTAAAATGCCAATTACTGAATTAAAAACATTAAGCAAACATAGAAAAAGTATTAGTCTCATATTTCATTCACTTACTGCTTGTAAACATTTCATTTTGCTACATTTTTGTGATAAATACAAGAGGCACTGTAATTGATCCCAGTATGCATTTGGAACAGGTTTGTTGCAGACAGGATGGGTGGCTCTATTGAAAGAGACAAACTACATGACTTCAGCTGGGAACTTCACATAAGTGAAATAGAATTTGAACTGAAATGCAACATTGTGCCCATCGGGAAAATCAAAAAGGGGACGTTCTATCACAGGGCTTTACTTTTCAAGGTACATTAACATTTATTTTGCAACATAACATATTGATTTTAAATGGATATTCAAAACTTTACTTGCATCAGTATACCATATTTTTATTCATGTAAAATCTTTTGTATACACTACAGTAATTTTTCACCAGCAAAGTTGATTTCCCAGTGAATGAAAGCCAGCATCGCCTCTTTCTGTAAGCATTCTTGTTGTCAATAAATTGTCTTAAGTGATATGAGCAGAATACTTGATAAATGGCAAAAAGCCAAAGTATTTGATTGGGAGTCAAAAAATTTTACATTTTCTGTAAACTGTAGAATATTGAATTATGCAACTTCCTTCTTTTTCCATGCTGCAAATGTAAACTTGTTGGGACAATTTTTGTTTGGTATCTATCCAGTATTCTATGATAGTATATAACAGCTTTTATGTTCTAGTTTCTTAGAAGTTCACAAGCATTAACTTCTGGAAAGTTTTATTTCTTCTTTCTTCATGTGAAGATGCACTGGTGCTGTCTGGTTATCTGTCCCATACTTTTTCCTTGGCGGGATTTTTCTCTTTCTTGGATGGAAAGGAAAAGAGAAGCAAGGGCCCAGCACATTGAGCTGGAAGGACCTAGGAAAGAGTACACAGGAGAAAGAGCACGACCCAAAATTTATGGTATCCACGGGCAGAGAAAGTTCCCAACTTATTTTAGGAATGGTTTGAGGGTGTGAATTATTTCTCCTCCACTGTCCTAAGAAACCTTTGTAGGGAACAGATCATCTCTTTTAAAGCCACAGCACTCTAAACAATGGATATCCTCGTCCATTTGTAACAAGTTAAAAATCTTCTGGGACTTCATTCCTTCCCAGCAGATGCATATTGAGAAAGCAGTTTTGTAGCTGGAAACCATTATGGGTTTGTCTGTGATAGTGCAGCACAGAGGAAAGGCAGGTGTTTAATCTAGCAGGCACTTGCCTTGCATTTCATTGCTTCCCACATTACGAGGGCTGAAAAGCAAGGAGTGTGCTTTGGAGCGATGCAAGAGTCCTAAACTTACACTGATAAAAATGTTACATTTTTACACTTAATATCTCACATGACCTGTACCTGTGTAGTGGGCCTACACCTCATTGCTTGAACAGACTTCAAAATATTATTCAGAATTAAGTCTTCCAACTAAGAAAAAAAAAACATTGCTGGATACTGTGGGTGTTGCACTTCATTTGAGATCTGAAGGACTGGCTGATAAACAAATGTATCAATATCTGAAAAGAGTTAAAATTAGTATTTTTCATGATGTGCATTGAATATGCTCAAAGTAACATTAAAAGCCTGCGCTTTCTAAGCAGAATGAACAATAAAGGTTTGTAAAGTCTGTTTCAAGGAAACTCTTCACTTTCGAGGTATTTGTTTTCTTTTTAAGCATCTCTGTGCCTTGCTGTATATCACAGAAGCTACATGGATGAACTGTGATTAACTACTACTTCTTTCATTTTTAGGTGATAGCAGACAGAATTGGCATTGGCTGTAGTTTAGTTCGTGGCAACTATAACAGAGCCTGGAATGAAGTTAAATTGGTTGACGACTCTCCCAAGGGAATAGCTGGGCTTCTGCTTCCTCCTCAAGAGTATATTGTAGATCTAATGTTTGAGCCAGGCTTTTTGATAAAACAGGGAAGTGCGAAGGCGGATCAATACAAACATATTTAATCATCTTGACAAATTTCACCAAATAAATATTTTAAAGATGTTTGCAGTGCTGTATTTTTGAAACATAAGGGGTTTCATAGCCAACTATCAAAAATAAGCATATCTGATATGTTGTCTCAAACATTAAATTAAATGAATTTTTGGTATCCAGCGTCAATGCTTAGAAATTTTGTTAAATTTTTTGGTACTGTTTTAAGACTAAACTGTAAAACTACAGATTAAAATGTGGTAATCAGTATTTTTCACGTGCTAATATTAAAATGCTTATTAAATAGGTTTATATTATTTCCAATACAGTATTTTTTTTCTTATTTTCCTTCTACTCCTGTGCACATTTATAGGAACTGCTTGTCCATGAAGCAAGAAAATATGACATCTAGTGAAATAACAAGTCACCTAAAAACAACTGGACAATTTTTTGTGTGAAATAACCCAAGAACTGAGAATTAGAACAAAGATAATGGTATACTTTTAGCCTCTGTAGAAAACATCCCATTTATATTTCTTAGAACTTGGCAGAGTTAATATTTACAGATAATAAGGTACTCTGGATGAAAGTAAATACTGTTTGTCCTGGCACAGGGAAGGCAGATGATTGATAAGTTAATGCTTGTGATCTCTGTTTAAATTCTTTATTTTTCACTTGAAGATAAAACGGACTCGAAGAAGGCAGCAGTTTTAGACAGGGAATTTGTATTTCTTGCAGCCTTGGGTAAATTTAGTGTTGCTGAAGTGTGGTGTGCATCTAAGAGAGGTAAAATACCCCAGTAAACACTTCCTGGTGAAACTGTCAGGAATGTACTGGAGTATTTCACGGAGCACCACTATCAATTGAGTTTACCATGGAAAACTGAGAAAATACCCTGTATAGCAGTTAGGCCAGTGCAGACAATGTTGTACAGAACTGAATTTCAGGAGAATTACAGAATGCAAACAACAAGGCATTTACTTCCTGCCCACCAAAAATTGGATTAAAAAATTTGGTGTCTGCGTTCTTTTAGCTTTTTACTGTTTGCATAAGCAGAGCCACTTGCATTGGCCACTTTGGGTTGAGGAGGTTTGTATCTGTTGTATTCATTACTGCTCATGAGCATGATCCCACCACTCCCCCTCCTTCCTCCTCTGACATGCAGCATGATTTCCTGGTAGCCCCTGGAGAACATTTTATCTTTCTGTTGTAAATTCACTTATATGGCTGCATGCTCATTTTTTTACCTTATGTTCAGCTGCACTCGAGACATCAGAAGGAAAAAGAACTCTGGAAACAAAATGCATGCCGTGGTGGTAGAACTGAGAGGAAGGTGAGGATGTGTTTCTTATCATTGCCGTGTAGCAGGTTGCAAGGTCATATGCTCTCCCTGACAGGTATGATTCGGTAGAGACACCCACAACTTTGAAAGTGCAGTAAATTGAAGTAAAATAAGAATTAATTTCCTGCTAGCTATCATTTTGTATAGTTTTCTTACACTGGAATTTCATTATTTTGTATTGGAACCATGATGTTCAAGTGTGACTTACTGTGTTTGAGGAGGTCTTGAAAAGAAGGCAATTTCTGTTGTTTCTAATAAAAGTCAATATGGAGGGGAAAAGGCCAAAATGCAGTTTTTAAAAATAAAAATTGGGAAACTTCTAGGCATGTAAGCTCACTTTACATAAAAATAATTATCTAAACAAATAAACCCAAATACTATACCCTGCATTGTATAATGAAGAATTTGATGATCCACTGGATCCATTGGATGAGGATTGTTTCATGCCAACTCAAAATTTTTAATTTGGTATTATCTGAGTTCTGTCACTTCAAAATTGTAATGCACTTGGGTGTCAGAAATAAGATCTAGGCAGAATATAAACACTTCAGTCTCAAATTGTTACTTTCAAAACTGCACTTCAGTTGTTATGTAGGTCAAGAGATGCCACACTTTTTTATTTGATGTTAACCAAAGACCTGTAGCTGTGCCCAGGGCTCTAGTGAAGAATTCCCCTAGCCTTGAGGAGCGCATCCCAGCTCACGCTTATTCCAGAACTGAATCTGAAAGCAAAATGTTTAAACATTTCTACAGGGCTCAGCTGGGTGAATATTCCCAGGACATGTGCAGCATACTCCATTTGGCTTGGGCCATGCCTGAGAGAATTGATCACCTTCCTCCTTTTAAGGAGCAGATGGAGAAGGGCCTCATATTTTCTTTTACATAATATTCACTGGACAGATTAGTCACACAGAAGGAGTCAAGCTTGATGCCTTTCTAAGCGTGAACAAAACAGTCTGCAGCTACCTCACTGCAGGATCTATTCTGGCCACTAAGCACTCTCCATCCCTTTCTGAAATCTGCTGTCACATAGAAAAGGTGCAGGATTAATAAACTACAGAAACAGAAAAGTTGAGTTCTCTGCAGCCTAATATTTGGAGTTAGCAATTAAATTTTTCCTTTGGCAAAAGAGTCTGGGTCCCCAGTGCCCACTGCCAGAAATGTTCTTAACTGAGTAGACACATAAATTTCTACTGCAAAATGCAGAAACTCTACCCTACCTAGAACAACTCCCCCCTAATTAGGTGCTCTCCTGAGAGGTGAAAAACTGTCTCAAACAAGGTAGGAACTGACAAAGGTTTATTCCTCCCCAGCTGTAACCACTGGGCAGTGGCACAGAAATGGGGATCATGGCCAGCAGCTGTGCAGAATGAAAACCAAATGAGATGTGCTCTGCTTCTTGAAAGAGAGGCCATGTAGATGATTATCCCAGGACAGGGATGGGGACTGTAGGTCCTGATTTGAACAAGACACCTCTAAATCCTTACTGTGATGTCTGTGCTCCTGAGAGAAGCATGAAGACACATTCCTCCTCTTCACAGGAACTACCCAACTTATCACTGACTGTGCGGAAAGGATGTTGTGCCTGCTCAGCTTGCTGCTTCCTGCAGGATCTCTTCAAAAGCATCTGGAAGGGACACACTACACATGCACACACACATCACACACACACACAACCTGCTGCCCCCACTATTCATTTTCATTAAAAAGAATTTTGGTTTTGATTTGTCATTGAAAAGCACAATGTTTAATATCCAGCACATCTGCATATCACGAAATACAAATCTGGATTGTGTTGATGAAAGGTCAGGCATGATTTCTACCTTTCTGATGAATGTGAACCAATACAGCAGCAGACCCAACTGGTGCTGGTGTCACCGTGACTGCAAGTTGCAGTAGAGGTTTTGGTATTGGAGGGTCTGATGGTTCGACCCTGCACACCTCTGCTTTTGCTTGTTGTGTGTGTGCCGGGACTATTGTGGCTAAGGGGTGAGACCTGTTTTTGAGGGGTGCTTCTGGCAAACACCTTGCTGCAGAAGTGGATTCTTTTATTCTTTCCCAAGCAGATGCCAAGGCAGATCAGATTGCTGGCAGCAGCAGTACCAGCACTTCCACGCTTCCCTTCTGTTCCCTTGATCCCTGAGTAGTGGGAACACTGAGGTTAACTTACACTTGTTTTATCTTTACACTAGAGAACAACTGCTGTGTAATTTATAGAACTGGGACATTTCAAATAGTTTCTGACTATCCACTGCTAAACTGCAGCAATGGCAGAACATCAATCCCCCAAACGGTGTGCTCCTGTGCATGGTAGGAATTGAAATGAACTCTTCCTCCTGTATATCTCTGTTGCTGATTAACTCTGTGTTAATTAAAGAAACAGATCGAAGAGGAACTTTTATTCTGTTACTTTTCTCACCATACTTGTCTTCAAGGAAAAACAAAAATGTCTTTTATTAGTAAACGCAGGTTTTGAGTGGTGATATATTATTTCATCCATAGCTTCTTTGCATGAATCGGCACCTCTTCTACTACAAGATTCATTTCATTGTAAATCTAGCTCACTGTCAATGCAAAGTGTTGGAATGGAGACTGCACAGAGGTCAGTAGACATTTACTGGCCAGCGTGTCAATTAGTTAAGATAGAAAACTGCACTAAAACATTTATTATATTCATAGCTCTCTTGCTGGTTTATACAGGAATCTCATCCCCAACAACTCACTGGCAGTACCTGTTTTCCTGCAGAAGACTGAAAATAAGCCAAAAAAATCCCCATAGAATTCAAAGCCCAAAGACAGCACATGCCGTCACAGCAAAGTGGAAGAAGGAAGAATGGACACACAGGCTCAAGCCAAGAGTCTATCCAAGCAAGTAACACACCTCCAGCAATGGTCAGTATGGAAAAGGAAAAGAGCATGGCCCAAATACCTTTATACACTTCCCGAGTACTTTGCTAGGTCCAGCAGTTTGCAGCTGAGGGGCTTTCTATGTGTCTGAGTGTTTAATAGCACAGTTACACAGAGATGAAAACACACAGTACAGCACCACCCACTGGTACATCCAGAACACAAACCCACTACAGCTGTGCCAAAGTGTCTCCTCCCAGGCAACTGTACCTCTGCCGAAGTGGCACCCAGGGGAAATGACCAAAGGACTCTGCTCCAGCGCTTCCTGTGGTCTTTGCAATGCAACTATGCATATGTGACATGATTTTTTCACTCTACCAGTGCAGCTGTTACGGCAGAACTTTGCAGATAAATTAACAGCTCTTTAGCCCTCTTAATGAGCTAATTATTCTTCTTTTACACAAACATTGGCTCTGACACTGAAAGATACTGGAAGTAGCGAAATAATTTTATCTGGCCTTCCTCATCCACGATCACCCAGGCAGAATTTGGAATTCACGTACAGGTGGAATATGAAGAGGAATGACACAAACACAGAGGGAGAGCCATACACACATATGTGTCTTAGACCTATAAAAATGTTACTTGTAGGACATGGAAGAAATTACTGTATTGGAGACACAGTGAGCTAGTAAAAGCTTTTCTCTCATTAAGGAGTGAGCTTATTTGCATGCTAATGAACCAACTAGTTCTTCCACCTCATTGATGTTTCACTGACATGCTAAGATGCCATCTCTTGAAACCTGGTACAAAGCATAACTGAAGCCAGTTCTTGCTTGAAGTTGGATAAATGTTGGGGGAAGTACAGCACGATGAGAAGAGCAATCATATCTAAGAAGGCAGCAGGTCCTGCCATTCATGCAGCCCTTTGCCCAGGCCATACCCACCTACTCAAATGCTGTTCACAACCAGCTCTCCTCATGCTAGTCCTGCCTTGCAAGTGAGCACAGCAGAGGGTTTCTCTGACCCTGTTGTCCAGCAGTCCAAATGCTTGGGCTGTGCAAAATCTCTGCCTATTTTAGAATAAGGGACACAAAAGGCTCTTCAGCAAAAGACTCTACTAGAAAGTTCAGTGCCATTAGGTTTTGTGTGGAGGTATAGCTTTGAGCAAAACTTTTCCAGTCTATGTAAAACCTTTAGAGCTGTTCACTGCTGTTCCTCACTCCCTCATCCACACTGCATGAAACTGACAAAAGTAACAAATCCCTCCGTGGGCTCCACAGTGTGTAACATCTTTCCTTTTTGTGGTGCCAGTGCAAGTTTGCTTTAAAACATGGTGCTAAGTTCTCGTGAAGGAGAAATTGCTCCAAAATCACTTCACCCTTTTGTTGCAAGAAAGGTTGAGCTAACTACCCAACTGGAGACCTCAGTGCACACTGGCTGGTACCACAGCTTGCAGTCTCAGTGTTCCCCATTTCTTTTTTATTGTTTTCTCTTGCTGTTTCCAGCAGATATCCCTAGATTGTTTTACTGTTTCTGATACTCATCTCTTGTCTTTTCTAATCTACATCCTGTAGTGGTTTAACACCAGCCATTAGCTCAGCCCCACACAGCTGCTTGTGCTCTCCCCCTCTGGTAGGATGGGGAAGAGAATCAGACGAGGAAAAGTGAAAAAACTCAGTTTAATAGCTAAGCAAAAGCTGCACAGGCAAGCAAAGCAACATAAGGAATTCATTCACCACTTCCCATGGGCAGGCAGGTGTTCAGCCACCCTAGGAGAGCAGGGCTCCAGTATGAAAACAGTGAGTTGGGAAGACAAACAGAATCCCAGAATCAATTAGGTTGGCAATCGCTCTGAGATCATCGAGTCCACCCTTTGACCAGACACCAGCATGTCAATTAGACCATTCTAAGTGCTGTATCCTGTCTTCTCTTAAACACCTTCAGGGATGGTGACTCCACCACTGCTCCACCACCACCATAAACACCATCATTCCAAATGTGCTCCCCCTTCCTTCTTCTCCCCCCAGTTTATATATGGAGCACGTTGTCATATGCTGTGGAATATCCCTCTGGTGCCCCCCAGGTTCTTGTGCACCCTCAGCCTCCTCAGTGGTGGGGTGAGAAGAAGAAAAGGCCTTGGCTCTATGTAACCTCTGCTCAGCAATAACAAAAACATCCCTGTGTTATCAATGCTGTTTCCAGCACAAGTCCAAAACACAGCCCCATGCCAGCTCCTGTGAAGTAAATTGTTTCTATCCCATTCAAAACCAGCACACATTCTTCTATAGATCAGCAGTGCTTCCTAGCTATAAGAGGGATTTGAAGAAAAAAACCCACGCCATAGCATGCTTTTAATTCCATTTTAATACAAATTTCACTGAAAAAGGTGCTTTTAGTGACAGAGTTTGAAAAAAGATTCCTTAAAGGCCAGACGCCAACAAGATATTAAAGAGTTAAAAGACTTTTCAAAATGTCAAGTCGTTAGTTTTAATTGGCATTAGGGAACAAATTATGAAAGACTGGAGGTCTACTTAGTATTCCCAGATGTAACAGATGTTGGTAATGATACCTAATTTCCAAAGTTGGAAAATTCTCCCATGAAGAGGCACTCTTCAGACACAGTTTATCCATGGCAGATCATACAGAAGAATCATGTGCTGTGAATGCACACGTGAATGCTTTTTATTATACTATTTTTGCTGCAGACTTCTAATGTAATTAATGGGAGCTGCAGTACCAAAGAGACAACTATGTACCTGAAGGCTGGCCCTTAGGTATAAAAATAGGCAAAAAAGTCCATGACTATAAGCCCAAACATTGGGCTACTCAGGAATTCCCAATGACAAGACAGCTAAGTATCAGGAATTGACAGGAACTGGAGCTTTGCAGCACTGGGCCAAATTTCATGTTGGGTCTAAGTATCCCATGGCAGTTTCCCCAAGCCAAGTGCCATGTGGCATGTGGTACAGCTCTAAACCACAAATAACATGAAATACAGGCTGAGTTCAGGATGCAGTGTTACATGTGCCAAGGCTCACACTGGTCCAGTGGTCAGGGCACTGACTCAGTATTCTCTGTCTTTTAAAAGGCTCTTCACCTAAAGTTCCCATAGAAGTAGTTGCCTCTGCAGACCTGGCCAGTCTTTATATCACATGAACCTGGAGGAGAAGTTTTTGCTCAGCTCGAAGTTGTTCAGAAAGGTCCTGGAAAGGAAACCCAACTCCTGTTTCTGTGGGAGCAGTATATGCTGGGCCACATTGCCACCAGGAACTCCATTTTCATGAAATGGAAAACCAGCTCATGCCTTGAGAACAGAATGCTAGTTTTTCCAACAGACGGTTGATGACCGTTTTTTTTTTTTTTTTTAAGTGAATCTTTAAGTAAGAGTTTAAGGCATACAGGTAATGCAGAACTGCACACTGTGCACCTGCACATCCCTTAAGCAGTTTTTTGAACTAGAGTCTCTTGCACTGCTTCTACCTTAATACATGTTGCTCATTTTTCAAATCCCACATCCATTTGATAAAATCACAGCCTGGTTTTATATAACTGGGAAAATAAAACCCAAACAAAACAGCCTCCAAAAACACAGATACCAAAATAATTTTTAGATATTTCACACTCTCCACTATCCATGTACTTTATCAACAGCCCTGTTCATTACTCCATAGTTCTTTCCCTAGTGAAATCAAGAGGCAAGTTCAGCCTTCCTGTCTGGCCACAAGGCAGGTGTCTCTCACAGGGAGCTGGCAGTGTGTTCAAGTGCCCCATCCAACTCCCCCACAACCCAGGTAACAGCCCTTAGGGGTGCTGAAAGCTCTGCTGAAGCTGCTGCAGACCCAGGGCACAACGCTTCACACTGGTAAGAGGTGCTGGCTGCAGAAGGATGAACCATATAAAAAAAATACAGGACCAAGATATTACTTCTTGACCTCTTGGCTTATTCAAATACATCCACTTTTAGTAGAAGATTTCCAGAGGACAGATGCTGCCAAGAGGTCTTCCTCTCACAACACAAGTCAATCAGAACATGAATTCCCAGCTAAACCCTTTCTGCTGCTGGTGGCTGGGACGGTGGCAGTACAAAGGATCTGAAGGTCATTTGGAAGAAGCAGGGAATGCACACTCAGCCTCTTGCTTTCTGCTTATCTTCTAGCCAAGAGCACTACAGTGAAGATGAGTCACCAGCACAAAACCCCTGGGTGACTCTTCCAGAAGTGCCTGCCTCTAAATGATGGAGGAAATGCAGACTTCTGGGGGATTTTGAAGAGCACGATTTTGTCCTTTCTCTGATTAAAAAATTCATTAAAAATAAATCTTGGGGACTCACTTAAGAGAGAAGGAAAGAAGATTCATAACTTCACTTATGTGAATCCCTGATTTAAAAATACATCTAAGATGAATGATCATGAATAAAACCTATTCTGGTGAGGCCTTTTGCTCAGGAATTCCTGTTTGCTGGGAAAGAGGCAAACTCTGTTATCAGGGAAGTCAGTCTATTGAAGAGAGACACTTCTCCAGTCAGAGTGTGAAGCATGACATACCCTACTCTTAAATCATTTCTATTTTACTTTTTTATGATGCAATCATGAATTAGCTGTTCCTGCATTTGTAATGAGAGGATAGAACAGATGGTCAGGGCTTAGTTCATGGTGATAAATCCACTAAGATAACCTACAGAAAGCTGCTGCTATGGCAGACGCTGCCAAATAACTGTTCATTCAATGCTCTGTTCAGGCTTTGGGTACTGGGTGGAAGAACCATCCCACTTCTTCACTACCTTGAGGTAAAAGGGATAAGAAATCACACACAAGATTGTGGAATGTATTATTACTGTCTATGTGGCTCGAGAAATTTGGATGGTATGATACAGGGGATGCACAGGGGAATCCAGGGAAATAGCCTGGAGTTGTTGCTTCCCAGTAGCTGCCCCTGCAGATGCACATAGTCCATACAGGACTGTGTGTCTACTTTTAGCTGAACCAATGGCCCAGTTGCAGAGTAGAGTGATTGCAAAATATCCATTTCACTTTGAATTCATGCCTTCACTTGTTCTGCAAGAAATTTCTCAAAGCATTTAGGATCCTAGAATAATTTATGCTGGACTAGACCTAGGGAAGCATTTGGTCTAATCCAACTCAAAGCATTTGTTGCAATGGACCAAACCTGTAGGTCCCTTCAAACTGGAACTATTCTATTCTGTTCTGTTCAAATTCCACCCTTAGACTCCTGCAGAAGGCTCCTGCTTAAGCTAGTCCACCTATTATTTTCTAACAACAAAGGTCAGAATAATCAGGTATCCTAAAGCTTATAATTAGAAAAAAAATATATCAAACCATAAAGCAAACAAAGCAAGAAATTGTGTGTTCATTATTTCTGATGCTGTCTTTGAACTGAATCACATCAGACTATAAATGAATCTAAGCAGAATCCATGGGTCAGCTTCAGGGAGGTCAAGAGCTGTGTTCAGTCTCTCTGTGCCTCTGAAAACCAGCAATACCCCTTTCCAAGGTGCTTTGACACTTTAAATTTTGCTGAAATCCCTCTCCATCATTGGACTTCAGCACCAGAACATCACCACACATCTTTGGGTACGATTTCCATGCGGAAACAGTGTCTCCATACACCAAGAGCTCAGAGTTTTCATCACACCTGAGTGGCTCGGAACTGACTGTGGAGTTGTATCAAGTCTATTAGAGGAGAAGGAAGAGTCTGCTGGAAAGAATGTGGAGTTGTTGCGATATGTCCTACAAAAGCATTAAGGTTTCTGTGGGGGAAAATGGAGCCCACTTCAGATACAACCTACCACTGAAGGGCTCGTGCCAGTCCCCTGTTCTTCATTTCCCAAGGACCTGGGCACACAGTACGACCACATGGGACAGATCCAAGAAAAATTCTTGCATGTTGAGCTCCCACGTGTTTCAATGGGAACATCTCAAGGGAAGGGACACACATTAGGTATGACAAGGTGAGCAGAAGAAAACTGATTGCACAGAAATGCACACAAAATAAAACCACCACAGTTTCAGTGTTTTCTTCCATACGTAGTAATGTCGAGGGGCTTTATTAACAAAAGCTGTGTAAGCAGAGGTCTGAATTTGAGCAGGGTTCATCTGACTTCTTCACCTCACTGCTGGCTGCTCAGTATCTGCCAGTGTCGGCATTATGTGATGCTCTGCTTGTCCCCAAAGCCGTCAGTCAAGACAGAGCCTGGGCTGGGAAGTGGTTAGAGTCCGAATAAATATTAGCAGGATAGTCTGGGCTGTGCCTGCTTCCCTCTACTCTCACCTTCACCCACCCACACACACGCTGCTGCTGCTGCCTCAGCACAGAGTAACGCTACGGGAGGAGCTGAGGAGCTTCTCTCCCCCACCTACACACATCTAATAGGATGTGTGACTCTTCCCTGGATGCAGCCTTGTGTACGTGCTGGAGTCAAGTGACATTTTTAACAATAAACCTGCTGAATTACAATTCAGGGAGAATTTACTTGAAAATTTACATAATGTAGCTAGGGGAGACTTTTAACTGCTTCCCCTAGTGCATATGGGAAAAAAAAAAAAAAAAAGGAGGAAAATTAAGTAACAGCCTAATTGGCTTTTATAACAGTCTATGGGGAGAAATGCAGGCCGGATGTCTGCCTAGCTACACAGCTTGGTATGTGCTGTAACTATGGGAAGCAATATTACAGGCATGACAGGACAATGATTTGGTTTTTCAGCACCAAAGATCTGCAAAATTAAATACCTCCAGCCAGGGGGGTTGTTTTCCACTTGAGGAAGGCCTGTCATGCTGGTTTGGATGAATGCAGCTCAGGCTTCTGCTGGAAGGAAAAATGGAGGATCTGCTTTGCCAGTGCACCACCTCAAATGTGGATCATGGCTGCTGGGATGAATGGGATCTGCCTCTTCCACCACCACTCTCATTTAAATCAAGGCATGGTTTGCAATGAACTGGGTAACTGAGGGGATGATGAGGCTTGGGTTGATGGGCCTGACACCTTCTGCTCCTTCTGATCCCACTGCTCCCCTAGGTGCATGGCCCAGGTGCCTGCTCCCCTCCTCCAGAGCCCAAGGAAAATGGAACAGCAACAGACCTGTGTTGGTTCAGTTCCCAGCGCCTCAAAACTGCTGCATTTTGGGATGGTACCCTTAACAGCCACAAGGAAGATACTGACGGTTCATTTTTTATTTAGTTTTGTCTTTAAAAAAATAACCAGTTAAATCAATGTCAATTACATGAAAACATGCAAGTTTCAGGACTAATCACTTTCTCTCATCCGCCTTCATTTCCCAGATACCTCAGGGAGAACTCCATTGATTACCTCCTCTGCAGCAAACACAACCTGAGATCAAGACCAGGAACGTGAGGGAAATGCCTCTTTTCCACAGTTGAACTGGGGACAGAAGCAGTGATCCCCAGGAGTGACACCATCACCTGCCACCACTTGCCAGACCTAAGCCATTTGCCAGAACTGAGGGAGTGTCAGATTGGGTCTGTCCTCTCCAGAGGCCCCCTAGAATGTACCAGTTCCCTCCTAAACCATGGCTAAGTGATTGATATAAGATGCCATAGGGGTGAGCAAGAGAAAAGACCTCTGATCGTTACTTCCCCAAATGGCCGAACATGGCAAGATGCTGTCCCTCTGCCACAGCATGGATGCTGCCTCCTGCCAGCACCAAGAGCCCTGACAAAGCCCTCTCCTCCCTGCCCAGCAACACTCCTCTCCTAACATCCTGAGGACTCACAGCCATCACATCTCCAGGATTTTTCTCAAGGTACTCTGGCGTCACTCCACAGTGTCTTATTACACAGGACAAAGCCATAAATCGAGTGTGTGCCCCCTCTCCCCCGCTGCAGCTGGTAGTGAGCATGACCATCTATAAGCTTTGCTGATATCTATCTTCTGGTGCAATACTTCGTGGATCCAAGCAGAGGGAGTCATTAGAGCCACGGTACTGATCACATGCTGTGTTGGATGTCCTCAGCTGCCTTTGAACCCCCTGTCCTACACATAAGGATGGTTCAATAAATGTGTATATGCAGGACTGATCACACAACACTATTTTTTTTAGCTTTGATTAGAATTAGGCTAGAAGAAATAGACTAGAAAGAAAGTAATTTTATATTAAACACCATTATAATTTTCGTTATCCGATGCAATCAAAACACTTCCTTCCACATCCTTCAGAAATTATGAACCAAATCAGAAATGGAACTACTGGGGAAGAAAAGCAAACAACAGCATTAAGGCTTAACCTGGAAAACTAACTTGTATTTAGGTCTACCTTCTAAGGACAAGAGGGCAAACTAAAACACATGTCCTACTACAGGTATATTTATAGACCAAGTCAAAGCAGCTGTGACTGCGAATCACACCCACAAACAAGTACTCCTCAGAGAGCACATCCCCTCCGCCATCCCTCGATCGGTGAGAGCAATGCCTGTAATATGCATCCAGGACAGCGACAGCACTTTGGCATGCAAGCACCAGACTTGTTCTCCTTAAAAACAACCTATAATGGCTGCAAGCAAACGCCTCAGCAGGATTTTTGTTATATTTACGGCTGCAGCGATTGTTGACTTTTTTTTTTTTTTTTTTTTTTTTTTTTTAAGCTGATCTCTTTGCCTCTCGGTAAGAAGTGATCGAAACCTTTACCTGCAAAGGCCGCATCGGCATTTAGGAGGGTTCTTTACTCATTGTTTTTATAAGGTCTGACAGCTCAGGCCGAGCGGCGCCTTGCCCGGTCCCGCCCCCCCGACATGGCGGCGCGGCTGCCCCTCAGGCTGCTCGGGAGCCGCGGCCTCCTCCCCGTCCTGCTCCGCTACGGCGGCTGCGCCCGCGCTGCCCACGGGGGCACAGGTACCCACGGGGGCACGCGTACCCACGGGGGCACGGGTACCCACGGGGGCACGGGTACCCACGGGGGCACGGGTACCCACGGGGGCACGGGTACCCACGGGGGCACGGGTACCGAAGGGCAGATGAACTCCCCCGCGTGGAGCTCGGGGAGGGGCAAAGAGCAAGGAGCTGCCCTGCAAGGTGGAGGTGGGGGGGGGGGGGGCATTCCCGTTCTCGGTGTCTTCTGGCTGGTTAGCGTGCTATAGGTTTCCCTCTTGAACTGGCAGGCTAAACTCTAGGGGTTTTTTTGCTTAAACTATGAATTTCAAATTCATTCTCCCCCTTCTTTCCCCCTCCCCGCCCCCCAAACCTCTGCACTGAAAGAGATGAGTGCAGACAAGCATCACTTAGGAGCTGATTGTTTTTCAAAGATCCTGTGCTGATGGGAGATAGGCACGGAGAGGTAGTTCCCCACCTCAGACTTTTTTATTAGGAAGGTATTAGTCTATTTTACTCGCTCTTTTTCAGCCAATCTATTAATTCTTTGCCAATTCCATACCACCTCCGTGGTGTGTAGAGATTGGCAGGAGGCGTTGCTGGAGTTTTGCGCTATGATGGGTGACTTCTGCCCTCCTGTTGAGTGTCCCTCATTTAACTACACCCCCTTTCTCTTGGTTTGTAGGTGTTTCTTTCTTCCAATGCTCCTTCTTAGCACTGCTTTTCATTGGGCCTGTGAAAGTTGCTAGTCTTCAACAGCTCATACATGAACATTAGATCTGGTTTCTGAGGGTTTCCAAACTGCCAAACCTTTTAGTGATACCCGGGGATGAGGAAGGAGCATGAACAGATCAGGAGTTATCCCAAGCCAGAACAGAGGGCTGTGCAGGGAGAACGGGTGGTATTTTGGGTCATAGGTGCCTGTCTCTATTATAAGCCTTCCCAAGTGTTTTGCTGGAGCTGCTCTCTGGATGTAGCACATCAAATGGAAAGCAGATAAAATGTCCTGCACTCACCCTTGCTCATGTCCCTGAATTGCCCACTGTGCTCTGTCTGTACCCATAGAAACTTGGGGAGAACTAAGATGATGATGGAAAGCATCTACTCAGTCTAAGTTAAAATAGTGTTAAAAATAATACAAATTATCTTTCTACATCTAATTGAAGACAAAGGGTCTCTGACTAAACAGGCTGAAGCAAATGCTACTACAGACTGGAAAAAAAAATTGACTCCGGAGCAATTCTATGTTACAAGAGAAAAAGGAACTGAACCGGTAAGCAAAGGCACTAATGCTGTCCAAGGGTAAACCAACTCCTCTGCCTGCTGGCCTGAGAAAAACCTGCTTTGGGGAGCTGTCACCACTCAGTTGCTTCACAGGATTTCCCCTGCCTTCCTGTTGATGAAAGTTAGGCTCCACATACTGAATGAGGTGGATTTTGTTCTGACACAGACTGGTTTGAAGATGAAAAAGCATTCTGCATTCTTTTCATATTTTGTTGGGTTTTTTTCTGGGATGCTTTGCTGCCAGCTCAGCCGTCTGTGTGGCAGTAGTGGAGGCCTCTCCGGAGGAGAGGGAAATTGTATTTTTGTCCTGTAGTCTCCTTTTTTGACCATATGTAGACTAGCCAAGGAAATGTTGTACATAGCACTCAGTTCAAGAGATTGCTTATCCCTCATGTGCCAGATCACCCACCTACCTTGTCCCCATACTTTGCTTCCTTTTGTGATGGAGGCCATTTAGTCTTGTGGATGGAGCACTGGCATCCACAGCCCAGAGCCAGGACTTCTGCGTACATGGAGCATGTACCATGGGATTCAATCCGTCAGCTGCCCAAATTCATAACTGTAAAATAAGGATCTGAGTTCCAGACCATGCAGGAAGGAGGGGAGTCCCTTTGTAGAGCCCCTTTAAAGTTGTGGCACTCCATAACAGAGCCATGGTCTTTGGGATCCTGCACATTTCACCAGTTCCTCGGAGGTCACGACTCCATCCCTGGTACCTGGATGATTTATGCATCTGACTGGTCTCAAAGTTTCCGGGGGTAGGGGGTAGTCTTTCTTCACTACTAATCCAAAGGCATCCTCCCCTTCATATCTTTGGGCTGCTAATGTTTGTTCTTCAAAGCCCCCCTGTGAAGCCTTCTTTTTATGGTTTTTCTCCTGTTTTGAATCTGATTCCTACATGCTTGTTCCAGATGGTGAGCTTTCAAAGACCTGCATTATTAACTTCTCTTTTTTCCTTCCTTTTTAAAAAGCCATTTAGTGGGATCTATCTGAATAACACGGAATCAGGAATATACTACTGCGTGTGCTGCAATGCCCCACTCTTCAGGTAACATCCTTAGGATTTCATAGTGACTTTAACATGCCCTAATTGTGGCAGGAGAGGCAGTGACTTTTCATGAGCGGAAGTGAAAAGGAGGAGGAATGGAAAGAAGGGCAGTCCCTACGTATAAGGCCTCCAGGATACCTGTGTTGATACAGACACACGGTACGCCTTTTCCTCGAGCATGTGAGGGTCTCCAGTGCCCAGCAAACAGTTGCTGCATTAGGGTCTGTCTCGTTCTCCTGCCACACACTGTTCTTTTGGGTTGATAATAATTCTCTGTTTAAGAGATCCTTAAGCCACAGGCTGCCACAAATTACGTGTATTTGTGCATTAGTATCACTGTGTGTTTGCTCTGTTCTTGTGCTCCTCCATAGTTGTCATCTCCTGCCACTCATGCTGCTGGGCCGCAGAGACCTTCCGTCTGCCTTTGTCTAGCTGTTGTGATGTTCTTACTGTTGGGTCCCTCTCACTGGAGCTAAGACCCTCGCTCCCTACTTGTTCCTTAAATTAAATTCCACTATTCCTGCTTTTCTGGCTGCATCTACTTTTTAAAACTTGACTGCCAATGACTGAGTTGTTAACCCCAGCGCTCTTTACAGTGCTATATATTTTGCAACTTCATTAACATCTAAGTAAAAGGAAATAGAGTGCCTTGGAGTAGGATGTGCATTGGGTATTCTGTTCTCTGTAACTGAACCAGAAACGACAGTTTCTTTTATTTTTTTGGTCTAGAAAATAGCCCTTTTTTATTATTATTCCCAATTCAATGAAATGTGGCTGATATGCCCATATTTATGAAGACTTTAAAGGATGCATCACAAAGCAGAACTTCAGATGGGAAACTGAGGAACGAGATCTGGATAGTAAGAAAGGAGGGAATATGTAATGGCTGTATTGAAAATAAACCTAAACTAAGCAATTAAATTGTAAAAATGGAGGCTGATTATTTTGAATGGTTAATTTTCCTTTGGCCAAGTTATTGTGCAAGTATGCATTTGCTTAAATGTATCTTTTTCTGTAGAGGATTGTTAATAAAGACTTTTGAATAAATTGATTTCCAAAGTTCCAGCATTACAAAATATTCTGAAGACAAATACAAAACCTAATAATACCTCTGGAAAATTCACATAAATTAGAGAAATTTTAAATTAATAAGCTGTGGAAGAGTTCCTTCAATTCCTTCAAATTTTCCTTCAATTGCAGTATCTTTTCTATTAGACAATAGATACTGACAGACCAACATGAAGAGAGACAAGCACTGGAGGGAATTGCTTCTGCTGCTAAACTAGTAACAAAACAACAATATAACCAGACAGTCAGGCTGCTTTTTGCACTCTCCAGCTCTCAGAGAATATAAGTACTTTTGTTTAAAGCAAAAGATAATGCTGAGCCTCACAGATCAAAAAAAAAATGAACTGTCAGAAAAAAAGCCTTGTAAGAAAATTTGAAAATATTAAATGTGCAAAATGATCTGAAAATATGTTTTCCATTGATGTATTATGTTGTGGAGAACGCTAAAAATGAAGGGGGGAAATGGTATTGGATAAGAGATTCATTCATCTTTTTTATTTCCTAGTCCATTAAAAATGTCCTTTCTTTTTCAAATGCATTAGATCATTAGCTACAGGTAAACATGAAGTATTTCTTCCTTTCTTTGAAACATGTGTGTATAAATTTATACCAAAATTTATTACCTTCTGCTACCAAATATTCATTTGAAAGAGTTGGAAATACATGGAACAAACCTCTAACCTTTATAGATAGCAAATTGTGGTGCTTTAATTAAATCTCAAACCTTCATCAAACCATAAACCTACAGCTGAGATTCATACAGCAAAAAGCACTTTTTAGAATTATCTGGATTCCATCCAGGATGACTGAAATAGGGATCAAAGTAAATGACATGTGCTGGAGGAATGGTGTGTCGAAGGCTAATCTAATGCATATGTTTAGGGAAAGTCCATTTATCCATAAATTAAGTGGTGAAATACTTCAAAGGACAAATATTATCTTGAACAGCAATATTTTTGGGTACTAAAATGTTTCTATTAGGGAATCTAAGTGATATTACTGTTAGTAAAACCACACAGAGGCCATTTCTGTTGAGAGCTAATTTAACAGCTCAAAGGATTGTTCCTTTAGCAGTGGAAAACATCTACAATAAACTTAAGTATTGTGAGTGACATGTAAGGGACAGAGTCAGTCAGGGTCAGATGCAAAACTCACAAAGCGTTAAAGGCCTTCCTTGACTCTATGGGGTCTTAGAGAGGATCTTTGTATCTAAGTATGAATAAACATAAGGACCCCTATGACAAAAAATAAAGAGTTCTGATAAAAAGGAATCAAAACAGATATATGTCAGGGAAACTCGGAAGTCACGTACAGATATGTTTTCCCCCACGTTATTCTTGGGGACTCGGTGGCCGGTAGGCACAGTGTTAATGTGATTTTCTAGCAGGGAAAGCAGGGAGCCCTCTTTGGCTGGAAAGAAATAGTGCTGGAGCCCCGAGGACCTTCACATACAGAGTCCACTGCATTTGCTTCAGTGCAGCCTGCTTCTGTCCTGTGTCCTGTTTCTCTCCAGTTTTACAGAGAGGAGGAGGAAGGAGAGCATTTCTCATGGGTATTTGTGCATTGATGTAAAGGGCTAAGCAACAGCCCTCACAAAAACTACCCTTTGGTCATTCTGTGCTTGCGAATCCTCTTTCATTTCCAGAGTTGCATTACTCAAAACCAACCCTGTACAGATAATTATTACACCCATGCTGACGCACGCACTGTTCTTTGGGTTGGATGTTTTAAACTTTTTGCCTAGTTTGTTTATCTTGTCTTTTTAAAAGGCACTGCAATCTATTTTCAGCTTTTTCTTCACTGTGTTAATATCCCACCAGAATATACATGATACACAGTACATACTTAGTTTTAAATTCTGTGTTAAGTAACAGACTAATCCCCTTGACCCAGAGCTGCTACTGGTGTTGATGTCTCCATCCACCACTAGATGCCAGTAAGAGCATTGAGTTTGTGAAACTGGGAAAAAACTTGAGAAATCAAGAGGAAATGGTCAAGGTGAGTCTCCAGCCCACTTATCTGAGAAGTATGTGAATCTATCTTCATTTCTTGTTGTAGCTCACTCTAGGTCCCTCTTTGATAGGAGAAAGTCCATACTGCTATTAAAGCTTGCACAGTTTTAAATAGGAGGGATTATCTCATTTCTGTCCTAAATCCCAAAAATATTTTCTGATCGCGTTTTCCAATACGCTCTAGGTTTTAATATGCAGCTAAACAGTGTCTGTCATCCTGGATGTTAACAGGAGGCAATCCACAAGTTGACAGTCTATAGTGCTGTTCCTGATTGCTGCAATTATCTCTTGGGAAAAGTAGATCTTTGTGCTGTGAGGATTTCTCATTGGTTGATTGATGGTTTGAGCAAGGCTCTGTTTGATTTTCCAAACCAGCTTGATGGCTGACTGCCAGACAAAGCCATCATCATCAGGTGTGGGTCTGGGCTGGTGGGCCAACCCAGCCTTTGTCCATTCTTCATTTCTTCTTGTAAACTTTCTGAGATTGTGCTGTATTGGGCCAGGCTTTGAACTGCAACTTAGTGGGCGTAATTCATATGAACACCATGCTCAGTTGTTGGGAACACCCTTTTCCAAGCTTTATGAAATGCCAACCTGTGGTTGAAATAGAAACAGTGAGTCAAAAACTTCTGTGGGCTGGTCGAGAATTCCCTTTGGAAAAGAATTTCCAGCACAGTCTGATGCCAGTGAGAAGACTTCTACTGTGCTAAATATTATTAATAGTGGTACAAGACAGGAATGAGGAGAAAAGCCAATGTTCTTAATAGAAGCAGATTTTTGGTAACATCTCAGTTACTAATTAACAAGAAAATCTGGTTTCCACTATAGCTCAGAAAAGAAGTACAATTCTGGAACTGGATGGCCGTCATTTTCTGAGGCTTATGGTACTTGTGGCAGAGATGAAAGTAAGACCAATATCGTGAGACGACCAGATAAATCACTGGGATTAACTAGAACTGAAGTTGTCTGCAAACAGGTATGTTTATTTTGGAAACGATACCCAAAGATACAAATCTTAACAAATATGTTTTCTTTGTGCCCATGAAGGAATCTTCCTAAATACAACAGTGAGAATTACAGTATCACTGGAACCATTCTGTCTGACTTCTTGGTATGAAACATGAGTGGAGTATCAAATATAGGCAGTCAAAGTGTGTGACTGGGGAAGGTAGTTGTGGAAGTATAACTGAGGGCTGGAGTTTAGGCAGAAAATTTATTCAAAGGACCTCAGTTGCAATGCAGGGTGTGACAAAAGACAGTAGAAGAGTCTCTGAGATAGGGTCCGTGCATTTGGCTCATCACAGGGATAGTTTCTCCTAGTTCCACTGCTAAATATTTGCTGAAGATGTTCTTAAAATATGCAGAGGTGGAAATAACACAGCCTTACTAGGTAATGAATTATCACCTGCATATCTTCCTACTGTTGGTTGGGCATTGGGGAAAATACTGTTTGCTTTGCAGCTATTGAAGCTTGTTATTGTCTTGAACTCTTTGCCCTGCATGGTGGTGGCTGTGCCCTGCATCTCCACAGCTATTTTTGTGGATTTTTGTGGTCCACAGAAGCCACTCTTCTAATTTTGATGGCTATTTTGACTCCCTCAGTCATCTCTTTTCTAGACTAGAAAGATCCAGTTCTTTCAAATGTTTCTTTTTATGCAATGTTTTTTAGTGTGCTGATTGTCCTGTTGCTCTATTTTGCATTTTTTTCCAATTGACCCTTTTCCTTCTCCAAATACAGTGCAAAGCTGGATATAGTGCAGCAGCTGGGCCCAGCCTGCATCAGAGGTTGGCGGCTGTTCAGGTGTTTTGTAAAAGGTGTTCCCATCCTAAAGTGACTGTCTTAATTGAAATTTTCATAATATATTGAGAAGTCTATATACTTCCATTTATTTCCTTTATACTTTCTGGCACTAATACCTTTTTGACTTCCTTTTGTGGGATCTGTTTGTTTGGAGGGCAGGTATTTGCCCACTGGCCAGAGGTGATTACTCCGGGTTGTATTACTAGTCTCTCCCTAAGACTCCCCCCCACCCCCAGCTCAACAGTGAATTAACAAAAGTTTCTTAATTCAGGATAGCACAGTAGGTACCATCATAATGATGGTCCATAATTGCAATGGTAATAATGCAGTAATAATGGTTCCCAGTCACCAGTGGTGTTCCCCAGGGCTAAGTATTGGGTCCAGTCCTGTTTAGTATCTTCACTCATGATCTAGACAAGGCGATTGAGAGTACCCTCAGTAAACTGACAGACGACCAAGTTGGGTGGGACTGCTGATCTTCTGAAAGGTAGGAAGGCTCTGCAGATGGATCTGGACAGGCTGGATCAATGGGAAGAGGCCAGTGTTACAAGGTTCAACAAGGCCAAGTGCTGGATGCTGCCCTTGGGGTCACAACAACCCTGTGCAGCCCTGCAGGCTGGGGGGAGAGTGGCTGAAAAGCTGCCCAGCAGAAAAGGACCTGAGGGTGCTGGTCAGCAGCAGCTGAACATGAGCCAGAAATGCTCAGGTGGTCAAGAAGGCCAGGGGCATCCTGGCCTGGATCAGAATTAGTGTGGTCAGCAGGAGTGGGAAAGTGATTCTTGCCCCTGTCCTTGGCACTGGTGAGGCTGCACCTCCAGTACCGTTTTCAGTTTTGGGCCCCTCAGTTGAGGAAGGGCATTGAGATGGTTGGGCAAGTCCAGAGAAGGGCAGTGCAGCTGGTGACGGGTCTAGAAGGCAAGTCCTGTGAGGAGCAGCTGAGGGAGCTGGGGTTGTTTAGCCTGGAGAAAAGGAGACTCGGGTGACCTCATCACTCTCTACAACTGCCTGAAAGGAGGTTGTAGCCACGTGGTGGTCAGCCTCTTCTCCCAGGCAGCTAGCAATAGGACAAGAGGGCATAACCTCAAGCTGCACCAGGAGAGGTTCAGACTGGACATCAGAGGGAACTTCCTCACAGAAAGGGTTGCTAATCATTGGAATGAGCTGCCCAAGGAGGTGATAGAGTCCCCATCCCTGGAAGCGTTCAAGAAATGACTGGATGCAGCACCGAGTGCCATGGTCTAGTTGGCAAGGTGGTGATCAGTCAAAGGTTGTACTCTGATCTGAGAGGAGTTTTCCAACCTAATTGATTCTGTGATTCTGTAATAATGCAATAATAACATGGTAATAATTTCTGTTGCAGTGTGACGCCCATCTAGGCCATGTGTTTGACGATGGTCCCACACCTTCTGGGCAGAGGTTCTGTATCAACAGTGTTTCATTAAGCTTCAAACCAGGCTCTGGTCAGTGAGAAGTGGATCTCTGTGGCTTACAGAATGTCCTTTCCCTGCCTGTACACCATGTGTGAAAAACTGTCATGCTTTTAGTATATAACCAAATTTTAGTTCTTATGCCACATAGCTTTGTTTTCCAGTTATTATCTTTGTTAATAAAATACATATTTTTGTCATAGCTCTTTTGCGGTCTGTCTTTTCATGGTTAGTGTGATGTTTTGATTTGCTTATTGTATTTTTTAATTTAAAAAAATCTGTGCAATAGTTCACTGTAATAACTATCATCATTAACTGTATTGAGGCTGCTGAAATGACGTGCTCTCCTGAAACTGTCTATTCTGGCCAGTAATTGTGGCACACAGGAACACAGATATACATGGCTGATCATGTCACAGCGTATACTTCTGTAAAATCATCGTATCTTTCTAAAGGGAAGCAAAAATACCATGAATCTTCAAATAAGGTTTGGTTTTGTTTTTTTTACCCTAATATGAGAGACCTTTAGCCAAGCCAAGTGACTTTTCCATGAACCCATGAAAGCAAAGCCCTGAAGGAGGGCCTAATTAAAACTATTCCAGGCAATGGAACCAGTGGAGACACGGAGTCTTTCTTCTTTTAAATGAATTATTTTGATTCTGTGTCCAATAGCAGAGCTGAAATAGGGTTTGCTTCAGAAACTTTCTCTTGCAGCAATAATATGATAATAATGTAAATATTTAATAATATTTATTAAATAAAAATGAATGTGAAATTTACTGTATTTGGGGAAAATAAATTGGCATCAAAAAACAGGTTCAGTAAAATGATGTTTTTGCTGAAAACATGCCTTGCCTGTTCTTTCTTGTACAAGTTTGTAAATACTTCTGTATTCTCCCAAGCATTGTCATTATGGTTTGCTCTAACAGAAAAATAAATCCTATTTTTGTTAAATTGAGCTTTCCTGCTTTCAGATTTTTTTTCCAGAGAAAATAATCTCTGAGTCAGAACATCAGCTTCACTAAACTGGCTGGGTTTAAATGCTTCCCTGCTGAGAGTTACTAGGCAACATCTCATTTGGCTTCACCTATAACAGACTGTTTCCATTCTCCCCACTTTGGTTGCCTCAGTAATAAAAAGGATGTGTTCATTTACTAGTGTAGTCTTAAATCTGTTTAGGTGGACCTCTATTGCACTGAATTTACTTTTAGTCCTTCTGTCTTGGAGCTCTGCGTTTTTCCCTTCTCCTGTACTTTCTACAGAAGAACTTCACAATTCTGTAACTTTTAAAAGCATCCTAGAGATGGATTATTACAGCCAACCTAAACCAGAATGGCACAAAGGCCACCAGAGGTGTGAAGCAGCATAAATGAAGCAGGCACTGCTGCTGGTTTTATGCAGTCATGGACAGTGGAAGTCACATCAGAGGTGTCTGTTAACAGCAACAACATGGTGCTTGCTGTGCCTGTGCTGCACCCTGCTCTGCCACACACAGGTGCCCTGGAATCACCTCCTGCCTGCTCTGACCAGGCCATACATGCCCACTCTGCTCTCAGGTGTCTTCACAGGTTGTACAGAAATCAGCATCTTCACATGCTCTGAATTCATGTGCACCCCTATCCTGATGTACTTTCATCCACTATTTGTTTTTCTTTAAATCTATTGCAAAGCTACTGGAAAGGGTATTTGACCTATAAAGGCATTCTTTAGTCAGCCAGCTGTCTCCCTGACTTTTCCAAAACAAGAGGGTTCTCTCAGAAAGCAGGAAGGTATCCCCAGCTGTACTCCTGTGTTCAGCCAAGTGCTGGTGGAGGAGCCAGGGCCTGCCTTAGTACAGTGACTTTTGGTGGGATACCAAATGGAACTACTCCTTGTTTCTGCAAATGGCAGAAAGTAGAAGAGAGCTGTCAAAATACCTGGTTTTTTCCTATCCCCAGAGATGGCATGTCTCACAACACCTTTTAGGGGTGAGAGTGCCACACAAACAAAATAGACCATGAAGCTGAAAAAGCAAGTGTCCACACTGATGTGTGCAAACCACGCTCAGGCTGGTACCTTGGATGTACGTGGTTGGTGGAGATCAGCCCTTCGTGAAGTGGCAAGTTAGTAGCTACTGTCGACAGAGGAATCTTGCCCGCAGAGAGCACGTTTATTTTACACCTACAAACATAATTGTATGCAACTGGATGTTTGGGATAAGGAGCAGCTGGTGCCTCCTCACTCATATGGCAGGATTACCTGAAAAAAGAGTCCTGTAAGACTCCAGTTTAGCTTGTGCAGTATTACAGATACTTAATCATATGAACAGACCCATGTTTTCAAGAACAGCACTTGAGCTGCACTACACTGATATGTCACTAAGAAAACACAATATAGCCACCAAGAAACTAGAGGCTGAGATAAGCAACCTTCTTCTGCTCCAAATGAAACTGGGGAAAAGAAGAAAGCTTGGCTTTGACCATGTGTACCAACAAGAGTAATGGCACATCACTTTTGATTGTGATGTAAACTGCTGGACATTCGGGACCCCTGACCAAAACTTTGGGGCAGTGTACTTCATTATCTTCTGTGTCTGTGGTACCAACCACACCAGGACAGATCCCAGTTAAAGGCCCAAAGTGTTTTAAGATCACAAATAATAAAGACCAATAATAATGGAAGACACTGTTAATTAGTATCATAGGCTACGAGAATTTCGTCATGTATCTATAATGATTTTGTTCCACCATAGTGAATAACGAGCAGTTGCTTCTCTGAGCTGAATATACTCTGACAGGCAACTGCAGATTTATGTTCCACCCTTCACATCTGAGTTTTTCAACATGATTATTTCATTATTAGTTTCAATTATGATACTTTTTATCCCCTTGTGTTTTTAAATAACCTTTTTATAAATCCTACTTGAAGCTTCTACATAATTCTTAGGAGATTTTAACATCTTAAATAAACTATCTGAAGACTTTCTTAATCTTTACAGCATCTCTGCAAGGCAAGTAACTATTCTCAGTTTTACTGAGGGAAAACTTCATGAGAAGAATTTAATTGACTTGATCAAGACTTCAGATTAAATTTGCAGCCAAGCCAGAATAATACTTTGCATGGCTCATAACAGCATCCCTATCTTCAGACCCTGCTTTTTCTAAAAATTGTTTCGGTACTTGATCATTTTTGGAGGGTGGGAGTGTAAATTATCAAAAGAGAGGAGGTAAACTTACCATATGTTTTTCCAGCTATGATATTAAAACCAAAGCTAAGCCAACTAGGGCAACTTTGACTCATAAAGAACAACACTTGACCTCTTTCTCACAGCGAAGTAAGGACTTGGTTAGAAATTAGAGAAAAAAAGAAAATAGGGAAAAATGACCAGGTTACTCTTATATTACTAGAAACTTCACTCTCCTTCCACCAGAAATCATAATGCCCATAATTTTAGCCACGTACACAGAACTGTAGTGATGCTCTTTTCTGTTGCACCATGCTGCAAATAATTTGGATTAAAGAAGGGGTTCTCAGAAGCTCTCCAAGTGTGAGCTGCTGCCAAAATTCACAATGGAAAAGCAGTTTAGAAGCAAAGCTCTTTATTGAAGAAGTGCCCAGATTTTTTCAAGACTAAAGGAATTTATCTCAAGGCAGGTGTGTCCATGAGGACTGCTTTTTGTAGCACTGAGGAATTTGTGTGGAAGAGATTGGCAGCTTGCCATGGGGCAGAAGAAAGAGAAATTCATGCCCATTATTGTGCTCCCTTTTACCGTCTTCTGTTTTGCTGTGTTTTTGTGGTTTTGTTTTGTTTTTTTTTGTTGTCTGTTTGTTTGTTTTTGTCCTCCATTGCTCTATGGTATCCTTCCTCTCGCCTCAGAAACCCCTTTGTAATGTCCCCTGGTCTCTGGCTTTCTTGACTGCACTTGCCCTCACCATGTTACACACCCTCCTAATTCCACACTCAGTTCTCTCCCCTTCGTGCCAGAGAGATGAGCAAGCACATAGTCCTGCACCCTTGCCTGCAGCTCCCTGCCCGTGCTGGAAGTGAATCTGGGGATCTGGCCTGCAGGCTCTGGGGAGGCTGGCAGAACAGGCATTGGCTGTGCTCATCCTGCCCGCCTGCTTTGCACCCACAGTTTGACATTTACAGAGTGACTTCCAGAAAAACTCATCAAAAACAGGGGAGCTGCCACAGACATGAGGAAAAAGGCAATAAAAAAGTCAAAAGGGATGCTCAAGTAGCCTGCTTGGTTCTAGAAACAAAGGCTGTGCTACCCTGCCACGTTACTGATGCATGGGATGCAATGGGAGCCAAGTCATCTTTGCTCAGGTGTCATTTGTGGAAGATCAAAGATGGATCCAGACATCTTGTAATAGCAAAAAGGAACAGGAAAGAATAGCAACTGTTGCCCAGCTGCCAAGAAAGAGGCAAAGGCATCACAGAGGAAGGTGCTGGAGTCAAACAGAGATGACAAGAATTCATGTTTTTGTTTTGAGAGAAGTCAGCACTGAAGGATGACAACACAGCTGGGGGATGTCAGCTAAAGAGCTGACTGTGAGCTCTCAGGAATGGGAGAGCTGAGATCAATCCTCCCTGGTGTGAAAATCTCTTAAGGACAGTTCTGACAGGGACATGGGATACCTATGCATTTTCTGGGATTACTGAAGGAGAAAGCCTTGTGAAGGGCTAGGATCTGATCAGAGCTAGAAGCAGGTGTTCACGCTTGGGAAGTTCAGGAGATTGACCTCACTGTTAATCAGAATACCAGCTGCAAAATGAACTCACATACATTCACTGCCCCAGGAATGACCCTATTCCAATCCAGAAAATGTTCCCTCCCTATTTCAGGCTTTCCATTACCTCTTAGTCCTGGGCCTCTCCTGAATGCACTTGGGTATTCATGCTTGGGTCCATTATGAACAAAGGTTGTTAAACCTTGTCATGTACAATATGTCTAGCTGGAGTTTCCGTAGGCCCCCAGAGAAGGAAAAAAGGGGCCTCCATGACACTTCTCCTTGGCAATAGCACAAATAGCCTCTGCCTCTGGGCCTGGTCTGTAAGAAGGGCATTTTCCAAAACCAGATCACATGTAACTTTCTATGACCTTGTAGCCTTTAGTTTTCTAACTTTAGTTTTATGAATGAATCTCTATTAAAAGCAGGGGGTAAATGTTTTCCCTTTGTCCCTCTTTCAGTTTACAAATTTGTCTTCTCCTATAGCCAGCTGTTAAAAGATTGGTTCTGCCCCTGCTTTCACCTTTCCTGTTTTATCAGCTGAGACGTCAAACTGAGGGCCTGACCACTTGGTGTTAAAGATCCATGGCTCTTTTTGTAAGGCAGTGGCCTGGCCAACTCTAGACTCTAAATGCTGCCTTGTCTTACAGTTTGAGTTAGCCTCTCACACCCTAAATTGCAAGGCACCATTGCCTTGAGCAATGAACAGCTTCTCTGTCCTAATTCAAGGGTGACAGCAGTTGAGCAATAGGTGGAAGAAGCTGCGTATTTCTGACACATGAGCACTGCTGAGAGGCTTAATTTTTTTAGCTCTTGCAAATTGTTTGACAAGCACAGATGAAAAGGGCTGTAGAAATGCTTATGATGGCTTATTTTTTTTGGTCCTGTTACTATTCTTATTTCTATGACCCATGTGCCAATTTATCTTTTCTGCAAGGTTTCACCTTCTTGCTCTACACCTGCCTCAAGAATACGCAGAAATTGCCAATTAAAAAACATTGCCTAAATGGAGAGAGCAGATGAACTTCTCCAGAGAGACACAGTAAAACTCCTCCACTCTGCCCATGCCATGGTATTTAACTAGGTCCATTAAGCATCTCTCCACAGATGACTTCAGCTGATCAGAGGTGTTCAGCTGTGCTTGTGATAACTTCCCAGCATGTGACAATCACAGCACAGGCTGCAGGGAGCTATCCCTATCTGCCATCAGAACTGTTCTTCTGGATGGAGAAAGACAAACAAGGCTATTTGTTGAGACCATGGCGAGGGGACAGTGGGTGCTGAGGAGATGTGATGCAGATGGAATGATGAGACTGGGCTACTCCAAAGGAGGAATAGTGCAGGAGGTGAGGTACGGCACAGGGAGGAGGTGGGAATATGAGGTGGAGGGTGTAACATGAAGGAAGTGACATTCTGCCTGAGAAAGGTAACAGGGTAGAATTTTGGAATCCTACTCTGTGGAGATATGGCATATGGTTGGATGGTTTTGAAGAGGGATGGACAGTGACTACTCAGAGTCACTTCAAAATACATTTTAAAAAATTATCTAATATTCCAGAATATTTTGTCTTGGAAATTTTCCCTCGGAACCCATTGCGGCTCAAATGGCTGCTCTGCAGTGACCTCTAGGGTACATTTGCTTTCAAACCTGCTGCAACATTTGATCACAGGAAAACCAGCTTCTCCCAAACATATTATATGGACCTACATTTTCTTCTAAGAGTGGCTTGTGCCACTGCCAGGCTCAAAGTCCTTCTCCACATAATGCCTTACGCAGGGCATGTACAGAGAAGAGAGGCTTGTTATCTCCAGTTTGCTGGTGCATCAAAGGAAGTTGCAGATGGTCTGCATGGATCTGATCCAATACTCTTTGAAGTCAATGAAACCCCTTCCCTCAATCTCTCATTCAGTTCTCCTCTCTCAGCTCTTTATGCAAATCATAGTCTATTTTGTGTGTCTCTCCAACAAAACCAACGTGTTCCTCCCAAGCTATCCCTTTGTGGAAGCTGATAGCAAACCTTTCAAAATTCTTGGTGTTCTCTTTTTCTGATGAAGCGTGACTTGAAAGTAGATTAGCACTAACCAAAGCGGGGGGAAGAAGCAAGCCCCGACCCTACAAACCTGTTTAAGTACCAATTACTGACAGCTATTATCACTCTGACTGCAGCAGGACTGCTCACCTGGGTAACAGCCAGGAGGAATAGGCCTCAGAGAGGAACCTGATGAAAATCAGACACAATGCAAATGAATGCAGGCCACTTGACAGTAGAAGATTGTCAGGAAGCCAAACTGGAAAGTGCTGGCCAAGCCTGAAATGAAATTGTCTACATATGCTAAAAATAACTAAATAAATAAACAAATAAATAGAAAAATTGGTGGATGAAAGGACAAGAGTATGCAAGTCCTAAAAAACTCAGGAAGAAACTGCTCAAAAATTAGGCCAAAATCACAGTAAAGGCTAAACCCACAAAATGGGCAGCCCAAACTGAGATGATTGGGCTACAATCCTAACGTTTCGTGCCTTTTAAGATAGTCCTTATGTATTCATGTGCCAGCAGCCCCCCCCCTTCCGCCTTAACAATTAAAAATCTGGGATACGGATTAAAGCGATAGCAGGTGGCAATCTAATTGCTATCAGTCTTACATCTGAACCTCTCATTTGTCATATAAGCCCAACAACAGCTGGCTCTCAACCCTGGTTATCCTCATGGCTATTACAACAAGTTCAAAGAAGGTGCAGAGGGATGGTCCTCATCTGCACGCTGGCAAGGAGCAAGGGGAGCAGAAGAGTGTACAGGTGCTGTGACAAGACGGAGGGGGCACCAGATGAGCCCCTTCTTCCTTCCCTTTGCAGGAATCGCTCACAGCAAGACCAGGCACCCACTGCCCGGTACCAGCTCCAACCTTCACCATGAATCAGAGCGGACTGACTGACATCCCCCAGCCTGGGCTGCGGCCGAAGACACTGGGGCAGCAGCATAGCAAATAAAAAGCGTCGTTCTTGGCGAGAAAGCAAATTTCTGCTGTTTTCAGGGCGGTTTCAGTGGTATCCCAATGTTCCGGGAGGAGGATCCCAGCGCCGCTCCGAGCGGCGTCACGAGGTGGCGGCAGAGCCCCGAGGCCGGGCCCTCGCTGCTCCCGGCCCTGGACGGCTCTTCCCGTGGGGAATCTGTGGGTGGAAAAAAGTGCTGCATTGTGAGTTAGGGGATGTCTGTGTTCACGCTTAACGGAAGACTAGTCGATTTTGGCAGCCAGGTACACCGTAGTTTCCCTGTGAACAGGTTGCGCTTCCACCTCGGAGTGCAATCCAAGCAGAAACTTACTTGTAGTTGTGAGAGGTCTGTGTGGCACTGGCCTCTGGAGCTAAAAGATGGAGACTGGCATGCCATCAGTATCTTCTCTGCTGGCATTTGGTGGGAGATAGTAACATTCAAAACGAAGAGGGGCAAAGCTTGGGTAAGGAGAGAGAAGAGGGAGCAAAATGCACAGGGGAGTATTAGGGCATGGGAGGGAGTGAGGCACCCACTGAAGTGAGGTGGCTGGACAGGGGCTTCAGCAGGTAACTGGGATTAGTGGGGGAAGAGAGTGGGGTTGCATCACAGAATCATAGAATGGTTTGCTTTGGAAGGAATTGTAAGTATCATTTAGTTCCAACTTCCCTGCTGTGGGCAGGGGCACCTCCCACTAGCCCAGGTTGCTGAAAGTCCCATCCAACCTGGCCTTAAACACTTCCAGGAAATGGGGCATCCACAACTTCTCTGGGCAACCTGTTCCAGTGCCTCAACATCCTCACAGTAAGGAATTTCTTCCTAACATATAATCTAAACTTGCCCTCTTCAGTTTGAAGCAATTACTCCTTGTCGTATCACTACATGCACTTGTAAATAGTCTACCTCTCTCGAAAGCTCCTTTCAGATACTGGAAGACCACAATTAGGTCACACTGAAGCCTTCTCCTTTCCAGTCTGAACAGTCCCAATTCTCTTATCTTTGCTTATAGGAGAGGTGCTCCATCCCTCTATATCGTGGCCCTCCTCGGGACTCGCTCCAACAGGTCCATGGGGACTATGCTGGGGACCCCAGAGCTGGATGCAGCACTGCAGGTGGGGTCTCACCAGAGTGGAGTAAGGGGGCAGAATCACCTCCCTCACCCTGCTGGCCACTCTGCTTTTGATGCAGCCCAGGATACAATTGGTTTTCTGGGCTGTGAGCACACACCGATGGCTCATGTCCAGCCTCTCATCCACCAGCACCCATAAGTCCTTGTCAGCAGGGCTGCTCCACCAGCCTTTTTTGATACTATGGGTAACATCATCTCTGAGGATTCAGTAGAGTGTGTAACCTGGGTGTCTGTGGCAGAAGCTGCTGTTACTACCATGACACTTCAGAGCACTGATTATAGGTTCACCAGGTAAACCCAAGAAAGAACTGGTGATGCTATAATCAGAAATACACCTTAAAATGTGTTATCGTCCCTCAGTTATTATTCTTAAACAATTGTAGACCCCAAGAGTCCAAAATATAGGGAGACAGCATCTCTGCCCTCTAAAAAAAGGACAATCTGGTGTGTGAAACACCAGGCAGAAGCCCTGGGAATGCAGGAGCTGAGCTGTGAAGACCTGTAGAGGATTTGCAGTGAAAGCTGGCATGGCAAAAAGAGGGTACTGAATTCACACCACATTGCCCTAAGCCTTTTTGTGCCAGCACACAGGGCCAGCTCTTGCTGCCCAGCCCCACAGCCATAATTAAGGGATTCCCACTCGCCATGAACAGGTGCAGCCCCACCCAAACAACAAGGCTGCAGACAAAAGATTACAAATAAGGCTAAATCCCTCTACTGTACATTGCAGTGGTGAGCAGGGACAGGTGGCCTAGGGTAATTCAGGTTCAGTCCCCATGCTGGGGTGGGAAACTGCAGCATTTGGATCTCAAAACTCCTTGTTGGCTCTGTTGATTGGGAAGCCGATGGAGGCATGGATTAAATTAAACAGCCTGTAAGCTACTGGCAGTGGAACTATTCCTACAGATTTATGACAGCTTGCAAATAAAGGCACAGATGAGGGAGAATCTGCTTTCTCAGGCTACCCCTTCCTCACCCATAATCCGTCATTCATTCGTTCATTCAGCTATAATTGATCATAGAGGTCTTGTACATTACATGAGCCCAAGTGTATGCATGCAGGGGATTTGCAGTGCTCACGCACCTTTGGGACTTGCTATGTCCAAAAGAGGTCTTGAGCATTTTGGTAACCAAAAAAAAAAAAAAAAAAAAAAAAAAAAAAATTGTCATCTGATGTGATATTTGAAGGAAGGTCTTAACATTGTTCAGGGCTATGAGCTGCCCATGGAAATTTCCAGTTTCCCAATTTATACTGCATGGTGCATCTGCCTGGGGTGCATGTGGCTCAGTTATCACAGATTAGAGTGTGAAAGCAAGCTTTCATGTAGTTATCCTCACCTGAGAGCAAGTGAAAGGCTGTTTTCTGCATTTAATAGATAGGGCTGAGTTATAAAACCCTAGATTGCTCTGGATCAAGAAAAACACCCAAGCTAAAGTTTAATTAGTGCAATTTCTCTTGGTAGTTGTTAGACAGCTGTAAGCATGTAAAAATGCTCCAGTAGTAATTTGAAGTAATTAGCTTCCTACATAGGGTATCTTCAGTGGTGCTGAAAATCAGCCAGATCAAGCATGGGCCAGACTGGGTGCAAGGCACCTAAGTAATTCAAAACTCTTGTTAGGCATTTGAATAATTTAAATGTTGGAATGCCTTGAAAAACATGTAGCTGCCTAAATATTAGTCCTTTAACTTGAAGGTTTGGGTTTTTTTTATCCTTCTGGGTATTTTCACCTTCTGTTGCCAGTGGAACAAGAGTGGCCTCTTCAAAGGCCACCAGACTCCATCTTAAAAAGGTTCCCTCCTGAGGATGTTTTGTTGTACCCATCTTTTCCCCTTGACTATTAATGAACACCTTATACTTAGGAATGCAGTTACTTTAACATGGATATAGATGTCCTATCCCATTTTGATGCTCTCAGGTATCCCACATAGATAGCCTGAATGGAAGTTCCAGCTGAGCCTCCAGAAAGGTGCAGATCTCCTGTTGATCCTGTGTCATACCTGAACGCCCCAGGTACTATGTAGTCCTGGATACTAGGTAGTAACAATACTAGACTATATGTGTCTTATTCCTGTGTGTAAGGAACTGAATCCCTCTCCTAATTAGTGTCCAGCTCTTGACTGGCTGAAGATAAAGTTGATGATGACTCATTCCCTAAGTGACTTGCTTGAGGATATTGATGCCAGAGGCATGTGTTTACAAGCCTAAAAAAGAGCCAAGAGGATCCTGGGAAGTATAAATCCATCAGCGTAATCATGATAATGAGAGTCAATTATTAATCAATTTGTAAGCACATAAGTGATAAGAAGGCAGTAGAACATATTGGTATGGATTAATTGAGAACATATCCCTTCCAATTAATTCAATGTCCTTATCTGAAGGACTAACTAGCCAAGTGTATGAAGAGATAGATGTGATATACATCAACTCTGTTAGTGTCAAAAGCCTTTACTCTTCTGATAAACAAAACCATGTAATGAGATCTAAATAAAATAGAGATTAGAATGAGCAGATGAGGTTTGAATCATAGGAAAATGCTTATCCACAGTTCACTGTCAAAGCTGGATGTGCCCAGTGGGGTACTGCGGGTGTCTGTTGGAACCCCGATATTTTCAACAATAAATAGGCTGCTGGAAAAGAGAGTGCTTAATTCAACTCTGGAGAGCACTGGCTGGGAGAGGCTGAGAGAGGTTCATTTGGAGAACAGGATCAGGACTCACATTGATCTTCACAGATTGGAGAGCTTGCCCGAAATCAATAAGATGCACTGTAATAAGACAAATACAAAATGCAGTCTTAGGACAAAAGACAGATCAAATATGTGATATATGAAATGAAGAATAACTGATAAGGCAGCGGTAGTGCAAGAATGGATCAGATGGCTGTTGTGAACCATGCACTAGGTAAAAAGGGAGATGTAGAAAAACAAATGTCATTTGGGGATATGTTAACAGCAGTGTTTTGGGTAAAACACTGAGGTAATTATTCTGCTCTACTTGGCACTGGTGAGACTTAGCCTAAGTACAGTGTCTGGTTTTGGACACTACACTTGAAGAAATGCTACAGAGAAATTAGCAGCTATCAGCAAAAAATGTTAAGATATTTAAAAAGTGCACACTGCAGAGATAGGATTTGTTTAATCTTAGGAAGAGGTCACTGAGAGGAGACATGAAAACAATCCTCCTTGTGAGAAAGTTTCTCAAACAGTAAAATGAACAATGTTCTCCCTTGCCTATTGGAAGGTGAGCACATGAGAAGAGCTAGCTAGGTAAAACAGTACTTTTCTTGTGTGGACAACTTCCAAAGAAAACGCAGCATCTCCTTGTGTAGATGTTTTTCATGTCCCTGACTTGGTTAATAATTTTCCACAAAGATAAAAGCCTCAGGGCTAAATGGATGCAGAGATGTTGTTTTGCAATGCCTAAATTGTAGGTGCTGGGCATGCAGCCCCAAGGCTCCTGGTAAAGTGAAAGGCAGGTGATCAACAAAGAATTTAGGAGTGACCCAGTGGACTCAGTAAGGAGCCAACAAATGTCTAACTCTGGGCTGGAAAAAAAATGTAACTGCACTTAGATGTGGTGTTTGAGGGATCTGCTTTGGAAATCCTTTCCTAGAATTGAACAGCCATGGCAGGTCAGCCATTCTTCTTAAAAATCATTTTAAGATCATATTACAGCCAAGACCATTCAACAGAACACCAAGAGTGTAGAGCCTCTCCTTGTAAGAGACACTTGTGGGGCTCGATGGTAGCTGGTGGGAGATTCCTGAGGAATGTGGACCCTTAAGGTGCATTTAAGCCTTTGGTTTTTCCCACATCTCAAAGTCTTACCTCTTTCCAAGACAAGAATCATTAATTTAAAACTCAGCTCTACTTAATAGTATCTAAGAATGTTAATAAAAATACTTGTTGCTTGAGTTCTAAAAGTCATTAGACAAATTCATGGAAGGGAGAGAGAGAGAAATGTATCAAGAGCTCTTGCACACATGAATCTATGCCATGGCCCAGGATAGTCATCTCACAGGTCTTATGGACTCAACAGAAAATTTTTCATGAAGAGCTGTAGAGCAAAACAAGGACTGTACTAAAAACATTTGTCAGCCACAGAGCAGGAAAGGTTTCCCATCATGGAGGGGGGTTTAGAAATCAACAGAGGAAGCCTAGGACTGTGAGTACCAGAGCGGAGAATAAGGAGTGAAATCCAGTGTTAAAGGGTCACACATTAGGGACATGCAGTAAGAACGTTTGCTGTGGCTGTGGTCTTGATAGGCCTTGCTAGATAGAGGAGGAAAAAGACCTTGGGACACTAGTTAATGGCAAAGTGGTCATGAGCCACTGAAGGAACATGGCCATGAAAAAGGTAAATACAACCCTTGCAGTACAAAGTGAGGGATTTTGGCAGAAAGACAAATGCTGACGGCATTCTCCAAGAAGCTGTGTACCATTACGGTTCTGGTTGTCCCAGCAGATAACTCATATGATGAAAAAGACAGGAAAATGTGGTAAAGAAAGGGGGAGTCTAATCCCTAGCTTGCTTTGCTTACCCTGGCAAAATTAGAGCAGAGAAGGAACATGGTGACTGTATATAGATCTAAGGGAAAATCCTGTGAAGATGGAGATCTTTCATAGGAACCAACACAAGAGATGGGCGTAAACCAGTAAGGGTTCAAGGGAAGAGAATAAAAAATTAATGGAGTCTCTAACCAACAAAAAGGAGCAATGACTGGAGAACCTTGTTTCTATTTAATCTAGAGCTGGTTTTATTTATGGAAGAGACAATATGACGCAGGTGTTTAACAGAATGAGGAAGTGCCCTGTTACCCGTCGGGATGGGAACCTGTTCCCTACGGCGGCTGGTTGGGTCTGTTACCGTCTCATTCCGCTGCGATGCCCTGAAGGAGTCAGTGTGCCGTCCCCGTCCAGCAAAACCAGCACCTGCCCCGCAAAATCAGCACCCGCCCGGCCTCCCCCACCCCGCACTGTGGCTGCCTTTTCCTCCGGCCTCGCCGCCTCCCGGGCCGGGCAGAGCAGCCTCGGCTGACCCCGCAGGCTGGGCACGGCCGCCCCACTCGCACCTGAACTGCTCCCGCAGCCGGCGGGGCCTCGAACCCGGCCATCTCCGCTGATTTAAATGATAGCAGCTTCGAGCCCTTCCGTTGACGGATCAGTTTAGAAGCTGATGAAACAGTAAATTGTTGGTGGAAACGTAGGCAGCTTTATGCTTTGCCAAGCAGGTGCCCGGCGGTTTTAGTCAAGGATTGGTAAATTTACAAGAGCGAAGTGAACGTGCCCTCCCCGGGCTATTGTGAAATATAGGGGCGAACAAAGGAGAACGTGAATATTCACACACAGCCGCCTTTCAGCGTGTGGCATTGCTCCGCAATGTTTAAAGCGCCTTTTTTTTTTTTTTTTTTTTTTTTTTTTTTAGGGATGGGTTTGTTTTGTTTAGGAAAAAACCTACCAACACTCTTCCGCCCTCCTCGAATCAGAAAGTACCTGTTTGCGCTTTAAAGGACATGGAAATCATCCGTGAGCAACCATATAATTTGATTCGCTAAGCAATCTGCGAGGCGATTGCACATCATTTATAATGTTCATTGAGCATTTTGCTTAATTGTGTCTCTTTTTGTAAAGGAAGCACAGCCCCCTCCCGGCTGCGGCCGGCACAAGTGGCCAGATTCCCATGGACCCGCGACAACCGCCGGCCCTGCGCGGGGTTTTTCCCAAGCGGAGCCGTTCCCCCACGCACGTCTGGGGGGCGAGAAAAGGGCTCAGGTACGAGCTCGCTGTCTGGACCCCCCTCTGCTCACAGCCCGCGGCTTCGGCAGGTGCTGCCTGTCCAGGCTGGCGGGTGCCCGACGCGCCTCTCGCCAAGGCGGTGCGTCCTGCGGGCGGCGAGCCCCGGGCTCCGCACCTGCGGGACGGGCCAGGCGGCACCGGTGCCGGAATGGGGCTGATTGCCTGTGCCAGCCCCAGGAGCTCGGAGAGGAGACCTGAAAGCGGCACCGGCAAGAGAGAAAAGATCTCTGGTGCACGACCTTGCTGCGGTCCCTCCCATCCCGTTCCCCCGCAGGTGCTTTCGCGCCTCCGCAAGCCGGGCAACCTGCGCGCAGGTGGGCAGCGAGACCGAGCCGCCGTCGCGCCCTTCGGGTCAGGAGTCACCGGCCGCGGGACGGCGTTTGGTGGGACTGGGGCGAGCCCCCCGCAGCCGGCGACCCCCCGCCTTGTCACGGCCGGCGCAGTTCAGTCTCCTTCATGGAGCGGGAGGCGAAGCCGAGCAGGGCTGGGACTGGCAGCCTCTCCGGCGGAGGGGTGCCGGCAGAGCGCCCGCCCGCACCTTTTGCCGGCCGCGGCCGCCCAGCCGCACCATATAATTTGATTTTCCCCCGTGCCCGCAGATCGATTGCAGCTCATTTGTTACATTCAGCGGCTCCTCGGGGCGGGGAGGGGGGAGAAGGGCGGGCCGGGGGAGCCGGCGGCACAAGTGTTGGGATTCCCATGGGCTGTGCCTGCTCTCCAGCTTGCCGCGCTGGCACCCCGGCCCGAGCGGCCGAAGGAGGGGGGTTTGCAGACACGGTGACCTCCGCGATCTCCGTTTGAAAGAGCCTGAAAGGCGGCCCGCTATGGTGCATTACCAACCCAGCGCCCAGGTACCAGCTCGGAGGGGAGGGCGCGCAGCCGGGCCGACCCCGGCTGCAGGTGCCGCCTCCTCTGCTGGGCGGGCGAGGGCCCGGGGCCGCCCCGCCGCCTTTGTGGGGCTGCCGCCCCGCCGAGCTGCACTCGCCCCGGTAGCGTCGGCGAGGGGGGAGAGCTTCTCCTCTCCTTATTTATGGGCCTCACGTGGCGCCGCGGGAAGGGGCGGGCTCGCCGCGGCCGCCTCTGCTCCCTCTTCGTCCCCGGGACGCAGTCCCTCAGTCTCAGCTCCGGCGGAGCGGCCCAGGTCCCAGGCACCTGCCTCCGGGGATGGTCGGGCTACGTGGCTGGGGGATGCAGTGGGCTGGTGGGGCTTTGCTGACCCGTAAGAAGCAAAAGAGCTTCCACAGACGTCTGTACGAAGTGTTTTTGGGCCTCCAGTGCCTGGCAGCGCAGGCCTGCCCGGTGTTTGGCGTGCGGGTCTCCTCCCCTCGTCTACAGAGCAGGAGAGTTGTGTAAAAGTTTATTACCACGAAACACGTAATTCCCCAAGGTTGCACTAAACAAAGTTTAATTTTAATTATGCTTTCAGTGCTAAAATAATCATAGGAGTTGCTCAAATTAAGTGCCATTTTGTATCGGGCTTTTTTTTTTTTTTTTTTTTTTTTAGTTCTGGTAAAATATCATTGGAACAGATGAACAGATACCGGGAAATCTCTGTTCTGGTCTTTTAAAATACTCTTGTTTCCTTTCTGCATCAAACATTGCATCTCTGAAAGAGTGCAGCACACCAAACAGTCCCAGCAGGTGAGGTGGTGAGTTTTATAATCTTGAGGAGAAAATGGCCATACTCGGAATTTGCCTCACTGAGGCCTTATGGACCCAGAACTCTTGTTTAATCAAAAACTGACAGGGTGGAGATGAAGATTTGAGAAGAATACTGTGTAGTGCATGCACGAAAGAAGGTGGAGCTCTATTGGTTTGTCTTCCCATGCCTGTGGTTTCAAGGCATTGGATCAGCAAATATGCAGGTAATATAAGATTAGAATTGGATGGGAAACCAAACAGACCTGGGAACCTCAGAGGACCTGGGGTTTTGCCTCGGCTTGAGCTAACAGGATTCGTTATTCTGGAGTATCACATGAGTCTGGAGCTACTTCGCAAGACTCTGGACTGAAAGGCGGGGTGCGAGTTGTGGACCTCACCCCTCACCTGTGTCACAGAATCACCTAGGTTGGAAAAGACCTCTGAGATCATCGAGTCCAACCTGTGACTAACACCACATTGACAACTAGACCAGGGCACTAAGTGCCACATCCAGTCTTTGCTTAAACACCTCCAGAGACGGTAACTCCAGCACCTCCCTGGGGAGCCCATTCCAATGCCCAGTCCCTCTTTCTGTGAAGAACTCTTCACCTCGGACCTCACTGCTGCTCCCTTAACGCCACCATTTTCCGTGTTCTAACTGTCAGCGTAGCAGAAAGTAGAAGCCGGGGCGCTGGGGGCGGCGGCGAGGGAGCTCGGAGGCAGCAGGGGCCCTGCAGCCTTTCCTCAAGCACCCCCGTGGGGGCTCTATGTGCGCGGAAAGGCAACCAGGACGAGCGTTCCTGCATCTCCCCTTGGGGCTCATCCCGCGGCGGAGAGACTGGTCCCGTGTTCCTGCGTGGGTACCCTGAAGGAGATACTCGCCGCCGAGCCCGCCGCTAAGGCAGGCAGGAGCATGGGTGCGATGGTGTTTGTGGTGATCGGGGCAGACCCCTGGAAAGTGCAAAGCCCGCCAGGGCCCGAACCCTCGGGCACGGCCCTTCGTGCTCAGCGCGGCGGGCGCCGGCACAGTCGGCGGGCCGGGACTGCCATCCTGCAGAGCATCGCTGGGGGCCGTGCAAGCTTTGCAGCCTCGACGGGGAGAGGGAGTGCTCCCGATTCCCCGGCCCCACCCCGGCCCCGAGAGTCCTCCAGGGGACACTTGTCAATGGTAAGGGATGGGCTTCCGCGGGCCAGGCACTCTTCTTGCCCTAGAAAAGTGGAGTCTCTGTGGCTTCTCGGTTGTGCTGCGGAGCCCCCACGCCCACGGAGGAGGTCTTCATCGTCTCCCCGAGCCAGGGTCGGGCCCCATCCCTCGATGAAGCCTCGATTTACTGGGCTAGGGAGTGTACAGCGCCGAGCACTCCAGCAGAGGCAGGGTCAGGTGTGCTCTGGGTCCTTTCAATGCAGGGTGCGCGCCCTCTCATTCCCCTGGCGAGGGGCATTGCGTGGTCTCGCGGAGCGTCAGGAGTGGGTGCCAGTGGACCAGGCTCTGCATGCAACCCTGCCCTGGCCCCATGTCCCGCCCCTTCGCTGGACCTTTAGCAACTCCTGGTCCCCGTGAAGGTGGCTGCCAGCTGGACTTGTCGTGTGGTCATTGACTCTGAAGGGAAGGCGATGTGCCTTTTGGGGTGTCGTTCGTTCCCCTCCTCCCCCGGCTCTCCTCCATACTTGTTCCTGCCCTCAGCAAATTGAAATAACGAAGAGTCAAGCGCTGGTCATACATTTGTTTTTGCTGGAGAGTGGTGCGGGGAGGTGTCGTTCCGCTATGGCTCCCGGCGAGCAGGAGGGGGCCAGGTGAGACATCTAGGCTGGACAAATATTGAAAGAAGGGCGTTTGCGACACCGGCAGTGCTGGCCCACGTGCGATGCCGTGGCCCAGGCTCCGCTGATACCGGTTCCTGGTTTTGCAAGTTTCCTTTCGTAAAGTCTTAGGCAACTCGAGTTGCCAAAGAGGAGAGAGGAGCCTTTCCCGTGCCACAGGCGGTTCCTTCGGAAACGGTCGGTACTCGTTTCTCAAAGGCACATGTGCTAAAATGGAATCGTTCATCTTTAAAGCTGTCACTGCCGCAGGGGCGAGGGCCGAGCTCGGGACAGATCGGGAATCGCTTCTGCTGGGCGTCGCACCAAGCGGCGATGAGGCGAGGAGCGATGTCTGATTGCCTGCGCACCCCAGCGCACAGGCAGAGCACCAGCCGTGCCCGTCGCAGGGTTCCCCCCGGCACAAGACCAGTCCCATGCATCGCTTACCTCCCCTGAGGCACTGCTCACAAATTTCCCACACCGGGACTGAACGCTTTCAAAACAAGCTCCGAGTCCCTAGCGGTTTGGAAACAGTGGGTTCCCAAAATATCCCCCTGCTTCCCTTTGCAGCGCACTCCCATCGTCAGGGGCTGTCGGGCTGGCCGCTAAAGTCCGGTCGGTCCTGACGGAGCTGCCTCGCAGGGACGGACAGACCTCACAGACTGACTTCCCAGACCACCTGCCTGATTTTGTGGCCCGGCGGTGTAGTGCTTGCCTCCACAGTGTGACATAGGCAGCCCAGTGCTGTAGGGCTCACCCAGGCTGTGCGGTACCGTCGTGTGCCAGAGCAAAACGGGCACCGCTAACCCCGGGCAAGGGGGAAAGACTCTGGCATGGTAAATGGGCTGGGCTCCCCCAGCCTCTCTGGGCACGCATTGTGCTTGAATCAACAGGAGACATCCTCTTCTCTTTCTTACCCCCAAAGCCTTCAGATACTGCCGTCGGGGAGGTGCTTCACCACCGCGTTGACGAGAGGTGCCTCTGGCGCCTGTCACGCTCTCGGAGACGGGGACAGGGACAGACCGTGATCAGAGCGCTGCGCTTGAGAGAAGGCTGGTGGCAGAGGTTTTGGGGAAAAGGGCTTGCTTTGGAGTTTTGCTCCTTCTCAGGATCTGGCGGAATGTAGCCTGCCTGACCTGGGCAAAATGCTGCAAGACTGACTATGAATCAGTGCAGGAGTGTGTGTGTGTGTGTGTGTGTGTATGTGAGCCTGTGTGTCTCGAGTGGATGCAGCGATATCAGGGGTCACTCGACAAGGTTTGCTCATCAGCTTTCAACTGCCCTGCTCCGGCCAGAGTGTGCAGGAGCAAGGACTCGCCACCTCATGAATGATGACTCCTCGGGCATGCAAGAGAGGGAACAGAGCCAGCTCTGTGGCCCGGAAATTCCCCCGAAATCACCTCAGTGTTGCTAGGGTTTGGTTTTCTTCTTTTTCCGTGTGTTTCGCGGTAGGAATTACATGGATCCGAGAGGGATGCACGGTAGATAGATTTATACTTGTGCTTCTAGCTGTGGTGCTCCCCTCATAGCGTTCATTCCCTGCCTGCACTCATGCCGTGAAGGGCGGGAAGGATCCGGCCCCTTTGCTTTTGCAAAATGAGATTCTCCAGCCGCAGGCGCGGCCCGGCCACAGTGGAGAAGGACCAGGCTCGCATTCGGCTGTGTATCAGCGGGACAAGAGGACCGCAGGGACCTCACCTCGGCTGCGCAGCACAGCTGTGGGGCCGGCTGTGGATGAGCTGGCGGCTCCCGGGGGCGTGGGGATACAGTGGTGGTTGTGGGTCGTGGGCTTCCCCGGACTACCCAGCACCCTCACCCGCCCTAGCAGCCTCAAGGGCTAGGCATGTCCCTGCCCTGTCAGAAGGGCCGCACTCCCGGCTGCCGTGGAGTCGCCAATCATTTGCCCTCCCAGCTCTGGAAGCGCAAAGGAGGGACAGGGATGCAGCGCGGCCCCCTCGGGAAGCCCCGGGGCGGGAAAGGGGAAGCATCGCTGCTCCGTGCGATGATGAAGCTCTGTTTGCTCTCCCAGGTGGATCTTTCGGCTCGGTGGGACAGGCCAGTTCGGGAGGAGCGATCCGAGGGCGAGGAATGACTCTGCCAAGTTACGGCTGGGGACGCAGAGGGGCCTCCTGGCCGTCGTGCTCCGTGCTCCCCGTCGTGCCACTCGGAGCGGTACCCACCAAGCGCCGGTGGGCAGCGAGCTGGACGGGAGCCAGCGTCGTGCCCCGGCCGCACGGCATGTCAGCAGCAGCTCTGGGCGGCATGAACACGATCACAGCCCAGGAGACCGAGGGAAGGGATTATTCCCCGCGCTCGACGCTCGTGAGACCGTATCGAATAACTACGGGCGGTTTGGGGACAGCCGCTGCAGCAAACAGCTGTGAGAGGTGAAGGGCCGACGAGGAAGGAGAAGCTGGAGCACCTGCCCGGAGCAGGAAGGCTGAAGGAGCAGGACTGGCTCAGCCTGGGGCAGAGGCGGTATTGGATGTATCCCACAGCACTGTGGGTATGGGCATCCAGAAGCCTGGCTCTTGACAGAGGTGCGTGGTGCAAGGTTGAGGGACGACGGGTGTGAACGGAAACAGGAGTCCGGACGCTGAGATTCCCGGTCCCGCTCACCGGCTGGACGTGAACGGGGAGCCGCATCGCCGTTGCACAGTCCCTCTGTAGACCACTCTCTCAGTTTCGCCGTCCCGGGACGGATGGCAGCGGTTCTCCGGCCACACGTGGGCGCGTTCCTGGCTTCGCGCAGAAGTCTCCACCTTCCCTTCTCTTTTTTTCGCGTGGTTCGTCTGCAAGCGGGACTTTCCAAGAAGTTGTTCTTGCAAAGCTCTTTGTTCCCTCCCATGACTCACGCGTTTCCCTGCCGTTATCACGGCGATGTCAGCGCCTTTGAAGTCGAGTCATTTATTACTTTCCCGGAGCTGGCCCTGTCTTGCTTTGCTGATAGAGCCGGGTACGTTTCCACTAGGAGTTTGATCTCTGCCCGCGCTGGTGGCACACTGGAAAGTCACTTTCGATAAACCTCGACAGACTCTGCCGGACAAACTATTCCAGCGCTAATGACAGAGATAATCCTCTCCTAATCTGTCGAGTAATCCATTTCAGCCCAGTGAGAATTTTTAAGGCTTTAATCAGTGAGAGTCAGTTAGGGAATTATTAACAGAGCCTCCGCCGAGCGAGTTCGTCCGGAGAGGGCAGTGGGAGAGGGAAAAGGAAAAACGCAACAGGGCCCGATGAGGTCAAAATCGATGTGTGGCCGGGTTCAAGAGCTGACGTGATGTATTTTGATGTTACGATAGAATTGCCTTCAGTTCGAACGCCGCGAAAACCCCCGCGCCATCGATCCCCCCTATGCCCGCTCCGACTAGCGGTCCCGGGGCAGCGGGGAAAGCGCTGGGGGTGAGGTGCGCGGGGGTGGCTCCTCCCGGTGCCGCGAGGGAGGGAGGCTGTGCCCACCATCTCCAAGGCGCGCCGTTCGGCAGGCGGCTCCCGAGCAGAGGTGCCGAGGCGGACCGGGGCTGCTCTCGCCCGACGTGAGAGCGGGAAGCGGCGGGGCCGTGCGGGGGCTGTGCCGGGCCGTGCGGGGGCTGTGCCGGGGCCGTGCGGGGGCTGTGCCGGGGCCGTGCGGGGGCTGTGCCGGGGCCGTGCGGGGGCTGTGCCGGGCCGTGCGGGGGCTGTGCCGGGGCCGTGCGGGGGCTGTGCCGGGGCCGTGCGGGGGCTGTGCCGGGGCCGTGCGGGGGCTGTGCCGGGCCGTGCGGGGGCTGTGCCGGGCAGGGGCTGTGCCGGCCGTGCCGCTCTCCCCGAGAGGGGCCGGGGCCGGCGCCGCCCCTCAACCCTCGGGGGCTCTGTGGGGTCCCCCCGGCGGGGGGCGCGGCCCCCCCGGCGCGCGCTGATTGGCTGGCGGCGGCGGCCGGCGGCACGCGCCCGGCCATGTCGTTATAAGACCCCTCGCGTGCCGGCCCGCGGCGCCAGCGGCTTCGGCGGCTCCGGCCTGCTCCCGCCTCAGCGGCCGAGCGGGCCGGCCTCCCGCCACCCAGGGGCGGGCAGGGCAGGGCAGGGCAGGGCAGGGCAGGGCAGGGGCGGGGGCCCCGCCATCGCCGGGGCGGCTCGGCCCAGCGGTCCGGCGACAGCGGCTGCGGGCGCGTCCCCCGCGGGGCTGCCCCCCTGCCCCGTCCCGCCCCGTCCCGTCCCCGTCTGCGCCCGGGACCGGGCGAAGCATGGAGGCTGTGCTGCTGGAGCACTTTCCTGGGGGGCTGGACTCCTTCTCCTCGCCCCCCTACTTCGACGAGGAGGACTTTTTCTCCGAGCCGCCCCCACGGGATGCGCTGGCCGCCGACGGGCTACTGGAGCCGGACGTGGACTTCCTCAGCCGGCAGCTGCAGGAGTACTACCGCGACGGCGGCGACCCCGAGGGCGCCTACCGCTGCCCGGCGCCGGCCGCCGCCTTCCCGCCGTCGCCCGCCTCGCCCGGCTTCGCGTACGAGTGCTGCGGGGCGGCGGGCGCGGCGCTGCTGTCCCCCGGGGGGCGGCTCCAGGCGCTGGGCTCGGCCAAGCGACGGCGGCGGGTGCGCTCCGAGGCGGAGCTGCAGCAGCTCCGCCAGGCCGCCAACGTGCGGGAGCGGCGGCGGATGCAGTCCATCAACGACGCCTTCGAGGGGCTGCGCTCGCACATCCCCACCCTGCCCTACGAGAAGCGCCTCTCCAAGGTGGACACACTGCGCCTGGCCATCGGCTACATCAACTTCCTCAGCGAGCTGGTGCAGTCCGACCTGCCTCTGCGCAGCGCCAGCAGCGAGAGCTCCAGCCAGCCCAAGAAAATCATCATCTGCCACCGCGGCACAAGTAAGTGGCGGGCCGGCACGGCGCAGCCTTACTCCGCGCTCCGCAGGAATGCCGGTCCCAGAAATAACCCCCTGCCTTCCTTTCTCCCCCCTGTCCCCCCAGGATCTCCCTCCCCGAGCGACCCCGACTACGGACTCCCCCCTCTGGCCGGTCACTCGCTGTCGTGGACTGATGAAAAGCAGCTCAAGGAACAAAACATCATCCGGACAGCCAAAGTGTGGACCCCCGAGGACCCGCGGAAGGTGAACAACAAACCCTCCGTCAACGACATCGAGAACGAGCCCCCCTTTGACTTCGTGGCGTGAGGCGCCGCGCGGGTGGTCCCCGCCCCCACCCGCTCTGTACATGCTGTATGTAGAGACCTATATTGTAAATGGAATTTAAGATTCAGACTCTAAGGGCAATCAACTTTATTTATCTATTTATTATGGAGTAGTGATGATGAGGTAGAATCGTCTGTTTTGATTATATAATTTATATAATTTATCTTGATTTTTTTTTAAATATGCAATAGGTTTATTCCACAGCACCTTTTTTTTTTTTTTTTTTTTTTTTTTTTTTTTTTTTTTTTTTCCTTTGGGGTGGGGGGGGAAATATGCCAGAACATGTGAAAATAATTTATTGCCGCACGTGGACTCTTCCTGTGTTTGTTAATAATAAACCGACTTATACCTTGTGGAGCAGTGTATTTGCGGGAAGCGGCTGCCGAGAGCCCCACCACATCCCGAGGATGAACTCCCGGCTTAGTCCCCAGGCGGGTTGAACCCCGGGACCCAGTGGCACCCTCGGCCCCATCGCCGGCTCGGGCTGCTCTTATAGCGCCAGGCGGCCGGGGACGGGAGGGGGCATACTTTCCCCTTCTCTCCTCCCCTTTGACGTGCTCTCCTGAAGTGCTTCCAACTGATGTCTTTGTCTGCTTCTAGGAGGTCCCCTCTTTTCAGTGCCTCTGCACTGCTTGTGGTTTCCAGCTGGAAGACCCGAGCCCCCAAAACACCAACCTTGCGAGGGTGTGTGTCCTCCTCTGCCGCCTTGTACCCCCGATCCCGCCGCTATGGGAACGGGGGCTCCGTCCGCACAAAGCTGTTCCCAAAAGTGCCGCGGAGGGAAGGATCAGGTTGGGGGCCAGGCAGGCTTGGTTCCCGCGGGTATGTGGCCCCGCGCCGGGATCCTGCCGGCTGCCCCGAGCCTTCCGCTGTTCTTGCCACGGCTGCGCCTGGGAAACGCTCCTCGCCCTGGGGATGCCGCTAGTAGCGGGGAGGGGGCAGGGGGATGGCAAAGCCATCGTGCAACTGGTGGCAGAATCGCTCTAGTAGCCCCAGCTCAGCGTGCCCGGCTGCGGAGGAGACGGCTGTGCTGCACCTGCCCGGGGGCGAGGGGTGGGGGAGGCAGAGGCCGGTCGGGCCGGGGGCTGCAAGTGCTCCCGGCGGGGGTGGAGAGGGGGGCGGCCTAGGGCTGGGGCGAGGGGCTCGGCCCGGCGCCGCAGGTGCTAATTTTCCCGTGGCACCCGCGGCTCAGCCCCGACGGCTCGGCCCCCGGCAGAGTCCCAGATGCCCGGCCCGGCCCACGGCCGGAGCAGAGCTGTTCCCGCGCAGTGCCCAGGCGGATGGGAACGGCCCGGGTGAGCCAAGGTATAATTATAACTCATCGTATACTGTACATCTCTCCCTCTCCCTCTTTTTTTTTTTTTTTTTTCAAAGCTGCCGCAAAGTGGGAGCAATATGTTGCATGCATGCTAATTGCATTAACCTAGTTAGACACATTTAGTTCCCTAGAGCGGATGGCATGGATCTATTCCAATAGCAATTAGAGGAGCTACTTACCCACACAAACACGCCGAGGCAGGGCCGGGGCGGGGGTTGGGGAGGGGTCATTGCTTTTTTATTTGCTCACTTTTCTTGCGATCTCGGGCTGCGGCGGGGCTGACCGGTCGCAAGCCTCGCCCCGTCCGACGGCGGGCGGGAGGCGGGCGGCACCGGTGTCATTGAACTTAAACGGGGCTCTTTGAGAGAGAAAAAGAGACGACCTATAATTCGATCTTGTCCTGTATTAGGACCTCATTAAACACAGAAAGTCGCTTTTGCACAAATGCTTCCATCAGGCATGTAATCTCATTACACTCATTAGAAAGTCAAATGTTAGTCGGACTTCAGCTTAATTATAAGTTATGGAAGTGTTGTACCGTTTCCTTCTGTGTATAGCCTCGTCCGTCTCAATTGGCTTTGGTGATGCGGTCCCCCACAATTAAAACACTACAATCATTGTTATGTGGCACCTTTTCTTTGGCGTGCCACTTTTTTGTGATTCAATGCTTCAACACATCCTTTAGTATGGTGCAGATGAAGCGGAAGAGCCGGCCTTCGCATGTAAAGCACCAGGGTCTCTATCTTGTCACTCTCCCGTCTTGACTTGGCAAGTCCCTTTAAATTCAATCTTCAAAGAGACTGACAGCTCCTTTTGACTGACTCATCATCCATTCACCCCAGCGCCGCGCTTCTGCGACAAAATCCGCCGCACAGGGCAGGAGGGAACTGCCTGTGCAGGTCCCCTGGCCCGGAGACACCCGGCGGGACTCGGCGGCTCCCGCAACTCCGGCTCGCAGTTTTTGCGGCAGCCTTGGCGGGGGTTTGCTGGTGGGGAGCACGGATCGGCGCGGTACGGACCAGCGTGGGGAAGGCGCGACTGACAGCCACGAAACCCCGAATCCCAGCCTCCTGCCACTCCTCCTCCCCGCGGCCGTGAGCTGCACCTTCCAGCACTGCCCACCGAGGCGCCACGGGCAAGGGTTCCCCACCTCCCTGCCCCGCTCCCGGAGCCCCCGCCGCCCCCCTGAAACCTCGCACCAGCTTACCCGGGGGCCGCCCCTCCGCGGCCGCTCTGCCCCGACGGCAGTGGGGAGGGGGAGCGGGGAGGCCCGCCCGGGCCCCGGGACTGTCCCGCCTCTCTCCCCCGCCCCACCCCCCCTCCACCCCCAGCGCCACAATCCCCGCGGGGGCTGCAAAGCGGGTTAGAAGAGAACAAAATAGGGGAAAAGCCCCAGCCCCACTTGGGATGGGCGGGAATGTTAGGGGCACTTGCAGGCTTTATGCTTCCCGCGGGCTCCCAGGACAGAGGTGCGGGTTTTAGGTGTGCGGGCTGATGGGCTGATGCTATCCTTCCTTTGACCAGCATCACTCGTGATGCTCCAGGTGAAAAGACTACTTGATTGTCCGAAATGGGCAATACCCCATTAAAAAAACCACCAAGCCCCCACCAAAAAACCCCAAACCCAACAACAGCAAACAGAACCCCGAAAATAACAAGCCCCCCACCTAAGCTTGAAAGACGGGAAGCGTCAGACCGCTCGCCTGCACACCCAGCAAGGGGATGGGAAGGCGTGCGTGACTCCTCGGCAGCGCTGTGCGCAGGCAGGGGCAGCCGTGGGCACTGTGAACCCGTCCCGCCGCTGTTCCCAGGGCCTCTCATCTGCCGGCAGTCGGGCGAGCGCCCTGCGAGGCGCGGGGCGTGAAGCCTCCCCAGCCCGGGATCTCATCCTTCTTTCATTCACGCATCTCTCGCTGGCACCGAGTACCAGCTGCGAGGTCGAACAAACACCAGTTGAGTGTCCCCTGGTAAACCTCCCGCTTTCCAAAGCATCCCGCAGCCGGTGGGAATGGTCCTAAATAACTCCACAACAAACCGCGCTGCTGAGACCTGGAAGCGTGGGCGGGAGCCGATTCCCACGACGGGGCCGGGGTCTGGCCAACAGGTGCTCGGGTTTGGCGGAGGGCGCCGGGGGAGCCCGGGGAGGCAGAGCCTCCGCTGCCAGAAAGCAGCCTGCTCCGGCGCCTCCGGCTTTACATGGCGTGGAAGCCGCAAACAATCGCAATGATATCTTTATTGCTAGGTTCATGTCCTGGGCTATAACATATCAATCCCTGTCGTGGTTCTCTCGGATGCACCTGGTATTTCAAACTTGTTCTTTTTGTGCTTCTGGGTCCTGGACTGCAGCTGCCTAAAGCGAGCAAAGAGAGAGGCCCTTACAATGTGTCCAAGACGTGTTGGCATGGTTTGCTTGTCTTTAATGTACCATTAACTATTGTCTTTACACAATATGGGAACTGTAAAGCATGACATGTGTTATAATAAAACACATTTTCAACGATACACTTGGACTAGGCACTGGGATGCAAGCAAACAAACAGGCCCAAATCTTGTTTTGTCTCCCTCGCTAAGCCTACTGGCAATTAAACTTAAGACCACTGCTTTCCCCTGATCAGCCAATTAAATTTTATGTCTCCTAATTTTTCACATAGAAAAAAAGTCTCGGTGCCGGCCCCTAAAGACATTGATTTTCTTGCTATCACCTGGCGCTCAGACCTTAGTTCCATTTATCAAGAAGGGAAACGTCAGGCGTTACATAAAGTGACTCTGTTACCATAAGGCTCTCACCATCCTGCCCTATTGTTTTCCCTTGTTAATAACTCATTACCAGGATTTAACAAATCAACCATTACATATGTTTTGTGTCTCCATATTTTGATCCGTACGATTAAGCAGATGTTACGATTGAAAATTGAAAAGTCCAAGGCTACTCTCGTCTGAAAGAAAGAGGGCAGCCTCAAACAACGAGCTAACAATGAGATTCAGAAGATCTTCAGAAAAACATTTACGACCAATAAACAGACTCCAACCTGCTCCATTTCAACCATTGTGCGCCTTGGGGGAATAATTAAGTTGAATAGGAAGAGGTCCGCGGGGTTTTCAATGCCAAGCCCACAGGTGCGGGGTGGCACGATGAATGATCCGCCTGATTTTTGCCAGGCTCAAGGGCCCTTCTCCTGGCCGGGCGAGCAGATACGAAATATTGTCATTTCTTTTAATTCACAGCGTTACTCTCAGGGCGAACAAAGGGGCGGGGGATGAATGGCTCCGGCTGCAGGCGAGGCGCGCCCGGCCGCCGCTGGCCTCTCCGGAGACCGCCCGGCGGGGACGAGCGCGCCGCCGCCGCCGCGCCCGGGGCCCGTCCCGGCGGGCACGGGGGGGTGTCCGTGCCCCCCGCGCCGCCGCCGCCCTCCCCAGGCCGCTCCCCTCCCGCGGGCGCCCCGGCCCCGCGCCGCCCCCGCACCCCGCACCGCCGCGCGCCTCGACGCGGGGACGGACCCCGCGCGGGCGCACGTGCGCCCCGCCGCTCCCCGCCGCTCCCCGCGCCGCCGCCACGCACGGGAGGGGCCGGGCGGAGCGGCCCCGGGCCGGGGGCGACTCCCAGCCGAAGCCCCCAGTGAGGACCCGCCGCCGTCGGGGCCCCGGAGAGCGACAGCGGGCGGCGGCGGCGGGGCTCTCCCGCCCGCCGGCTCGCGTTGCGCATGGAGGTCTCCAAGAGGGGGCCCGGCTGCCGAGAGCCCCCGCGGGCCAGGGCGGCGCCGCCCCTGAGCGGTGGCAGCGCCGGGGGCGGCCCCGGGGGGGGCCCCGCGAGGAGCCGCCGCGTCGCGTAGCGGGGCCCCGTCTGGCGGCGGCCACGCCGAGAGGATCGGGGCTCCCCCCGGGCGGCCCCTGGGGCGGCGGCGCCATCTCCGGAGGCAGCGCTCGGCTCTCGGTCTGCAGGCGCAGTGCCCGACCGGGCGGCCCGGAGCCGGCCCCCGGGAGGCCCCGCGGGAGCGCCCGCCCCCTGCCTGCCTTGGTACCCGCACCCCCAGTCCCCGCCTCCCGCCTGGGCCCGGCGCGGACCCCGCTTTCCCCGTGCACCTGCTCCGCGCAACCTGTAACGCCGAGCGGCTTGGAGAAGGCAGGGGAGGCCCGGCCCCGCCGCGCCAGCCCCGCTCTGGGCGCCCTGCGGGGCGGCACTGGAATGTCGAAAGGTTCTGGCAGCTCTGCCCGGCCCTGCCCTACCCCGCCCGGACGGACCACGGCCGCCCTGGTCCCCCCAGTCCTCGCAGCCCCGGGATTCCCACTTGGAACGGCGTGACCCGAGCCTCCAGCTCCGCCGTGCGGAGGCTGCCCGTTCCCCGGGGATGGGCAGCGCGGCGGGGTCGCACGAGTGGGACTATACCGCCGCCACAGCCCCGCGCCCCGACGGGGTTCCGAGCCTTCTGCCGCCGTGGGGCGCGGGGAAAGGGCCAGGCGGAGGGAATTCCTCGGCGGCGGAGCTCCGCACCCGTCGGGCGAATGAAGGCGGCTTTCCGTTTTGGGAAATGTATCTGCCGAAAGCCCAGACGGCTGCCCTGACCTCCAAGTTCACGGGGGGCTGGGGCCGGTCCAGGGCGCCCGCGTATGGGCCCCATGGAGAACGATGTCCCGGGAGAGAGCCACATCTCGGACCCGGACATCTCCCTAGCGGATGGCAGGCGGGAACCCCTCCAGGGCGGGACGGGCACCTCCGACGGCGCCGACTCCCCCTCGGGCTACCACGCTGAAGTAAAAAGTGGCCCGAGGAGCGCTGGGACGAGTGGGAAGCACTCCTGCCGTCCCAGCGAGATCCCCAGATCCTCTCTGGTGCTTGACCCCCGTCGACCGGCTGGGGATGGCAGAATTTTGGGGAAAGGGGGGAAACACGGAGCCTTTGGGATGTGTCTGGACAGATTGTGCCCGTCAGCGTGGGGAGCGCTGTCGGCGGGGCCGGGAATGCGCGGAGCATTGCGGCCCCCCCTCGGCGGAGCGCAGACCGCGACACTGACCTTCCCGCGGGGGGGACCGGCGCGTCTTTCACGGAATTAGCCGCACAGGCGTCTCGCTATAACTTTTGTTCCTCGCCACCACCCGGACACACCGCACCCGCTCCGCCGCCAGCCCGTCCCGTCCCGTTCCCGACGGCTTTCCCGTGCCCTGCCCTGACAATGCGCGAAATGCATCACTGTCACCGGGCGCGGGTGACAGATGAGGCAAAGGCGCGGAGCCCTCGCCAAGGTCAAGTTGAAGATGTCGGTGGCTGTGCGGTCGCCGCCTGTTGAAGCTGAACACGGCCTTCGCGGGGGCCTTTCCAAAGTTGTTTTTCTACCTCCCCCGCTTCCCCTTCTCCCCTTGGGCTTTGATAGCCCTTTCTGCGCGGGCCTGCGAGGCCGGGGCGCTATCCGAGGGAGCGCGGTGCTGCGCGGGGTGGGGGCACAGCATGCCGGAGCTCCGGGCCCTGCGGGGCCGGGTCCAGCTGAGCCGCGCCGTGATGGGCTGGGCCAGGGCGCAGAGCTTCGGCCGCGGACACAAGCGCGGTTGCCGGGTTGAAATAAACTGCTAAACGCTCTGGGATGAGTTTTATCCTGTGTTCAGCAAAAGTTTTCCAAACGGAGTCTGGTTAAACAAACACTTAGTCCTGTTCCCGCTCCCACTCTCCCTCGCTCTGTGATGATTGATATTTTTTATTCAGCCAACTTTTATTTACCTTGCAAAAATGTTGAGGACAAATGTGATAAATTACAGATATGCAAATTTCTTTGAATGGCGTTGTAAGTGTGTCTCGCTGGAGCTGAATAAGTCCTTGCAAGTCGGTCTGCGCGCACTCAGGACCCCAGGGAGCTGATCAAAGCACCCTTTCTCTTTCATCCCCAGTATTCTCCTCCAAACTATTTCGATACAATATGTTTCCATGATGCACTTAATGTGCTAGGGACACAGAACTCATTACAACCTAGCTAGTTCTGCCGACCCCTTTGTTCAGAGGCATAAAGTTAAAAAAAAGGAGGGGTGGAGGGGGGGAGCTCTGCTAGTTGCCAGCTTTCTGAAATGTTAAAGCATGCGTCATTTTTCACCAGGTCTCGTCTTGATATCCTCAAAAGACAAACTATGAAACCGGCCTCAGCCCTTTCTGGCATTAATTACGCTGCTGTCCAGCCGATCTGTTTTTCCTATTATATGCATTTCTCAGCAGGGATTTTTTTTTTTTTTTTTTTTTTTTTTTTTGCAAGACTAATGCAGCTGCAAGTCGAAGTATGAATGCGTTGTATCGGTATAAAAAAAAAAAAAAAATAAGTGGAAAGGCCTGAAAAAGATGTCAAAGTCTATGCTGATGTTTTTCTTGCTTGCCCCATGTTTGAGGCAGTGGCTTTGGAAAAGAGTTTTGGATTGCCCTGTTGCATTAATTGGTTTTACTTCGAGTTATAAGCTTCTTAGAAGGGAAAAATCTCAGCCGGAGGCTGCTGGAAGCAGGTTACATGTTTATTGAATGCCGATGCGCCCAACAAATCTTTTCTCACAAGGGAATCGCTTCAAAGTATTTGGGGAAATAGCTGGAAGTTAGTATGCGCGAGTTCAGGGCGATCCATTTCAAACCCACGGCGAGGTGGCGACTGTTTGGGGAAATGACTCCAGCAGGATGACAGTAAGAAATAAACTCTATTTCAGCGGATGGCGCGTTTGTTTACAGGGTTGATTGGTTGACGGAAATGGCTGGCAGCCAGTTCTGGGAAAGATTCCAGACCTGACTCCGATTAACCCTCTCTGGTGAAACTCTGCTGGAAACCAACTCACCAGCAATTGCCATTAATCTACTTACTAATTAAGCCAATTCATTTCTAAAGGAGAAAAATTCCTTTCTTTGGCCAAACTGATGGGAGGAAATTTGAAAGAAGCGCCAAACTGTGTAACTGTAATTCAGCCAAGGACTGCTAAAACAAGGTGTTGATATATAGCTGGAGATTTAAAACAAGTTTCTAGGGCAACAATCCTTTGGAGACGGTGGTATATAGTGCATAGTAGATGAAGCTCGAATAATGGTGGACTGCAGTGTGCAATTGTACAGACATTGGTTGGAACCAGGACGGCTTTTCCCAATTAAGCTGTTCAAGGCTTTTACTCCTAATAATTTATCCGCCCCATTTTAACGTTTCAGCCTTGGGCGACAGCTACAAAGAGCATCTCTGCCGGACTCGGAGAACATGGTCATAGAATCATAGAAAATCGTAGAAGTCCAACTCCTGTCTCTGGACAGGGCAACCCCAAAAATCACACCAGGTGCCTTGAAAGCATTGTCCAAACGCTTCTTGAGCTTTGGCAGTCTTGGTGCCGTGACCACTTCCTCGGTTGTGGAATTTGGCGTCAAACTTTTATCCACTGTTGGCGACGACACCTCAGTTCCCCTCGCCCCGGGGCCCAGCCAGACACAGGGACACACTCTGCCCTCGCACTACTATGTGCCAGCCAGGACCTGCCTGGGATCCTCACGGCAACCTGGTGTCCCAGCGGTGTCTCTCCGGAGGCTCTCAGAGAGGCAGGAACATATTTTACTGAGGTTTCATCTTTAGGTAAGCAACGTTTAGCTGCTAAACACACAGCTCAGGAGGGGAAGGCGAGTCCCAGGGGGACATGGCCGCTGGCCGAGGCCGCAGTGAGCTGGCCCGGAGGGCAAGGTGCTCTTTTTTCAGAGCAAGCCCCCACACCTTGCGCTGCTGGCAGCAGGACACCTGCTAGGTGAGGGAGAGCTTCACTTTTCGACCCGGCACCTGCAGGAGAAGGAGCAGCCCCCAGCTGCCTGCCCTGTCTACCTGCCCCGCCGCCAGCATCCCTGCCCACCCCCACCCTCGGGGCCTGGCTGGAGCCCAGTCAAGGGCGCTCGACAGCCCGGGCAGACCCAGGGCACTTTCACCGTTCGCTTTTCCCTGTCACACACCCGTGCCCCAGCGCCTTTCTCTGTGTCGCACCACTAGCAGAGCAGCCCCGTCTCGGCCGGAGGCGGGGGACCGCTGCCCCCACTCTTGTCTCGTCCGTGCCGGCAGCGCCGACATTCCCAAAGCAGTGCTGAGGATGTGGGACCTATGGCAGGCACGGAGCGGAGAAGGGAAGGGCCAGTGCCCACCCTCGGGCCACGGCACTCGCCCTTACCCGCGTCTCCCACACCCCCAACAACCGGGCTGTGAAAAGCACAGCCCCCCAGACTACATGGCGTGTGAGAGACGACGCACTCCAGAGAGGACAGTTTAAAATCGGTGTAGCTGTTACCTCGTGTTTCGTTGTTGTTGGTGGTTTAGTTTGTTTTTATTTTATTTACGTGCTAGGCAGTGAAGGGCAATCGCAAGAGAAACAAATTAAGTGTTCTGCGGAGCCGACTCTGGACAAGGCGGCGGTGGTCAAAGCGCTCGGCAGGAGGTAGGAGGATGCTGAGCCCTGGACATGAACAAACCACCCTCACAGAAAGCAGCAGCCTCATGTCATTGCACTAAAATGACAAGATCTCATGAAACACACGGTAATACCACCAAGTGATAACAGCAGAACTATAGACACAACCTGGAGAGGAATGAGGAAACATTTTCTCTATCAGCTGAGGCCAAAACTCAGCAGGTGCTGTAGGTAGTGTGCTATGCCTTCGTATCTCAAGCAAACACTCAACTTCTTCGTTTAAGTCTCTCTCTGAGATCATAAAAAATAGGATGCAATATCCTAAAAAGACTAATGACATTTCACAGGTAATGCAATTTAGAAAGAAACACTTCCATGTTTTCTTTTCCAACAATGTGCATTTTTGTAAACTGCTATAAATTGCAATTCAAAAGCCCTGATCTCGCCATCCCCAATCATTTTTTATACTGATCAAATGAATGCAGATACTCCCATTTGGGAGGGGCGACATGACATTTCACTTGGCAGTTCTAAACAGGTCACGGACCTTTCACAGACCCTAAGGCAGTGGGAGGGAGCTCTTTACGAAACCGTGTAACCAAATCAAACCAATGGTTACCCCTTTTCAATACCATTGGAATGGTTTGCACAATGCTATTCACATAGCAGCAGAGAAACTGAAAGGATGGTCATCCAATGGAAATTTCTTTTCTTTTGTTTAAACTTGTGAAGCTCCAAAAAAAATACTGGAAAACAATTACTTTTTGTATGACAAAAAGCTAAACACTTCTACGTACAGCAGTACGTGTACACCAGGGCCGTCGGCGCGCCTGGATGTTTATACAGATATAGTCACACATCTGTGTGTGGGGATGTACATTTACTGGAGATGTTGCTTTGTTTGAAGCCATAGGCACAAAGACACAACATGGCTGCCCTGGAGATGACCTATTGCTTTCAAGTTGCTTGAACACATCAGAATTTCTATTGTTGAGGTTGATTAATTGAAACTGATAAGTTACCATGAATAAAGATTGTTTTTCTGTTTAATGTGGTGGGCCTGATTTGGTAAATGCTTCATTCATGTAGCCTTGCAGTGCAGCATATGGGCAAGATTCATTCAGTATCGCAAACATATACAATTTATTATGCCTGTATGGTCACAGCCAAAAGGCCTTTCTATTTTAATGACAAACTTTGAATGAAAAATTCCATTTAAAGAGTCACTAACATTAAGTGCGGCTTTGTAATTTATTCCTGTTGCCGGCTGCCGGTGAATCGAGCTCTTGGAAAAGCGGAGACGCGGCGGGCAGGGCCAGCAGCGCCGTGCTCCGGGGCCAAGCAGCCGCTCCTCGCAGGCCTTGGCTGACCCACGCGTGGCGAGGATGCTCCACCACCCCGTGTGCCACACTCTGCTGCTAAAACTCATCGCCGTCGAGGCGCGGCGCCGCTGTCGCCTCCCCGCGCTGTCTTGGACGGGGCGGACGAGGCACCCGCCGTGGCCTCCAGCGCCTCCTCTTCGGGCAGAACCTCCCACGGGCCCACGAATGCCTCTGTCTGAAGCAGGAGGTGTCAGGAACGCCGTGTCCAACCAGCCTTGCCCCCGCCGCCGCTGGACTCGCACGCCGAGGGCCGCGGTGCCTTCCCTGTGCTCCGCCTGGATTCAGGCTCCCAAAGCCGTGGTGCGGCACGTGTGGGCGGCTGGAGGCTCACGGGGGGCTTTCCGCATCCCCACGGAGCGCAGCCCAGCCCCAGTGGCGGCAGGGAGGGCGGCGGGACGGCCGCAGATGCGGAGTGCCTCCCGCCGGCTCCGTGGGGTGCCCTCACCGGCCGCGGGTGCCACCGAGGGGGAGGTTACACGGAAAGGGCAAAGGAGAAACAAAAGACTTCGTCTTCCCTCAAGAGATTGTGTTCATATTCAAGAGCGAACTTAAGCCCCACAGTGGCGAAGGGGATTTTTGCTTCAACATTTTACACCCTAAGATTTCTCCTTCCCCATCTCTGGCTGGGTAATCACCGTTTTAAGAAGTTTTCAGTATAGGTGACTCTCAGCCTTGACATCACTTCTGTTTAAAAAGCCTATGTCGTTTTTCTGCATCCTCTACTCTCAAGTTAAACAGCTCAAAACAACAAAACCTCAGCCAACAGGGGAAAAAAAGATCAAACTTGAAATGAAGATGGGACGAAGATCTGTCAGGACCAACTATGTGGGGCGAATCACTACACTTCAGTCCACGTGTAGGGAGGCTGATCCTGTTCCTGTCTATTTGAGGGGACTTGTAAAGCAACATTTCCCAAAATCAGCGTATCTGACAGACAAAGTTGAGGTTATGCACGATCACAAATAAGCAATTAAATAAGGGGGTGAAATTTATGAAAAATCCCTTGAAAGAGCCCTTTCAAGCATTTTTTTAAAAAATATGACCTCTTAACCTCTTCCTCCTCAATTGACAGAGTAATTTGAACAGAAACAATGTAATCTATCAAAATAAGTTGTGTTACTTCTGTAAATCAGATATTTATGTTTGAGCTTTCTCTTACTGACAAGCTGTAAAGGCTCACTGTTATTCCAGGGCTTTATCTCTGAGATTCTTGTCTTTTCTGCTCATTAAGAGTCTGTCTACAGATTACAAAGTCAATAGATGCAAACACCGGACTGTGAGAAAACTCTCCCTGAGTACATAAAAATCAACACCAGTGGATGCTATACAATGGAAAGCATAGATGTTTGTAGGTGTTCAGTTTTATCATCTTTAAACAAGGGAAAGAGTAAATATTGTGGCAAAACTTCACCTTCCACTGTTGCACACTTCCTTTTGCCATCCCTAAAGGTGGATCTCGATGCAGTATCATTTTGTAATGGCAGATTTAAGTGTAAGTGTAATATAGTTTGCAAGTGTTTGGAGTTTTCTGCCTATAACTACAGTGCTAATTATAATCCAACTACCAGGTGGTGGACCTGGAGAGGATGACTTTACATCAGCTCTTATGGATTATCCTGTAAAGGCATGACCGAACCCAGTAGAGCTCTTTCACATTATTAAAAGACTGAAGGATCCTGGGCCCTGGGTGGGTTCCTTCAGTTCTTGGCAGGTGCCTCGATTTTTAGTATTTCCTACACTACTGAGTCCAAGTTACTGTATTTTTTTTAGTGCTGCAATGTGTGCATTCCCAATATTCCTCTGCGTTCACAAGTTAAGATGAGACTAAGGCAAAAACCCCCACCCAGACAAAACTCTCATCTTCAACCCAATCCGCATGATGGGGCACTTAAATACGAGGAAGCTGAAGTGCATAGCTGAATGGATGTTGCCAAGATTTTAAAAATCGATTATTACTTTCAATAACATTCTTTTAAATATCTGCAAGCAGTGTTCTGGGCAATCTTTAGAAGCTGGTAAAAAGAAAAGGGATTTTCCAAGCTTCCTATGGGTACCAGCCGGTCTGTGGCGGGTCCCTGCTCAGGAGGAACCTGCTGCCTGCCCGGCCCTGTGGCTGCGGTGCCACCCGCGGGCGGGGGCGAGGGGGCGCGGAGCGGGTCCGTGGTGCTGAGTGGCGGCAAGGGGGGTTCGGGGGCTGCAAGCGGTATTGAAGGCGAGTCACAGCCCACGGGTGTCTCCTTCCCCCTGCAGTCAGTGGCTCCCGTGGTACCTTCACACCAACTCACCGTTTCATGTTAAAAGAGCCATCAGGTTTCTGACTTAAATGGGATCAACACGTTTGGTTATTCCCAGGAGCAGGGCAGACCTCACGTCTTCCCTAGCTCGAAGTTCACTTTGGGAGGGCAGGGTGGTAGGAAACTTTAGGACAGTCTGTGTAAACTTCCCAAGTCTGATGTTTTACAGTTGGCACCTCATTTAATTCTCCTGAATTAACTTTCCCTGCCTATATTGTGTGTTATTGTCGTTCACTACCCACTCAGGTGCACGGTGCTTTTTGTCTTCATACACATCAATGATCAGTCACTCAATGGAGCCCCGAGAGAGCCTCCTCTGCAGCAGAGCTTTACACGTGTGTACGTATGGCCAGCAAGGCTGTGATTACAGCTTAAACTTGTAAATACTTTTCAAAAGTAGCAAAGATTTCAAAAAGTTCTATATGAAAAAAAGGAATAGATAGACGTAACGTGGGGGCAGGTGCTCCAGCTGGAGCCTGTCTAGGATTAAGAGGTTTAATGTGTCTTCTAAGCATTTATAAAATATTTTGTTTTGCAGGACGTTTAACTAGAATATGATTTTCTCTATTGTCTTTAAAAAGGTTTAACAGTCTACACCCTGCACTTAAAAGAAAAATATATTTGTATGGAAATAAAGAACCTATATTGAAGCTGATAAAGTGACAATTATCATTACTATAAATTATATTGTATTATTAAACTTGTATGTGGATGTAGACAATTAGGGGAAGTGATGCAGAATTTGAATCCTTAATTCAGGATCTTCAAGAACAGATAAAAGAAACAGTTCATTTCCTAAAATGTACATGACTTAGATTATCATGCATTCCCAAGCCTCTGTTTTTTCATGTGTTTGCTTAAGTAATTACTTATTTCGTTAAATGTCAGCAAACTTACTCACAGAGAAAACCCAATGCATTAAAGCATTGTGTAATTTTATTTTTTTTTTGTTTAAAGAGCAATTTCCCAACCTGAAAAAATTCTGAGCAGTGCACTCACCTGAGATTTACTGCAATCAATTCTACCTCAGTATACACAATTCACTGGGTTTATCCACGTGTGTCTGGATAGAACCAAGAGGTGATTTCACTGGTGCTTTTATGTGGAGCACTGAAACTGTTCTCACTTCCATACTGTTCGCCAGTGTCATCACAGTGATGCATTTCACCATTTTAGAAAAGAAATCACATTAATTTCACTAAGTGAAAATTTATGAATTGATGCTAATAGTATTTTCCTTGGTTGACAGCTTGCAGTAAAATCAATCATGGATGTTTTAAATAGGAACTATATTCCTTAAGCATTTCTTTATGTTTACATCAGTTAAGAGGGCTTTAGTATCTTGAAGACAATTTCTAGTTTGTAATTCTTGACATAAAACTGATAATTGAAAATCAAGTACACTTGTACTATGTAGATTTTCCTTTCTAAAACTGGACTAGCAGGGTTCTAAGTATATTTGCTTGTAAAGGAAACATACCATTTTCAGTTTTGAACTTTCCAGACTTTTTCTCCCTGAACACCTGATCAGATGATTTGATGCGAATTATTAGAATTTCTACATCTTCTATTATTGGAAGAGTAAATCCTTATCAGGTTTTGGACTGACAATCTACTGTGCTTAATAGTTTAAAATTTTTATTTCAATAACTATTTTCTGTCTGATATTTATTGCTGCTCTTTGTTAGGATAGGGTTACAATAGGTATACAAACCCATGAATTTGAGACTGGAATTGTAGGGAGGCCTTTTCCTCATCCTCAGTTCATACTTACTGTAAGCTCTGGAAAAGAACATTCTGCTTGGACTTATATATTTGAAAAGTCTTCAAGGGATGGGGGAGGTGAGATAGGAGGGCAGGTGGAACCATAGGGACTTGCATTCATGTATGAAAGAAATCAATCTGAAGACAAACAGTTCCTGATAACTTTCTTCTTTCGGTTATGCATTCATCTGGTTTGTGACTCCAAGCAGTGCACCACCTAAAATTCTGTATACCCAGAGAAAGCTCATGCAGTCAATATTGAATAAGGACCCTGGCACTGTCCTCCCATAATGCAGTGCCACGTATCAAGACATCAGCATTAACAGAGGTAGGAAGGAGACGTTTTGCAAAGAAACCACTTGGAGCACTTGAATTCTACCCATTCATACCATGATAGCTGAATGTTCAAAATCTTCACAGAAAGCCTGTGGCAATAATCCCATGTGAGAGAAAAGGCAAAGCATTTTGCAAGTGTATCTTATTATTATTGCTAGATAGGTCAATACTCAAACTTGGGAAGAGATGAGCAACAGATGAAAGAGAGGGTTTTTTTCCTCTTTAAAAATTATTAATTTTCTTAGTATCTTTTGTGTCTTGTCATTCTACCATCCATGATGAGAGGTTGTAGGGGTACAAAACAGAAAATCCATATATCCAAATAGACTGGATGCCTTCCAATAATCTACTTGTATATGGAAGTAGTGATGAGGTTGGTTACTACAGAAAATTCAAAACAGTTTGTCAGTAGCCAAGAAGAGACTCTGCAGGGCAGAAGAGTAATCAAAAATATCAAGGGTTCCTTCAGAATATCCCATATCCTCTTTGAGGGGAAACTGTAGCACAAACATGAGCCAGTAGTATGGGTCTCTAACGGAAATGATATTATATAGGACTGGTAATTAGATCAATTATTTCTGTATAGCTTCAATTATTCATGCAGTCATTGCACTCCGCAACCTAATCAACTATTCATGAGAATGATATCAAGCCTGTGCAGAAGCCAAAACATTACTGTATATTTGAGGAGTTTTTGGATGGGTCACAGTTTTCAATATATTCTTTCACGTAACAGAACTGATGAATTTATTGTAACTGTTTTTCAAAAATTTTGAAGTATCACGGTTAGGATTGCTTTAAAGGAAGTTAATAATGAATTTGTTTCTTATAATTTTCTGTAGTTCAGGGAATATTTTCCTTTCAGGTAAACTTATGATCTAGTGAATATTCTTGTTTGTCTAACTTAATGCTTTTTTTTTTCTTTCAAAAGTGCTGAAAACAAAACATAATACAACTATGTATCAGACAAGCTGATCTTGTAAGGAAACAACTGCTGAAATATTTCAGAAATAGGAGTATTCCCAACCACCTTATTTTCCTTTGTGCTCCACTTTGCCCCAGTGAAGGTAGCAACAATTCTTTCAAACCACCAGACAACCTTGTAGGTAAAAGTGTGGTTTCTTTCTATTTTAACAGTCACAGTTGATCTGATCACCCTTCAATAGCCAAAAAACACCAAGACCAACCAAAAAATAATGAACCAAACCCAAACATTTTTCTTAATTCAGCCAATATTCAGTAAGAGTGATAAGTTTGAAGTCCATATTACTATTCTGAAATCTGAAATGTGCTTCTGACTTGCTAAAAGAGAATGGAGAACATTTTCCATGCATTTTTGATCATATTGAAATGTACTTGCATTATCTGTTTCACTATGCTTTGTTTGAAGCCCCACAGCTTCCCTCTTCCCCTGGTAAGCAAAAGACTGTGAAGGACATTTGGCACCCGGATATGGGGTGGAATCATAGATTGCACTTGGGAAACCAAAGAATCACAGGCTGTGTTGTGCCTGGTTTTCTTCTGTTCATCATCTGTGAAAAACTCAGGTGGAAATTACTGTAGTCGTGGTGGTAGAAAGAAGATAATGGCCAGTCAAGAACCTCTCCAGATCAATCAAAAAAGACTAGCAGCTTGCTGAATGCATTAGAGGTTAAAGAAAGGAGAAAAGGAAGGAAGACAGTTCAGAAGTCCTTTCACATAGGTGAGAGAAAAAATGGTGCAACAATTGGCTCAAATTCCTGGAAACATTAGCAATTATCAAGTCATGTTATTAACAGTGTCTAACTGGATAAGTTCCTGCTTAGTAGGTATTTGCAAGGCTTATGCATTTATTAGACAGTCCTTGTATAGTAGAGGAAACCAGTGTGAAACCTCCAGTCTCTAAAGCAATCAGACTTCTATTTGCATATCATGAACAGAAACCATCTCCCTCACAATGAGTCATAAACACTCAAACATCTGTTCTTAGCTAGTCAAAGTAGGATGTTCTCTTAGAGCCTGACTCCAAGCCTTCTGATCCCATCTCTTGAATAACAGATATTTTTGTCTCTGAAAATTTTGTCTCTGAAAAAATTTGTTACTTAAAATGTGTAATCAAAGAACTTTTCCTTGCTCCCAAGGTCTCTCCTTCCCTTGGATTCTGGGTCAGACAAAGTAGTCACCAATAACATGAAGGCCACCAAATGCAACAGATTCAAGTCCTTTTGAATGTAACTATCTCTGTTCTCTTTTTAAAAAACACCATAGCCATGCTATTTCTAATGCACTCCAAGATTAAAGTACCATTTACATTCAGAATCAGAAAAAGGACTGGAGAAGAGCTACAGAAACAGAACACCAGGGGTAAACCAATGCCAAAGGTAAAGCCTTAGACTGGTTTAAGTACATGACAAGATCAAAGAGAAATGTTTAAATTATATTTTACATGTCGAGATCCAAATATAGAATAGGTAGCAATTCTCTCTGCAAAGAATTACATCAAAACGTTAAAAAGTGCATACTTGGTTTTAGCCACAGGAATAGATACTGGACTAAAGGAATGCTACCCACATGCTCAATAATAAGCAGATGTTTCTAAACATCTTGCTGGAGAATGAATCATAAAGCTTGAGTAGAGGAACTGTGGCACTGCATGTCAAAACAAAGAACCTAACTAGCATTCTAAGAGGTGTAGTGAAGTGTAGTGCTTAATGGGTATAATGCTTTATGTTTTTGAATAGCAGAGATACTGAAGAGACATTACATAGAGATTAAAAAAGTTTTCATAATGTTCTTCAAATACATGGTTTCATGGTGGTATTAGAATTCAGTATTAAAATGGAATGAAGTTAATCTGTGATTTGTCACGAAAAGAGATGGTAATACAGCAAACTTTTATAAAGTCTTTTGAGAGAGATCTGAAGAAATACAATCATGTTCAACTACATGCTAAACCGTTAGAAAGGAATACTTAAACTTCAAAATAGGTTAGTATGCATCAAAACCTTCATATTCACCATCTTCAAATGCTGTCTATTTTTGTTGCATTTGGAAGTCTAAGAAATTAATCTTTTTCTTTTTTTTTTCTGCTCTTTTGTAGTCCAAGAATTCTGTGATTCTATGGAGAGAAATGTTTTATTATCAAGGTTGAGTAGGAACTATTGGTTGACTAAATAACAGAAAAGCCAGGCTAATATTAAGTTTATCTGAAATTTGGGAAAAAGGTAGAAAATTAAAACTGTTCTTAAAGAAACACTAAAACACTATAAAATACAGAATTCTCATTCTTATCTTAGTACCATAACTTAGTAACTTAGCAACTTAGCTGCATGCTTGAAATAAAAACACCTGAGAGATATCCAAACTATAAGCATTTAATCAAACTTAATATGGCCTTAATTCTTGAGGGACTATTCTAGGTCCTGACTCATTAAAATAGGCATAGTACTTCCACTGTGTTATAAGAACTGGAATTGTTTCATACATGCCCTTTTTGCTGGATAGAACATGAGGAATTTAATATTTGCTTGCATGTTTACTTTTCTTTTTTCAGAAAAATATATACAGAGAAGTGGATTATATCTGCATATATCTGTATCCATCTATGTATCTATGTAATCTATATCTTAATCTATATCTATATCACCTATAGCTACACCCACCTGTGTACTTCTGACTGGCAATTTGTTATGACATGAATAAGGCACATTTCCATCATCTTGCTTAAGAACCTAGTTTTATTCAGTTCAATAATTTAAAGCAGGCCATGCAATCATGGATACAGAGAATCAGACACACTAGTGTACTATGTAGACTGTTAATAGCCATAATTTTAAGCAATTAAGTATCTAATATTCCTTTCAAATAATTTAACTTTTCTTAAAGAATTGTTAAGATATTTTTGTGTCCTCTTCTGAGAGAAGCATTTGAAAGTCAATTAATCCATTGATACTTTCAGAGACTTGTTTAGAGAATTGAAAAGAGACACTTCAGGATGCTTTTCACTGAAAATTGTCTTTTTTTTTCACTTTATGTGCGTTGATGGTTAAAATGGAAAGCTCATTATTTTTGTAACCTTGGTAGCTTTTCTGTAATTACCTATAACACCCTGAATAACATCTTATTCTTCACTAGCCTTTACTATAATGTATTTTTTTTTCCCACCTGAATATCTGCTGGCTTTATGTTAGTCCCTGGATCCCTGTCATTTTCTGTCATAAATAATCGTATCATAAAGACTTTTATGTTCACATTATATTAGATATTGTAATTTCAAAAAAAATCTCACTTGAGTGACATACATTTCTCATACAGATTCACAAACTGGGTATAGAATTCTCCATCACCTGAAGTAATCTCATAATCTACCCACTGAGATTGAGACTTGCAAGGCAGCAAGACAGATTAAATTCTTGCTGGTTCGGCAACTGGTGGCGTTCATAACATTAGAAACTCACTCAATTTTGGTATTCCCATTTATTTTAGATCTGGATGAATCAGGTTTACACTGGCCTTTGTACCCACTGAGACAATGCTACTTCAGTTCATATGCAGATGGTTACAATTGCAGACACCTTTTTTTAAAAGGGAAGCTGGCATGCAAATACTTGTTATGGCATGCATTTGAAAAAAAGTCCTCAGGAACTTTGAATATGCTAAATATTTAAGAAATAAACAGTAACATAAAATGCATGCAAGTAATTACTCACATGGGAGAGAAATGGGAAACTGTCTGCAGCAAGTCATTGTCTGACATTAAGACACACTCCCTTTAAAACAATCTCCCATTATGCTAGTGGAAAATATTGACAGTTGGATATGCAAAAGTCTTATCCTATGCTTCCCAAAATTGTAAAACAAAAATATTATCATTAAGTACAGAATATATTTAAATATTTATGTTTAGGGGGAAAAAAAGGAAATTATATACCAACACTGAAGGCAAATATAACCCAGCTCTAAATCTTTTCATCTCTCTTATATAATTTTCAAAACAAACAGGACAAGCCACCTGTAAGTAACATGAGAAATAAACATTAATAAAAGATTTAAAAAAGGATCTAGCATTTTGTTGTCTCTGAGTGAATATGGAATTGCCATCAGTGAATAATCATTCCTAAATCAGGGGAATGTTTCAACTTGACTATCCTAGAACTGTATATCTTTTACAGTAAGAGTTGAATGTATTTGCAAGTAAATCTGATAAATGACTTTAATCTGGAAAAAGTCAATGGCAAGTACTCTTTTAATGCAACTCTTTGTTGGAACATTCATATTCTAGTGATGGTAAACTCAAAATGTTTTCAATTTGACAAGCTCCATCCTTGTTCATTCTCCCTGACATTCTTACTATAATGTCAGAACAGCACAAAAAAGGGACAAAACACATACAACTCCACATGAAGGACACAAAAGTAATTATTTTGTATAAGACCAATTGCCATAAAAAATTTTTAATAATTACACCTCCCAATTCAGTTTTGCAAAAATAATTTTCTTAAATGCCTTCAAGCCCAGTGTAGTCTATGACTAATAGAACATAGAATAGGGACAATATGAAGCTGTGCTAACTCATGCCTACCCAAAGGATTGACTAAAGAACTTTCTGAACTCCAGAGCATTTAAATTAAATCCCAAAGGACTCAGTCATTATAGAGTCCTCTGCCCTGCTCTAGAGGGTAAGCAGACTCTGCTAGTCCTGCATCTAGACTACAATATATCATCGTATTTATAACATTCCTGGAAAAAAGGGAGGACCCTCATTTCAGTCTGGTCTGCTGCAAAACAGAAGGATAGATGGCTGTTGATGGGTGGCTCTCCCTGCTGTGTTAGGACTTAAATGTAGTGTAGCTACAGAGTGTGTAACGTGCCAAACCTCATAGCTCCTGCTCTCTCTGCCTTCTATCAGGTGGCTACAAGGGGCAACCGAGTCTGAATTCACAAACTGGCTGAAAGAGTTCTCATGATGGCTCATGGTGAAGCCCCACCTGGAGTGCTGCATCCAGCTCTGGAGTCCTCAGCACAAGAAAAACGTGGACTTGTTATAGCAGGTCCAGAGGAGGACCATGAAGATGATCAGAGGGCTGGAGCACCTCTCCTGTGAAGACTGGCTGAGAGAGTTGAGTTTGTTCAGTCTGGAGAAGAGAAGGCTCTGAGGAGAACTCATTGAGGCCTTTCAAGTACGTTGGAGGAGCTTTTAAAGAAAGAGGCAGAGTGACTTTTTACATGGGCAGATACTGATAGGAAAAGGAAGGAATGTTTTTAAACTAAAAAAGGAGAAATTTAGATTATATATTGGGAAGAAAATCTTTACTCAGATGGTGGTGAGGCCCTGGAATAGGTTCCCCAGAGAATCTGTGGGTGTCCCATCCCTGTAAGTGTTCTAGGCCAGGTTAGATGGGGCTTTGAGCAACTTGGTCTGGTGGTTGCCTGCCCATGACAAGGTGGTTGAAACTAGATGATGTTCAGGGTGCCTTCCAACCCAAACCATTCTATGATTCCATGATTCATTCATATACAGCAGAAGGATGTCATGTTTACCCAGCCAAGGCACAGTTTCTGTGTTATTTGTATGCACAAATTATTGACACAAGATTGTACTGCATAGAGCTCAGTATATCCAGCTTTGACAATCTGCATTTATTGGACTCAAGGTTTCAAAATTTTCACTTGTCATATGGCATGAGCTGGTTTCTATGTCTTGTTGTATTAGAAGGGCTTCTTATGATAAAAATGAAGCATTAAATAAAATAAACCAGTTGCCTGGCCTTTACTTACTGTCTCACTGAGAGACATACACTTAAGTGCTTAGTAACTGGCATTGCAGTTTTTTCCCAAGAAATATCTCATCCTTAATCACATGCAGATGAAAAAGATTTTCACTTTAAATTAACATGCATTAGTCTCTTGTCATTCTTAAGAATTACCATACATAATTAAAAACGTACGGAAATGGAATCCCCAAAATATAAAAATAACTGTAATGGGATGGACATTTGATTGATATTCTTTTGAGAGTTGTAAATATAAGAGACTCTTTAATATAGATGGAGCGTCTTAGTTCTGGGTTCTAGCCTCAACCTATCTCATATGATTGTTAATCATTTGAATTCAAGTTCAGAGCTCTTTCACTATCAGTGGCTAATCTGAGGAGATGCTTCCATTTAAAACAGCATTTAAGGCTGGTCAAAAACATCTGCAGCTGAACTTCTCATACTGGAAGAAATCTATCAGTCTATGAATTATTACTCATTTTTCTGCCCTATTGATATTTACATTCATTCAGTTTTTTAAAATGACAGATTTACCTGATTTCACCATCAATGAGTGAAGTTTGGCTTTGTCCCCTCCTCAGTAAATTCACTAATCTTTGCCTCTTCCTTGGCATATTTTCTACAGACCCCTGCATTTTTCCTGTGCTTACAATTTCTATAGGGTATCAGATACCAGAAGTCTTAAGTTCTAGTCATTTTACAGACTATTTGTAAAGAGTATCTTGAGAATTTATACTAAGGATGTGATGATAAGATACCAGAATAAATGAGAAAAATACAAGTAGATGTGTTCATAGTTTGCATTTCTTTTATATATATATATGTCATAAATACATAACTTTACACAACTACCATAAACACCATGATACAGCAGAAGGTTAAGGTATTTCAACCAATACTCTCCAACACAACTTTAAAATAGCCAGTTACAACAAAATGTACATTTTTGTATCTTTTTCAGGCATCAGGGGAAATAACTAAGCAAATGTTATCAATCAGCAGAATTAGAACAAATGATCAGTAAGTGTTCAGAAATCCACAGGACATATATACATTAAAATGCCAATATTACATTACATTAAATATATGAGTACAGTAACAGGCCTTACACAGTGGAAAAATCTGTGAGGAGTAGAATACACCCTTTGAATTTAAAATACCATCCTTTTCCTGTCTGTAAATTTACTATAAGTTTAACCACAGAGTGCTGATATTTTATCTAATCAATTAAAATTGCTACCTAATTTCTCAAGGCCCAGTTCATGAGTTAATTTGAACAGCTGTAAAAATTTTCCTCTTTCCTCTTAGAAAGAAAGGTATTACACTGCAGGAACAGGTCTTTTTAATGAAGGGAAGCAAAAAACCCTCAAAATATGAAAAACATTGTATCAGGTAATAAGAATTTTTCTTAAATAAGAATGTGTGGTTTGGATGGTTTGGAATATTCTCCCTTGAATTCTTGAGGGAGGAGTGGTAAGTGGCAATGAAACAGAGTCTCTTCTGTCTCAAAATCACCACAGAGTTCAGCTCCAGTTCAGGGACAACTAAAAGACAGCTCTGACTGATGATCATATTTGGTCCTATATGACTGAAATAATTGATATATAGGAAGATTTTAAAGTAAAAACCCTGTATCATAAAAGAGATCTTCACAAACCTGATTTTACATTAACTAGGGCCTTTCACAGCAATTGAAGCAGAATTTACAAAATTATTAGAAATCTTGGAGTTTTGTGCTTTGTTTGTGTGTGGTTACAAAACCAGAACTTCATGGGTATTTTAGCTACGAACATAAAGAAAGAAATATGTAAAGGAAAATTTAAATAGATTTAATTGTTATAAAAAATGAAAGAGAAGTGACATTAGAAGTACTAACTTAACAAATTTACACTCAACATTCTCTAGATATTTTCAGGAACTTACTTCACCAGGCCACATAGTTTTTCATGATTTCAGAAGACCTATAGAAGATATTTTGGCCACAAGAGGGCTCACATATTTTTCAGGGTTTTTTTTTTAAATATATGAGTATAATAAAATTATAACGATATACAGGCTAAATTCAAGAGGAATATCTGCTGTCCAGATAGTCACACTGTCATGAAAAAAATAATCTGCCCGATCCTTTTATAAACTATCTGGAAAAAGTGAAGCAAAAATAAGGACATCTATTTATTAGTCTATTAATTGTCTTTTCATCAAAGCGAGTCTTTTCTATTATCCATTAGCTATGTATAAAATGACAAATTAATCTCTTCATTAAACAAACAATTTTAATGGTCTACATTAAAAGGTACTCTAGCACCATTCAGGTAACTCAGTGTATACTCATTAAAGTAAACCTGGAACGAATAACAGAAATTTATTTTTCTACAGAGACTTGCATTATTACTGAAACAACTGATAACATTGCCATTATATTATCAACAACACAGTGTATTCTCGCCATTTTCAGGTGAGAAGACAACTTGGGGCCTATTTCAATGAATGCTGAATTTACTGAGAAACTACCCATTGACCTTAGAGATATTGTATCAAGATAAATAAGCACAAAGTACAATACAGAGAGTTGGCTGTGCAATGGATGTATCTTCATTGCAGTTCACCATTTGTAGGACAGAAATTGCTGCATTTCCACACCTTTGATTTGTGTTGTGGAGAAAAAAATATACAAGAAAAGAACTGTCTGAAATACGGTATAATGTGCAGTTGGTGGGAAATAATGTTCATTAAAATTTGGCATCAGTCCAAATGAATTTTAAATAAAATTGAAATTCTGAAAAAAACAAGTTTTGCAAAGAACAGAATGTGATGTTTACATGATTCAATAGATTTTTCAGGACTCCATAAATTTCAATTTAACATTTGTCTGATTCATCCCCACAACAGTGGCAAAGACACCACCAAGAACACCTTGAAGGAATTTGGCATTTACGGAGGCTCTCCTATTCTGCCATTCCAGGCAACACTCGCATGTACCTCTGGCTGTAAACCTCAAAACTTCCATATTTTCCCCCAGAGCGTTCAGGCTCTAGTTTCTAGGTTCATATTAGGGACTCTGGAAGCTCTGACAACCCTCATTAGAGGAGAGGTTACTGGGCTTTCCCACCCTATTTGTGTGCTGTGGAGTTCTGTCCTAGCAAATCCTGCACGTCTCCTCAGACAATAAGGATGCTGCTTGCTCTGCCTAAGGCATACGCTACTAAAACATTTTGCTACAGGCAGAAAATCATAGACCTAAGACATGCCACACAGCTTGTTGTCCACACTGGTGAGTACTTGTGACCTTCAGAGTGAACTGGTTGTATGGACAAGCTGGAGAGATGATCTGATTTTGATGGGATGAGGTTCAACAAGGCCAAGTGCTGGGTCCTGCACTTTGGCCACAACAACCCCTGCAGCGCTACAGGCTGGGCACAGAGTGGCTGGAGAGCAGCCAGGTGGAAAGGGATCTGGGGGTGCTGATTGACAGGGGGCTGAACATGAGCCAGAGTGTGCCCAGGGGGCCAAGAAGGCCAATGGCATCCTGGCCTGGATCAGGAACAGTGTGGCCAGCAGGAGCAGGGCAGTGATCCTTCCCCTGTACTCTGTGCTGGTGAGGCCACACCTTGAGTGTTGTGTTCAGTTCTGGGCCCCTCAGTTCAGGAAGGACATTGAGGTGCTGGAGCAGGTCCAGAGAAGAGCAACCAGGCTGGGGAAGGGAATTGAGCACAAGTCCTGTGAGGAGAGGCTCGGAGAAGAGGAGGTTCAGGGGTGACCTCATCACTCTCTACAACTACCAGAAAGGGAGTTGTAGCTGGGTGGGGGTCAGTCTCTTCTCCCAGGCAACCAGCAATAGGACAAGAGGGCATGGGCTTAAACTGTGCCAAGGGAGGTTAAGGTTCAATATTAGGAAGAAATTTTTTACAGAGGGAGTTATCAGGAATTGGAATGGGCTGCCTCGGGAGGTGGTGGATTCACAGTCCCTGGAGGTTTTAAGAAGAGACTGGATGTGGCCCTTAGTGCCACAGTCTAGTAACTATGGCGGTGTTGGATCAAGGGTTGGACTTGATGATCTCAGAGGTCTTTTCCAACCCATTTGATTCTAGGATTCTATGATTAATGCTGGGACAGGTTGGGTCCCATGGGACACAAGTGTGTATTTTAGATATTCTTAGTCTGTAGTTTTGTACCTAAGATAGCACTGGGTTATGTCACGTTCTATATGAGAGGTGTTTCTATAGCATGGTGCCAAACACATGCACTGCATGTTCTGATGTTACATGGGTGTGCCACCTTCTCTGTACTCCTGTAGGGAACAAACCAGCACCAGAACTGCTATAGGTTTTTGACTTAAGGAATTGGCTGTTCTATTCCAAAAACGAATGTGAGTGAAGCAATAGAGACACACTGAGGCTGATAGAGAACCGAGATCCAAGGACAAATGTGAGCATCCAAACCATTAAAAATTGTTTGTTGGTACATATGTAGTACTGGCACACCTGATTGTTCAACTGCTACTTGCCTAAGAAAGAGCATGCTATTTCAGTAGCTTGCTGCTCAGGTACTATGTATGTTATCTGAAAGCAAGTAAAACGCTGGTTATTTTCTTTGCCAGCTATGCAAAAACATATGTGAAGTTTTGTTCACACACAGTGCTATTCTTGGAGAAACTTTTCCTTTTTGGGGTTGTTGGATTTTTCCAGTATACTGTTAAAATTGAAAGCTTTTGTAACCTAACTCAGTAACATAGAATCATAGAATTCTATGGGTTGGAAGAGACCTCCGAAATCATCAAGTCCAACCCTTGATCCAACCCCACTGTGATTACTAGATCACGGTACTCAGTGCCACATCCAGCCTCATCTTAAAAACCTCCAGAGACGGTGAATCCACCACCTCTCTGGGCAGGCCATTCCAATGCCTGATCACTCTCTGTAAACAACTTCTTTCTAATATCCAACCTAAATCTCTCCTGACAGAGCTTAAGCCTGTGCCCTCTTGTCCAACTGCTGATTATCTGGGAGAAGCAGTTTGAAGTCGAGTCTCTTTTTTCTGTTCTAAGGATTTCAACAGGCAACATTTTGGCAACTATAATAAAAAAAGTGCTGTGGGTAATTAAATGGAATCTTGTCCTATGTATGCGCGTCTGATCCTCATCTTACTGCTATCAAGGGTAAAATTGCCATTTCTTTAAATGAATGAGAAGTCAAGAACTATCATTGTAAATTCCCCATGGCAAAACCAGTCACTTGTGTTAAGTAAATAGAACAAAGAAATGAACTCCTGACTCAGACCTAACTCCCACTTTCACAATTATGTCAGTATTTGGAGCCCAGGAATCCTTCTTAAGCTTGGTTTTGTTTGGATGCTCTGACTCAAATCAGTTCCAAGTCAGGCATAAGAACTAGGAAAATCCAGGTGCACAGACTAGAAGGGAGCTGTGGCACATTTCCAGTCTGGGTGGTTGGATGGACAGGTGCCCATGGAGCATCCATGACACACAACTTAGGCACAACCTGTCTGACTTTGGATCTTCACTTTCCTTTCCAGGAATCTGATTACTATTTTAGAAGTGGCATGAGAATTTTTTAAAGGCCCTGGGATAAAGCTGCTATGTAAAATCCTACTACTATGTTAGCAATTAAAATGTTAAAGACTCAGTAGTTCTGAGAGATCCATAGACTTTAAAAAGTCCATATGTAAATATTTGTAAAATATATAACTAAGCAGAATCCCAGAAAAGTTGGGCCTGGAAGGAACCTCTGGAGCTACAGCGGGTTCATGTAGAACAGGTTCCAGAAGATTGCATCCAGGTGGGTTTTGAGGGAGACTTCATACCCTCTCTAGGCATCCTGTTCTGCTCTGTCAACCCTACTATAAGGAAGTTTTTCATCATAGTCAGATGGAACCTCCTGTGTGTCAGTTTATGCTTGTTGTCCCTTGCCCTATTGCTGGGCACCACTGAAAAGAGCCTGACTTCATCCTCTGTGGCACCTGCCCTTAGCTTGTAATAGTTAAAAGCTCTCTTTGTCAGTAAGTACTTTCATCTATTTTGTAAGATATTTCTGCCTCATAAGGTGTTCCTTTTCAAATTCTCTTTTCTACTTGGGCATTATAGGTCCAGTTTCACTTTGCTTTGGCAGATTGGTCATTGTAGCTTACTTTCAGAGCTGAAAACTGACAAATAAGGTCTACTGAGCACAAAAACTTGTTTTAATTTCCTGTAGTACTTTTATCATTTGGGAGAAGAGAACATCACTGATGAGGCACATCATATCCATAAAAAACCTGTAAGAGACTAAACAACCTCAAATCTTCAGTTCTATCTTGGCAGGGTATCATATTTACTGCTTTTCCAACTGTAAATTGTATTATACACAGGAATAGAGCAAATCTGAAAAAAACACCAAAGATGAGATGCTTGTTTGGTCGTCTCCCCAGCCACCTCCTCCTGATTCTTCACACCTCACACAATTACACATTCCCTCCCCCAAAAAGGGACAGTTCAACCTTGTTACATTTCCATAGGTCTCCATACAGACACAATGGACATGAACCTGGTAAATCAAATACATTATCCACCCACCTGTTTGAACAGAACTTCCAAGTTCTTGGTAGGGTTTTGTATTAGGCCCTAGCCCTACCCAGATCAAGTCCTCATTTTGTTTTTTCAGCTGCAGATACATTCCACTTTCTCTCACATACACATGCTGGTAGCTATGTGGCTAGTTCAGAGGTGTAAACACCAGAGTTAAAGAACAGATAACATTGCAGATACATTGCAGTATCAGGGCTTCTTAAGTAAAGAAAAAAAAATTATCTACATACTGCGAAATCTGAAAATGAAATTCACTGTCAATATTATTAATAAATGGTTGCAAAACCAATCACACGATCAAATTCTCCTTGCAACACAGGGATTTCAAATTGATGTAACACCCTGGATTTCAGTGGCAGTATAGCTGGGTAAATGCAGAGATTGTAAAAGCAAGATCAGGCCTATTGCAGCTGTACACAGAATTCAAACCACTGGACAATTGTCCAAAGCAGCTCCTAAGTCAAAAGATTTGATTCCCACCCGCTTGAAGTAGAAACTTAATAGAGCTTCTGTAGCCCTTATTGATATCCTCTGTGATTGCTGGGACATGGCAGGGTAGAAAAGACCAAGTTTGAAGACCTTCCATAGTTTAAGGATCCTCAGTTCTTGGAATGGCTCCATGAGGAAGCCAGAGCATTTCTGAACTCCAGCTCAGTAAGACAGTCAAAAAGAAGTGAGTGACAGTTGCCCCTGTGCAACTGTAACATTTGTTTTGAAAAGATGGTACCTCCCCACTTTAAAAGTAATGCTAAGGGCAGCTACTTTCAAGGCTTCCATTTTAAACATATAAATGTTTTAAACATATAAATTCCCTCCATTATATTTTTCCATCTCATTCCTTTTTCTCTTTGCAAACCATTATCATGTTTCTCTCATTAGATCACTTCAGTCACTTCCATGTTTTGATATTCTTTCTACTGTACTTTTATTTACATCTCTGAAATCTGTCATCAAATGTATCTCTCAAAACTGTCCTTTTCCTGCTTGAAAAGAAGAGCAAATCTCTTTGCAGATGTGGAAAGCAAACCTAAACTGGATTAAGCTCAACGTTTGAAGACAAGTCAGACTCCTGCCCCTTTTCAGGGGTATCATCTTGAGTTGATGGAAGTGTATTCTTAATACAGAAGGAGCCTTGATCAATCTCTTGATCTGAAAAGTTCTCATTATTTAAACTGTATTTCATATCCTTCAGCTCTGAAACTTTAGGCAGGCCTCTTTAGGATTTTATTCAGGTTTATATGTAAAAGTGGAAAGAAGCACTAAACATTATTGGAACAACCATTAGGTTATTCAAATTTATGTTTTCCAAAAATTGGAAATGTATACTTCTAAACGTATTTAATACTGTCACTCATTCAACTCACTACAGAACCATGGACTAAATTTTAGACTCTCTTGAAGCTGACTGAAACTAATGAAACAGGTTTCTGCCCTCTACTGATCTATCAGTGAACCTGGGTGAAGGGCTATAAGACTATTGCTTTCTTCTATACATTTGATTTAAGTTCTCTTGTGCCCCCTTGTATTTTACTTAATGTTGTTCAGAGTAGGACACATCACAAGCCTACTGAATCCTCTCCACTGTGAGCTTCAGCTCTCAGCAACCACCCTTGGTACATGTGCGTGGTCTTTGGGCTGCCTCAACACATGGCCATCTGTCATGATTGCATGGTGCCTCTCCACAACTGGGTCGGATCCTTGCCTGAGGGCATTAAGGTCCAGACAATGCTGGTTTAGATGAACAGTTTGGTTAATACTACAAGTGCCATCTGTTCTACAGGAAATCCTTTCTCTGTGTCATTAATGAAGTGTTCCCAGCACATAACTATATATTCTTCTCCTTATATAAAGCTTTCATGCAGTAGGGATTATGAGAGCAAGCTATTTGCAAATGAATAGTTTGCAAAAATATCAAATTTCATTACATAAATTTTCTTGATACACTTCATAGTACAGATGAACACTAACCACCTATTTGGCAGAGGAAGTAACTGCTTAGCTAGTGTTTCAGTATGGTGACAGCACCTCGGTACCTCAGGCAACAAAAAAGAACTGAACCCTGACCTAAACCTTGCAAGTAAAGTCTATTGCTTCCTGGAAATCAAAATATGAATCCCATTGAACAGGATCCCAAAACTTAACTTTGGTAAGGAAGTTGAGCTCTAGCATAAGTTAGGATGTTGTGTCTTAGCATGGTTGTTATAAGAGTTACATTACAGGGAAGACCTTCAGATATTTCAGATGTGTAATCAAACATAAAATTAATTTTTGGCAAGTTAAGCATGGCCAGAATATCCCAACTAATGTGCACTAAACTTTGCATCCATTGTTCAAACACACTTAGCTTTCAGACACTGGGGCTCTAACTTCCTGGATAGGAAAGAGTATTCTGCAGCTACCCTTTTGGTAACATCTCCCCCTTCTTCCAGCCTCATTTTCATCTTAAAAGGTGAAAGTTTGAAAAATAATATGTCCTGCTTATCTCAGTACAAAAAGCTACTTAGAGATAAATTTAAAAAAATATTACTACTGCAATTCCAATATATTAGTTTTCCCTCCTGACAAGACTTCTAATTGCCTAAAAGGTTCTAAAATGAAACACCATTGACTGAACAGCCACAAAGGCCTGGAGATAGATGAAGATACCTTGGATTTATAGACTTGCTCAGAGAGAGTTTTTCACTTTACATGTAATGCAGAAGTGTTGTAAATATCAGATATAGTGACCTGACTGGGAATCTTCTATTTTGGGAAATTTCAGGAATGTTCTTTCCTCTTTCTTAGATGGTGAAATTACAATTATTTTAGCCATTAAAACAAACACACAAACAAACAAACAAGCAACAAACAAAACCTTGCAACCAACAAACCAAAACAAAAAACCCCACTCCCAAACCTTAAAAGTTTACTCTTCTCTTTTTTGGAAGTAGCTATGGTTTCCACTACTTGTAATACAAAATGGTTTTAAAAATGTCTGTTTAGATCATATAGAAATTTCACTCCTTTTAGTATGCTTACATTCAGAAAGATTTGGCAAACTTGAATGAGCTTTAACAGTACTAATAGGACAGATTTCAACTTTTATAAATCTTATTTACCATTAATTATGCTATTATTATAAGGTTTTATGATAACAAGGAGCAAATCTGGAAGAATATAACTATTAAGGATGAGAACCATTCACTATGTACTAAATATTAAGAATTAAGAGATTAATTTAAGAAAATTAGAAAACAGAATGAAACAAATAATTTAACTACTAGTAAGACACATGAGGCTATGAAACAGATTTCGGGGGAACTGAACAGAATTTCAGTGGCAATTCTATTACCTGTAACACTATTTCTGCTCTACTCTACACCCTTCCCATCATGACATTACTTGGATATGAACTCTTGCTTTAAATGAAGAACAGAATGAAAACCACTCAATAAGAAAAGCCTCCCCTTGGATGAGACTAGCTGGAATGATCTCTTTCCATCTCTAATCTCCTGTTACTGTAATAAACACTATTTCTTATTGCATATATCTCCATTTTTCCCAACAGTGCATTATGCAGTCATCAGTTATCACTGAATCAGAGTATCCTATTACCAGAGAAACAGATATCCTACTGTTTTCAAAATCCTTATCTATAATAAAATGTTTTTTCTAGTGTAAATATTATCCCTATCTAGACACATAAAAATGTATGGAGGTGAATGCAGGTGTCCTGTGCTCTATCTACAAAACAAAATTACAGAACCAAACCTGCAACAGTACAAACACACTGTAAAAGATCAGCTAACACCATATGTGTACTTAGTAGTAATTGAATAGTAATTGAAAAGTAGTTGAGCTTTATTGAATGTGCTATTGTGTGCTCCTTCAAACCCACATTCAAAAAGGAAAAAAAGCCACAAATTATGCAGCAGAATCTTAGGACAGATATCATTTAGTGTTTTACCCATTAACAGCAGACTGTACCTTGAAAGCCCTTTGGGTCATGCCAAAGTCTATGAGGTTTCTGAGAGCCACCATCCTCCCAGGACTGCAGGGCTGTGGGGCTGGACATCCCCACGTCCCCCTTGTGATGGTCAGGTCTGGGCATTTATCCTCTTGTTTAAGAGGCCAAAGAGAGTAAGTGTGCTTTGCACTTTTTAGAAGGGTGTGTGGAGGAGGAGGAATCATCTACTCTATTGCAGGATCACTACAGTACTGTTCAATATCAATACAAAACCATACAGCTCTAATGAATTAGTTTTTAATTCCCCAGGTTAAACTTGTATTATGTTTGATGGGTCTAAAGCACAACAGCAATTATGAAGAGTTGTAGGCACTAAAAAGAACAACAGTATGAGGACTAGTAACATCACAGAACTGTGGTTATTATGGATAGAAATTCAGCTAACAGAAAGAAAAACAGCAGCAGTAAATTGGTCAAAAATAACATACAGCCAAGGGTAATAAAAGATAGGGCAGGTATTAAAAGAAGACGAAAAATTGTAAGCTGTGTTTCAAACTCTGCAAAACATTTCCAACACGAATAACTAGGCCAGGTCATTTTAAAGGTGAAACTAGGGCTCCTTCAGGTCCTCAGGTAGATTAAGGCAGGTTGGTCAAAGTATAGTGGATTTTTGACACACTCATAACAGGAAAATTCACAAAACACTACAGGAAGCAAGAGGGAAAAAAGCCTCTGGAACCACAAAAAATAACAGAAAACTGGAAAACCCATAATTCTTAATTTATAAAATTGCACTAAAATAACAGCAGTCATCTGAAGATCAATCCTTATAAGGACTGAAAAAGTTTTTAGAGGTAGTGTGAAGGATGATTTTCTGCCAAAATTTTGCATTGTTGTTACGGAGATTGAAATTTTATGTTGTTACTTCTGAGATTTTACTGTATGATTAAAACATTATGGCAAGTAGATATCTAAGTGTCAAAGCAGTACATAACTTATACTGAATCCATGAAATAAGAACATAAATTAATGTCTTCAATATAGAGTCACAAGTCTAAGTAAAAAATAGATAATTACTAACAGTATACTAACTTTTACTAACAACCATACTGTTTAAATACAATCAAATACCACTTTCCAACATCACACATACTTCAACTAACCTATATGTGCTCCAGTTCGGTTTATCTCAGCATATGGCTTGTTCTCACCACATGCCACAGATTTCCAAATCTAACTATAATTAATAGGATTTGCTAAATAACTGTTGAAGGAAATCCAGCCTCAAAAAGTGAAGCTGATTAATACATCGATTCAGATATCAACCTCTAAGCATTGACTTGGTTGTGTTTTTTTCTATTATTTGAATTTTCAGGAAGATCAGGGATATCAGTAACCCTTTTCTCAATTAAAGGCTTTGTGAAATCTAAATTCAATCTAAATTTAAGGATAATACAAACAATTAAAAAATATTTTGCTCTTATTCACTTCTTTTATTCTCATGCAATAAAAATATTCTGAAAAAGTTAAAAAATGTCCATATATATACATATATGTACACACAAACACACACACACATGCACACATTTCCAGGCAATTATTTTCTAAAATGATTAAAATATAATTCACAGAACAAGAGAAATCTAAACAGCTTAATTGTCACCATATCTTTGGTGAATGACAGGATGTAATAGTATGGACATTTTTATTTGATTATGGTCACATTCAGAAACCTCATAGTAGAGTGAGTTTTTAAAGAGTTGAAATAACTAATGAGAATTTTTTTATAGATCTGTCATTCTTACGAAGGAGGAAAGAACATTTTTAAAGGAAAACCTTCAAATGCTATTTAAATGCTAAAGGATTTTTCCTTATTACTCTCACATATTCCTTACTTTAAGAATTCCAAAGTTTGGGAAATGTACAGAAGGACTTACAAGTGTGTTTGGGAAAGGAGGATGACTTATGTATAGCAGCCTATGTTTTCTCTCAATAAATCTAAGAAGTGGTTTTGATTATTCATCATGCAAAAAGAAAAGCATAAATGGAGAATTAATTTCTAAACACCCAGAGTAACTCAAAGACATATAATTTTATTATAAAATAATTTAGATCACTGCTGATGGGATTCTATCCCATGCCATTTTAAATGAAAGTAGAATGTAATGGAGGACAAATTAATTCCTTGAGTGAACTACTTTGTGGAGTTAGTACATTTACTGAACCATGGGCATACTTTGAAGTGTATCAGTGGTAGACTGCTATAGGCTTTTGAGAATTACACTAAGCATTAAAACCATCTTAAAAACTAGTTATGTACTCATGTATAGTTTATTTGCAGACTCTTCCATATTCCAATAACATTTCTTCTTTTGCAATAATCTTTACTTTCAAGAGAATTCAATTATTTCTTGATATCCTGAGTACTGACAGCTACAACAGAGTAAGATCACTTTATATATATATTTATCTGTTTGCCAGATTTCCTTCAGGTATATATGTTTATAACACATATATTACTGTTGCCCGAAGTCTGGGACAAGTTAAGTGCAAGAATAAGCAACCAGACCTCACACTTAGGAGTTCGAAGAACTAGAGGACGTCCATGACAGGTCATTTCATCTTAGTAATTTCGAAAGAGCCTCCTGGCAATGTTTAGGACCCATACAGGTTTCCTCTGATAGTTACTAACTCAGATGCTAACTTTACCCAAATGCCCTAGGAGCATTTTAAATCCTGCTTCTATTTCCACAGTCCCTCAGTAGGATTGCATCTTACTTAATTAATCTCAATGGTATAGAGGAAATATTTTTCACTTGTGGACAAACACGATTTTCAGCTCATGCTTCAGAAAGAGAAGTCTGTTCAATACTTGGACTACCTTTTCTTCAAATCTGCTGTGTGAAGGCACTGTTGTAGCTCAGTAGGTTGTTGGTCTTCTGCAATGCTGTGGCATGTTCTTAAGGTGGTATTTGTACTGCTTTTAGTCTTGGAATATGTAGGTGCTATGGCAAACACAAGCATCCTGGTTTTCTGTCTCTGTGATCCATGTAAATCTGTATTTTTGGTAAAGTGTTCTGCCTGTGGACAAAACTAGGATTTGGGGTGCAGTGTTTAAATGTTTTCCAGTATTATGAGCTATCTATGAGGTACAGTGGTAATAAAGGGATTTCTTCCATCAGACTCCTGCCTGGAAGTGATGTTACTTAACACCATACAGATTAAATGGAAAAAAAGAATGTTTGAAAGTCTAATATTAACCAGCATTGTGGTTTATTGGAAAAAAAATGTATTGAAAAGAGAAACAAAGAAGTAATCTGGAAATAGTATATTTAAAAAAAGACTTCTTTCAGATTTAAAGCTGTTCATCTTAGCACTTCGATCTATGACAGTGAAAAACTGTCAGTTCACCATCTGGGGACATAATAATAACTAGAGGAAAAATATGTACTCTTTTTCTTTGAAAACACTGTTGAATATGAGCTGGGACTGTCAACATTAGAGAGTGACAGCAGCTCCTGGGCTTGTACTGAGCTGTAACAAAGCCAGTTATTCCTGTGTTACTGCTCAGCATTGCTCATGGATTTGTACTACTCAGATGAGGGAAAAGCAACAATATTGCTTATAGGCAATGAAATGAAACTCAATACTGATAGAATCATTAAAGGTGACAAAAAGGGAACATGTAGTCAATTGATACCTTTCTCTGTAAGTTTTTCCCAGGATTTTACTCTTGGTTCAATATTGAATCAATTATTACATTTATATAATAATCTTAATAAAATTGCTTTAAGAAGTTGTTAAAACTTAGAGAAGAGCTTCTGAAGCACAAATGCTTTATTCCAGTCATGCATTCTAGGATTTAGATTTTCAGATTCAGCCTTACTGACGTATTAATTTTTACATTCAGTGTTCATCCCTCATCAGTGGTGTGCACACTAAGAGTGTTTTTATTCTCTTGCTCGTCCATCTTTCATTTCCACATTTGTATGCACTCAGAGTACCAACAAGAAGTCTCAGAGAGCAAAGCATTTAAGTTGTCACTGAATCTACTACTTCCTTGCAGTTTTCCAGAGGAGCAGCATTCCACCTTCAATGTTATTTCCCACCCACTGTGCACATTACTGCTCTGACTTACCTGAGTCAGCTGCATTACTGCTGTATTTCTTTTGTGCTTCGTACTGATTTGTTGGATAATATGCAGTGACAAGGTCACAAAAAATTGCATACTATATAAGATTAGGTGTTTCAGAGCAGTCAAGGTGTCTTCATCACTTTTCATGATCAGTTGCAATGCATACTCTCTGTTTTGGGGACCTCAGAAGCAGATCCCCAAGTATGGTCTAGATATTTGAAAACTGTGTGCTTGATTTGAAAATTAGGAGGAGAGAAGAGTGAGACCAACAACTCACTCAACAGCCTTTGCAAAGGCTGGATGCCTGTACACTCATTTGTCTTGAACTCAGACTATTACTACACACTGTGCAGAGAAAGGTTTGCCCAATTCCTCCAAGAACATTCCCTTAGATGAACCATTTCTAGATAAAACTTCGATCTAACTCTAGATAAAATATAGACATTTCTAATAATAAATATTTATTTTAAAAAACAACCTTATTTTGAAAATTTATTTTTATCCTGAATTAACAAAAGCTTCCTAATACATAGATTTTTAATATACATATGGATATATCAAACCTGGCTACTTAAGTTTTGATTTTAAAGGTCACACAGGGATTTCTAGAACTACTACAACTCAGTTTGTGACTTAAAGTGATTTTTCTAGGTGCCTCAAAGATGACCCAAAAAGGTGTCTGAGCTGTTTTCATGTTACATATCAGTTCAGAAACAGACTGTGAAGCCAAATCAACCCTCAGTTACAGCATCTCACAATAACGCCTTTAAATACTTTTGGTAAATGTACATATTAAACAGTAGTTTTTAGCACTAACTAGGATTCTATGCTGGCCCATTCTTATCCCAAAAAATTTTCCCTGTAAGAGCAAAATCTATTCCCTTGCCTGACTTTAGACAACCAAGTTTTAAAACATTTTATTTATTATTTCCTATTTAACGCAGTCCTGCTTACACATTCAGGTCACAGAAATTTTCTTAAAATGCAATGAGAATTATAAACTATTTTCATTATGAAGGTACTTACTAAAATTTATTTAATAGGAAAGTTTCTTTGTAGGATTTTTTTAGCCTTCACAAATGGATTTGAAAGACCTATTTTACAAGTTTACATTTTGGAAGTTTTTTCCCCCCTAATTTAAAAAAAAATAAAAATGCAGTCCTACAGTACTTACCCAGACTCACTGAAACTGAAAATTGAGTAAGTACTGCAGGATTGGTCCCCTATTAAAAAAGCCCAAGACACATGGTGCTGAGATTAACAAAACAAAGTAAAGCAGCTATGACTTGGCACAAAGTTTGACAAGCTGCAGAAAAGCAAATGTTTAAATAACTGAAGTGGTACTGTTTTTCTATTCACAACCTTTTCTCTTCTAAACAGTATCATATTCTTTTCCAGCACATTTAGATTGAAAGTCAAGCTGTGTTTTATTTTTTATTATAATAAACCCAGTCAGTTTACTGTAACAAAGACATACTAGCAGTGATCAGTGTGAAAGCCAGTACGAAACCAGGCTAGGGGGGAAAAAAAAGTCAAATGGCAAAATAAAGGACCAGCCGTCTGGAAAGTTCCTGGATCATGTAAAAAGAAAATAAAAGGCAGTGTTCTTATGAGACTAATGCAGAATACAAAAATATTTTAAGACAAAACTCTGTATCATTGCCTATGACATTTGTAAACAGCAGCAGCAAATCCTTTCAAATAATGTTGCATTTATTAAACATTTTCAAGTCCTCCTAAAACAAAATAGTAGCACTTTAAAAAAAAAAAAAAAAAATTCTAGTAGCATTGTTTACATCTGTTCCTCTCAAAATAGAGTAAGAACAAAACAAAACTGTAAAGTATTTTTGCTGTCTTTTTTCACATGTAAAATAACTTTCCTACTTAAAAAATACATTTATTCAATCTATGGGATATCTAAACGGTTCTGCATATTTTATTAGACTTGCAATAATAAATGATGGTTACAAAAAGACAATGTATATGTCAGGTCTTACCAGATTTTTAGCGAATGGTCTTTCAAGTTCTGCCTTCATTCACCCTGAATTTCAATCAACTAAAAATATATATATGAGAAAGAGTGTTGATTTTCGTATCACAAACAGGCATAATTTTCTAAAAACCCTTCTAAAAGTACTGTCTGCTTGATGAAGAGACTGAATGTACTTAGTTGTCGACTGGGTTTAAACTTTGACACATACATGTATTATTATATGATAACTGGTAACAGATAGATGTCTTCACTTAGAGTTAAATACTTTAATGTAGAGTTTAATAATGTTACAAGAGTCAGATGTATAAATCAGGGTACAGGGTGATGTCATGGGAGATAGGAAGATGATGAAATCATTAGAAACAGACACTTAGTGAACGAAATCCACTTTTCTAAGTGGATATTTGTGGAAACCTGTTACAGTCAAACAGCAGTGGCAGTTTGGAACTGCAGGAACAATTCCACTCTTCTGTTGTACATGTGTAGAAAGATCAGCAGATGTCTGTATCATCTGCAGCAAGTTCTAACATGTCCTTGTGAGACAAACATTGTCAGGCAAATTACACATCTAGTCTCAGCCAGGACAAAGGACTGTGCCTAAAGAGTGGTTCAAACAAAATCCTTCATGAATTCTTCAGAAGTTTCAGAATCAAACTCCTTTAAACAGTTACACTGCATGTAACCAGCTTCCTTGGTTCTGCTGGGTTTGAGCTGTCTGTCAGAGCTGCTGTCACTTGAGGCTTGCAAGTTAAACATCTATATTTCTCCAAGTCACCAGGAGCAGAGTTTGTTACTTACTGAATTTGCATTTTGAACATATTTAAAACCAGACAATGTTGAGTACAACACTGACATTCATTTTCTTTCATAAAAATGGAGAAATGCTCCCCTTCAGCATAATAACCTAGAAGATAGAATGCTCAGCCACAAATCAGGGCAGCCGACATTGTATGCTGCTGGGAGTTTTATGGGGCTTGATTACAATATCCCAAGTCATGGAAAAGTAGCCTAACTACCCCTCTATGATGAGAATAAGCCACCAGTTCTGTTCAAGCTGTGCCATTGGACACAAAGAATATGAAATTCATGAGACTAGATACAGAATACTCATGCATGAGCTTGACGACATACCAAAGCTGTGACTGCATGAGAAAGGGACTACCTTGTGTTTTGGCTTGCTAGATCATTTATGCATTTTACATTAGACTATGAATTACAAGAAAACAATATACAAAACACACCCTCTCTACCCTCTCCGCAACCCAAGCACAAATAATCAGCAAAAATAAAGAAATTTAAACCAGATCTATAGAAAAGTCCTTTCCTCTGTGCTGAGTATTCTAAAATGTAGCCTGGAGACTATGGCTCTTCTGTGCTTGCTCTCCCTGTATCCAGCTTTAAAGAGGAATATATGTAAACTAGAGTTATTTCAAAGGTATATGGAGCTACAGGTTCAAAGGTCCTCAAGGTCAACTATCAGAGCCCTGGGCAAGTGCTGTAGTGTTTATGAAAAACTCAGTCCTTGCCATCTCTTATGATGCCTGGGGAGAAATGAGAGAGGCAATTGCTCACAGCTAGTACACAGCTTGGCTGCCTGGGCACAGGAAGAAGTTTCAAACTCCAAGTCCCACCTGCAACAAATCAGTCAGTAATTTCTAGCTAGTCCAGGTGCTTCAAACAGGTTTAATCGTCTCTTATGATGGGCTGTGTCTGCTTTGAATACCATTTGTAGGTGTTATCTTTTCCTTATACAGTGTATATTGGAAACTGGTGCCTGTATGAACCCTGTGTATTCCGTTTCTGGAGTGAAATGTCCAGCTGCAGGGCACTACAGCAGCATGTGCCTTCATGCCCAGCTCCTGTTTTTAAAGATCAAAGCTTTTTAAACCAAAGAAGAATTTCTGCACATTCGGGCTATCAAGACAACAACTTTCAATGGGATATGCCAAGGAGGTGGGAAAAAAGTCAGACATTTCAGTCAATGTAGTTAATCTTTTAGAATTGTAGTTTTTCTTTTGGGAATTGAAATATAATTAGATTCATTATCAGAACTATAATGAGGACTGCCCCAAAGATTTCTCACAGCACTTCAGTCCTACATCTTACCTTGTCATCTGACAGCCTGCACAGTGACTCTGAAGGGCAGCCTGTATGGGTACAGCTGTTCTGGAGGCAGTTTGGGAGGAAAGTCAGTGATCCAAACTTACACAGATATGGCTTTTCCAAATCATATGAGTGGCATACAGAAAAGAGCATCTATGTTGCTGCTCATAGACATTAAACAGTGTTCCCCACTGTATGGAGATAATGGAAGGAAAACAGAGAGTAGGTTTCAGGAAAAATTTTCTGTGAGTGAAAGGGTAAAAAAAAAAAAGTATTTTAAAAATAGTCTTTGAACTGTGTAAATGAACTAAGAAGGAACTTTCAGAGTAAGAACAGATGAGTGGCCTTTTCTTTTGAGTATGAGGAGTCAACTCTAAGCAGGATTCCTGAGCACTGCTGCACCTAGAAAGAAAAAAAATAACGTAAGACACATGCCTCCTTTGACAGACTAGTGCATTAGAGAGACCAATTAATATTCCCATTCTGATTTTGAATTTTGTGTACAAAATCCTGAAGAACTTACCCTTTCCATGCTCCTATAAAGATAAACAGGTATCACTATTTCAAGAGTGGGAAACTTGGTCATAGAAGAGAGATTCATCCAAGGTTACATCCAAGGATAGGCAACAAAAGGGATGATTTTAGAAATACAGTGCCTCAGTCCCCAGAAATATATATGTATATATATATATATTTAAAAATGAATTTGCATGAGAATTTTGTAATAATGGACTTAAAATACAGAAATTCCACTATTTCCCTTATATTTCATCACAGAGAAGTGAGTTATCTACAAAATATTTTGGAAGTGTTTCACAGAGGGAATGTTTGTTATAGGAAGAGGTCCTGTGTCTATTTCTTAATTTTCAGAGTGAGAACTATACACTGTAGAAGAAAGTGCTTTGAGAACTGTCACAAGATAGGAAGTCCACTGGAAAGACATCTAGATGTTATACCAAGAAAACACTGAGTATTGTCAACCTTTTATTGAGATCAATTGTTAATTAATAAACATTGACATTGTAAAGTTTTCTTACAAAGCTGACTTTTGTATCCTGTTCAGACACTGTTTTGCTCAGACAGCATATAAATAGTAACTCACGTATACTAACAGATCTGCTTAGGAATAGTGGAATATTTAGCAAGTCACAGGTTTCAAAAAAATATCTTTTTTTTTTTTTTAAATTTCCAGATATTCACCCATACAAATCTTATTTCCCTGCCTTCAAAAGCTTACTGAATGTGTTACTTTTAAAATTAAAGTGCTCAATCATTTTAATGCAGTTTAGTGAGGTTCAGAATTTTCATAGTGTTTTAACAAAATTATGAAATATGTTCATTATTACTCTACAATGAGTTATACTACCGTAACCCAAAATGTGACATAAGTTAATGTCAGCTTTCTAGCATTATTTGGACTATGTACTGCTAACACTCCAAGCTCATTACTGTTCTGCTGAGACTGTAGCTTACAGAAGTAAAAATTACTTTGAACCTTTTGAACCATTTGCTCATCTGTTTCCATTTTTTATTACATTCTTTGAACTTCTTTATCTGAAAACAAGAGGGGAAAGAGAAACCCCATGAAATCACTTGCCTACACGAATGTATTCAAAATGTTTGCTTCAGGTCAGTCCCCAAACCCAGCGGAATGCACCGGGGATGAGAGTCCTGAAGGAACTGTGACCTTCACCACTGCCCTTGACATTCACAGCCCTCTTCCTGCTGTTCAGCTGGCTGGACAGACAGATATGAAGAAGTAAGTTCAAGAGCCAAGTGTGACTGAGTGCCCACAGCTTTTCATTAATACTGGTTCTGGACATCCTTGCTGTTAGTCACAGCCAGTATAAAGTGTTTTAGCAGGTGGTTCTTTATGTCTCATACAAAACCAAAAGATAAGAAGCACCACTGAGTCAGAAGATAAACAAGAATGAGGAATATTGTCTATATCAAATAATGTCACCACTATTAAAGGTGATACTGGGTCTGATATGGATATAACAAAGCTAAACAGCCAAATTCTACTCTGTTGCCATAGTTTCTAGTCCTTGATTAAATATTTCAGTCTGGCAATATATGAGAAGTACCCTGCAGGTAAAGACTGTACATTGCACTGATCAGGAAAAATCCCTTCCTTTATGAACTGTAATAAAGCACAGGTATCAAAAGTAGTGATGGGTTGAGAGAAACTGATTCTGTTAGAAACTTTCCCAGAAATACAAAACTGATTATACGAAGAAATGCACATTTTGCAGAAGCTCAAAAACTACACTAGAGAGAAAAGCTTTTAATACAGTTCCCTTAAAATAAAATAGCAGACCATAATTTAAGAACATAACTATCTACATACAACACTTTTGCAATTCAGTAACTTTAAAGCATATATCTGTCACAAAATAAGAAGTCTTGTCATATTGCTAGGCAATATTAGAAATCTCGAAAGCCACAGCAAATATTTCTCTTTCATAAATTCAAAATATGTAAATATATGCATTAAAATTAGAATAAGTATGTAATGGATTTATCTACAAATGCATACAAAATTACCATTTGATACTCGAAAAAGACAACATTCCAGAAACAAGTCACCATCCTTGTGAAGCGCACTAAAAATTCCAGCTTTAGGGACATTTCTTAAGCATAGCATTTAAACTAATCATCTTGATCTAACATCAGTTTAAAGTTTTACCTAACAACTATTTTTCTTTCTCAGAGTGTTTTAGAATATTTTCAAGATGAGAAATCTCACTGTACAGTTTAAAAACCTTATTCTTTTTTTCAAGCATTTTTTTTTCCATGGTCATCAGATTCAAAGGCAATCTGAAAGATTGTGATGCCTTGAATTGATAAGTAAGGAATCAGGGATTTAAATATGCTGCACTGGTTTAATATTATGCAACACAGTATCATATAATTTCTGAATTCTATTACAGAGTCATAATATGAATAGAAAAAAGTCGAGACTCTAAATAGGTCCCCTCTAGAAGAAAGGCTGCAGTACATTATATACAAAGCCCATAACACATGGGGACATTTTATTGACAGGAATAATGCATATCATACTGTTTGTGTGCCCTCATCATTCAGGTCAATTTATTATGGAGGCTGTGTCCAGGAAGGCAGCTGGGGCCTCTCCACCCACACTTCCCCCCGTGTTTATGAAGTGCTGTCCGTAACTAGGCAGGCAGGAGGGACTGTGGACAGGCAACACCAGGGGGTTGCAAAGTGCATGGCTAAGGAGGGGGGCTTGTTGCCTTTGTGTCATTCCTCAGTGACAGTGCTGCCAGTGTCATGAGGAGCACATCACATGTCAAAGCGGTGAAGTTTTCAGGCTGGGAGCCGCATGGAGTCCATCAGGCCTTCTGATATCAACACAGTTGGTTTTCTACTTGGTGTCGGAGCCACCCAGAGGCAATTCATATTCTGAACATTAACATGGCTTTGCATGCCTGTCACACATAGACCGTGCAGGGGTTTAATGCTATTGAAGACTACGGTTTAAATCTCTATGCAAACAGTGATTACCTTGTAAGAAGGTTCCAGGATAACATGCAACAAAAGACTTTAAAGTTATAGTTTTAGTAAAGCAAACTCATTTACATTTTTATTATGCGTGTCCTTTGTTTAAATCTTGCCACGTCCATTATGGAAAAGACTTCTTATGCAACTGAAGCTTATTGGGACAGCTACTCTTTTTTTCTTGTTGGTTTCAAAGCTATTGAAAACATTTGAATATATTGTCTTATGGCTGTCTAGATTTTACTGCCACATATTTCTTTTAAAATTACAGAAAAGCTTTCAGAGCTGGCACAGATCTTTATAGTAATACCAGAATATTAACTAACTCCTGAAACCATTTAAAATATTAACACAAAAGAGAAGACTCAAACAACAATTGCTTTGCTTGCTAAGGAAAATTCAGGATATTATTTGTTTTGCTTGGTAAAAATATGAACTCTTAAAAAAAATGTTAAAGACCTAAAAAAATTAACTTTCAAGGTTTTGAAATGGCATATAAACTAAAACTATAGTGTAAGCATGGGTAAAATTCAGTCTATAACTATTTGATTTTCTTTGAAAAAGACATTTTTTGACTCTAATTTACCAGAAGAAATTATCAAGGTACATAAAGTTTTTTGGCCACAAAGCTTTCACTGATTTTATAAGAAACTGTGTAAATAAAATGCCAAGTGCTTTACAAAGCAATTCATATTAGTTTATGGTTTTCCTTCCTGTACTGAAAAAACAGTTGCAGCTTACATAAAGACCAAGTGGGAGTAACAAGAATGTTATTTTTAATAATGTATTTTTTTTTAAAATAGATTCCAGTGAAATACTTCAGCAATATTTCACTTTAAAAAGTGTTTATGCATTAACAGATTTAAAATTATTCCTCTGAGATAATTGTGAGAGTGCATGCTTTTACTGAAAACTTTCCCCAAAACCTGTAGACAGCTGAACACACTGCAGGGAAAGCAGTAGTGCTAAGAAAACAGCACATGCACTATTTAAGTAATTAGCTGACACTCTACTCTGGCAGTGGTCAGCTCTAGACCACCGCAAAGCAACCTTAGAATTTCAAAAGACCTTTTAAGTAACTGTTACAGCTCTTAATAGGCTTAAGTATTTGTTCCTTTGCCCTGGCTGTATTTGAGCATCGACAGCTGATGCTCAAAGAAGAACCTTTGCATAAAATAAACAAACAAAAAAAAATATTTTAACTAATTCTGTGAGCAACTTTCAAACGTTATCTCGATGCAATAATAATCTTTTATGGCTCTGAGGAAAGGATGTAAAAAGCACAAAAGGCACTTTCTCCCCCAACTTTCTGCCCCTCGCCCGCTGCCCGGACAGCCTTTAGCTCGAGCGCCACCGGCTGCCGCGGCCGGGAACTGCAGGTCATTAACTATTCAGTCTCCTGCTGCAATGAGGACACTCATTAGCAAAATGAACAAAGGGACAATTTTCTGTAGCTACAGTCATCTGTTACACTTTGAGTGGCAGGTTTTGTAGCAATGTTCTCTCTACCATCTGCCCACAGCGGTAGCGTTTGGCTTGCTTAAACTGGGGAACTTTTAAGTCGTAAGAAAAAAGGGCTAGGGGTCGGAAGGCTATTATGACTTGGCTTATACAGGAGGCTTGAATATTTCTCACCTTTTCTCATGTATTGCCTTCATTCTAACAGTTTTATTACTTTAAGGGGGAAAAAAAAGCAGCAGCATATTTTAACCTTAATAATTCCACTATATATTTGCTAAGGTTTTGTATTGTAGACTTACAATAGCTTTTCTAAAAACACTAGATAGATATGCGTAGATAGTTTTGGAGCACAATGAACTTCAACTAGACTCATTCACCTACACCCATAGTATTTTAGCCAAAAAGGTAAAGGTGAGAGAATGTAGCTATTTACCATGCAACCAAGAAATATGCACTTCAGTTTTGGATCACTGCAGTATTTAATGTACACTCAGAATATTAATTTGGCCTTTTGAATAACAGCTATGACTTTTTCACTCTTACTCCAAAGAAATATAACGCAAATTACTGACGTTTTCCTATGACACAAAAGAAGAAAATATTTGATCATATTCTAGTTAAATTCTAAACTAAAGGTGTTACTGTTGTAGATATATTGGTAGTTTTCCTTGAAAACAAATCCGTTCTTGGAAACCTGTCATTCAAATGGTTATGTACCTCTCCGTTTCAAGCTCTACTTTAGGTATTTACAGGCCGTGCTGTGTGCACACCAGAGGGTGCAATTGCCAAGGCTGTCATCAAACCCACTCACTTACAAACACAACAGTTCTAAGTCAAGGGAAATGATAGTTTAGATATTTATTTATATTTATTGTTATTATTCACATCATCTTACACTTGCGCGTTTTAAAGCTTTTACAGTTTATATCTGTATATTTCAAAGACATGCAGTTTAAGGTTTAGCATGGGAACCTCTAGTATGGCCACTGCTTGGACACCAGCCTTTACTTTACAGTTAGTCACCCTGTTAATAAACCTGTATCTTCAATTCAGCTAATGGATATATTCTATTAGGGCTTCTAAGGTCTTGAAAGTTTGAGGAGGTTAAGATGTCATCATTCCTTTAATAATATGCTCTAATCAGCAATCATTCTCATAGTGGTTTCATCTTGTAACCACTGTATTCTATTTCTTTTCATGGCATGTCAGAGCTGGATTAAAGACAGCACATCTTCGAAGGGAAAATAGGCGTCTCATTGCAAATTCTTTGACAGAAGAAAACAATTTTTTTTTTGTTTCTGTTTTGCATAAATGTAGAATTCTCAGAGAAGCTAATGATGACAAGCTTTTGCTGTATGGATTAGCTAATGATTGCATAGATCCTGAAGTAATCCTTGCAGTGCAGCATAAGGATGAAGGGTTGGACAGCCAATTTGACACTAAATGTTTACTGCAAGCAGCTGTCCCTGCTTTCCTATTTTTCATAATTTTTCATCATTTTCATTCATTTTTTCAGAAACTTGTCTGGGATGAAGATCAACTAGTGAATTTTTGTAAACTGTTGTTAAAACACTACTTGTGACCTGGAGAGAGATTAAGTGTTCTCTTAAGAGAGAGATTCCAAATCCCAGGCAAATATCCTTTAGTCTTCTCCTTGGCAAGGTATTCATATTCTGTAATCAAGTAATCTCAAACTATATGATAAAGAGATTTAATCTGAGTTTTTCAACTTAGGGCACTTCCTCCGGCTCTTAAAAGTGTTTTAACTTTTTCTTGTTCCATAACTATGCAGACTAGGAGTAGTACTAGTACTCCAAGGCTTCAGAAATCAAATACTTCTTTACACTTACCTGGAGCCTGTGTTAGTGCCCAACCACCCCCTGGGCGAAGAATCTTTTCCTAATAAATAACCAAAACCTTCCTTGACACAGCTTCATGCCCTTCCATGTCACTGTTCATCAGAGAGAAGAGATCAACGCCTGTCCTTTTGCCTACCCTTGTGAGGAATTTGTAGACCACAGTGAGGTCTCCCCTCAGTCTCATCTTCTCCAGGCTGCACAAGTCAAGTGACCTCAGCTGTTCCTCACATGGCTTCCACTCAAAGCCCTTCACCATCTTTGTTGCCCTCCTTTGGACATTCTCCAATAGCTTTCTATCCTTCTTATATTGTGGTGCCTAAAACTGCACACAGGATTCGAGGTGAGGCTGCACCAGCACAGAATAGAGCAGGACAATCACCTCCCCAATCAGCTATGCTGTGCTTGCCCACAGGATTTTCGGATTATTAACAATTCTACAATTTTGACTTAAGAGTAAAGTCATACAATTGCAGCCACTTCCTTTGCTTCCAATAAATTGATTATTTTGTCCTTAATGGTGCCATTTATAGTTCTTTCATTGATATGTTGTCCATTTTATGGACAGGTCTTTAGTAAAAGATGTTTTCTTCTTTGATTATGAGATTAAGCCTTTTGGACCACGTAATACTTCTTTTCTTACCAATTTCAGCTTTTCTGCGACTGCTTTTTATCAGCCTAAAGCACACGTGAAATTTTGAAAAAGTGTTACAGATTTCTTACACTTCAGTGAACTCCAGATGAGTACAGTTAATTTGGGTAGAAGGACATGTTTATGCTGCAGAAGGGATACAAACGTGATAAATGGGCATATGAGACTGAATTATATCTCCCATTTTGAAGACTACAGACTGAACAAGCAGGACACCTCTCTACCATTATGACTACCTATTTATGTCTTTATTTGTGTGGGGGAAAAGATTCATGATTGAAAAGAGCTTCTAATGTTTATTGATGGTTGTACCCAGGTAGTTGTCATACTCCACCAGCTTCTACTGCACCAAAAAAATCAAATGAGGGATTTCATATTTAATTTTTATATTTCAAATGAAACTATGTATATATGAAGTTTATATTTCAAATTAAGTCATCATATACTTGAAATACTGATTTAAATGATTATCAACACAGTTCTGAATTAAAAAAAAAAAAAGAAAATATTTATTTTAGAATGCCCAGAAGGAGTGTTTCACTACCTAATTGTCAAAGGGAACATAGACCATTCTTCAAATAGTCCGTATGGTCTACAGAGCTCTTTTAAACTAACTCTGCTTAAAACATGAAAAGTAATTGCTAGAGGATTCCTCAATGCTCACAAAATTCCCTATTTTACACTTGGTTTTGGAGCAGAATTTCTTTCTTCAACTGATGGTGCTACAGATCATTATTCAGGAATGAAGAATAACCAAAATAAAAAATGAACATCTTTTCTCACCGTGAAGTTTAAAAAAAACATTGTAGTTTATTTCTTACAGAAGCTAGACTTTCCTTCACTGCTAAAGCTTAGGTTTGGCTTTATAATTACCTACTTTCAGCCATGCAACATTCTTGAACTGCATATCATCTTCTGTCAGTTGGTCAGTGTTTTCAGCATTCTGATTTCCTTTCACATCTTTTTAAAATTCCTCAGCCTCACAGCTCCTCATATCTTTTCTGTGAACTTTTCTCCTTTGCTTCCCATTTCTCTATCCTATTCTCTGAAACATCCACATGATTAATGCTGGTTTAAACCCATTCAGAAGTGCACCTGTTCTCCTGTCCCTGCACATGCCTAGGAGATCATTCATTCTGTAAAAACACATTCTTTTCTCCTTCCAGGCTTCTCTATGATTTTTTTATACAGTGTATTATACAGTAGATGGTGTTAGTATACTGGACACACTTCCCACTATTTATCTCCACTTGACTGTGCTGTGCATAAACAGGAGAGTAATTTTAGCTAAATATTTTACCCACCACCTTTCCCAAATATCCACATAAGTAATTTTTTTTTTTTTTTAATACTGACCTCTTTTTGTCAAGGAGTAAAAATTTGCATGCAGGGGAAGAAAGATGGAATTTAAATTCCAGACTTTCTAATGTGGATTATTTTTGCTGTTCTACTTTTGTGCTGAAACCAGTTAACATGGAGGTTTGTGGCAAAGGCCCTAGAGGGCAGCAGGAGGCCACCTGGAGTGCCCGTGACTGGTCACGATTTGCTATTTGGTAGTTTAAGAGTTCAATTACCAAATTTATAACATTTTCTTTTTTTTTTTTTTTTAATTGATTACTGAGTTTCTGCCTCCTAACAGACCCAGTGTGAATTAATGCATGCTCATCCCTTCATGATTTGACTGTCCTCAATAACATGGAAAAGCAAGCACTGACTGCATATTTGGGTCTAATCCTACACTGCTTGAGTATTTTGTGGTCAATTTTCACCAGTCAAAAAAGTAAAAACTCTGCAATTTTTGCATTCTTCCACTGGTATGTACTAAAACACCTCATTCATATTGTATCTACTATGATGTTACTCACCTCAAACTGCACTTAAGTATGTTAAACTGCATAACAAGGGAAAAAAACAATACTTGTAAAAACAATTATAGTTTTGTGTTGATTATTTTGTTTCTATTAAATATAGTTTAAATGCCTAGTTGTCAAGGAAAATTCAAATACCACCTTTTCCAGGTTTTGAAATGCAAAGCTACACTCTGTAATTAGTTTATGACACATTAATACTCAGACCAGCAGTCTACTAATACCTTAATAATTAAAACCTACCTCAATAATTGCCCTGAGAGCAGCCAGTGTATCACATAGATGTTGCTGGTAGCTTTGTTGAATTTCAACAATTTCAACAATCTTTCTGCAATTCAATTTGCAATAAATTACTGAGAATTTTTGATATACAATAAAAGGACAGGAGCAACTACAAACTCAAGCCAAATAACTTTTATATACTTTTCTCTCTCTCTCTCTTTTTTTTTTTTTTTTTTTTTTTTTTTTTAATTTAATAAAATTAAACCTAAGCTTTTGGACTTGAAAAAATAGAATGGTCATGTTCCCTTCCCACCACTTTTTTTTTTCTTTGATTATTTAAATATTTTTTTTAATAATTTTCATATCAGAAGCTTGAATCTGAGGCTTTATGTTTATTTCTCCCTTGTAGTGAGGGCTCACTGTTTGCAAAATGATTGCCTAGGAGTGTTAATGCTGGCATGGTTTGTGTTTTACTATCTAAAGGTCACTGACTAAATGTTTTCAAATAAATACATGAGAAATGAACTGTAAATAATTTATACACACAGGGAGTGTGCTAAGTTTCTTGCCTGTTAAAATATTATTGTAAAGCATTTTACCAGAAATAATAACACCACAATCTGTTTTCTTAGACATGGTTGTTAATATGCTGAGTACATTGTAATCCATGTTCTGTTCATTGCAAATTTGCAAAAGACACCTTAGATTGTCGCTTTTAAATCTGTATTAGTACTTTTTTTTACTTTCTTATTTCCAATACTTCAGTAAATTACTTCCCATTAAGTAAAATATTGTATTAATCTACATAAAGAGGGTATATGAATAAGAACTGGCATCTAGTAAAGATTAACACATAGAGTGAAAAAAGAATTTTTTTATTAAGTAAAAACCCAGTCTCTGTCAGTGGATCATTTATGAATTTACAAATATTTGAGGCCTGCTGATCATTACTTTCTTCATGTTGTGCTTTAACAACACTTCAGTAGATGAACAAATCTTACTAGAGGGAACAAACAAGCTAAAAATAAAAATCTTAGTATTATTTATATATATATATATATACACAAAGTAAGGTAGTCAAAAGAAAAGTGAAGCTGTTCTATTACTCTGTTCAAGATGCTGATGGCTGGGTTCAGTCACCCAAACACAATCATCTAATGCATTTTTATGCTCATGTTCAATTGACCATGGGTTTCTACACATGTCAGAGCTCACAGATTCATATCCACGCTTTGGACATCTTAGACTATCAGCAGGAATTTCATCTGCAGAGTAAAACACCCAAATTTAGGTGTCTACATAAGAACTAGGTAAGTTTCCAATATAGGCAATGAAGTAAATGAAACTTGACTCAGTTGCTCATGAGCACGTGGTTTAGTGTCAAAAGAAATGAGGTCTGACAGACACCTCATGCAGAGCTGGCCGACACAACACGAGGCTGAAGGAAACCTGTCCCTTTCTGAACCCAGAGGCAGAGGCCAAGTAGCACATCTTTAGGCATCTCCAATGAACAGAGACAGATCTGTACTGACTATACAGGAAGACACTCCCATGAGACACCTAAATGTAGGTTTCTTAATCTGATGAACACATCCTCAACCCAAAATAACAAATTTGCTTTTAAATAAAGTCTTGGCAATATATAAGTATTGATGACATCTTGGTAATGCTTGTTGTAAGAACCACTCCATTGCATCACTCCCATGGATGACAAAAATTTAAAGCTGGCATTAGGAAAACTACAACTCATGAAATGGAAGAGCTGAATATACAAAAGTGAGCACATACCTCACTAATCTCAGGCAAGGAAAGCATAATGAGAACTGACCCCCAATATAAATACACTTTGTATCCTGATGTACAGAGTGTTCTCTGTTGAACTAAATACTCCTTCTCCAAACCTTTAGTATTGCACATTTGGAAGATATTCGGATTCACTATTTGACAGGCAGAAAATATTTATGCAGGAAGGATATTTAGCCTTCTCAAAAAATAACTAACTTAGAAACACTCAAGTATCTGCCAGATGGTAACTAGTCAGATTCTGCAAAGAAGACCCACACATATGTACCTATCATATCAATCAAAGATATCAAAATGTAAGCCCAGTAAGGGGTCAAATCTTGTTTATAAATCTTAATTCAATACTCTGCCAAGTATTTTTGTTAAAAAGAATTGAAATATCAGCATTTTAGCAAGACATAACAGAGGAAGTGTTAAAGGAAATACATTCTGCTTACCACCACCTCAGATGAGCAAAATACTCCAATGTCTTTCAGGCATTAGAGGTAGAATGAGATTCTACTTCTAAAAATAGTATCACAAGCATTTAATTTTAGTTCCTATTTCTGTACAAGTAATCTGAGAACTAAAAAGAAAGTTATTCTTTCTAGGAATTAATCTTTTTGCACACATAATTATTTTATAAGTTGAAGCACCTTCCTTTGAAATGTCTTACACAGTGAAGGGACAGATAGAAACACCTCCTTTTGGAGGGACAGATCTCCCTCTGCAGGTTTCTAGAGGCACCCGTCTTCCACCACAAATTGCTAAGGCACTTCTGTTAAGCAGACTGCACTGTGCCTCCTTTCTTACTGCACCCTCTCTGGCAAGTCTAAGCATTAAATTTCAGATACACACTGCTTAAGATACACATATGATTGCATGAGAGTTGATAACGTGATTTGAATCTTCTAATTTTCTTTTGTATGGGATTTGCAGAAACACTGCACTACTTTATTTAGTATCCTGTGCTGGTTTTGACAGAGGTAGAATTAATTACCTTCACAGTGACTAATGCAGGGCTATGTTTTGGATTTGTGCTAAGCACAAGGTTGGTAATATAGTGATGTTTTTCTTACTGCTGAACAGTGCTTAGACAGAGCTGGCAAGGAAGTTGGGGGTGCATGGGAGGCTAGGAGGAGAGACAGTCGGGACAGGTGATTCCAACTGACCAAAGGGATATTCCATAGCATATGACATCATGTTCAGTATATAAAGTGGGGGAAGATGGGAGGGCATTTGGAGCGATGGCATTTGTGTTCCCAAGTAGCCGTTATGCGTGATGGACCCTGCTCTCCTGGAGATGGCTGAACACCTGCTGCCCGTGGGAAGCAGTGAATTACTTCGTGTTTCGCTTTGCTTCTCTGCGCAGCTTTCGCTTTTCATATTAAACTGTCTTTATCTCAACCCATGAGTTTTCCAGCTTCTACCCTTCTGGTTATCTCCCCAGTACCTCTGGTGGAGTAGTGAATGAGCAGTTGCCTGGTACTTGGCTTCTGGCTGATGTGAAACCACATCACCTTCTTAGCCAAACTCATAACACACCAGGCAAATGTCAATGGAACTGACAGGCCCGCATTTATTTTCAGCCTCTTAGCCACTATTAGATAGGTTTGAATCTTCAGACTTTTCACTTATCTTTTTTGCGCCTTAAGCAATGTTAATCCCTATGTAATTGTCTCTGATTCTGATAGTCAAGTAAGCCAGTCTCTAATTCAACTATTAATATTTATATATTATTCTATTTTGAAAACAGACATTTATATAATGTAGTTTAAAGAGGTATATGAAAGCTGAAGAAAAGCCAAAACAGATTCCTTAAGAATTACACAAAACAGAGATGACAATGACAAAAGTACATTTTTTTATAGCATGATGAAGACTCTGTTATTATCATACTGTCCTAATTTACCTTGACTAAAGCTTGCATACCAATAGGTAGCGCCTTTAATTCTGGTGGTTCTTTGGTACCTATTTGTGTAGCATGATCTGTGCTAAAGTCCTAGTTTTAAGTCATCTGTAATGCAAGGACTACAAAACCAGAAAGAATTGGAAAAACCACTTGCAATGTTACAGTACTTGTATTAATAAAGTTAATTGATTTTCTGTTAAAAATGGAAATTCAGAGGCAAAATGCCTGTACTTGTTTTATCATTTCACTTGTCTGACTTTTTTAAGATAGCGGTTTTCCGTGGCCAGGTTTTGGCAGCTGGGGAGGCTACAGGGGTGGCTTCTGTGAGAAAGGGGCCAGAGGTTTCCCCCATGTCTGACAGAGGCAGTGCCAGACGGCTCCAGGATGGACCTGTACCGGGCAAGGCCGAGCCAGTCAGAAATGGTAGCAGCACCTCTGGGATAACATACTTAAGATGCAAATAAAGGTTATTGCTTGGATGTAATTGTGCTCAGAGAAAAGTGAGAACATGTGAGAGGAACAACCCTGCAGACACGAAGGTCAGAGCAGGAGGGCGAGGAGGCGCTCCAGGCTCTGGAGCTGAGGTTCCCCTGCAGCCCGTGGTGCAGCCCATTGTGAGGCAGCTGTGCCCCTGCAGCCCAGGGAGCACCCATGGAGCAACACGAGGTGCACAGATCCCCCTGCAGTCCATGGAGCACCACGGGGTGCACAGATCCCCCTGCAGCCCATGGAGCACCCATGGAGCAACACGAGGTGCACAGATCCCCCTGCAGCCCATGGAGCACCCATGGAGCACCATGGGGTGCACAGATCCCCCTGCAGCCCAGGGAGCACCACGGGGTGCACAGATCCCCCTGCAGCCCATGGAGCACCCATGGAGCAACACGAGGTGCACAGATCCCCCTGCAGCCCATGGAGCACCCATGGAGCACCATGGGGTGCACAGATCCCCCTGCAGCCCAGGGAGCACCACGGGGTGCACAGATCCCCCTGCAGCCCATGGAGAACCACGGGGTGCACAGATCCCCCTGCAGCCCATGGAGCACTACGGGGTGCACAGATCCCCCTGCAGTCCAGGGAGAACCATGGGGTGCACAGATCCCCATGCAGTCCAGGGAGCACCACGGGGTGCACAGATCCCCCTGCAGCCCATGGAGAACCACGGGGTGCACAGATCCCCCTGCAGCCCATGGAGCACCCATGGAGCACCATGGGGTGCACAGATCCCCCTGCAGCCCATGGAGAACCACGGGGTGCACAGATCCCCCTGCAGCCCAGGGAGGGGCCCACGCCGGTGCAGGTGGAAGCCCTAAAGAAGGCTGTGACCAGAGTCATTAAAAAGAGGCGGCTGAGTCCCGCTAAGAGCGTCCCAGGCGTCACTCCAGAGCTCTGCGGCTGCAAAGCCGGGCTGGAGTCCCTCGGCGAGCTCCCTGCCCGCAGCTCCCGGTGCCGGCAGGGCAGGAAGTGACGCGGGGCGGGAGCGGTACCGGGGCGGTGTCGGGGCCGGCCCCGCCGATCCCACTCGTCCCCACCGATCCCGCTCGTCCCCGTCCTGCGGTCGGGGCACCGCCTCGCCCCGCCGGGCCTTGCTGGCCCCTGGCAGCCCCGCTGGCCCCTGGCAGCCCCGCCGGCCCCGCCGCCCTTCCGCGGGCCCCGCTGCGCTCCGCAGCTGCCGAACAGAGCCCGCCTCGGGAGCACCCCCGGTGTCTGGTTCACCCCTTCCCCGGGGGAACAAATTCGCCCAGCCGGAGCACCCCGTCTGCCGACAGGTAGAGCGCTCGTCATGTGTTCCTCCTGTTTGCGACCGGTCAGCTGCTGCTCCACAAATAATCTCACGCCGTTCTGGATGTTCTTCTCATTTGACACGCATTAGTCTCATTCCGTAGCCTCTTCCCCACCTTAAGCCAACCTCCTCTCTGTTGGATCATCTGGCTAGCTGAAGACTTCCTATTTAAGCTAAAAGTGCTGTCGAGTTGAAAATACCAGTGATTAGATCCTGACTGGAGAGTATCTGCTGAGAGTTCATGTGCTCCAGGTAAATAAGGCCAAGAAACATTTACCCCACATGATGGTATGTTTCAGACAACATGGCATATGATGTGGCTGGCATCAGTGCAATGATTCCCACCACACACAGCCGATCTTGAACTTCATCCACTTCTCCCTTCTCCAGTCTGTTTGAAAACAGAAGTGAGAAGTTCAGATGGATTTTTTAAGATGCAAAATAAGGACGAGAAGAAAATGTGGAGGAAATACGGAATAGCAGTGTAAGCCGGCTGGAGGTAGAAGAAGAAAAACTCTCAGGCAATTCACGACTGCAGGCTAAAAGAAGGTGATGTCAAACATCACGCAAACACTGAGTGGCCAGTTTTCTTTCATTGTGATAACAAACTTTGACATTCTAGTTTTCATGTGGTTAGGAGACAGTAGTGTGATGACTAAAAGCTAGGCATAATTTTCTGATAATTCTCTGAGTTTGAATACACTGTTTGATTTGTAGTGCTCTTTGACCTCAATAGCTATTAGCAGTTACATTAAAAATCCCTTAAACTTTGCTCAAACTAAAGCTGCACCTAGAGAGATGGCAAACATTTAATATCAAATATTGTATTGACATGGCACAACTCTATATAGAAGCAAATAATAACTTACAGATGCTGTAAGGATTTTTAAACAGGATGATTTCTTCTAATGGAGTTGAATTTTGCTAGGATTAACATCTATGCCTGTTCATAAAAATTATGTATCATAAATCACCATGATCGGTGGATAAAACCGTTTCAAACTGTATTAATCCACAGAATTGTCAGGCATTCATATGGCGCTTACAAAAATGCGCCTTTATTTTCAAGAATGAAAATAATTGTTGCACCTTTTCTGCAAGCTCTGAGTATTATTTCATCTGCAGAAGAAAGATGGACAGTGATACAAACTGCCAACATACCATGAAATGCTAGATTTTTTTCTCTTCCTTGAGCTTAAGATGAAAATGGATAAACCAGCTACCTCTATTATAATAGCAAAATGTCGTTGATAGAAATTTAAGCAGTTACATATAGTACAGGAGATAAGTCATGAGTACATTGACAAATGTTACTTAAATGAATATAAAAGAGGGATATTTCATTATTAAGTCAGATGTGCTGAGTAATATTTTAAATTGATACTTGTAACTCAACTACTCTCAGGTTTTCTTTCAGTTATTAACATAAGGGTAATTGAGTGAGTGGCAGAAATTGTTACTTTGCTTCAAAAGACCATTCATAGAGCCTGTCTTACTTTTCAGTAACCTTTCAGCACTAATAATGTAGATAACAGTGCATTTGGGTTGGGGAAAAAGTCCAATTAGCTATTCAAAACAGATAAAAAATTTATTAAGGCTATAGCATGATGAGGCAAAAACTGCCAAAAATTACATCAAAGATTTTAGGACATGTAAGAATCAGATTACAGTTTAAGAAAACTCATTTCCTTATCCTGTATATTGTTTTGATACATATGAAAGGAGTAAGTTCATTAGAAGTTCTGATCAGAAGATTCACATTTATTTATGAACACTGAACAAAACACTTTGTTTATTATATATTTCACCCTGTGTTAGTTGGTTTTTTGTTTTTTTTTTTTTTTTTTTACAGCCTGATCTTAACTATTCTAACTACTCTCTTTATGTTAAGTAGCTCAGTGCTTCACACCCTAATTATCTACTGCACTCATAATAATCTTGTTTATTTAGAAATGTTTTTGCTGTCTAGCCTGGACAAGGACAGCTATTGATTCTTTTGAGATAGTAATCAAAAGTTATTTGTTTATAGCCTTCATTCACCAAACTCCCTGAAATGTATTTTATGATAGTTTTAACCCAGTTAGGAACTGCTGGAAATGGATTTGGAATGATACTTGTGCCCAGTCTAAAGGAATAGCATTTATGGCATAATAAAATACTGTTTTTACCTTTGGAAAATCTTTGAAAATGAGATCCTACTTGCCTCTGGTTTGTGCCCCATCTCTCCAGGAGTGTTGCTGTTTCACCGGCTGGGGCTCCTGCTTTCTGTGCAGGGAACGCTGTGGCACCACAAGCAAGAGGCTGGGCCTCTGCACCTTCTTCTCACCGTGGCTTCCCACTCAGCTTGGGTGAACCTTGGTTCACCTCTAAGGAACCAACTACAGTTGCACATAACATCTTTTTAAAACAAGATACTCTTTTCTTGCTTAGCTGAACCACAGTGTTTGGGGTCCATTATGTTAGAATGGAACAACAAAGCTTCTGAGACACACATTCAGTCTCTATTAAATGAAGTCATTAAGAGTTAATGTTAGCTCGTTCATTTCTGACTGAGACTCCAAGGTAAGCAGGTTTATGTGTTAGCAGTTCTTGATATTTTTTTTTCTTAGAACCCAAAATCTCAGTCCTGTATTTCAGAGAAACAAATAATTTTTTAAGTTAGAGTGGGTGACAATACAAGTATGACAAATCTATAGACATTTTCAAATTTTCCTCATCATCTGACCCATGTTTGTTGACCTAAGGAAACACAATATATCTATGTTATTCTTGCTAGCTTTTTTAGAAAAAGTGGATAGATCTTTATGCATATAGATCCTTTTGCAAGTATGATAAAGCAACAGCAAACTTAATAAGAGAGAGTTGCTCTTTGTTGAAACTATTTACTCTAATTCCCTGAACAATTTGGAAAAAATAGGTCTAGCAGCATTTCCAGAAGGGAGCGGTATTTGCAGGGGAAGATAATGACAGATCAAAATCCCCCAGGAAACAGACATAAATGGAACAGACAAGTGGGATGACATTTGATTGCACATTAAGATCAAAGTCTTTACCTAGCCACTGTTCTGTGTTATCATTAAAGCACAATGGTCCTCACATTCATAGGCCATTCTGATTTCACTGTGCTGCTGCTAGTATTCTGCTACCAGAATCCTTTCATAAAATTATTTGCAGTTATGTCATATCTGAAAGCCAAGGGTGTGAGTCAAGACTAAATTTATTCGTTGCCAGTTTGTATCCATTTCTTTTGGGCCAATGTTACCTTTAACTTAGGAAGCTCTTCATGCTCCGTAGTATTTCATCTGTGATGTATTTATAGAGATCCTTTCTCAACTTTCATGACATAACGCAAGCCAAGAACAGTTGTCTCCTCTTGTTAGACAGCCACCAGTGCCCTTCGCTCTCATTCCAGTCAAATTCCAACATTCTTAATCAATGTTGACCAGAAATGTATAGAGTACTTCAGATTAAGTCTCACAAGTCCTTTCTACAAGAAATACTTATTTATTTTGGATATCTTTTCATCTGCTGTGTTTCTAGGATCCTATTTGTCTTTTTGAAAGCTCCATCACATCTGATGTTTAATACCAGAAATATGTGTAATAGCAGAAAAAGGGTGCATGCACGTCTTTATTTTGCACTGTTGAATTTCATATAGTGACATAAGTAATTCTGCCTCTAGTGTTCAGAGGTTTCCCAGTTTCTCAGAAGTTTCTCAGAATTTTTAAGATGTCTTAAAAAATCTTTATTGTAACAATGCTGCTCAGCTCTAAATCTTTAGTGAAAGTCAGTAGCACACCAAGTGCTGGTGTAATTAATCAAAACATTAAATTAATCAAAATATAAACTAAAATATTAAATATAAAATATTTAAAAGATAAAGATCTATCCCAAAACAGATCTTTGAAGAACTCCACTAGCAAGTTTCTTTCAGCGTAACAATTCCTTTTAATTATCTTTACCTGTCAGACTCTTTGACAGACTCATCACCGTCATCTATTACTTGTTCTAATCCTTATCTTAATTAGTTTGGTACCATGCAGTATCAGAAACTTTACTTAAATACAGCAAGATTAGATATACTGAATTTCTTGTAGTCTTTGTATCAAATTCAGATAGACATGCACAAAACCTCGTGTGTCCAGGTCTGATATTGTAAACCTGACTCTATTTGGTATTCTTATCCTGAATTAATAATTAATGCTTATTTTTCATAAAATTTTGCTTACATATAAATCACAACTTAAAGAATGTTTATATTTTCATATATGGATAATGTAACTTACAACTAGTGATTATTTGTAATGTTAATTTTTCAATTACACTTGAATAAATATGAAACTCTCAAATTACTAAAATCTTATTTTAAAATTTCTGTAGATACTCATTTAAAGCCTTAGGAACACCACTTTATATTTCAGGGTAAATAAATTAAGATTCCATTCTGATTGCAGTTACCAGTATAAATCCACTAACTAGAGAGTAGCTGCCCCTGATTTCTTCCAGTGAAAAATATTTCAGATTCAGACTCATTATAAATGCTTTCAAAAAAATATCTCTTGTTATATTAGAACTCTGAAATTTCAGATAAAAAAATAATTCTGTATTTTACATTTAGGTATGCCAGGAAAGGTTTAATTATTTACACGGCTTAGGACATCAGTCAGGATGAATTGATGTCATCCCTCCTCTCTAATGGCTCTACCTGCGTTATTTCTCATGTTAAGACAGTGGAGTTAAATAGCTGTGATCTGACGGTGCTGTAACAGTGAGCTCTGTGCCACACATATGGAAACAGAGCAGGTTTTTAATTGTGATGAGGTAAGCTCTCTCCCTACATTTCATCAGGGATTTGACATGACTTGCTGAGCTGGTTATGTAGCACATAACCACAGCCCTTTCCCACAGGAAGGACTTGGCTCTGGAACAACAAAGCTGGTTAATGTAATTACGTGCTATTCTGTGACTCTCAAAGCATCAATGATGAAATGTGGTTTTCTTGCCTCTCTCTGTAAAGTGATGATTCCTCCTTTTGCTGCTTATTGATGGCAGAAAGGCAGGGAAAGGTGTGCATTGCAAGGTTGTGCAGGATAGAGGGGATATCGCTTCTCATAGAATCAATCTGTTTCCAAAGTCTTTTGGTTGTGAGGCCACTGAAATGGAAGTGCTGGCTGCTTGCTACCTCACCAGAGTGTTTTTTCACTTCAAGACTAGGCAGTGTTGCACCTTCTCTTCTACCACAGTTTTTTTATGCTTACAGTTTTTATCAAGAATAATCTATTAATAATATTTCCTGTAATTGTGAGTGTTGATTTCCTGCTTCTGGTATTTCTGTATTACCTACTTCCCCTGCCTCCTTCACAGTCTGTCCTTGTCAGAACTCTGTTCTGCTCTTGGTGTTAGCCAAAATATCTACTTTCCTCAACCCTGAAGTTGCCATTAACCAACATGAAAGGGAGAGAAGGTGACTAATTTCCTGCAACTGATAAAAAAATGTAGACATCATGTACACTTTTATGTCTTGTAAGATTTATTAAAATAGAGAAGATAACCTTTCTAAACATCATACACACTATAAAGCTTGCTTACATCCCATTATTACTACCAGTTTTTTTTCAGAGGAAGCAGCAGATCCTTTTTTTTTTTTTTTTTTTTTTTTCTGGTAGCATCTTAGGGCTCTGTGCACAGTGACCACCACAAATGCTGTCTACACTTCTGAGTAGAAATGAGAGACTTGACCTGCGTCATTGCTCACATTTAGAGACTCACTTATCAAGTGGGATACCACCTGAGCCCTTGAGATGTGAGCAAATGTCTATAATTATCACCAACAGCCCTTTTTCCACAAACTCTTGCCACATGATGTCATAGCATCGGTTACATCTCTAATGACTTGTGCACACATACAGTGGATAAAATTTTAATATAGCAGAAGCTGAACAAGAAATTGTGAGGCAAAGCTCTCCGAGACACAGCCCTTGTTTTATTCAGCATATTCACACCTCAATGTAAGTGTGGATACACTTTTCCTCCTTTTTATGTTAGTGGTATATTTAGGGTGAAACAAAGTAGGAAGTCTAATTAATACCAACATTTAAGCCATCTCAAAGGAGCTGACATCAGGAGAAAAAAACCCCAAACCTGGGAGTGGGAAAGAGCAGAACTGGTTCTTTTGGCAGTGCCACTGGCTTGTTGCAGCTTTACAGATTCACCAAGTATACTCTGAATAAGTTCCCTTGGTAATTTTATGAAAGGAATGATATGATATTATATGATATGATCACCTGCAGGCAACAGAGGATAAAATGGATGTTTTTTCAGTAAGTTCCTGTATTGGAAGATCCTTGATATATTTTTCTATTTTCTAGTAATTTCCAAATTTTGTCCTTGGGATATACCACTTCAGATTATTAGTATAAATTCAAACTTTCATTTTCCAGTTACATACAAAAAATTATTAATTCATTAAATACCTCAGCCAGAAACATCTTTGGCTAAAGGGCTATTATGCCAGCAGAAAAAAAAAAAAAAAAAGGCAGTGGAAACGCTTATTCAGTGTCATTCAATACATCATTTAAGCTAAGTTCTCCTCCCTTCTTCGCTAACAAATGTTCCTAGTGATGTAATTAATTTGTTTCATCTATGTCAATCATGTATCTACTACATATTAAAGTTAAAAGTAGTTCCACTCGCATGCATCTTGTTTTACGTCAGTGAATACCAGTGTTATTCCACAGCTGTTTTTTTGATCGTGGTTTGCCTTCTAAACAATCTAAACAATTCCTGGAATGTGCAGGGTAACCAGTGATAACAGTCATGTCAAGAGAAACTTTAACCATGGGAGATGTTTATGCTTTATTACTACAGCGATTGTTTTGAGGACTGTTCTGTCATAGTAAAGGACCGTACATTACCCTTAATGAGTAAACCAGAAGCTCAGGAATATTACTCTGTGGAAAATAGTGAAAGGCATCTCCACACTGTGTTCTCCCTGCTTTCCACACCCCTCTAGTACACGTGAGGCCGCAACATGCAGGCAAAAGTGACAGAAGTTGGAAATATCTGGGTATTCTGGAAGCAGTCAATGTGCATGTTGCGTTTTAGCCAGGCCACAATAAAGCACAATTTAGTTTTTCCCTGGAATTAACAGCAGTTCTGTATGCAGCTCAGAGAAATGTTAAAGACCTATATTCAGGTAGTGAAAGGCACTAAAGGAAGAACCTTTTCTAGATATTGTTGCATTAAAGACATTCAGATATTTCCTTGAAATTTCTATTTCACCAGAATTGTACTCGATCATTCCAGGTCCTGCACCTTGTGATGGTGGTGGATGCCTCCATACATGGAAGTGTTCAAGAACAGGTGGGATGAAGTTTTGAGCAACCTGGTCTAGTGCAAGGTGACCCTGTCCATTGCAGGGGAGTTGGAACGAGATAATTTTTAAGATCCCTTCCAATCCAGGCCACTCTGTGATTACTCTTTGGAGTAGACCATGGTTTAAGATGTTACTGTTAAAATCAGATGTCAGATATCCAAGAAAATGACCTTTCAGGAAGTGCTGATTCCTAGTAACTCCTAGTACGAGAGTTGAAAGCTAGCCATGAGATGCTTGTGTGGCAGCAGTTCAATGGGATTTTTGTCCTTGGTTATCCAGAGAGACTGGATTCCCCTCAGGCCAAGTATGTGTGACTAACTCTGGGTGCTCAGGTATGAAAAATGCTGTTTGCATTACACTGTCAGTGTTTAATAACAACACAGGTAAAACACACCAAGATGAGCTTCTCTTTCCATTTACTTCACATGGGAGTTAATGAATATATCAAACGTAGTATACTATTAACATCAAGACAGTGTTGCAGTGTTTGTTTTTTCTCTCAGTTACCTAGTTACAGATTTTGATTGTATTTTAATCTTATTAGAGAGCTTATTATGTGCATTTTAACTGAAAATATAGGAAAGACATTATATCTGTTTATAAACGAAAAGAGAAAAAAAAGAGCAATCTATTTGCTACCATTATGAAAAACTGCTGGCATATTTAGCAGGTATTTCAGGATATTCCTTGGATTTTTGTTCAGAGATAAACAAGGGTTTTTGTCCGGAATATGCTACTGTAGAGCATCAGAACACTAACACGATGGTAATTTGGGCATACAAAAATCTGTTTCTTTCCTCAAATGAAGCACCACAAGCGTTGCACCTCATTGTAATGAACAATCAGAATTAAACAGCTGCCCATCTCTTAATGTACCACTGTCTCAAATAACCTATGGTTTTGGAGAGGCAGAACAGTCATTAGTGGGAGTTTCTGTAATATCCTAGAAGAAAGAAAATAGCAGTACTGCATATTCGAAATGCAGCACTCAGTCCTGACAGAAGTGCTCTTATTCTGCTGCATCCATTTACTGTTCTCTAACAGAAAGAGCTGCCCCTCTCTCTTCTCCTCTCTGTTCCCAGACTAATGAAGACTTTAAACGACCATCCTGTATTCAGCTCTGGCATTTACTAACAGACAGCACAATTCACTAAGCAAAACTATAGGTACTTTTTCTGAACTAAAAGAAAAAAAAAAAGCATCAGAAGAACTGGTGAGCATTAGTAATTTACATCTTTATAAGCGACCAAACCCACAATGAAGAGCTCCTGTAAAAACCCCTAAGAAGGGGTAATTTCCAGTCATTTTACGTTAAATCTTGTATCAATATACTACAACACGCTAATTTGGCAAAAGACATTTTTGACTAAGAAATAAAACTAGACAGGAATCTTTCCTTTGCTCTAAGCTCTCATTTCAAGGAGGGAAGATTTCAGTTTACCATTATTTGATCAATATATTTTCCTCTCTAAGTAATGATTAATCCAGAAATAAAGACTCACTGACTGGGCTCACAAGCTATATTTAAAACAGAGTTCTGAACATTCTGAAATACAAGAGTCATTCTGTAATTTCAGAGCAGTTGTAATATCTTATCCCCCTGTAACAGGCTGCCAGAAATGCTCCTGGGATAAGGCCCATCACCGTTTGTTCTAAAGATATCAACTTTCTGGCTGGCTGTGGCAGGTAAGTCAGGACATTTGGGCTTTGACTCAAATCTGATACACTTCTTACATTTCATCTTCGAAGGCAAAAAATTTTGATGTATATTGGGCCTGTACATTATTATTAAAGGTTCCAAATAATGCATGGAAATAACTGCTGTGTTTTATCCAGAATAAAAAAGTAAGATGGATGTGAAAACTGTTGCCATAAATATCCACATTTTTTTGCACGAAGGATTTCAGCATTTTTCTTCAAGATGCAAGTTAGCTGAGTGGCTCAGGATATGTTTTCTATGTAAAGAGAATGAAATTCCGTATTGTGTTGCTGATTGCCCTGGAATCAACTGCAGAGATTGAAAATGGATCCAAAACACAACCAAGGCTCCAAAGAGACAATTATTTTTGACATTGCAGTCTGTTACAAGTGATCCTTTAAGTTCTGTATTTTTAATGAGCTATATATATAATGGATATATTTAATTAAATCTATATAGCATAGATTTAATTAAATATATACTATAATTTCATAATGTAAGTGGAATGAGGAATGTTTCAGAATATACAAATAGAGGGGGTTTGGTCATTTGGGTTTTTTTAAGTTCTACAATCTGCGACTGGATTACTAACACTTTTCTGAAGATATTTGAGACCATGGGATAGAATCCAGACTTTTTTTTTTTTAATATCACTTTGAAATGACATATGTCAGTACCTTCTTTTCGTCTTTTGTTAGGAATGAATGTCTGTGTTAACATTTGTTCATGGTGTAAAACTGGTGGTTCTTGATCAGTATGTCAGAACGTAATCAAATCCAGTGTGCATGGATCATGTCATCCTCCATGGACAAAGGCTTAGGTATAACTTTATTTATACCACAGGCAAGGCTAAAAGACATGTCTTAATTTTAGGACACTACAGGCATTAATAAAGGAAAATATCACCGATCTTGATGAGACCCGTATTTTGGAGCGGGTCTCTCCTGTCACTCCGCCGTGGTTTATGTGACAGTTTTTATACGCGTTTTCCAGAGCAGGGCTGCAGGCGGGCGGGCAGCAGCGCGTGCCGGCGGCTGTAGAAGCACTGAGGGCCGGGAGCGATGATCCCGATCCCGATCCCGATCCCGATCCCGATCCCGATCCCGATCCCGATCCCGGCCCGTCCGCGGGTCCCGGCCCTGACAGCGCGCGCGCGCAGGCGGGCGCAGGGGGCGGGGCCCCGTGAGGTCACGCGCGAGGCCCCGCCCCCCTGCGGCGCTCCCGCAGCTTCCAGAAGGGCCGGGCCCGCGGGGGGGCCGGGCCGGTGGCGCAGTCGGAATTGCCGCGGCCGCGGGGCTCGGCCGGGGCGGGGCGGGCGGTGATGCCCTTGTTTATTTTTACCCGGGCGGTTCATCCTCCTCGGCAGCCCCAGCGCGGCCCCCGCCGCCGCTCCCCGCCCCGGCTCCGACGGCGCCGCCTATAAAGCGCCGCCCGCGGGGAGCCGAGGATGCAGCTCTTCAGCTCCGTGATCACCCACTACCCGGCGGGCGGCACCGCCGCAGCTACCGCGGCCTCGCCGAGCTCCACCGCCGTCTTCAAGGTCTCCTTGTCGCCGGGACCCTCCGCCGCGGAGGCACCGGGAGCCGCCGACGCCGCAGGCCCCAGCGCGGCCGCCGAGAGCCCAGCTAAGGACAGCTTCATCCCCGCGGGGGGAGGCAGCAGCGCCGCCGCCATGCCCGCCTTCTCGTCCTGCCTGGAGGTGATGCCGAGCGGCCCCGCGGCGGGCCCGGCCGGGCGGCCGGCGGGCGGCCCGCAGTTCAGCTCCTGCGCGCAGGTCACCGTGAGCCGCCGGCGGCCGCTGGAGCGGATCGTGCCCATCCGCATCGTGCAGCGCGCCGAGGCCGCCGCCGAGCTGGTGCCGGGCTCGCCCCGCAGCCGCGCCTGGCTGGAGGGCATCCTGGAGAGCGTGCGGCAGGCCGGGGCCGACGGCGAGCCCGCGGCCGAGGAGCCCAGCAACCGCAGCCTGCGGCTCAGCGAGCACTGCCAGGCGCTGCAGGCGGCGGCCGCCGGCGCCCAGCCCGGGCTGGCCCCCGGGTGCGGCCCCGCCGAGCGCAGCGCCGGCCCCGCGCAGCCCCCCGGCCCCGCGCTCGGAGAGCAGGAGGAGGAGGCGGCGGGTCCCGAGGTGCGGCGGGGGCCTGGCGGCAGAGCGGAGCGCAGCGAGAAGCTGGCGCTGTACCTGGCCGAGGTGGAGAAGCAGGACAAGTACCTGCGGCAGAAAGGCCGGTTCCGCTTCCACATCATCCCCGACGGGAACTGCCTGTACCGCGCTGTGTGCAAGGCGGTGTACGGGGACCAGCGGCTGCACGGCGAGCTCCGCGAGCAGACCGTGCACTACATCGCCGACCACCTGGACCACTTCAACCCTATCATCGAGGGCGACGTGGGAGAGTTCCTCATCGCCGCCGCCCAGGACGGGGCCTGGGCCGGCTACCCGGAGCTGCTGGCCATGGGGCAGATGCTGAACGTGAACATCCACCTCACGACGGGCGGCCGGCCCGAGAGTCCCACCGTTTCCACTATGGTTCACTACCTGGGGCCCGAGGACCCGACACGGCCCAGTATCTGGCTGAGCTGGCTTAGCAATGGGCACTACGATGCTGTGCTGGACCGCATGTGCCCCAATCCAGAGTACGAGGCGTGGTGCAGACAGACTCAGGTACAGCGCAGGCGGGATGAAGAGCTGGCCAAGTCCATGGCAGTGTCCTTGTCCAAGATGTACATTGAGCAGAATGCCTGCTCATGAGACCACCTGGGTCACGGGCTGGGAGCTTTGCTGCAGGGACTGAGACAGAGAGAAGGTGTGCTGGCTGTAATGGTGATGCCTTAATCCTTTATGAAGCAGCAGCACCCCAGACTGGGAAGGACTGTAGATTGTGGGGGATAAATGCAAATGTATTTGTAATATTCTGTTGTAAAAACTTAGCCTCGGATTATTCGCAAGCAGATTTCTCTGTGTATGTTTGTGTCTCCCCACTGTCTATTTTCTATAAGAATGTATTTTTTGCACACTATTTTTAAACTGTTACCTCCATCTTCTACATCTTACGTTAGTATCTGGCTTTCAGCTGTACAGCCAAAAACATTTGTAAACAGTTTTTGTAAATAAGGCTTATGATGTAACAGCTATTTTTGCTGTGTTTTTTACCCATAAACCTTATATTTTTACCAGATGAAGTTGATGTAAAACTGACCCCCCCAACTTATGAAAATATTGTGGGTATTTTCTTGCAAAATTAAAACAATGGCTTTTGTAAAAGTGCAGCAAAGTAAGAACAGACTGCTTTTAGGAACAGTTGCTTTCTCTGCCTGGAGCACAGAACAGGTCCCTTGAGCCAGTTGGAATGCAGCTACACGTGAAAAGTACAGGGAGCAATTGACTCTTCTGCATTTAATTACTGTTTTGAGTAAACTGGCCTCTTGTTGCCTGGTTGGCTCACCCTCTGCTCCATTTATATTATTTATCTTTAATAACAGAACATTAACTTGCAATAGAATGTTGTGACTAGATAATAGTCTCCTGCTTTGGCAGTAATTGCCTTGGCTGCACCTCAGTGTTTGTGTTCATGTTTCTGGGGTTATGGTGTCTTTTGTATAAGCCCTGCTTCTTTTTTGGCTCCAACTAATCATTATCTGATCACAACATTTTATTCACTTGATGTTATTTTCTAATCAAGAAATCAGGAGTAGTATTCTATGGTATGGATTTAAAGGAAAAAGTATTTAAATTGAGGTTTGTATGGTTTGCTGGGTCAAACATTTAAATGTTTCCAATCTAAATTCTGTCTCTTCTACTTTCTGATTACCTTGTTAGGTATATTTATTAAGTAATGCAGTTTGTACTTTTTTATTTTGTAATATATTGTGATTTTGGAATTTATACTGTATTTGTATAATAGGAATATTCACAGCTAAAATGGAATGAATAAAGAATATAATTTTGCTTGTGCTCTTTTTTTCTACTGCCTGCATTCCTGGTGTGGTGAAAAATTGTGGGGGGGTTCACAGGACCCTTTATTTAGTTTCTCTGCCTTAGTTTCCTCTAATAAAAAGTGGGAAGAAGGGGCATAGTGCTTTACGAACGTGAACCACTGGTAACTCTGGTGCCAGTCAATATATGAAAGAAGCTCAAGCATTTATAGACAGTTGAATATCTGTAATTGTTTTGTTACTGCAAGAGATCTTAGTTTATCTGTGCGCCAATGAGAAACACTTCCATATCTTAATATGCCTTAGAAGAGTTCTCAAGCATAGTGCCTGAGCTGGTAACAGCAGTGGTTGTTAGGAGCTGGCCGTGCACACTTGGGCTTGGATGTGGGTATTTGGGAATCTCTGTTCTGCACTGGTCCCAAACCTGCTTAAGATTTGTCCTGTCATCAGTCATACGTGGCACCCTCTCAATTAGGGGTGACATCACAAGGAGATTCAGCTTTTTACTCCCCTTACCAGAGGGAAATGTCTTGCAAGTTGTTAAACAGTGCTCTGTATGTGTGTGCCCGCACGCATGTGCTTACAAATCAATCCCTGATCTTAAAATACTAGAGGGCCCTGTCATTAAACAACAGGAAGGGTACTGGCTTAAAAATAGGGTTAAAAAGTAACTAAATAGCTAAAATGCATCAGTCTTAACTGAGCACAGTTGATAAAAGAGCTGCAGGATTGATTGTGTGTATATTTGGTAGTTGTTTACGTGGTACAAAGAGTAGATTTAAATACTATGTTATTTTCAAAATATTGGTAATTCCCTCCATTTTCTTCACACATACAGTTGTACTTTAAAGTGTAAATAGTAGTGGAAAAAAGCCAGTCCTCCTAGTCCATTACTGCTTAACTACTGAATCTTTGGAAAGTTGTTTTGAGGTGAGGGCAAGGCAAAAGTGCAGACCTGAATGTGTTCATGAGGAATAGAGGTGGTTTGTGAGGAAAATGGCTACTCGGGTGGCACTAAGCATGAAAATACAGCATCACTAAACATCAGTCATGTGTTTGACTGATTAAAAACTTTATATCCAGACTGCTTAGGATTTGGGTTGGATAAGATTAATTAATTCAAAGTTGTGAGTATCCCAAACTTTTTTAAAAACACATTTCTTTTACATAGTTTAAAATTACCAGCTGTATTGTAAACTGTGATTACAAAGTTTGTGTTTTGCCGCACAAACCTTAGAAATGCTCGGTAAGCAAAGCGAAGAAGGATTGATACTGCACAGTGTTCACTCTGTATGATAAAACTGATGTTGAAATAGCACAAATAAAGAAGTAGTGTTCAAAACAAACAGTGCACGACCCTGGGATGAGTTCCCACAGGGTTCCTTAGCAATTTCGATGCTTCTGGATGAGTCACAGGGGCATGCAGATAACTTTAAGGAATTTGAAAAATTAGGTTGCTTGTTGAACTAGTTTGCAAAGATACTGAGGGTGTATTACTGAAGCATATAGCAAAGCACTTGTTTTTGCAGCTTGCATTACATACTGTGTCTAAAAGGAAATTACAAAAATGGCATTTTAGATGTTTCAGGCACATGGAAAGCAAATTTTTTTTTTATAGTTGTGTTTGAAGTTCAGCTGAGGCACTGAGTTCAGATGCAAGGTAATGGTGTCTTGTTTGAACAGAAGTAGAGGCAGTTTCGTGGAACAGTTTTATAGATGTGGTGATTCTAGTATAGGCAAAACTTTACAAAACTGCTTGTAACACAGTTGCTTGCCACAAGCAAAAGCAGAGGTAGAGGCAAGTTTTCCCTTGCTGTCCTCTGTTCAACAATTTCAGTAACAAGGGAAGGATAAATATTGTCCTTGCTCATAATTTCGGTGCCTGATTATTTTAACCTTGGCTAATCACTTGCATAACCCAGCTAATCCTTAGACCCGTCTGGGGACTTTGGTCAACAGACTCTTTATTATTGACAATAAGTGAGAAGAAGAGCTGGATTTTCAATATGCACTTGTGTGGTTCTACAAGTCAGATAGAAAATGCTTTGATTCTGAACTGGGCAAATGTGAACTTCAGTCTGGGGGAGCATAAGCTTCACGATGCCATCTTTGCTTGTATTTTGTAACACAATTGTGAATTAGTTGACACGTTGGATGCTTCATTTCAGGAGCTTCTTAGATTGCCAAGACTATGACATTCTGTCACCAAATGTACAATGAATATGTTAGAATTTTCCTGTGTGTTGAACAGACTGTTACATAAAGCAAGATTTGCAAGAACTGAATTGGTTTACAATGAATGCATCCCAAAATAAGGGTGGTGGGCAAGTGGGGAAGGGAAGATTTGTGTAAGTGTTGTTGTTTTCCTTCTCCATCAATAGTTTGCTCTTCGTAAGGTTCAGTGGGTGACACTTTGTGCTTAGTAACTTTCTTAGGACACATAAAAGTTGGGCAATGCCAGCTACTGTTTTTTATCTGTCCTGTACATTACATGTGTGCAATATAAATCTACTACATTAATGTCACTTACAAATACAGGTGTATTTCAGTAATCCTTGTACATATACAAAACCACCTGTAACCAAATATTTCTTCTGTCTGCTTTTGCTTTTATTTTGTCAGGATTAGTTGATAGGATTTTTGAGGATAAGATTCTGATTTTGGTTTAGTGTTTGTCACTGCGCACACGCACGGCTTCTGAACCTGAGCAGAAAATTATGACAGACATCTCACAACAGAGACAAATACCTGACATTAACTGATTTTTGCTTATATTTTGCTTATACTCTTTCAAACTTATTTAACAGTTTATTGATACACATTGATAAGTGTTCATAGTATGTTAGTGCAAAATAGTGTGAAATGAAAAAAATTCCTCAGCTTCAGTGTTAAAAGATTGTCCCATTTCCAAGTGGCATCGTTGTGTGAAAGTATGCAGCATACAGCAAGATTGTGAATAATTGTTTGAAAGGACATCAACTCTGCCAAATGCAATTCTGTAGTCATCAGAACTTTTTAAAAGAAGCAGAAAACTTCAAATTTTGAACTTTTTACTAATACACACTTTGATTTATAAGATATATGTGTGTGTTTTAGTTGAAAAAAAGGTGGCTTTCGTATTTCCTGTTCGGTTTTAATTTGTAATCTTTTTTATAAGCAAGTTTATAGTATTAATGGATAAAAAGATATAGCAATGCAGTAATATATTGTACTTCAGCCATTTTTTTCTGGAGTTAGTATTTAAAATCTGTTTATACAAGGAAGCCCATACATGGTATTCAGACTGCAAATGGAAGGAACTAAAACACTGTCAAATTCCAGGTTTCTGTTGCATGAGTGGTTATTTTTCCATGTCCTCATACATTTGTCCTCATTACTGAGAAAGATCAGGCCTCTCTGGGGAAAAGGTGAGTATGCAGTTGTAGTAGCATGATGGACCTACACATGTAGAACTCTTCTGTCTTGTGTGATCTTAAAAATTGGCATTTCCTGCATCTTTAGTGTCTATTTTTAAACCATTATGGTTTTAATCCCTGTTTTATTTCATAGACTTTATACTGGAAATTGTAGAAAACAAACTGTTGTGTCTTTCCTACGGGGCATGGTTAATGGTGTTTGAACCTTCAGCAGTGTAGCATAGTTAAGATGTGTAGAGAGTGGCATCTTCGGTGAAGAGGACTATTGTGGAAGGCAAGCTGGAATTGAGATCTGGTTGTGAAGGGGCCCAGGTTGCCTTCCATCCTTTCGTCTCCCTTGTTCACCCACATCCCAAATGCAGGGAGATCCCAACTCGCTGTGATGGGTAGTGGGCTTGTGCCATTGGGCTGGTGACGGGGAGCTTCAGTCTCACTGTTGCTGCTCATTGGTATTTAGTTATGAAGTTCTTATCCTGTCAAGCTTTTGGGGACTGCAAGTGAAAGAAGGGATGCAACACTCCCAGAAGAAAATGAAACGGATTTCACAGAAAAAGACGTGGCAGTTTTCTTGCCTGTGAACTTCTGTTGCTGAATTTCAAAGAGTTAAAGTGTGGTTGAATATCAAAAGTTTGCAAAGATCAAGATAATTTTAAAAATCATGCAAAGCATGTTAGAAGCTTTTTGAGACTCTAATAATGCTGAAATACTCTTTTTTTTTTTTTTTTTTTCCCAGTTAATCCATAATTACATTAGCTAAACCATATTATTTTCACAGGTACAAGGATCCAGCATTTTTTCTGTGCAAAACTTCTATTTTTGCTGACTACAAATGTTAATTTTTCAGCTATTTAATAAATATTCAGCTATTTAATAAACATTTCTGAAGAAAACAATGGTTTCAGATCTCTGTGTGGGATTTGGAATTTAGTAAACTCTGTCAATTTATCCCAATATTAATAAGTGCAATACTTCTTCCCAGTGCTGTTGTTGTACTCAAGATTAGATGTGTGCTTTTAGAAATAACATGATCTTTGGAACTCCAGCTGAGCTTCTTTTGATATTTTTTCAGAGAGAGTGTGTGGTCAAAATGTACTCCTTTTGTAAATAAATAATACAGTATATTTTATATCTGCCTTCCATGGGACTTAAAGACTGAGGTTTGACTAAGCAATTAAGCATTTAATTAACATGTTTATATTACTTGTTTGCTTTCCTAACAAACTTCAGCTCCACTGGATTAGGTTACTCACAGGGGCTGACCTTGCCTTTTGTGGCTTAAGGTAGTAGCAATGACAAAATTATTGTCTCATTAATTACTGACACAATTCCTATTACTTCTGCAAACCCTACCTGCAATCTTTCAATTTCTTTTCATGTTAATATTTGTTGATTGTCAATTATTTGCCTGTTCAAGTTTAAGCTTAGAAATAAGTGATGCTGTAAACCAAAACCTAATTAAATAAGACATTTGAATGAGTTTAGGAGATGACAGGTGTTTTGCTGCTTATGTACAATTGAGGGAAAGGTGGTGCCCAAAATGAAGCAGTTGTGAAAGGACTTGTTTGCTCTGAAAGATGGTTATGCCATCTTACAGATCAGCATTGTGACTGCTGATGTAAAAGCTTTAATGCGCTTGTGTTTATTATTTCTTAAAGTTATAATGTTATCTCACAACAAGTTACATTGCTGCTAAGCTGGGGGTGGAGGCATAAAAGACTAATACTGGCAGATTGAAAAAAAAAAAAAAAAAAAAAAGAATGTTCTGCTACTAAGAGCCAGGAAGTCATTGCTTTTTTCTTTTGTCTCACACCACTTCTAGTATCCTGTGAAAGAGAACTGTAGCTTTAGGTAAAGAATGATTGCATGCATGGACAGCATCCTTCCTGAAGTGGTAAGTTGTATACATGTACAATAAGATCTTTTACTTCAGATTTATACCCATAAAAGTGGTGGATAAGAAGCTGGCTAAATTATTGCAGGTATCTGAAAGCTTCATCTCAATTTTATTTTGTTGGATTTGTTTTGTTGGATTTTTTTGTTGATTGATTGTTTGTTTATGGATGTTTTGTCAATTAGGTAGCTGTCCTTTTGGATATACTCACAATAATTCATGTAAAACATTCACGCGAATGTGATTCCTAGTAGATTTTCATTTGCAGCTGGTAATTTACAGCAGTTTCCCTGAAGAGGCTCTATAAATTCTGAAATTGCTCAAAATTATATCAAAAAGTAAAATTCCAATACTTGACAGCATTTGTGTAGGGAATTTCCTTTCCTTGTGTAGCTCTGGCCAGAGACAAATATGTTGCAAAATGGACAAATAGGACAATACCGGGCTCTGTTAGGTGAAATAAAGAATCTTTTGCAGAGAAACAGTTATTGTGGAAAGCTTCATCAAATATGGTATTGCAAAGGAGCTGTTGGGATGCCTTAGTGCCTCTGTACTTCAGAACACTTTATCGTCACACTGAAACTGTGACGATTTGGAACAAACAAAACCTAAAAAAAAAAAAAAAAGAAAAAAAAGCCCAGACAAAAGTGGCAAAAAATTCTGAAAGAATGTAATCATTTATAACAAAAAAAACCCAAAGGAATGGATAGGCTGGATGTGTGAGGAACTGTGGCATCCAGCATTGCAGAGTCACGTTATATAACATGAACCTTGGCAGTGGCCTCAGCTCTAACATCTACAGGAAATCATTCTGCAAATTAGGCTTCTTCCCTGTGAGACCAAATAGGTAATAGTAGATGCTCTACTTCAGTCAAGGGATTGAGTTAATCTCTGCTAAGACTTTTGGTGCTTCCTCAAGCCTTTGAGCTTTATCTCAGTGCTCTCTGGATTAAGCTGTAGCCAGCCAGCAGCTGTATCAAATCTCTTTTGGTTACTTTATATTGATAGAGGAGGTAGACAACAAGCAGGTACTGTCACTGTGTAGGGAAACCTGTGCTCCAGCATATCCTTGTGTCACTTCTGTCCAGTCTGAAGTGTGAGGAAAAAGAAACTGTATACTACTGAAAAGTGTAATCAGTTCTATCTCTCTGCTCACTTGAAACCACTCATATGAAAATCTTCAAATCTGTGCCAAGTCAATTATACTTACTTTCTAATTTTTTTTCTTATCTTTTCTATGAACTAAAATGTATCACAAGGAGTTTATAGCTAATCCTGGAGGCATTTTAGGGATCTAAAAATGCTGCAGGTATTTGGTCACATGGATATCTTCAGAGGGATGCAACATATTTGCAACCAAATTCAACTTTGAATTCAGATTTGTCTGCTGCTCAAATATTTATTTCACCATTATGTATTTAATCAAAATCATAAACTTTGAGTGTTTATTCTCATAGCATAAGGAGGAAACATTGGGAATTGTTTCCAGTGATAATGAATACTATCGAAGCTAGAAAGGAGGGGAGAGTAGCACCTTATGGTAGGGAATGTTCCATGACTTCTTAAAACCAAGGAAAAAAACCCTTGAAATTTGGTGTTGACATGGACATTTTAACTTCAGTCTTCTTCTTTTCTTATTTTTTATAAAGTGAAGCTATGATATGAGGCCAGATCCTGTGCATAGATCTTTTTACATGCACACATCTGCAGGGATTGTGGATTAGGAAAAAAAAAAAAGCCATAAAATAAATAGACAGAAGTGTTTGTATACACACCAGAAAGGTTAGGAATGGATTTGTGTTCTCTCACTACTAAAAGGGCTAACACTTGGTAAGAATAATTTCAGACTAAAGGCCTTTTTAGAGAGCCTTATTCTTGTTAAATATTTCTCATATTGAGTTCATGCTTTTGCATTTGCTAAATGTGCTAAAGAGAGGGCCAACAAAAATGTGCCAACAAAAGCGGAAGCTATATATCTGTCTCTGACATGCATCTTATGAGGCCTGACCTGTGGGTTTTGCATCTCACTTATTATTATTACTTTGCCTTTGTTTCATTGGCATAAAAGGTGTTTTTAGTATGTGTTTGCAAAACATTGTTTTTTCCCAGCCAGAGATTAAATATGAACAGAGATATTGCCTCCTGGGAGTCAAGTCCAAAACATATTTTAGAAATTTTCATTTGATAAAGTATGATTTATGTGTTGTTTTCAATTTGACAAACTTTACGGTGTAATTCAAGCACACAGCTGTGAAAAGTAAGTTTGTAAAGGAGTATTAATTTCACCATTGTAGGCTTTTTAAGTGAGTGTTTATTGCTATGTTAAGTTTGATAAATAGCAGAGGAATTCTGAATGAGAAATATGTGAATAGGATGTAATAAAAATGTGACATTTCTTGTTCTTATGTACTTTATTGTAAATTTCCAGATGTAATTTATTTGGGGGAAAAATAATTGAGAATGGAGCTTATTTGAGCTCTTTGCTGCTGCACTGCTGGGGGAGCTCATCCCAGCAAAACCCTGAACCTGGTCACCTGCCTGAAAGAGCAGCCTTTGCCTCTAGTTATTGCAGATGGGAAATTAAATGCGCAGTCTGTTTACACAGATTCCTTGAAATAAAATCTTTGAAAGGGAGAACGTAATAGCTACAGCTCAGTGGAAGGTCAGCAGCATCACCTGTGCAATGTTTCAAATGCCATTTCTGACTTGTCTTCCTTCTATGCTGCCCAGTGAGATGAGAGAAAATTACTTGGCTAGTCTTTTGGGGTGTGTTGGCACTGCAGAACATGGTGCTGTGCAGAGATGCTGTTGAGCTCAGAAGGGGCAGCAGCATCACAGTGATGGCAGCGTGGTGCTTGGTAGGTAGAGGGGAAAAGCAGGTCTCTGAAGGAGGTGAGTAGAATCCCGAGTCAGAGTTATTTTGCTGTCTCCCCAGTACACGCACAGAGTCCGTGACACTTTGACAGGGTTCAGTGTCAACACCTGGGAGCAGAGGTCAGTTTTTAGGGATTTAACTCTATAGAATAGATTTAAAGGTATTACTTTATGCAGAGCTGCCATGCAACAATCTTGCGATATCAAGCTGCAATAATTGTACAAGGAGTATGTGGCCCCAGGAGAGAGTTAAAGTACAATATTACACATAAAATTTCCATATGTAACCAAATTACCATTTAATAGGAAGCCATGGTGACTACAAGCAGGAAGATGGTATAGCAGTTGTAATAACATAAGCCACTTCTCGACAGTTTCAGTGGAGATGAGAAGGAATTACATAACAACAGCTCCGTTCCAGCCCCGAGATAATGTGACTTAACCACTTTGCCAGTTCTTGGGACTCAAAGGTGTGAATTGCCACCTCCCACATACACTACAGCTGCAGAGTTCAGAGGGGTGGTTTAAAATAATGAGATGTTCTACAGTCATATTTCTGTGGAACAAACTTGGTTCTGTTCTGGTGGGGGTTTTTTTTGGTTTTTTTTGTTTGTTTGTTTGTTTGTTTGTGTTTTGTTGTGTTTTGGTTTTGTGTTGTTTTTTTTTTTTTTTGTTTTTTTTTTTTTTGGGTTGAGGAGGAATTTGACTGTTCCAAAAATCATGTGGAAATTGTAAAGGTCAAAATGCAGCCCCGAAAGATATGCCAAAAAAAGTTTCTTTGCTCTTTTCTCTGGCTGTTTGGAAAATATAGCTTTCACTCTCCATCATCCCAGGCAGAGCTGTCACTGTCCCACCAGCTCGTAATCCCATCTCTCTTTGCTGCGTTACCTTCAACTTTGTTCTTATTGTCTCTACTGGTTTTGGCTGGGGCAGAGTTAATTTTCTTCACAATGACAAATATGAGGCTGTGTTTTAAATTTGTGCTGAAAACAGTGTTGATAATATAGAGATGTTTGCTATTTTAGAGAAGTGCTTGCATAGTGTCAAGGCCTTTTCTGCTTCTTGTACTGCCATGCTGGCAAGGGGGCTGGGGGTGCTTGGGAATTGGGAGGAGAAACAGCCAGGACAGCTAACCCTGGCTTATCCAAAGGATATTCCAAACCATATGACATCATACTCAGTATATAAAATGGGGAGAAGAAGGATGAAGGGGCAGATGTTGGGAGTCATGGAGTTTGACTTCCCAAGTCATTGTTAATGTGTGGTGGGGCCCTGCTCTCCTGAAGATGGCTGAACACCTGCCTGCCCATGGGAAGCAGTGAATTAATTCCTTGTTTTGTTTTGCCTGTGTATGCAGCTTTTGCTTTTCCTGTTAAACTGTCTTTATCTCAAACCAGAGTTTTCTCACTTTTCCAGTTCTCTCCTACATCCTGCTGACAGGGGAGTGAGGAAATGGCTGTGTGGTACTTAGTTTCTGGCTAGAGTTAAACCACGACACCCTCTCAGCCCCTTCTCCATGTACTTTTGCTATTGTTGTTCCCTGATACCAGTGCCTCTTCCCTCTCCCTTGCAGCATGCACCACTCCCACTTTTCACAGCATTTATCCTAGTAATGGTGGATCTAACACCCCCATGTCCCAGAGTGGCAGCTGTTTTTCAAGAGGGTGTAGCAACACTGCTCATATTAAAAGCAAGCCTGGTTGGAACTAGATCCCTTATTAATGATGGGATCTAGTGGCCATTTGGAACAAGGCTGTCTTCCTTTTGTTTCCATGAGCAAGTTAAACATATTCCAAAGTTGAGTGCAATCACAAACCTTCACAGCACTGCAAATCCCAGTGTTGCTGGCAGAAAGGCTGTAGTGGAAGGCAGAGAGTGGGCAGAACAGAGGAGCTGCTGTGGCAGGGTTGGTTCTCCACAGGCTTGGCAAAGCTCAGCTTTGTCCTGCTCCAGGGCCAAAAAGGCTTAGGCATCGGCAAAAAGATCTGATGACTTTTTTATTATTCTAAGACTTACTCTTTCTAAAACTCTGTTGGTTTAAATTGCTTCAGTTGCAGAGTCATTGGTAACTGGTAACAAAGGTGATTTTAGCGTTGTATTCTGCTTTGCTGCATTGCCAGAGAGATCAGAGCTGTAGACCCCACAGGCAAATCAGCCCTCCTGCTATCCTGATGGGCCATAGCCTGCAGCTTGGTCTGAAAGGAGGCAAGTGAGGCACTCAAGTCAGAAGAGCACTTGGTGAGCTTACTTGTGTCTTAGTTATTGCTCCTTGGAAACATGAGGTCTGACAGGCTATGATGCTTCTCCAACCTTTGGAAACATGGTGTTTTATGAGGTTTGTATTATTTAATGGTTTTGAAAAGCTGTGTTATACTGAAAATTCTTCTGCATTTGGATCATTTTGTAGTCTACATGGCACCCTAAAAAACTGTCACTGAGTCTGTAAGTTGAAATATCTGCAATAGCACAGCTTTATCCGCAGTTTCATCATTGGCCCGTGGCTGTGACAGTCATGCAGCTGCTCTTGCTGGATTTATGCATATCAGAAACTACAAGGATCAACTTTCTCCCAGAATTAGCTTGACATGAAATGAGAACCTCATGAAGTTCAACAATGTCACACGCAAGGTTCTGCACCTGGGTCAGAACAAGCCCGAACACAAATACAGGCTGGGTGAAGAATGGATTGAGAGCAGCCCTAAGCAGGACTTGTGGGTGGTGGTGGATGAGAGGCCGGACATGAGCTGACAATGTGCACTTGCAGCCCAGAAAGCCCAGTGTATCCTGGGCTGCATCAAAAGAATCATGACAAGCAAGTTGAGGGAGGTGATTCTGCACCTCTGCTCACTCTCATGAGACCCCATCTGGAGTGTTGCATCCAGCTCTGGGCTCCTCAGTGTAAGAAGGATGTGAACCTGCTGGAATCAGTTTGGAGGAGGGTGACAAAGGTGATCAGAGGGTTGGAAAAGCTCCTATATGAGGGCAGGCTGAGAGAGTTGGGGCTGTGCAGCCTGGAAAAGAGAAGGCTCTGGGGAGCCTGCCAGGAGCTAAAGGTGACTCACAAGAAAGGTGAAGAGGGGCTTTATACAAGAGCATGTAGTGATAGGACAAGGGGGAATGTCTTAAAACTGAAAGAGAGTAGATTTAGATTAGATATTCGGGAGAAATTCTTTACTGTGAGGGTGGTGAGGCACTGGAACAGGTTGCCCAGAGAAGTTGTGGATGCCCCATCCCTGGAAGTGTTCAAGGCCAGGATGGATGGGGCTTTCAGCAACGTGATGTAGTGGAACGTGTTCCTGCCCAAGGGCGTGGGGATGGGGGGTTTGAAACTAGATGATAATTAAGGCCCCTTCCCACCCAAAACATTCTGTAAGTCTATGATTTTATAATTCCACGAGTTACAACTAAGAGGCTTTATAAACAGCAGAAAGTACAATAGAGTTGCTATGAGTCATGGTAGATTTGATACATGCACTTTATTTTCCCTTATTTTTCTGTGCTTGTAAATTGCGAATTCATGATAGATGCGAATGAAACGTTTGACATTTCTAGTTTTCCATTCTGTGAGGTTCCTTTTGCTGTTTTCCTTTAGGGCTGAAACCCTTTTATGTCAAATTTGCTTTTCATTTGTTTTTGAGTAGGTACATATGCATTTGTCTATTTATATACTAAAAGGTAATATTTGTTTTCAACATTTTAGTAGGAAAGAAATATAGCATTGACTTATACATCTGTATTTGTATATTAAAGAGAAAACATACAGAATAGATCCAGTTGTTAACTGCTCTACTAAAAACACTTTATAAACCAAACAAAAACCCCCTATATTTTGTTCAAATAAATAATAATTTAAATCCCTTAATTAGCATAGTATTGTACCACTAGTCTTGCATTTGAACAGAATGGTGTCTGTAGCACAATTTCCATTAAAAAAAAATCATTCAATTAATTATCTTTAAACCCACATTTGTTTCAGTGAAGTTTCTTAACTTTCAAAAAGGCAGAGACTCGCTATCCATTTCTGGTAGGGCCAGTAATGCTGTTTGTACTTTGGCCAAAGCAGAACAATGTGCCAGCTCTTTGATTAATAATAATTTGCAAAATAAATTCCCTCCTCTCAGGCTATTTCATATCACTAATTTGTTTTAATTTGCTATATGAAAGATTTTATCTCTATCTGAAACAGGATTAGAGACAGAAACACACTCACAAAGCTTTTTGTCCCTAAACTTCTTTATTGTTTATTGTAGCATCTCTTCAATGCCTTTAAAAAATACAAGATTAAAAACCGCAGTATGCTAGATTCCACTGACAGATGAGATTGAGCCTTTTTTATCTCACATAACTGGATAAACAATTTTGTAGGAAAACAGCAGGACCATCATGTGCTGTTTGCTCAAGCAGTAGGTGCATAATCTTCAACATAAATGCCTTTAAAAATAGAAAGGGAAAAGTGAGTTGTACTGTGTACCTTTGACTTTCAGTACAGATGTATACTGAAATCTGTGGTGCCGTGCTATTTCAACCCTGCAGAAAAATTGGTCCCCTGTAAATAGGTGTCACGCGTATGTCTGCATATCATTGTAATAATAAGTCATACTTTCTTCTTTAATGTTTAGAACTCTTGTTCCTTACAGTGCTGAACCTGTAAATAAATGAATCAGACACCTAAGTAATGGGAAAGCAAATAATAAGTTATGTTATTCGTGATGTGTCTTGTGTTTCATTACCCTTTGGAGTTCCTCAAAGGTTTCAGTCAAGCAGAACTCCAGCTCAATCGAAACAGCCAGTGTGAGCTAAGCGTGCTTTTGGCTAAACTTCAGTACCTTCCATTTTCACTGCCTTCAGTTGGTATGCCACTAAACTTCACCAGTCTTGAAAAGAGACACCATCTTCATTTGTTACATATGTCACTACAAACAGATGCTTATGATAGAGGAATTCAGTAGCTTCTTAAAGCGATTAAGAGATTACATTACAGTTTGAGGGGAGCATTATTAAAGGATTAGAAACCTCTCTTAATGACTAAAAGCACTAAAAGCAGTGTAAGGTGTTACATTGCTTGATTTGCAAAGATACAGGTATGTGGGTGTGCGCTTCCTAACCTTAGGAATAGATGTGGTTTTGGCTTACGTGGAAAGCATTGTTGGTGCCAGAATTCCTAAACGCCCAGTACATGTGTTATAGATGCACTGAGAGTACCTACAGTTGATGTTAAAGAGGGGACGAATCAAAGTTTAGATTTATAACACACTGAAAAAAGCTCACTGATTTGATGAACTATTTTTAAGTACTATGTTTATTTCAACAAAAATTGGAATCTACATGGAAAACATTTTTGAAGTTACTTTCAATCATACATTAATTAAAGAATGCAGTAGGCTTTTACTGAGCTGTGTGATTTTAATGCCATATGCATGGGATGGCTTTTAAAGGTCGTGGATTTGTTGAAAGCTATATGAAAGCGTGCTTCTTGTAGTGTTGGTATTGTAAAAATTACACTTTCAGATTACATTGTAATGTAAAACTTGTAATGTTTTTAAGCTTTTCCTTTATATGTTTAGGACCAAGCAACATGATTCCTCTCGTGATGGATGTGCTTGGATAATGGCAGTCAGTGTGCCAGTGCCTGCAAAATAGTTACTGCAACAGCAATCACTTCAAAGAAACCTAACTGGTTTGCAGCAAACAGCTGAACCCTTGGACCCAGCTCCTGGCATTCTCTCTCCTGTACTAAATATAAGTAGACACGTGGAGGGAGGACTAAGAACAGGCTGAGCATAAGTGATATTTCCCCCTAAAATTTTCTCCACACTGGATTGCTCACAGCTAAGGGGATTGTCTGTTGGGTTGGTCTGTTTGGTAACCCTTTCTCTTGCAAGTGTACCCGAAGCAACGAGCAGTCTCCCATGAGTTCCCTTACATCTACAGCTTCCTTTGGCTGTGCAGGGCACCTTTTGATGTTTTGCATCTCACCCCGCACTCCACATGTCCTCAGGGAAGCTGCACGGATGAACTGGAACAACAACTGCACTCAGAACAGGCAGAGCTGGCAGGGGCAGGAATTCTGGCTGCCTGCTACCAGCATTTCACACCATCAGTCACTGCCCTCTCAGACCTCTCAGTCCTGAGCAAGAAAGCCTGTTAAAAAGATGAAGCTGAACCTTTAGAATTGGAACTACAACTGTAAATGTAAATAGAGAAAAAGGCTTTCCTTCAAGTTCCACAGGCAGTAATGACCTGGAGCTCCCACTTCCCCGTAGTAGATAAACATCTCACCTCCTGGCCTCACTAACACTGTCCTGGAGACTCCAGTTACCATTTCTCTCAGATGATTAGCATACCAGACTAAACTCAGAGGGATTTCAACTTGTATTTAGCTTTTAATATCGTTGCCCTTTTTAAAGAAAGGCTTCAATACCTGCAAGCTTTTTTTTTCTTCTGTGGCAGTTGGTCTATGAAAGATTTTCCTTTTCTCACAAACTTTCCCTGTCTTGTGCCCTTGGATGTTCATAGTGGTACCAGCTACTGCCAAGAAAATGGCTACTGAAGGAATGATATTGTTTGAATTACTGCTTGCTGTGTTTTATTTTTAGGTTGTATTTAGTGTCGGTGACAAAGAGTTAAGCTTTACTAGCACTGAGTCCTGAGGATAGCGGAAGTCAGGGCTGTGAGGTTAGGATAACTGGGTAAGTAGGGCAATAAGTAATTATGATAAGAAGGTTAGGATAATTAGCAGTAGCAATAAATGGCCAAAGTTATCCTCCTTGAGTTCTCTGTTCTATATTTTGTCAGTGATCATTTTCTTAGGATAAGTTATGAGAGGTAGCAATGCCTTGTTAAATACTGTTGTTCTCATAGAAGTTAAATGATAGTGATGGTGAGGAATCACTGTTTTTTGATGTAAAAAGGATAAAGTAACTGGTGTTAGTAAAGTGGAATATTATATACCGAGTGATACAGTTAATTTGCATTAATGAGCACTGAAAGTCCAAAACTGAAATGAATCAAATGAAAATATATGAAAAGTTTAACCAGCAACACATTCAAAGTGAAACAACTGGCATCTGACATGATGAAAAAGAGATATTAAGGAAAAGTGCCTGGTTGGCAGTTTAGTGCCTATGTGATTTATATTTGCGCACAGACTGTGCTCAGCACTGAAGTAGTTCCATGTGGGATATAATTCTTGGCTTTCTTTCAAAGTGCTTTCTTCTCCTGCTTTCAGGGTTTGTCTGTTGTGCCTGAGCACAACATTGAAGTCTGAGCACAATATTGAAGTCTGGGTGACTTTGTGTCTAGGCCAGTGTATGGAGAATAGACTATCTGCTTGCAAGTAGGATGCAGGCCAGATTGTTCATGGGCTAATAATTCTTCTGGGTCTTTCCTCTACTTTGTCTCAAAGTGAAAGACGTTCTTCTGTAAGTGTCAGTGTTGCCCAGTGGAGCATGTAAATGCAAAGAAGCACAGACATGTGGATTGAAAGAGAAATGACAACTACGAAGAGGATGCAGCTTTGCCGTGAAGGAAACCTTCAAAGAACACATCACAACTGCATATTCTGCTTTCAAGCTATTGCTGATACCTTTTTTTTTTTTCTGACCACTTTATGCTAGAAATTGAAGACAGAAGTAAAGGCTATATCCTTGTCTCAGAGATTTCTGCCTGAAGAATTTATAGCTTGAATAATAGTCTCGTAGTCTGGCTAATGTGTGCCAGCTTTTGTTTTCATCTGTGTTAGTAGATATCACTAGGCAAGTTCCACTGTAACATTTTCTTAGAAAGTATGGAAAACAGCGATCATTCAGTGTGTTACATCTGTCTGAATATGTTGTAACAACAGTTCATTTGCAGCAGAGAGGAGAGGACCAGGGGAGACAATATTATTGTAACATATCCCTCAGCATCTCCCGAGTGTCCAGAAGTGCACTTTTCCACCTCCCCCAAGACAAATTATTCAGCTTCAGAGATAGGTCTAAATTTCAAGATTGCAGTTTGGCTGGAGGATGAACCAAGAAATTCCCTTGCTGAAAATGAAAAGCGTCGGTGACAAAAGGATGATACGATGCATGAATTCCTCATGCTTCACTGGTCCCATGGGACATAGTCACAGTCAAGGCTTGGTAAACTCCACTTACTTCCTATTCTTAATCCTGTTCATTTTAAAGACTTCCTTCTTTCTGTTCCTTATTGCACAAGAATATATCCCTTTATAGGTGCTTGGGGTGTGTTGAAGCTTTCAGGAACAGTGCAGTTTCTATATTTCTGTGTGGCTCTTTTGATGGAGCAGGGTAACCCCCTGGCCTTCCTGCTGCCCTGCCTGGATTGTGGGGGGAACCCTCTGATTTGAAACTACTGAGTTATGGAATGCTGCATGTCTACATCTGATCTTGTTAACAGCCACTGAGGTTTCCTAGAACACAGAAGGTGTTTGCCTTCAACCTGCAAAACAAAACTGCATATGCTGGTTTGATTAATTGGAAGGTTCTTCCCCCCACCCCCTCTTCATAAACTAGAAACTGGGGAACTCATCCGGTTCTCAAAGGCTTAATATTTCCAAGAAAAGTATTCAAATCGCTGGTCTTCCTGAATGTCACTTATTTTTTCAAGTGAATCTTTCTCTTTGAGAAGATAAATGCAAACTTAGCAGGGTTGATCAAGACCTCAAATAAACTGGTGGTTTATATGCCTATACATACTATGTACAGTAATAACATAAAGGAGCTCCTGACAAAGATTGCTTTAAGCCCTGTATAAATAGATAAAAAAGCCAGTCTGTGCTTCGCAAAGCTTGCAAAAATGCAAAACAGATTGTTGCAGATGAATGAAGTAAGCCAGATGATTTTTCCATGTTCTGAGATGATCAGAATAATGTTGTGAATAGTTTAGTCAAAGTGCCAGCTTTCTGCTTGGGGATAAGATTTATGGTTAATGTTGTGGCATCTAGCCTTTCAAAAACAAAGCTTGTAAGTAACATGTATCATAAGACATTTATCCAGCCTAATAATACAAATATATCCGTGCACACACACACACACATATATACAGACATGCACAAACACTCAGGTGCTTACCATAGGTCCAAAGACATTCATGACAGTAATTCTGAAATAACCTTGCATTTCTTTAACTTAATAGAGCCATAAGCAAAATGAAATGCAGGCTTTGTATGATCTTTCCTTTTGACAGAGCTGACATTTTTCTAATATTTAATCTTAAAAATTCTTTATGTCTGCTACTTTGTCATGAATGTATCAAAATGTATCCTGCATGATTAGTAGGGCGTGATTCACCTGAATTTTTCATACTTTATGGAGTACAAAGGATCCAGCAGTGAAAAGTATTTTACCCAGCTAACCATTGCCTCTCAGGTTATGCAAGAGGCTGGTGTGTTTCCAACTAGACTTGTAAGTGTGCAGCATGACCTTGAATTGTACCTCCAATTGGGGTGGTCTTGGGTCTCCTTCTCCTCTCTCCTGGGGAGGCCTTCAGTCTCCTTTGTGCTGTCCTTGCTTCAAGAGTTTGGCTTCTGTGCTGAAAGCTTCTCTTATGCTTCCATTTAGAACTTTTTGAGGAAAAGAAATGTTTTAAGGAAAGTGCTGAGAAAAAAATGCTACATTTTTTAAAGGAAAGTTTTTCTTCCTTTACAAGAAAAAAGGTAAAGAATACTTAATGAAGTTGCATGTGTTTAATGCTGTCACACTTTTATGTAAAAAATAAGAAGCACGATGGTCATCCCTAACAGGCTAAATGTCTCCAAGATGATTTGAGACTGCTAGGGAAGCAAGGTCATTAATAAACTTAACTACTATTGCTTCACTCTAACACAGGAGAAGCACACAGGGCAAATCAGTGTGTGATTTGCTTCCATCACACAGTGATAAAATCCAGACTCACTTAGGTTGTCATACTTCTGTCTTGCAAAATATGTTTTTTGAATCTTCAGCTCTCTGAATGGAGAAATGACCTCTATCAGCTGTGATTCTTCCCTAGTGTAAAGTCAGCTTCATATTTTCCAAGCAGGGAGCTGCAAACACTACAAGCGTGGTTCTTGGAACAGCTGCAGAAGTGCAACCACAGTGGGTCTGGGCAGGGCAATGGGAAAGAGAAACAGGATTCTGCAGGTCCAATGCCCAGTGTAGTCATCCAAATCCTATTGTACAGCAACCTGGGTGACCATGGATGGTGCTAAGTGGTTGGGAGGGGTAGCTGGGCATGGTATCCCCATGCTCGTCTGCCCCTTGCACTGCAGACAGGCAGTCTACACAAGCACTGTAGCTGAGGTGAGGGAAAGAAAAGAAAAAAGAGTAGCAGCAAAATCAGTGGAAATGATACGGCCTTGTCTCTCCTTTTGCTGCTCTCTTCTGCCTCTGTGATTGATGTCACTGCTGGGAAAACCTTGACTGACTGAAGCAGCATGTTGGACTGAGCAGATCAACCACCTTCAGCAGCTGGACACTGCAATGAGAGTGTAATACTGAGTGATCTGTGAATTAAATTTGCTTCTATGAATCATATTTACCATCCAAAAAAAGTTTCACATAATCTAACCATAAAAAATAATGATTTCATTATTTTCTTTCTTGTATTAACATTTCAAGGGATTTACATTTCATCTCATAATTTCTGATGGGGTGAGTTTTTGGCATGTCTGTTCAATTTAGAGGGCTCTGAATTGAAGCCTGTGCATATTTGCAGACTGAACAAGGACAAAATACTAATCTGGTAATAAAGCCTCTTACACTAATGTGTGCACAAGAGTCATAATAAAGGTCTGATTACAGAGAGGAAAAAGATTATTGTAATGTAAGATTAAAATAAGGAAGAAAGTCATTGTATTTACTGGATTTTGAACAGGAAACAGAAAATTCAGCCTGTTCATTTCAGTGTGGCCAAGTGTATTTCAACCTTTGTGGCATCACTAACTGCCAGAGTTGTGATTTGGAGCTTAAAGTCGATAAGTATATGAGGAAACTCAAAAAATTTCATCATAAGAGATCATATCCTTGCAAAATATTTTAATAATCAGCTATATTGTGAGGGGAAATAATATGTATGACAACTTAATGTGGTTTTTGGGAACCCAGTTATGCTTTCAAATTTTGCATAATGCAATGAGAGCTCTGCAATTGGCCTCTGCTCAAAAGGTTGCTCAGCTCATTATCATCAGCAATTTTTTGAGTAATAACAATAAAACATTCATCTTCTACATACAAAGTGCTGGTGAAAATTGTTGTTGCTACCGAGTATATATGGAAAAGAGATTCATTTGTTTTTATGTGGTTATGGGTAAATATAAACAAAAATCCTGAATCATAAATGTCAGCATTAACCTTTAGCTTGAAGGTCTCTCTCAGCCTGGAAGCAATGCTGGTTAAAAGAGAAATAAAATTGAAATAGAATAAAAATCCTTTACAAAATGCAATTTTTAATGCAATAGCATTATAATTTAAAACACTACCACAAATAAATTCATATTAACTTTAAAGGTCTCTATAACTTAGCCATTTAAACAAAGGCTACCACAGACACATGGATGGAAGTGTTGCACAATGAATTAGTATTAAGAAAACTAAGGTCAGTCTCAGATTCAGGCAGTTGCTTCCCCCTTAAAACAGAAACACGCAACATGAACAACAAGAATCCAAACAAATCAGTAAATAGCTCAAATTTAGGCAGATATAAGAGGAAAAATTTTTTTTCCATAAAGAAACATTCCATCTGCAAAGAATGTAAATTGTTACGTTGTCAGCCTTATTAGCTGTTTACCACTGCATTATCATAATCTTTAAGAATACTACTCCTAGAATTATTCAGGTACTTTAGAAACTTTATTTCTGGACATTCTTAGCTGAATAAGTCATTAAGCTTGTATATAAAATTCACATAATAAAAAAAAAAAGACTATTTGAGTTAATTTCTTAATGGAACATTCAAGGCCTGTTAAAGTTATGAGCTTTCAAGGTAATGTAAAATGTTCTTTAATAAGCTGCTACACATTGTGACTCCTGCTTTCATTTGTATTACTTAATGGTCTTAGGTCTTGCTACCATTAGGCTAAATTGAACAAATGATTGGAAACATTGTTAATTGGGAGAAAAGGGGGAAATGTCAATCATAATAATTTTACTTTTTGTATCTACCTTTACAGAAGCACTAGTGGAGTGTACTGGTCACTAAGTATATTTTAATTAGAACAGGGAGATAAAGCCACAGCTTCACATTGAAAGAGAGGTATCTTACCTGGACTTTTGTGAACTTAGAGTAACAGGGCATTAAGGCAATTTGTGTTAGAAGGACCCTTCTAAAGCTAATATTCTTAAGGCTTTCAGATGATCAGCTGATAAGTTCTCCTCCCCACTGTGTGGTACTTATTTGCCAGCTGGGGTTAAAGTTGTGTGACATTTAATGACAACTTGCTTGAAGCAAAGAAGTTAGCATTAAAAGCAAAAATACTATGAGGTTAAAAAAACTAAATTAGTTGCCCTCCTTGCAAAAAAAAAAAAAAAAAAAAAAAAAAAGCAGCTGCTGTGTATTTCCTCAGCTGCTGAAATACTTCAGGCTTCCCAAGCTTCTATAGTGGCTTTAGCTCATTGCAGAATGTAGGAAACGTGGAGGTTCAGGAAGCTGAGATTTTGCAGCATAACTCCTGATACTGCAAGCATTGCTGTGTGTTGTATGCACGTCACACGAGGGTTGTCAGGATCTCGTTACAGGGATAAAAATTCCACCCCCAGTCAATGTCCTGTCTTTTATTCCCTCTCCCAGAAGCGGAGTTGTGCTTTGCTAACCTATGTGTGAAGAATGCTGTAGAAAGCAGAGCAGAGTGTTTTGTAGGAAATGCATGATGGAAAATAAATCTCTTCTTGTTCTTAATGATTATTTCTTCTTTAGAGTGCCTTGATTTGGTAGCCTGCCTACTCATTGGCATTCTCCAATAATGCAGTGAGCTCTACTCAGTGGGGTGGTATAGAGCAAGTTGGGAGGGGGTGGGCTGGGATATGGTGGAGTGAGAGTTGGAGTGGACTTCCTCATCCAGGAGTGCTGGATGCTGTTTGTCCTACTCCTCTGATGGCTGCTGCTTTCTATTGCCTGCTACTATGAGAGAGCAATTTGTGATGTACAGAGGTAGGCTGTCATATTACTTGTTAGAAGTCATTTATTTTGCCTTGTTTCATATTTCAGTAATGAGTCAATACCAGAAAACTTGTGCAATAATCTCTGCCTGAGTATCGAGGCATCAAGACAGTGGTTTGAATACCGTTCCACTCTGGGAGATGGACCCTTAAATGACAAATGTTAAAATACATGTTTTTATTTGTGGCCACTTCCCTGAGAAATGTGCAGTTTGCATTTCTTTCTCAAGAAGTACTGAGCCTGAGAATCCAGTTTAATGTTGTTTTTAATAGAAAGGTCAGTGATGCTGGCTATATTTCAGAAATTCCTATGAGAAAGAACTCAGCTTTTCTCTTGACAGAGCTGCAGATGAGCAATGATCCAAGCATAAGAGAGGTCAGTTCAGCTGCCCAGGGGATCAAGATGGCTCAGATTGTAACAGGGATTTCAGAAAAAAATGAGCTGTGTCTTTCTATAGACCAGTCAGCCAGGCCTGCTGTCTGTGGAGAGAAAATAAAAGCTTTGTTCGAAGTCTGAGGTTCAGCACTGGATTTTCTCTAATACTCATCATTCTTCAGCTTCTCTTGAGACTGCTGCACTGGCCCTTCATCCTCACCTCTGTCTCTGCAAACACTGCTTCAGTACAGGTCTCCTTCACCAGTTGGCCTCCAACAAACTGCGTTCTCTCAACTTCAAGCTGGTTACAATTCACTCTGAGTTGGCTCTGATGCTTTTTATAAATTTTCTCTTCCAAATGAACACTCTCATCTCAACCCATATTTTCAACTTTTGGGGACTTTGTTTCACTGGAATATGGAAATCTCTACACAGTCATGTTTGATACTGAAGCTCGTGGTACCAACCACAAAGACTGCTGCAGCAATCCTTGCTGACACTGACCTTTTTTCACCAACTGAAATCAAAATCTCCCTTGAGAAATGTCTCCTGTTGAGGAGTATTTTTATTCCACTTTTTGATTGCCTCCACTTAATAGATGTATTTTCCCGTCATTTACTAGTTTTTCATTTGGGGAACAGGCATCATATTGCTTCACCCCAGAAGGCAGGTATCAGATAGGTGTGAATCTCCTCCTGGGAGAAAGGCTTTGATTTACTGTGTTCAAATTAATCCTACCAACCTCCTACCTTCCCTGCTGTTGCAATATCCTGTTTTGGATTCTAGGCAATAAAGGAACAACATTAGTTTCAAATGTTTTATTCCCAGAAAGGTTTGGATGAACACTAGGGCATGCAAGGTTATGACCTTTCATGTGGTCCTGACAGAAACTGCTAGTTAAAGATGCCAAACTTCCGTGAGGAGAGCAGAAACCCAGTGGGTGTTTAGAGAAAAATCTTTCCAGGGGAAAATTGGTTCTTGGTGGGTAAGCAAGTGTTAATAAACCCATCTTTTTTGTTGATTACTTTCTTTCCTCCCTTCTCATTTCTCCACCTCCAAGGAGATTTTCTTTCTCTGATTCAGTGGTCATGGAATGCTGTAGGGCAATGGAAGATAAATATATTGTGCATTGAAAAGCAGCTAATATTGTATGCCAGCCAAGGAGATGTTCTGTGGCATCAGTTTGTCCTATTTGATTTGACCCGGGGACACTTCAGTCAATCAAGCAGTGCATTATCATTTCAAGCTCAAGGAGAGATACACTATTAATCTAAGTGAGCTGCAGTCAGACTTGACAGGCAGGGGACAAATCCCTAATCAATCTTTTAATCACCCACCTGGGGTGATTTGAATGAAGACAATTAAGGGATCTTTCATCAGCAGAAAAAGCTGTACTCAGCTAGTTTAAGAAACATATGTAAGACCTCCTTTGTAAAGATATCTTTAGAATAAAACTCTGAGTATTTTTCTCTTCCCTCATTCATTTAGTGGGGAGTAAGCTGGATGAGAAAGAAAAGAACCACATAGAATTTCAAAATAATATGATCACAGATATATATTTGGAATAAATTTCCTCATTCTCCAGAAGCACTGCAAATATTCCAGAAAATGCCAAACTGTAAAGAAATGTAAATACTGAATAAATATTTTCATAAACCAGCTCTATACAATATAATGGTCAAATAATTGGATGAGGTGTTAAAGGGTTGCTTTTGCAATTGTAGATAGTGAAGAAATATATTGTAGAGTAGAAACTGAATTTTACACTTTCCTTTTTCACTGTTGAATTTTCTGATAGAATTTGCTACTAATATTTTGTATTAAAAACTCCTGCCAGAGCTAGTGAAGCACAGGATGACCATAGAAAGAAAAACTTGGTTGTAATTTCTGAATAGAGATATGATATTTTAACTCACTGGGATATGCCTGTAAGTTTTGAGCACAAGGTTATTTTTTTCCACTGGATCTTGAATTGTGTTATTTGCTTACTGAGACTTAATATTTACAGATATTTGAACATATGACCTATTGTGCAATTGATTTTCTTCTGGAAAAGGTAGAGCCACAATGTTGTAATCTGTAGCATTTCTTATTCCTGTAGTCACAGATATTTGAAGTTCAAAAGCAGCTTAATCTTAAAACCATCTGACAATCTACCTGCAGCATGACCAAGAAAATGTGATTAAAACTAAAAAGTACCTTCTCAGGGCATCTCTAATGGACCCTCTATTAGTAGGGGATTAAAATTGCTGAAGGAATTTCCATGATAAATATGTTAAATAATCTGCTGTGGTTGCTAGACTTCTTACTCATCCTTGTCTTAGAAGTTTTTTTGGGCTACTTTTGTTCTTCTTGTTTGAAATACATTCGGGATTAAACTTCTGTTGCTTGTACATTGGGAGAGATCAAACCTCTTCAGTTCTGTGATAATGGTTTTTTTCTTCCCCAGTAGAGTAATTTCAGTGCTGCATTAAGGACTTAAGCAGTGAAGACTGAGCTGACACTTAATTTATCAACTTTTATTTTCCTCTCTTCATAGATCTTAAACTGAACAAAATCACCAGCTCTGGGTAATATTGTCTCCCATTTTTATCTCTGTGGAAATCTGAGATAAATTTCAAAAGAAACAAACAAAACCTACTTGAGAGGGACCTGAGGGATGTGAAGGATTGCAGTGACATTTTCTGTAATCCTCTTTGGCACACTTTTGGTACTGCCTTGTGTAAGCCAGCTAAAACCACGTCCTTTTTGGATAGCAGGTGCCACTACAAGCTGAAGCCCAAGGGACTCTTGGAAACAGAACTTGGACACCTGAAAATCCACCGTGTCACAGGTGATGGGAGTGATGCACCTGATTAATGTGAGCTGCTTTTACATACCTGGGAAAAAAGAAACAAACCTCTTCTATGCAGTTGGACCTAAGTGCTTGCTTTTGTGGTGGTTTCTCTGTTTTCAATATGTGAATTTTAAAATAAGAGTTGGAACTTGCTGGTTGCTGCACGTGGTCAGTGGGGCATTAGTTGCTATTTCAGATTTTATTTTCCAAAGAAAGGCAGGAACCAGCATACAGGATTTGACTCTGCTTCTGTTGAAACCACAAGAGAAGACAGAGGCCACTATGAAGGACAAACCACAAAAAACACGACAACCAACAATACACCACAATGCCCATGGGAGCCATTAGCTGCATGGAAGAAAGGTCAGTTAAGGCTTATGAAGGCAAAGTCACTTTTCTGTTCTTCTGGCTTATCTGTTTCAGTTTTCACTGATTTCAGGCAAATTACTTCATAGTTAGACAACAGTGGAAAGAAAACCAGGACAGGGGTTCATGTATGCAGGATTTATTGACCTGAAGGAGCCACAAAACTTGTGTGTCTCCTCACTCGTGACCACTTTCAACACAAAGGCTCCCTGGGTGTCCTTGAGCTGCTGGCATGACCTCTGCTGTCCCTGCAGGAATGTGTACACCATGCCTGAGGGCAGGACGGTGGATCAGATTTGGGCTGCTTTTCCTGTGTGCTTAGTGGGTGATGTTTCCAAGCTGTCAAATGAAGTAGAGCAGCCCCAAACTATCTTTGATTCTCTGCTCAGGTTCTCTCATAGGCCTGATTAAACTTTTTTTTTTTTCTTTCAAGCAAGCTTTTGAATCCTGAGGATATGATAGTTAATGAGCTCTTTAAATAGTTATTTGAGAGAAGCCATTCAGGTTGTATGTAGTAGACAGAGCTTTCATAAGTATATGGAAAACAAATCTATTCTTTAAGAGAAGATTAAATTTCATTCTTAATTACATGTCTTTCTTTTATATACCAAATTTTTTGTTTAATTCCTTGGTAATAAATATTCCATAAGGTTGACTAAAAAGGCTGTGCCTAATTTATGCCATTCAGATGCAAATGATTTTTCTGGTCCGTAGATAGCCAAAATCATGCAGGAGGTAGGCAGACAATGAGGGCAAAAAAGAGCAACATGAAAAAAATCTTTTTATTAGGGAAAAAGAGTGCAGGATTCTGGTCCAGAAGATCTTATCTGAACAAGGAAGATAGAAAAGATCATAAACTGTAGCAAGTTGAGTGTCACACTTCAGTAAAGCAGGTTAGAGAGGATTTAGAGGGGGACCTAGTATACAGGTGTGAAAGCTGCTATAAAATCTGTTTCAAAAACATCGAAAGAGGAATTTGACCAGAAGAAAAGTGGACCAATATACGATGAAAGTGTAGAAAAGGCACTCTATGAAGACAGGACCTTGCAGCAGAGCTAAATGATGTGTTTCTACTGGTGCTGGTTGTAGGAGGGGTCAGCAAGGCTCCCACTGGAGTAATTTTTTGCAGCAGATGAGTATGAGAAACTGGTTGGATCAGAACAAATTCATGCAGGAGCTTCAGGTGTATTTTGGTGTGAAAGTATGGAACTTCAGTTGTCCTTGTCTGAGTTACTGCTTAAAACACTTGATGACAAAAAAACGGAAGGCTGCAAATGGTACACCAGTCTTCAAAAAAGGTATTGAGGAATAATCTGAAAAACTATGGATTATGCTCCCATGCAAAACTATGAAAAGTTGGCACTTGAGTGCTGTGGATGAGCCCCCAGGACTGGCAGTCCTGGTCTGCCAAACCTGAGGGAGACTAAAGCCTAATGAGGAAGAAGGTGCCTGGCTGCTTGTAAGGAATGACTTGCAGGTTTGGGTTTACATTTATGGCTTTGGGCTCTTGTACCAAACCCTGCCTATGTGGCTGATTTCTAAAATTTTTAAAATTTGTGGAGTGGATACATCTGAGACTGTGTGCTAGGGGTAATACTGTGTGCAGAGTCCTGTGGCCAGTTTAACTGGCTGCTGTTACAGGAGGGAATATGAAGATATTCCCCCTTCTGAACTGACAGCTCAGTTATATACTCAAACCAGAGTCAAGCCTTTTACATGCCATTGCTGCTGAGACCCAAGAAAGTGGCTTTTTTGGTGAAGCTTTCTCTTTTCTGTACATTGTCTTCTGATCTCATGACAGGATGAAACTTTTTTTGATGTTTCTCTTACCTTGGGGAGTGAGAGAAGGAGAACAAAGCAGCCTGACCAGCATATACTCACTTCCTCCTCCCATCAGGGTCACAGTCCTGATCCATTTGACCTATGTCAAGAGGAATGATCTGGGCTTCCAAATTCAAGTTAGCAATGACATTCAAGCATTTCTGTCACAGACTTCCTGCAGAAAAATTGTATGCTCATTTAATTCTGCTGCTCAGTGCATACATCTTTCTATATCTGTCTTCATATAACTATAATGGGCTTTGCAGGGAACATTTCTTTGGTTGCTATTGCATAGAAGAGAGACAAATTACAGTAAGTCTGTGCTGTACACCCAATATAGCACCAGAGGTTTTTTTTTTAATCTTGGCTAGATTATTTTCCTTTATCTAGAGGGTTATAAATGTGCTTAATTTTTGCATTTGTATCAGTGTTAACCTTGTAAAAGCATGACAAATTGAGAAATATTAGATTGCTAATAATCCAAGTGGATTAGCTATGTGAGTGTAATGTAAAATCGTTACATTGAGGTAAATCTGTATGGTGTCTGGTATGTGCTGTTTTATCATTAATGCTGTGTTGTCTGATACTGTGATCAGTATAGAAATAGAATGCTAAGTTATGTTCTGCTAGACAAAAGTGCTTTTTAATAATGAAAAGCAAAAACTCTCTTGCATGTAAAAATATGGCCTATTTTTTACACCAGTGATGGAACAGGCAGTTTCATCAGTTAGTTTGTCATTTTTCAGTACTTTAATATTGTTGCATATTACATTGCATCATGTTCAAATTTTGCAAGGCAGGGACTTTTGTTGAGCCCTTCATCTTCAAAAAGTGCCCTTGAGCTGAGCTTTCAGCTAATCTCTGTTGAAACTCAGCTTTCATTACATTTTGAGAGATTAGGAGCTGTTTGTGATGTCTTTGGGAATGATACTACCAGGCTGTAGCGAGGGTGCAAGTGTGCTATTCTTGAGTATGCTGCTGTCTCTTCTTGCTGAGATAGCTGGGTTTTCTGAGCTTTGAATGTGTATAAAAGCAGAAGGGATGCAGACCTTTGCTATCTCACCAAAGTGCTCACAGGAGTAGGGACTGCACAGCCTGTCTTAGCAGCCTTGCACAAACAAGTTTCAGTGATGAGACACTTCCACCACTTACACCTTTATCAATATCACCTTGCTAATAAATTATAAGCAAGAATGTATTTATTCTTCATAAAAATGCTAATAAATTCCTCTTGCATTCATTTGAGCACCAGCCACATAGCTTTATGTTCTACAGTGACACAACATACCAAGGTAATCATTTTACTGCAGTGTTTCCACACTTTGAACAATTGGGTTTGCCCTGTACCTCTCACTTGCTCAGCATTTTGCTACACTGAATGAACAGGATGTTACTGAAAAACTTGGGAACCTTTAGAATGTTTTAAAAGACTTTAGATGGAGGAGCCTAAACTCACATTTGTATCTTTTGGAATCTGCTTGTTCTCATTTTTTGCCTTGGAGCACCAACATTCATCCTTTATTTACAGATCTCAACAGGCTTTGCCTTGTCAAATATTTTGAATTCCATAATGAGGTGTGTAATGTCTCTTATATAAGCTCTCATTTGTGCTCTCTTGGGATGCCTTGCTTTTGTACTTAAATGGATTTGCCTGTGTTCAGTTTACTCATTTTACTTTTTATTGAGAAATTAGAGGAAATTAAATTTGGCTTCTGTTGTCCCACCATGTCCTTACTCCTTCCCCTCGAAAAAAACAAAACCAAATGAAACTCAAGCAATCACCCTGCTTCAGATCATCTGTTTGATTTAGAACTAATGTCAGTTCCAAGAAGCAAGTGGGCTGAGCTGAAGGTGGATGAATGTCTCCAGCAGGAAGTGGGTGCACTCATTTTTCCTGGATGAGAACTTCATTAATACTGTGATGGACTGGATATACAATTTGAGCTACTTCTATTTATGGGCTAGCTTTCCAATTCATGTTTTATGAGTTTCCTCCCAGGCAAAGCTGCTCTGTTTGGTTCATTAGAGTCCTGTCGGGAGAACAATTGGGAGGATATTAATCTGAAGCTCAAATACCATGTCAATTAGCAGGCAAGGGTTTTGTACTGTGGAGCTGAGAATGTACTTGGCAGAAGAAATGCAAATAAACCTTTTATCAATGAGAGAGCCTTAAAGCAGTAGATACAGACATTTCAGTCCTTTTTCTAAATATGGTCTTAAAATACTTTACACCAGATGCCATCAATGAATAACACTTTGTTATTTTCATGTTTTAGATAAAAATATCAGAACAGAACTTTACTTTCATGGCAAATATGTGGATATTTTGATGACATACTTTGGAGACAGAAACAAGCAAAACTCTGTTCTACTTTATGGTAGAGAGAGGCAAACAAAGAAAAAGGTCATTCCTCTGGAAGCTGATGATAATTAGACACACTTTTAGAAGCCCCACCATGAGTGTGGAACACTGGTAGCAGTATACTGTGGGAAGGTCCTTTTTATTGTCAGGCAAAAAACCTTAACTTTTTCATGCAGTCATTGGTAGAATCCATGTAAAGTAATTTCTTTAAAAAACAGTGCCCTTGGGAAGCTGTGACAGGAACTGAAATCCAGGGATTGCAGACACATGTTGGGGCCACGTCACCTCATGCATTGACTCTCACTGCTGGAAGGAAACAACTGAGCCTTGGCAGTTCTTCTGGCAATATGTGTTGCATTTGGGTGAAGTGCTTCCATTTCTAGGTTAGGTTTCTCAGTTATTTAAGTAAAATAAATACTTCAGTGTTTCAGCCCATTAGAAGAAGTGGGCTTTGATGCAGTTGTATTAAGGTCTGAACTAACAGTGCCAGAAACTTTTTTCAACCACTTATGCTGGGTAGTATAGGCATGAAATGCTAGTAAGTAGAAATCACAATGTGTCACACTCATTTGTACATGCGTATAGCTATGTTAGCTTCAAGGCAGGAGACAACTAAGGCATTAATTTATTAGCTAGTAAAAAAACCACGTGCATGAGGTTTGAAGTCATAGTCCCACTGGCCATGTGTGTACTGCTTTATCAGATTGCTCCCAGGGACAGACCCAGGAAGGCATTCCAAGCTGGAGTTCACATGCACATTTCGGGCCTTTCTCACTTCCCAGATGTGTCCACACAAAGCAGCACTGAGTGTCCTTGGGATCTCCTATCCTACAGTGCTTTTGGCACTATCAGCAAGAGCTTTCTATGTGGCCTACCATCTAGTTCTGCCTAATTGGCCTTGCTTGCCTCTGTTCATGATTGCTAGTAGCAAAAGCAGATAATGAGCCTTTTTTTCATGTGCCTGGGCCTCTGGATTCCCAGCTGGTCCCTCTACTTCCCTGGAGCTTGTCTAAATCTGAAGCAAGAAAAGCTCCACTGGCTGAGCCCCCAGCAGATTCCCTGAAGCCAGGACAGGCAGCAACCCATGCCTTCCCTCTTGCTGTGCTCATCTCAGGCTCAGTCTCAGTCTCTCTCTGGACCTTAGCTGCAGCAAAAGTCCCCAGCACCCACACTTGACACCACAGATTCCTTAGGAGACAGGGAAGGCAAGACCCTACCCCTGTGCATGCTGCAACTGGATTGTTACAGCTCCCTCATGGAACTGAGTCATGACAGAGAATGTGTGTTGCCAAGAGATAAACACTTTAGGCAGGACTCAGGCTGGGACGCTGAAATTAGTCATCTGATGTATGTGTAGATGAGATTTCTAAGCTCCCATTATTGATGGTGAAGAGCCAGTCCAGAAATCTCAGGGGAGGCATATTCAGCAGAGATGGTGAGTCTGGAGACTGAGTCTACCCACTGTGAAGAAGACACCAAGAACTTGAACTCAGTTGTCCTCCTACTAATAATGGTAAGTGGTAACTCTGAGGTGCCCAAGGCTACCTTAGGCATCAAGATGGGGCTTGCAGATGTGACAGAGGACCTGCAGGAGACATTAAGTCATCTGGAGTAGCAGCTGGAGGCCAGTCAGAAAACAGGGCATTTTAATGGCATCAAACACCAGTCTTTGCAAGTGAATCAAGGCTTAGTTTTCTACTGACTCGATTAGGAACAGAGATGCCCAGCTCACAAATAAGGGTTTGTGATTAAGTGCTTAAATTTCAATACCTCAGTCTCAAACTGAATCCCACCGTTGTTTCTGGAAAGAACCAGAAGCCATTTTTGTACTCTGAGTAAATTTACATTCATAACACACGCAAACACACATGCACACACACAAACACAAAACACAAACCAAAGACAGTTCTTGCAGTCAACTATCAAACCAGCATCCCCTTGACTTCTCTCTTCTCTGGCCTTGGGAATGCCCAAGGCATGGGACTGCAGCCTTTTCCCTTCCCAGCCTCCTTGGAAACCTCCTGCCACCTCTTTTCTTCACAGGTGAGTGAGCAACTGGTCCTTTTCACCCCCACCCTTGGTGCTTGGCTGGGGATGTCTGACAGCCCTGGCCTCAACCTCGTGTTAACTCAGGATTATGAGAGGACATTCATGTTGCCTCTGAGATCTCAGGGTGTTGGGGAGGCAGCTCCTCTCATCACTCCTGCGAAGACACAGGCTCTGGCAATGGTCAGTACTGGGCACAAAACCTCCCAGTGAAGCTCCACTGTGAGGCAGGAACTTTTGCTGTCCTTATGTTGTGGCCTTCTGAAGGCCAAATGGTCACCATCACCTGCAATGCCTGGGGACAAGACCCTGTGAGCACAGCACAGGTACTGATGTGAACCTGCCTACTTAATGAACTTCAAAAAATTCCATTTTCTGAGAAGCTAACTACAGATACTTTTGTCAGTATGTGATGTAGAGAGAAGTGTGACACCAGATTTATATCCTGAAAATGTTAATGTGGCACTTCTTTGACTTAAATATAGCTATTGACAAGATACCCCCATATAAAACCCAGCTCCAATTACAAAAATTGGTAATAATGTATCTCACATTACTTGTAGATTCTATTTGTGCATTTATTAACAAAACAGTTGCTATAGTTGCACTGAATTATCTGGGTATGAAATGTATTAATTCAGAGGATAAGCATATTCAGTTAACTGGCAAGCTGCACATGACCTTGCCAGTGTAACCAATGTGATCATATGTTTGTCATAACTGTTTGATAACTCTATTGCTAATCCTCTGACAGAAGCACCTGTATTTGTTACTGCTTATCTTAATTCTTATTATCACAATAGACACTCAGATTCATAGGTCCATATCTTATATACAACATATACTGAACCTACCAGCTTTGTTTGGGTAAAACCCCACCTTCTTAGTAATACAATGGTTCAGTGCACCCCTCCCTACTCCTACTTACCCATTACCTTCTCAGCAAACAACTGATTGTTTTGTCAGTCCAGAAAACGTTCAGATGCAAGAGAGACTATTAACACTGTTCAGAAATGTTCAGCTATTACCTCCTGGAGCTGAAGAGTATTGTGTTTTAGTGATGTGAGCCATCATCAAACAGAAAAGCACAGAAACGCTTTTGTTTGGGCCTTCACTAATAGAAGTAATAGAAGTTCAGGAAAAAACCAGTCTAGGTAAATTTGAGACTATAAGCAAAAAAGAACTGAAGGTGGCACTGTAGGAACAGACATTCCCCTTTTAAGAAAATAAAGATGCCTGTTTACTCTTTCTCTTTGAAACAAGAAAAAAAAATAAAAAAAAAAAAAAAAAGAAGATTGTCAGCCATGAACCTCATTTTCCCATGCTTTTTTCTCACATTTTGCTGGTGAATATATACTTACCTCCCTTTCTCAGAGGGGGAGGGCTTTGAGTAGAGCACCAGGGCATTCCTTGTCCTCCTTTCCAGCAGAGCAGAGGCACATCTCTACCCTCACAGTGAGCACTGTCCACACTGCAGGCAGGGCAGTCAGCTGAATGTGGGAAAGTCCATCCAGTTTGCTGCCAGGCTGAGGAGTCATTAACTACAGTATTTTTCTTTTCCAGATAGGTTAGGCCTATGGTAGGATATTTACTTTCCAGAGATCTACCCCTAGCACTCACTAGAAAGGCACAAAGAGAGGCACATCTAAACCAAACAGGCTTTAAACAAAATGCTGAGGGTTATGACTCAGCCCTGCAACTCTAAATTCCAGTCAAGCTTTCAAACTATCTTTGCCTAAACTAATCCTCCATCCTTTTCTTTGCCCCTTTGTTCTCCCTCTGCCATAGGCGGTGCCCATGCTGGTGTGCAGGCAGGAGGGCTTTCCAAGAGCAACTCCTTCATCCTGTGAAAAATCATGTTGTGTGTTGCAGAGAGGTTTATGATTTCAGAAACTATGGCCTAGAGCTCCAGAAGTGTCCAGCACCTGCTCTGGGGACACACAGCAAGTACAAAATCCTGAATGTCTGCACAACCTGTACACCATTTAACCACAGAGTAAATGCCTAATTTTGAAAATATTACAGTCCAGACATATACATCTCAGAAGAAAACTTGTGGATTACAACCAGCATCTGCATCTACCATGGTGCTATTTCACAGTACTCAAAAGCTTTTAAAGACAAGGGATCTGCCTTCCCACTCAGACACAAGAACCAGACTCCTGCTGGGAACCAGCTCCAGTAGTGACAGCACAGAGGTGGGTTTTACATTTTGTTTGGATTTGTTGCCATTAGTGTCTATTTTTACTTTGTTTTGGACTTGTTTCAACTTCTCTGAAGGTTCAGCCTTTTCTGGTCACAGATCTGCTATCAATCAACAAATTAATGTGGGGCTTATTGTCTTGATACATATACTACAATGGAAGTTCAAGAAAACAATAGCACACAAAACAAGAACAGTATGCATTATTCATCATCAGGATACTACTGAACAGATGAGAGTTTTTAGGTGTTTATGCTGGAAACCAAAAAATACCACCACTGTGTGGAGAATGCCACTTCTGTGGGCAGCCCAGGGCATCCCATGCCTATCTCTTTGGACCTGCCGACACTCAGTGACATCCCCAACAAGGACTGTTGGAGAGGTTTCACAAACGTGGTGGCTGTGAAAGGCACTTCAGCGCTAGTAAAAACAAGTATCTAGGGGGACTTGTTCTTTCTTGTAGCAAGTTGCTACATCTTGTAGCTTATTACCTGTTGTCACAGGTTTGCACAACGTCTGCTCTTGCCTCTGATGATGTTGCTACAAGGTTTGTATCATGGGAGTTAAGCTCTATCGGATTTTGCCAGTGCTAAATTTCACTCTTAAGGAAAAATGAGAAGGAAAGATTTTGAGGGGCACAAATAAAGATGTGGGGACAGCCCAGCATCCCCAAAGGAAGAGTCATTCCTACCTTTTTGCTTCTAACCTCTGCTTCTGATCTGGGTGTTGCATTCAGAGCGTTCTGGGGTGTCTTTGGGCAGGAGTTTTGTTCCAGGACTTCAAATGTATGAGTGTGCCGTACTTCTGAGCCTGGGGGGTGAAGGTGGTGTGCACTGTGATCACAATGGTAGAAAGTGGGGTGCTGTCCCCAGAGGGCAACTTGTGAAGATTTTGAAGGTGTATCTGATTTAACAGATTGATCCCAGCTGAGGGATCTTTTGTAAGGGAGGGGTGTTATTCTGTGCATTTCCTTCATTAGAGCAGTTGGCACTGCTGTTCTCGGAATGTCTTTCTCTATAAGAGGGAAAAGGTAAGCTCCTTCCATTACTTTGGTAAGACAACTAGGAGTTTTATCCTTTGAAGGCCCAAGGTGCATTGGTGTGTGCTCCAGGGAGCTCCCCTTGCCGAAGGACACATCTAGCTGAGGTTCTGCAGCCTAATGCAGATTTTAGGGCCCTCAGTTTCATCTCTCTTTCTAACACCACAATGCCCCAAGTCTGAGCACGCCTGGTCAAACAGGAAAGACAAACAAAACAAGCACATGCTGAATTTTTCTGGAGATGCCAAGGAAGACTGTGTAGGTGTAAATCTGATATCAGCCTGGATATAGTCCCCTGGGAGACTTCTTTCTTTTAGTAGTTCTCAGTTATGGCTCTGATGATCACATGTGGATACCAAAATCTTACTCAATGAGCCACCACATGAAATCATGCTTATTGTACAAGTGTATTTTGACTAACCACATTAAAGGTTCTGTGAAAGTGTTTTATTTACATGGGAAATGTGAGGATCACTGTGAGGAGATACTCATTGTGGCTCATACTCTGTCTTGCTTTGGGTAAGAAATGGAAGATTTGCATGCAACACCAACAGTCTATGAGTTATGAGAAAATAAAAATCCTTTCTATGTCCCTCTCTCACTCTCTCTGACACCCTCCTGTTTAATAAGTCCTCTTATCTTCAATAGGAGGCAATTCAATGTTAGAATAATGTCTGGCAGTAAGGTATCAGATAACATAATTTGCCTCTTGAAGTTCTACAGAAACTGTCCTTTCTATTTATTTTACTTGACCTGGAAAGAGCAAAGTGCTGTTAAGCCAGTAGGTTTGATTGATTGCAGATATAAATCTATACCCAGGAGTCTCGCCTATCAGTAAGTTACTTTCAAGTAAGGATGGGTTTGATTTGCAAGCTTTGTCCTTAATCTAAACCAATGTGTAATGGAAAGTTAAACCTCAAGTCATAAGTTGCTAACAGTTATAAATAAAGGTAATCACTACGAAACAAAACAAGCTACTTCTTCAGATGATTTGTTAAAATAAATTAAAATATAATAGGGTGCTAAGGCTGCTCTTTAGATGCTTTTGAACATCTTCTATCACTCTCTGTCAGTTGTCAACTTCATTCAATAGCAATTGATTTTAAGAAGGAGAAAAATACAAATTATTCTTTTGGAAGTTGCTCTCCCACACATTCACAAGCAACATCTGTCTTTAAGAGCTATAACGTGTCTGAGACTATGACAGCTCTGCTCTCTCAAGTGAGTATTTACCACTAACACGGGGAGCTTGATGATTTATAGAAAATTTTTAAGCATGACAATTATGAGACAGCTCATAGTAGTTGTTAAGTCGTGTGTGTTTGTTATGATCATGGACTAAGCAGTGGTGTATTTTGTGCTTTCATTTTGAGCCATCTAGTGGTAATATAAATGAGATAAGATTTCTGTGCTGAAGAGTTGTGAACCCTTCTCAGCAACGATGTACAATTGAATAGGACTCAGCTCAGCAAAGTGAATTGAAACATCGGTATTTTGTCATTATTGCTAAAGAATTTTTATCTTGTTAGAAATACAGTAAAACTTTCAATGCTGTCTAATAACAAGGAGTTAAATCATTCCCTTAGATTGATCCTGTCAATGGGCTTCTCCAGGACTCTGCTAAGATTGATTCAAGCCACTTTTACCTCTGGCAGCCTTTCTGGAGACTGCCCAACTCACCAGGTGTTCAAATGGGGCTTGGCAGATGTGGCAGTAGGGTGTGATTAGTGCCTCCCTCACCTCAGCCCACTGCCCCTCTTGCACTGGAGACATAAGCCTGTGCCAGGGGTCAGGCAACCTTGGGCCTTATCACTCTGTGGCCCTTAGGCAGAGATGGTTTGAGAACATTACCCAAAATATTCTTTGACTGGGGTCAGGCTTGTGAATGGAAACACCTGGCTCTGGTCCTGAGCTTTGCCTTGTGTCCTCAGCACTTGGTGCTAGCTTTCATTCTCCAGAGCACTTTTATCCAGTGTATCCTAAAATTGAAATCTGAAATTAAAATAGTGTTTTCCAGAATTGAGCAATTTGTCCGAATATTAACCATGTAACTGAACTAGAATTAGCAGGGAGCATTATATATTCATATATCCATGACGGAGCTGCATTTTCTGGGCCTGTTGTCTGAATGATAATCAATCACGTCCTTTAGCACTCAAAGAACCAAAGTTAATTACAGACCTGCTCAGTGGTCTATGAGATAGGCTCAGCACCTCAGATATACTGTAGCTAATTTTAGGGTTTCCTAAATGGGAACTGTAGATCAAAGTATCTTTCATTTTGTCTTTGTGCTCATATAACGGTCTCAAGAGTGTCCAGATCACTAAATCCTTACTGCTAATCTTGCAGGTTAGAAACCACAGTCACCTTTCTATTCTGTGCTGAAGTCTTGAAGCTTCTCTAGTCTTTGGCTGTTCCCTGATGCCATGCTATATACGTTTTCCTTTATGTTCATATATCTCTCAGTTCCCTAAATATAACTTCCAGATGCTCAGACTATGTAATATTCAAAAAACCCCCTAAATATTACATCCTTTATTCTCAGCTGTACTACCAAAATCTGCTAAGAGCAATCATAAAAAATAAATAAAATATTTCATCCTCTATTTCTAATACACAGTTTAGAAAATCAGAGCTCTTATTTAGAGAGAAAAAAAAATTTTGAATATTATGTCTTTAGTGCTTCCTGAAGGTTAACAAGTTCAAATAATCTCCCAAGCATTAGCAAAGGGAATATGCCTTGCCTTTAGTTAGACTTCCCCACCCATTTGGTGTTTGTAATTTCTGTGTGATAACTTAAGTTTCTGGTATATCATGTTTCTATTTAATTTTCTCCTAAATTGGGTACCAGAAGCACCAGACCTATTAAGCTGGAAGACATTTACAGGAAGAGTATGGAGACAGGTGCTCGTTAATTCTTGTTCATTATGAAAAACATGTAGAAAGGATTACAAGAATTCCTTGTAAGGTAGGAGAGGAAGGAAATGTCAGCTGGGACAGGGAAACCACAGGAATGGCCCAGATGGAAAAAGAAATGCAGCCAGATGTTTGTTATCACGTTGAATGCAATGAAGCCAGACTGAGGATGGGTCTGGATGAGAAGAGGGATTTTCTCTCTTCTGCTGAAGGGCTGTGTCCAGAAAAAGATGCGTCATTTCCAGATTACTGCCTGTGTGGTCTGAAAAAAAGGTCAGCTTTACTGTGCTGCCTGTTTTCAAGGTCAGAGTGAGACAGCTGGGCTCCAGCTGCCCACACCGCCAGCAGAGAGTGCTGGAGACAGTGCTGGAGACCATCCCTGGCAGTGTTACCCACTCTGGTGTGGGATGTGTTCCTTGGACGCTGCTCTGCAAAACGGGGACAGAGAAGCCAGGCAGCTCCTGTGGGCCCGGATGAGCAGTGCTTGTGCCTCGTGGCTGTGAGTCTACAGCATGCTCCTCTGGGTGGGAGTGTTTCCTCTGACCTCCACCACTCCCAGGAGCTTTCTGGCTTTGCAGGGAGGATGGGGGAGAGGAGAAGAGGTGGGTATGAGAACTGACAGCTTGGCTTCTCTCCTAAATGTGTGGTGGAGACCATCACTGTATGGAAGTACTGACTGTGAAATAGCAAACCCAAATGATTGGCAGTTAGATCCAGAGAGGGATTTAGGAGTGTTGGTCAGACAAAAATCACAAGAATATGTAGGCTATCTAAATGACTGAGGACAAGCTCCACCAATTTTCTGTGACTGTAAGACAAGGCAGTAGGTCTTTAAAACCTGACTTTGTCTCTTGCCAGGGTTGGTTTGCTCAGAGGAGATGGGAATTCCTCAACATGCCTCAGGAGCTGGCAGCAGGATAGAAACACACTGCCTCCCTGGAAGGGAGGTTTTGGAGTTGCAGCACTCACAGGTCTCAGAGCAGAGCAATGTTGTTGGTGGTTCCATCTGGCACAACTTTGGGGTAAACTCCACCACCTTCTTACTAGAGAACATGGGACTATCTGTGTAGAGATGCGTGCAGTGGACTTGGACGGGCAGTTATCACTGCAGAGGAACACAGGTTTGAGGGAGGAAGATAACATGCCACCTGGTGTCTTTACACACCATCCATGTCAGTGCTGGGGACCCTGTGCAAGGACATTTGTTGGGGATCTCCTCATTTCTTCTAGGGCATTTCTGCAGAGAACTGGCAGTGGGTTTAGGTAAGCTCTGCCCAGTGGAGGTGTAGGAAAACCACTGGAGCTTTACACCCCTCCTCCAGTCACCTCCTCTCTGCTGTCCTGGTGTCCCTAGCCGCCCTGCACTGCAGGCAGCAGCAGGGGCTGGTGCGCAGTCTGCCATGGATGCTGGGTGAGCCCTGTGGCAACAGTGGGTCAAGGAGATCCTTGCAGGACCCATACTGTTCCTGCCACCAGGTCCTGGAAAACTTTCCAGGCTGCAGGGAGAGCTGTATCCTGTTTTGGTGGCAGGGCATTTCTTTGGCTTACACAAGGTAGCTGAGAAGCACCAAAATTAACAGACAAAGCTAGAAAGGAGCAATAGCTGGAATATCAGAGTAGGAACTGCAAGATAGTATCTTGACTCAAGAAAACAGTTTGCTGACAGAAACAGTGTAGCAAAGGATGGACTGTTTGAGATAAAGCCACTGAATTTCCATATCTGCTGGTCCACACAGATCTGGATGTACTTTAGCTGTGTTACTCTACAACAAATCCTGTCTTGCGGCAGAGCTGTTGCTGCTGTGCCAGTCTGGTGCAGTTCCTGGACTTGTGCTGGGAACTTTAGGGTACCATCCCTGTCTTTGTCAACTTTACCATTTCAGGTGTTCTTCCACCTCATAGTCATGCACAGGGCACAGAAAGGTGATTTCCAACTTGGGGGCTCATGAAATTTGTCATGCAGCATGCAGGTATGCTCAAACCTTTTAGATGCAGCACAACTGCTGGACTGCAGCCAGAAAGTAACTTCTATTTGATCATGGGGAGAGCTGTGAAAACCTTTCAAATGTGTCTAGACACAGAATAACGTTTATATTCCCATCAGAGACTTTCACAGAGTCCTAAGTATTTAGGTCTTTATCCATCCAAAAATAACCTCAGATGACAGTACATTGCTGGGAGCTCATGGTCAATCAGTTATTCGCAATGTCCCTGCAGAGCAGCTGTTCTCCTGAGAATATTAATGCATAGGGCAAGCCACCTTTCTTATTTCTAGGTGTATAATTTTGCTTTGGTCATTTGCAGAATGTGTGTTTCCTGGCACCATCTGCTTTATAATTTGATTTACCTCTCTCACTCTGCATTACTGACATGTCTGCATTCTTTACTATTCACCCCTTTCTCTCAGCTGCAGGATAGACTTTACATTTTCTTCCCAATCACTGATGATAGTGTATAGCAGCTTCTTGACAAAAGGAAAAAAAGTGTCATGCCAGTCTGTCAGATCTCTGTTTATTAACTGCAGCAGCCGAAAGCCCATGTCACTGTAGAGAGGCTGCCTGGCCTTCACCAGCACTGTTACAGCAGCAACACCCACTGCAACCCTTCTCTTCTCACACACTTTATTTTCCCTGCAAAACATTGATAATGATGCTTCAATTCGCAGTTACATTCCCAGCAGTGATTAAGCTTAAAACAAAAGAAATGCAATTGTTTAAAGAGGGATTGATTTCACAGAGTCCACACTTCTCTGAACTGCATCTGAAGAACAAAGAGAAAGCAACAAAATAATGTGCAGCTAGTTAAGAAAGAGCTTTCAGACTTTATTTGATTGGGAAATGTTTTAATGTTACTAGTCATGGTTAGACAATAGGGGCATGACCTGAACATCCTAGAAAAATACCAGCTGCTCTGAAAGAAAAAAATTGCAAACATATGGTGAAGCCAGTAACACTGAGGCATTTAACTTGACAAATTTCACATAAGTTAATTCTGGTGGTAATGTAGTTTCTTCCAGGAACATTTAGTTATTTGCACACTGTTTTTCTAAGTGACTTACATCCAGGCCTTTTCACTAAGGTCCACCATCTCTGAGGAATATAATTCAATTTAATGTTGCTCAGGGTGGTCTCCAAACGTACTGCTCCAACTATGTCTTGATCCACACAGTTGTGTCTCTCTTCAACCCAGCCCTTCCTCTGCTATTCACTGTCTCACTTTCCAGCCTACACCAAAATCTTACTTACCTTTCCAAAGGAGCTTCTTCCTCCATTAAACTCCTTTTTTTTTTTTTTAAACTTTTTCCTTCTGCACTATATTCATATTTTCCTTAAATCAGCCTTCTACTTCATTCTTGAGGCAGATATCTTGAGCTGGCTTTGACACTGTCTGCCTTTCTCTCAACTCTGCCTGATGGGCTGCAAGTTGCTCTACCCCGACCTGCACCAGCTTCTGCTCTCTTGAAATCTTTATACATGTTCAAATCATTATGTGACTTGACTATTGCAATTTTAATTGCTGATTCTCTGAAATCTTTGCTGTCTAAGTTCTGACATTTCTGGGATGCTGCAATTAGGCTCTTCTTGGTCCTTGAAAAATGCTACTTCAGGATTGTCAGGGATGGTTGGCGCATTATTTTGCTTAATATGTAATATTAGGAAGATTTTGGTGGCCTTTGTATTTTCTACCATAGATTAGTGGCTATATCTGTTGTCACAGACAGGTGCTGCTCCACAGCACTGTGATGCAACCTGTGCAACATTAGCCAGTCAGTATTAATTGTATTGGGAATTAAAGGCTGGATTTATGCTGCACTGTTAGAGATGATACTGTTCCCTCCTGGTTTGGAGAACTTTATATTGCTCCATTTCTTGTATCTGTCCTAGCTGAAGTTACTCTTAGCCAAGCTGCCTCATCAGCACAGGCAATTCCCTTCTTCTGGGAACAAAGCCTGTCTCACAAACCTGTTTGCCACCGTCCCTGCCTGTAAATTGCACATGGTCACCTGCATGAGAAACTGCTTTATAAGTTTGATACACAGTTCTCTAAGTGTCAGGCCAGCATAGGGGTGCATTTGTCGTCCTCTCTATAAGAACATGTTGGATACCGTTTGGTTTTCTCAAGTCAGTCATTGAGATACTGAGGCCATTTATAACTAAGATTTTGTTTGGCTTATCTCCTTTCAAAATTTCATGGATATTCTACATTTATTTACTGCCAAATACATTATTAAGTTACAGAAAAATGAGACAGAAAAATGGAGCTCTATGGGTAAGAAAAATGGCATAGATCCATACTTGTGTGTAATACGTATAAAAAAAGATTCCAGTATTAAAGAAAGAGGAGAAGTATCAGAGCAGAAGTTTATTCATTGCAGTTTTTTATATTGCATGGTCAAAAACTGAGGCCAAGAGAGAAAACAAAAGAAATGTAGGAGGTGAATGGAAAGATGGGCAGGAGATGCAAAAATGTGAGGAACATTGGTTCAGACAAGGCTGGATGGTGACTTTTAATCTCTTTTGGCCTGCATAACCCTATGCAGATCTACATGTGATGGAGAAGAGAGGCGACAGCCAGCCCCTGAAGCTGGGGTGTGATGCTAACACTGGGCTGTTACAGGCCTCTGGGGTTTCCAAATGAAAACAAGAAGTTTACCAGGCGTCTACCATAAGCCTCCCTTAATCTCAAACTATTTCTTTCAGCATATGGAGTGCATTAAAAGAGTATAAAACCATTCTCGGTGGAGGTTTACTGTGTATTATACAAAAATTGAATTGTTGTAATAGCAACTGCAGTTGACTACCACCTCTAAAGATGTGGCATAAATCTGAGTTTTAGTGCCCTATATAGTAAAAAGTGGGTAACGTTACACAGTCTGTGCAAACAGTGCCATGGAGCAGAGTTTCTCTGCTAAAACAAACACATTGCCACCAATCTACATTAGAAAATATAAAGGCCACACCAAATTGCCAAAGATATGTATTAAACAAAGCAGACATTATTAGACGTATAAATCTAAGATGTTGTGAAATGTTGTCTCAGCTACAGCAGCATCATAAAATGATTCTAATAGCCTATACAGCCATTTGGCTTGATTTAAAAATACACATTCCTTTGACATGTACAGGAGTGGTGTACTACTACTGTAATTACCTTATCTGGCAATTGCTGTAAATAATTCTCTTTTTCAAGGATCTGAAGATGCTCTGAGTAGTTACTCTTCTTTTTTCTTAATATATCATTTTCCTAGTTGTCCAAGGCAATTATTTAGAATTTAAATGTGCCCAATGAAATCTTATATGTAAATGTATTTAATTGTATATAAATTATTAACTGTGTCTAGAAAGAGGAGAAATAGGAAAAATAAAGACCCAACATATGATTGTGGTCATGTCTTATGTAGTATCTGAGCATATTTTTTTTCTGTTTTTCCAAAGTTTATTTTGTTTTCCCACATAAAAAAAAATACAAGATATCCTGATTATTGTACTTTTATATGTTTTGAACTTGTGATTTCTGCTAGAAATGAAAAATCAAACATTCAGGCTTCTTTGAGCTGAAAAATAAAGATAAATAGAGAAAAATTTTTTTCTTAAAAGTCTGATGAATGGACAAAATATCAGTGAATGGTACAAAAAATGTTGACAGATGTAATAATCTTTTTAATCCATCAACAACTTAATATTTCATGAATAGAATAATGAGGCTAAATAAATAAAAATGTCACGGGGAAGAAATACTTTATTATGATGAAGAATAATCTTTCCATTCCATATCTGCAGTATTAGAAACACCTCACTGTGTATATATGGTGGTGATCCTGCAGTCTATGAAAACAGTGACTCCTCTGTCATTTATAAACCATATACTCTAAAAGTTAAGTCTTTCTTATTTCCCAGGTGAGAAGTAATATACAGTTTGATATTTCAATACCTGAAGTTGTGACCCATTGAAAAAAAGCGGAGGAACATCAAGAGGGTGAGATCATGAGAAGGTGCCTGAATGAATGAATGAATGAATGAATGAACAAAGGAATCTTCCATGTATAGACCTGAGTCATGGGTAGGAGAATCCAATCTACAAAGATGAGTGAACATCACAATTCTTTGCAATTATTATAATTATTGAGCCAATATTAGAAATAATAGAAGACATTATAAGAAATGATCCATTTACTATTCTGAGGGTGACACCCACTAAGCAGGAGGAATGATGAATAGGAAGTTGACTGCAGTGTTGTACAATAGCTATGTCTGGATGTGCTCAGGATGGTACTTGGACACAGAGAGCAGCTGCCATGAAATGCCCACCTCTGCTACATTCCCGAGGGCCATGGAGTAAGATGTCAGTTATGACTGCTCTGATGGGAAGGAACCCAGGCTGTGCTAACTCCCAAAATGGGTCCAGGGATGGTTTGAGAGAGCAGAAGGTGCCTCCAGCTCAGGGCTGACAGCTCTAGTGCCTGGGAATGCTCCCCTGAACTGTTTAATTTACTAGTATTGACACAACAAGAGAGACAGTCCTAAAATAATAGCTGAGTATGTGTGTGTACGAGAACTGTAACCAAGTCTTACATTTGTATTATCTTTCTAAGTAAGTATGTTTAAATCTTGTAGCCATTCCCTTGAAGCACAGTCACCAAGAACCTGGTCCTGCAGACGAGAGAGTGAATCGAGAGCAATTTAGTGAGCAGGTATTTGTGGTGAATGAATACGCAAGTGTCAGCAGGATTAATATCCAGGTTCCTCTGACCCTGCCCACAGCCTGCCTGTGTGACCCTGTTCTTATGTGCCTGCTCCTCAGTTTACCCTGATGCTGGTGTTGACACCTTCCCTATGCTCTCAGAGCCTCTCTGAGAAGTGAGTTGCATCTCCTGTCACCCAAGCTCTACTTCTCTAGCTAGTTCCTGCTCTCCTCAACTCCCAGTTAGTCTCTTTTGCCAATTAGTCACATCCTCTTTTCACTGCAGAGCAGTTTTCCACCTGGCTTAGGCCCATTCCATTTGGGCAGCCAGTATCCTTTTCTCCTCCAACATCAGTTTTCCCACGATCCTGGTTCCTCTCTTTTCCTTCCTCTGGCCTTTGAGTCATCGCCACTTCAGCACAAAGCCCAGAACACCCATGAAAGACAAATCTGCCTTGGCTGGTTGTCCTGGAGGCTGTGAGTCATGCCTGAGGGGACAGTGCCCTCCCAGCCATCAGAGCAGCTTGAGCAAGACCAAAGAAAAGTGAATTCTTGGAAACTGTGCTGAGAAAATAGAAGTCTCCACCCAACAAGAACAAGCTTCTTTCTTCTACTCAGAAGTTAAAAAACCGGCAAAAACTGGGCAGATTTATCACAGTTCTGAAAAAAACACAGTTCCAAAGCAGGAACCAGCCATTGTGTGAAAACACAGTAGTGCCAGATTTGCCTCTTCTGCCATCAGAAATTTCAACACTGGTAAAACAACAGATTTCTCCAAGTCTTGCATCCTGAAATCATAGAAACATTAAGGCAGCAACACTCAAACCAGACAGTCCCAGTAACAAATACTATCTGAGGCAAAAACCCAGGACAGAAATATCTTGTAACTGCCCAGACACAGTAGAAGAACCTGAAAAAACTGCCAACCTCACCTTTCATGTAAAACCAGGCTCATAATGTAGGTAATATGGACTACCAGAGCCAACCCAGTTTGATATTGAGTGGCTTAGCTGGTTCAATATTACATTTGAAATGTTTATACAAATATATTCACATAATAAAGTTCTGTTGCTTTTTTTAAGCTGATTCTCCCATATCAATACTGTCACATAGCCTAAAGCAATTGAAATGATTGACTAGCAAAATGTGCTAATAACACTGATTATCTTCATTTATTTGCATATAATTCTTTGCTAATTTCTCTGCAGTAATTAGGACTGTGGCACATTGCTGACATGACTTTTTTGAACAAAAAGGCTTTTAGTAATATTCAAACCTGTTTTGTGATTTCCAAATGATGTTTTCAATAAAGACAAATCACCTTCAGGAAAGATATTTTGGAAAAAAAGAAATATTTCTAGATTTTAAGCAATCATTAGAGAGAGATTTTGCCATGAATGTAGATGTTCAAAATCCAGAAGACATTTCTCTTGAGGCTGCAGCTCAGTCAAGATAGATCACTGTTGCCAGTCAGGTAGGAGTTGTTGCCTGGGAAATATGGAAATGACCCAAAGTTCTGCATTCAAAGCCCCAAACTGTTCGGAAGAAAATACTGGCAAAAGGCAGCACGCTCCTGTAGTCCCCCAATAAGCATATTTCAGTTTGTCATTCCACCTGTGGTGTTTAAATAAACTTACTGAGGTTTTTAAATTACTTACTAATTATGCATATTGTATTTTAGTCAGCAATTCTCCCTAACAAATCTTTGATCCTTTTTGAGGTCTATTTATTATCATGCTACTTGTAAAAGTATTTAAATACTTTTCTTTCCACTTTAAATTGCATCTATACTGTGCATTACTGGGTACTAGGTACTGAAATGGTTTTTATAGAGAAAGCCTGGATGTTAGTGTCTTTTCTTATCTCTTATTAACATCGGGCATACAATTCATAACCTGATTTTGTGCCTGTGTCCCTGCAAGACAGAAGAATAAAAGTCAAGGACAAAAAAAACACGTGTCCCGAAAATCACGACTGGACAAACGCAAACTTTCCTGAGTGTTTTGCCAGCCACCTGACAATTTTAAATAGAAGACAGTGAACAGGTGAAGAAAGCCATCAAAGTCAGCATTAATGCTGCTGCCTAAACAGTTTAGCTGTCTTTGCTCCATTTCTTCCACAGCTATTGCTGACTGTGACTACAGATAAGTTGAACAAGGATAGAGGTCACCAAAACAAGAAATGCCTTAATAATTAAGGGCTCAATACATTTCACAAATGCACCTTCCTCTGTATCTGCTGCCAAACAGCTGTGGATCTGTGACATCTTTTAAAAATAAATTAAGAAACCTGAAAGGCTCTGCTCATAATCTAAATGTGGAACTGGAGATGCAGAATGAGGATGAAACTACTAATTACTCTCTCCAGGTTCATACTTGCAATATAATCAAATCTGTCTACTGGGGCGATCAGCACTTAATCAATTGAAGTGTGATATAACCTTGCACTTCATGCTAACGTGAAGCTAGAACTAAAAAAAGCCCTGCCATTGTTATGAGCCTATTTCCAAGGCAGAGAATTAGCAGGCTTTGCTCTCCAAAACGAGCCTTTCAACATTTAATTACCTATAGTAAGCTGCTTGTTAAGGTCTGTGCAGAGCTAAAAGCTGAGCCTGCTGATGCCAGCAAGCCCTTCCTCTGCTGCCCTGACAATGGTTTGCTACTGAGACACCTTGTTCCAGCATACTTGTCTGTCAGTAAAATGCTAGGTGATGTCCTTGTTTTAATGCAAGTGATGCCTTTTGAAGTAAAGAGATGAAGCATTTTGCATTTCCCTCATTGCCATATCTTACAACCTGAAGAAAAGGTTAATCCTAGAAAAGTTGTAGCTTGTTTGTTGTGGGTTTTTTCCCCCTCTCTTTTAACTGAGACTATTCTGATAGCTGAAAACTTATGTATAATATCAGCAGTCACTTAAATGCTGTGTTTGGACAGATAGCAAAATTTTGTGGATATGTATTTAGACCTTCTCTGCCTGTTACATTAGTAGCTGGCAGCTTGAGAGGCAGATTCTCCTCAAAATTCACTTGTCCTTAAATTGTGGGGAAGGGAAATAACATTTGTCTGAGTTTTTTATAACTTCTATTTCCAAATTGAACAGGGACACGAAAAAAGAGAAAGATCTCAGCTTTCTGTAACACTTTGGTTGGGAAATTGAGTGTCGGTTCTGTGTCAGTTCTTATTTACTCAGATGTGCTTATGCTGCCTTCACAACTGGTTTTCCTACCCCATGCCCATTTCTATGTTACTTTCCAATCAGCATTTTAGGTAGTCAAAATACTGGCAGAAAACACTTTGTTTTTGTCTGCCATTTCATTTCTAAGCCATGTAACTCCCAAGCTTTGATTTGGAAATACTAAAATAAAGAAAAATCTTTTTCATAACAATGATCTGTTTTGAAATTTCCAAAACAAAGTTTAAGGATCATACTCTCCCTAAAGAGGCTGACAGCATGGCTGTTTGATTTGTTCAAAGACTGAAAGAGCCATCAGACTGAGGTTACAGAAGTTTGCTCATGTATGGAAGGCCTCCTATCCTGGTGATCACAAACCCCCATCTCTCAAGACAAGTGTGGTGTCAACAAGTTGCTTCCCTCTGCAGGGTGCTTGATTTTGCTCCATTTTGTCTCTGGAGACCATCCACCTTGGACATGATTGTTGTCTAGACAAACTCTGGAGAACAACTTGCATGTTATTTTCATTTCGTCACTCTCAGAGATTCTTCAATACCTATTTGTGTTGATTGTGTAATATTTCATCTTCGGTTCTACACCTTGGGTTCTGGAGAGAGGAGTTAATCTGGCAGTGTCACGGTGAAGAAATGAGGGCTCTGGCAGAAGGAACAGCTCGGAGGGAGCCGACTGTGCCGTGTGGAAGGCAAAGCACTGGGTGAGTTCTCATCCGCTGCCCAGGGTGGATTATCACTTACAGATGTGCAGAGCCAGGATACAAGCCCCAGATCTCCTGCTGTGCCTTGTTCTTCCCTGCATGACTATGCATTTCTGCATAAAGTGCAAGAGGAGCATTTGGCCTAATCACTGTTTCTGATGAAAACAAAATCTGTCAACTGGTAAAGACAAAACACTGTACTGGAAAACCTTCACATTTTTCTGCTTCTGTTTATTGTGAAATCTGTCTCATAAAGAAATGAAGGCCAATTTTATGCCACTGCAGAAACATGTTTCTGCTCTTTAAGTTCAACACAGCCTGTGCTCTCACAAAAATATTCTACCAGTAAGCCAAATGTGAACACAGAAACATAATAACTTTTCTCACTCTTATTTTGTCCTATCACCTTCAGTCGAACTCCAAGCAAGTGAAACAATCTTTGTAATTTAAAAAAACCCAAACAAACAATTCCCTGTGTGCTTTCTTCTATGGAACAGGAGGACATAAGAGGAGGTCACCTGTCTCCTTGTCTGTTTGTCAGTAAAATAAGAACATCAGAATTATGAAAATGTCCAAACTCAATCAAGGGTTCATTAGCATTCTGGGGAGTCACTTCAATTAAATAAAACTCTTATTTTGCCTGCCTCACTAGAGAAATGCAGACTAAAATTGGAATGTAAATGTGGCTGTATTTTATAATGATTTAATGTGACAATCTTTCCATTTGCAAGTGGCCCAACAAAGGGTCACAGTTTAACATCAATTCATAGAGTAAAATGCTAGTTCAAAAACATGTCAGAACAATTTTCAAGATGTTTTTCAATTATCTGGCAAAGGACACATGGAAATTTCTTACATTATTTTGTTTTTCTTTGAAGTTTTATTTTCTGCTAGTTTGGTACCACTAGTTATCTGAATTCTTAAATTCCTGTTTGGGAAGTTTGCTAAAATGCTAGCAAGAAGCTCTTGCAAAGTTTCCCTTCATTTCCAAACCACTCCAGTGTCTTTTCCTACTGATGGAATAAATAGGCTGAGCATTTTCAGCTTCATCTCAGGCAAAACTAACCAAAATCAAGCCCTTAAGGCTCTGATTTTCAGAGTACTTAACACTGATAACTGTAGCTGAAGGTAATTGGAGCTGTTGGGGCACTCTAACCCTGAAAACTTGCAACGATGCTGTCTTTGTGATGAGGATCCTTGGATTGTCAAACCTGCCTAGGAAAGTGAGGTAGGATGACTCAGCACATACTGCTTAAAGCAGGTCTGTGTTTTAAATTCTGCCTGGAATCTGGCTGATTGTGATATAATGGGCTGTTCTTCTCCCCTGTGTTCCTTCTCCCTTTGGTTAAGAAGGTACCCTAGATATCCAGTAAATAGGAACAGAGGTTCTACCCTCCCTGAGGAGTTTCTCAGCAGGGAGGCTGGGTGGTGGGAAGGTGCTCTCTGCCCCATGGGGGTGGCAGCCTGATTGCTGGTTCCCTCCTTGCTGGAGATGTGTGTGCACACACGTGCATGTGCCAGGCTCTTGTGTACACAGGGGTCCTGATCGTGTGGCATTGGACACCTCCCAGCCGGTCCCTGCTCCTCCACGGGTATGGAGCAGAGCCTGCCCTGTCACACACCGTGCAGGAAGGAACACAATCAAAGCAAAATAAGCCACACACGTTTTGTAACTCTGAATTTCTTTGGAGGGGAAGACATTGGAAAATGATATTCCTGACATACCTGCTTTTATTTTCTATATATATATATTTTGCTTTTTGTTGGTTGGTTTGGCTTGGTTTTAAATCCCTTTCGATTACCTTGTCTTTATCAATCCCAAGAACAATATATATCAAGTTTTTTACCAAGTTCCAGTGTAGCCTGATCTGTGTAACAGCAAGATTTTGAAACTTCTTTTTCAAAGAGCTCAGACCATTCTTCTGTAGCTGAACATGACAGAGAATGATGACCAAATGTGTCTCTCGGTTGTGCCTGTTACTATAAGAATGCTACAAAATCCCTGCCCTGCTCTCAGTCTCTCTGTACCTCTGCCATTGATGTGCCCATTCACAAACACCTTGGCTCTTCCTCCCAGCTGGGGCTCCAGAAAAGAGCCAGGGTTCTCTGGCATCAATGCCACTACTAAAATTCTACTTCTAAATTCGGTAGAAACAAAGCAAAGTTCAAACTGTGAGCTCTGTTACTGGCACTCTGTGGTTACTACAAAGTGATAACCAAAACTTAAGCTACCTGCTTGATATTTGATGTAATTAAAACTGAAGAGTACTGTAAAATTGTAGAATTGTTAAGGCTGGGAAAGACCTTTAAGAACATCAAGTGAGGCCAACCATTAACCTAGCACCACCACCATGTCCACCACCAAACTATGTCCTCATGTCTGTCAGTGTGTCCTATATCTAATAGGTTCACTGTATTAGACTAAAAAATAAAAAGTATTCTATTAACTGTAAATCTTAAAAGCTGAAGTGTATTGATTGAGCACATGAGAAAGTCTAATCTTGTGCAGCCAAAATACTAATTTAATCCATTATCTTCTCTTTGATAGCAACCATTTGTTGATGCACTGCGAGGAGTACAAAGCCAGGGAAGCCATAAACCCTTCCCCAGCATAATGTTTCAGCTTCTGATGACCCATAGCTTCTGGGCTACACATTTTCTCTTTGTATTTAATAGACCGTGATTGATTTTTTTCCTGTTTTGACTCATCATTCTCTGAAGCCTGGGAAACTTTGGTGAAAGCCTATGGAAAGACTTTTTGCAGCTGACTGTGTGTTTTATTTTTTCTCTTTGTTTTCAGTTTGCCATCTTTGTCTTTCTTTGATACTTTTTGGTTCTTGAATTGGAAAAGACAAAGAATATAAGGTCCTTACTCGTGATCCCTATACACTTGTGATTTCATAGGCCTTTCTTACAGCCTTGTTCAGTCACCTCTCTTCAGACTGAAAAAACCTATTCTATTTAATCACTTTAGATGCAGAAACTATTGATACCTTTGTCTTCCTGATACTCCAACTCCAAACCCCTTTCAGACCTGCTGTACATTCTGGAGATGGGAGAACCAGAACTGCCCACAGTGTTCAATGTGTGGGTGCCCCACATCTATGCAGTGTGGAATGATGTTCTCTCTCTCCCTTCTTCTCTTTTCCCTTCCCAGTAATTCCTCACATTCAATTTGTGCCTTTTTTTTCTTTTTATTACTCCTGAGCATTGAGCTGACACTTTTGTAGACTGTCTATTTCCAAGGTCTTTTTCCTGAATGCTAATTTAAAGACTGTCACTGTGTATGTAAAGTTAGGATTGTTTTTCTTGTGCATACTACTTTACATTTATCTACTTTGAATTTCATCTGTCACTTAATCAAGTCAGTTTGTTTCCGCAGTTCTCTGTTGTTGTTGTTGGGTTTTTTTGTTGTTGTTGTTTTGGTTTGGTTTGGTTTGGTTTTGGGTTTTTTGTTTTTTTTTTTTTTTTTTTTTTTTTTTTTTTTTTTTTTTTTTTTGTTTTTTTTTGTTTTTTTTTTTGTTTTTTTTTTTTTTTGGTTTTTTTTTGTTTTTTTTTTTTTGTTTTTTTTTTTTTTTTAGCTTTTTAGTTTTTTGTAATTGCACTGGATGAATTCTTATCAACAGAGAATATAGTCATCTTATTCTTCACCTCCTTTTCAGGTGATTCAGAAGTATGTTGAACAGGGCAGACCTATCACATACCCCAGTCAGATTCTACTGATATCTTCTCTGCACTGAGAAAATTGGTTGTGAATGGTACTCCTCATTTCCTAAAACTTAAATCTTTACCTATCCTTGAAAAGAGTTCCTTTCTTATACTGTGGTAGGAAGAGTTTTTGGTGAAGGACATTGTCAAATACTTTTCAGGAATCCCAGGAGATTGAACCCCAGTTATTATGTGCAGAATATGGTGGGATTTGCTTGTTGACTGTCTCTTTTTGTACTTGCAGTAGGGCTCATTGGGGGCATATTTAGAAAAAAGTAAAAGCAGAATGAATCTTCATGCAATGTGTAGTTAAGTTTCAAAGTTCATTGCTACACATAATGTGGATAGTATTTGTGGATGCAAAGGATAGACTGAGCTAGTTCACAGACGACAAATCCATTGACGGTTACTAAATGTGTAGAAATAAAGGCTGCCTAAGGAGCTCATGACAGTGAAAATGATCGGAAGCCTGAAGAGTACTCATCAGCAACATCATGTACATTTGCCATGGTTGTCTTCTCTTTCCCAGTCACTGACTTTTGGAGGCTGGATTCTTAGCAAACCTAGCATAGCCACTCTTTTGCTTCTTTGTGCCCATGTTCTTAACTGGATCTTTTCTTGGATGCCTTCAGAGAACTCTGGCTGGTTTGCAAGGCATGACTCCCCTTTTTGAAAACTGTTTCCTCAGGGTACTGCACTTTTCCCAGTATCTACTCTTTTAGTTCCTACCCATTCTCCTGATACAGTTGTCAAATTAGTAGGTGCTACAGCTCCTAGAGTGTAGCTCTCCAGATATACCTTGCAACTGTTAAAAATTTGTCATCACTTCTGCCATCCTCCATTCCTGCAGTGCACTGACAGCTCTAATGCCTTGCAGCTCTCTTTAGTAGGTCAGCCTTTAAATCATCTGGACCTGACAATTTGTTACCTTAATTTTGACAATTTCTTCTATAGATTCTTCTAATGAACTCACTCTGAAATAGTTCCTTTGGCATATCCCCTCTGATGCATGAAGAAGGGTTCCAGCCCAGATATTTCCCCAAACTCCTTCAAGGCTGTAAAAAAATAATTTAATTTTCCTCATCTGCTCTGTCTTCTTTGAAAGTTCCTTTTGTACTTTGATCAATTAATGGGCCTACAAACCATACAGCTTCCTGCTCCCAATGTGTTTGAAGAAATGATTAATTATGAGGTTTTTACACCCTCTGAAAACTGTTCTTCAAACTCTTTTTTACTGGCCCAAAACCAGGAATAAGGGAACTTTGCTGAAAGATTTCATTTTCATCTTTTTTTGTGCTTGTAGTTCAGTAAAGAAAGAAAAAATTCTCATTGATTTTCATAATCATGCACATATATGGATTTGCAGTGGAATATACCTTTACACCAAATTTGTTACTCTTTTGGCACAATGTACATACATATTACAGTGGTAATACAGCATAATCCACTTTTTTTCTGTAAAAACATTTTTACATTTTCTCTGACACATTATTGTATGCTAAATAACTAGATACCTTTTTCTCTCTGTGCCAAGCTGCTTCTACAAAATGCATAAAAGTAGTATTTTAGTGTTCTCTTTCTTTGGCAGATAAAACTATTTAGATGCCTTTCCACTCATCTGCTTATGGCTGGCTGACTTGTAGCTCACTTTATGCTTATGCCAGTTTGTTGCTCCATTGTTCTTTCACAGACCCAGTTTGTTGGTCCACTGTTCTTCCATAGACCCCTTTTCACCCCTGTATTTGCTTCTGGCTGATATCTGCTGTTTAATCTTATGTACATCTGGTTTGGTATTTGCCCAGTCCCTGATCAGTATGGCTATTTCTTGTCATTAGTATCTCCTTTGTTTGTTTATGCATTTCTATGCTGGTAATTTTGCTTCTCTGCTCAATATTTGGTATAGAGGATGTTGTGAATTAAAATAATTTTCTAGCTTTTCTTCTGTTCCTAGGAGTGTGCTGTGGTTGGGCACACTTCTCCTCTGCCTGCTGATGGCGATAATCCTCTGTTATTGTGTAGCTTCATCTTTGTACATGTTGACAGAAAGTTTCTATGTTGTTTTCTACCTTACCTAAAATGTAGATATTCCCAGAAATTTTCCATGCTCATTCCTTTACTTCTGCTACTTTCTGGTTGTTCACAATGCAAGTACATTTCCCAGAATTTCCTACTTGCTTTTGGGTATTCAAATTTTGCCAAAGTTGATTTCATTGAAACATATTATCTTCCCCGTTACTCTTGGCTTTGGAGGCTTATCTGTATGTTCACAGAAACTGGGAGGTGGTTTAAGGCAGTAGCAAAATATGTCTCTTCATGTTTCAGAGAAGGAACTTCACATTTTGGTCCCAAGATCTTCACAGTGTCCCTTGCCCAGGTCTGTCTCATGGGCCTGTCCACAGCAGCCCAAAAAGCTGTGACAATAACACACAAATTTGCTACTTTTCTCTTCTGTTATGCTCCTTCTTTTTCCTCCTGAGTTTTCCTGACTTACAGCATCTACCTCCTCAGTAGAAGATTATTACTCATATCTAATTCTAACTATCTTTTTAGGTTACTATATTCCATGAACTGTTTCTTAAATTGGTATTGTTAGAGATGTTTTGCACTTCTAGGCTGCTTAATGACATAAATTTTTGTTCAGTATGAGATTTTCCTTCTCTGCAACCTGCTTGTTCTCAGATACTTGCCTGTGTCTGATTTCATTCACCATAATATCACTCATTAACATTTTCTGACAGTGACACTACTAATACTCTATTTCTCGTCTTCGAGACTGCCATTCTTTTGGCAGTTTGACAGTAAAATAATCTTTGACATTAGCAGCAATAAGATATCTAGCCTATTGAGCACTTCTAAAATTTTCACTGTGGTACTGTAGTTTTAGTTGCCTAAATGTATCTAAGATTTTGGTCCCACATTTTTAGAATTAGTAAATTCAGTCTCCTCCTACCTTGTATTAGGACAAAATTATAAACCTTTTCTTTTAAACAAATAATGAACTACAATTTAAATACTTACTCTTATTTGCAATTAAACATTGTGTATTTGCAATTAAAAACCAAACCAAATCAGTGTTGTAAACCAAGCATGGATCTGAGTGTCAGAATGAGATTTCTAACTTTTTCATAGCCACTGGCCATTGGTGTTCTGCTAAACTACAAGGTTCTTGAGTCAAGATGTTTCTGAAAATAAATTTGGAGAAGTTTAGCAGTGTGCTTTGAAATGTGTGAAAACAGAATGCACTGAGGAAGGATTAAATATACTGCGTTTACTCTTTCCCTTCTACTGCCCTCAGATGTGCTAAGCAGAGCTTGGGAGACCTGTGCTTGAAGTGACAGGGAGGAGATACTGCCTGTACAGCATTTCAAATGTGGTTCTCTGTGGTCTGAGAATCTCTGCTGATTGCCTCTTAAGGACAAGCATGTTTCCTCCTTTGCCTTTGTAACTCTGGCTGTGGAGGGGTACTTTTGCTTTGCTCAGTTGATAAGCCTAGCAATGCCTATGCCTAGAAGTAAAAAAAAAACCCACAAGAAACAAAATCTGTTTGAAGAAACTAGCTTTAGTACTTATTCACTTAGTATTGATTCAAAAGCAAACCAAACTGGTATAAAACACAATCACCCCCTCTGCAAGGCAGATGGGGTTTCAAGGTTGGCTGCTTGTCCGAAGTATGAGACGCACCACTGATCTTTGTCTCTCAAAGAGATGCAAACCCACTTTCATCCTGGCTTGCTGTCCAGCCTCTCTCTTAGTTCCCCTTTCTCCTTTGAAATATTTGGCTGGCTCTTGGAGAGCCAACTGTCAGAGTGGCTCTGGCTCGGCAGGAAGACATCTCCTCTTGCTGAGCCCTGCTCATCATAATGTTTTTTGACAGGGGGAAGCTGGTTGTAGCTCCCTCCAGACTTACCCACATCACTCTGTCACCTGCACAGAGCATCCCACGCAGTCATTTTCAGATTATAAAAGTTAACTAATTCCTGCAACATGATAATTTTTGCACTGTGGATGAGCTTGCTTTTATTACTTTGTTCTTCAGCATGTGTGAGGTGGCCCCAGAAGGACCAGGGTCCCATTAACCTGGGATCTTTAACGAGATGCAGTTCCTTGCAACACAGTTTGCATTCTACAAATGTCTTATGACATGAGAACCAATCTACAGAATATAAGCAAAGGGACTTTATTGAATGTCATATCTGCAAAAGCCAAAGGGCAAAACTGTGGCCTCATGGAGGTCAGTGGCCAAGCTCCTGTTGGCTTGAGGAGTGCCAGGCTTTCAACAAGAGTCTTTGCGGCACAAGCATTTTTATTCTGCTCACATTGACCTATTTCAGGTTGAAATTCCCTTTAGCAGTGCTCACTAAGCCATAGGGCTTGCTGGTAAACCTTAACGTGTTTAGCCAATGCAAGCTGACAAGGGCATGACATCATTAGCCAAGTTTCACATCCCACTGACCTTGCCATCATGACTTAATCCGCTGGGGTCTGTCATCCCTAATGGTTTGGTTTGACAGTGCTTTACTGCACTTGTGTATTCATCTAATACAGTCTGTTAAGAAAATGTGGATATGCAGAAGCTGTTTTATGTTTCCTATGACATGGGAATTATAGCAAAATTTAACAATACTTTATGTAGGTTTTTTGGAGTAGCACACCTACAGTTCTGTCTTTTTTTCTGATACCTGAGTTATGGGTTTTTAAAGTCTGATTGTGAATTGTGTCACACTGAAATTACCACACTTTGAGAAAACTTGGTATTTCTACCGAAAGGGTGAGAGGATGATTTATTATATTTTCACATCTATCACGTTTGTCTTTCAAAATTTCACACCATTTTACAGCATAATTAACCTGATATTTTTTTTAGGGAGAGAAAAACAAAGTTGCACGCTGACAGGTCTGACCAGAAACCACTGGATTAACTTCACTGGTTAACTCTCTGTGCCAGCAGAAGGAAGAGTGAGTGCCACACCTCCAGTAGAGAGCTGAAGTATTACAGGACTGTTCTGCACACCAGGCACCCAAGTAGCTCACCTTCTACTAGGAAAAACAGAAGTAAGTACCATAAATTACAGAGCATCATGTGTGCTCTTCTTTACGTACGATAAAAGAGACCAACCAAACCACCAACCAAAAAAAAAAAAAAAAAAAAAAAGAGAGAAAAACCACCAAAAAAACCTCCAACCAACCAACTAGAAATGAGAAGAACCAACACTACTAAGATGATGATGAAATAATTTCGTCAGCTGGGGGAAAAGAGGGATCATATGGACGAATACCTCAGGCACTTCTGTTTGAAACATCTTTCCACATTCCAAGTTATCTTCTCTAGTCCTACCCAGCAAGCTGCATCATGGGCAGGAGAGTGAGCATTTTACTGCAAACATTTTTTTTCTGAACTCCTTAAATTACTTCCATTAAAAATTTGTCTATGTGTGGGAGTTGCTGCAGAATAAACACAGGGGGTGAATTTAAAATGCAACATCCAGTCTGTACTCGTTCCCAGCATGGGTTAAGCTAAACACATGGGGACAATTTCACTATGGATTAAAAATGTCCTCCTGAAGAGTTAGTATGCAATAAGTATTACAGGCTATTTCCCCAGGTAGACAAGCCTAAACATCTGATAAATAGGCCTATTCCTTTTTCTCTTAACCAATTAAGTACTTATTTTAGAAGGATAAAATGAATTATCACGTAACTATTTCATCGCAATATGTCTTACTTAGTGCATTAATGTCAGAAAAGGCAAACTACTGTCCACAAATTGGAAATAAAGGTATTAGTGTTTTGCATGTACAACCAAAGAGATGTCTCTTGACCTTATTTTATTTTGGGTAAAGATTATGATGTATTGTTGTTTTTGCAACACTTCACATTTATTTCACAAAATAAATCACATAATGGACTGTCATAATAGCCCCAGTAGCGTGACAGGAAAAAAGAATTGGTAGAGCTACACTTCAGTGCACAGTGAAATAGCTAACAATTTGTTAAATATCCCATGAGTGGATTAAATAGGCATATGATCAGTTATGTGGCTGCCAAGCCACAGCAGGAGCCAATTAGAATTCACCAAAAATAATTTAGATGAAAACTGATGAATCTATCAAAACCTAATTAAATTTATGGGAAAAAAGCAAACATCTCGTTGACAGATTATATAACCAACAAGTTTCTCTGTAAACACTCTACAAAGGATGACCACTGAAAGTAGAGCCGCATTATCTGATCTTGTTTAAAGTGCATCGGGTATTTTAACATTTAACATTCTTCCTGTATAAGTTTCAAGTAAATTAGTCATATATAAGTGAGTCAGACAGTTTTACATGAAGTAGCACAAAGTCATTCAGCAAATTGTATTTGTTGTTAATTATTTAATGGCCTGTCTTATGTGAAACATGTAAGAGTTTGTGGAGGGGGAGGGATTTGAATGGAGAAGAAAGACAGAGAGCTCTTTTAAGGATGTTATTTTATATTATGAACTAGAAAAGCTGAGAAATACAATTGTTAGAGCTAGAGCTCTTTAATCTTGAGGTATATTCTATGGTATAATTTCGGGCTAGAGGATTTTTTTTAATTGAAACACTGGGTATTAAGCCAGCAAATGGTGAAGCAAGTCTATGTGACAATGAGCACTGAGACACCAGCAATAAAACCCAGAAGATAGAAAGGCAGACACTTCTAAATCAGAGCTTTCAGCTGCAGTAAATAGATAATGTGTCTTCACAACCAAAAGACAGGGACTTGCATCGTTATTTTTATTGCAACCTTGTAAAGAATTAGGCAGAAACAGAGCTGCTGATCATTTTACTCCAGCAATGTCAGGGTAGATATTTCTATGATGTACTTTACAGTCCAGTTGTTTCTCAGATTCCTGCACTGTTCATTCTCCCTTCATTCTCCTCTCTTCACGAAACTGTTGTACAACGTGAACTATAAACTGAGTTGTCTTTTCACAAAAACTCAGTTTCCCCAGGTCACCAATGCTTTTGAGCTGTATGTGTTTTGCATGACCAATCAATACAACAAAGACATAGTTGAGTATTACCCAAGACATGGATTCCATACCCGCCCCCAGCCCCACACATGCTCTTCAGAAATGAAGCTTTCAGCTGCCAATGGAAGAAAGGTGATATGTGCTTCTTCTCTGTGCCTGTGCTTCTTTTTGGTGGCCACATGGGAAAGTGCTAGGACAATGTCTGATTCATCTCCCTTGTAACTGGGAAGTTAGCAATGACTTTCCTTTTCCCTTTTCTCCAAATTGAAGACAAGTGAAAGATCAAATACAGTAATAACATCCTTCCAACCTGAAGAGTCTGAATATTTACAGACTAGGTATCTACAAAAATCAAAATGCAGAAGAGTATATGTTGTGTCAGCACTGCTTGAATGTTAACCTTAGCCAGACTCTTGCATTACATAAAGATGTCTGAATTACCTTGTATAAAATACTCTTACATGCTAAGGAGACATTTTGAAGTGAACCTGTCTTAATGCATAGATCCATAATAAAAAGATGTGCTTTCTTTCTCTGGGAAAAAGAGAAGTCACACATGTCTCATTTTCTGACTTTTCTTGCTCCTAGAATTAAAGATATTACAATGTGGCAAAAATAGAATTAGACTCTAAGATCTGAAGTCATTTAAGTACTTGAATTAACTGTAATTAAACTAAAGATAACCTTACATGGGGGAAAATGGGGAAATAAAGAGGAAAAAAAGAGAAAACTGCAAATGAGAAAAAGGGTGACTTATTCAATCAACTGTTCTGTTACCTGTAAGAGATGTCTTCTTGGTAAGAGCTCTGAGCTGTGTGATGGGGTCTCAGCATTAACCAGAGGAGTTTCCCTAAAACCAGTGGCTGTAGGTGAGGGTGAGAACATGCACTTACTGCTGCCATATGTATATGCTTTTTTTGTTTGTTTTCTTTTGTTTCTTCATTTGTCTGTTTGGGGAAGGGGTGCGTTTTGGGGCAATGTTTTGGTTTTTAAGGTGTTTGGATTTTTTAGGGTGTTTTTTTGTCAGATTTCAGGGGGATTTTTGGAGGGCGGATGGATTTTTGTTGTTGGTTTTGGGTTTGTTTTTTTTTTTGAGGGATTTGGGAGTGATTTGGGTTTTTGGGGTGTTGTTTTTTTTATTTTTTTTATTTTTTTTTTTTTTTTATTTTTTTTTTAAGGTTTTGAGTGACTGGTTTTGTTTTTTGTTTCTCTGGGGAAGGGTTTGCTTTTTCCTGCTTTTCTTCTGGGTGGGGGGGTGAGGTTTTGGGCAGTTGGGTGTTTTTGCTTCTGGAGGGCTTTTTTGGGGTAGGGGGAATAGTTTTTTTTTTTGGAAGAGGGTGGCCTTGGGTCTTTTTGAGGGGTAACAAGGGACAAAAAGCAGTAAAAGCAGGCCACAGCGGATCAAAAGAGATATTGTGACTTTGGATGCTTTGCTTGCTATTGGTGTTTTCTGTGGTGCTCTGGGGGGAGGAGGAGACTTTTAGCATGCCTATCCCAGGCAGCACAACATGTTTTGCAACATTTTGCACCACAGCAGGCTGCAAAATTCTGTGATGTACAGAATCTCACAACTTGATGACATACCATGCAACCTAAGTAGCCATGAGTGAGCTCCCCGGGGAAAATACCCAGCAGACAAGCTGCGAACACGTAGCATTTTCTCAGCACTTGACAAGGGATCACCTCAGAGCTAAGGAGGACTGCTACCCTTTTTCTCCTTGTTCAGACCAGTCCCAAGCCATAAATAAGCACTTTACTGTGATGTGCTGCAATGAGCGCTTCAAGGACCAGGCCAAATCAGCTTTTGCTCAGGATGCGACAAAATGCAGGAGCACAATCCATCACTAGTAGTTTCCCACCGACCTTTTTTTGCAGGAGAGCTGGACAACCAAGTCTAACAGTAGCTTCAGAGATCATCTGAAAATGGGGATGTTTTCTCCTGAACTTGAGATCCCAAGTTCCTCTTGAACAATCGTCTGGCCAGCTCTGCTCAGGTGTGTAACAAGGAATTAGGTAAAGATTTGCTGTGGTTATTTTAAACCCCAAACTAATATGCTAAAAACTGTATTCCTTGATGTATTTTGAATAACTGAATTTATGAAACAGAAATATCAGACATTTGCATTATCATAACTGGACCTTAACATATTTTTTTCTCATAAAGGTCATATGTCAGGCTGGACATGAAGAGGAATTACTTCACTGAAAGGGTGACTAAACATCACAATGGACTGCCCAGGGAGATGGAATCACTGTCCCTGGAGGTGTTTAAGGAAAGACTGGGTGTGGCACTTTGTGCCATGGTCTAGTGGGCATGTTGGTGTTCGGTGAGAGGTTGGACTTGATGATTTCAGAGGTGTGTCCCAAACCAACTGATTCTGTGATTCTGTAAATATGAACTTTTAGGACACTACTAGAAATACCCTTTCCAAATCCAAGGGTTAAATTCCACACCTTGCTCCTAAAGAGTGCAGCTCAGGAGAAATATAAGAAAACCCCTTTAGACCTGTTTGAAACATATAACCATCTTTTCCTGTTGGGCCGAATAGATGGAGGTGAATAAGGGCTGAGCAGCAACTAAAATACATGTACGTCTCGTGGTAGATTTCATATAAAATGGTGCCAGTATGTCTTACATTTATCTCTCACCAAAATTTTTGATGGTTCTTGAAGACTTTGCAATTTACCTTGGTAATGTCTCCCTCCTATTTTTTAATGTGAGCAGAGTGAATTTCAAAACAATACCACTGCACACTAACAATACTCAGCAGTTGCTTATTAAAAGGCATAGCTTTGCTATCTATTTGCAGAAGTAAACAAGAACTTGGTATGCTTGGTATGCACTAGCCTTAATGCAAACAATTTCAGAGGCACCACATGGTAAGGTGTAAGAAAGTATTACAGAGCATCTTTAAATGAGATGGAAGGCATTCATTTTTTAAAATCACTGGATATAGTTCTGGTAGGGAGCTTGATTCATACCAAATAACATCAATAAAACTATAGTAATTGTCTTCATTGGAAGGATGCTTGAACTAATGATTTGCTACTGGTTTTACATCTACAATTAATTTTGAACTTAATTTTCAGAGGTACTAAGCACTATCCCATAATCCACTGATTTCAAGTAATGCTTTGGGTTCTGGGCATTTCAAAAAATGAGGCTGCCTTATCTACATGTTCAGTCAAATTGTTAATCTACATTGGAATTAATGGACTAAGCTAACAGAATCTGCAAATAAATTGGAAGCACTGAATTAGTGCGTCTCCTGATGGTTGTGGAGAGGTGCCTTGTCTAACCAGCCCAATCCATTTTTTCACCTGCCCTGACAACAGGCTGCCAGGCATAGGCTGCTCTGCACGGCAGCAGCCTTCTGCTAAGGCACTTTATGTCACATGAAAATATATTCAGTGCTTTAAACCAGCCTATTATTATTAAACACCAACACATCTCAGGGGTGGTATTCATCTTAGAACCATCCTCATAAAACCTTTTTTATTGTTTGTGTGATACATTCTCAAGATATTAACATTTTTATGTGTCTGGAAAGAGAAGAAAATCCCTGAATTTCGTTCTGTGAACTCAAATCCAAAAGTGGCCAGTGCAGAAACTGTATAAAATTGGATAATCTGTTTACAGAAAGAGCTGGATGTGTAGTGGAGTTGGCAAAGACATTCAGCTTTTACATAATTGGCTCAGATACTTTCCGAGTCAGAAGGGTCAGTGAGGCTTCACAGCCTGAAAGATGCTTTGCAAAACCTGTGAAATAAACTGCTCATTTATCATGTTAGGGACATTGCCCACCATAGGAAAAATACCAACATGCATAACATTGGCTGTATCATGGAAAAATTGTCAGGATTTAAACCAGAGACAGTCAAATAACAAATGGGGTTTCAGGTACTTAAAGGATCCTGGAAGATGTGGTGTGAAATGGTGACTTGCCTCATTACCCTTATTGAACAACCAACATTCAGACACTTCTATAGACAGTAATAACTACCCGTTTTGTTGATTTATTAAAAAAAACCCCAAACATGTCAACACTTTTAATTAACTTTATTTTGGAATAAATATACTTTATTTTTTATGTTGTAGTCTCAATTTCAATTTCCAACATCTCCAAATATTGCTGACTATCCTCTTAAAATGAATTTTGGCTAAAAAATTTCTAGAAGAGCTTTAAATTCCATATTTTAAAATATGCATAATCCTATTACTATAATAAATGGAGAAACTAGATGTATGCTTAATAAGGAAAGATGTGAAGACATAAAGTTTAGAGTAAAACCATATTTATTTTTCCTGGTTGTTCTGGTATATTAAACCATAGAATAGAAAAAAGCTAAGCCTATGCTATATTAATAGAAGTCAAACAGAGATAAATTACCAAGTAAGGATAGACAAAAAGTGAGTAAAAGGGACAAGAAATTTCCAAAATACAGCAGCTTGTCTCTTTGAGTTAAAATGAAAGCAAAGCATTCACTTGTATATAATTTCCCAAAATATTCCACAAGTGTAAAGAATTTGTCATTTTCTGTGCTTAGTGTTGGGAGAAAAGTGATGCAAAATAGGTCTTGATTTTCAGAGGTAAGTGCAGTAAACAAGTGCAAGTTTTTCATTTCTTATTGTTGTTTTGCTCCTTTTGCACAGAGAAAGGAAGCAAACTCCTCTGAACATTGACTATTCAGTTACAGGTCCTCCTGCAGGCCATTTGGCATCCTTGCAGCTGTGAGGGAATTGCATGTCAGACCCCGGCAAGCCTGGCTGAAATAGAATGCTCAGCAGGGAAGACTCAGGTGTTGGGACTTCTCACCGTTTTGAGTGCTCATAAGTTTCGGGATAATTTTTTTCTCTTGCTTCTCCTGTTTCTGTCCTCCACAGGGGTAGAGCAAGTTCAGGCTGTATTTCACCTTGTTGTGCGTCCTGTAGAGAAAGAAATAACCTTCTTGCACCTACTGCTCCTCAGTGGTAGAAGGATGGGGACAGATTTGGTTTCTACCAAAATGTGTGATGACAGTAATGAAAAACTGAATCACAGAATAGACCAGGTTGGAAAAGACCTCTGAGACCATTAAGTCCAACCCTTGATCCAACACCACCATGGTTACTAGACCATGGCACCAAGTGCCACATCCAGTCTGAAGTTATCATCTGTAGCAGTTGCAGCTTTGGCACTGAATCTTTTATACCAGTGATACCTATTAGGCACTGATCATTTTAATAGCATTTATCACCTATCTATAACCATTGCTTTCCTCTTTCTTACCTGCCTAATACTTTTAACAAAAGCTGTCTGTATTTATAACAGTTTGAGTTGAGAAAGTCCTGTTCAGCCATGATGTGAGTAATGACCTACAGACCTGAGTCAGGAGGGACTCTGTGCTTGGAACAAATGTTTGCCTTACTGACATTTCACCTCAGAATAGGTAGCAGATATTTTGTTTGTTTTCTATAAGAACATAAACTCCTGTTGTGTTATGTTTTGCCTTCCTTTCAATTTCAGACTAAATATTTAAAAGCAGGAAAGTCACTGTCATAGCACACAAGTAAATTCAGCAGGTTCCAGAATTCGGATGAATTTAAAAGCTGAACAATTTTTAGTAGTCCCATGAGATTGTTTGACAGAATTTGCAATGCATGATATAGCAATGAATATCAGTCTGTGTTTGGAGAGGATTTTAAACTGCAGAGTGCTACCATAGCAAGATGAGTTTGCACACAAAACAGAGGCACAGTGCAGTGAATGTTACCCTTTGTAAGACACTCCCTAAGCCAACAGAACATAACCAAGCAGACAAATAGTTATGTCTCTCTCCTTTGTATTAGGCTGTGTAGTACCCCTCAGAAGGCCCTGCAGCAAAGGATGATTGATGCATGTAACAGTGAATTTCATCCTGCACCTCGAGGACAGGAGCAATTGCTGTGCTTTTCCTCTTCATTTTATGCAGCTCACCATACTCTTTGCTTCATGCCTTTCAAGTCCTTGAGCATAATCAAAATAGTAAAGGCTGCCTGTAACCTCAAAGTAAAGCAGATAATTTAGAAAATGTTTTTGCATATCCTTTCTTCCCTCATTTTTTTATTTGACCTCGGATTAGTTTGGTTTCTTTCTGGCATCTAAAATCAAAGTTTATACAACTAAAGTCAGTCCCTTCAAAACATATATGAAAAACAACACCACATTCTCAGACTGAGAAGGGTGCTTGTCTGGATAGCCTAATTTAAAAAAAAAAAAAAAGTCTCATTTGCCTGCAATAAAATATTCATTCAATACTTTGCATTAGCTGTTCTTATTTCCTTGCATGCAGCATTCTTTCATACGATTCAGGTATATTCTAAGAACTCTACAGGCCTAAGAGGAAAAACATGCCTCTAAAAACTTCTTGCTAATGGAATATTGAAATTACAAGTCAGTCATCTTAAAACCACTGAATTACAGCACTTTCCTGTTTATCAAAAACACTATTCAAATGGCTTTATCCTCCTCTTAGATTTTCCATCTTAGCCTGCTCTCCTATGAAAATAAATAAATAAATAACATTATGTGGTGTGGCCAAGACCAGGGTCTGCATTAGTTGCCTCTGGGAAGACAGAACAACACTGCAATAGTACCAGCACTCAGGTACCTCATTGTGATTTCAGTAGGGCTGAGACCATTGGTGCTTAAAGGACACCTCTCTAGGTCACAGTAATATTTGTTTATCCACAGCAATTGTTGTGTGCCAAAACAAATATGGTTAGGCTTAAAAGGCAGAAAAAAAGCAGCTTGTGTGTCAGCAGAGTTTGCCTTGAGAAACCTAATCACCTCTATGGTTTAAAAAGAGCATGGCATCTACACAGCGTATCCACAAAGCCATGTGTGCAGGGGGCTATCCCAGATGGCAAAGGCTTTTCTAGTCTTGGCAAAATAATTAGGTTTGCCAGGTGATATGGGAGCCATGGTGAGCTAGCCAAGCACAGGAAACTGCTGGAGTTTCTGGTAGTGGGAAAGGTTTCTTCCATTTCCCTCTGCCACAGAGTACTGCTGCAGCTTTCAGCTGAGAAAGTGTTTCATCTGGGTCCTGAAAAATTTTTTATCATGCAATAAGTTTTAGAAAGGTGGAAAATACGGCTTTTGTTGCAAGTTTACAACTGGTTTGTTGGCTGCCTTCTGATTTCAATTGGTCTGTTGTTGGGCAGGGATGGTAAGCAAAACCACCTTGTGCAGTTCTCTGGGCATCACTAAATGCAGCATTTACTGATTTCTGTGTATCAAAAAATCAAAGAACTAGTATAAAATGCAGTATAGTTATTAGAGTACAAACTCTGCCTATGAAATGTTTCTCTTTTAGCTCCAGGACAGAATAAAATTTGTGAGACATTTTCTGCTCAAAAACCTTCAGAGCTACTTTAACATGTTACTATTTGTTATGGATGTCAAATCTACAATTTTTAGCTTTGAATCACTGTCACTATTCAAAAGACAGCATGTCATCTTGGCTTAATGTATGAATTATGTAGAAACACAGTTTTAGTACTTTGTTTCCTATAGTAATCACATATGCATTGACATACTTCATGTTCTCTTCAGTCTTTTGGAAATACCTATCCCTATAAAGCAAGCAGGTATTGCCAGTATTCATAAACTATTCTAAAATGCTGATCAGTAGTCCATCATGCTTTTAGCCACTTTTACAAGAGTTTGTTTCTTGGGAACTCCAAGTGTTGATTTCGTGATTGCACGTTTTTGTGATGGCTCTCCGTCTTCAGATGTTTGCTGCACAGAGCATTAGCTCAGTTACTTGACATTTAAAGCAGAATACTCTATAAATCTAGAAATAAATGTATAAATGTATCATTTGATGCCAAATGTGTTTGTCATGGGTTTCCATAAGTCAAAAAAGACACCACTAGTCTTAGCATTTTATCACAAGTGCTTCTCTCTTGATGGGAGCTGCTTTAATCATAAGGCAAGAGCAATCACATGAGATAACAGCAAAGGCCCATTTCACTCAGTATACTGTCTCTAATGGTTACCAGTGGCAGATTACTATGAAAAAAGTATGTAATAAAGTAAAAATACAACAAATTTATGTCAATTTGTCAATTCTATGCCAAACATTGCATCTGCAGCACTGTATTCAAAAAATACCATTGGATGTTGGTTGTAAAAAACTAATTTCTTTCAAAAACATTTGTATTTCAGGCTGAGTCAGACAATGTCTTACTGAGTGCAACCATTTCTTTATTTTAAACTTGAAGTTGGATAATTTCAACTGGCAGATTATAAATCTTGAATTACGAGGGAGAGCAAATACTGATTTCTTATTTTCCTTACCTAGATCATTCATGATTTCAATACTTTTGTTATATCCTCCCAGTTGCGTCTTTTCCAAACTGAAGACTTCTGGTTGTCTTAGTTTCTCTTTGCAAGGAAATTGTTCTATCCCCAGCCAGAATTTTTTCTAACAGAGGCATAATTCCCTGTGAGATACCTGTGGAATCCCTGTAGGGTCATTATTACAACATTATTAGACTTCAATAGGCTTAAAATTGTGTTGAAAACTATCTACAGCTTTACTCAGCACCTCTAAAATCAAAACCATTACAAATGAAATAGTTAGAAAGGATTTCAGCTTCCTACCAAAAGCCACCCATGGTTAAAAAACAATGATGTCTAAAAGATATGGTTTGCCGGGCAGAAATCTGACAGTATGAATATAGATTCACATGTTAGGTATATCAGGAACTTTTCTTAGTTCTTATTGTGAGGTGAGTAGAGAGTGAACTTCCTTTTTTCACACACTATCCTTTCACTCTGGCATCTTTCTTACACTGCAGAGCAGTTCCTTGTCCATTCCTGCTGCAAAATTGTGACTGGCAATGCTTCAGCAGTATCTAAAAAGTCTTTGTGCCAACAGTTGCTAGTGAAGGCAAGGACACTACATTTGTTTCCATCCTCTGACTTGCCCCAGGAAGGCTGACAAGTAGGAGATTTCAATATCCTACATAAAAAAAAAAAAAAAAGAAGTTGATTGTTCGAAATATTCTTCTCATAACTCTTCTCTAAGCTACAAATGAACTTTTGAAACCAGAGGCAGAACACCTGACTTAGCTGAGAAGAGAAATGAGAATATTTGGGTAGCCTTCCCAATAACACTGATATGTCATTGCTCATTTCTGTTTTATTGAAATGTTATGACTTTTGGCATTTTAATTTAATTTCAGTGGGCATAGTCTACTACAGAGTTCAAACTTAAAATGTCTTTTTTTTTCTTATTTTATATGATTACATTTACATGAATACATTTTCTGATGTATTCTTCAACAATGTATTTTATTCAAAACTAGATGATTCCCAGGTCATGTAGCATCAGAAATCCTGTCTTCTTCAGCAATGCACAGAAAATATGAAGTAAATCAAACTGTGAGTGAAAATGAATTGCAAGGAAGGGCAGAAAATTGCCCAGTCCTACCTCAGTGCCAAAATGAGCAGAGTCGTCAATCAGTCCTCTTCTGGCTAACACAAAACCCAGGGAATACTTGGGGTGGGGGAGGCAAAAAGAATTTTCAGTTCTTTGAGGGATCCAAAACACCATTTGGTGTAGAAATGAAATATTTAGGTAGAAGCTTTTTCCAGTAGAAGCAGATAAAAAAGAAGATTTGGAATTAGGTTCACAGGGGAGAACCAGGAGTCTGGCAAACACCCACATCAGAGATAGTGATGACAACGATATTAGACCTGGAGATGCTTCCTTGACCCCCTAGCCTGGACTCTCCCTGTGTCCACCCTGACATGTAGGAAAAACCTGCATGCTTGCCACAGACTTGACCTTGTGTTTTCCAGCAGTTCCTGGAAAATGCCAGTGTTCCAGAACAACTTGTAACTCAAGGAAAAGCCACCATGGGAAAAACTGCTGCACTGGAGATGAAATAGCTGGATCCTGCCTGTCCTGTCCTGGGTGTGGGCACTGAAGTAGTTGGTTTTCATAGGAATTTAATTATTTTTGAGACCTCTGTCTAGCTTTAAAACACTGTTGAAATTGGCTGAGTGCTCTGCTACATACTATGGCAAAACCTGTGATAAACTTTGTCAAACATAAATGTTTTATGTGTATTTTCTTAATTTTTCTAAAAAATTCTTTTTCCCCTGCTGCAAGGAGGAATAAGTTCAAAGGAGTATTGTGTGCTCCAAAATGGGGGAGAATGTTGCCATGATGAGATCGTGCCTTGCAGTATTTTTTTTTTTTTAATGTGGAAAGTTCTGAAGGACATTTTTTTTTTCTGCAGAGCTCCCTGCTTGGAGATATGAATTCAATGTAGGAGATCTGAATTAATCTAGGAAAATGCTAATAAAGTCTAAAGATCATTCCATACAAAAGCAAAGAAAACAAGTCATGCTGTAGGCACAGAAAATGCAAAAGACTAAATGAATTCCTCATTAAGGTGGATGCCAGGTTGTGCTGCAAGGGGGATGAATTTGGCTCAGAAGCCAAACTGCAAGTTCGCAGCCTCCCTGGAGGTTTGGTTCTGTTGCAGTGGCTCTGCTGTGAGCAGCACTTTCTGGGAACTGCGCCTTCCCTCAGTAGCTCTGCAGCAGTGCAATCCTATATTTAATCAATTCAGGTGCTTGAAATACTTCATTGCCCAGCATGAATGTCACTACACGGACCCAGAGATCAAAGGAATGTACTTGATCCCCATTCACAAAAGTTGGATATTCCTTTGTAGAAGAACAGAAGGTAGAGTGCAGGTGAAAGAAAGAAGGAAAATATTGTTTCAGACTTTTCTTCCCTTTTGTAAGATGATAAAACTTTGGAGGAGTTTGGGTTTGTTGGTTTGGTTTGGATGGCATTGTTTTAGGGTTTTGTTGTGGGTTTTTGTTTGTTTGTTTTGGGGTTTTTTGTGTGTTTTGTTGTTGTTGGTTTTTTTTTTTTTTTTTTAATACTTCCCATCCCTACTTGACCTTCAAAACCAAAAGGGATTACTTAGGCACGTTGTACTTAGGCTGATAAGTTTTAGATGTAATGGTAACTTAAAGCAACCTCATGACTGTCTCGGGAAAACAAAAGAGCAATAAAATCAGTGAATGCAGAAGTTTTACAGAGATCACATCTGCAAAAATTCCGTTCATTTCTCATGGTGTGATTAGCAATAAGAACTTTCTTGTAAATGGGATACTTAATGAAGCTCAACATACCCTTGCAAGAACCCTACCACAATACCAAATACTTAAAAAAGTAAAGCTTTTTCTTAGAATAGAATATCTCCATCTGACTCAACACTTTGCTTACTGCTTTCTACTTGTGAATAGCTGTATATTGGTATCTTGCTGTTTGCAACCATTACAGCAGCTGTACAGAACAGCTAACAGATATCAAATAACTAGCATAACATGAAGACAATATTGAAAAGGTATTCCTTTTGAAGGATCTCATTGAATGGGGAAGATGCTACTTTTTAGAATCTCTAAGGCCTTTATTCTGCCTGTGAGAAAAAATATTATTTACTTCGAGAAGAGCACACAAAAAAATTAGTAATTGTCTGCAGATGGAAATACAGTATTTTAATGTAAGATTTCAATTTACAAGAATTCAGTGAAGACTGGCATATGCTTTCTTAAGGTTGACTAATAATGGGTTTGAATCAACCTCAGACAAGGATTTCTTCACCTCTGTTGATGTAAATAAGTAGCTGCAAGTATGTGTTTAACAAGGCTTTGGGCTGTAACTTGCTTGTTAGGCCAACAGACAGGGATCTTGGTCCTGTACTAAATCTGATGGACATCGCTGGGATTTTCCTACAAGAAGTAATTTTCCATGCACAGATCACTCTGGGACCTTCAGTCCCCCCATTTGACAAGGCTCAGGGAGCGTCCTGGAGATTGCAGGAGATCTTGAATGCTGGTATTGGTGAGAACAGAAATCACCCAGGACCTCTGAGAGGGCGCTGAAGTGCTATCTCCACATCAGGACCTTTATATGGCAGTGTACAGATGGGTGCTTGCAGGGCAGCATCTTCCTTCCAGTCCCTCACAGCTTCCTTCTTTCTTTTCTGGAAAGAAATGATACAGATTTGGTCTCAGCTGCACTAAGTAGCTTAATTTGAAAAGGCTGAAGTAGATGATTTCAGATGTTTTGAATGAAATAATCTGAAGCATTGCTAAATGCAAAGACTTCCCCAACCCTCTCCCCTCCCCCAGTTTATTATAATGATACTCTTACTATTATGATTGTATCCATTACAGAAGTTTCCCTTACAGTTACTCCAGTTATAATTAATCACCATCTCTACTGTATGAATTTATGGCCCAGTAGGCATTATAAGTAATGATAACAAACAAGTCCTTAGGATTACTTCAAGTGAAAAATTCAAAGCTGGAAAAATTTATTTAATATTGTGATAATCAACTAAACCATTATTATTGTATTTTACATAAGGGCATGCAGGGCACAAAGGTACTTACTCTTAATTCTGGTGTGTAAAGTCAAATGTCATTCAAAAATTATTCAATTTGCAGGTATCTTCAGCAGAGGGGCAATAATTTGCACTAACGCTTGGGAAACCTAACCTGAATAAATAAACTTTGCAATTTAGCAAGAAATGAGAAGATTTAGCAAGAAATAGAAAACTCAACTGAAATAGCCTGGCTTCAGGACACCAGCATGAAATTGTGTTGAAGACCTTTTGCTGCTAGTGCTTAGAGACGTTGAGAAGAAGAAGAAGAAGAAAACCTCGGTAACTTAATGCACCGTAACACCAGTCTTACTAAAAACACAGTTTGTACATTTGATTTTCAGGCCTGTGCTCAGTCCATCATTTAAAGCAATGCATGGCATCACTGAAATTGTTGTATGGGCTGCTGAATCAGAGGCACTGTCTCTGCAGCCAGTGCTCTTTACAGACCTCCTGCATGGTCTTGGGCAAGTTATTTCACCTTTCTGTGCTTGTGTTTCCCCTGCCATTGTTTGCCTGTCTTATCTGCATAGTCTGGACTGCAAATCTCTATGTATGGTCAGTGAAAAGCCCAACAGAGTCTCAGTTCAGTTGCAGCCCCTATGTGTTGCTATATTGCAAATACTGTCCCTTGTCATAGATATAAATGCCGTGCATCACACTTGGCAAAACCAAAGCCCTGGTAATTTTATTGCCCTCTAAAATCTCAGAGAGATGGGCAATAAGTTATTTATTTACATGAGCAAGCATGAAGTTTGGAAGAATATATATTAATGGAATGTTTTTGCTGTTCTAGCTCATGTTTAACTGGATTATACAAGTTCGGAGCCACTGGTTTTTGCCCAGCACATTATGCAGACAAAGTTCCATGCTCTGTGATAGAAATGTCGCTCAGGCTGTCCACCTTCTAGACAGAAGTTGTCAGCTGTTTGGAACCAGGAGGTGCCGAAAAGCAGAAACTATAGCTGATTCCATTTTAAAGATACCTGCAAAATGAAGGCACCACCCTTCAACAAAATAAACGAAGGCAAGCTTGTGAGTTTGTAATTTTGTTTTTGAAGGCTACCTGTCTTAATTTCTCTTGCTCTTATCTCTTAAATTTTCAGATAAGCAAAATTTACAAAGATGGCAGTTGTTGTAGGAGGTATTGGAACCTTGGGGAATTCCTACTGGTGTGGTTGTATGCCACCCAGCATCAAGAACCATTTTTGTAAGGGGAAAAAGCAAAAGTATCCAAACAAAACATATTAATTTAGTATATTTCCTTCATACTTTTTTTTTTCTGTCTTGAGAGACTCTATTTGCTTTTTGTTGAAACATGCATGCCATTGTAGGAAGTCCATCACTTCTTATCCCCATTTTCTATCAGTTTACATCCAAGATTAGCTTCCTATTTCTGGGCTCTCTATGCATTCAGATTTTTGCTTAAGATATCTTTCACAGCTCGATTAGAGCGTAAAAGCCCAGTTTGTCTGAACAGAGCTGCTAATGTGATGTTCCCACAGAAGACGACGGTACATCGCCTCCTTGCCGATGGATATATTCTGACGGAAACCACTCAAGCCAGCAAACGGTCATCTGTCCTTAAAAATGAGAGAGGAAGGTTTCGGGTGTCGGGCACACGCTGGTGCCCTTCTGACAAATCTCTCCACCTGGCTGTGGCAGGGGAGTCCTTCCTCGGTGCCGAGTCAACCGGGCCAGTGCGTGAGCGAGTTAAGATTATATCCGTGTAGGACTGCTTTGGGGGGTTTGAATCACAGAAGCGACACGAGCAAAGTGCTCCTCTGGCTAGATGCACCTATTAGGATGCCTAATAAATATTTATAGTCCCTCACCGGAGAGGTGATTGACAGCACGGGGGCAATCCCCACCCTGCAGCTGTAGGCAAGCAGCTCGGGCAAAGCATCCCGGGGCGGGGGTTGCGCGCAGCTTCCGCACTTGCGGAGGGGCCTCGGGACGGCCCTGGGAGCTCCACAGTTCCTGCCTTCCCCGCAGAGGCTGCGGGTGCCCCCGGGGCAGGACTCGCCCCGGCCCGCGGAGGGACGAGCGGGCGCTGCGCGGCCCGGCCCGCCCGGCTCCCCCCGCGGTGCGGGGAGGGCGCTGCCGCAGTGACTGCGGTCCCGCGGAAAGCTGCGAAGCCACCCGCCCCGCCGCAGCCGGGCTGCCTGCAGGTGAAGTGAAAGTCGTCGGGCAGAGGCAGGAGGAGGCGGCGGCGGCGGCAGAGGAGGAGGAGGAGAAGGGAGCGCGCAGCCCGTCCTGCGCGCTGCAGCCGGCGGAGCCTCCGCACCGCCCCCGGCCCTCCGCCGCGGCGGCATCCCGGCGCTCCGCCGAAGTGAGTGCTTCCCAAACTTCGCCTTCCCGGGGGAGGGGGTGACCTTGGGACGGCTGCGCCGCGGGCAGGTGGGGCTGAACGGGGCGGGAGTCGGCGCTGCCCCCGCCGCCGCCTCCCGGGACCGGCAGCAACTCGGGGTAGGGCGAGGAGCGGTGCGTGGGGTGCCCGGGGAGCGGGCGGGTTCTCGGCGCGGGGGGACACCGGCAGCCAAGGCGGGGGCGAGCCGGGCGGGCTGAGCGCCGACCACACACGGGTGGGCTCCGGCGGCGGCCCGGGGCGGGTCGGGAGTGCCGTATCCTCTGGCCGGTCTCCCTGTCCTTGTGTCTGCGAGTCTTCTGCTTGTGAGTTAACTTAGGAATATGTCAAACTTAGAAGTTACTTACGGTGAGCATGGAGTACCACGGAAATTGCTTTTTCCCCTAAAAAACCATGATGGGTGCGTATTGCATGCTTTGACTGTAGTCAGAAGCTTTCCACAACAGAAACACTGTGCTTTTTGGAGGCAAAAAACCCAACCCAAATCTCCTGAGAATGTGCTGTTTGAGTCGCAAGCTTTTCCTTTGAGCCATGAGGAAGAAAGTGCAGCTCTCCAAACACTCCAGGTGCCGGCTCCGCAACCCTAGACCTGCTGCCCTGCTCGCAGAGACCGTGTGAGGGTGGAAGATGCTCAGTGGGGTGTTTTGCGTGTGTCTTTGCCCATGTGTGTGTCTCGAGGTATTACTATATGCTGTCTGCTGAGAACCAACTTTTCCTGCTGCTTCTGGAGTTCAAGAAAAACTATTGTTAGCTTCAAGAATAGCAGGATTTGGCTTGTCTGTGTTTGGCAAAGTTCAGCCCCTGCATACAGTACTGGCCAGAGCGGTGATGTCAGTTTCTCAGAATATTTAAATGTCATGTTTAGTGCTGTATATCTGTGCTGCTGTTCAAAATTAGTCATTAGTAGTTTGCTTTTATTTCTTATTCTTTCTCTGTCCTAATACATTCAAAATACTTGTTTGAAGCCCTGCAGATGAGCATTGCATTCTGCCCAGGGAAATCACCAGCTGATCATTTGCGTGACTCTGGCTGCTCAGGAAGGCTGCCTGGACAGTAGCTTTTGCTTACTGTGAAAGCATAGTTAAACTATTAGATAAAATATTGCATAATGCCAAACATTAGGATGTAATTTTGTAGACTTCTGGTAAGAAACTTTCTTCATGTTAGAGATGGATATCAAAACCATATTTATTTTTTTTCTTCTGACCTTGTGAACTGTGTGAAGCGAAGTGGCAGTGAGTATTCAGTGCATAGAATTCTGTATCCTTTAACTCTCTAAGAATGACATTTTCATACAGTGACCAAGTTAGATCTCTGACTAAATATAACAACTTTTTCTTTTTTATTAACTCTATGTTTACCAAACCAAACCTAATCTCAAATTCCTTTGATAACACTCAAACTAAAGCATGCAGGAATTTCTGTGTGAACAGCTGGTCTTGTATGTACAGCATTCAGGGTGCAGTGTTGATAGTGCACAACTCTTTCTGTGGTCAGAAACTCACTCTGACTGATGTGCATAGGCCCAAAGATTTTATATAATGCCATAGTTCAGGCTTCTGGGTTTTAGAGAGCTTTATCCTCAGATCATTGCAAAATTAGAGAAGGAGGTTTAGTATTCAGTATTCTTAATGCTCCCGTGTCTAGAACTAAATACTTTTTTCCCCCTTGTAGGGCAGATGAATTATTCTAAAACTGTTTTGACAATTTGCTATAATTCAGATTGTGTTTCCTAAAGAATTCAATGTACAACAATAAAAATGCTATAGAATAAAACTACCGTGTTTAGTTACTTTTTTTTTTTTAATATGCCCTCCTCCCCCCCCCATCATTGCCTTTGTATTCCTATTCATCACTGGGTTTGTTGGTTTTGTTTGGTTGTTTTTTGTTTGTTTGTTTGTTTGTTTTAACAGATTTTCTGAATAGCTGACTTGCTCTCTATCTACTTTCAGTGTTTGAAGTAGCAATCTCCTGTTTATTGCTTTGTGATAAACTACTCTGCTGGTACTCCATATATGTAGCTTTTGGTTTAGGCTATAGGGAGAGGTGGGAAAGGTTAGCTTGCTGGGGTTTTTTTCTGAGATATTCATAAGGAAGCCAATGCTGTGGTACGGCAGACTTGTTTCTTGAGGGAATAAATTTATTTCTCCTTATTGAAGGTTAAAGCTTGGCAGCTCTTTATTGTGGAGTCTTGTGTAATAGGGGCTGTCCAGACATTGGTTTGTTGGGGCAAGGATGACGTCTAGGCTGCTGTTGGTAACATTTTGGATTTTGTAAGGTTGCCCTTAATTGAACAGCTCTCTTGTGTTTGACATTTGCTGCGACCTCTTGCTGTAAGCAAAGGGAGACAGTTAATGATTTTGAAGCTTGTCTTTCACTCAGAGTTGAAAATGAGGATGCTTACTTCTAGTTCCTGTTCTAACTCCCAGCCATGGTTGAATTATTACTTTTTTTCTTTTTTTTTTTTTTTTTTTTTTTTTTTTTTAATCTTTTATTGCATCCGTATTACACTTGGGATTTTTACAAACATACAGAAAAATTTATGCATGTACTGAGAATCTAGGTACTTAAAGGTTGCTTTATAGATACAGAAGTCTTAAAGATAAAACTTGCTAATTTTTACAATTTCTATGTTGTTTAGCCAGCACTTGCAGAGGACTACTGGAAGTTAAGTTAGAAGCAGTGAAAGAAATGAGGAGAAAGTGGACTCTGAGTGGCAAATACAGCACTAAGAAAAAGGACAACTCACTGGAGCAAGAAGCAGAGAACACAAAGCAAGCTGAGAGGGAGGGAACTAAAGAAATAACTGGGAAAGTGGGGTGGAACTAATGTTAGCTGGCAGGGAAAGAGGAAAAATATGGACTTTCTTTTCTATTTGACTCATCACTTATATCAAACTATAGTAGTGTACAATCTCATGGAGGATGGAAGATTATTTTTACTTACCATTCCTTATGTCGATTCAGTATTTGACACAGTTGTAGTGGGCAGAAGCTGCAGCCTATAGAGAGGAATTTTATTGCAGACCCGGCTTTGTCAGCTTGTAGTAAACGACTAATTAATTTTGTGCACTACATCAGTCCTGCACCCTTCTGCTGAAATAGTTCCTGTGAATGTTTGCCACGGTATCTGTGTGTGTTTGCACCTCAGCAGTGGTACCAGAAGTGGCAACTTGAGTATTCAAAGGGTGGTTGGTGGTAACTGCTTTCTCTCATAAATAGCCTGGCTGGAATGTAAATTGCTGACCTGGGGGTGAAGGCCTTTCCAGTCCATTGCAATTACTTGCGCTTTTGGGCCTCTTCCAAAGCAGTGCGTTCCAGCTAGGCATTGCTGATTCTTTAATTCTGCAAAAAATAAATTGCTTTTCCCTAAATATGTTGTGCTGTGGTGCAAAGGGACATTCTTCTGTGATTCCAAACACCTCATTCCTTTGGATTGAAAAAGGTGTTGTCCTTGGTCTTGATCCAGTGAAGACTTGCATGTAACCTGACATTATGTTTATCTGTAAGTCTTACAGATTTGTATTTATAGATTTGGATTCACTGAAGATGTCTCAGAACTTGTATGTAGTTTACATATGCAAGATTGCTTCTATTTTTTTTTCTCTTCAGCACAACTGAATGATAGTGTTTCTTCCATTTTTCATCCAATGCAAACTGGAATTGGCTATATTCTTGAATGCCTCAGAATTCATTAAATAACAGAATAGTAGTTTTCCAAGCCAGCATGAAATGAAATAACTGTAAACATTTATACAAAAAAGGAAAACACTGAGATATTTGTTGCTAACATTGAGGTAGACTGCTAGATCTTGGGGTAACAACATTATTTGTGCCAGGGTGGTGGGTAATGCCAGAAGAAGAAACAGGTTCTGTAGTAGTGACAGAATGGATTAAGACAGTGCAGTGGTTCCTCCAGAAATATCCTTTGATAGTAAATGTTTGTGGGGTTTTTTTATTATTTTATTTTAAGAATTTATTTATTAAGGAGATCTTAAAATTATCAGTTATTACCTCTTTTGTTTTTATTTCTTTGAATGGGAAAAGGGAAACAAACCCTTCTGTAGTTCCCCACTGAAAACCTCTTTTGAAACCCTGACTCACTGGAGTATTCTCCAAATCACTTGATACGGTGTTTGAGTTTGTGCAATTTTATGGCAAGACTGTAAAATCTTGTGGATGGTGTATTTTTTTAAAGCAGCTTAGCTTTTCTATTTGTTACCATATAGTTTCTTTCCTTGTATCTCTTCCTTCCTCCTGTAGTATTATGCATCTTTTTACTTTAGGCCCTAAACTGCCCCCTTCTAAAGTAAAATTTGTGAGCATGTGGTTGTTTTTTTCTTTGTTTGTTTGTTTGTTTTCCTCTTTTCACACAGTATGGACTAAAACCAGTTAGTAGATCTTATGATATGGAGGAGAAATGTACTTTTTTATGTCCCTTCTTTGAGCATGGCAAGACAGAAAATGATACCTTTGTGGAATTTGGTCGGAGTTTGGTTGACGGTGCCACAGGATGGCTAAGGTTGACAGGGATCTCTGGGGGTCATCTTGTTCAACCTCCCCGTTCAAACAGGCCCACCTAGAGCTGTTTGTCTAGGTGACTTCTGAGCATCTCCAAGGATGGAGATTCCAGACCCTCTCTGGACACCCTGTGCTCAGTCATTATTGCTAATAAAGATGTGAGTTTCTTTAAAGGGGAATTTTAGCGGAGTCTTTAAAAACTTTGTAGCTGGGGATGAGTATTTGGTGAAGAATGCAACTTAAACCAAATTAAAAAACCACCACAACCCCCCCACATACACACACTTCTAGGGTTTCCTTGTTGCCAAGATGGTGTATACAGCTTTATGGTGCTCTAACTCAAGAAAACTGGCATTTTCCTCTTCATTTGCCTACCTAGTGCTTCCCTTTCATTCAGGTTTCTTATGATCTTAATCCCAAAAGAGCATGAGCACAAGAAACAGTGAAATCCTCATTTCCTTTACAAGGGCAGAGAAGGAAGCCCTGTTTGCACTACTGGCTGAATGCCCCTTAACTCTGAAATAATGCAATTTAATCATGTCAGATTAAGGAGTTCTGGACAATATACATCCCTACATATGTGCATTCCTCCTGTGCTGTTTCTGGTGCAACTGATGCTGGTGGATGCTCCATTTCTCTGTTCCTGAGTCTGGCTAGAGAAAAGTCTTTTTGAACTGCATATCCGGAGTCCCAAGTCTGAGAGAAGATTTTCTGGGAACAAACAAAATATGTATTTATCAATTGATTTGCAGTTGGTGATGCCTGACTAAAGTTGCTGCCTTTTTCTGTACTTTCCTTAGGATACATTGAAACTATATTGCATAAATTCAGTTTTGCTGTGCAAGTCAGATATAATGTACACCATAATATGCAAGACTACTATAATTAGGCATTTACTAATTGTTTTAGAAGCTGATGGTGTATAGCCTTATGACCTAGGAAGGTTTTTAAAAGTGAAATGTAGCAGTACTTTTTTTTTTCTCATTATTGACTTACCATTTTCTGTTTAAACCAACTTTTTTTCTTGCAGTATCACATAAAATAGAGTAATTTCTACAAGCATATCAGAGCTCAGCATCGTGTTGTTGAGTATTGGGATGCCAATGGGGAAAAGTGACAGGATTCTCTTGGGATCATATAAAACAAAACATGGACTGTCAGAAGTTAAATAGTTAAAACTGAATATTGCTTTAGTAGTGAGAACTCCTACCTTGGAAACTGCATTCTGTCTGGCAAAAGTCTAAGTTCTGTAATTAGAAAATATATTCTGCCCTTTTATTGCTATGACTTTGTATGGAGATTACTTGGAAATGTTTGCTGGAAGAAGTTTTGTAAAATTATTTGTCTTCATTTTGAAATCCAAAAGGACAGATTATACTCATTTGTTACTCAGTCATAGAGTATGTAATTAGTACTTTGGCTGAACATGTATTATGCATTAAGTTAGCAAGTACTTTCCATTGTAGGGTTTGTTCTAATAAACCATATTTTAGTATGGATAATCCTCTTTTAACATACTTGGAACATGGAGCTAATACTTCAACATCTTCAGTTTAAGGACTGGTGGGATAGTTGTAGTATGCTACTGTAATGTCAGCGGAGAAACGCTGAAGTGCGAAGGAGTCACGTGCTATAAGCACAACTGCAAGATTTTTGTATTTCATCCAGTCCCATTTCTAGCATTCTTGTACATGATGGTATAGTCATTATAAAGATTTTAATTGGCCAACAGCTTGCCAGCTTGTGTTTGCCTACTCTGCTGAAATCCTGGCCAAACTTCTTAAAATTATGCAGTAAACTGCAGTTGGCTGAAAACGGCAGATATAAATAGATGATATGGTGCTGGATTACAATTCATTATTGAAATTCAGCTGGTATGTAGCAGATAGCCATAAAAAGGCAACATTGTTCCCCTTATACAGGCCTTTAAATCAATGCAGTATTTTTTTTTTAGTAAAGTTAATGTTTATCACAAACTCATGAAGTCTAGTTCATAGTTTAGTGACTTCGCAAAAATATTTTTCTGTTCTTTAAAAGAAAGTGGTCTACTATCTGGTTGGTTTTCAGTGGGAATAGTTCATTATTTTTGGGGGGTTAGGCAAAAGCTGGATGAAGACAGTGTATTTTATACATAAATTGCTTTTCAAGCACCTTGCTTCAGAAATCATATTGGAGAACAGCACTATCTAGTGGATTATTATTTGTGTTGCCTTCTCTCAATAACAAAGAATATTTTGTGCCTGATTGGAACTTTGAAACTGGTAAGATACAAAGGCTTATTCATGGAATCAGATTTTACTAATCTGTGTTTCACTCCAGAGTAGTGCCTTCCAGAGGCTAGAATAGCATCGAAGTCCAATTGCATGACATATGGTGGCATGTATAGCGAGGTCTCATGGGACCTCATAAAGCCTCTAGAGGGGCCTCCATCAGACAGCAGGGACAGCTGTGGTATCAGAACAGGTTTCTTAGGGCTTGATTCAGTCATGTTTGTGCAGGCTTCATCTGTGGAGGTTTTAAAATCTTTCGGGGTAACCTGTGCTGCTGCTTGACTCTTCTCGCGGTGAAAATGGCTTTATGGGTTATGGGTTTCTCCAGCCTGTATGGTTGATGTGTGCTTTTGTGTTAGATCTTGATTTTGTTGTTTGCATTGCCTAACAGGAGGTTTTACAACTTGATTTTAGAAGAAGAGGGTGAGTTCCCTTACTTAGATGTTTCACCTATGTGCTGGGGCTGTTTCTTTTGCACACAGAGAAGTTGTGTGCCTTAGAATCCAGGCTAAAACCCACTTCTTGAAGCAGGAGGTACAGAGAGTGAGGAAATGCCCTATGTAGGTTATGTTTGATATCCTGTCTCCATGGAGGTTAGGCATATGGGGCAATGCCAAGTACTGGGTGTGCAGAAGTCCAAAGTCTAGCATTTGCAAAGCAGTATGTGAGGCCAAGCCCACAACCTGGTTCCTGAAGCTTTGCGAGTTTGTATTAAACAGCTAGAAAAGCCATTGTTTAGTTGTTATCTCTGCTCCTCTGAAACTTGAGACCTGGTTATGAGTAGTTTGAGGTATTTTAGGTAAAAGACAAGCAGGTTAGTTTGAAGCACTTCCAGTAGTGTTTCAAGTTACCTTGTACATTACTGCCTTCAAACTAGAAGTTCTTGTGCAGTAGGTGTCACGGGAGTGGTAAATTCGTGAATTACCACTCTTCAGCCCCTAGTTAGCACTTCCAAAATCACTTAGCAGGAAAATGAGAAAGACTAAGCAATTCTTCAGCCTAGGTGAGCTTTAAACCCACTTCTCCTCTACTCTAGCGTCATAAGTTGCTGAGGTCTGTTCATGTGTCTTCTATTGAAATTCTGCAGCTGGATGAACAAACTTCAATATCCTTGGGGTCAGGAAAACATAAAACTATTGCTTTTCTTTAAGAGTGATGGCAATGCTGAGGAAAATGGACCTATAAGTGCTACTGCCACTGAGCTAGAGTTCACTGTCTGCAGATGTGATCTCTCAGGCTTTATCTGTGTTACTGTGAAGTGTCTAACTGCTCTTGTATTCACTAACAGTATTAATGATGGATACATCAGCTGTCAGCATCCTAATAAGCATCATTAACTATCCTCAAAGCCACTAAATGACGCAGCTGTTGAAAAGGCAGGAGTTGCAGGCCATCCGTGTGCCTGAGCGCCTCTTCCAGCTCTAATGGATGGAGCTCACTGAGGGAAAACCTGAGGGCAAAAGCTTGAAGGCAGAATCTCTGTGTGAGAGATTCTTCCTTTTGATGTTTGCTTTAATGTTAACAGAGCACCAGCATGTACAGAATTGCTTGACTGGAGTTGTATTATTTTGGTGTCTAACAACCTGTGACCCTTTATTAGTTTCTGGTGTTATTATTGTAATCGCAAAATGGCTTCTAAAAGTTTCCAGATGATGCAGCAAGGTCATTGTGCCTTCCTTGATTACTTGTAGGTGCAGATTTACTGGTAGCTGAACCTTTTTATTTTTCACTGTTCCCAAGGGGCTGTCTTGCTTATGCTAAAGGTTACAAATTTTCTTTGTAAATCAAGTGTCTCCATGGGCAGATAGTAATATCCTATTACTGTACTTCCGTAATTTCATAATGCAAGTCTTGTAACCAAGTCTTTTATGGGGTTCTCTTTATGGCCTTTGCCACAGAGCTTGGTCTCTGGATTTCCCAGTAAAGGCCAGATCTCTGGATGCTTTACATCCTTCACAATAAATCAGACCATTCACAACTATCCAGCACAGAAATTAACGGTTTGCTTTTTTTTTTTTTTTTTTTTTTTTTTTTTGCCTATGAAGGAGTAAAATCTCGCCTGCGTTTGTGGGAGGACTGGGAAGAGAAATGGGCCGCTTCTTCTGGGAGAGTGAGGTTAAATGGAAGCTAGGGAGGGAGATCTGCGGCACAAGGAGGAGGCGTTCAGCATCCGCTGCGCCTTGGGATTCTTGAGGGAAGGCAGAGGAGGGATGGGAGCGGCCACAGGAGGGAGCGCGGCGGCTCCGCCCGGCTGCGCCCCCGGCACAGCGCACAGGGAGGGTTTGTCCTGTGCGGGACATCTGCTCAGCCCTCCGATTCGCAGGGCCTCGTGTGCCGGGGCTGGGGGATCAATGCTATTTTATGTGCCCAGCGGGGTTTTAAAGATTGCGTGGGGCGCTGTGTACAGGGTGAAAACAAGAGTCCCTTTCTTCCCCGAGCTGCTGGAAACTTTCAACGAATGATAAAGTTATACTTTTTCTTAATCGTTTTATTTTCGTGGCTGACATTTTAAAAATTCTGAACTAATATCTGCAAAGGGCACCAAATAAGCTGAAAATTATTAAGATTCAAAGAACTTCAAAGATGAAGTTCAGTGATAGAAATATTTAAACCACAAATTTCATTTCTTTCTTTGGTGGATTAAGCTAGTCAGCACAAATCTGTCTGGAGTTCTGTTGCCCGCTCCCCTCAAGGGAGGTATCATTTTGCCATTAAACACTGTTGGACACAGTTGTTTTAAAAATGGCATTTCCCTATTAGTGATTCCATACTATACCGAATTTTAAGGATTCTTGATTTTTCTCGCCATCTTCACATTCTGTCACTACAGATGCTCAAAGAAACTCAAACACACTATGAAGAAAGAACATCAATAAAAGCATATCAGCTGTTTCAATACATTGCTGTTGTTTCAAAACCAAAGTTCACCAGGCACTCCAGCTAGTCATGGTAGTTCCTTAGATGCAATGCACATTCGAATTCAGAGACATGGACTCATTCATCTAACTCCTCATTTTACTGATGTCTCAGAACAGTGTTTCTAATCCCTTTCAGGTTTGCCCACTTCTTTGTTTTCTGATGGGGTCATTTTTGCCTCCTCTTACATTTACTTTAGATCCAGAAACAGAATGGAATCGATGACAAAAATAGGCCCTTTTTCCTTTTGAGTCTATTCCATGATATTTGACAGGAAGCATAAAAGTGCACAGAGGTATTCAGATAGACTGTCACCACATCGCAGCCATCTCTCAATATTTTTTTATAGACCTGGATGTAGAGTCTATGTTTGTGAAATTTGACATGTCCTAGCAACTCCTAGCATGATGTCTAGCATCTTGAACCCACAAACCATCTTCACACCTCTTTCCCTTTACTCATTTTAGAAAGATATGGGCATTAAACATACTGTTCTTTTTTGAAATAAACCAACCCAAATGTACAAACAAATTAGTAATGCAGTAGAAAAATCACTAAGCCATGAAACCTAAAATCTCGAGGCTAGTTGTTTTGTAACTCTATGTCATATGCAACATTCAAATTTAACAAAGTTATCTGGTCATTGTAACCAGGCAGAGCTGAAATCAGTTCATCAAATGTCAGGTACTAAATTGGAACTGCTTAGATGTGTGAATTATTTAGTTGATGCATTAATTTTGAACAACTGCAAACTAACGTGTGTGTGTAATAATAAAGTTGCATTTTTGTACTCCAGGAAGTATAAGCAGAACTTTTTGTCACCCACGCTGATTTTGCTTTACACAGTTCAATAGCTGTAAAACTGTGAGACTTTCTGTAATGTGGAAGTAACAAGAAAAGTATTTGTAGTCTCCTAAATAGTGTTTTTTGCCCTAAAGATGTCATGTACTTAAACCACAGTTTTCCTTCATTCTTGAATATTAATGACAGTAATTTACTTGTTGATTGTTGAGAATTGTTGATACAACAGTTAGGGTTTGATGATCGACCTGTTTATTTATCTATTTATTATCTACTGGAACTTTTTCCTTTCCATGGTACAAGGGATAATTCTAGCAAGATAGTGACTAATGGAACAATGCTTTATAGATGCTTTTAGTTTTGATCTTTGGAACTAATGCTAGCAGTTTTCAGGAACAGAATTAAACTTAGCTTCTTTCTGTAATAATGCTTAGCAGTGTTTTGTAGCTTATAGAAGGTACATTGCTGGACAAGCAATGCTGAGTGCTTGTGTGCAGGATGGACTGCACACATCTGCCTGTGCAGCTCTTTCAGCAGAAGAATCAGTAAGTTTTCATAGTAGCACTACAGAGTGATTTGAAAATCATAAGCTGCAGAATTCAGTAGCTTCTATAAACTATGAGAATTTTTGTTTTCTTGTGCATAGGGGGACATGACTGATAGAGTCATTCAAGTTGCTGTGTGAAGTGGGGCAGGAAGGTGTGAGAGGTAAGTGACAAGTCTGTCAGAATTTGGAAGGCATTACAGTAGAAGTACTCTCCTAAACTTACTCTTTCTTGTAAACTGTTTCCTACAGTTTACTACTGTCAGAGAACAGATGTGGGCTAATGAATATAAAAGTGTGGCCTGCCTTAAGTTTTACATAAGGTAGCAGTTCCAGAGCAGTTACACCCTTGATTCTTCTGTTGCTGTCTCCCTCCAGTTCTGTTGGAGTTTTAGTTCTGTGGTACAGAAAGTAATATTTTATCCACATTTTGTCATTAAATGGTTGGCTTAGGGTTCCAACTTGTCTCCTGAGATACATATGCGAGCATATTTGGAGAACTTGCCTAATAGTTTCAATATCCATTTTTACAACAACTTGCATCTTTATTTCTTTGAGAAATTCCCTCCAGGTGCAGTATATATCAGACAGGTTTGTCTGTGGGTGATTATGCACCTCCTTAGTTGCACCTACCTTTTTCTGCAGTCTAAGGGAGGCTTGGTGTGCATTGGTGGTGCTGCTTTTAGAAAGAACAAAGGGCCTGCAGATGTAGAGCCTGAGATGGAACTTTATCACCTTGTGCTTGATGAAAGCTTACTTTGAACAAGTGCTGTCCATAATGCATGCTTCTGCTATATCACTCAGGCTCACTAGAAAGGATACTTTTTTATAATTTTCTTTTTCACTTTCCTCTTTTTTTTCCTTGCTTTTTTTTTCCCCCCAATTTCCATCACAAGCATGTTCAAAGTAGTTGTTGTTGGTATTAAGCAGGACAGAAAGCTGAGCAGGCAATCTAGGACTCATGTGGCATGCTCTGAGATGCCTTGTGACTGTAGGAAATGTGAGTGAAACATCCAGGTTGTTCTCTGAATACTTTCAGTGTGTGTGTGGGGGGTTTTGTTTGGTGTCTTTTTTTTTCTTTTTTTTTTTTTTTTTTTTGTGTGGTTTTGTTTTGTTTGGGTTTTTTTGTTTCTTTTTTAGCATTGATCCAGTCTTACTTCCTAATCTGGGATCTTGTGATGTCAGAGAGAGAAGCTGGTAAAGTACAAGAGTCTTGAGCTCTATTGCTCACACACAACACATCTGTTTGATATACCTGATCAGTTAGTTGATTAGAAATGGTGTTACAGATGTCAGGCTTTTGGAATAGATTTCTTTTAACTGTGCCATAGAGTACTGTGTGTTAAATATTACTTCTTGTTTGTTTTTAAAAATTATGTTTATTGTCAGACACAACTATCACATAGTAGTTGAATAGTAAATACAAACCAAAATGGTGGCAGGAAGCATAAATATCCTCACCTTTGGGAATTATGAAAGAAAATACCTTTTAATAACGGTATCTCACTAAAATGAGTAAAGGTGGGATGTGAAGATGGTTTGTGGGCTCAAGATGCTAGAAATCATGCTAGGAGTTATTAGGACACATCAAATATCACAAACATAGTGTCTACATCCAGGTTTATAATAAAATACTGATTCTGAGAGATGTCTGCAATGTGGGGACTGTCTGAATACTTCTGTACTTTAATTCTTCATGTCAAATGTCATGGTATAGCCTCAAAAGAAAACAGTGCCTGTATTTTTACATTTCTGCTGTTGCCTTTCTTGTTCTAAAGCAAGTGCAAGAGATGGCAAAAATAAACTGAGGGTCAGGTGGACTTCTGTGTGTATCTGAATTCGAATGAGCATTGCACCTAAGGAACTACCATTACTGGCTGGAGCACCTGATTACCTCATATGGTTCTGGTGAACTTTGATTTAGAAAGAGTAGCAGTGTTTTAAAGCAGCTGAGAAGTAGTTGTTGTTGATATTCTTTGGTCATGGTGTGTTTGACTTTGAGCATTTTAGAAATGAAGTCCTTGTAGTGATAGAATGTGAGGATGGTGAGAAAAGAAAGTATCCTTAAAATTCAGTTTAGTATGGAATCACAAATAGAGAAATGCCATTGTTATAATAACTGTGTCCAACAGTGTTGTATGGCTAAATGAGGCTGTTTGAATTTCTTAATTGAAATTTCATACCTAATGTTATTTGAATTCTTTCCAAGCATAAGCTTAGTTAATTTTCCTGCATAATATTAAAACATGGCAACATTAGGCTTTTTTTTTCTTTTGATTCTTAAGGTATTGTGAACAGCTTGATTCCTCCCCCCCCCTTTCTATTTTGTGTTGTTTATGAGAGAAATGAGCATCTTTAAATTCCATTTCTTATATGTGTTAAAGCCTTTTAAATACATTGCTGAAGTGTTTAACTGTTTAGCAGAGTAGTACCCTGTTATATTCACATATGTGCAGTTCTGTTATTCCTTAGTTGCTCTGCCTTGTCCACTGTGGCATTTTAGTAGCCTTTTTTTGAGTTCTTGGATTTTTGTCTGGAGTTTACAACTGCATAGGATGGACTTTTCAGTAAGTCATTGCTGGTGTGTTTCTTGAAGTGACAATTACTAACTAATATTTTCTCTTTCTGAGATGTGTAGATTTGGATGCAAACACAACATAGGATTTATACTGTCTGTCTATATTTATAAAAGTGCTCTTTAGCTGTGAATGGGGATGACTGAAGCGCAGCCAGGAAAACTTTATTTGATATTTGGATGAATGCCATAAATAGAATTCAGATTAATTTCTCAATCCTACCCTGCTGTGCAGAATCCTGAATATTAACAGCTTTTCCAAAGGTTAGTGGAATGCTGCAGTAACTGGGTTTTTTTCAGCTGTGAATTGCTTGCGAAACTACCTTTTTAATAGTAGCATTTTTGGTACTAAGAGTTATACTTTAAAAAATGTAAGAAACAACTTTTAGTTCTCATTTTTATTTTTAAGTACAAGAAATAATGATATCATAGTTGGGATAAAATTTTAATGCCTGTAGGGGTTAATTATATATTACTGATCATCTTTCTTTAAAATAGAAGTGACTATCTTTCAGCAAATTCTTCTATCTTCACTAACATACTATAGTGTGCATTTCAGTGTTGGAGTAGCGGTGTTTGCAGGTAAGATTTGGATTTTACACTGTCCAGTGCTGTACCATCAACATGGAGTGCTCAGATCTTCTTCTGAGTGTTCAGAGTGGAGCTATGCCAGCATAAACTTTTTAATCATAAAGTTTTCTAGTGCAGGTAGAACTGTGACATCTGCCTTTCCCTGTGTGCTCATGAATTGTGTTGATTTAGGGTTTGCTTCCTTCATCTGAAGCAGAGGAAACTGTAAGGAAGATTTTCTGTTTGGCTCTGTAAAACATCCTTGTATACACTGCAGTTTCTTTGAAAACCTGCCACTGTTGCCGTAGCATCAATATAGCTCTGTCAGTATTGATGGTAACAGGAGCACCGGTGGGAAGACTTCCTTCCAGTCTTTTACTGCTTTACAGATACTCTGAATATACTGTGGCAGATAGAGAGAGGGAATAGCATTATAATTTGTTTCCACTGCCCTTTCTTTAGGGGTGCCACTCAAAAGAATGCACTTGAGGAATATTAGGAAGCATACCAAGTGTCTTGCTGACATACTTTCATTTGAGAGCTGTGTGACAAATATAGTCATCCAGGTAGAGCTGGGAAACTCGTTCCGAATACATTAAAGTCAATAGGAACAGAAGGAAGTAGTCTTTGTGTATTTGTTAATTAAGCACATTATTTTGAGATGTTCTTGAAGACATTAAATAAAAACATTGTTTTAATCACTCTTAGCTAGTCAGTTGAGCACTAGGTAAGACAAATTTGTGTCCTGCTGAATGATGGCTGGCTGAGAAGTCTTGTGAGTTATGTTCTTTCTACGACTCAGTTTCTGCATCTGCAAATATAGGAGTAGTCAGACTGACAACTTTGTAGAAAGTTTTAAAGTGTTTGCATCAAGACTCTTAAATAGTGTATGGTGCCCTTTTGCTCACTTTCACTAAGTGTTGGTTTTCTTTTCGCTTTTTGGGTTTTATCATGCAGGTATGGTTAAATCTTTATGGTCGTCTGACTTGGCAGAGCAAGGTTTATAGCTGGACTTAATGACCCTAAATGTCTTTTCCAGCCTAAATGATTCTGATTCTGTCCTGAACAGTTCTAAAGAATAGCAGAGACTGAACACATATGAATTGATAATAGCATTATGACTTATCTGAATGCTGAAAGCAGTTCTTTGCTTTACTAAATTACTAATTTCAAGGTACCACAGCTAAATGCAAATGTTCCTGTGCGCTAATGTACCACTTGTGTGTGTATGTGACTTGTCTGCCTGGGGTGGTGGGCCCCTTAGCTTGCATCTGAAATGATGTCAAGGGTGCAGAGGTGTGTAAGGAACAACATTTGGATGCTTTCATATATTCAAAACGGAAGCTATTCTGCTCTACTCTTCCATTTGGAGAGATTAATTTCAAGTGAAAAATATGTTAAGAGCTACTTTTGTTTACAAAAGTGCACATTACTGCTGAAGAGACTTGGAAGGATTTCAGATCTGCTTGTGCTTTTGCATTAAATGGATGATTTCTGGTGTTTTTATTCTGCTGCCCTTGCTACTGTGTCTGTTTCTGCATTTTCCCATCATGTGGCTTGTTTATCCCAGGAAGAATCCTTAAGCCATTGCCTTCCTGCATGGGTGGATTAAGGTGTGTTCTGTGTTTTGTTCAGTGTCTGCAGGCGTCACCTCTGTTTGGTCCAAGGATAGGAAAGGGAAATGGGCTCTTCCCAGCTTACACTGTGCTGTGCAGTTCAATTAGCTACATTTTATATAGCTCAGTCTCTCAGGGCAGTTCTTCAACCTGCCTCTTGTATGTGTGGTGACAGATATTTGTGTCATTTGCTCCTTGTGTGGATTCTTGTGCTTCAGGGAAGGGGAAGCACGAGGGGAAGGGGAAAACACACTTCAAAAAAAATTTTGTTTTCTTTTACCCTGTCTAGTGTAGTGGTGGAGAGGAATCTTCTCCAGGTCCCATTTATTAACAATGCAGCAGGCACAAATTAAAATCTTGCTCCAGTGCTAGGAAAAGCATGGCTGAGACACATGGGAACTTGGTGAGCACCCTGGCCCTGCACCTTGTTGCAGGGAATCTACCAGCCTCTCTGCCTGGTCACTGTGGTCAAACTCCTGTACCTTCCAGGGCTTTCCATGAATGATGGTGTGTTTTCTTCTTGGAGACTTAATCTGAGTCTTAAAAATGCATGTGAAATGGCAGGGCAAGAGAGTGAAAAGCAAAATGTGTGAAAGGATTTCTTGAAAGGATTTCTGAGTCTTGAAAGACGTGGGCAGTTCAGGTTTTCTGAGATGTACAAAGAAGCTTTAATATTTAGAATTTAATTTTATTTGGTAATCTATTAGTCATTAAATTACTATTCAGGTGTTCTAATTTATGTTGTTTATCTTCTTTCTTTGCTTTTTACATCTATTTCTTATGGATTAACAGTATTATTTATTCAAAGGGTATAGCTATGAAACATAATGAAAAAATATTTTGACAGTTCAGAACCCTTTTTAAAATTATTTTTAGGAAATAGGTTAAGCAATTAATATATTATAGCGAGACACTAAGAATTAAACAACACATCTTTCCTTGGTTTGGTCTACATTAATTCCCTCTTGTTGCTTGCTATAGCTCTGATCTGCTGTCTCCAACACCTTCCCATCCCGAAGTTAACTGTTTCTTCCTTGTTGTGGGTAGTGGAGATCCTGGTGAGGTTATCTGGGGAGCAAGATCCCTAAAGGCAGTTTGTGGAAGGCTGCTAAAGCTGCTGACACTGGAGATTGAAGGGTCCCGTGTCAATCCCATGCCTTAGAGTAAATAGGTGGTGCAGTTCTTGCAGTGCATAACTTCTCTACTTTAAAGTTGAAACTGAGTTCATGTTTATACTTTTGAATGTTTCATATTTAAAAATAAGAGTAATTATCTGTAGTGGCACACTAAATAAACTTCTTTTTTCCCTCTTCAGAAACACTTTTCCCCTGGAGAATTTAGCACCAGCAGTATAAGGCAGTTGCTGTGCTCCAAATATGTGATTTCTTTCCTGGCCCTGGACTTTTATCTTTCAGAAGAATATTTTATGATTCAGAACACTTGGTCACATCTGGTACTTCTCAAAAATGGTTGCTTTTCCAAGAATAGCATGCAAACATGAAATCAGAATCACAAGCAGATGTTTGCTAATATGGCCACAGATAACCTTTCAGCTCATGTTTAATAAATAACCATCTGTAAAGAATGCATATTAATAGAGAACAGAGATAATTTCTGTCAGTGTTAATATGTTAACTTTACTGTGTTACTGATGTTGTACTTATTACTACAAAGTAGCACTATTTATTGTATAAAATAGTCAGTCGCTCTTTACAAAAAAGTGACATTTTTGTCATAGCTCTTTTACAACCTGAAAATGTTTGCTTTTCTTTAAAGAACACAGGATGACTACCTGGGTCAACAACATTGCTAATTATGGCTTAATTTTTTCATTCATCAATAAATTATTTGTCAGAGTGCCATGGAATGTAGGGAATTCCTGGCTTTTTGTTTGCATTTTCAGTGAACTTGGTGTGGCTCTTGCAGTTGGGCTGGTAAAAGTGGGGTATTTGCACCCTTGACTGCTGCTCTTGAAAAAGCATATTTAAGCTTATTAAAAAAAAAGAATCTATTTCATAAGGCAGACTAGTAGTCTTTTTTTCTCTTCTTACAGTATTCTCCTTTTAACTTATATTTACTTTGGGATAGTTCAGCGTACAGATGCAGCTGACAATAGTTTTCCTTCTCTGAAAAGTCTGCCTCTTACTGCTGGAGGAGAAGACAAAGGCATACGCTATGCTGCCCACTGCCCCTGCCCTTCTAGAACCATCCTCGTCACAGTGGGACCTTAATTGGTGGCAAAATGTATTCATGCCATCATAGGGAAGGCATGACATGGGACAATGTCAGAAGTGTCCCTTAAGCAACAAGAGCTGTGGTGTCTGGGTGCTCTAAGCATGAAGCAATTGCCATCTGCTTTCTGCTGAGGTATCCAGTACGTCATGTCTTTAGTGCAGCTCTTGGTATTTTGGAGGTTCAGGATGGGGGTGACCACTCGTACATCTGAAAAATAAGTGTTGGCAGAGGCAGGTTTGGGAGGCATGCAGGTTACCAAATCTGCTTACCCAAAGGATGAACCTGGTAAGGGAGAGTGTTGAAGTACATTGGGGTGGTGCTGGCTGGGCTGTGCCACCAGCAGGACCCTTCAAACCCCCTCCTCTGGCTCCAGAGAGCTGGGCTTCCTGGTGGAGCTGCACAGAAGAGCAGGACCACTCAGCAATTGGGCAGGTGGAGAGGAGTGAGATGGGTTAAGTGCCAAAACAGGTTCATGTGAGTAAACCCATACATGTATGTCAGGGGGTCTTTTTTTTGTGTTTATTTATATATTTATATATTTATTTTAAATTTAGAAACTTTGAAGCATCTCACTTGATGATAATTATGACATTCCTTGGAAATAAAGATGCACATGAGCATAGCAAGTGCATCTCAGCATCCAAATTTGCAGATGATGGGAAAGAACTGTCTGGGAAAGACAACACAGCACTGAGAATTCATTAGAGCATTGCTTGCATTATAGTTGAAATACCTTCAAAGAGAAACTAACAATTGAAATAAGTTCAGAAGCAGAAGAGCCTTGCAGGCATTAGGGAAGGGGTGGGTAGAAGCTTATGTCTTAACAAAATATCCCCAACTAGAATATTATTTTACATCTCTGCTCTCTAGTTCTCTCCCTTGGTTATTTACAAATGGAAAATAAAATTTACAATTATATCTGATTAGATATTTTTAGTTCTCAACAAAGCATGTTTGTGTTCTCTATGCAGTTATTACAGAGTTGCTGGGCAAAACTTGGTAGTTGAATTTGAGTTATCTTTGTGTTCAAGCAATTTAGTATCTTCTGTTTTGTATGAAGAATGAACTATGTTCTCTTCCAGCTAAAGCACTCTTTAGAAAAAGGCTTTTCTGTATTTTATATTATTTTTAACCGGTAATTCTTTTCCAATTTTATAGTGAAAATTAACCTAATTTAATCAAGTATAGCCTGTACAAAAGATTTTGATTATGCAAGTTGTGATTGTGTAGACTGCATTCAGGTTTAAATAAGCAGTGTTGCCATTCTCAGTTCAGAAGACATAAATCCAGCAGCTATCTCTGGCTCCTCTTCCTTCTTCCCACTCACTTATTTGTACGTGCTCACTTTGCACCCTTTTGCAGAGTGGTGTGTACCAAGGTCAACCAGTCATCAGAGCTTCCCCATTTCTGGAATGCATTCATTATGTGAAAATCCAGACACATACTCCTGCAATTCCCACCTCAAATTCTTATCTTAGAACAAATCACATTGCCAAATAGAGACAATTGCAAGGGAGAGGGGATGTGTGTGTGGAGGGTATGCTCACTGGAAGACCTGACTGTCTCTTGCTCCTGCAGGGCATTAGTGCTGGGTTAAAAATGTTTGGTTTTGAGATCATTGCAATATTTTCTGATGTGAATAGCTGTTAAATTGCTCATACTTCCTGCTTTAATTGCGTTTTACCAAACAATGTTTTGGTTGGTCAGCCTCGATGATGCGTTGTTTGCAGTGTTTTCAGCTGTGGCAGTGCTGCAGCTGTCTGTGGGAAGCTGTCAGTATTGGTTTCCAAAGGGGCGTTGTCACATTCAATCTTGTCTTGCTTTTTCATTATTTTAGGTCTCCCGAAGCTGCTGCTCGTTCGTGCTGTGATGCCCCGGCATGCCTCATGGCAGAGCTGTCCGGCCACCCCGCTGGAGCGTGGCTCTCCCCTGTAGGGAGCTGGGTAAGTGTGAAACCCCATCCTCGGTGCAGGAAATGCTGCCTGCCCACATCTCCTGTCTTCACAAGCCTGGTGATGTGGGCTGCTTTCATCAGCCTCTTTTTGTATGTCTTAGCAGTCTCTCCTGGCTTCATGTAGGTTGGAAGATGGTCTGCTGGGAAATGGTAGATGCATGTGTGTCTTATTTCTGACATGCTTGGGGACAACTTTCTTGGGAGAGATGATTATGTATTAGATGGCTTGGGAGTTGGAGATGTTCACTGAGATTTGAGTTGTTCCGTCATTGTATCTTTTTTTTTTTTATATATACATAGAGAGAGAAGTTAAACACTGGGGTGAGGAAGGAAGTGCATCTGAAACGCTCTCTTGCTCCCCTTTTTAAAAAATTAATTTCTAGAAAACTTACTTTATCTGCTGTGAACAGTATTGATTTTCTTCACACACTATGAGCCCCGTCACATCTTTCATGTATTGCTAAAATTTGTTAGGTTGTGGGATGATTACTCTTTATCCAGTACTCCAGTTGTATCATTTTCCTCATGCAAATCTAAGGTGTGGTGGGTAGCTGGGACCTCCTGTTTGACCCTCTAAGAAAGACATTTGGTGTGTTTTCAGTCCCTGAATTGGACTTGGGCCTTTATGATTTTAGCAGTGTATAGATCACTATGTCTGCTAGGGAGTCTTGCTGAGATGCAGAAAACTCTGCTTATGGTTCTCATATTAGGGAATAAATCTAGATATTTACATGTCAGTATTTGTGGGTTTATTATTGATGGTTATTGAATAGTAGACAGAACTGTGGACTTCTGGAACTGGATCCTTCTCCTAATAGCCCTGGCAACAAGTGGTGGGTGATTGTTGTCGCTGAGAGGAAATGTTAATATTTATGCTATCCATGCTGATGTGAAGCTGCTTATGAAATCATTGTCAGCAGAGCACCATCAGAATGTTGGTAAGTCACTAACTTCTGACCAAGTTCTGTTCAGGGAACAAACATGTTGAGGACCGTGGCTGCTCTCTGTGCCCCTGGAGGGATTGCACTCTTATTTGCTTCTTGGGTAGGCAGTGTCAGCAACTTGCTTCTCTCATCTCCAGATCTGATTAGTGGAGTTACCTTGTCACCAGGTTTCGTGGGGCTGAACCACCACTACTAGCTTAAATGTTTGAAGTTGTTTCTGTTCATCATGCTTTGCATTCATTACTGTCTGTCTTGAGACAGACTGAGTTTAAATTCACCTTACTGCTATGTTCGTAGTTGTGAGGGCCAGACTGAGTCTGTGCAACACACCTTCTTTGAATCTGAAGTACTTTTTTTGAAGTAGGTTTAGTACTTGAAAGTCACCTCTTCTTTGGGATTTTGCTTCCAATCCAAGCTTGGAGATAGCAAAGCTTTGAAGTGGGGTCTGGGAAGGTGGTGTCTCAGTCTTTCCCTGTAGGTCTGGTTAGTGACACTCCAACCTTTTGTATCTGCTTTAAGAAACAATTTTTAGATTTTTTTTTTTTTTTACTCTATCCCCGTTGATTATTCACTTAAGTGATTTTTTTTTTTTTTTAATAGGGCAGATCTAATTCAGTAGAAATTTGCCTTATGATTGTTTTTAGTGGCGCTTTTATGTGTGAGCACTTTACAGTAGTAAGTTTTTGGGCATCAGTTGATTCACATCCAGCCATGTCTAGCATTCACTGGAGGTTGTTTCTTGTTGGAAGGTTGATGAGCAGATTGAGCTTCATCAGCCTGGCACTACTGTACCTCTCCACTCTTCCCCTGCACCACTCCCAGGCTTGTACTTGGACAGTCCTGAAAAAATGAGGGGGTTAAAGGAAATCTTTGATTGTTTATTGCTGTTTATCCCTGTTACCCTGCTGCTGTGAATATTCACTACATGTATTTGGCTAGTTGAATTACATGCTCACTGCTTACCAAACTTGCATGTTCAGAAGGTGTTTTCATTTTCATTTCTGCTTTTAAAATTTTTTTTTTTCTGGGGGTGATGGAAAGTGTGTGTGTGCTCCTGGGTCCTGTGGTATTTTTTACTTCAGATTTTCCTTCTGAGTCCTTATCTCTGCATATCTATTCATGTTGGGTGTTTGTATTGTCAGTGCCCAAGTTGGAAATGGTCTTTCCTTGATAGTGTGCATAAGGCATTTGTACCCTGCCTTTCCTGTGCCTATGTGCATAAGCAAAACATGTGTACCTGATAAATTGTTTTCATTTTCAGTCATTTAAATGAGTCAGAATTCTTTTACCGTACAGATTTTGCCTTTGCCATTGTGTTTTCTCTCCTTGTTCTTTTGTGTGTGTCTGGGGATATGTGCTTTTTGCATTTCTCTTCTGCTTTCACCTTTCTTTGGATGCTAATTGAAGGCAACGTCCTGGTTTATGGCCCTTCTTTATCAGCCCTTTCTTTATTTTCCTTCCTTTCTTTCTGGAATGACTGTAAACTTTGCCTGTCATGGGATGGGATACTTGTATCACAGATGTTCTTATGAGGTGATTGAATTGCATGGGAGGAAACATCCCCTACAAATACTCAATTTGCTGATCTTTAAAGTTCTACCTTGTTTTTTAGAAAATCAATTTACAAAGTATGTATATGTGTGAACATGTTTACTTTGTCAGTCTGGATTCATTCTCAGACCTGGCAGGCCAAGAGACTTGGCACTAAGAGCATTTGCCTATATCTGCAACCATTTTAAGATATTTATTTATTTATTTAGTGTACATATATATATATAGTAAAATACACGAAATTATTCTTCTGAAGACTGTGAGGTCCTGAGAGAGGCAGATGGTCTGTAAAAACAAGTCCTTCAAGACTCTTTTTAACTTCTTCTGTGCTTCAAAATTTAGTTCTTAGGAGCTCCTGGATCCTGACATGCTGAACAGAGCTGTGACAAAGAGGCCCCGTGTTCTTCCTTATCTTTTCATGCTGGAACAGATTCATCTACCACTCACTGTAGCCTCAGTTCTGTAGCCCTCAGCACTGCCCTAGTACATTTGTGGTGAGAACATGATGGTGTCTATTTTAATTGGAAACTTAAAGTTATCTGCTCTCTGAGATGATAGTTCCACCCTCTCCTCCCCAAGCTGTAGAAATGCTATGTCCTCCATTGAAGAAGGAGACTAGCTACCATCACGCTGGCCTGAGAGGCTTGGCATAGCATTTCCATGGGCATGGCTTGGGCAACATTAACACAATAAATGTACAATGCCTCCTGGTGAGCCTCAGAGCATCGTACTCCTCCTTAGGCAATGAGTCTTTTCCCGTTTTCAAGGCAGATGCATTTGTATCTGAAGGCAAAAACTACCCCAGCAGGTAGCCTGAGAAGCAGGTCTACCAGATTGTCAAGATTCCCACCGTATTGTCAAGAGCTGCACAGGTGTTTTTTCTTTCCTCTCTTGTTCTATTCAAGAGGATTTACAGGACCTTCTGCGGAAGAGAAGAATGTTGTCTTTTAACACTTTTATCATTGCCAAAGTCCTTTCATTCTCTGTCAAAGCTCCCTTCCAGTTTTGTGTCAACACACCAGTTTCTCTCTGGATTTTCTGTTTGGTTGGTTTTTTTTACTGCTAAATCTTTCACACGTCTCTGGGGCTGAAATATTCCTGCAGCTTTTTAGTTTTCAGGAGGGTCTAGGAACTGGCTATGAATCTGTTAATGGTTTTGCCATTGCTGGCCACAGCCTGGGAGAGGTCAGTAGCATCATTTAACCTCTGCTGGTTACCGGGAGACTCCTTCACAGTTTCTGCCATGAATTAGGGTGTTGCTAAAATATCTGGAGATTATTTATCAACTTTTTCCTTTAAAATGTCTGGTGAGGTACAAGGACTAGAACACAGGGCTGTCTGTGCCACTCAGGTACATGAGACAGTGTGGGAGAGCAGTGTGATGCATGAGCAGACATGTAAAATGCAGCAGGTATCCGTCGGCAACATCTGTTACTGTGTTCTTTTAAAATTAACCTTTGGCATATCCCAGCATTTGAAAATAAACAAAAAAAAAACAGTGATGGAATTTTGATGATGAGACATAACATGGGCAAAATGTTACAGCAGTCCAGTTTGTCATTGGTGTTCAAATGCTTTTCGCTGTGCCACTTTTATTACTATCCTAATGTTAAATAAATTGCTCCTATATTACATAGTCCTGACCACTTTGAATCCAATATGACTTCAGGAGAAATGTCTTCAATACAGAGATTCCTTCTGGCCTATCCTTTTTCTGTTAAAATAATCAAGATTTAAAAAGAATGTGTGGAAAATGGTCATAGCTCCAGAGTACAATGAAGTGGATGTGAATGTTGAACAAATACTTGTGCAAGTTAATGTGCTTTCTTGGTTTTAGGGTGTTTTTTTTTTTTTTTAATAAGACTGAAAAAAACCCCCGAAAGCACAAACCAGGTAGTTCCAGAAGGCTTGGCAGCATCAGACTGTACTGATTTTGAGGAGTAGATTATGATATTTATTTTCAGAGAAGAACATGGTTAATAGAGACTTTCTTGAAAATTATTTTTAAAATGATGAAAAATGTCTCATCTGCCTGTTTCTTTTCCACGTCTATGCTATTTGTGTCTTTCATTCATTTTATTAGTAAATGAGAGGGGAAAAATGTGAATAACATCAGGAAATAGATGAAGGCAAGTACTGTTTATTATGGGAACAGAGTAAATAGAGCATCTGCTTTTGATTTTTCTGGGAAATCAAGAAGTAACAAGAGCAAAACACTTGTTAGATATTTTTTTCTTGGATTACACTTCTATATCTGCTGTCAGGCTTCCCCCTACTCCTTCGAGTTCCTCTTTTCCTCTGTCTTTTTTTCCTCCTTTTGGTGAAACAGTTGCTTCATTGAAACCAAGACTGAAGCCTACAAAGGAGCCACAGTGAGCGGATAATAAAGGACAGAGATTCAAACGTTGTTGATGTGAGCCGGACTGTTCTGTAGCATTTGCGATGCGGGCGTGACCCTTCCCGGCAGTGCCTGTTTGCGAGGCTGGTGGGGGCAGTGGCGAGGCTGCTGCCTGCGGCTGCGAGGGCAGCGCTTATTGACTGTTAACAAATTAATGTAAACGTGACGCGTAGTTCACCGTCAGATATTTTCACAGATGGAAGGAGTCTGTAGCATAACCTAGGGATGTAAACTAGAGGATTGTTTAGAGTTTTGCTTGATTATTTTTTCTTTGCCCCCCCCCCCCCCCCCCCCCCCCGCTCCCCTCCGTCCCCTGTTCGCACACAATTTAAGTCTCCTGTTACAGCAGAGTAGCCGACATGGAGCTCTGCCTGAAGCTTTCCCTAATACAAGTATGCATCCCTTTTTGGGGCTACATGCATCCCTGTCAGGGGAGCTGTGATGGGGCAGGGGCTTGTGGTTAATTCCAGTCCATGATGTGGAGACAAATAAGCAAAGCAATGCTGAGTCTGAGGGCAACCTAGTGGTACTGGTTTGGAACCAGGGTGCAAACCTGATACAGCTGTGGTCAGCAATGGGGCCCCCAAATCCTGCTATTCTCAGTGACGCACTTCCTGACACTTCCCTCCTCCTGAGGTATGTACCAGGGAGCTTGTGGCTAGTGGATCTGTAATTTATGGCTTGAGGACCAAGGCTTGCCAGACTGTCAACATGGTATTAGTGGGAACTCTTTTACTATTTTTTAGTGGTATCATGGTGGTTTGTTTGCTGTTCCAAGCTTGTCACTGCACAAAGGGTATTAAATGGGAAATAAAAATTGAGAGGGTTTTTTTAAACATGAAAGAACTTAAGCAAAAACTATAAATCTGCCTACCAACTTTCAAAGTTTTTATGCCTTTAATATGAAGAGCTAGAAGTCTATTGTTTTTTCGTGAGCTTTTTAAAAGTGAGTCTCTTCTGCAAACACCAGACTTGCAGAACTAAGACTTTGAAAGAGCCAGATGATATTGTAAAACTCTGGAGGGAAAAATATGATGCTTATAACACTGTAGATAGCCCCTCAAAGTACTCCCTCTGCTTCCACATCCCTTTATTCTGGGACATGAAAGAGAAACCTGAGCCAATATAGGATTACAGAACTAGGTTACAAACCTGGAGCTAGGCTATTTGTAGCTAAAGCATCAGAAATTTATTTTATATGCTTATTTTGGTTTAAAAATTCTATGCATTTGGAAGACTCTGTCTCCCCCCATGAGAGTTCTTCCTTTCAAGTAATTAAAGCAAGACATTAAGCAGCAGAGACAATGAATTGTAAAATTTCATTGCTGGTTACAACAAGAATTTGAACCTCATCCATCTGTCATCAGAAAAAAAAAAAAAAAGCCTTTCAAAAAGCAGATGGTCTTGTAACTAAAACAGATCTGAATTCTGGCAGACAGGGTGAGAAATGAGCATTGTGAGAACAGGGGAAACACAGCACTGGGAACTGTTCATCTTGTTGGAGTGCTCTAGCTGTGAATACCTCTGCAATGCTATTGTGCATGATAGTGATCAGCAGAGGTCAAAATCGGTAACTTTGGTTCTATCTGTAGGCTCACAAGTAGTAATTATTGTTATTTCTGGAGCACAGATTTTTCTGAAAGGTGCCATCTCCTAGCAGGTATTTATGAGAAACTTAAGTGCACTTTGTGCATGTTAATAACAAGGGGTTCTGCACAGGAGGAATTTCATCCTAAAGTGGGAATCATGGATTAGCATTGCAAGAACCTCCTTCAAAATAAAACTCTATATTTACAGTGCTATGCTTATGCTCTTATGGGTACTTTCTAGCAAGATTCTTAAATTAACAACCCAATGAATACATAATGCCAGCTCTACATCATTTAATGGTGCTTTAAATGCCAATAACAACAAAAATATCCTCAAACTTGCTAGAGGCTTATTTCTGTGTTTTACCTAGGTGAAGTTGGAGCTGTACAACTTCATTCAGGATTCATTCTCTCCAGGTTATTTAATCAGCTTCATCAGATTCATTGGCTGCAATGGATAAGTAAACTCAGTGCTGCCTGCATGTGTGCCACAGATACCATAATCTGTGGCTGATAATTGAAATTCCTAGGGGCTATGTGTAGTCTTGCATGAGGCTTGGAGCTCCATAGCCTAGAATGCTATTAAAAAAAATAGCGTTTTTGTAGTGACTGTTCACTCAAAATCACACTGACCGTTCTCTCAGACAACAGAAATGCTCTCTGGAGCTATTCTAACTTCATCTGGAGCTAGCAGCTTTTTCAATAGTACATGGTGGGAAATTCTCTCAAGTGTTGTTGAAAAATGTAGTAGCTAGCTCAACACGTCCACATTTATAGTAGGAAAATGTTTAAGTATTTCAGGCCCAGTCTTTGATGCATCCTCTGTTAAAAAACAGATTAGAAATCTTAAGAGGAATAATTTGGTAACTACACAATTGCTATTTTCTTATGTCCCAAAATGCAGGAAGATGATCATGAACAGCGAGGTCATTAGCATCACATGGAGCCTGGGTGGGAGCCTCCTTTATGCAGTGCAGTGCTGGTTTGTGCTGCTGATTGAAGCAGAAAGCCGGGAGATGCTATGTGCTGTCCCTTGGGATGAGTTTATACCCAAAGAGGCAGCACTTGCCATTCAAATAGAAGAAAAGCAAAACAAAAATCTTTTGCTTAATTGGCAAATACATTGTTTGGTTGAAGTGAGTCATCCTCCTTCTCCACATTGTTATGGTAGTACTTCCTTTTAGTGTTGTTCTGTCTCCTGCGTGCATGCAATATGTATTAAAAAAAATCTTGATAGGTACAGCAAACAGCTTTAAAATTGTCCCAAGGAAAGGAATACAGCTGCCAACATGGCAACTCTTCTGTGTATTTAGCCAAGTTATCTAGACCAGAAGATGTGAAAAACCTTGAAATAGTGCTGTGTGCATAGGAAGGCTTTTTCAAGAGCCCATCAGTCTTTTTCATTATTTCCAGGAACCTCAGAACAGTAACTCCTGCAATCTTCATCCTCACACATATCCAACATTATATTTACATGAATCTGAAGGTGTATGAGCTTTTAGTCTTACTAAAATGCATGAGTAAAAGATGTGGATATTGGTGTGAGCTTTTCTTACCAAGTACTGGAGATACAGTTCTGTGGCTATTGTATTGATGTGCTTTAAAAATAATTCCTTTTAATGCATATCATTACATTTCACTGACTGCACACAGAAATATCCTTAGCTTGATAAGTACAATAGTAGAGGGAAGAGACCCAATTTCAAATCCAATCCCTGCCTTACTCACAGCAGAATTTGAACTGTGGCATCTCACCTAGGGAAAGTTTGAGTAGAGCTGGGCTAGAGGGTTTCCCCTGATGCTTAAGGGTGCAGAAAGCAGGGGGATGCTGTGTGCTGTCTTAAGGTGCATCCTTTGGCAGGATCCTTTTGTTCCACCGAACAGTTACTGTATGGTTTTGTTTGTTGTGACCACTGAGGCACTGCCTAGAACAAGAGGCCTCTCTGCCCCATTCCTTGTCGTTGCAGGGTATGTATATCCTAATGCAAAGCCCCAAAGGTAAGGGGGAAAGGGGAGTCCCTGTTCCCGGGACTTGGTACTCCATAGCACTCCACAAGGATGGGTGATATGTACTTAGGATTCCCTAATGAGAGGAAGGAATTGCATGCATGGACCAACAATCTAATCTAGTGGAAGATAGCACTGCCTGTGTCAGGGAGTTTGGAATGAGATCATCTTTAATGTCCATTCCAACCCAAACCATTCTATGATTCTATGATGCAGAGCTCTCAAGTTTGGTAGCTAAAGGAATGAGATAATGCCCCCTTTTTCTCCATCTCCTCTTAGCTGTAGGCTTGCACATGAGTGAAGTGTCAGAGCACTTATGGCAGCCGAGAGCCCAGCCCAGCCCTCTGCACTGGCGGGGTCTCCACCTGTGTTGGGTCCTGGATGCACAGACCTGATTTTAAGTGGCTTCATCTTCCAGCTGAACAGTGTGCCAGTCCTGCTGCAGCCTGTCCCAGAGTGATATACCTTGTTCTGTGTTAAAGGGAACAATTTAAACTCCAGTTAAACTTAATGTTTTCCTTTTATTTTGGTGAAATGCTATCTTGGAGGGTTCCTGAGTTTATGTGCTGCTTTCTATGTGATGACATACCTACCAAATAAAACCATTAAAAATTGAAGAGCTCTGGGTGTAGTGTTGAGGCACAGTGTGGCATGAGTATGGTAACACATATAAGTTATATGTGTTACCCTCAGTTTTCCTTATTGTCTGTTTTATTGTTTCAGTTTTACATTCATTTAAAGATTAGTTTTTATTTAAAATTAATCTTGCTCCTCTTTGGAATGCTTGTATATGTCAAGCTGCTGTGCTGTTTCTTGTAGCAATTTCTCAGTTCTTCATAGTAAGCACAAGTGTTACAGCTGTCCAGGTTACTCATTGCTACTGCAGCACTATCCCCAGATGTGTAACAAATGTGTGTTGGGTTTTGTTGTGAGGACAGGAAAATCAAAAAAGCTTTGTTTCTGCCAGAATTGAACAGCTTCCTCCATCTCCTTTGGCTTTGAACTACTGTTGGCTGTGGAAGGACTGTAGGGTATGAGGGCAGCTGAGCCCTTAACGCTGCTGCAGAATGCAGGGATGAGCCTGGACAGGGGTGTGGTGCTGGCACAGCCCCACTTTCCAGACATGCACCCTGTAGTCACATCTTTGGCATGCTGTGACAGTGCTTATGCTGGGCAGTAAAGCTACAGAATCCAGAGTGTGTAGGTGCTGTGATCTGAAAATTTACCTCTAGTTTTCTGTCATTCCAGTGTGCCATTACTGTAAGAAACTGTTTTGTTTCCATACAGCCCTGGGAGTGCCTCAGATTGCATTTCAGTGTTGTATTTTTTTTCTTTTTTTTTGTGGTCAATGAGAATGTGCTGTGTTTGTCAAAACTAATTTATTCAAGTCTGCTAATGGATTCAAGAAGAAAATTAATTTTGCAATTCTCTGCATGCCTCAGAATCTTCTTTCTCAGACTGATTTATCAAAGAGTTTGAACCCAGCTCTGTCTGTTGTCATTCACACCTCTCAAGGGTGCATTTGTCAGGCTGTTGATACAGTAATTTCTGGAAAATATTAGTGGAAAAATGGAGTTTGGAGGGAAGATCAGGCTTATAGTCTTGAGACAGAAGGAGTAAAGGAAAGAAGTAGAAATTCACAGGCATTTTTGCTGCAATATATTTCTGTCGAGTTCTTGAAGGAAAATGAGTTCTAGGTCATGTTTAGAGGTGTGTTTTCCTTTCTTGAAAGGTGAAAATTGAAGCCTTTTGAAAATCTGAAAGAAGGCATCAGTAAAAGCAGTATGTCTGAGGACCACAGCCCCTGAGGGACCTCATCTCTCATTTTAATTTCTCCATAAGATGTTGTATTATAGATCTGATACATTTACTTGAGATCTTATTAGACATTATTTATATATACATATTTATATTTAAGATTTATTCAGCGTTAAGGGGTCTTTGATGCATCCAAGAGCAGTTTTTAGCTACTAAGTAAATAATACGGTGAATATGTTTCAGAATGTGGTGCTGCTTAGAAATTTTATGTCTTTAGTATGTTTTATAGGGATACCCTTGTAGTAAATATTCAGTGTAAGTTAAATTACGGATTGAGGAATCAGATCCTGCATTAGCAAGCTAAAATTCTGCCAGCTCATTCTTTGCTAAGCCCCAGCCTTTCATGGAAAAGGCAACTGAAAAGGGAGAAAACAAACTGTGGTTGTCTTACAGCAAAGGATTAAAACTATCTCACACTGGTCTGGGGAACAGAGAGGGAAAGGGTGATAACTTCAGCTGACTTTAATTTGCCAGAAGTCATCCTGTTGTCTCCTTTATTATTAACTGTTGGAGAACTGTGATTAAGTGTTCTCCCTCCTGATAAGAGCTCACTGAGAAGTGGCTGACAGGTAGAAAAAGAAGCCAAACTGCTGCATGCTTTAGAAGGTGTTTGCTGACACCCGGCATCTCTTGTCAGCGCTGCTGATAAGCTCCAACACAAACAGCCACCCAGAATTTGTTTGGCAGCCCAGTGAAGGGCTGGATGGATTGTGCTATGCACAGTGTGCTAATAGCCACAAATTGGCTACTCTTGTTTGAGAATGACAGGGTGACTGTGTATGGTGGGATTTTTTTATAGTCTAGTTCTTGTACCATTTTTATTCTGAGAACAGGCGTTTAGACTTTTTTTATGTGTTGGCAGCAAAACAAATTTTTGTTAACCTCAGAAATACTGTTGATTAACTACAGTAAAAATTCAAAGCAATTGTATTTAAAACTAATTGTAAAGTGAAAGAAAAAATTCTGGATTACAATATGAAGAACTTTTATATTGGTGAAGTGTTTTTAAAGTATTATAGCAAATACTTAATTTTCCTTGCAAAGACAAAGTCAGAAGTTTCTTCCATCCAAAAAGGAGTTGTCTTCCAAAAGCTCACAATAGAATGTCCCTTTACATCCCCCCAGAGAAGGGAGGGATATCTTCTGTTCCTTTTTCTCAACAGGCAGGGCCTACTGTTTTTTCGTTTGCTACCCTCCCCCATCTGCATTGAAATATTTTTTAATAGTTAGAGCAGTTCAAGGCCACAAGATGGAGATATAAGGAATTGTGTACAGAAATGGGGAGGAGAATGAAGGTGCGTCTCTGCTGTGTGAAAGTATTTCAGAGAATGAATTCCTTCTGTTTAAGGGGGGAGCTGGGGCTCTGTTTAGTCATCTTTGATATGGATGGAGGTGCTGGGGTTTCCCTGACATGGAGATTACCCTTGTGGCACCTGGTGCTACATATCAGTCCCTGCTGCATGGTGGTGGCATTGGTGTGGTACCACCCAGCAGCTGCTACCAGGAGTGATGGTGATGACCCATCAGACTTCCACAACGCTCAGGTTGCAGGGCAGATACAGTGGATGCTTCTGAATATCTTGTCTTTCATGGTCAGGAACCACAAGGGACTTCTAACTGTCCAGAGAGGTGGGAATGGAGAAAAGAAGCTTGCTCACTGCTTGTGTTACAGCATACAAGCATCCTGGCATAATATGGGCTGCTTTTGCTTGCCCCAAACTTAGGACACATAAAGAATGCAGGTTCATGCGAGTGTCTGCTTGTCCTTTCCCAGCCAATTTATGATGTAGATCTTAGGAGCCTGCTGGGTACACTAATTTCTCTTTGAAATACAAAGCTGTTACCTTTCTTCCCTTGTCCAGCTGCAAGTCAGGAAGAAGAATGAGGAAGGTACACAGGCACAGGAGCTGGGAATATGGATGTGATGGCAAGAATGTTTCACACTATTGTTCTTTGCTATAATATAGCAAATAATAAAGTACTCTGTAGCCATAACACTACATGTTTGCTATGCTGGGGAAATTGGCAAACACTGAGAGCAGGAACAATATTAAGAGAAAACAGTACGTTGGCATGTTTGGTTTCTGTCCAAACACCCCAGAAAATGAGAAGAGTGAATAAACAGCAAGAAGATCCTGTATAGTCAAATTGTGCTAAATTGTCTTGTCAATTGAAAGAAAGTGAATGGAGAGGGCAGGGTGTTCAGAGGGATTTGAACAGCACCTAAGGCAGAAAACAAAAAAAGATGTTTAGCAACTGAAAGGGTATTGGGGTCTTTTTGTTTGTTTCATGTTCTTGCATTTTGGTTTTTTGTTTTGGTTTGTTTTGGGTTTTTTTCCTAATTTTTTTAATCTTTTATGTTGCCAGTGGAGGAGGAATCCTGGATTGCTCTTTTATCTGGCAAAAGTGATGGTTGTCACTGTAATGCTGTGTGAAGAGTAAAATAAATGAGAGAACAGTCTGAAGGAAAGAGCAAGTTTATTCTGATGAAAAAAATCATTGGACTGATTGCCATTCGCCTTCCTAAAGCAGAGCTGCATGCACTGCTTATTTACTTAGCTTTTTTTTTTCCTCTCCCTTTTTTCTGTGTTTTTAAAGGCAGTATTAAATGTCAGGAAATAATTGTTATATAAATCCTAGAAGAATCATGCTTTTTAGAGTTTTTTTAATTTTATAAATTTAATCTGTTTTAAATCACAGTGAATTTTTAGGAGAGTCCATGAAAGTACTTTCTGAGATATCCCTGATTTTACTGTTTATTTAGTTATGTTTTTCTTAATACAGACTTTCTTTTGCAGTTTTCCACCAGGGTTTGACATAAATGACACGCAAACATCTAACACACTAAGAGGGGTGCACTCCCTTAGAATAAAACTTTTTATTAGCACTCTTGGCTGCTTAGTTCTGAATTAACCATCTTTCCTTTTCTTGCTAAGACTCTGTGGTTTCAGTAGTCATGGCCCTCCTTTCAGGAGCAGTGAGTTGCCCTGTGGGCTGCGATCTGAGTCTGTGCATGTTCCTGTTCTCTGATGGGCCACAGAGACAACAGAACTGCTTGTGTTTTCATAGATGTGCTTACAGCTCTGCACTCGGTGCCTGTGAGTGCCATGTGTGGGTTTAGGTGCCTAAGCCAGGATTTAATGCAACAGAGGTGTTGTTGGCCATATATATTTGGGTTGTGTTTCTGTCTGGGTTTTCTTGCCCTTCTCAGAAGCTACAGAAGTTCTCAGCAGCACTGGAGATGCTCTATGGGGCAAAGCTTGGAGGTTGTACAGGGCACCCTGTCTTTTGTGAAGATGTGACATTTCTTACCCATGTGGTCATAAGATTTGGACTTCAAATGTAATTTACTTCTCCAAATCAGGTATGCTGGTACTCATCCATGTGCTGGGACTCTGATCATAGGTTGTCAGTTCTCCATCATATTATGGCATCAGTGCTGTCTTTGTAATACAGGCATTCCACCTGTAGGTCTAACATTTTCTGACATATCTTAAAGAGTCACTGGCCTTGAAGTGGGATTGAGAGAGAAATGTAATGTTTCATGAAATGTAGGAGTTGGACTAGATGGTTAAATAGTCCTTTCTGGCCTTAACCTCTATGAAATAGTAGATGTGTTTTGCTGAGGGCTTGACTTTGACGACTGATTTAGCGTTGTGCCCTGAAGAAGGATATGGCACACTTTGGAGGCATTTTTCAGGCTAAGCAGCGAGATGGAATAATTACCAGTTGCACAAATCATTAGAGGCCTTCAGTGGTATTCACAGACTGCTAAAGTAGATGGAATAAAATGGGCCTTGTTCTTTTGTTGTAGCTGCTGAAAGATTGCCAGGAGGATTCCTGAAATGAAATGTAACTCCCTCATCCATTTCTTATGCAGTTTTAACTTACAGATCTATGTTGTCAGAGCTGTACATCACTTTTTGTTTTGTTTTGTTTTTTTTTATTTGCTGCTGTTACTGTATATGTATGTGTTTTAAAAGACCTTGGAGGGTTCCAAATTGTTGTACTTCATTCAGATGCCAGAAGTTATTAAAGATAATGTGCTACTGCTTTACTATGAAACTAACACATGCAGGAATTAATAACTTTCATTTGTGAAATTTCACATTAGTTTGCTAAATTTGACATTAGCAATGAAGTGCAACTTCACTGCAGTGTCCTTCAAAGTACAGTACAGAGTAACCTGCTTCAAAGCAAAACCTGTACGAAGCGAGGCTGACTGTAAGGGGGACCCTTCTCTCCTCCTTCTAATGTACTAGATGATGATGTATTCTGTGGCCTGGTGGGAGCTCCAAACTCCTATCCTAATAGTTTCCACACAAAAACCAGCACTGCTTCCCCACTTGGTCCAAAAATTCAGGTTTAGGTTAAGTTGCCTACTGTCATTTAAGTACTTATGCTTGGTAATTAACAGTGGTTTAAAACACCTTTTCTCTCAATGCTGTGTAAAAAAAAAACCAGTTTTGCAATGCCACTTGCATTTTTTACTGATTTTCTTTAAAAAGATTATGTTTGTGTCTCATTATTAAAAAAATATTAAAAAAATATCCCAAATGGAGCCCTCTGCAACAAGTTACCTCAAACTGTACACAAATTCCTACTTCCACAGTAGAGGGAAAAAAAAAAAATAAGTGCTGGTCTCTAGAAAGAAGCATTGAATTTTCCAGGCTCATTTTATTTTGTCGAAAGTCTGCTGAAATTGAATAGCTGCTTCAGGCAAACCCAGTTTTTAGTGGAATTGAAGACAGTCTAAGTCTGCAGGAGTTTTGGAGGTTTTTGACCTCCAGTGTTCTGCGTGTTGCATTGTTTGAGTGAAGTCAACAACAGACCTTGTAGGCCTTCTGTTTTCCTGGCTTTGTTCTTTCCTGTCTTCCCCCTCTTGATCTCCTCTGCTGTTCCCAGATGTGTTAGAAAGAACGTGTGTCTTCCTGCGCTTCTGCTGGTTACCATAAACCTGAACCATGCACCTCCCATGGGACCCATGGAGGGAGAGGTGGCAGTGAAGCAATTCACTGCTGTGTGAAGAGGAAACAAACTTTATGGTCATGGAGGAGTGTGGTATCACCTACAGGTGGCTGCTGGCTGTGATGGGGATCTTGAAATGCTTTGAGTGAGTTTTGGTAGCTGTTTTTACCCAGCTGCCGTGTGTCACTGTCTACAACTTCTTCTCCAAACTCTTGTGACTGTGGGAGATGCAGCCTTAGTTCTACAAATGCCAGTAATTCCTTGCCTTTGTCATTATTGCAGAAAAACATGAAGATATGAACTGTGAAGGGTGAAATCTCTAAGATCAGATGAAACCCCATCTGAATTTCCTTCTCTAAAAACCATGACTCACCTTTTTCTTGGGTCTTGATTTTTTTTCCCCAATGTTTAAGGTTGACAGCAGTGTTTAAAATCAGTGACCAGCATAAAATGCTGTTGTGGGTGGTTATTTTGTAACTTGGGGACCTGACTCATTTAATTTTCAGTGAATAAAGAGCTTTATGTGATGAAACTGCATAATGGTGAACAGTTTTTTTATCACTCAGTGGGAAACCATTTTTGTTCATTGTCATTGTGCTTGTGACTCTGTCAGAAAGAAGTTGGGATATGTGGGAAAATGTTCAGTTTGTATCAGATTCATAACTCTGCTATTAAATGGTCTAGTCCAGGTGCTATAAAATAATGCAAATAGAAAATGGAATATGTATCAAGTGTATTAATTTGCAAAGGATAGACTAATCCACTATGCCATACATTAGTTTTGTGGTCTTGCACCCTGCACGTGACACATCTCAAAGTAAATATTTTGAGGCCTGGCCATAATTTTGTTCACATTATCAAAGTCTGTCTGCATTTTGAACTTGAACTGAAATGATTTTTTCACAAAGACCATTTCACTTACAAGCTTTCTAATGTGACAGAGAAATTATCACTCATCTGGTAACTGGAGAGGAACTAGAAGAACTAATTTGCTGAAAATTTCTTTGGAAATTACTGTAAATACAGTGTGAGTGTTGTGCAATTCTTGGAACTTTCAGTGGTCTTGATCTTTGATTATATTTTGAAAAAGGCAATCTACTATACCAGAAGCATTAAAAAAAACCTTTAAACATGTGTACATTATGTGAAACTGGATCAGTCTTCTAATTACCCTTTGTTGACTAATTACCTGAGGTACTATGAAGCCCAAGTACCAAGAAGCATGGCTGTATGTCATGATGAAAAGGACTCTGCTGCTGCTAAGTCTGAGGGAAATAGGAGAGCATTTACTAGTGTTGTTCCTCTTCTGCCTTTTTTTATAAATGCATTGGTGGGGGCAAACATAACACATGCTCCGTCCTGCAGGGGCATGGTCAACTTCTGGTTAGCCAGATTTCACGCTGATGTGCGGTGACAGGAGTTCACCATTAGATCTGTCAGTCTTCTTACCCAGAGCTGCTCTTGACCTGATTTCTCTGTGCAATCAATTCATATAAAACCAGATGCCAACAATCTGTATCAACTGTGAATTAAATTCTTATCAAAATGAATCGCCCCAGTTTGGGGTGAAACAAAGAGACCATGTCTCTTGTTCCAAAAAATATACCATCTGTCTGATAAAGCTGGTTATCCAGAAGTGTTACTAAGAATGTCTTCATGTCTACAGAGGAGCAAATAATTTGCCTTAGGAAGAAAAGAAAATCTTGCTGTTACTTCTGAAAGTTATGCTGATTGATATGGTGATTTGTTTTCCCAGAATGCCTGAAGATGAATTGTGTGTGTGAGGTTATTTATGGGGTGGGATTCCTTCTCCTGAGGGTATGAGAAGGGCTACATTAAGAACTTTGTGCATGCACTGTACTCTTCGTCCTCTTGCATTCCAGCAATGCTAACTCTTATAACCGTAAAACACAATTATTCCCAGGACATGCCTGCTACTGTTGTGGGAGCAATTCTGAAGCAAAATGACTATAATATAACTGAATGAAGAGCTCAGGTGGTTTCTCTTAAAACTGCAGGGCAGGTCATGTTCAAAAAAGAATTAAATATTAAATGAGGGGTGGAAATACTTTGGAGCAGAGCCCAGATTCTTTAAGTAAGTTGTTGAAGACTATAAACCGGTCTCCTCAATGAGTATTAATCCAAATCGTGGATAGCAGATATGGTGGTGAGTAATAGTATTTAAGCTAAGGATCAAGAGTCCAATTTTCATCACATGTTTCCAGAACATATAAGACCTACTGTTGCATAGCAACAGTGGAAGGTATAGCAGTATTTGCACTTGAAAATGTTCAGTGCTTTGGGAAGCATTAGATGGCTGATGAGATGGGTAGTGAGGAAATAGTATTATTCTCTCTCAGGGTGCTGGTTTAAATTCAGTCTTGGTTGTACTGGCTGAAGAACATTAACACCCGAATAACTAGCTAGATGTCTGCAAAATGAGTTATTGGTCTCAGTCCAGTTTTCAGCACCCATATTCACATTTCAAAAATGATTTCTGTAATTGGCAATGCTGTTGGCATAGTCTGAGGGCAAAGCAGATACAAACAGCTTTGGAGGCAGCCACAAATCTTGCTGCTTCAGAGCACTCCTGCCCTACTGCAGAGGGTTCTCTGCTCCGGTCCTGCTGCCAGATAGAGGGGCTTCTACTTTTCTTAGCCTGTGACTTTCACTTAGTGCCAGTGCTGACTCTTCATTTTCTTAACTAACTTGGTAATAACTAAGCTCAGTTAGAGCACTTATAACAAGAGAGAGGTCCAGATATGAGATCTACTAATTTTGAAATAATCGCCTAAGAAAGTATTCTGTCATTTACTCCAGTTCATTGCTTTAATATAGGAGACCTCAAGACAAATTAAGTGAAGGACACATTTACAGCACTTCTTAAACTACTTTTTTCCATAAAAATACATATTTTAATCTTAGAGTAATTTTAAAATATTGTAGCCATTTCTGGATTAAAAAGATTTCTGACTACTTCATTTCTGTTGCTGTTCCAAAAGGTGAGAAATTATGCCGATGTCATTTGTTTAAGGTAGTAGCAAGAGTGAGGAAAGGTGTTTATTAGTGAGGTCACTCATACTAGCAAAGTAAATAAGGAACAAATCCACTGGACTTCTGTCGTGAGGCTAATTCTTGTGTAATTTGGAGTTTTGGAAGTGTTTGGTAGAAAACTATTCACCCTTCTTGAGCTGACCTTTATTATCTGAATGCAATGCCAGCATGCTCAGAAGTTCAGAGTTTTCTGCCTGCTCATATGAGAATGTGGAAATGTAGCAGCAGATTTTAAAATGCATGAAGGATTGTGAATTTTATAATATTTCATGATACTTACCATGTATTCTTAAGTACCATATTTTTCCCCAGAACTTATAATATCTTCTTTTTCCTTTGATGGTAGAACTTCTTATGATGTATGGTTTTAAATATGCCTTTGTTGTCTATTCAGCACAAGACAAGGCAGTTCTCAGCTGTGATTTTTGATATAGAGGGAAATTATGCCCTCTTAAAGGAATTTTATAAAATGTTGGAAATTATTTTCTGTCCAAAGCACGTGTTCTTTTTTCTGTGGGGGAATTTTGCATTTAATCCAAGAGATTATGGAATTTCTATTACCTTAGTGTCACTCATATCCACAATGAAATGTTTAATTGTGATCTGTTTTTAAATCTCAGGATCTGGTTCAGTTAAGTTTTTTATTTCAGGACCAGTCATGTGAAAACTGGAACTGGAAGAAAATATACCTTATATGCACAGTTAGGCCCAGCATCAGCTGAAAGGAGTACCTCTTATTTACATGTCCCTGTTTTTGTTTAAATATATTAAGCTCTGCAACTTCTTTGGTGCCAGGGGGAGCTCTGCATGTCCAGGCAACAGTCATATTCACATAGATTCTTCAGTACAGTTTTGATTTAAGTTCTTATTTTAGGCACCTTTGGGCCTGACTGCTATGTAAACTAGATCTAAAAAGAAACTGAATATTCTGCATGCAAGTACCATGTTTACAAAGCAGACAAGTTAGTGCACCAATTACGTTTTTGTTTTTCCCTTGGCTGAAGAAATATGCTAGTGCTTCTTAATATTTGCAATAAAAATTGAAAACCAGAAATGTATGCAAAAACTTGAAGAGATTAATAAGACACTTTGTTTCTTGATTGCTACTGAACTTCAGTTGTGTTTTCATAAAGTGCCCTAAATTTGAATTAATTTTTGTATGAAGCTCTTCTAAGGTAACATTTTTAGGTTTTATGTGTTTTCACCTTTTTCAATCAGTTTTGTAGCAGTAGTTCTCGTTTGCCCAGTGTCTATCAATTCTGCTCTTGTGCCTTTATATGTATAAACTTAACTTGCCTTTTATATATAACTCAAGTCTTTATATACATAAGCTTAATACAAGTTCTGTAATTTGCAGGGAGAGTTTGGTTGTGGATCAGTGTGTCTGTAGGTGGCTTTCCCATAAGGGACTGGTACTTAAACATGTAATCCTCAGACTTTTGAGTTTTCAGAGTGAAAGGAAGATGATATTTTCAATGGAACAGTCTACTTCTAAAAATAAACAAACACCCCCTGCCCCACACACACTCTTCTTAGTGCAGTAAGCCTATTTGTGACTTTTAGCATAGATTTAATGTTTCTCTTTTTTATTAATTTGGTACAGTCTAATAAAACAGGTAAAAAGTGATGATGGCTATCCCTTTTTCATTTTTTATTGAATTTTCATAATATTCTATCACAGAGAAGACAAGAAAATAAATATTAGTTATTCTTTTGCTTTGAAACATGTGCCCCTGTTGCTTTTGTAAGATTCTACATTAAATACACGTATTTCAGACAAGGAATAAATTTAACCTGTGTGGTTATGTAGACTGCATATGTAATTGAAGTGCTACTCTCAGAAAGTTCATAAGATAGAATATGATTTTTTTGGTGTAAAAACGAATAACAAAACCCAATAGGATTTTTTATGGAATTTTGTTGTCCTTTAGCTCATTATATAGATGATTCATTAAGGTTTTGTTAATGAAAGATGTAACAACTTTGTTAAGCTATGGCCAGTATTTTAGGGCCCAGCACTGCAAAGGCAGAATTGTGATCTAAAGTGTGTGGGACAGAGGGAAGCATTTTTGATTTTATGCATATCCAGTATTCTGTACAAAACACACCGATGAAGGCATTGTAACATATTCTGAAATATTCTTGACTTGATACATCTCTTGGTGCTTCATATCATTAGATATTTTCTTGAATTATTGAATTGACTGAAGTGCCGAGTAGGGAAAGGCTTTGAATAAGAGAGATTTAGGGCCCAAAGAGAAAAGAAACCTCATTTTGCAGTATACAGGATCCTACAATCTGCATCCCTGGGGGTGCAAAAGCAGATCAAGTGGCGTGTGGTGCTACTGCATAGTGGCCTGGATCTGCACTGCCCTCTGAGAACTGCACTGTGCTCTTTCTCCAGGGCTGCAGAGATCAGAGATGGCATTTTGAACCTGCATGAGAACAAAACTTCTGTGTGAACCAAACCTGTTCCCAAAGTCTTTCCTGGATGTGTGCTTATCAAAGGATGGTGCTGCCTGCAATCTAGGCTGCTATGTCAGGTTCTGCTTTCAGAATAGTTTTCCATGAATGCAAAGGAGTGCTTGTTTTTGGTATTTTGGACTCCTGGATCAGTATAGGGAGCCTGCAGAAAAATGCATAGTCTTTGAGGACCTTTCAAGGTCCTGTCCTGTTGTGAGACCCAAGAGAAGGTCTTTCCCGTGTGAATTGGTAGAACAATCACACCACCAGCAGCTTTATTACCAGGGCTTCATATTCTGTGGGGACAGGGCAGGCAATTTATACCAACACGCTGAAAACTGTATAATCCTCAGCATAAAATCCTGAGGCAAGTGGTAGGCAGGGTGTCAGACTGCCTGCCTGAATGATGAAAGGAAGTGAGTAGGTGCGTGTTTCCGAACACCAGTGCTGTATAAATGGCAGAATGTGTGGGAGTCAGTCAGTGTGAGGATATAGGGTTGTGAGTGGAAAAATTAGCAGACAGAGAGAAATAGAGATACATTAAAAAAATGTAGAGGAAGGAGCTTCCTGCTCCTGGGGGTGTGCTGGGAAGGGTTGACACCATCAGGAGGAGATGGTGGTAAGGAGGATGGAACCCAGTGTGAATTCAGGCATGCTGCAATTATTTGGTCTGAATATGCTGGCATTTACAGGCTTGAGATGTTTATATTTCTTCTAGTCGTGTCCTTCAGTGTGATGTTCTTCATCCCTTGGCTCTGGTTCATGTCTCTCTGGCTTGTTGCTATAACTGCCCTTCTGGTTGTTTCTGCAGAGAAGGGGTTCTGCTGGATCACCCTGGCTGGCTTAGTCCTTGCTCTCTCGTGAGTGTGACTGCACATATGCTGCTTTTGGGCAGATTTGTTGGCCTAACCCTCCTGGTTTTCAAACCAGAAAAGAAAATATAAAAAGAAAAAATGGCAAAAAATGTTGTTGGTGAAACAACATCACAAGTTTAAAGTGAATTCCTATTTCTTTAGACACCATCAGAGCAAGGCTGTTGCTGAGCATAGGCAGGACTCATCCCAGCCATGAAAGAAGGGCAGAAGCAGCTGATGTGGTGCAGGGGTCAATGGTTTTGTCGTTTGACCTCTGCAAGCAGCTCCTGACTTCAAATGATTATTGTGTAACCCGATGTTGCAAGTAATTAACTGTATGTAACCAATTTCTTGTGGGATTCATAGGAGCATCCGTTCTATTTAAGAGCACTGGAAGCGTAGGAGAAAGTATGGGAATGGATGTGGGAGGCAGTGGGATCTGCTCGTTGGCTCCTTACATTGATCAAAAACTACCATCACTGTGTACTTCTGGAGGGCACTGAGACTTCCTTTTTTTATACTTGAGTTTGCATTTTGGTGAACAGCTAATAATATCATACAACCTGAGAAAATTAGAAACTTTAAGCACTCTCTTCAGAGGGTCAGTAAAACCCCATGAAGATGCATCTTGAGGAAGCACAGTTAGGCCAAGCATGAGGTTCTATAGAGTGGAGAACCTCTCCATCCCAAAGGATTTAATTTTCCAGGGATGAAAAGAACGAGCTTGAATTTGAAAAGATACTGATCGGTTGTCATGTTTATGCTGAGTTTTCTGCTTTAAATACTCCAACTCAAAGCCAGTGGGATTATGTGTATTGATATATGTACACAATGTTTGGTTCTGTTTAAAGATTTTCTGTTGAAAATACTTTCTAGAGTAAAAAAGAACCTTTATTTTCTAAAGTAGAGGTGCTTCAACAGCTTGTGGGGGAAGGGTGGCCCTGTGAGTAGCTTTTTCATTTCTGTTTTGTTTTTATGATGTGGGGATCCATGGTGGAGATGAAGCTCAGGGCTGTTTTTAAAGGGACTGCTGACAGTCATGGATATTGGAGGCAGAGCAAGGCAGTCTCAGGTGGTGGCTCCAGAACAGCTGTTTGTGTTGGCTGTGCAGGATGAATGGAGTGGGTTGCACGTACACCTTACAGTGTCTTGGAAGCACAGGACTGTGCCTTAAATTGGATAGCATTTCCGTGAAGAAAGGCAAAGGATGAACCATCTCAAATGAGATTTGGCACTACTTAATGCCTTTTAGATGTGGCAGCATAATAATGCCTAATTTGCAGATGAAAGGGCAGATACTTTCTCCAGCCTGAAACTGAGTTTCTGCAGACACTGTCTGGTGTTGTGATCACAGAACAAATAGCCTAATTTACTAACTCAGAGATGGCTGCCTGGTCCTGGAGTTTTGTCTTTTCCTATTTCTTTAATTCTTTGAGTAGCTCAGGCTAAGGCTGTGAACAAGAGCGTAGCACATCCTACAGCTGCAGGGCCAAGGCACCACTGATAATTGTTTGCACCACTTCACACAAAAAATAATTGCTTTCCTTCAGGATGTTGTTTCCCTGTGACTTGAAAATCATTAAAACTCTCATTTAGAAACTTAGGGTCTGTCAGTTCATCCTAATATACACGCTACCTTTTTTAAGGGTTTATATTACAGTCGCCAAGTACTTTTTAATTTTTTTTTCAGATTTTTTTGAGTATTATTTTCTGTTCCCTTCAGAGCTGTGTCTATGCTTGTGGCTTTAGCACTCGATTTTTTTTCTGACATTCTGTAATTTTTACTGTGGTAGTAACTACTAAGTACTCAGTCATTGTGTTTCCTTATTCTAGTCAAACTAGAACACTTCTGTCATTGCAACTGTGTGTGTGCTTGCTTTTCTTCAGGTGAATGGATTGTATTAATGAAATTTGCTTTCCTCAGTAGTAGCTTTATGAGATAAAATGTATTTAACTCATCAAGGTAATCTTTTCTTACTTGAAACTGCTGTTCTAATAACTGTAATATTGTATGAAGAGTCATTGAAAACTTTACTAAATATTTGTATTTGCACTACTTAGAAGGCTTTTTACCTAATGTTCAGCTTTAGTTTCTTTCAGCGAATGAGGAAACACATTAGTGACATTGGTTTTCCATGTTGTTGAAAATAAGTGGTTACCCACTTGTCTTTCCATAGATCTGAACCATGATTTAATGTTAATCATTATTCTAGGAGGGAATATAATAAATTTGAAATTACTGAAAACGTTTTTGTTCCCTTTCCCTTTGTAAGATTACTGGGGAACTTTAAAAGGTTGGGGCAAACCCACTGTCACTGTGTTTTTCATGCAAAAACAATTGAGTTTATTTATTTGATGGCACCACAGGGTGCCCACCAAAGCTGCTCTATCACTCCCCTCTTAAGCTGGAATAATAATGAAAGACACATGAGTTAAGATAAGGACAGGGAGAGATCACTCACCAGTTACTGTCATGGGCAAAACAGATGTGACTTGGGAAAATCAGTTTGATTTGATTGGTAATAAATTAGAGTAGGGTAATGAGAATTAAAAACTAAATCTTAAAATACCTTTTCCCACTCCTCCCTTCTCCTGTGTTCAACTTCACTACCAATTTTCTCTACCTCCTCTCCCCCAGCAGTACAGGGGGATAGGAATGAGAGCTGCTGTCAGTTTATCACATGTTGTCTCTGCCATTCCTTCCTTCTCTGGAGGAGAACTTCTCACACTCTTCCCCTGATCCAGCATGGAGTCATTCCCAAGGGAGACAGTCCTCCAATGATTTCTCCAGCATGACTCCTTCCTAGGAGCCACAGTTCAAAAACTGCTCCAGCGTGGGTCCCTCATGGGGTCAGCAAAAGTGCTCCAGCATAAACTCCTCTCTGCTCCACCGTTGAATTCCATGGGCTGCAGGGGCACAGCTTCCTCACCATGGTCTTCACTGTGGGATGCAGGGGAATATTCATTCTGGCACCTGAAGCACCTCCTACCCTTCAGGCACAACTGACATTAGTGTCTGCAGAGTTGTTTCTTTCACATATTCTCACTTCTCTCTGTGCTGCTGTTATTCCAAGCAGTTTTTTCCCTCTTTTTAAGTACCTTTCCCTAGAGACTCTACCACCATTTCTGATTGGCTTGGCTTTGGCCATTGGCAGGTCGGTCCTGGAGCCAGCTGACATTGGCTCTGTCAGACATGGGGGAAGCTTCTGGCAGTTTCTCGCAGAAGTCACTCCAATAGCCCCCTCTACCAGAGTCTTGCTGTGCAAATCCAATACATTTAAAAAAACCTCCACAACACACAAAAAAAAACAACAAAAGCCCCAAAGAGAACCCCCCCAAAACTCTGACAGCTTGATTAAGAAGAAATAATAAATAACAACTTTTTTATCCTAGGACAGTTCATTGATTTGATTTTTTTTTTTTTTTTATTTAACTGATATTGGTCATTTTCTGGCCTGTACTGTGGGTTACTACTTATGCAATTAAATCACCAGGAAACAGCAGAACATTCGTACCTGCTGATGGTAATTTTTGAAGAAGTGTAAATTGGAAACCACTCAACTGTTACCAGCCTAAGACAGTTGCTTGTGGAGTTTGAGAGATATCAGTGCTAGGAGGGTACAGATTAGTTTGAATTCGAAAGTAAATATTCTCTGAAGGGTTTTTCTTTTAGTCTAGTGTCAAAGGGAGGATTTGATTATAGGGAATTACTAATATTGGTGCTTGAACGTGTTCACTATTTAAATTAAAGTTTTTTGGGCAGTATGGTTTCTTCAGTATCCTTGCACAGTTCCCTTGCAAGAACTAGGAAGCAAAAGCAGTGTTGACTTGGATTTATATCTGCATATAATATCCTGCATTTACTGAAGAAAATCCAGTAGAGACAGCCAATCTATTTTTATGAGTAAATTTTATTCACTTGTTAATTCTTTTGGTAAAGTTATTCATGTACTCATTTTTGTAAATTAAGGACACTTTAAAATATCTGTGCAGATAAATTTCTGTCCATTAAATGGTGACTTCTTTTTTCCGTTCCATTTTCCCATGCACTGTATGCTGTTCTGTGTACACTGAAAGTACCTTCGTTCCAGGTGGCATGTTCCATCCCACTTTAGCATAGGTTGCAGCCTTGTGCTTGCTTCCCTCCACACTTGGATCTTCTCTAAGGAAAGGTATTTTAAAATTGTGTCTCTGAGCCTCTGCTGGTGGATGTTGATGGGGCAGAGGGGGAAACATAGGCTCCTTATACTTTCAATAAATCTTCTACAAAGTCCTCCAGAATGCATGGGTGAGTAGAGAATCAGCTGTAATATTCCTTTATCAATTAGGAAATCCATAAGCACTCTGAGTGACATCCTGCCATGGCATAATTCAGTCTGACTCCTTAGAAAAATTACTGACGCACTTATTAGCAGTTCAGGTTTGGGTCTCAGTATGTGTTGGTGAGTCAGTATAAACCTATTAACAACAGTTAATTACTTACAATGTTTTCTGCAACCTTACAAGTTCTATACAGTGCTATGTACTTTAGTTCTCATAATTGTGCTAAATTTCTTGACATTATCATAAGGCTTTTCAGTGAACAGAGAGATAAGTAGCATTTTTCTAATGAACTTTTGAACCATTGCTAAGTCAAAATGTGCAAAAAATACTAAAAAAAGTAGAGAGAAATTTATGAGTTTGTAGGCGCCAGCAGTCTAATACAGGAGCCTGATAGGAAGACACCCCACAATTAAGAGCAGTAAATTCGAAGTTTGAATTCTAGCCAAGTGTCTGAAGGCCCATGGAAAAGTGTAAATATTGCTATTTTTTTCTAAAAAAGGTTAATATTTCTTGGAACACAAATAGTCGATAAATATACAAGACACAGTGGCATGCATGGTGAGGTACCCTTGTAATAAGTCATAAAAACTGAGCTGGAAACTGCTGGGAACTTGGGAATACTGTTGAGATAATTTTTTTAGCTGTTAATCAGTCCTAGGAAGGATGAACTTGATTGTATTTGTAATGAAGACTGAAGTAGTGTATCCTGGGAAGCCTTTGTCTGGTAAGGAGGGAGAGGGGTGAGAAGAGCCACTTGCAACACAGTCCAGTGAGGAAGAGGAGACCTCTCTTAGGATTGCAGCTCTTTAGTCATCTCTGTACAAAGAATTAATTTCTCCTCTCCTTCCCTAATGCTTTAAACTCCATTTGTATTTACTTCCCTAGCACGTCCTGTTGCAGGAATGTGCAATGGCTGAACTCCAGAGGTGCCACTTCTCTCAGCTGGCCCCGCTTGGTCTGGATTCATCCTGGTGATTGAGTGATTTCCACACTCGTGAAGAGTACATGTGAGGAGACCTCTGACTTTTAGTGAATAGCAAACTTGCATGATGACTTGCTGGGTTGTTAGAAGAATTTGTGAAGGAAAGGACTTGCATTTTACTCAGGCTGGTCCCTGATGGGAGTCCATTCATGGCACCTGAGCTGGTGGTGGAGAGCTGAGGCTTTCCTCAGTGTGCAGCTGCTGTTGTGCAAAGTCATGTTTCATTGTTATGGTGAGTAAAACTCAGGATCAGAGAAACTCTAACAGTCATATATGTGAGGTTTTTTAGACCATTTAGTTGTTTCAATGTTTAACATAATCTCTCTCTTGGTATAGTAGAAGATCATGTATAGGACCTCAGAGATGTAATTTTTCTGAGGTAACAAGAGAAGCTTGAAATGTCAAGCAGTTTAAAAACTGTCAGCTGAAATACTTTTGGAGGTGAAGGAGAAATTCAGTTGTACAAACCATCTCGAGGGAGTCTGTGTGTCTTGGATGTATTTTATAATAGTTACGTGCACTGTTACAGTAGCAGCAATTCTGTACCGAAGCAGTTTCTTACTTTTCTGCTCTTTCTTACCTTCCCTTGCCTTATGCATGGATTTTTTAATTACTCTGGTTGCTGTTCTCTCCCATCCCACATTGTTTTGCTTATTATTACTGCAGTACTTTAAGTAACACATCAGAAAGATGGAAATACAATGAATGGGCCAGCAAATGGAAGGCTGCAGGGAGGCAGGCAATGCACATCAGGCTTTCTTTAGACAAAGCTCAGAATAAAGCTTTTAGGCCAAACTTCTCATAATTTGGGCTCCTTTTTAGTGCAATTAAGTGGAGATTGCTATTTTCTAAAAGCAGAACTGGAGAAAATTGATACTGTCAAATAACTTGAGCTTCTTTATTCTCATATGTAATTTTCCTTCTGTCTTACAAAATATCAATAAATAACTAGGACAAAGAACAATCTTTTTGTTTCAGTTGAATGTCAGGGTAGGGTTTGTTCTCTGCTGAAATACAGTAATGGTCACTGCAGAACAACTGGCTATGTGAAAGCAGGCACCAAAGACATTTTATCTCAGAAACACTTCATCCTGGGTTTTCCTGGAGAATTTGAGCCATTTGCCTTTGTCTGCTCAAAACCCTGATTTTCTGCAGTCTTCTCTGAAAGTGAACTAGTCAGCTTCAGCTGTCAGGAAAGTGAGCTTTAACTCTGAGGGAGCTTTTTTAGGGCTCTCTGTGGCCTCTATTACCACTCTTCTGTGCTGCCGTGATCCAGGCTGAGTGTCTTTATTTAGCTGCTGTGGTGGGAAACCAGAAGTGTCCTGCCTGATTGCAGAGTTCAAAAGTTGGATCTCTTGTTTCAGGAAGGTAACAGGCAGCAGGTGCTCTAATGTTTGAATATACCCCAGGGGTTTTGCTTGGTTAACCAAGAGTTTCAGGATTTGAGCCTAGAGTGGCAGGGTACATAATGCAGTGGAAATGCCTGCATGTCCAAGCAGTCACAATCCTCTTGTTAGTGATGGGTGGAAAGCAGAAACTCTATGCTGTTCTTTAATCATCAAGAACTGGAGAATTAAACCAGACCTTCCTATCACTGAGATAATAAAATGAGTTACCATTTGTCATAGGGCCTTGTAAGAGGTTCAGCCAAATCCTTTGGCAGCTTCCCCAACTTTATTGAGATGTGGGTTTGGGTAAGTAATGAGGCCATTAAAACAGCTGGCTCTAGTAAATAGGCTTGGATTGATTTCTCACAAGTTAAAATGAATGGAAAGATAGGTACAAACATGCATGTAAGTGAGGGTTTGGGTTTGGAAATGACAGACTGCATTAACTGATTGCTTAGTTTATCTAAGTCTGCTGGGCTGTGCTACTTGAATAAACAAGTGGCTTGAATATAGAAGTCTTTCCCTCCCCACCCCCCTCTTAGGAGTTATACATATCTGGAATGCATATCTGAAGCCAAGGGATACATTTTGGAGAAAAGGACATTGCATTTAAGTGACATTTTTAAATATAAATTAAAAGAAACATCTCTAAAAAAAATGCTGGGGAGTAGCTTTGTAATGAGTGTCAAGGGCAAAAAACATAACTGCTTGTAATATGGAACTCAGCAAATAAATCAAAAGGAGCTAAATTCGGTTCTGAAGAAAAACAGGGTATTGGTCTTGACTAGTGAGTTGTTCTTTGTCCAGTTGCCATAATTGTCTTGGTGCTGTGGCATCCCCAAGGCTTGCACAGGCCTCAGCAAAGCAAATCATAATATGAGATACAACTTTGTGTTAGTGCAGACTTCAAATTGGCCCCAGAGGCTATACCTAGGCTAGCAAACAGGATTAGGGCATAGGTGTGAACTGCAGTAGTAGGTTAGGGTTCAGTATGGCCTGGGACAACCAGCACTGGTCCCCACAGCTGACCAGTTGTTCCCAGACAGCATCAGGTCATCCTGTTTGGGAAATAAGTGGGCAAGACGTGGGTGCAAGACTTCACCAGCTTCAGAGATAGCAGATGGGCACTGCCCCAAAGTGGTGCAGAGGAAAGTGATTGTGTTTGAAGCTGCTGCCTTGGCCCTCAGGCTGGGTCAAGTCTGCTGGTGTGATGCTCTAAAGTAATGCTGAACAAGTCTGCGGGTGGTTCCTTTGTGTCAGCTGTATTCCTGTAGATATGGCTTTCTCTTGATTTATACAAGAATTAATTGAGTCAACGATTTTATCAGCATTAATTGATTTGAAGTGCCCATATCTTCTCATAACATATTGTGAGGGGTCTGTTGGTATAGGAAGAAGGAAATGTAGAGTAATATTTTGCAGTAATTAAGTCTTTTATAGAATAACATATACAGATTTTCAAAAACTCTTATTTTAATACTTCTGTCTAAAGCTCTATTTTGTCTGCTCCCTGTGTACTAATCTCTTATGCTTCTCTTCTCCATCTTGCACCAAGCTGTATTACATCTCTTTCAGATGGCCTATATATCAAGTAATCACTGTAATAATCTCTTTTCTTGTTCTCAGAGTTTCCTTTAACTCTTATCTGAAGATCTATTCACCCAGAAGTGCCATGCTCTCTAATGCTGCTCACCTGTCAGTTCAGTCTTCTGGGTTGGAGGTTGTCCTATGCTTTCACTCCAGTATGGTTCCAGGGAGTGGTCCTTGAAGATGCAATTCCCACTACATGGGAAGTTTAAAAGCAGGTCATAGGTTGGCCTGTGAGATCATCTTACCTCTAATTTTTTTAACAAATGATTTTTTAAAGATAAAAATGCATCTACTTTTTTTTTTTTTTCTGTTTTTCAAAGACAAACCACTGTGCATTTTTAGGGATGATTGTGACGAGCTGAAGCTAAAGAACCAGTGGTTACACAGGTGGAGTTGATCCTGGAAACCTGTTTGTAGGCAGAATAGTAGGAAGCTGGCTGTAATTGCTGTGCCTGTAAAGGACAGCAAGAGTCAGGGACATAGGGACATAGAAGCCCTTTAGGGGGCTGTTCATTGGTTCTGATAGAAGCAAGGACAAGTTAAACTTGATATATGCCGTAAAATACTACCCAGAGGGGTAAAAAGTGGTTACTGTTCCTGAATTTCCCTTTTAGCACGCTTCAGTACAGAAATGAAAAAGTACAGAAGTGAGAGCAGTAACCCACTTGGGGATGGCTTTTTAGGATGCTCCCCTTATAGCCAGTGCCTGACAGCTGCGTGCCACAACCTGGCAGAGGGGTTTTGGTACTGTCACAGGTGTTCTGGGGTGGCTGCATTACATCAGCCCCTCCTGAGGCAGTTATGGATGATGTCTGCAGTCATACAAATTCAGTTTATTATGAATAGTCTGAAAAGACCCTCCCTCTCCTTTCTTCCCCCTTCTTTGAAAGTTCCTTGTAATAATGATATATGAGAGTACTATGCAAACTCTTCACACAGGGTTTTGGTTGAAGCAAGGAACTTTTATTTTCTTCTCAGCTACCTGTTTTATGATAGTTAATTCTAAAAGTGTATAAAGTCATAAACTCCAGACAGTTTTTGATAATAACTCCTGATGAAGTATTCTGTGCACCTGCTGCCAGATAGCCTGGCTCCATAAGTATCACTGTCTCATACAGGGAGAAAAATAAAGTCGAATGTCCTCTTCATTTGAGTCTGTAACTGACTTGCTTGCTGATGAGATATAAAAGAATAATGAATAATGATGAATAATAATGAACTCTCAAACATACCTCCCAAATAACTCTAAAATATAAAGCTGTTATCAGATTCCTAAATAAATGCTTGCTAAGACTGGGCACCTCACTGGGGAAGCTGCAAGGGAAGAAGCAACTATTTGAGAAAGGAAAGAACAGAGCTCAGAAGACAGTCAAGAGTAAGAGCTAGGAAGCTAAGGGAAGTTAGAAAGGGAAGAGAAAGAGATCCACTGAAAATAACAAAAAAAATTCCTAAAGAATAGCAGCACTAATAGGAGAGGGATAGTGTCAGAATTATGTTTTTAACCACTCTTCCACAGAAAAAAAAGAGCTGAATTAGTTTAATTGCAAGGAAATATTTCCTAATGATTACAAAAATTGAAAATGGCATGCTATCAGCATCATAAATATATGATAATTATATTTTCTTGTGTTTTTATAATAGAAAATAGTCAAATGTTTCTGTAATTCACACTTGTACTTAATTCAGTATTGTCTCTGCACTTCCAAATTTGGAAGGAGTAACTGTATTTGTTACTGCTCAGAGGTAATATAATGCATTATCTTATGTAGCAGTCTATTATTCCCCCTGATTTTGTTTTTTTCCTTATGGCACTTTTAATTTATTCTGTTATTTCTGATTATTAGTCAACGGGGAATGAATCTATTTCTGCTGTAGATCATGTGTGCTTGCTTCCAATTTGTTCAGAAGTCTATAGACTTAACATGCTATTCAGCACTGAAAATTGCATAAAAAAAAGTCAGTAGAATTTAATGATTGTTTTGTCTTACTAATTTCTATTTTAATATGTGCCAAGGTTAACAATGTGGGGATTATGATTTTTCTCTTTTTAATTATTATTGTTTATCCTGCACTGCACAAAGTCATTCAGTGATCCAAGAGTCAAACTGAGTTCATTCCTTCTCACTCAATAATGCAAGCTTTTCTGAACAAATTATGCCTTAATTAAGAATTGTATCATACCTGAGTCTTATGGAGTCCTCAGTGATAACTGTGGAGATCATCTGAGACTAATTCTTACAGAGGAGTAAGTGTTGAGATGTGCGTAGCAGTTCTAATAATTAATTTCCTCCCACCCTTGCCTGGGTCACACTGTCACAGCTCTGTAGTGAGGGATGGAGCACTGTGCCATGCTGACACAGCCAAGGGCCACAAAATTTGTCACATCAAGTCCCTGGCAGAAATTTCTTAAGTAAAAAGCTGTCTTTTCAGAGTCACATCTTTAAAACAGAATAGCACTTCAGATGTGGGCTGAAATGGGACTGACCAAACCCCAGAGCTTCTGCATTCTCTTGGCTCTTGGACTTCCTAGTGTTTTCTCTTTTCAAGGGGGGGGTGGGGAGAAAGAAAAGAGGTTTCTCTTTTTTTTTATTATTTTTTTTATTTTTTTTTTTTTGTTGTTGTTGGTTTTTTTTGTTTTCTTTTCTTTTCTTTTCTCCTCCTGGTATGGCTTTGGGTTTTTTTCTAGTTGAAGTCATAAAGTGGCATACTTAATTTTTAAGGCAATTCAGTGGATAATAGGATTTCAGGGTTAATGCTTTTATCTTCCCTAAGAACCAGTGTGCACACACTCTGGGTTCAATTAATGCTTTGTAAGGTATGTGTTTTGCTTTTCCTGTAAACTAATTTTCTTTGTCAGAAGGGAAGAAAATTGCAGTTGAAACTCGGGAAAATGCTACACAGTGTAGTTACATGTCCTACATATCCCGCACCATCTAGTGGAAACTTTTTGCATTGGCAGTGTGAGGTCAAGGACCTGAAGGAATCAAAAGATTTCTGAAAGAGAAACTGTGGAGATTGTGAATCTGCTCTCCCTCAGCTAATACATAAAAAGTGCCACACAAATTAATGATGCTTTTTAGTCCATCTCCTTGAAATACACTTACGATGGCTTGTAACTTCAGAAGAGGGAACCTACTGAGGAATATTCATGATCCTCGTTGAAGACCTCATGGACATATGTAAACTGGAAAAGATAGGGCTTGGGAGAGGATCCAGACAAAAGGTCTTTAGAACCTTATGCATTTTGGGTGGGGACTGGCCATGCTGTATCTTCCGATACTGCATGATAATTCTAAAAAAAGTATTTAAACAGTTTTAACAGAAATAATTTTGCTTTGTCACCTACAGCCAACTGGTGTGTTGCCATTGGTTAGGAAACTTCTGAGAAAACTGAGATTGTCTCTGATTGAAGCACAGAGCCTCTGACCAGCAGCAATTGTGACCCTGCATGTCTGACTTCAGGAGGCCACTTCTCTCTTGAGTAATAGCTTGTAATCTCGGATGGTTGTAAACTAATACAGACAGTGGGACAGGTAGTAATGCCAGCTGTTAGCTGCCTTTATGTGGCAAAAAAAGGGAGAAACAGTGAAACTTAGACTGAATTTAAGACTGAATCTTGTAATCTAGGAACTAGTTTCTGATTTTTTCAAACTTAATTTGTTGTGCATTGAAGTGTGGATTATAATTTACCATTTAACTTCGCCTAAACTTTTAAACCTAAGAAATTCCCTTTACTTGTAATGTTCTTTATTAGCAATGCCTGTAGTTCTTCCTGAATTGTAGCTTAGACTTGTAGCATTTTGTATCATGAGTTCTGGGTTTGGCATAGAGTGTTTGGAGCTGGTGCTTTGTTAGGTGTGTGAGGAGGTGGGTTTTGACATCCTCTCAGCTGGACACATGGGCTGCCCAGGATGGACTCAGTAGCTCTTAGGGCATGATCATATTGGACTCCATGCTATACAGTGGCTTTGTTGTTAAGTGTACACTTGTCTACTGTGTGTGTAGTTCAGAGAAAGATGAACCTACCTTTATATAGCTCTGTATTAGAAGCCCTGTTTTCTTACATGGCTGGCATGAAGGTGAGACGTGGAAAAAGCCAAGAAAAGAAAGCCATTAATTCAACAGTAAAGCAATTAATTATTTCCAAACTGTGAAATTTAATTTATTGAGCAGGGGTCTTATACCATCTTTGTGTGTATAACAGGCTTGGTTTTAATAAATTCTAAGCCAAGAATGTGTCTTATGGCAAGGGATGCGGACTTTTGAGGTGTGTAGGTTGGAGCCTGCCAGTGCTTATTTGAAGGTGCAACTTTCTGATATTGAGGGGAAACACACTGGCTTGCAGAAAGGGCAGTCACTGCAAAGTAATTGCTAAAATGGAGATCTACCTGAAAGGGTGGAGGCTGCAGTGAGTATAATCTAATGGACATACCCAGGTATGTCTTTCTAAGTGCTGTGCACTAATAGTTAAGAAATAATAGTTTTCTAGATTCATAGAATGGTTTGGGTTGGAAGAGGCCTTAAGGATCACCCAGTTCCAACTCCCCTGCCAAGGGCAGGGACACCATCCAGTAGACCAGGTTGCTTAGAGTCCCATCCAGCCTGGGCTTGCTTGAACACTTCCAGGGATGGATCCACAACTTCTCTGGGCAACCAGTTCCAGTGCCTCATCATCCTCACAGCAAATAATTTTTTCCTAATATCTAATCTAATCCCCCACTCTCAGTTTAAAGCCATTCCCACTTTTCTTTTCACTGCATGTCCTTGTTTAAAGTCCGTGTCCGGCTTTCTTGTGGGCCCCCTTTGGGAACTGGAAGGCTGCTCCAAGGTCTCCCCGAAACCTTCTCTTCTTTAGGCTGAACAGCCCCAGCTCTCACAGCCTGTCGTCACAGGAGAGGTGCTCCAGCTCTCTGATCACCTTCATGGCCATCCTCTGGACTTGCTCCGCCAGCTCAAAATCCTTTTTATGCTGAGGCTCCAGTTAGAGTCTCACAGTCACAGAATAGTAATGGTGAGGATGCCCACACATGCATCCTCACGTATGTCATTTGTACCTATCCTCGAATCTGGATTTTGTTTTGAAGCAAAGTCCTTTCTGCTCTGAACAGCTTGAGCTGAGAATGGAATGAGAAATATCAAAAATAAAGCAATCATTGCAACTTGGTTATTGTCCAAATAACAGTTGTTGTATCTTCCCTTAGCAGTGGCAGAATTCATTGTTACAAAACAAGTCCAGCTGTAACACAGAGCCTGTGTATAGACAATAGCCTGAAGAAAAGAAAGAGTTTTAGGTTAGGAAGGAATATCATACAGACCAGTTGCAGCAGGAGATCTACACGATACTGCAATGAAAACATCTTTTCTTTGCTCTCTAAACCAAAGGATTTGTAAGTCCTGTAACTGGGAGAAAGAAACCCCCTGAATGTAGGTTTCAAAGAAGTTAGCTTTATATATATATAAAAAAATATATATTTATAAATTTACTTGTCAGCATGTCTGTGGACTACATTTTCTTTCTTCAAATAGGAATTGTACTTCCATGAGAATTTTAGATTTTGCCCAATATATTCTGCACAAAAGTTTTTGAAGAAAATTAATGTTGGGAAAAATGTGTTGACGACAAGTTTCAAAATGCAACAGCTTGGTGGGATTGAAACTGTATGTTCTTTGACTTCCATACATGAGCAGGTATTGTGATGTGGAATTATCACACTCTGGACAGGGAGGGATTTAGTGGGTTGAGAAAATGGGAAAGAGGGTTTCTTTTTCATGTTTTTCCTCTAAGAAACTTAGCATAGTTCCTGAGGGTTATTAGTTTCATTCCTTACAGAAGAATAATAGTTTTATCCCATGGAATTTCTAAGTGTGATATATTTTTACCTCTGACAGTGTTGACTAGAGACCTGCAATTTAGTATTTGTAATAGTAAGCTAAGCTGTGTTTTGCTGTGTGCTACCTATTTCTTCTATCACAAAAATAGAGATGAAGATCTGTTTCTTTTCTTAAGAAGTTGATGGTGTCAGTATATGGAGCTTTTTTTTCCCCACATCAAAATCTCATCAAACTTTTGTTCAGGAGATTTTATTTTGCTTGTTCCTGTCTCTCTCAAATCACTGTCACGTGAACCTAAGTATAAATGTTTCTACATTTGCAATCATTTTGTAGCATTCATGAAAACATGACTTTTTCCACCTTTTACATCCCCATGGAAGCTTTAATTCATCTCTTGTATACTGGGATGTCTCGGAGTCTATCGTGAGCATCTACAGGATGGAAGAAGTGTCAAAACACAGAGCAGTTTGGTCTCAAAAGGCTCAGAGCTTTCTGCCTCCAGCATGTTCTGGTAATGTGTTTGTCAAGGCAGGCCATTGCTGTGTGTCCCAGACCGCAGGCAGCCAGTTGGGCTGTGCTGTGGGGTTTTTAATTGGGTGTCAGAAGGTTCCTGTTTAAAAGTCACATTCTTCAGCTTTTATTAGTCCCTTCTGAACACATAATAATAAACTCCTGCTTAGTTTTTATTGGGCACCTCTTGCTATAGATTTAAAATTACTCAATTTCTAAAATTGCCCCTGAATTTGAAACTGAGAGTGTTGCTTTCATGTGGTGATGCTAATTCCTAGCAGAGGTCTGACTGCTGTAAGCTGTGATTCTGCTGGGTGCAATGTCTGTACACTGAATTATGAAACATCCCACTGGGGTTTTCCCACTGCCTCAGGGGTCACTACTGTACTAGAGAACTTTGAAAAGTTCAGTTTGGCTATCTCGGAACTGGCAAAGCCTTGAGAGATTTTCATGATTTTAAAGTCCCCGCTAGTGAGATTTGTTGTTAATTCACCGAAGAGCTGTTTTACCTTAAATGCTTTTGTTTCATAATTAACTGCATTTAAAGGTCGGTGTTTAATGATGTAAGGGGGAGGAGTTTGAGGAAGAAGTTCGGAAGCATAAAGTTCTTCTGAAGGTGAGTATCTGGATGTCCCTGTTAATAGCCACATTTTAGACTGACTTCCAAATTCAGTGTATGTTACCTTGAAACATGTCATGCCTTTCTGCCACTTCAGGGAATGCACAAATTGTGAGTCTGCAGGTACTGATTTATAGGGAGTGCATCTGTTACACAACCTTGGCGTCTCACACATTCATCTGTGGACAGAAAAGCAATTGACTTCTCATTTCCTGTGTTTCACATTCTTTTATGGAGCAGAAAGAAGCTTGTGATGAACTGTTACAACATCCTGTTTAATGCATATGTAAAATCATTATTCTGAAAGTTTAGCCCAGTAAATGTTTCAAGGATGGTTAGGTACAAGTTGTATCAGCATCAGTCAGTAGTTCTGCGAGACACAGAAATATTTTTGACCTCAGCGATGGGCATAGGAAGCTTTCCAATTATTTTAACCTCCTGGACTTACCGTTTTACCAGGTTCAGAAGGGAATTGGGAGCTGGTGAGTTTGCTCAGGACCACTAAGGAGCAAATGTAACAGATGGCTTTTCTGGAGAGAGCTGTCTGTATGTGCAGGTATGGCTGTTTCTCAGCTTGCTTGGAATAGATTACTTGATGGATAACTCTGGCTTTGCAAAACAAATTTGTGGGAGGTCAAGATGGGTGAGAGTGATTTACTGTAAGTAGGGAGTGAAGGTGATTTATGCTGTCTGTTCTCCCCACGTGGCAGCTTGGGTCATGCCTGGTGACTCCACTGTCTGTAATAACTGGGGGCCATACATGTATTCTTTTTTAGGATAATTTCTTCCAGTTTTGTTTTCACATGCTTTCTCTGCAGGAGGGGCACAGAAGAAAAGATTTCGAAGTGATTTTATATGTTTCATGGATGGCTGAAATGAAATCCTTTGTTGTGAAGCCTGTTTTGTTGTTTTGATCTTCCTCTCACCATGCCTTTGCTACATCTAACACATCTCTGACTTGTTTATTTTTGAGCACATATAGATTTAATTTATGTTGTGAATCTAGTTATGTTCATGTATTTTGTTTTGGTGCCCATAAGCCCAAGTGTGACACTCCTTGGCATGAATTGAACCACTCAGCTGCGGGATGCCCTACAGTGAACTCAGAGAGCAACATACCTTTTATGTGAGTTGTCTCTTGAATATTTTAAATATTTAATGCACAAGAAGAGTGCTGGAAAGGACTGTGTATGGTCATGATTAGGGCAGGCATAGGAGAACATGGGATCCGTTCTCCCTGGATTCAGGAAGGGAATTGAGTTGGAATTCCCTACGGAGCTCAAGGATGCGGCAGCCACTGAACAGTTATCAGCAAGGATGGAGACAGGGCAGGTGTCACAAATGCTACTGGAGGCTCCTACTCGCTTCTCCTTTGGGACAGTAGTCCAATGGATGAGCTTGCCAACACCTCCTGCACTGCACTCTGCAGGGAGGGTTATGGAGCAAGTCCTCTTTTAGGAATTTCTCCAATGCTCATGAGAGAGCTCTGAGCAGCTCCGCAGGTGGGAGGCTGACCTGATGGTTGAGCTAAATGGCAAGGGACCTTCTCTGCTTGTCAGTACTTATCTACCTATGGCTTTTGTTGCTGCCCACAGTTAATTAATTTTGTGCTGGAACTTTGTGTCAGGGGCTGTCCTGTCCTTACTGGGGACTTTCCAGCTACGTCTTTAGCAGTTACAATTTGTTTTCTTTTTCTTCTTTACATCCATTTAGTAGTTCAAGATAAAATATAAATAAATGAATATAGTTCATCAACTTCTAGGTCATTGTTAACATTTAAGAGTATTTACATGAAAGATAGAAATTTATATCCCTCTACCAGTGAGAAAGAAATTGATTGAGCTTCTGCTGTGAAACAAGTAAATAACTGGGGAGAAAAATGTTACAGTTCAATAACCATAGTAATTAGATCTAAGAATCCTCTTGTAGTGCATTAAGCTGTTACCTTCTAAATACAAATTAATATTAAAAAGTTTAAGAATAGGAAACATTAGAATCTTCTGCCATTCAAGTATAAGACCACCAATTGGATATAAAAAATTAGTTTGGACAAATTTAATTTAATCTGTAATCTTAGGAGAAGAAATATTACTATTCTGGTAGTTGTAATGCAAATAACTGTGGATTTCTGTCTCAAGGTAATATTTTGCTCTCTTTAAAATATTTTGGAAGTGTTAATGTTTTGTTTCTCAGTTTGTGATTTCTTAATTGCATTACACAACTACCTTTATATTTAATCAATTTTCACCTTGAATCGTGTTTTAATGGAGAAATGATTCTGCTACATAAAGCAAAATAAAACTGAGTTTCATAGCTTAGTTTTCAGGATCAAACTGTTAAGTCTTGAATGATATTAGCTATGGCTACTTTTGTAATGTAGTCAAGAGTAGTAACCTGACTTAAGAAAACTAAAAAGTCTAAGTATGAAGTGTAGAAATACCTAATTTGCCTTATTAGTAGGTTATAAATTATCATTAATAATAATTGATTATTTATTGTTATTATTAATAACCAAGTTATGAATTGAATATTGATCAATTCATCTTCTATTAATTACGATACAGTATCACTTCATTTGTAGGAGTAGTATTTTTCTTCCTACAGTTTATATCTGTTTTATTAATTTATGTGTGCTAAAAATAGTCCGGGGGGGGGGCGGGGAAATGTAGCTGTCTAGGGCTAGAATCCATATCTGATTTTACATTTTTTATTTACCATGTTTTTGTTAAATTTGTTTCTTAAAATCAGAAAAGAGAATTTTAAAAGGGAATCTGTATTGTACCTGGGGACCCAGTTGTTAATTCTTACTTAGTGATTTTATTGATCTCATTAGGTATGAAAATGTGGCGAATGATGTGTTTTACCTTTGAAAACCAAACATGGCCATGGAGTTCTATTAATTACTATAGTATAAATCTGGAATTTATAGCGTGAAATCACACTGGTGCTCTTTCTGGCTAACTGGTATCTGGGATATTAATTTGGTTTGTGACTGACTGGAATGCTGCTCAGTCTTCTGGTTTGACATGATACCAAGTTTTAGAAACATCTTTTTCATCTAAGTTAGATTAGATAAAAACAGGAAACAAATTTCTTGTAAGGTGCCTGTAGCAGGGTTTTAGAGGAGAACAGATTATTTTGACTCATGCAGGATTTCTGTGCTTGTGGACTTCACAGCAGCACAGCATGGAAACCCTGTAACACGAATCTTCTGATCAACTCTAAGCAGTTTTTCCAGGACATCACCAGCTCCTGCTTGCTGAGAAGAGCATCTCCCAGAGGTATGCCTGGGAGCTGGCTTCACACTTAGTCAGGACCCACTCAGAAAAATTAGTACTAACCCTTGTCTGAAGAGGCTGCTCTTGTGTGAGCCACAGCAAGTCTCTCAAATCAGGCTCCACACGTGATACAATATCTCCTTGAGTGTATTTCTTCTGTTACCTTGAATGACATCCATTGGGATGTTCATCCAGTGACATGTTCAGGCTTTACAGCAGTAGAGAAACTTGAAAGTATTTGATGGTCATGTGCTGCCTTAAAAGCTTAAGGAGCTAAAAGTATGGCCCTGGATGAGAGTGGATGCTGCATAATCTCATTGATGTAACCAACAAGTAGACAAGAGCACCTTTAACTGCAGATGTCTTTCAAAGCATCATTTTTATTTCTGCCAGAATTCTAATGCCAAATTATCTCTTGACTGTAATTTTCAATAATTGGACAGATTTTAGTGTTAAATGGCCACACTCTACATTCTTTCGCAGATACCACAAGTCTGGCCAACAGCTGTGGTTCACACTTTTATTTTGAAATAAAAACGCAAAATAAGTCAAAAGCAGAAGCAGGAGTCACTTTTTTTTTTTTTTTAGTGTTCGTGTACTGTATGTCAAAGATGCAATCCCTATTTTTATCAGTTTGTAAAGAAGATAAAATTAAAGACAAAATAACTTCACTGTGCTGTTTGTACTATATAAAACCCTTCAGTTTCCTTTCATGCCCAGATGTTCAGAGTAGTTCTGCAGTGCATTTTCAAGGAGGTGGAGGAAAAAAAGTGTATAGCTTTTTTTGTTGTTGCAGATTTCTTCTCCTTACTGAAACAGTGAGACATGTAATGGCTGTCATTTGTAATACAATGATGCTGAATAAGAGTAAAATAAATTGAAAAAAAATTGCTTGAAATATTTTTATAATTAATGTGACAAAAACAAGTCTTTTTTTTTTTCCATTTCTGAAATGTTTTACAATACTCATGTAAAATTTAGTGGCAGTATAGTATTAGAAAGATTAAACATAAATAAGGGAGGAGAGCCTTCTTAATAATTTTGGAAGTGCTTAGGGGAAAAATGAGTTCAGTGGAAGAAGATGTTATGAAATTAATTACAGAACATTTTGAGAGCATACAAGAGAGGCAATAAAAAAATACTGGTTTTCTACAAATAAAAATGGGCAGTAACTTTGTTAGTTGTGGGAAATACATGGTGGTAGAAAGATAATAGCAAATGAAAAAGTCTAAAAGCACTTTCCCCCACTGATATTAAGCATCCAAATAACTAGGAAAACTGTTTAAGAACCCCGAAGGAGTCCAGTAGTTAACATTTCAAACCTTGTTTAGCCCTATCCCTGAACACTTGTCGAGATAATGACACAGTTTAGGAAACTGCCTCAGGACAAGCTAGGAAATTACAGGCATTCAGTTGTAAACTAAGCTGTTAAAAACGATTCTAACACGTCAAGTGGGACAACATTTAGGCACCCACAGCTTTGTTAAATGTCTATGGTGTAGGTTAGGGAAAAGAAGTGATGCTTTAGCCAGGGGCAGGGAGGTGGAAGATGGTATTCTATTTGTTAGGACTAGGACATGAATTAATTCTTAAATTTTTTTTTTGTAGGAAATATGCATGGCAGCCTCAGAATTTCAGAATTATCAGGAAGTTTTCAACATAGTAGATCAGTCCTGTGATTTCTTCTAAGAAATTCCAGTTGGCTTTTGCTTTTCTTAGAAAACTATACCTGCCAAAATTGTCAGACAGCTGCTCTGTTTATGGTATATATCTGGGTAGGGGAAGATTGTTCACTTTTCTGTCCCTGAAGCAGAAACCTGAAGCAGGTGTATAAAAAAAAAAAGTGCATTTTTATGTGCTTGCCAACCACTACAGCTTTTACTGCTCCAAAAAACAGAGATGTTGTGTTTGTGATTGACAGAAATCACATACAAGTGGATGAATGAGAGTTTAATAAATATTTAATGTAGGAGTATTTTCTAACAGGGTTATAATTATAAATTATAATTCCAATCAAAAGAAGCTGAGTGCATTTCGTGCTCTTATATTTCCTGGCCAACTGCTAAATAAAGAAGAGGGAAGCACTACTCTTAGCTATTTTGGAAGGTAAAGAAATTGTATATAAAGGGCAGTGAACTTTAAAGGTAATTGCTTTAAGGTTGTGCAGAAATGCACCTAAAAGTAAAGGTTAATCTGCTTCCTTTGTTTGAGTCTTGTTGCTTGTTTTGAGTTTCTAATAACTTTTATTTATGAGATAGATGTATCTATGTTTGTGTATGTGTATTTTTGGTGTGTCACTATGAGTAGAGGAAAGTGTACATAAGATCTAATTTATAGCATAAAAGAGCCACTCCCCCACCCCCCCATCCCCAAAAAAAAAGGGGAAAACCCAAAAAGTCCATAAATTCCGTTGATTTGTGTGATCCCTGAAGTCTAACTTTTGAATATTCAAGTAAATTGATATTATGGAGAGCTGTCATTGCTTCACAGCTATGGATGCCAAAGCAATTATGTTTGCAAACCTTGAGATGAATCAGTCTGGTTTTTTACCCACTGACTTGGGAGCAGGGAAGCAATTTGGCTCAATATCTAGGCAATTAATGTTGAAATTAGCTCCAACTTTTTGAATTTTAAGGAGTTTATGAAACTATAACCACATATAAAATGAACTTTCTGGCACTTTTGAAAGAATCCCATTTTATGAATCAGGCATTAGCTTTAAAGTGCGCATGGAAGTAGGAGCAGGTCTCTGACAATCCTCTCCTTGCCAGAGCTGGGTGCCATTGTGAGGCAGAAAGGAATGGAAATCCAGCCCAAATGTCTTGCTGACAGCACACAGGAGATGAAATTTTTCTGGCCTATATTTTTGCTGCTTCTTACCCTGCCCTCCCTTTGGAAAGAAGCTGCGCTCTCCCAGGTGACTTTTCCAGTGTTGACATGGGCTGTTTGAGTTAAAGTATTGTAGGAGCATTCCATCTGTTGGTCTCCTTTATCCTCCAGAAAGTGGGATCAGCTGCCCCAGCATGGACTGTATCTCAATGAAGTGAAGAGGTGGCAAGACATGACCGTGGGAAGGGATTTGTGTTCAGTTGTGTCAAAATCCTTCTAGTATTTTGGTTTGCGAAGGCACGTGAAGGTTTGTGAAGGTTTATGTCTCCCATAACCTAGAAGGAAATGCCCCAGCATGACAGAAGGCATACATGTAAGGTCAAGGCTTTGTTATTGCTAAATTTCAAAGCCCAGCAGAGAGGCAGGGTGTCTAGGAAAAGGCTGAAATATCTGTGTAGGAAGAATTTTGGGCAAAGATACAATATGTGAGGTGCTACTCATTCTAACTTTACTGATAAGTGATGTGAATGGTGAGGTTATGTGAGGGTGTCTTGGCAAATTCTCTGGTTATGAATTGTGTTCTCAGTTTTTTCAGTATGATGGTGAATTGGTGTCCAGGGACAATGAAAAAATAAGTACTGTGACATTAAAAATTTGATTCATTTCATGGATAACTTAAAGTCAGTTGCAGCAAAGAGCTATTGCATCATGAATTAATTTTTTTTTAACTTTTAACAGAACTGAAGAAGTGCAGCACTAGTCTTACTTGCCTGATGGCTCCAGAGCTCATGAAATGTGAATTGTTTGCAGATATGTGTAGATCCTTTCACACTGATCAGCAAGGAAGGGACTAATACCATCACTTTTATTATCATCAATGACACCAAGAACCTGATTGTTTGGACTCAAACAAACCTTGCAGGAACCACTGCCCATTCTAGTCCTCTCTCATAGCTGGTTCCTAAGATAACTCAAAAAGATGATCCTTATATGAGAAACAGAGAAGATATTTCTGTTTTTCCACTCAGCCTTGCAAATCACTTAGCAGGAATTGATGAAACATTCCAGCACAGAGAAACCATTTTTGAGAGATGAAGGTTTATAGAGTTCAGGCTTACATTGTTTTAACATACCATACAACACTGGTGAAAGGGAGACAAATGGCCGTTTATTTATTACTCTGCTTTTTTCATTATCCCACGGCTGAAGTAAACCACAGGCCCTTGTGACCAATATGTTATTCCTCAGTATTAGAGCTGTCCAAGGCAAGCTTTTTACATGGATATGAAATGATCTTCTAAGATGCCCAAGTGAGTTGTTCTATTTAGCTGATTTTTTTCCCACCTTTAATCTCATTAGAAGCTTTTGGTTTGGAAGTGGGGCACACAAAACTAAAATAAACCAGGCATTGATATTAGACTTGGACTTTAAAGACTTAGATGCTGGTGATTTTGAGTTTTGAAAGGATAGAGTAAATTTCAGAAAAATTTTTATTATGAAGAAAGTACTTTGAAAGAAGTACTTTAAAATTATATTAAAAATTGGTACAAAGAAGGGTGTTATTATACAGCAAGTCCGAACAAAATTATTATATGTTATGATTAAAATATAGAACAAGCTGTCAGTATTGGCAAAATAGACATCTGTCAGTATTGACAAAGTAGACATACATCTGCAAGTAAACTGGACTTTATTTATTTGGTATCCAATTATATTTTACCTTTATGATGGATTATAAAAGCAGTTTGATTTAGCTTTCTTTCTACCCTCCCCCTCCCCCCCCCCCGAAATTCGAGAGAGTGAAATTTTGACTTTTGTGCTTAAGTAGGCTCTGGTGAGGTTTGATTCCCGTTGCTGCCAGGCACATTCGGCATAACCGTAGGAGAGTCACTTCATCATTGTGTGATTTTCATTCCTCACTGAATTCTTAAGGGTAGTAATATAAAACCTGTAGCTGCTCCCTGTACTGTTCAGGTATAGGTTTTGCCTCTAGACATCTATACCTAAACATGAATTAATTACAGCATAAAAAGTGAAAGTCCATTTTGGCAAACAGCACTTGCTGAAGAACAACAATCAGAATTGTTGTTCTTGGAATATGTACCTCAGAATTTTATATAGTGATATATAAAGTTATAAGTAACTCATCTGCATTTATGAGAAATACTATGGAAAGGTTTTGAGCTTTTTTGTTTCGTTAGAAGAATTTTGATTAATCCTTATCACTGATGGTAGAAATTGTAGATTTTGCCAGTGTTGCATGCAAAATGGAGCCTGTAATGATTTCTTACAATTTATTTTATTCCAAAATACCTGTGATCCACCAGACTATAAGCTTGTAAGCACATAATTAATTTCATTCAAGGAATGAGCAGAAGTTTCTTTTGAAATATTTGGCTTTACATAGTGAGTGGGCAAACATCCCTCTGAAATCTAAGAGACTGTGATTGATGTGAAAGCAACAAATACTGTTGCATGGAGAGGCATTAATAATACATGTAAATCACCTGTTATTTTCCAAAAGTTTAATTTGTTTCCTATTGAGAAGGAGGGAAGGCACAGAGGTGTATGGTGTTGGCAGGAATAAATGGTGGATAATGCTTGCAGGATCTTGCTGCAGGTGGAATTGTATAGATGATGGATTTTGCCAGTTCTGGATTTGGGGCTGATTCTGTTGCATACTAGAAACCAACCTTAAAAAAGGAAAAGGACAGGAGGACCTGTGTACAGCTGTATGGAGCTTCAAGAGAAGGGCAGTGGAGATGGTGAAGGGTCTGGAGCACAAGTCCTTTGAGGAGCAGCTGAAGAAGCTCGGGTTGTTTAGCCTGGAGAAGAGGAGGCTTGGGAGTGACCTCATCACTCTCTACAACTACCTGAAAGGAGGTTGTAGTGAGGTGTGGGTTATTCTCCTCTCCCAGGTAACAAGTGGCAGGACAAGAGGAAATGGCCTGAAGTTGTCCCACCAGAGGTGGATATGACACCTGGGGACATGGCTTAGTGGTGAGCATGGTGATGTTGAGCTAATGATTGGACTCTATGATCTTAGAGATCTTTTCCAGTGTTACCAATTCTATGATTTTACGGTGAAGGAACATAGTAAGAAGTCACACACCAGGGGATGGAGGGCTGTTAAACCTGTCTGGTGGTGCCAATATAATCTACATAGGTTTTCAGTATTATTTGAATGTTGTTAGTCTCCCCACACACAGCAGCACATTTGGAAATTGCTAATTTCCAAGTGCTCTGTGATTTATCTCTGACCACAGCAAATACCTGTCATCCCCATTACCCACCACAGCCCCATTCTGCAAAGTGCAGTACAGAGATCCCTGCACTTGTCCTTCCTCGGGGTGGGAGCAGGGGGGCGTGGTTTCAACATCTCTATATTTTCATTTAACTTTGTGTGGAAAATAGGGTAAGGATGAGGATTTTGGTCAGCTGTGGCACAAGAGGTCAAGGCCTGATGGATGTAAAGAGTTCTGAGGAGAAAAGTTTCCACACCTTGCTGTAAGCAGTAAGGTAGAAACGGAGGTCACCTCCTTAGTTTCTGGAGCTGAATTAGCAATCAAAAAGAAAGTATTGCTGAACTAAAAAGTTGTCTTCACAATTGTCTTATAGTAATTAAAATCTGTATATTAACTGAACCTAGTTATAAACAATTCATGCAGATCAAGAGAAAACGTTTCATCTTCTCTGTATTGTTCAAGTGTTGATATAATTAAATGGATGGTTGTTTTGTGTCTTTAGTGCTATTATAAGGCTAAGTTCAGACTACAATGTCATAATATTATGTTCTAAGAAGGTAGTAATTATCCTCTTGTATTTGTTCTGATCCTCTCCTGGGATGGGCATAGCAAAATGTTTCATATGACTATAATGTCTTATCTAAGCCAAATCCTTTTTGAATTTTTTTCTTGTAGACACCTCCCAGTTGATTAAACTCACTGGTTTAGAAGTTCATGAACCATGCTGATGTCCATGGAATTGTTCATCACCCCTGTATCAACTGCATGTCATCAGCTATTGGGAGGATTTATACTCATTAGGCTTATTTTGCAGGTGCTACCCCTGTCACAGTACAGTATTACTTGGTGGGTACCTTTAATGGGTCCAGATTAGTAGTCCTGCAGGAACAGCCTGCTCCAGTGTGGATCCCCCACAGGTCCTCCCAGGAGCCTCCTCCTGTGTGGGCTTCCTACATGGGCACAGCCACCTTTAGACACTCACCTGCTCCAGTGTGGAGTCCTCTGTGGGCTGCAGAGGGACAGTCTGCAGCACCATGGTCTTCACCAGAGGCTGTAGGGGAATCTCAGCTCTACCCCTCCTGCTTCGTTGACCTTGGTGTCTACGGAGTTGTTTCTCTCATATATTCTCACTCTGTTCTTCTCTGGCCGCAATTACTTCTGCCCAATAGGCCAATAACTTTTGTTTTTCCTTCCTAAATGTGTTATCACAGAGGTGCTGATAACCATCGCTGATGGGCTTGGTCTTGGCCAGTGGTGGATCCATCCTGGAGCTGAGTGGCATTGGCTCTACTGAACATGGGGGAAGCTTCTGGCACTTTCTCACAGAAGCCATCACTGTAACCTCCCCAGCTACCCAAATTTGCTTGCCTGGCAAACCCATTACTCAGGCCTAGACAGTGGTTACTTTAGATAACTTATGGAATTTATTGCCTTGTATGCAGAATTTTTGGAAATTTTTTTTTTCTTGGTCTTTGAGAGATTTCCATGTGTTTGCCTTAGACTCTGGCACAAGAGTGAGCCTTATGTCCAAATACTACTGTGTCAGGTGTGGGGTAATGATCATGGATGGGAGCTTGCTGAAACAGGGTTGCTGTCTGGAATGGAGAAAAATAGGTCCCTGGACTCCTAGCCATCCCTTTCATGCTGCTGCCTGTCATTTTCTTCTGAAGAACAGTGTGAAGCCCACAGCCAAGAGGTACAGCTCAGATGTAGAAACACAAAGGACTGGAAAAGAGCTGTGGAAACATAAGTGGTTGGTATTACAAAAGAGACCAGAAGTACCCTCTTTTTTTTTTTTTTTTTTTTTTTTTAATTGAGTCTAGTAATTGCAAATTCTGTTTGGAACAGAGTTTGCTGCTGAAGCATGGAATTTGTCCAGTGTGGAATTAAACAATGCATTGTTGCCTTGAGAACAGCTCTTTAATAACTGAAGCACTTTTTCAGTGGATCAAAGGGGAGTTCTGAAACTTAGATGACTAAGGTCAAAGCCTGTGCAGTGCTAAGCACCTGACAGTACTGTCACCTGAAACTGAGGGTCTTCAACATCTTGTGGAAAGAGATCTGAAATTAGCCACCTCTCTTTAGAGTCAGTGTAATTCTCTCTGTAGTTTTCTTTTCAAAACCAGGATTCTTAGATACGTGCTGGTAACTCAGTAGGCTTAAACCAAACCATTATGCTTTCAAGTCAATGTGCAAGTATAAATAAGTAATGGTAGTCTTGCCAAATAAATCTGGGACAAAACTGACCAGACCACTACTGAAATGTATTCTCACTGATGGGTAGGCTGGAGTTATGCTCATAAATTGTGTCACTGTCCTTATCAGAATTTTTGCCAAAGAAAATTTTCTAAGTTTGGCTCTGTAAAAACTGGTCATAGGCTATATTTGCATCTGGATAAATCCGGAAAAAGAAGTTGTTTGCAGCATATCCTTGGTGCCTTTGAAATGTTATCCCTTGAAAACTTCTGGGCATATCTAGACTTCCAGCTTTGCTGTTGTTGGCGTATGCAACCAACATTTTTTATGCACCTTCAGATTCTCTTTCTTCTCAACCAGTTTCCATTCTCTGTTGATATTATTGTCTTTCTTGCTTCCTCCTTCTTCTCCATCATTGCTTCTTTCACTCTTATTTCATCTCTATTCTTCACATTCCATTAGTTTCAAGTCACATGGCTACCCAAACCAACAGAAATCTAATGCTGATTTCTGTTAATTTCAGTTCAGTGACAAACTTGTCCGTCTCCTTCTGGTTGCCTCTCTTCCTTCAAACCATGTAAAACCAAAACTGAGTCTGGGATGGCTGAAGTGCTGTGCCTGTGAGCCACATCTGCTGCGTGGGGCAATGATGGGCTAGAGCAGCTGGTGCTTGTGCTGCTGAAGCATCCTCGTCCTGTGCAAACTTCAGTCCACTGGTTTTGCTGCCATTCCCCCAGTATTTGACCTAACAGTTTCATACTCTTAAGTATTTTCTCTAATTATATTAAGATGCTCATAGATTACACAATAGTGAACATTAGTAGATTTTTTCCCTCCTCTCAATATTTCCCATTTTCATTTAAAGCTGATAATTCACAGATACCTGAGGAGAGATCCCAGCATATCCTTAGTTAGTGAAATGCATGGCACTGTTATTCTTGACTTCCATTTGACGGTTGATGAATCCCACTTTGTCTGGCCTGTGTGTATTTTTGTCAGTGTGTGTATTTGTTGGTTAGTCTGTTGTGACACTGTTGTTTCTAAGCAATAATTTGCTGATCCTAAATAACCCAAGTTTTGAACTTTCCAATCAGTATCATTAAATGGTGACAAGATTAGTCAAGGAGAAAAAAAACCCACACCTGTTCTTGACAAACTACCTGATGCTATTGAATAGACTAAAATTAGCTCTGTCATTCTTCTTGCTTTTAGGCATCACAGTGTAATTATGTTGGGCAAAGTCAGCCAAGCTGTAACTCAAACAAGCTTAGGTTTTAATGCAGTTTTTTAAATCATAGAATCATAGACTCATAGAATGATTTGTGTTTCCTTCTAAGTAAAACAAAGATTAAGATAGCAGTTGCTTTTTCTTGCAGAGAGCATCTCAGGTAAAAAAATGAACCAGGCAAATATTCAGGCAGAATTAAATAATAATGATCCAAAAGTGGACTAGACAGCAAATGCAGCTGATGCTAAGGAGGGTTGGGTCTAGTCCCATTTCTGATGCTTTGGTTAGTTAAAAGCTGTGATTATGTTCCACATGAACTATAACTTCATATATGCATTTTGCATTTATTAACTATGTTATGAAGATGATGCAGACAGAGACAAAACTGTTATGGAGGATTTGGGATGGAACAAACATGCTAATGAGCCTATGCAAAAATGCATCTATTAGCCAGATGGTGAGTTACACAGGCATTAGTTTCTGTTTACCATCTGTTTAATCCTCAGAAAGAGGCAGAAAAGGAGCTAGAAGCAGTGTAGAGGAACAGCAAACAGTAACAGTGTAGTAACCTTCACAGTATGTCCTGAATGTTGCTTTTCTTAAATAGTTCAGTGAAATACCCATTTTTTGTGTCTGGTGGTGGATACCAAATTGCTGCAAATTCTGTAAGTTTTTTTAATGCTTGGTTCTCTACTTTAGCCCCTATTCCCAATATTCTCTGTAGAAAGAAGACCAGTAGTTCCTCACCCTGAGCAAAACATTCATCACGGTTCAAAGCAGATTAGAATTTAAAAAATGCTTTAAACTACTAAACATTGTATATAACTGGGAGAAAAAAAGACAAAGGTCCTGAATTTAGAGAGAAAAAGACCTTAAAGTCAACTAGTTCAACCACTCTCTCAATAAAAATGTGGTTTTAAATGCAGTCCTAAACTTCTCAACTTATGGAGTGACAAAGTCAGGAAAAATAATTGCCAGAAGTGCTGTTGAGAGAGATCTGTATTTTAGGCTGAAACTGGGAAACCAAATTGATTAATAATTTGGTTAAGATTCAATTTGGTTAAGATTCAAAGGCACTTGGAGCTTATTTTTTCTCTGTTCACTAGAGGGTAGCAGAGAGAGTAGCAAGACCATTTCAGCAGAGCCTGTGCTCAGTAGCAATGAGTTCACTTGCCAGCTTCTATACTCAGACAAATCTGATGCCCTTCAGGCTCCTTGGCAGAACACAAAGAGTACACTTGATGCTGTAAGTGTAAACCAACAGCGTCTTTAATGCAACTTGGTGCAATTCAAAATCATTCTTGGTTTTAGCATTATTAATAATTATGTAATTTTTTAAGCTTATAAATGTAAGCATTTTCATAATCCACATTTTTCAGGAGCATGTTTGCAGAAGTACTATATTCTGCATAGGGGATACTGTCAAATTTATGTAGGCAGATAATTTTTAAAGAATACCATGACCATAGAAGGTTATTGCTCTTCTAGGCTGTATTTGTGGGCATTCCACTGAAATAAGTGCCTGTAGTCCAAAATTTTATTCTGCCACCACATTAAATATCTGACAAAACAAACCATTATACTGTAATACCAGTAATAGAGACCTTGTGGCAAGTCTGTTTCTATTGCCTGAAAATTCAACAGATATTGTATGAGTTGTCTGTACCTTTTCCAGGGTGCAGATGTCCAAAGGAATATCATGAAAAGACTTTCAGAAATCTCTTTTGAAGAGCAGCCATCTACTCATATGGTATTAATAAAAAACCAAAAAACATTGTCCCATAACAACATCCCCCATCATCAATATTTATTACTATGTCTGCTCTCTGGCATTTAAGATTTTAAAGATATGTGGTTTTATGAGGTGTTGTTAAAGGTAATGCTTAACTGGCTGAGGCTGATCTTGTTCCTATGTTAGAAATCATCCTTTTTTCCCCCAAATAATTCACATTGCTGTTTGCTTTTATTTGCCTGTGATGTTGTAGAAAATTTGATCTAAAAAAGCTTGCTTAAAAATGTTTGCCCATCTTTATTTTATGTAGTCTCTTGGGCATGCAGTAATAAAAAGGGACTTTTCATTAAGTAATGGGACTATTTGCCAGCCACAGGAACCATTTGAAGTAGTTGCTCATTTCCCAAATAGCACTTAAGTTCCAAAGAAACACCCTTTTGTAATCTGTCTGCATAGTGCTTGTAAAAGAAGAGTATGGAGTGAAAAATGTGAGTTGCCATCCTCCTTTCCCCCTTCCTTTCCCCATACACATGCAAAGATGTGTCCACTGCCCCTCAACTTTTGAAGCTTTTGTATGTGCCTTTGTGCCAGCCCTGCATTGCAGATGGAGAGGTGGGGGACTTCTTAGTTATTGCCCAGCTTCATGTTCCACCCATCAAGTGGTTTCTGAGGGCAAAAAAAAATACTGAGGAAATCTTTGAATGACTCATCCCTTTGCATTAAAATTTTTCTCAGTTCCTACCTCACTTCTGGTCTGAATTCCACAATGAGAATGAAATACAGAGAGGGGATTCATAATGAATATGGCAAACAAAGAGAAAACATGTTGATATAGAGAACCATCCTCCTTGTTTTGCTGATTCACGTTTCGTGATTGAACATTTATAAACCCAAACTGAAATATAAACTCACTTTGTATGCTATTTAAGAAAATAAATATGGTCCTTTTCATCAAATTGAATTACCACATCAGTCTTCAAAGACTTTGGACGTTTCATGTTGCAGCATAGTGGACAGATGTCCTGTCTAGGTTGAAGCTTTATTGTGTTTCACTTGTGTGATGGATCATATCTGTGCTCTGTTCTTTTTTTCTGTTATAGAAAACCTTCTGGACTTTGATTCATACTAGGGAGTGTAAATAATGCAATTGGTTCTGATGTGCTCCAGTGAGAGGGAGCCATCAGACAAGAAAAAGCAGATAATATCTCACTTTCATGAAATCTAGATTGGAATTAGCTGCAAAACAAGTTATATTGCCCCTTTTCAATTAGTTTATGTCTTTTTAATGAATTCTTTTAAGACAAGATTAAAGAACGGATTTCTACAAAATTATGACATTCATTTTTGAAGATACTCTGCTAGATATACTTATGTATCTACTAGATATATTTACTGTAAAGCTGCTCAGGAAACTGAGATTTGCATAGCAGTTCTGAGACTGCCACTCCAATACAGTAATAATTACTGCGTTCTTAAGCAACTTTTACTACCAGGATCCCGTTAATGGTTGTGTTATGTGTATTTGTAAAAAAGCATTCTACACCATGCCCCAACAACATGGGCACTAGCTTCTCCCAGTCCCAAAACATTGATATCTCAACCTCTTTGGTGTTTGAGGCTGTGGGGATTTGGGGTATCTGTGTTTGACGTACTGCCTCCTGCCTCTATTTTTGTTTTATGTTCTTTTTTTCTGTCCCTTCAACCTTTGTTAAAAGATAAACACCAAGCTGCTGTGTTTTGAGTCCTGTCATTTGAGTTTTTAAACCCTTCAAGTAGGGTAAAGCACTCTCCATTTCTTTGACTTCTCAAGTTTTTCCTCAGAAAAATATGTATTTATTTTTTAAGGACAACTTTTCACCAGATAATGCAGAAGAATACTTTGCCAGTGTTATGCATGCCAGAATAATATCATGTACCTAAATAATGTTAGTACCATTGGGCACTGACACTTTAAGCTGCACTGTTCCTGTGGTTTGAGGACTTGCTTTTCCTGGTATCATTCCTCTAATGAGTCTGACAGGTTATCTCTTGATGTTTCCAACAGATGTTGTCATGGTATGGAGGGAAAAGGGGTCTCACCTTCATAATCAGAGGACAGCTCATGTAGATACATGGACCAGTCTAATGTATATTAAATAGAATTTATGCAATAGCAAAATACTTAACAGTGATAAAGTAGAAATGTAATGATTTCTCATCATTCCTGCATATTTATCTCATCTTCATGGTCAGTGTGCAAATGCTTTTTTTGAGGGTAAGTTACTCTATTTATGTTTATAAAATGCCAGTCATTTTACTGATACTATCGAATCATAAGTAGTAGTCGTGTGACTCAATGTGCATTGCATATGTGAACCAATATTTAAGAATGTCATGAATTTTCTTACGCTGTGTTTATGAGCCCCAGTGTATTTTATGTGCATTCAGGCCACTTCAGTTCCTGTGCTTGATGTAATTAAACTAGACTGTTGATTTTTTTTTTTTTAACTAATCAACCTTGATGGCCTCTCATTAATAAGCAACTTGTTAAATGACAAATTTCTGCAAGCATGGACTTATTATTCAAGAAGCTATTGAAAATACTATTTCGGAAGGCACAAAGCCATCTACAAGTTTACAGTTTATGTAAGGATAGCCTAGAAAGTTTCAGTAAAGATTGAAACGTTTTGAAAGTAGGACGATCGTGCAGAACTACACAGGGATATAAATGGCAAGTGTGCACACATGCACCATATTTCCATGAGCCATTCAACTAATTTTTGTTCAGTGCCAAACCTTGCATCACTATTAATCCCACCTTCCAGTTCTTGATGCTGCAAATATATGTTAACAGTTGTGGCTGGCTTATTCTTTAGAAATATCTTTGCCTAACCTTCTCCCCGGTGTGTGTGATGTAAACACCACACCTCTCCCTTCCTGAGTATCGATTCACCTGAGATGTACAAAGTCTGACAAACTTGCATGGTGGACGTTGGCCTGCTCTTGTCATACAGTGATAGAACTGATGACATTTGCTAAATGTTTTGGTGCCTGTTCCTCTGATTGTCCTCTGTACATGGCGATGCATTTCAGAGGGAAGGACGGTGGAGGGGTACAGACAGAATTAATCCTGTCATAAGGATGTCTGTTTTCTGCTGCTGACTTTGTGCCAGTGTGAGGCATTAGCTGCATAACAGGGCTGTGCCCTTGTCTCCCCTAGTCTTTTTGTTGCCCTTTGAAACTGTCTTCTGTAAGCTTACTCCATGGCAAGTGCAAGTTACACGTAGTAAGGAAGAAGAAAAGAGAACCTTAGTTAAACAAAGGTCTTTACCTTTCTCAGCCTTATCCATTGGAAACTACTGCAAGTTATTTTTAAAGGATTTTATATATTTATGTTGCATGTGTCGGATCTTGTGTAAATTAGGTTTAATATATGGGTTCATGTATGTGGCCATGTGTGTACAGCCTCATGCCTGAAGTGTGTGTCCCTGTTTGAGCTGACTGCAAGTCCCCTTTATTTCCATAATTTGTTACAGTGTGACTGAATAATAGTGTTAAAAATTGTTCAAAGCTCCACACTTTAAAATAGTCCCATTGCATTGCTTTAGGTGAATGTAGATATCCCCTGAATACAGGCATAGTAGGGAAACTAGGAAAGTATACTCAGTGAGTGCGTGCTTCCATGTAACATTTAGAAACTGAGTTTGGACACTTAATTGATGTCACTGGTGTAACCAGTTATTTCGGTCCTTAATTTTTGAGCATTTTAATAATAAAACTTGCATATATCGTGATCTATGAGTGCCTTTATCATTCACTAGTAAGACCTTTTTGTGTTTCTCCTCCACTTCTGTTTTTGGTTAAGAAGAAATAAGGGTTTTAAATCTCATAAGCAGCTGATTTCATATACTCTGCATAAATGAGAGTTATGAAAGCACACTATGTTTAGCGAGGGAAGGCCCATGCTGACCTTGCCTCCCTGAGGACAAGGAGTATTCTGGATACCATTCCACAATCTTTCATTTTTATTGGATATTTGGAATATCTTCATTGAGAAGTTACTGGCCTTTGTTACGGATTTTAAGTGTATGACCTATGAGGTACTGAGGCAGCATGGATTGTCTGCAGGGTGCCTGGAGGTTTTAATAATTTAAAATGTTTAATATACCCGAGCTGTCAGGAATGTCCAGGGAAGGGGGTGCAGGGGAAGTCACCCTCACCAGCTGTGCTTTCTGTGCAGCACTGGAAGTCCTTATTGAATGGGGATGAGAGAATATTTTGACCATTTCATTTTCTTTAATCTCTCTTGTACTTACGCATGGGGGAAGCATATTTGGCACATTGTAAGCACTGATTTTCTCAGAAAGAAAAACAAGACAGCATCAAATGAAGCTGCACAACAGGCTCCAATCCCTAGGGTTAGAAAGGAAAGTCCCCTTTATATCTAGAGGGAAGGGGGGTATTTAGGTGCAGCCTTGCCTGCTTTGTCTGGGTCAGGCATGCAAAACTATGGGATTAGCAGATGCAGTTTAAGTGGCCTCATGCTGGAAGTGGCACAATAGTTTGCTGGTGCATAACTTGTGTCTGTTGACCTGGTCGCTGCTGCCTCTGTGCTAATGCCCAGACAGAGGAGTCAGCAGTCACTTTCACTGTGTCTGCTTTGTAAGAACAGTCAGGGGAATAAAGCAAATGCCCAGTGGAGATTAAATCTATACACACTAAGTCTTCATTCGCAAAGTCCTAATGGTGGTGGTAGAAACAGGAGGGAGAATGACAGGTTTTTACAGTTATTCATCCTCTTTTGCTGAGGAAGAAGACAAAATTTAGTCTCAGGAACTTTGTATCTCACTGGATGGTTTCTCATACGAATCTGGTTGATTAATAGGTGATGTGGGCAGCAACAGCTTTCTGGTGCACCTTCTGCCTGCCAAAGCTCTGACATGTGAGTACACGATATGTAGAGCTTCCACATCATCTCTGAATTTCAGCAGTAATTTGTTTTTGGTATCTCAAGGTAAAGCTAAAGATGTTAATGATTTTATTTGTTTCTTGAGTATTTCTGAATTGTTCTCATTTATCTTAATTGTTTGTCTAATCTCCAGTAAGTTTTTGAGTAACTGTGTAGGTTACAGAATCCTCAAGACAAGTAAGGCAGTTAACTTCATTAAAACTTTGTGTAGTCTGGACACATGAGTTATTTATGCTCTTTTGAAAGTCTAATTGGTAGTACTTCTTGTTATTTTCCTGTTTTTAGAAGAAGCTCAAAGTAGCACTGGTAAGTTTTATGTATTTCTCTGCGTGTGTGTGTGTGTGCAAGATATGTTTTGCCTGCACCTCTTGGGGCCTGTTTGTGTTGCTGCTCTGACTGCTCTGCTGCAACAAAAAAACTGCTTAATAATGTTAATTTAGTGTTTGGATTGGAAATATTTTTTTTTCTTTCTGAACAAGAATAAGCTCTTTCCTGTGTTTCCTTGTAGTCCTCTTGTAGCTCTACAGGCGCCTTTGTTCTTTTTTGTTCTCGCTAGGGAGCTACCCCAGTTTCAGCAGCAGGCACATGCTTGCCAAGCCACCTCCTCTTGAGCTGAGCTCCAGTACCACAGACCAGCTTTGAGTGGGAGATTGGGAAGCTGCTGTATGGCAGCAGGCAAAGGCACAGCAAGCAGCAGAAGAAAAAGTGAACTTTTTAAGTCTATGTTTTAAAAAAACTGCTGTTTGAATGTGACAACAGATAGGATGCATCCAGAGGAAAAGCAGGGGGTTTTAAATTATTATTTATATTGTTCTTGGCTTTAGCAGAAGATCTTGCTCCATAGACTGTTTTCAGAAGTTGCCTGGTGACAGTATTGTTAACTGTTACAAATAAGTACAATGAGGCTAGGGAAAAAGCAGTTGTGGCATCTAAAACATGCATTATTTTTCAGCACTTTTATTTTAAACAGTGGATCCTATCCTCTCCTCTCTCCTCGACTTTGCTGCTACCTTCTCTGTGCTGCAGAGGTGTCCATAGTCATTGCTGTCAGCAGAAGCAGAGAGCAATGATTCCTGCCTGCAAAGGGAGGCAGCAGGGCCTTTGATCACAGTCGGGAGGGCATAAGGAAAACATTGAGGATAAATATTCAAACAAGGACTTTAAAGAGGATGCTGGCAATAAAAAAAGGAGGTGGGTAGAGGAACTGGAAGAATGTTTCCTCAGAAGAAGAGTGAAACTCAGCCAACTCTGAGCCCCTCTGCTTAACCTGGCTACAATGAACTTCCCATCTGTAGGTTTTCCTTTACAAGGTGGAGATTAGAAAGTAATCACTAAGTGAATGTGCACGTAGTTTTTTTTGGAAAGAGAGAAATAGAAAGGGATCCTTGCATGGGATTTTCTTTGCTTAGACATTTAGGGACCAATAAAATACTATAGACATTGTTCACTGTTACTGTGCTCTGTGCCTTCAGTAAATCCTTGGGTAATTCAGCAAGTCGAATACACTCTTTTTAGGCTTTATGCATCCTCATGTTTTTGTTCTTAAGAGGTGATCATTCTTACTGGAAAAATATTGTTCACAATTATTCACATACACTTTAATTGAAAGGGTTATAAAACTTGCATGTAAATAAAGTAATAACTTTTTTTAAGTGCAGTTCAGTGTTTCCCATAAATTGCAAATATTTGTATCTGACCCATATGCAAGTACAAGAAACAGTTCAAAAAATTCAGACGATGGTGGACAGCAGCTGTTTTACTTCTTGAAGAGGAAAGCTTCTGATTAAGTGATATTTCAGAATAAGACTTTCAAGAATGCACAAGATTTAAAGCAAAGTGCCTTTTACTTCTTTGGAAGTGTTTAGCCAGATTTGGTAATCTGATGTGATGACTGCTTGAATGGCTGGGGCTGTGTCTACATCTGTAACCATATCTGGCCTTATATTACTTATATATTTTAAAAAATATTATTAATCTCACTGCAGCAGAATTCAGTAAAAATTGCTGATGCAACTGTTGAAGATATGTTTCCATAGTATATAGACAAATGTACTCCACAAAGATTAATGACCTTTCCCTAATCTACTCTTGAAGTACCCCTAAATTTCAGAAAGTACTTCATGACTGGATTGATATCTAATTCATGTTAGTAATGACCTAATTAGAATATAGGTACCAGCTATTCATGTTTACATCATTCTGATTTGGTGTTGTGAAACAGTTTCAGAAAAATGTTCCTTAAAAAAAAGGAGGGGGGGGGGGAAATAGCAGTGCCCATTCAGTCATGTGAATCAGCTGTAGCAGCTTCTTCTAGTCCATGCCAACAGCCCCCTCCACATCAGCTGCTGCTTATCTCCAGGAAAAGGAAAATTAATAAAAAGAGTTAAAAAAGATGGCATGAGCTTTCATGATTACCATAAATCTTCTTGCAAAAAGGCTCCCTAGCAATGGCACAGGTTTTTAGTTGCACTTCTGAAATATTCTGAACGGATTACCAATTGTCTGTATTTTGGCACAGTTAAAGGCTGTAATTTGAGGTCTCAGTTATGCTTTTAAATTGATGGCAATAACAGTTCTGATAGTAAAGATAGTAAATTTTATTAGGTAAGCCTGATTTAGCAAGCGTTTAAGAACATAAATTTTAGTCTCTTCCAGCACTTTTATTTAATCTGAAGGACCACTTTTAAACAACTCACTGAGTTGGGACTTTGAGTGTTTTACTTTCAAACTGTGTAGTCATCTCATATACCAGATGTTATATATTTCTATGACTCATGCAATTATATATTTCTATGACAGGCATGCAATTATTCTGTTATTTTCTGAGGAAGAGAAAGTACTGTGAAAATATATTAAACAATGCACAAATAACAATAAAACATAATGTACACTTTATTCTGTCTTCTCTGATGCTAACCTGCCAGCAGGCTAATCATGTAGCAAAAGTTAGATCATGTGAAGTGTTCACTTATGTGAACATACATAAATTAAAAACATTACAAAGCTTTGTGTGTCAGGGACTGAGTGGTTGAAACCCCTCCAAACTGGAATTCTTAAGAATTCTCTGAATTAAGTTCTCATCATGAATCCCTAGGGCTGCTGAAAGTTTTATTATTAGTGATTTTTAGGAATTTTTGGCATATTTGGTGCGCTGTGGTAAAGATGCTTGATGCCAAACATCTCGGGAGACCAGAGTTGCAAGTGGTTTGTTGGAACCAGCATTATCTGTATTGATAACAGGATTCATTCTGCTTTCATAAGAACATGTTTTGATTGAGAACACTGGGAGGTGAGTGCCATTTACTGGATGAAATCACACCTTGCATCTGCCTGTTTAAATATTATACTCAGTTTTCTGAGTGAAGTTGCCTGGGCCATAATCTGAGTCTGACAGGTGACATAAATGGAACTGAGCCATTCAGCATCTTTTGAGGACTGGTCTTGTAAATTTTTATGCCTTTTAACATAGAAGACAGAGCTGTGGCTCATTTAAGCTCATTAATGGCATTTTTTGGTGCTCTATCAGTGGACTTTAATTACTGTAACTTTGCACCTGCATTTTCCAATGCTAGGGTTCTTCTTTGTTGTGTTTAACTATGTATTTGTTATAAAGAGACAAACATTTTTAATTTATTAAGCTTCAGGTTTGAAAAACATTTGCAAATAAATGTAAGTAGACACAAACTATTGCTGTATAAAATAAGTAAAACAGAAGTATAATATATTGCTGTTCTGCAGTGAGCTTGTGCCTCATCAGTGTAGTTCCTGAGGCTCAGTGAACCTGCAGAGATTCCTCACTTGCATTAGGGATAGAAAGTCTACCAGCAGAGTAAAGGAGATTGAACAGCAGATGAATCTAGAATAGATTTTATTTTGTATCAACATTTTTTAGCAAAAGCCTGACTTTATTTGCACCTTGGACAAAACTTATTCATCTTTCCTTCTCCATGGTTTGCTTTCAATAGGCTGCGGATGAAGTTGTTGTAACTCAATGCATACCATTTCATGGAGAAAATTCTTCCTCTTTTTTTTTTCTCCTTCAGCCCTCATTAATAAATTTTTCAATTTATGCAAATTTATCAGGACTATTATATATAGATTTGTAGGATGAGGGGTTTTTAAAATATTTTATAAAACAAATATTAGGAGAAATTGAAAGCAAGGCCTCTTTCTTCTTGGGTAGATACTGGAAATCACTAAGTTTGTAGCATCACTCTTCTTTCTCCCTCTCTCCAGAAGCATTTTGTAATTTGATGCAGAGTGTAGTTCGTTCACTAAGAGACCTTGTTTCAGCATTTTCTACAATGTGAGACCTTGATCTGGTGGTTTGGGCTGTGGATTCAGGCTGTACCTGGCAGAGGAGAATATTTGAAACTGCCTCTCCTGCCTCCTGCACCACTTGTGGCCTGGGACAGTGTGATAGCAGAAGAGCATAGTCAGGGGTGAAGTAGCTGGCATGTACAGAGAAAAGGCTGATGTGAGCTCCTCCACTCTCCCCTTGTGTCCCATCTGCTGGCTTAGACTCACCCCACTGAATGTGCTGCTCTCTGTGGGTTCTGCCCCTTCACATGCTGAGTTTCCTCCCTTGCTGTACAGTGACCTTAGGTGACTTCATAGGGTGTGGACAAGCCAGGTGCAATAATGCCCAGCATTGGATCTCATTCTTCTTTGGAGCAAAATGTATACCTAATAGACATGATGTAGTTGTGGTTTTCCCAGCAAATGAAGGAGCAGATCTGGGCTTTACCTGAAGAAGCATGTGCGGTTCTCTTGTGTTTATTGAACCGAACTTTGAGATTTAAAAAAACTACAACCCACAGCCCAAAGAGCCCACTATTTACTGATAATAGATTAGCTTTTTATAAGAGCTGATCCTTTTGTAAGTTGTTTTGATGCTTTAGAATTTCATGGTGTTTCCTAATTTAAAAAAACCTATTATCCAGCAGCTGAGTTGCATATGATGAAGGGTTTGTGGTTGGCTGCCATGTGAAAGGGGTTGTTAAAAAGCCTTTTTCTCTACCATCTGTAAATCAGGTAAGGGATGAACCAGTTCAGGTAGTGATTAAAACTGAGTTATTTACACACTTAAGTATATGAAAACAAGGTGGAAAATGGGATTTTGGAAAGTGTTACCTTGTTTTTCCTTCTTATTTAGGTGATGATGTTTTGACTAAGATCAATATCTCTTTATTGACATTGACTTGTACTCAACACAAAAACTGAAATGCAGGTATGAAGGCAAGTAATATTATTTTATTGTGACTGCATTGCCTCACTAGTCCTCTTACATGTTAAATCTACTATTAAAACCAGGGAACATTCTCTTTTGGTGGGGAAATAAGGGGATATTTTATTTTGGTAGGGAGGCGGTAGGGTTATGAAAATCTAAACAATTGTACTTTCCTCTTTTCACTGCATTTTATATTTATATATCTCATTCTCTGTAGAAGTTTAAAAATCTTGGTTAAATTAACTAATTGTATGCTTTTGCTTTGAAATATCTGTCCAAAATCTGCACTAAAATATATATATATATATATATAAATGTTTTATGTTTATGGTATTCCTAATTAATATTCTTAGTGAACTAGAAAAGAATGCAAGCAGTCAATTTCTGTGGCTAAACTAGTTCAGAGGCCCTCAGCTTTATTTCACACTTAAAAATATACATCAAAAAAGTTGATTTCCCCACAAGAGCATTATGATGTAGCACACATTAATTTTGAGTTAACTGGAATAAGTAACACTAACATCTGTTCCAGATGTTAAAATAGATAAAGCTTAAGATATGGGTGATGCACAGCTGTTGTGACTCTGCTCTCCTGGGGCTGCATGGGCACCCTTTGGGATGGCATCTAGTCTTTTATTCAGGTGTCTCATCTAGGCACTGCTACACCAGAATTTTAGATGGCTTTTCCAGAAGGGTGATCCTCTCCCATCTAGCCCAGGATAACTACCTGCATTGCTGGGGTAGTTGATGGAGACCTGCATACCTGGAGATGTGAAACAGGAAATCCTGCCTGCTTGCCTTAGGTGTTTGCCTTGCTATCTCAATTGTGTGAGGAGCATATATATCTCAGGGGAGTGGTCCATACAGTTTAACTTAAATGAATATCAGCCTGTCATGTCCTGTGTCAGTATCTCAGACAAGGGAGAGTGAAGTTGTAAGCATTGTCCACTCTTTTGAGTTGGAGTCACTCTGCAGCGAACTCAACAGTTACAGAACAAATAGAGGTGGAGCTAGGCTCTGAGGTAGGGGTTGGAATGTTTATCTGGTCCCTGTTTCCAAGACAGTTCTTACTTTTAAAATACTTATCCAGAGGTTGAAAGTGTAAAATGCATACATGTGCTTCCCCATTGCTGCCACTACTGCAGCATTGGCCCCATCTCATTTTTCAGTGTTTTTAACTGACTTAAGCTGTTTGCTGGAGCCTACATGTCTTGGAGAACAGCTGATCAGCAGATGCCTGTCTACCACAAGCATATGTGTGGGTAATTAAGGTTAATGCACAAGGAACTTTTCCTGGAAACGTTAAGTAAGGAGTCACCTATTGAGTTTTAGTGCCTAGGAGATTAGGTAGTTCTGGATAATGAGTGAATTAGTCTGTCGTACAACTTGAGTAGGTTTTAAATTTCACCTTTGTATTTAATTTCCTTGGCACTTTTTCTTTCAGCTACCTTCAAGCTCTCAGGAGAGCTCTTGGCATGTGATGACTTTGTGGTTTTCCCTCTCACATCAGCAAATTATTGGTCATCACTTACAGCACACACAGTGCTTCAACTGGCACTATCTAGAGCTTTTTTTAAGTAGAATCACAGAATCAGTTAGGTTGGAAAAAAATCTATAAAGTCATCAAATCCAACCTTTTACTGAACACCACCACGTCAACTAGACCATGGCACTAGGTACCACCTCCAGACTTTCCTTAAACTCCAGTTTTTCCTTAAACATGTGCTTTGTTAAGTCAGTGGCTTAATCTACCAAATCTCATGAGGTGGTGCCAGCAGCTGTCCCCTGGCAGGCCACGGGGTCCCCTCATTTTCCCCTCCAGGATCCCCCTCCTGGGGGGTCCACGGGGATCTTTCCTCTTTTTAATTTTTATTTTATTCTTATTTAGGGGACAGTCAAGTGAGGCACATCTTGGAGACATTTCTGAGCTGATATTCCTGGCTTCTCTGATGTTTATCAAGGAAGTCATTGGTTATGTCTTTTATCTTGGCCTTGGGAGTGTTATCATATGTATGTGTGGGAAAGAACGGAAAGAGGGAAATGGCAGATGGGAAAAAGGGATTTTCAGTGGGATATATACCAGTGCTGGAGAATGGACATCCTTTGAGTAGCACCCAGCCTGTTTTGTCTCATGTCCTCTGTTCTCACCAGTGTATGCTGAGAGCGTCCAGGAAAATTATTTGTATTTTCCCATTATTAACTATTTTGTTGCCATATGAGTGCAGTATTACTCGGCCTTCCTTGCCTAGGTCATGACAAGTAGAGGACTAGGTCATGGCAAGTAGAGAAGTGAGTGGTGCTGGCACATTTCTTTTAAACTGGAAGAAGTCAAGAAGAAAAGCTGCAGTGCAGAGTGGGTGTCCCTGCTCTGCAGATGCTTCTCATTTGCCTGCACTGATGCCCATAGACACTAAAACCAACATCAAAGAAAAACAAATGAAATGTATGTGCCTCCATAGTTGTCCAACAGCCAGCAATGCGTGTAGTAGAATCAGAGTTATTTACTTCGTGATTCAGTGAAATAAGAAATAACTTTTTAGCTGAGGGTAAGATTACTTGCTATAACATTTCTTTTTCAATTGTGAAACATTTATAATGAGGGAAATACACATATCACCAAAAGAAATAGTTTGAAGCATCAAATTTTAAAATTATACTTAGATATTGTGCCCATCTGGACTGATAATATATTAGTTGAAATAGTTGACCCTGATGTGTGCATCACTCTCAGGATGTGTATTTTTCCCTTAAAGCCTGTGAACAATACAATGATTTTGATGATTTTTAAAGTCTCAGCAGTATAATTACATCATCATTAAACAAGAATTGCAAAAATTATTTTCATGTTAAGGTTTTTGTTTTATCTGTTGTATGTGCTTACTTTTTATAAATAATATTAACTTTAAAAAAGTATCACATAAATATATTTTATTGGGTAGTAGTGTTTGAGCAAAGCTAGGATATGGTTATCAAATAGTTTATTGGCTAGGTAGTATGTCAGAATATCAGTCTGACAAAAAGCTAAGTAGAATAAATTAGATTTATTTTTAGAGATGTGGTTTGCAAGATTTTTGTCCATCTCCAAGCAAAGAGAGACCAGATCAGAAACTGGGTCTGTGGTGATAAAGTTTTGTTCGGTTAATTTGCAATTATTTTCCCTTTATAGTAGCCTGGGACTAAATGGCTTAGGAGAGGAATGTATTTTAGGAAACAATTTAATTTCAGTTGAAGTGAGAAACTAGCACATCAAAATTGTGATAGACAGGGGAAAAGGATTATATAGTGGCAGAGGAAGAAAAGGGGAGGGATTTCAAATAATAATAATAATAAAGGAATAATGAAGTTAGGCCCACAAAAATAGGCAATTTGAAGCAGAATAATAAGTAAACTATTATAGAGAGTGACTGGGAAGAATGAGTAAAATTGCTTCTGTTTTTTATACTTTAGTTAAGGAAAATAAAAACTGTAAATATCTCTAGTAGCATTATTGCCTCTTTAAAATCCACTTAATATGTGCAGTAAAAAAACAATGCATAGATGGATTTCCCCACATTGGCCCTCCAGGTAAAATTCATGGTGTAAACAAAACTGGGTGTTAAAGAAAACCAGATTTGTCTTATGCAATCTTACGAGTGAGTGTATGGAGCCTGCAGTGATGCTGAAGTCACAATTGCTTAGGTGTTACCCTATCCACCTTTGGATATTATTGGACTAGTGATCAGAAACTTGTGTCATAAGAACCTTTCAAGGATGATGTAGGTAGGATAAGTTACTGGTAGAACAGGGTACAAAGGAGTTGTTAACATATTCTAGTATTTCGAAATATAAGAAGTTAGTAAACAAGAGAATAAAAATTCTACTTCACAAACCCTACACCAGAGGTCAGTAAATAAGATTATTAAGTTAATATTCTGAATTTCTATCTTGAAAAATAGCATCTAGTGAGTCACTGTTTGGACGAACTCTCGTGGTACTGAAGATTACTTATTAAGAGCAAATCTCTTGCTTCTGCATTTCAGAAGGTCGAAGAATTAAGTCATTTGTTTCAGGACAGGGATATTTTTAATGCCACAGGCCAGGAACTGCTAGCTTTGTTGTCAGGCTACAAAAGATGCCCCATCAGTATCAGAGCACCATATTAGTGGATGGAGAGACTATTCCTGTCTCAGCAGTGCAGCAATAGCATGGGAGCATCCTGCTTTGCTGGCCCTGATATAGACTTTTTCTTATTCTTCAGATCTATTAGATTATTTAATTTCAAATTATGAAGGGAATTCCTCAGCAAAAAAATGGCCTCTACTTTTGAACTAAATTGAAAATAATAAAATGCTTGTGTAAAAACAACCTCAGAAAAAATTACCAGCTGTATGGGAATAGAGAATCAGTTGAATTTATTTCCCCAAACACAGTATACTTTGTGGATATTTCTTCCAACTACAACCAACTTGAAAGGAAGAGAAACTTTATTCCTGGGAATGTAGGTCAGTGAGCGGTACAAACCCTTTTTTTTTTCTCCACAAAGGCCCCATATTTGATAGTCTATATATAATAAATAAGTAATGATTGCATGTGGACAAAACAAGCTAAACAAGTCATAAAACCTGGAGGAAAACCATCTGCACAGACAAGATGCAGTTGGGCCTTCTGATTCACTTTGAGCTGCTCAACAGAGCCCCTGGTGCAAAAAAAACCACAACAAAACAAAAACAAAAACAAAAAAAACCAGCCATCTGACATGTCCCATCTGTGTTTGGCCTCAGCTCAGGGCAGGAGCATTTCACCAAGTTGACCACTGAGGTGAGAGTCCAGAAGCAGCTGGTTAACAGGGCTGGGAGATGGGGCTGGTGTGCTCATCTCTGATTTTCCCCTTCTGTCTCCATCTCTGAGAAGTAACAACCTTATCTTAGTGAGGATAATGAGACAAGTCAAGGTGTTTGAAGATGGCAGTGGTGTGACCCAGAAGATGGGAAAAGACGAGCTGCTGCACATTTCTTGATGAGGTATTTCCATAGTGAGGGACTGAGGAGGGTTGGGAAGATGAAAGTTGCAATAACGTGGGGCAAGGTATGAATGAAGTATGCATGGAAAAGGATTATTAGGTTGTGTTAATATCATAATTCAGCTGGTTAAACCATTTAATGTTGCTTTCAACAATCTTTGCCCCATTATGGGTTTCTTTTTGTGTTCTCCGTGATATCTAACTCCATCCCATTAAATTTCATTTGAGTGAGCTCTTCCAAAGAGTCTTCATCTGCTGCATCTAAAAAAATGTGATTTACACCCAAAAGGGCAATGTTTTCAAAAAGAGATTTTTTTCCCTCCTAAAAATAACCTTCTGTTGTCCTGCTTGTATGTCACTGCATTCAAATCCAGTGATTTGTCCAACAATAAATAGATATTACTGCTCTGTAAAGTGTGTTTTTGAAAAAGGCACCACATAAACTGACTCACATATACACACTCACACACACACATACATTTTATATACACACATACTGTACTGTAAACTTGAACTTACTTTGGAGTGACTTCTGAACTTGATCCAACTGGACAAAAGCTACTGTTAATGGCTCTGTGTAGCATGCTGTGCCCTTTGTGGCATGATATGTATGTGATGAACTAAGATATAGCTATAGAACCAGTGTGCTTTCCCTTAGCAGGCCATGGCAATGTCTATGAGCTGGTGGACAGCAAGCAAATGAGAAAAAATATTAAATTCCCATGGATCTGTACACTGACAACTCTGTCCTTGCTACTCCATGTCACATACAATTCTCTACTTCTAATGAATTGTGACAGTTTAAAAGGCAGTTTTATGGTACTAGAAAGGTGTCAATGTGTTGATATCTTCCACTGAAAGCTTTGGTGACAAAATTCTAACATATCTTTACCCAGTACTCTCCCAGTTGCAGGTGTGTTGTGGCTGGGTTGTTCCCTGCTCTTTCGTTCTATCTTTTTTTCCCCCCCAAATTATGTATAAACATTAGAAAAGCACCTCATACCGTGGTGTGTTGTGGCCCCAGTAAGCATTTATGTGTATTTTAGTTGAGCTGTTCTACTTGAGAGATGTGAGTTTCCAAAGCACAATGAGATGATGAAGGAAAAGAAGACCTTTATTTAATATTTACTCTTCAGTAAAGGTTCATCTTCTGGAATACCTCTAAGTACATTTATAAATGCAAGTTTGTGATGCCAGGTGTTATTTTTGGCAAAGTCTAACATGTTGAGAAACATCTATTGGAAATTAACTTTTTTATAATGTGCAATTATAATCATAGATTACAATCTATGATCATAAGTATGATACAACCCTTTAAGATTTATAGTTATAATTATAATAACTCTAGTCTTAGCCCATTAAAAATGTTTTGTGCAAGCTGTAGATCAGCCTAAAAAAAATGAAAGAAATGAGTGAGTTCTCCTTTCCACCACTGAACGTATGTGAAACAATTGCTGTGTTCCCTTGTATGCCAGGCAAGGCTTTACAAGTTCTCGTGGACCATGAGTAAATGGATATGTGGCTGAGATGGTGCCTTGGGGCTCAGTGCTTGTGAAGTGATAAATCTGAATAAGGAACAAAGCAGCCTGTCAAATAAGCACTCATTGTTAGATGTTGATGCTTGAAGGCTGGGAGGGATGGGCTGCCTGAGGAATGATAAAAATGATGTCTACAAGAAGACATGTATAAAATGACTACAAATCTCAAAGCAGGAAATTGCACTAATGCAACTTGAAGTTTTACAGCTAAAAATCATAACAATTCAAGGAATATTGAAGTAAATGTCCCATGACAAAGTTGGATTGGGGTCCCTGTGGGCCTGCTTTATGGTCCCGTGTGCATTCAGTAGCACAAATACTAGCCTAATCTGCCCTGCATCAGGTTATGTGCAAGAAGCAAAGCAGAGGTGTAAAATTACACAGGAGCAGAGCAGAGATAATGCTGCTTTAGCAACCTTCTTTTTTGTTTCTTGGCATAGCAATTAAACCATAAATGTTTGTACCTACATTGGCATAGTTTTAACTTGGCTTATATCCTACCTGTTCTAGAGCAAAAGAAAGCAATTGCTGCTTTTCAGAAGGAAGAGAATTATTTTTTCTAAATAGCAAGTGGTTGTCTCTGGACAGTGCTGAACCATTATTGCTTCACAGTTACTGGTAGTGCTACAGTGCTGTTCTGCCCACCCCATCAGAGAGGTTACAGATTCATCTGATGATCAATTCCCTCAATGTGTGCATAGGTCTATACTTGTATCCTCTTGCCATTGCCTCCCATTTTGTGATGGAAGGAGAGGTGGAAGGAGAACTTGTATCTGCCTCTGGCTTTGCTTTCCAGGCTGGGAAGAGCAGTGAAGGCTGAGCCCTTGGCTTCCCTCACAGCTTGCCAAGCCTCGCAGCATGGCAGTTCTCAACTTCTGTTGCTGAAGCTTTCATGGAGCAGGAGCCAGCCTTTAACGCGTTCCAGAACTTCCAGGCTGGAGGACAATCTGTTCTGGTCTTTGATGTGTCTGGAAAAGTCATTCTCCTGCTGCCCCTGTGAAGAATTCTCTGCCATACCTTACACTTGGATCTCCCTGTGATTCTTGTGTACCTCTGCCAGCTGCTACGCCTTCATTTATTTTGTGCCCCAAAGCCACCATTTCTCCCCCAACTCCCAGAATGTTTCTATTTGTTGTCGATTTGGAAAGCACTTGACCTAAATCAGATATTTCAAGTCCTACCAAGACCTCTGAAGAACTTAATTTATGTTTCTGCATTTTGGAGGATCGAGTAAAGAGCCTCTGGGAAGCCCATGCTCCATGGATGAAGGGCAGGCGGTAGGTGATATGCAAGTAATTTTCTCTGTATATTCAACAAACACTTCCAGCTTCTATGAAGCTTCCCTCCAAAATCCTTTGTATTGCTGAGACATCTATCTTTCTTGTGTTGTATAAACTGTATTTGAACTATGTATTAAAAAAACCCTCTTTGATTCTAATTCTTGAAACAGGTGATGGCAGTTGTTTACTGTGCTGAGAGGTGGAGGTATTTTTGCTTCTATCCCAAGTTTTTTCAGAAGTTGTCTTTAAATGTTTCTTTTTCTACTCAGGTGTTGTACTTCTAACATAAATCATGTGTGTCTGTAAATGTAATTGTTTGGGGAGTGCGGATTGCTTTTGGCAAGACTAGGAATGAGGGCCTCAAGGGTTATATGCCAGAAAGATGTCTGTTGAGATAAAACATTGGGTGGGTTAAAACTGGTTTTGCATCTTTGATAAAACAACAGTTGTGCTGGTTTGGACTAGACAGCTCTAAGCAAACACTCTTGGATATTGAGAGAGGCAGTCCTGCTCAACTGCCTTTTTTTTTTTTTTGACCTGCAAGGTTACTTCAAACCTGGACGCTATCCATGTCCCCAAACAGCCATGCAGACGGGGGACAGCATGGGGGCATGTGGCTAGCAGCAGGGGATGATTGGGTAGCTTCCTTTTTGGGACAGACATGTTGTGTCTTAATTTCTTTTTGATGATTATGTTTACCTGAATGGTGGAAAATTGTAGATATACTAATTCAGATACCTGGGTAAAACTGAAGGTTTAATTTTCATTTAGTGGAGAGAAGAGAAAGTAATGTTTAACTTCTCTAGAGACTCAATTTTTAGAAAATTACATACAATATTACTTGGTGAAAAGCAACTTCTTTGGTATGCTCATTTTCTCATAATGGGCACAGGTTTACAGCATGGCATGGAATTAATTTAATCATTCATTCTTTGTGGCTTATGGCTGAAATGTAGTTTAATTTCAAAGACAGACTTCAAACTTGTATTTTATCCAAGGCATCTTCAATTAAAGCGGGGCATTCAGTGAATATGAAGAGAAATACGGGTGTTTGTCTTCATCTCGTTGGGTAATAGATTACTCTGGAATACTGATAGATAAAAGCAGACTTTTCCCTGGGTTCTGTTGGAAAGAGACAAAGTGCAGTGGTTGATGACAGAAAGTTCTGCAGGTTGTCATATCTCTCTGTTACATGCCTTTATGCAGGTTTTTGGGCCTGATTGCTTAGAAGATAAACCTTGTCTCATATGAAAAGACATATTTTACCACGTATGTCAGTTCTGGCCTTTAATATCAATACTTTTCATCCTATACTAAGATTTATTTAGTGCTGTTTCTTTTCCCTGGTCTTCGTGTTATGCATCTAGGTTCTGCTTAACTATGTACGTAACAGAGTCTCCTGAAAAGTAGACAGGTAAGATTTGGAACTTTCTCTAAGTCCTTATCCTTTGACACAATGCACAGATTTAATTTTTTTTTTTTATTTGCTGAAAGGCACTAAGTCCAAAAATTGTATTTTTCCAGAATCAGTGAGGAACATTGACCTACTCTCCCAAAAGTCCAGAAAGATGAATGCAAAAATTGGTAGCCAGATGTTCTGGGTGCAGACAGGAGATGCAGCTGCTGAAATGCAGGAAAACCTGCTGAGGAGGAGCCAGAAATTAGAATAGCTGATGGTGAGATGATCCTCTGGCATTTACAGGTTTTGCTATTTAATAGGGAAATGCAGAGAAGGGTGGTTTATCTTAAATGTCACTTCATGAGCACAGTGATTAAAGTCCTTTACACTGGAATTGAGATTTTGGTAAAATGCTTTTCTTTTCCAGAGAGAATTTCAACCCAGCTACTCTAAATTAAGTGTTTTAGGAATTAAATGATTACCATACCCAGAAGTCAGTGGAAGAATCTTTCTGTGTCATTCTATGTTGCTGGGACTGCTTCTGTATTTTACATTTAATTAATTATCAGAGTGCAAGTCCTCTCCTTTATCTTGCTTCAGGTTCATGAAACTTAGAATCCAGACCAGCCACGGTGTGAGACGTTTTTCAAATAAGCTAGAAATGTTCAGGTACACTATCCATCTAGATATTAATGCTATTCATATTCCTATTGTATTGATGGTTCTGATATATAGGAGTGTTTGTCACAGCTGTGCTGCTCCATTTCATTTTGTCTGAGAAATAAGAAGGTAAGCACGAGAGTAACGCTGTCCTTAGTGGGCAGGCTTGGAACTCCTAGTAATGATGAGTTGTCCTTGGGGCTAGTGCGAGCATGTTTGATTGCTTGCAGGCAAAGGGCCTCCCAGCCTGGGCAGTGGTTGCAGAATTTATCCCTAAAAGGCGGATGACCTTGGCTAGGAGAAGCAGCAAGTTTTGAGGGACCTTGCAGATGAGTATAAAAGGATTTTGATATTTTATGTGCCTAGGTTAGCAGATGGCAGATGCAATGTGGGACACATTAATGTAGAATAAATAATGAATCTTAGAGAAAAGAATAAGAGGAAACATCTGCTGAATTGAAACAGGATGTATCATATTGACTGAGAGGAGAAGAGCAAATTACCATGGAGAAATTCTCAAAATGGGCAATACAAAGAGCAAAAAACCTTGTTGCTGCAATTTTTTTGTTTTGTTTGTTTTGTTTGTTTGTTTTGGTGTTTGGTGGTGGGGTTTTTTTTGTGTTTTTTTTTTTTGTGTGTGTGTTTTTGGGTTTTTTTTGTTTGTTTTTGGTTTTTTTGGTTTTTTTTTGGGGGGTGGTTAGAACATGATTTGTTCATTTAGGGGTGTATGATTGCTGTGCAGGAACATATGTATTAGTTTAGTGGTTTAAAGAGCTTCCCCCTCACTGGGACACTGTGTTGCAGGGTATTTACAGCCGTACCATATCCCATTGCCTACCAAGGGTGAATTTCTGAGAAATATGCCAGTAATTCAATGGAGAGTGAAGCAACTCTTCCCATCTACGTTAATGAACCAAAAGTGTGATGATGCAGAGGCTTAAGAAAACCAGATTTTCGTGCTTAGAGGCAGGATATAGTAGCTCGTTTTGTTGAATTTTTTTGACTGAACCCATAACTGAGATGGTTTCTGGCAATGCTGTTTCACAGTAACCAGTGAGGGATCTATTAGAAGTAAGTGAATTGTTTGAGTTTTTGGTTTGGTGAAAATGTTACTTTCTAGGGAAACAACCTTTTGGTTCATTCCAGCACTGATTAATGTTGTATATGTTTTGGTGAATTGAATTATTTCTTGGTTTATCTTTTTTTAGAATGTGAAATGAAAGTGGCATTGATATTGTTGGCAGTTCAATCCCTGTCTCCTTCCCAGTACTGAATTGAAATACTGTGCTGTAGCTGACCCTATGCAACATAGGTGAAAAAGGGTCAATCCCCATCTTGTAAATGCTATGAACTAATAATAGAAATACTGTTAAAAAGCTTTTTTATTTTTCAGCCTTAATTTGTTTTGGCTGTGTTTTATGAATGTGAAGTCAAAAAAACTTGATACAATTTTATTTAGCATTAATCTTGCACAATAGCCAGGAGAAGATACATATAAAATAATAAATGTTGTAGAGTTGTATATTGCTATACAAATTTCAGTGGTCGTATTAATATTTAAAGAATTTTATTCTGGTGTTTCACTTTTAATATCTGTCAGAAAATCACAGTCAATACTTTTAACCCTAGTATCGAGAAACTGTGCTTATTCATACTTGCAGAATAAATGGTCCAGCAATCACTGAGCCTGTGATATATTACTGTGTATATTTTAAAAGGATAGACTAACTGGGATTCTGATATTCCTATCTCAGTTTTCCCATAACAACCACAAAAAAAATTGAATAATGTGACATTTACATTAGTATACCACTAATTATTGCCGTTCAAATACTTGGATGCTGCTGGACAAGTGCCATAGGATGGAAGGGAGATTCTCTGGACTGTTAGGCCCAATGTTTTGCAGTGCAGGACAGCAACACAGTGGAAGGGTCTGCACAGAGTTCACTTTGTGATACATTGCTTTGATGACAGGATCAAGTACCTACAAAACTGAGTGGTGTTAGGATGACCTCGATAAGTCAAATGAAAATGTGAAGTTGTCTGGAGAGCTGAAGGTGTCAAATTCTTCTTACGACACAGCTGCTGTCGGCAACAGCCTTTAAAAGTGCTTGTTTTAGTGGTTCTTTCATGTCTGTGGCTTAAAATAAAAACAGGAGTTATTGTTTAAAGAAATAAAAAAATATCTCAGCACCACTACAATAGTGAGAGAAATTTGAATCTCTAGTCCTCTCTAGTATGTCACCCTGGAACAGGATGAGGAGTATACACATATATATTCTTATCCCTTTGCACCTATGTTTTTTTTCCTACTATCAGGTTTGTTTCTGCCTGGTTCACTTCTGCTTAGGCAGAATCTGGATGCTACAATACCCATCTCTCTTCTTCCTTGAAAGCTTAATGTGAATTAATTTCTTTATCTGATCTCCTATGGAAAGAAGTACCACTAACCACAAAGCTATCCACTGTTATCTTGACAATTTTATGGACAGCATGTAATTAATTGACGCATCTAATTCAACACATTGCAAAAAATAGGAACGTAGTACAAGAAAATGGGAATATGATTTTAAAAAAATAAAAAATGAGAGTGAAAATTAATGGAAAACTTGCTGAATTTTTATGTCATGTGTCCACTTAAATAAAGACCAGCAAGCAGGCAAACTAATGTCTGGGATGTCATTCATAATAAACATAGATGAGCATTGGATTTAACATTCAAGAAAAGTAGGCACTTTATAGTGTTGGGACAAGAAAAAAATTACTAAAACTGGAGAAACATAATGATTGGAGAAAGCCAAACTACATGCAGTGGAATAATGAAAGTTAAAGATAGTAAGCGTCTGTATTATAAATATTATCACGGTTAATAAATATTCTGACAAAACTGCTAGAAGGCAGTGTAGGTTCTGCCAAGAGTTGTGAAGTTTTCCTTGGAAAACGGGATCTGAAACTCTTCACAATACGGTAAAAGGGGTCACTATAGACCCCGTAAAATGAGTTTCCACCAAATGTTATTCTATTTTGAACTGTTAATGTTTATGAATTACTGGCAGCTGTTACCTAGCAATTATGCTGTCTTCCCTTATTTATATTTCCTGCCTTATGTAAAATCTCTGCATTTATTATATATCATTTGGCCTTTTTCAGTGCTTTATATTTTTCATCCAAATCAAAGTGAAAAATATTTAAATTGGCATTACAGAAAATTCGTGTAAAACATAGAAGTGTTTGCTAATTGAATGTAGACAAGAGTGACCAAGACAAGGCAGTTGTTTCAAAATATCCCTCTTAATGTGCAAAACATGCATTTACATTTTTTAAACATGATGTTGCTTGAGTAATTCTGTTTGACATGTGGCTGTAAATAAGTTAGTTGAAGACTGAATTGCCTTTGACATGATCAGCATGTGTATGTGTGCATACATACATATACATAAATGTGTACATGCATGGCAGCAAATGTGATAAATAGCAGTATATATATATATGTATTTATATGTTTTTGGCAATTTAAGTTGCAATGTTTAGGCCACTAGTCTTTTTTTTTGCATTCCAGATCTCACAAAGGCTTCAAAGAACTGCTAATTATAAAACAAGCCAAACCCCTTCTTGCTCTGATAAGTATTTGGGAAATGTCTGTGTGCTCCGTTTCCAGGAGAAACCCTGTAATTCAGAGTGCCTGAGCTAACACAGCAGGGTGGCAGCAAATGCAGGGATGGGAGTTTGGGCTGCCCCAGTCTCTGGTGTCTGGGGCCATATTTCCACACTGGGCATGGGCTGCCAGCATGGCCCCCAGCCCCAAGTACAGCCCTATGCAGGCATGAGATGCACTGCAGCCAGGATTATTTATTCTGGCAGCAGCTGTTTGCTCCCAGTTACTGTCTTTCTCGAGGGATTTTCCCTTGCCTCAGCATCTGCAGTACATTCAAAAATTTCATTCATGAAATGGGAGGGAGGCAGACCATGGCTGCCTGAATAAACTGTGTTGTCCCTGTAACTGAAAAGAGAAATAGGTTTGATTCAGTAAAACACATCACAGTATTTCCAAATGGGCATTTTTATCTTTTTTGTTCAGAGGCTCCAAACCATTTACTAAAATGAAGATGGTCTAATTGAATATGAATAAGGAGCTGGAGAGGTGCTATCAAATCAGTCACAAGGTAGCTACTTTATTTTATTGAAACTTTGCTTAAGTCTACTGGATTAATTTTTGTTTAAAATTAGGAAAGCTGGAAGGTGTGAGGGTGTTTTGTTTCCCCAATGCTTTCATTTCCATGATCAACTTAAATAAGGTTAAACTGGTGGGTTTTATCTTATAATATGAAGCTCCATGTCTCGCAAGATCAGGCTTGTTATTACACAAACTTATACTTATTTTGTTCCCTGGGATTTGAAAAGGGGGGAAAATTGTAGGAATGTTAGGTAGAGCCAGGGAAGAGTATTTTTTAGTGGCTGAAAAACATCACCCATAAATGATATTATTATTTTTGTGTCCAATGTGACATCTTAGCTATTCAACCATTGAAAGACGTATGAAATGAAAACTCGATGAATTGTGCAAAAATATTTGCAGTTATAGGGTACTCATAACAGTCACTCATTTAAATAGTTGATGTTTTAATGGATCAAGCTTTGGTCAAGGGTTAACGATACATGGTCTGTTTTCATACCACTACTGACCTTCTGTAAATCTTGGCAATCCCTTGCTCCTATTCCTTTTCCCATAATTTACTGTCAAATAGAAATGATAACATCTCTAGGGCACATGGTAGATCTTCGGGATTCAGAGCATGTCCAATATAAAGCTCACCCTAGTCTTGGCTAGGAACTAGTCTGGAACTTTACCACCATATGAAAACACATATTGTTACTAACCCCAGAGTAGTTCCTGAAGCTGATTTGAGGTTCAAGAGAGGAAATGCCTATGTAAAACTTGCTCTTGAGAGTTAGAGGATTGCTGTAGGAAGCTTTAAAGCCTGCAGTGCCTGGCAGCACAATCACTCACATGTCAAATAATTACTTAATGTTCCTTTTTACTGCATTCGGTGCCCATATACAGAAACAGCCCATACCATGGCCCAGAGATTTTAACAATGTTACAATAAAAGTGTCCTTGACTTGATCGGGCTGTTTCATTCAGGGGTCCCTTCTAGGAGCTCACCAGGGCTGGTGGCCTCGGGCTGCTTCAGTGCAAGGTCATCTGCATCTTCAAAAAGGCCTCAGGAGCTCCTTGGGAACCAAGGAACAACTGACTTGGAAATTTCCCTTCTTCCTTTGCTTGTCCCCCACCTTTGATTTCCTAGTGCTGGTCATAAACCAAACCATCCTGCCCGAGTCTGCCTTGTGCTGGGACCTGGTGTGCAGTGGCATTAACCTGGGAGCCAGGCACTCCCTGTGCAGACATGTAGTGAGTGATGGTCCCATCTTCCAGAGTTCACAATCAAAAAATATTTGGTGCCCATTTAGGGTATTTCTATGTTCAGTCTGGTGCCAGAAATTCCTCAGTGTAAGGCAAAATTAAATGGAAGAGTATTAAGCATTGCATTGCCATGCTGCTGGTGGTGCAGCAGTCTGAGTGCTATTGCATTTGCTGATACTGGACAGGCGTTGTGCATCCACATAGTCATGTGGATGAAACTTGTACCTCAGATTTTAATGATGTTGCAGTAAAGAAATGCCATCATTTAAAATCTCCTTAAAATATGTTTGGAGAGGACATATTGTGGTTTACATAGATTTTTAATGAGATAATTCTGGCAGAACCTGCCTCTACTCTGGCCTTAGTCACTTCAGGCTTTTCCCTGGGGACCATTGTCAGTACTTAGACAAGTGCATGCCGTGTTGTGAGTCAAATGAGAAACAATCCTCAAACTAGCTAGGCCACGTAGTTGGCGTTTTTTTCATCATGGATAATCAAAATGTTGCATTTTCATCCCAATAACAAGCTAGTAGTATAACGCATTTCCCCCTGTCACTTCTACATTATACTGTAGAGAGGGGGATTGATTTTGGGGGATGATCTCCTGTGTTTTGATTGTGCATCTTCTGCAGGGCAGCAGTCCATGTACCTGTAGGAACCCAGCTCAGCAGGGCCAGCTCCTGTCCCCTTTGGCTTAAGCCACAGAGATGAATCCCTGTGGTTGGGTTTTTTCCTATTAAAAAACACAGTAGGTAACCTTTGTCCTTTTTAATCCACTGCTTTTTCATAATTTACTCAGGAAGATGGCAGGAGTGTTTACTTTCTTGTTGGAGCTGTAGTAATTTTCATTGACTTCAGATATTATTTAATTTTTTTATAGGGCCAAATATTTACTCTGATAACTGCTTCTTTCAGGATATTATCTCAGTTTTGAAGGTGTTAGTGTTCATTTTTGACCACAGAAGATGGTGAATCATAGCTATTTCCCTGTGTTACCTACCTAAATTCAGAATCCCCAGTGGGTTTCTGTCCTGCAGGATGTCAGGATACTTCCTCCTTCAGTTGCCCTCTAAAATTCTTCTCTGAAGTTGCTAGAAAGGCTTTGGGTTCATTTCCATCAGGAGTTTAGGTAACACACATTCAGTGTTCTTTCCAGTGCTGCTGTTAGAAACCTTCACCTGGTAGAGGTTAGAAACTTATTTTTAGAGACACAGACCTGACCTAAAGGCAAAATATAGAAATCAGTAGAGCTCAAAATTGGCTTTGCTGCTTTTGTGAGTTTCTGCATGTGCCACAATTCCTGCGCTAGCACTGGACTGCAGGGGGTCAGAGCGTCAGGTCTGACTGATGGACTCATTGCTACCCTGCGAGAGGCTGCTGTGAGGACAGAACGGTGTCACCAGGGAGCAGCACAGAAGGGCAGGATCAGGTGTGAGTCTGCTCACGGCACGGAGCCCGCACCTTGGATTTGCAAGCTGGTTGCTTGTCTAGCTGGATAACTTGGGCCAGGATGGACTAACCTGTAGAGGTATGTGGACTGCCTTCAGATTTTGGGGGTACTCATTTTGCTTGACACCTCCCCAGAACCAGCAGCTGTCCCCTTTTGCTCAAGTCCCTGGGGAGAGGTGGCAGGACAGACCGACACGTGCCCTGAGGTGCCTGATGCTGATGTAAGCTTTCAGCAGCACAGCACGCTGGGGCTTGAAGGTGATTACATTTCTGGCTGAAAAAGGATATTTGAGATTAATTTGGAACTCAGATCATTATTAGTAGTGTTGCTGTGAGATAATGTTTGTGGGGAAAAGCAGTACTTTTCAAAGTTACCACAGCACTAAATGGAGGGGGAATGGCTGGCTTTACTGAGCAGTTCCTAGACTTCAGGCTTTTTTTTTTTTTAAATTGTTTGTGAACATCCTAAGTAGGTCAGTGCATATTTCAAACATTTCATAAAATATTAGAGCTCTTAAAGCCTGATTAGGAGAGGCTACTAAATGCTTGCTTTCAATGTTTGCTTCTTTGTTCAATGCATCAGTTTATAGTTCATGTTCTTTGTATCTTAAAATTGCTTTGTTGCTTGTGGAACAGACTGCAAATTATTTTTGCTAATGTTTTTTTAAAAGTCTAAATAGCTTGGGATTTTTTGTTTGCTTTGTTCTTTGTTGTTTGTGTTTTTGTTTTTTTTTTTTTAATGCAATGGCTTTTAATACTTGGCAACATTTTATTATGGAGTGAAGCTTTCTGTTGTTTCCTCATTTCTGTTTCATAATACTTTAATACTTCTAAAAATGTCCATTAAATATAATGACTTTGCTTTACTTACTCCCTCTGTTGGACTGCTGAGACTCATATAATCTTTTCCTTTCCTACTCAAGAGTTGTTTTCCTTTTTGGACATGGTTTTTCTTTAGAAGAAAGTTTTTCATGTCCGATAGCCTTCTTTACTCTCTTCCTTGTACTGTCTTTTGGAGATGGAGAACTGGAGAGACCTATTGGACTGCTTTTGATTTTTGGATTTGAGTTTATTTTTATTCTCATGCCTTTCTTATATGGTATCTTCATGGAGTGGCCTGGCACAAGCAATTATTTTAGTCTTTCAATCACTCTCTTAGGTTTGCTTTTAGCTAACTTCCCTGGTTTTATGTATTTCTTCTCTTTAACAAGTGAAACAGGAGTGGACTCTGTAGACAGGGGCAAGCATTTTCTTCTGTATTGTGTTGAACAGCAACTACTGCAGGTGAAGAGGAAGACCTGAGCTTGTCAAGGCACGTGGGGAATGCAGTGATCAGAGGGGAGTGGGATCAAAGGGAGGAGCAAGTGGCAGTAGAAAATAGCAGGTTCTGGTTATTTAGAAAAATACAGGATATTTTAGCCATTGTAAGAAAGGAGAGAAAGACAGAAAGGAGAGAAATCAAAAGGGGATTTGGAGAAAAGTTGGTAAAGACGCTATGTCCATTACAAAGTGCAGGGAAACCATACAGGGAGCAATAGGAATACTGCTCAGTTGTCCCTGCTAATGCAGAACCACTGGTGAGACTTTGATGCAAATAGTAGGGCTCCCCCACAGTGGTAGTCCCTAATCTAAGCTTTAAATAATATGTCTGCATACAACCTTATTTATATATGTCATGAATGGAGGTGCAAAAAATATTTGCATGGGCCAAGTTAGTAAAGGGTTCCTTAAATGTGAATTCTCATCCCTGCATGAAGTGCTGTTGGTCTGACTCTAGAGCTGAATGAACTCTGAGTCCTCTGGTGGTCTGAAAGTCTTTATGAGGAAAAAAAAATTCTATAAATAACATATATACTTTCATAATATTTATACAGCTGTAAGAGTTTTACTTTACTTTAAAATTTCAGCAACTGCATGTAATCCAGAAATATTTCCGTCAGCCTTTTGAACAACGAACTTAAGATGTTGTGAAAGTCCAACAGTCTTAGACCAAAGCCCATGCACCTAACACATGTTGTATTGTGAGTTGATAAATCTGAACACCCGTTCCTTATTACTACCTTTATTTTTTCTTTCTGAGGAGTATTTACATTGGTGCCTTAAAACTGATATGATAAGCAGATCAATTGCGTCAATCTGTATTCCTGAAAGGTAGGATAGACAGATATTGTAGCTGCAGATGTTTTATTAAAGTTTGACAAAAAATGTCTCATAACTTCTGTAGTGTCAAGGTCATAGAACAAAAAATTCTCACATACGGTAGGAACTTGGTTTTAACCTGTGAGTTATAAAATAGAAGCTGTAAAACAAGTCTGTAAAATATAGTAGAAGAATATTAGTTGTTTTCAAATGACAGTTCATTTTGTAGGTACTGAAGTAGACTCAACTGTGTATCAGTTCATTCCTGGGGAGAGAGAAAGTGTACGGTCGGCATAGACTAATGTCTCTTTTTGAGGAAGGTTTTTATTCCATTAGTAGAGTAGGTTGTTGAAATAATAAAATATGTACTCTTCACCTCTTATTTTCATTTCCTGATGTATGATAGCTTGAACTGCTGTTGAGTAAAATTTGCAGCAAATGTTCTTTCTTGTGCTCATTTGATATAGTTCACACTCCATTAACAACCTGATAGAGAGAAGGACGTTACTGCATAACTTTTTATTTTCCTGTACTTCTGAGATGACTTTGGGACACCATACTGTGACAGCAGAACACATGGATTTTAGGTAATGTCAGTGCAGTGGGATGGATTCTGCAGCTCTACTCATGGAGTCTAAATCTAAGTTGTTTTGGTTTTTATTAATTAGTTTATGTCTGAATTTATCTGATTGTGCTCACACTTATTAGAGCACTAACACTGTGAATGCCACTCTAGTGTGGCAGTTACTTTAGCCAAGCCTATATGCAGCCCCCTTATTTAAAGAAAATTATTTCACTTTTCAATTATTGAAAAAAAAAACCCAACAAAACAAAACAAACAAAAAACCCCACATTCCCCACCCAGCCAAACCACCTGTTCATGATATTGGAATAGAAAGGTGTTTTTTGTAAAAACAGAATTTTATTTGGTCTATTTCAGGTCGATTCATGCATCTGTAGTCATTTCTTCAGTAGCAGATTATATAAATGTGGTGTTTGTACTTGAAAAATTGTCTCTTATACAGGTAGGACAAAACTAGACTCTGTAAGTCACCTGATGGAGAGGGGATACTGAATACAAAATTAGTTTGAATAAAAACAATTGTTAAAGAGGTAAAGATCTAAAGACAGATACTAAAGGACCCTCCTGGGTAGAAAAGATAAGGTGACATAGATCACTTTAATGAGTGTTTTAGCTGAAATTTAGAATTAAAGAAAGTGCCTAAACTTGTCACCAAGAAATGCTGAATGCTTTTCATTCCTTTTAACTGAAATGAAAATAGAAATTCCTTTTGTCATCTGACAGGGTAGTGTTTATCAATCTGAATACATGGCCTGTCAGAAACAACAAGTATTTTCAGATTCCTTTGAGGTCACTGGGAGCTGAGGGTTAAGCAACCTTTTAAATCTGCCCTGAGTGTCTGTGACAGAGTGCATGAGCCTTGGGGCGGGTGGCGTACGGAAAGGGTTAATTAAACAAACCTCTACGGAGGGGCCCCAGCAGCTTATTCTTATCAGAGGATCTGCAAGGGTATTGGGTTCGATCTGTGGGTGCCTGTGACTCTCTCCAGTCTCTGTCAAGTGAAACAGAGGAAAGGGTCTAAAATGAGGCTGGAAGAAGCCTGGCTGTTACTGGGAAGACTGATATCAAGCAAACTCAGGGATAGTGGTGCCCACCTTTGGAAGATCTTATTTAACTTAATCTTAAATTGACATCACTGTGCTACTATCTGAAGGGGCTTAGTGTCTGCAGTAAGGTATTCCACAGCGTCACATTGACCACCGGGCTGTATTTTATTCCTTTGATTCTTTTGAGACTTAAGTACTCCAAGTTTGGCTGAATATGCTGAAAGGGGACTTGAACTGATGCTGCTATGACCTTCTGGTATTCTAACCTGTTTTTTTTAACTGACTTTGTCACAGAGGCTGCAGACCAGAGCCAAACTGTCTCTTTATCATGTTTGATGAAGCAATATGTAGAAAGTGTTTTTTATCTGCAAAATAAACAATAGAAACAGGCAAACCCCTTGCTGAGGTGCCTGTGTTATTAGAATGTCTGAGTGTAGGTAATGTAAGCAGGTTTTACCCCAAGGTGTAACTTCTGTAATTACTCAGCAGTAAACAGTAATGGTAAGAGCTGATGGTTTCCAAGAAGAAAAAGAAAGGGGAAAATGAAGAGGCTGTAAGTTATTTTTTGCTTTGCTAATGAATGTTTTCATTTCAATTGTTCTTAAAATTATTTTCTAGGATTTGTATTTTGGATTCCTAATGTCGTTTTACAACAAGCAACTCTTAACTGGATTTCAGAGACCTGAAAATCAGATACCAGTCTTTTTGGTAGACAAAACATTAAATATTTTTCACTCGTGATTTACGCTGTATTTGAAGTTGATGTATTTGAAGACTGACCTGAGTCAATTCTAGTGGGAATAAATCAGAAGGTTCTGTTATGGGCTTTGTGTCAGATGGTGCTCAAGATCTAATTGTATAAATCTGAAGCCTTAGAAGGCTCAGTTCATTCTAGCAGCCATGTGAAGAAGAGCTGAGACTGTCTCAACACCTTATGGAGTACTGTAGCTTTTGACTAACTGGGGTTTTTTTGGCACCTTCTAAGTCTGCCCAACATGAAGCACTGTGCAGGGAGGAGAACTTCTCCATCTGTTTTCTTCATTGTGTTTTGGTTCCTCTTTGGTTAGTTCAGAAAACTTCACGGTTTTGCAAACTCATGGTGTCTTGACTTATATCAATTTTCCATCCTTATTTCTTAAAAAAGAACCAATCATACTGAGGAAGTATCCCAGCCCCTTACTCATGTGATAAGAAAGCCAAGACGTGCCAACGTACAGTGCGTGCCTGAGCTGTCATGGAGGAGCATCTCCCAAGCAGTGTGCCATGAGCATAGTGACTCAGTAAGTCACTTGAAAGGCTGTGGAGGCTGGGAAGAAAGCTTTTATTTGACTCCAGAGTTGTGATTGAGCTCTTGGATGAGAATTTGGTTTCCTCTTGGATTACAGGTGAGCTGCAATTTTTGTTAATAAACAGAAGATTGTGGGAAACTTCTGAAGAAGATAATGGACCATCCAGACACCTTTAACTGATTTAGGGCTTCTTTGTCATTATCTTAGATTTCTGTGAACTTTATAGCATTAGGTAAGAAATAGCAGGTGATGTCCTGATTTTTTAAAAGAAACTTTCTGAATGATCAGGAGATGTGGCAGACCAATTTGAGCTGATTGCATCAAGTAAAAACTCAATACTTGTTATGGCCAATTTCATTCCATATATAAAATGATACATTTGCTTTCTTATCTCTGGAAATTTTACTTTTTCATTATTTACCTTTGAGGAAAAATAAGTTATTTGTGCTCCTTGACAGCCTCCTGGAGTTCTAACACTTGCAGTTAACTTACACTTCATGGTTTCTTCATGATTTGAAATGTTTCACATTACTTCTGCTTCCTTGCTCTTCTTTCCGTCCTGCTTGTCTGATGTAGGAAAAATTCTTCCAGTTTTATCTGACGTGATCTTTTAGGAAGTTTCAATCTCTTTAGTTAACAAAAAGCATTGAATTATATTTGGATGAAATTTTTTTTTTCCTCTAATTTTTGTATAATACATGCAATGCATTTTGACTCCTGGAATTTCTGAAATTTATCAAATATAGTACTGTCTAGAAATGAGAGGTACCAAGCAAGGATTTTCAAGCAAGGGACAGTTTCTTGAGCTGGTACAGCAAGAAAGAGCAAAATTTTTTGAGGAGTTCTGAAAACAGAAGAAGTAAAGGCTGTCATGGAAAGGAGAGGGATGCCTCCTCAGGACTATTTCATTAGAATGGACTCAAAGCCTGTGGTCTTACCAAATGCACTGTTTACTTTGAGGCTGCTTGCATGGGCAAGCCCCTACTGGCTTGTATCTGACTACATATTTTTAGTAGTGACACTTTGTTGTGACTCCCCTTTTCTGCACCAGACCCCCACGTGAGCAGTGTCGTCAGTGGGAATAATAAGTGCATGTTCAGTCCCCTTTTCATCAGGGCATTGGAGTTTCTCTAAAAGGACTAATTTTGCTCAAGCTGAGCATCACCTGTTTTCCCAACCTTCCCATATGGCATTTACTGTGCAATAGGGTTTGAATGATCATCTATGTAAGATGTTGCTGAGCAGCCACGTGGATTATGTCAAACCACTAGGAAAATGGCCTTTTTTCATGAGATTAATAATGCTGGAAAAGGAAGTGCAGGCTTCGTGATTGAAGACAGCTGTTTAATGGGGAAACATAATCCTGGGGCTGCTCTTGGGAGTGGAGTCTTGCTCTGGTTTGTCAGCATGGCCTCCATGCCAGTTCATTGTGGAACAGTGGCGATGTTATTGACAAAAATCATGATGCTAAACTTGTTTCTACTATCAGTGTTAATCCCAGTGACCTGGTTAAAAAGGAGAGGGTGCACATGAAGTAACAAGAAGTGGTTGGATGTTTCTGGTCTGCTGCTGCCCTTGTTGCTCAGAAAGCAGTCTGCAAATTTGTGGCAGGAGCTTTATGCCCTTTTGTCTGTCCTGGACTTGTGAGGAGCCCTTTTTTTCACGGAAAGTAAAAAAATCTGAAGAATTTTGAAGGTGCCTCATGTCAGAGGAAAACATGTACTTCAGCTCCATACCCCAGAGTACTTGGTCTGGCTCATAGATTTACTTGCAATTACAACATTGTTTATTTTATTGAGATGGCTTGTAAAATAACTATTTCAGGCAAAGATCCAGCAGTTCACTTCTCTCTGTCTATTATTTGCTCACGTCGAAGAACTGAATAAAAATCCCACAGGTACATAGGTTTAGTGCAACATTCTGTGTATAATGCCACAAACCAGATGCAAATTCTTTGTTACTATATATTTGTGCAAATGGGCATGTTTCATAAGAATAAATGAGTGAACTATCACAGTGTTCATAATAATATTTTATGTTACTTTTATGCATGTCTTGCTCATAGTCTTGGATGATTTTCAGTTTGCTGCAGAATTTAACAATCTGGACAAAGACTGGTGTCTGTAGAATGGAATAGAATAGAACATTTTCAGTTGGAAGTGATCTACAACGATCATCCAGTTCTAACTGCTTGAGCAATCCAGGGCTCACCAAAAGTTAAGGCATTGTCCACATGCCTCTGAAACACTGAGAGGCTTGGGACATCTGTTGTTTTGTGACTTGCTTAGGAGCTTGGATGTGAGGTCTGGGTCTGACTTGGAGGAAGGAGAAGAGCAGATCTTGTCTTTTAGCAGTCAGCAATTACCCTGTGATGTATGGTAAGGTAAAACTTCACACTTACAAAAGCAACAACATACTCATGTATATATTGATTTGTTGTTCGGATGTTTTTCTCTGAGTGAGAGGACTGTAACCCTCCTCCTTCCTGCACTAATCAGCCTTGAATCTTGCATGCAGTTTTTAAGTCACATCTGGTGGCTATGGTTGATTCCAGGGTAGAGAATTTGACAATATTTCTCATGTTTGAAATTTAATTTGAGATATAAATAAATAATTTAAATTTGTTCTTGATTATTTTTCTTCAGTTTGGTTTTTTGTTGTTGTGCTTGTTTTTTGTGGTTTTTTGTTTGTTTGTGTGTTGGGTTTTTTTGTTTGTTTGGGTTTTTTTGTTTGTTTTAAATTTTAAGTCTTTATGATGTAGTAATCATATCACCACATTTTTACTAATGTCATATATACCCATATAGATATGTATGCTTCGAAACCTTCTTATACTACATAGTTCAACAAGGCATTTGTAAAACTTGCACAGTCTAATCACTGAACATACAAAGGTTCAAAGCACTTGCGCTTCTATGCTGCTGGCAAAATAAGAATAGCTCTTGAATAAATTCTATGGAGATCTACTGTTTTAAAAAAGAGATTCTTGTGGTTCTGTGAAAAAAAAAAAAATTCCACACAGTACAGAAGCTGTACTAACATTATATGTTTGAGTTCCATTTCAAGCACAATATTAGCCTTTTCAAAAATCTACACATTTTACGAGTTCTCAGTGATAGCTGTTTCCTTCTCAATAGCAATTTTTGTCTCCCACTCATGCATAAAACAAGAAAGTTGGAACAGTCCAAATCACATCATCAGCTTAAAAACCTGGCTTATGCACCAATACTGCTAAAGTCACAAACACACAAAACTGTTTTCACCTGGTATCTGAACCTGGTCTTAGAGAAGTTGAGTAATAGGAGTCTTTCCTCCAATAGCAAAGGCCTTATTTTAAAATCTTTTTGAAATTACTTTAATATGCAATGGAAAATCTGATTTTAGAAAAAATAGAAATACTGTCATGTAAAATTAGTTTAAATACAGCCTTATTTTATGGTAGTTTATAAAATGTTGGAGCTTTTTTTTTTTCTTAAACTGTGGTTCACTCAATTAGACTATGCATAAGACTCTCATTTAACAGTTATATCAAGTGCTAGACCAAAGAAGATAAAAAGTAATCTCAAATAATTGTACCTATACTGGATACCAAGTAGTTTGTTCTCTTATTAACAAGAGGGTGTATGCATTCTTCTAGTGCATAAAATTCACTTCCTCTTTGTCTATTCACATGTTTAAGTTTGCACTCTAGCCTTGAAATATCTCTGAAAACACGTTACAGTGGGTAAAGAGCTGGTTCTGGGCAGTGCTCAGTCACTCATTCTCTATCTCTCCTACAGCTTTGCATGCTGATTATTGTGCTGGCTCCACTAAAGACTGATTTTTTTGTGTTACCTTTCATTTAAACAAACAAAAATATCATAATCGTAACTGAGTGAAATGTCCAAATGAAAAAGTGTTTTGTCCGTATGCTTGGACAGAAGTGTCCTAGGTCCCATGGACAGGGGGCCAAGAGGTCAAAAGAAGGAATCAGTGCTCTCTGCTTATCACTCATTAATCTTCACCCAGTTTGGTGCTGTCCAGCACAGGAAACACACAATAAAGCAGAGGGCCAGGGAGGTGGTGGGGCTGGAGCAGGTGGCCTGGGCGGAAAGGTGGAAAGGAGCGGTGCTGGCTCAGTGGGGTCAGAGGGGGTACCTTGCAGAAACCTTTCAGGTCACAGTGAGGAGGGGACTGCTGCTTGCTCTGCAGTACGGGGTGAGTGGACAGGGCAAGAGACAGAAATTGGAATGAGGCAGATTTAGAGTGGATATAAGGAAAACAATTTTCAGCTTGGTGAGGGTGAAGCAGCAGCACTCTGGGAGGTTGTTCAGGAGCCATCCATGGAGGCTTTTAAGGCCTGAGCAGCCTGGTCTGACCTTGCATCTGCCCTTGTGTCAGCAGGTTCTCCTAGTTGAAGGACTTCCCACAACTCTAGCCTTGATGCTCTGCTCTTTCCTCTATGTCTTTAGCACCACAGTTTCTTGCATGGTCTCCTGCACCACTGCCACCCCAGAGCCAAAGGCTCTTGCAGCTGCGGTGGGGAGAGGCTGGCCACACATTTGCAGTGCAGGCACTCCTGAAATATCTCCACATATCTTTCACAATTCACTGTTCCTTTTTTTTAAGAGTCTGAGTGGTGTTACGGGTTATCTTAAAAGTTGCTTCAAAGCTTTAAAGTAAATGGAGGGTGAATTTATTTGAAGAGATTGGGGTATTTTCTTACAGTTTCTTGATGTGTTGCTGTGATATGGCAGTGGCATAACTGGATAAACACAAATAACTTCCACAACTCAAAGAATGTCTCTGGCATCTAACATAGAGTGCTGCTAACCTTGCTACCATCAAAAGATTTCTGTTGCTTTTTACTAAGCTTGAAGTTAATGAAAATTTAATGAGTTGTAATTAAGGACTGAAGGAATTGAAGATTCTTTATCAAAGTTCCTGAATTCTGCTTGGTGAATAACAGTAATTGATAAATGTAAACTTATTGATTTATCCTTTATCCTAATTGCTATTTGTAAATGGAATGGGCATTTCCCCCCTAAATTAATAAAAGATCACTTTTGAGGGTTTAATTAACTGTTCTTTGAATTCTTCATTCATCTAAAATTAACCTTCCATGACAATTATGAAACTTTTAAAAAAAATTCTTTCTGTGTAACATAAACTACAGAGGCATACAGTGACTTGGCAACCTACTATTAGCTTGCAAATGGAAAGACTTATGGCTGGAAAAAGCCAGCTGCACCTGTTGTTTTTACTGAACAAATCACCCAGAAGTACACCGTCACTCCAGCCTGCCACTGTATTGTTAAGGAAGTTTTTCTCTCATCAGTAGTGTATATTTTTTAGAAATGAGTAAAACTCCACGGTTCCCCTGGTATATTTATGATTTTAATAGGGTCATATGACCAGTTGGTAAAATAACACACCTTGATTCATTAATAATGTTAGCTATAAAAGAAAGTGTCTTAAATAAGATTTCAGGGCGTGGTGTGTTACATCTCACAGAGCCAATCTGGCATCTATGCTTTGCAGATTGCATGTCTCCATTAGCACCCTGTTGAACTTCGACCTTGTTTTTTTTTGTAGTAACCAAAATAAAAAGATTATCCTGTTGCAGACTTTCTGAAAATAATGGATGGTAATCACAGTTGTGGTCAAAGAGGTTCCAGGGGATCACATTTGTGTGTCACCTGAGCATAGTTTTAAGTGAAGTTCGTGCTGTCTTGGACTGGTCCCAAGGCTTGTTCAGGGCTGCGCTCCCAATTAAATGGAGGGATGAAAGGGGCCTCTTCCATAACGCTCTGTCAGGCACTTGGAAAGGTCAAAGCTGCTCCATGAGGAGAATCCCCAGGGCAGCTCTTTGCAATCATGTCAGCAAGCAGATGGACATTTCTCTTGCATTGCCACAGAGCTCATTTATGTAACTTATATATTCTCTCCTACTTGAAAACATGCCTAACCTGGTACAGCCATGATAACTGGCAGAATTTACCCCCTCTTTTTTCTGTCCTAATCTCTGCCCTTTATTTCTGAATCTTTGCTTCTTTCCCTGCTTCTCTGACCCAAATTGCCTCTTTGTCTTCAGCTGTCCCAGGCAACTGCTCTGCGCCCACCAGGCTTCCTCACCATCACATCTCCAGTGTGCCTGGTGGGTGATACCACACTGCAACTGCAAGGCTTCCTTTTTGACAGACTTTGTAATGTGTTTAGCACAGTAAAACTTGATGCTCAGTTGAATAAATGGAAAGAACAACCAAAGGAGCATCTCTTCACTGCAGAGTCTGGTGGCTGAGATTAGGATGGAACCAACGATGATTTAGAGCATAACATCACATTACACATTGACATTACTGTAAAATAAGCCACAGTTCACTTAGAAAGTATAGGATTAAATCCTGAATCTGGACCAGACTCTCGTTGTGTGGTTAGGTTCTGCCAAATTGAAATTACCTGTGCAATTACAGTTGAGTATAGAACCCTAAATAGGTGGCTTTAATAACTAGAATGAAATTGTTGTTACTAAGTGATATGTGACTGTGATTTTATTAGCTGCAGAATAGACCAACAGAGGTAATTGCTTCGAGTGGAAGAAGATGGTTAATTTGTTTGTGCTGTAGAAAATTGTGGGGAAGCTTGGAAGGAAAAGTTTAGGCTGAAAATGTCCAAAACATTGTTAATCAAATATTTTTTCTTTTCTTTTTTTTTTTCCTGTTGTCATGTAATAGAGCTCCTCAGAAGGATTAAGATGTGTGTCATACTGCTTTGCAGATGACTGATTATTCATTGGAAGACATCGCTTTATGTGAAATATACATTAAGGTCTTGTCTTTAGACCTGGAAGTGTTACTTGCTTAAAGCTAGCTTTGTGGTCACTGCCTTTATTTTCACTATGTTTTATGGCTGTTAGCATTGCAGAGTTGTTATATTTCAAGGAGAAAGCAGTAGTTTTCTTTAGGTGTTTACATTATCTGTGAGCTATTTGAATTCGCAATTAAAAAACTTCATTTTGACATGAGAGTAAATCATTGACAAACTTGTCTTTGAAGTCCAGAGAACACTGAAAAGAACAATTTAATTCCAGTGTTAAATATGGAAGTTATGCAGATCCTGTTTTTCCTGTTTAAGTAGTTTTTATTGAGGTAAGAAACCTGATTTTTTCTGATCCAAGTTGTTCCAGTCTCTCCCCCATGCAGACCTTTTTACTGAAAGGCATTTTAAGGACTATTAAAATGAGGGACATCATGAAGGGTTGCTCTCAGAATTTGTAACATTAATTTTTAAAAGCCTCTGAATTATTCTGTTTATTTTAGAGTTCATATAATAACATGATAGATTTGGAGGTTGTATTTCAGTGCAAGGAATTCAGGTCAAACTTGCTGAAGCCTCCCTGATAGCAAATCCCATTAAGAGCACAGGAGGGTTTACTGGAGGGGAGTTATGGTACTCCTTCCTGTTCTTCTTTCCATGTTTTTTTCTGTCTCTCTTCATTTGCATATGTTATTAAGTACACATGTCTGTCTGCTCTTTATATAGCAGTCCTTATAGCATCAACTTTATTTTAAGCCACAAAAAAGAACATACTGAAGTTAAATTATTATTTTGATTAATGCATTAGTACAAATGAAAAACTTTGAACTATGACTGTGTTTATATCTTTCAGTTATTACAACAAACCAATACAGCATCAAGAAAAGCCAGTTCAGAGAACACTGTTTGGTAGAGCATAGTAAATAATGTGCTCTTTGGGAAATAGAAAATGCATTGAAAACATCATTTTACCAATTTCCTTCATAGTTCTAAGCAGAAATGCTGGTCATGCAGTGGCCTTTATATTTTAACTTGTGCTAACCTACTTTAGAAATGGCCACTGACCTTTTTTTTAGAGATTTTACATTTATATATTGCACCTGGCATGGTCACCATTCAGAAAATAGTTCGGAGTTCTTAATAGCATGCTTCATATGTACTTATATTTTATTGATAGGGTTATTAGTTCTTCTCAAGTTTTTTCTTGGCTGGAAAGCCTACTCTTTCAGCTTTCTTTGTTCATGACCATCTACTATTGTCTGTTATTTAAACACCGTATTGAATTTTTCTTTTATGTTCCTGAAGAGCAATATATAATGATAGAGGTTGGAGGAACCATGAGGGTAACCTGGGTGATGCCCCAAATATCTGCCAGAAGTAAAGAAAAGAGCAGTTGCTGCATTCCTAAAGCATGCTCTATGCTGCAGCATTTTCAGTCTTACATGCTAGTAATTAGGACCATTTGTTGTCATTTATGTAAATAAGGTAATGAATCATCAAATATGCAAAGCAGGACATCAAGTCATCTGCATAAAATCTCCAGATTTCAGAACATTTAGTCTCTACAAGTATGGGTAGATTGTAACCAAGAAATATCTTTCCAGATGGCTTGAGCAGGTGAGGATGCAGTGCCTGTGCTTTTCAGAAGAGTTGTGGTAAACTTGGATTACCTGAGCCATCATATATAGCTATATAGACACAGATAACCAGATTTGCAGATTTTTTTACTGTTGTTTTAACAAACGTGTTTATATCTCCAGAGTTGCTCAGACAGCAAGGGATCAAGCATCTGACTGTTTGTAGACAATTTACGCAAACCCATGCAGTCAGCATTATAGGGCACTTGTTATTTTAAGGACAAGTAAGTGACAGAAGGGGTTGAATTCAGTGTAGAATCACAGAATATGCTGAGTTGGAGGGGACCCACAAGGGTCATCGAGTCCAACTCTTAGCCATGCACAGGACCATCCCCAAGAGTCACACCATGTGCCTGAGAGTATTGTGCAAATGCTTCTTGAACTCTGTCAGGCTTGGTGCTGTGACCACTCCTATGGGGAGCCTTTTCCAGTGACCAACCACCCTCTGGGTGAAGAATTTTTTTCAAATATTCAAACTAAACCTCCTTTGACACAACTTTAGGCCATTCCCTTGGGTTCTGTCACTGGTCACCACAGAGAAGAGATCAGTGCCTGCCTCTCTTCTTCCCCTCATGAGGAACATGAGTCACTTGAAATTTTGGCACAGAAGATGGCATTGTACATCTGAGTTAAGTAGCAGTGCGCAGAAAGTAAAGTTGGCTGCAGTGTGATGATGCATATTTCAATTGGGACTTACAGAAGTCTTTTTTGCTTTTCTGTGGTGCCCAAACCCACACAAAAATCACAGACAGCTGATCAGATTTGTTTCTTGAAATATTCATGAATGGGTGTCTGAAAAATATTGCGTCTCACAAATAGACAAATATATTTTTTTATTCTGCAGCTGGCTAAGCCCTCCCTCCCAGGGCTTCTCCTGAGGACACTAGATTGGCAGAACACTCTCTGTGCCTGTCTGCAGTTTAGATGGTGTCTCTGACTAAATATTTTTGCTTCAAAGAAAAGGCCCCTAATGAAGGTTATTGTAATACCTGACTACAAAGAATTCTGTATCTGCTTGTTTGCCTTCTCATTTCCCTAGACCTGTAGAGATTTTTCTTTACATCCAATGTCTGTGGTGGAAAAAGACTGGGATAGTCAGCCAGGAGTGCCCTAGACAACTGTTGCTTCTCACCACCATCTTCAGAGGATGTCCATTGTCCTTCCATTGTTCTCTTCTCTTTGTAGTTTGCTCCTCCTTTTGAGAGTATCCACTGCAGCATCCACCTGGGGTGTAATTAATGGGACTTTGATAGATGAGGAATAGTTAAAAGACTTCATGTGGGATATGAGTGGATTACCTTCATGCCTGAAGTTTGTTCTTCTTTCACTTTTGACTTACTTTTCCTGTTGTTTGTTTTCTTTCTCTGTGGGGGTAATGTGGAACTTCAGGATGAAAGAGGAATATTGAAACAATGAAAATGGCTTCTCTGTACCTTGACCATAAGGGCAGGATTCTGTTAGTCAAGGATTGTGTTTGTCTCCTGGCATAGTCAGTCTGCTCTTACTTCCTGCATGTTTCCTCTTCTGCTCTTTCCAAGATTTCATTCAAATCATCATAAGGGCTGATTTTCTGTAAGGCATATTTTATCTTTTGTAAAGCTTTAAGCAATCTGTGTTGTATTTTTGATGTGTTAGAGCTCTTTTAAAGGTTATTCTTCTATTAAGAGGTGGTAATTTGAAAATGACGATGCAAAAATCTAGAGAAGGCTGTAGTAATGCTAAAACAAATTAGCAACCAACATTTGAAAATTACATTTTCTCCAGAGTAAAATGTCAGTGTAGTGTTTCAAGTTGTTTCTCTCCCTCCACTTTTTATAGTGGCATGGCCACTGTATAAAGGCAAGACCTTTATGAAGGTTTATAAAGACTAAGCCAGACATATTTTCATTTACATAATTTCAGAAGAGATTTTGAAAACTTGGACACTTTTCTCTTTTACTAAAAAACTACTACAAAACTGCTATAAATTTGGCAAAAGATATTTTTGTGCTCATCTTTAAAATGCCTTAAGAATCTAATGTGAAATAACTGCAGATGTGGAAGGCATGTTATTTAATGACAAAGTAGTAATAGAGATGATCTGCTGTGATTTATAGCTAAAGGGTATTCCTTTAAGAACATACTGAGCCTAAGTTCTTATTTGATTAAAACATCAGAACAAGTGAAATAACTTTGAACCAAGATTGTATAAATTTTAGCTCTTTTAGTCATTACAGACAACCAGTATAGCACCAAGAACAGCCAAGTCACAGAACACTTTGTTAGACTTTAGCAAGAATTTAAAGATGAAATAAATATTAGAATTTTGTGAGTGGCTGATGTGTAGAAAAAGGTAACATTCTTAAAAAAAAAAGTATTTTTTATGAATTGCATGGGCAGCTGATTGTTCAATCTGGAATTGCTTAGTGATTAACATATCTCATCAGGATGATGTACCTAAGCCTGCCATCACAGATGGCACCAATTGGAAATCTTAGCAACAATCTTGGCAAACATTTCAAACATTAATGGCTGTGTTTGCACACAAATGCCCCACTGCTTTGTTCTTCTGCACCGTTTGTCCATTGGTATATGTGTTTAAGTGTGCTTAGGCTCATATAATTCTTCAGGTGGGGAAGGGAACCAAATGTAGTTGTCAAAAAGCATCCTGAGGACAGAGCAACAGGTGAGGGATAATAGTGATGTTTTCTACTACTTTAGAAAAACCATAACTGTGATATAGTTCAATATGTACAAACTTTAATAGTAGGCCACAGACCTGTGTACTCAGGAAAAACACTTTGAAAGTCTTGAACCAGGGCCAAATATAAGACGCAGAAGTGACAGAATAATATAGAAAAATAACTCTGCCTCTACTGATGGTATTTCTGAGTTTGAGGCACAATAAATTTTTCAGACTCCACAGCTGTAAACTCTTCTATCTTGAAGAAAGGTTTTCCTATGGTTTAATTTTCTAAAATTTGATAAAAAGGAAATAAAGTAGACCTGAAGGGTTTTTTTCTATTGTAGATTTTTTTTTTTTAAGACTTGGAGCTGAGATTAAATTTTTATGGCTGAGTAGTAAATCTCTGGAACAGGATTTCCTGATAGAAATGACAACTCTGCTTTAATTATAGCATCTTCTAGGCAGCTACTGTATTACATCAGGACCCTTAACAGACTTTCCTTTTTGAGACCATATTCAAGAGTAACAGGACTTGCCATAATTACTGCTTGCTTTCTGTTGTGGGCTTCACCTATCATTGAATTAATGACCAGGTTCCTTTTGCATGGTTTATTTTCCCAGGAAGAATGTCTTTAGATTTGTGTGAAATGTTTTAAAATGGGTCTCAATATGAGGAACATGAAGCATCTTCTGTATTTTGCAACTATTTCAGAAATCATATATGGAAAAATGAAGCACTAGTACATAGTTCTAAGAAAGCTTTAACATCTGCAGAATTAACTTGTCACTAATTTTTCATGCTTCAGTTACTAGAAAATGTACCTCTCTGAAGCACTAAGCTTTTTTTTTATTATTATTGCATTATATACCTATCTGTGACTTGCATCTGAAATAGTTTTCATCACTGATCTTGCTTTTTTGGTGCCTATACATTTATTTCTTATTTTGTGCTGAAAATGTTATGCCATCTGGTTACTTGCATAATTTTGTAAAGAGAAGACTTCATTAATTTGCGGTTTTAACTTCTGCACCTGCAACTTCCATTTAGTGGTGTAGCAGTTTTGCCTGTCAACAGTTTAGAAAGAGTCTGCTGGAGCTGAAATATTTGTGTATTCATGACTTTCTCTCTTTAGATAGTTGCAGGCCAAAATGGGGGAGAGGATTTGGCGAGGCTGAGAAGACACCACATCCTGAACTGTACAGCATCAACTCCCAATTTTTCCTGCTTCACATGCAAGGGATCCTCTCCCCTCCCCAGCTCTTTACGTGCAAATGTAAACTAGAACTTCATGGGTGCCCAAAAAAGGAAATTTCAAGCTTTGCAAATGCTTTGTTTGGATTAATAACTTCTATAGTCACGTTTCTTTAATCTCAGAGGGCACAAACATTACTTATGTTAATAGCGGTATCATAGCCTATCTAATACACTCTGGTAAAAATGCCTTCTGTTAGCTAACTCTTAACAAATTCTTGTTGTCATATTTCAGCTGTAGTTTATTTTCTAGACAGGAAAGAGGAGAGGTTAGTTTTGAAACTAAAAGGACATTGTTTGAAACAGTGTATGGAAAGTGTATGGCTTTCTAAAAATATTACTTGTTTACACATGTGATTATACAAATGCATGGACAGCACTGTTACTACCTTAATATTGATTTTGGCTGTGTGAGGTAGTGACAGAGTTCATTCATTGACCCAAAGCTCTAGAAATATTCCTACAGCAGTTTACAAAAACCTGACAAACTAAACTGCTTTTTGCTTAATGGTATGTTACATCAATATGATGTCTCTACCTAGCTGAAGTTAGCTATCTGAAATCTAAGAGAAAAAGGGTTGGATTTGCTCTGGATTTTTTTGTTCAGGTTTTTTGTTTGTTTATTTTCGATTTTGCGGGTTTGGGTTTTTTTCTAAAGTAGTTAAAAAGAATAGCTTGGGGCTTCAGAAAGTCTTAGAATTGATGAAAGACTTGCTCCCTGGGGAGCTTCATTAAGAACCTGTGGTGGAGGGGGCAGGATGGCAGGAAGGGACCTGCCCCACAGCTGAGTGGAGCCCAGGCCTTCAGGGGAGCTGGGCTGAGGGGAGAGGACGTGCAGGTGGGATGTGGGTGATGGGAAGCTGGCAGCAATCCTGGGTTGCAAGCTCTCATGCTGTTCCATCTCATGAGGGTACTGGTTCACTGTCTACATCCAGCCGGAAACACAAACAGCAAAGCAACCTCAGCTTATAATTATTTTGGGGTCTTGGGGAGTTCTGGGTGGGGTTGTTGGGGTTTTTTTGTTGTTATGGATTTTTTGAGTTGGTAGGGTTTTTTGGTTGGTGGTTTGTTTTTTGTTTTTTTTTTTTAAAGTTCAATGCTCATAGTTTTGACTAGCCTTTAAAACAAAAAAACAAGACTGCAAGGGGCTAAAAGGGAGTTTTGACCAGAAAGGAAGCAAATCCTCCCAGACATGGCAGTCAGGCATGGGATAGTTTAATTGCTGGGACTTCAGAGAAAAAAGGTTGGACATCTACTATTGGACAGATTTAAAGATATTTAAACTTCCAGATTATAAATAGCCTCTGAATAAATCTGATAACACAGAATGACAGAACGGTGGGAAATGGGAAGGCAGTTCTGGAGATTGCCTAGTCCAACCCCCAGCTCTTGCAGGCTCAGCTGCAGCAGGCTGGTCAAGGCTGTGCCTGGTTGGGTGTTGCTGATATCCAAGGATGGAGACTTCATGATCTCTATGGTCAACCTGTGCCAGTGTCTGATCACCTTCTCTGTGCAAAAATCCTTTTATTATGTTCTTTTTTTCTCTGTATTTCAGTTTGTGCTCATTGTCTCTTTGTCCTGTCACTGGGCACCACTGAGAACAGTCAGACTCTCTCACCTTTCATTCCCACATGAGATGTTTATGCCCAGCTCTCCTCCAGGCTGCTCTCTCAGCTTCTCCTCATGTGATACAGTGCCATTAGGCACCTGATTGCTACTCAGGCACCAAGATATTATTGAAAATGCCCATCTTAGACTGGAGTATTCCAGGAATTTCCCCTGTTTGAGGAACATCTTTGACTCACCTCATTTCTGCATGGCTGTATCTCTGCTGTGAGACAAAGAGCTTCTTCCTTTTCAAAAACAAATGTCGATCAGGATGTTGCTGCTGTCTTTTGGTGCGGAAGTGTCATCTTGGCATGTAAATGGACAACTTAGGCCCACACCTTTCCTGTCAAAAGCTGATGGATAATGACTCTCTTTTACCCATTTCTTGTTGCTATGTTGCTAGAGAGAGAGCCTTAGGAGAATCTTGAATTTGCAGAGTCCTTGCTTTGCTTAGAAATTAAATTATTTTAAGTTTGCAGGTAACATGACCATCTGGTTAGACTCTCCTTCACAGATGAGGCCGCTCTTTCTAAGAGCAGCCCATGATAAGGGTGCTTAGTTTGGATGAATGTGCAATGAGCAGCAATCTCAGCAAGTTTTTGCTTTAGCAGTATTGATTAAAATACTGAAATACTGCTTTTGTTGTCACTGAGGGCTGGATTTTATATCACCTTTGTTCTGTGTTTGGGAGAATTAAAATATGTCTATGTAGTGTCAGAGGCATTATTGTCAGTGCTTAAAAAACTCTTCTTAAGCATACAGCATTTGTGTGTGCTTACACAGTGAGAAGTCGTAATGGAAGATGTTAAAAGTTACTATTGGTCAAACAGTCTGATATCTCAAGAGGGAATTACAGTACTTCTTAGGCTCAGTACAACTGAGCTCACATAAATATTGGCTTTCACTTTTTCTCTTTCTTCTTCACTCATGCCTCACTCCAGTTACATTACTAACTCTCTGTTCATCATCTTGTTTCACTCCTGTTTCTGTTCTCCATCTTCTGCATGACCTGCTGTGCCTGAGCACTGCTAATGAGTCCAGAGTTACTCCCATGTCTTTCAAGTTCCTCCTTGAGAGTGGAATACTTCCCACTCACTTAGAGCTCCTATTGTATTGATAAAATAATATGTAGAATAATATCATGGCAAGGCTTGCTATATTGCACTTAATCTGTCCTGTTCTTGATGGGGAAAAAAAGCAATAGACAATATACTTTATAGAGAAAGCTTAAACAGTTACCTGTTTAGTGTGGGATTCTTGAAAAAAAAATGGAAATAACTTGTAAAAATATTTTTCTGCATTACACAATTGCCATCTCAGAAAATGAGGAATGACTGTAATAATTCAGTCATGTTTTGCTGTCTTTTTGCTTGTTAAGCATTTCTCCTAAATAGCTATTAGTACTTTAGCTCGTGTGATATTGATTTGTTTATGTTTGTTCTAGTTTTGAAATAAAATGGCTCCTCCTATTCTGTCATTGATACAGCATACTACTTGCCTGGGATATTGAGAAATACATTTTAAAATTCAGAGTGAAGATTTTACTGTAACTGTAGCTGTGATGTTTTCTTTTGTTTGCACTGTGGTTTTTTCTCTTAGAAGTTGTATCCAGAATTATGGTGAATGGAATTTTCTTTTCATGTGACCACATACTTTGCATCTTGGCAGTATTTGCAAGCACAGAGCTGGCAGAGAAGGTTAGGCAGGATTTGCCTAGGCATTTTCAAAGAAGAGCACCCAGGAACTGAGGTTTGAAATAATGTAGCCTGAGGTCAGGAATTTTTTATTTTAGAGTCAGTAAAGGACATGGTTATCTGTGGTGTGCAAGAAGCCAGGGCTTTTTTAGGTGAATAGGTACCAGTGAAACAGAACAGTATAATGGGCAATATTCTGTGCAGTGTTACTTCCTAAACAATGCCAGCTAATAATAAGGGATTTGGGCCATTTTACAAACAGAGATGTTATTTGCTGCCAATCCTTCACTTCTTTTGGTGAGTTAGATAATACAATGCTAGGAGAATATGCATCATTTAATCCAATTTAAGCTTGCACTGTGTTTAACTCAAAGACAAATGGGTTCTTGGCATCAGGCAGTAACCATACAGTGCTGAAACAGAATGGTTTTGGTGCACAGTGAAGAAATCTGCTAAAACAAGAAAGCGTTTGTTTGAGAGAGAGGGCTGGGAGAGGAATGCGGGAAGGTCCCGCACGCAGAGGTAACCCTGTGCCTGGGTGGTTTTTCACGTCGTACCTGTGTAGGTGGAGCACTCCCCTTCTGCTCAGGGGCTGCCCGGCACCTCGTCGGTGCACACTGGGAGCTTGAGACAGCCCCCGGAAAAGCATTTCCTTGCCCCGGCGTGGTTGGGACTCAGCACCAGGACAGAGTCATCTGTTTTACCCCAGCACACATTCACATTCCACAGGTCCGGGAAACTGCGTGACCACCCAACGCTTGGTGTTTAAAACTGATCGGACTGGCAGCAGAGCACTCCACATCCAGCTGCGCTGCACACACAAACTCCACAGCCTCTGTGCTGGAAAGTGAGCTGGGAAGGATTTTTTTAGAAATTGCTTTTGGAGCAGGTACATTCCTGCACAGGCAGAATGTCCAAACCCTCTCGCTTGGCTCGACCTTTGTCAGCCAATACAGCTCCTAAATCGCCTTTGTCTAGAAAAGAAGATTTTAACAGCCGATCACGAAAAATTAGGCTAGGTGAAAAGATTTTGAGAGCTGGCAGCGAAGGAAATCTGGTTAAACAGCATCAGCAGGAGCAGGTGGAAATCACAGAAGGGCTTGTGCCACGGAGGGCTCCTTTCCTGAAAGGTAACTGGTTATTTCATGCTGTATAAGAAATAATCAAATGCATTTGCAATAATTGTGCTTTTAATAAACCCCAAACATCAATTATTGTATAATGGGGGGGGGTGTATATGTGTGTGTGTATTGGTTCTGAACGACAGATACTAATACATAAAGCATTTGTTTTGAAAATAAAAGGGCTCAAAATATTTTTGTTGTTTATTTGTAGCTGGGTGCTGTATAGAAGCGGAAAATGTTCGGCTGTCGAAGTGGTAAATCACAGGCTCTTACAGTTCAAATGTGACACTGTATTGGGAAGCTTTATTTGAAATTATGATTTGAAATTATTATCAAGTGTGAGAAAGATTAAATAACATGAGAAAACAGATATCAGTGCAGGGACAGAATCTTTTAGCCTTACAAGTAAAATTCCTTTTCTTGGGTCCTAACAAGGCAGCTGGGAGTTGATTTCTTCTATAAAAACTAAACAGATCAAGTGTATTTGGAAAGGCTTATATGCTTTCAGAATGCAAACAAATGTGGAGGATAATATAAGATTACGATCTACTTTCACTGATCTGTTGAGCAGTGGGCTGTAGGAACATTACCACTGCCTCTTTTTGACTTAGTTTTTTTGAAGGTACTCCTTAGAACTGCATTTAAAAGTAACCATTTAATCTGCATGGCAAAAAATGAGGGTAAGTTGCCATTCTAGTCAGGAAATAAAGGTAGTTATTTATATATTCTATATATTCTAATATATATTCTAATTGGACTTTTCCTAGGTTCTATATTTAAATATGAACAAGAAGCAGAATCCTTTCGATCTAAAATAAAGATTGCTATCCCTCCATCCTAAATCCATAGGAAAAAGAAGTGTAAATTGCAGACCTTTGTAACTTGAAACTGTACTTTGATTTCACACACATGGCATCCAAGGTCACAGTTTTTATTCCCAGCTGAATATGGTTTAAAAGATTTTTTTTCCTGCAGTATGACTTTTATTATTTCACAAAGAAGGCAGAAGTGATGACACCTAGTCTTACTCAGGGAGATGGATGATCTGTTTGTTTCTACAAAGGAAACTGGGTCTGAAGCACTTTATTAAAGGCAGAAGAGAGCAAATAGAAAAGCTGGAGGTGGGAGGGCTTAAACTTTTGGTCTCGCTCACAGAACATCTTGCTTATTTAGAGATGTAATGTGGAAACTCATTTTTGATCTTGCTATGTATGCAAGAAATTAAAACTTTCATTCCAAAAAAAACCCTGATGTACAGTTCTTTCTGCCCTGGTAACCAGTATTTATTGATGCTATAGTAAATGACATTTCCTGGTCATATTTTTAAAATTTGAAAATTTTCATAGAAAACCCTGTAACAGTACATTTTTCACCAAGCTAAAGGTTTTTAAACAGTAGTTTATTCCCTTTATGTTCTCTCATTTATTTGGCGCATTGAGAAAAGGAAGTCACGTGGGATTTACAGAATAGCAAGTGTGTCCTTTTAAGGGATGTAATCTTTATGGCACTCTCACTTCCCTCTTTCACTCGTTTTATTTAGATGGTTTTGGACTATACAATACTTTGCAACTACAAGCAAGGGTTCCATTCACTACTTAGTATTTTAGGTGAAATTTCTCTAAAAGAAAAATGTGTTTTTAGTATTTATAGCTTACACTTACTGTCTTCTTGAGCATGAGTTAATCCCTGTTAACTACTGGCTTTCTGCATTGGGACGATTGGGACATTAGGCAAGATGTTACTGTGAATTGTTTTTGCAAGAGTTGTTGAAAAATAAACATTGATACTTCTGAAGGGAGCATGTTTATAAGGGTGATGGAAATGCAGAGTGTGGGGTTTTTTCTCTGATAATGGGACTGGCTGGATGGCCCCCTATGGAGTCCAAGTGTTGACCAAAGTGATTTGGAAGATGTTTTGTGAGAAGTTGGTATGGAACTGGATGGTGGAGGGATGGCAGATATGGCAGAAGCCAAAAGAAGACGTGAAGGCTGTAGGAGCCACAAGGCAGTACCCTGGGGTCAAGGCTGAGTAACACAGGAGAGCATGAGCAGCAGCCAAAGGGTTTGTATGATCTTGAAGTGGTAAAGAGGGCAGGTACAGGCTGAATGAGGTGGCTGAAGTAGGGAGCATAGTGAGGGGAGGCACACAGTTCCTGTGAGAAGAAGGCTGGTTCTTTGAGGAGAAAAAAAACGGCAAAGAAGGATTGGAATGGCTTTTAGGAACCGGTGTGCCAAAGGGGCTGGAATGGGGAAGCGGGAGCAGGAGGCTCTGTTAGGCAGGGAGTGGGGTCCTGAACAACCTGACATGGAAGAGGGGTTTGACCAACCTTCATCAATTGTCATGTAATGTCAGTGAAACCCCCATGGCCCTCTGTGTGTGTGTGTGTGTGTGTGTGTGTGTGTTACCCCTTAAAATCTTGGTCTGTGCACAAGAGATCAACCTGGGTCACCTGAACTGGTTTCTACTCGTGAGCTTTACAGTTCTTCATGAGCAACATGACACCATTTCTGGTTTCTTTGAAAGTCTGTTAAAACCAAAGAGATAACATGCACGAGTGGTGCTAGCAGACAGAAATCCAGCAAAGCTCTGTCCTTAACAGATAGGAAATACGAAATTGCGGTTATAATTTTAATGGGACTGTAAAGCGTGATGATTCGTTTTAATTATGATTATATGTAGGGGCTTTTTTCTACAGGATTCTTGACCTGCATTGTGCATGGGATGAGTTGTGCTTAACTGAGAAGTTGGAATCTGTTAGCAGGGGGGCATTTTGTGGCAGAGTCAAAAGTAATCCTTGTAGGTAAAACCATCAAGGGCTGGAGTGGATCTCCGCTTCTGAGGTCTGCGTGGTATCAGACATTCTGCTTCAACTTTCAAGAGGGAATGCTGGCTGTGTGGATTTGTTTTTTTCTTCAGTTGTTGTATGTGCAAGTCTGAGACCCTGGGTTCTGATTTGCAGCGCTGAAACAATGTAACAATAACTGGAGTCAGTGTCAGCTGCAATTTTATTGCATGAAGTACTGTCTAACACGAAGGACTCAAGAAGGTCATCTCATACTTCTCTGTTCCTCTTTGTCTAAATTTGATGAACAACTTTGACCGTAATTTCTCCGGATGCCAGGTTCTCATCTTGCTAAAAAAGGGAGGAAGGGGTAGAATAAAATCCTTACTTCATAGGGACTATTGTAAGAAGAGCATTTCACAAAAATTTACCTACTTTGTTGCAGTAATGAGGAATATTTAGACCCAGGCTACAAAATTTGTTGCTTGGTCTTCAGACCAAGATCTGACAAGCATGTGGTACTTGAACTCCAAGTTTGCATCCAGAATAGCTAAGATGAAGCATTTGATTCCATGAATGTGAAGTGAGTCCTGTTCCTTTTGTGAGGAGAACAAGATGATGGCCTATGTGAAGGATAGGATGTGGATGTGGGTAAGGAAAGACTGTAACACAGTGCATGTGGAGTAGGAAACAGGGTGGCAGAGACAGTCTGAGTTTTGGCATTTCACGTGTGGTGAGGGACTGTCTTTTCAAACTAAAGTAATTTTAGGATTTGCTGGTTTAGAGAAAAAATGGAGATAGGTAAGGCTTTCTCTTTTCACTTTCAAGACTGAATCAATTAAAATAGGATTTTTTCACCTTTGGGATGTGTAACTGATTGGAGAACTTTATGAATTTCTGTCACCCATACTTTCCTTCAAGAAAAGCAGAGAATATACTAATGTCTGTCTTTTCTAATTTCCTTTCTCTGCGCCCTTTTATTGAATTTTGATATTTGCTTTATTATTTGCCTTCATATCGTTTCACTTAGCTTTATTTTTCATTCTGTTTTTTTTCCATTAGATTTTCCTCCCTGGTTTCTCCTCTGCACTTTGCTTTTCAATTTACAGTGATTGGAATGCAAGGCCAGTACTTTTAGACAAAACCTTTTGGTATCCCATATTCAGTTGGATCCAAAACTAGACAAAACCTGTTTGTTCCATCCCTAGTTATTAGATGGGGGCCAAAGGACTTTAGGGATATAGTGGGATTCATATCTCTGGGCTCTTCATGTAAAACAAGCAACAATAACACCATAGAAAGTGGAATTATTTATATTTTCCCTATTTTGCTTTTATGACAAACTCCAACATAACAATGACTATATAATCCATATGTGAATCACTAATTATCTCCAAGAATGTTATTGTTTTTAAATAAAGAGATATTGAATCATGGCCAAAGTTTGGAAATTATTCTTTCTGACATTCAGTTAATATCTTTGGAATGTTTAAGGCCAAGAATTTATCTGTCAGGAACTTCCATTTCACAGCATTTCCTGACAGAGATGTACCTACAAATACAGAACACATGTAAGATTAGGGGTTTGTCTTCCGAGGAAGTTCATTATTAAAAGAATAGCAAAACAAAGACTGTTTCTATTTAGCCTACAGTATTTGTGTTTCCTCTGCAACTGTTTAAGATTCATCAAGGCAGAGAACACAGATCTTTTAAGTACTTGTATATATAAGTGTTTGTTATCACACAAATGTAATGCTAATTCTCTTTTTTACTGCCAGTACATTTTTTTTCACTTGTAAATGCAGAATTTTTATTGTGATCTTGGGAAATAAAAGTATAATCAGAAATTTTACTGTCTTGTAGAGTAGTCTGAAAAACAATCCTGAAACTAGGGTTGGTATCAGAGGTGCAACATGGTGCAAATTGTTTAAAATTTTGAGCTTGAGACATATAGTTTTGCTAAACTATAAGGAATATATTATTTCATTTTAGTGTATTAATATTGGAAATGAAGAAATAACATGGACCATTAGATATCAAAATACAAAATAAATCTAGATAAAAAATTTCAAGGTGGAAAAGAACACTATTAAAATAACTCTTTGAATTTATAGTTATTGTAGAAACAGAGATCAGGTATGAGACAGTAGACATTCTTTCATTGCCTACAAGAACATTTATTTCTCTAGCTGTTATGTATGACTTCACCTGGAGGATGAATAGGGCAGCTGAACATGCTTCCTTCCAATTAAGATTATGCAGTATATAAACTGGAGTTATGGTTATTAAAAACTGAATGTCTGGACATTTGTTTAGGTAAGGAATGATAGGCCCACTTCTGTTCTTATTTGCCCTGAGATCATGACTCAGATCTAAGCATAAAGTATATTTTAGCTATTTTTTTAAGCATGATTTCCTGCAAAAATTGTCATGTCAAAAGTCTCTGGCAGGCTTTCCTTCACTGGTAACCTTTTTACCCATTATCTGAATTTGTGCAATTATGGTGGAGAGGGTAAGTGCCCCAAAAATACTGCATTTCTATGATATACTGTACGCACTGTATGCTGTGTAGGATACTCTGTTATGTACCTGTCAAATAATACATGTCTGTATTTTTCTATAATACTGTGGAATATTGCTGGCTGAGTGGAGAAGGAGGAACTGATTAATACTGTGTTCAGGGAAGAGCTGCAGCGTGTGCTCAGCTCTTCTTTCACATCAGAGTTCACGTGTGGGTGAGACCTCATGAAAGTCATACCCCAGGGACAAGCTCAGGTTGTAGCTCACAGCTCTGATAATTCACTAGAGAGGCAAATGCAGGCTGTGGATGAGATTGCATGAATTCTGATGGAAATATTTTGGAGTTGACTGCATACTGCAACCTAAGTATAATTCCATTTATAAAGTCAGCAGTTCAATGCCAAATAAAAAAAAAAATATAGAAAGATGCTTTGGAAACCAAGTTATGGTTTTGTGTTGCGTACAGAACTATTTTTCAATTGCAAAAGTATATCCACTCTGAAATCTCTTCCTTTGGGACCTGGCAGGATTGGAAGGAGAGCACTATACATCCCTTTGGGAAGCTCAGTATCTTCTCTTTGTTATATAATAAGGGCTAATAGCAGGGGATGGGCAAAAACTCCACCAATTCCCTCAACAGCTCAAGACAAGCTTAAGCCATCTAGATGAGAGAATTTTGGAGAGGCTACAGTTTTGTGGGAATTTAGGTATAATTTTTTGAAGGCTGATTTTTCTTTAAATTGCATCTTTGTGAAACCAGTCAGGGGTTTTGAAGTTTAGCTCAAACTAAGGAAATTAATAGGTGGCACAGACTGTAGGTACTTAAACGTTCCTCATTAGATACCTGTTCCATAAAGCTTTATCAATATCACTTTGACATGCATAAGAGGTAAATATTTATTTCCTATAAAGTATATAACTTTTCATGTATATACAATATTTTTAGTGGTTTAAGAGTGTAGTTCAATACCTAAGTGACATGACTGAAATGGAACCATAGTATTTCAGTATTACAGATTTCAGTAGATGCTAGTCAAACATGTTAATCTGGACTAGTTTTGCAAAATTTGGATGAGGAGGCTCAGAAATATTAGTCCTACTGTCAAACACCCCTCAAGGCTGGTTGTTTCTACAAAACAGTTTTTTCCTATCCAGAATTGGGCTTATAAATATAGGGTCTAAAATTTTCGAGTGTGTCCTGGTATCAAAACAAGAGCTAGAGTTTTGAACTGGAAGCATAACTTTCAGATTTATGCCTTTATTTAATGTTAAGAATATTGCTGTAGATTAAAATGTTATTTGTGAGTTCAGTTTTAGTAAGTTTATTTGTATGAAATCAAGACAGGAAGTGCTCTACAGTTGAGAGGCTCTTTATTGAAAGTGGAAAGAACATCATTGAAATGTGATAAAAAGAAATAGAAATGCTCATGTATTTGACAACCCTTGTAGTTGATATGCTTGTGTATCTTTTTTTGGTGGATGGAGTCAAGTATTCTTCTAGACTGAAACTCCTATCTCTTGTTGGTATTCTTGTCTGCTAAATAATCGATGAGAGGGATAGAACTTTCTTTAATCCAGATTTTCAGGGTAGCTCACACCGTCCTCTGAAATGGAATTTTAAAAACTGGACGTGGTACTCCACCACCGAGTGCAGTGGAAGGATTATGGTACAATTATTGCAGAAAAATGTTTATAAATCCTAGAGCAAGTACAGTATTTTGCACAATGGCATGATAATGTTTTAAGCTTCCAATTAACTCCTAGAGACATTTTTGCTGTTAATCATCTTTTAACTCTTCCAGGCATTTAGAGGGTTTCCCCCTGACGTGGAAAGATGATCATTCTAGCTGATTTTAATTCCTAAATCTTATCTAGTATGTTAAGAGTAGACACAACATCAGCTCTTTCCAAGTCTTCTGGCATTTCACCCATCCTGAGTGAATTCAGTTAGATATTAAGAATGCAGAAATTTTCATCAGTTAGTTCTTGGAGTGCCCTAGGATAAAATTTCTTAGACCCAGTACACTGTTTGGTTTCTTTCCTTTTCTTTTTAGATTTTGTTGCTGGTATTAATTATGAAAGATGTGGTCACAGCTGACCTTCTTATTGATGTCTGAAAGGCATTCAAAATTCTGCTTTCCCCATGTCATTTGTTAAAAACTGTCCTTACCCACTGAGTAAATGGATCCATCTTTTCTTTGCCCTTCCTCTCACTAATGCATTTATTCAATAAGTAGTCACCCAGGCCTGCTGCTCCTTTTAAGAAAGAAGACTAAGGGCCCAGTCATGATTTCACCTTATTTTCTCCCTCTGATAAAAATAAAGTAGTTATGCTGCTAAAAAAAAAAAAAAAATAATCAAAACACCTGGCATGCCTAGCTAGCTTGCTGGCTAGATATATCCTGGGTATTAATATGTAGATATTTAAGAACAGAAAAGGTTGTACTATTACTGGGGAATGTGTGTTTTATGATAACCATTTCCTGTTGTCATAGGCTGTGCTTGTGTCCTGGTTTAGATAACATTTATCTTGAGCCTCATACTTTGAGTTTCTGAACAGGCTGATAAAGTCTTTGCTGCAGCTTGGACATATAAATAGCTTCCTGGGCAGGAAAAACTTTTGAGACATCTCCTCAGCCTTCTATCTTCCAAAACTCAAATTCATCTGCAGCATCTAGATGTGAGATACATAAACTTAATTTAATTGTTTGAAATCAAATTTTGTAAGCACCTCTTGTCGGAAGACACAGGAAAAGAGGTTTAGGCAGAGAAGGTGTAACTGCAGCCCTGCTACGTGAGGTGCAGACATACCAGGCATAGTACTAGTGCAGGTGATCAAATAGCACCTAAATGGGTTAAAATTAATCCATCACTTTGAGACCGAAGTCTAGTTGCCCCTAAAAACCAAACATTTCCAACACAACAAGCCCTGTGTTGCTCTGTCAGTTATTATCTTGTGGCACAGATTTCTCAATGAAGCCTTAAGCGCATGATAAATTACCTGATTCACATACTGGACATTCCAGGCAATGTTAAAATCATGCACTTCAGTTCATGCACTAGTCATGTAAACTCACATGTTACAATTGGACATTTTCCAGTCTTCACATCTCACTGTGCAGTTTGCTTTTTCTATTGACTGGGTGCGGACTGTTTGTAATTAACTGAGGCTTATCTGCCACCTTCTTGTGTTGCCCATTGTTATGATGTATGCAGTTAAGTGATTCAGTTTAGGTCTGTGCTGATTTACCTCCTATATTACCATTTAGTTGCTGTTCAGGTAGTTATGTTACCTGTTCTCCATGCTCGGATAACTGGCCTATCACTTTGAATGCCATCTTGACCTCAGTGGTACCAACTGGGGTTTGTAGCTCACAGGCTTGTGTCCCACGATAGTTTGCATAGTCTGTGGCTGGATATGAGCCTTGGCATGAGGGAAAGCTGCAGCTTTTGGTCAAATCAGACTACTGATATGAAAAGATATCTCTATCCACCCTCAGAAGTCTTTCAGGATGAAAGAAGTGGCCTAAATTGTGCTGCCTTGAATGATGGTTAAAATAGGTCTTTCTGGCACCAGAACATCCCTTGTAATGCTTATGCATGGGTATATGTGTGTACCTCTACGTGAGTCATCCACCTGCAGCTCCCAGGGAAGTTTCTCTGGGACACAGTGGTGGTAGTTACTGCCTTGTAAATGTCAGATTGGAGTTACCTGGTCAGGAGATGGTTTTAAGAGGGAAAAAAGTATAACTAGAACTTACTTGCTGGTGAGTAAGTGTGTGAAATACATAACTGACAAAGCAAATGGCTGCTCCATGCACTGCTAAAGAAAGTGCAGAGAGGAAACTTTTCTCCTAGGCACTTGTGAGGTGATTCTGTAAACAGAATTGATTTTGTATGTCCACTGAATGCAGATTATCCCAAGCTAAGAGGCTTATTAGTTTATTTGGAAGCTATATGAGTTGTAAGACATAGCTCAACTTGTTTCTTGAGTTAAGTATGAGATGCACAAAGTCAAAGGATCAGAGGTTGCAGTGAGTTTTCACTCAATTTTTTTCCCTCCAGAAAGCTTCTGCTATGTTAATCTCCCATATAACATAATGGCAGTAATAGGTAAATGGAGGACACAGAAATAGCTCTCAAGTGGGAGTCTTAAATATTGAAAACATAATTTTCATTATAACCTAAAGCTTTCCATATAAAGGAGAAATACAGAAAGGTTACTATTTTATTCTTGGAAGTTTGCACAGTGGTTGCATACTGAATCAATAAATGAAATGAACAGATTTTCATCCTATATTGTTGATGTTAAAAGAGTGACTTGGTAATTTCACCTGAAAAATAAAATCATGTTTTCCCATTGCCTGAGGAAATGTATTTAAATGCATCTTACTCACTTCTGTTTATAGTGTGTTGTTTGCTTGGGTTTGTTTTAATATCAATAATCTGATGTGTATCACTGCATGTAAAGTAAATAGAAATGCAAACAGTACTTGTGCCAAGTAATCTAGTTCTAGTATTTTTAGAAGAGTTGAGAGGCTTATCAACCACACAGTATTTCTCCATGAAAGATACCTCTGTTCAAATGCCACTACGTCCTAACGTAACTAAAAGCATACCAAAGAGAAGCTTAACTTACATAAATATTTTTTTTGCTCATTTTCTACATTCTTACAAACTAGTCTTTGGCAGAAAAAATGTGGTGCAGTTCTGGAGAGTGTTTGTAATTAACCCACTGCCATGCTTGTCTTCACAACTGGTGAAATTAGGGAATAGTGATACTAAGCATCAGGGCAGCTGCTGCTAGTTAGCTGGATGATTTGTAACAGACAAAACAATTCCTTTCAGCTTGACCAGCAAGTTATTTTAACAGAGTGTAAATTAAAGATTTCAGTGGTGTTCTTAGTTGCTTGAAATCCTCTTGGGTGCCTTACTGACATTACTTCCTCGACTGTTAATGCTGATCTTTTTGCTTTTTCTGGGGGTATCAAGAATTGCTGTCTCATCCAGGATACTGCGGAGCTACTCACTGAAATCATCCAGGAGCTTTACTTAGCAATATCTTCCTGTTTCAAGGACTGGAGGCCAATGGAAATAGCCTTGATCTCTACTTTTACTCATGTTAAATCTAAACTATGTATCCAGAGATAAAAAGGGTGGCCTGTAGTCATCTTCTATATTTAGTAATTCCTGTTCAGCCTTGCATGAAAACTGTAATTTTTCAAGTCAAAAATGGACTGCCTTCTTTTTTTTTTCAGTCAGCTAATCACTGAAAATGCAGAAAATCATCTTTTGTCAAAAGAAGGAAATTTCCACCACTGCACAGCCAAAAGCTTTAGGGAGGAAAATATGTGAAGCTCCAGGCTGCTTCCCTGGTGCATGGAAGAGAACATTGCCCCATCACATGAAGATCCACAGAGGAGAACTACAGTAGCAGTTTAATAATGATTTCCATATTTTCCTCTCAAGTGTTATACAAGGGTTACATTGTAAATGGCAAGTTACAACTAAAAGCACTTACTTGACTTTCTCTAGTCTCTTTTCTGTCCATAAGCACAAGTCTTATTGCTGATGACAGGATAGAGATTTTTCCAAGGCATATGTGAAAATATTGGTACTACATAACAAGTCCAGCCTTAATTTTCACTCTTGACTGCAGCATGTTTAAGCATGCAGTCCTAACACCAGTTGGTCTTTATCTTCCTCAAAATGTTCTGTAATGCTTATCAGTATATTTACTTAAGCCATATTCATGACAGTTGGAGCTGTTCTGTGCCACTCTGTGGCATGTTACAGCTCATATCCTTATATCCTATATAATATATATCTATTTACATGGAATAATTCTGATAAAATGCCATCTCTCAAGCAGAAATCTTGTCATGCTACAGGTTTGAAAGGCAAATCCAATATTTACTGACCATTTTAAAATTATGATGATAGGATGTATGGCTGATGAGTGTAGGCATTCAGTAGTTTCTCAGGCATTGTTCTGGAGAGATATGACAGGAAGTTTGTCCATGACCTTATCTCTTCAGGAGGCACATTGTATCTTGTAGCAGTAAGGAAATGCAACCAGCTGATGGGACTAGGTATACTTGCATCATTAAAAAAGCTAACATACGAAAGATCCCGTAGATTGTGATAGGACTATTTAAAGAGAGTTTCTTAACCCTCTGAAAAGGTTCTGAGCAAGTTGATTTATGATTTGTCATCTGTATGCTTGCTTAGAGGACATTAAGAGCATGTATGGGTCCACTTACAGTTTTAATCATTTTCTATGCATATGTTTGCTGTAGCTGCCATGAAGACATGATGAAGGTAGAGGAGCCTGACCTGTGGGCAGTGTCAAGGTAAAATGGCAGTCTGCTCATTGCCAGGACTGCGGATCCCTGATGAAAAGATTTGTCTGGAAAATATGTGCTTTGGTGTGTGGAAACAAAGACAGCCTGTGTGGATGGAACAGTGATGACTCCCTTACCTTAGCCATGTACCAGGGTGCCCTTAGGGCACAGGGTTGGGTGTTGGGTTAAAGGTGCTGTAAAGGAAGGGGATGAGGTGTGTGTTAGGAGCTTCTTTAGAAGCTGAATTCTGAAAAAGTCAGAATTGGTGGCAAAAGCTGTGTCTTTCTTTCACCATGCTGATACATGGTTAAGAATACTTCAAGTCTTTGTAAAGGATTCTGAATTTTTTTAATGAAAGGTGATATACAGGCAGACAATGTTACTGATATTTTCATTGGAAAAACCGAGTAAATGTTTGATAACACTTGTGTTGAAGATGGCAAAAATACTTACTAAGATGTTTTTCTAATTTACCACAAAATTACTTCTACAGATATTGATATAAGTATGTTTTTACTCTTCAGTGATTTTCCAAGTAATACATTCAGTAACTTCAAAACCAGTTCCAACTACTTCACCTTTAATTTTCTGATTAGATGTTCACTTTTTTCAAGGATTAAAAGAAGTATGTCTGAGCTCTGGGCTTTTCTGTTTCATTTGCACAGTTCACTGAAACTGGACTTAAAATAGACCTGAGGTAAACAAAGCAAGTACCCTTACTACTTATTATATTAGGTGATCTTTGCACAGGCAAGCCTTGTAAAATCAGTAGTATGTTTAAGTCCCTTGGCATCCTGGTAGCTAGGGAGAGGTAAGCAAGATATTTATATAACTTTTTCTTAAGGGAATTGTAACGAAACTGCCAGAGCTCGTCTGAATTTCAAAAAGAGCAAAAACCCCCAAACAACCAAAGAAAATAGTGGGTTTAGATGATGCAATCACTGTGAATTGCATCTTATCTGCATTGATCCTAAACAGAAATTTACGTTGTTAATTATCAGATGATTTTGCTAAATGAAAGTGATGTATACTCATCAGTTCTGCTGAGTGGTCATAGTCAGTGTTCAGAGATACGGGGAGTTCAATTTTTTATGTGTCTTGATGAGTGAGACAACCAGCTGTCAGGAGGGGAAGAAGAGTGACTTGCACTTGCAAATTTAAATGGTCACTCATCTATTCACTAGCCAGGAAAATTGTCAGACTCAGCATGGAGGCTACGGAGTCCTTGGGGTTCTTAGGCTTTGTTTGATGGCAAACAAGATTTATGGTTTCTCCTACCCTTAAAAAAATTATACTACAGTAGGAGTAATGCAATTCCTTGTTCATCTGTCTGGTTTTGCTCTCACCTTCATCTGTCTATGGGAGCTGGGGCGCCCTTCATCTGTCATTAGCAGACAGCCTGAGCACCCTTTTGCTGTGTGTAATTAGTCCTGTTCCAGCCCTCTGGTCAGGGTAGGAGATGGGAAACACATTTCCTGGACCAGGTACCTTCTGACAACTGCACACACCCATTTCACCAGCCGAGGGATGCGAGGGTGTTCCTGCCCATGTTCCCCAGGCAGCAGGGAGTTATATTTGCAGCCTGTCCAGGTTGCCACGGTCTCATCTGGAGAACTGATGAGCTGCAAGGCTGAGCTACGATGAGGACACTAAGGCTTTATTGGATGTGGCTCTTGAGCAGGTGTGTATATAGTGACAGTAAATAACATTGACCAGCAACGTATCAGCATGCTCAAAGTGTCACAATAGTATAACACACTCTGGCTTAGGGTGTATTTACTGTCTCTAGCATTGGTCTTAAAAATTGTAGCTCTGTTAATCTAATGGTATAGTTGTATATTATGAAAGACTTCCTCCTAATATAATAATGTAAGTATTACCTTCAAAAGGGTCTGTTATTTTTTTTCACCCTCTTTCCAATAAATTTAACTCCAAAGAAAGCCTTTTTAACTGTTTCTGCAGTTTATAAAGAAATGTGTCCACTTTTTAAAGCCAGACATGCCATTTGTTAAAGGAATTGCATCTTGTGAGGCATCCCGGAGAGTGTTCCTTTCATCTTTTAAAAATTGCTTCAGCTAAATAACATGGGTATTCAGTCTCCCTGAGTTCACTTTAGCAAATGCTCTAATACTGACTTTAATGGATATTTGGAAGGACCATGTTCCTCCCTGTTCTGCTGAAGTTCTGGTATTTTCAGTATGGTACAAGATGCCTTATAAATGTTGTATCTGGACAATTCAGCATAATGCATGTAAAGACAACTCTCCTGGTTTTGTGCAAGTCTTCTCATAAATTATTGGAGAAACGGGAGAAGGCTTTGGGATCATACAACAAATTACATCTGATAAAGTCTAGACTGCATTGAAAGGTTAGTTTGATATTGGATAACTTTATGATAGTACTGATAGATGACAGTAACTTGACTCAGAGACAATGTAATGAGAAAGAGAAATAAAGAGGATAAGAATTTTTGCCGGGGCTGTGAACCCTTTGTGATGATATATTAATCATTAAAATGTTAATTCATACTGTATATTAATAGACCCGTTGTTTTAAAAATATTCAGAGTTGTTCTCTCCTGTTGTCAGCATTTTAGGTCCATTAAATTACATAAGGAAATAAAATAAAAACGGTAGCACAGGCATCCAGCTGAGTTCCTGCATGTCGAATGGATGTGTAATAAAAATTAGAGCACATGTTGGGTTTAGATGGTGAATATTATTGATTAGCTGTACAGAACAGAGGGGAAGACCAAAGGGTATCTGGAGAGCAAAAATGTTTGCTGCTTTCAAGGGTACGAGATAGAGACCTGAATATGAAAAGAAACAAGAGAGGAATGGGAAAAGTTCTTACAAATGTTATTTTGAGTTATGAATGACTTTTTGAGACTCCTGTTGGAGCAGATCAAAAGGAAACATAAAAAGATGGGGAATGGCACAGGTAGGAGCTGAGATGATCTCCAGTAGAACTCTTCAGTAGATCATCCCTAGAGAAGATTTTGAAATGAACTGGGCAATGAAGAAAGTTTTAGTCTGTTTCATTATTATATGTCAGTAACAAAATAAGGTTATTGTCAGTGGGTGGACAATATGCAGCTTCCTCATTTTATGGGATTGATGAGAATAGTTTTAAATTGATGAAATGGGAAGCAGGAGATAGTGCAAGAGAGCCTGTACAAACCTTGAGGGCACAGGGAAATTAAAAATTGGACAAATGAGACTTCAGAAATGGATAAAGGAACAGCATTATGAGGTGACAGCTAGCAAGAAAAAACAAGTCCCATTACTGGTAAAGAATCTGACGTGAAGATACAATTATGGAAAGGATTCCACCTCATCTGGCTGAGAGTCTGGGTGAGTGTGAATCATGGAAGTGTTACATCAATGTAAGGATCCAGGCAGGTGCATGGAAGCCTGAGGGCTGTCTTTGCCAAATGGAAAAGGGGTGTTATCCAAAAAATGGCAATGTGCCCAGGAAAAATTTTATTGGCAAGTGGAGTTGGTTGGGTGTCTGTACACATTAAGGGCACAAAGCTTTCAGAAAGGGAAGATGGGATAAAAATAGAATCACCTGAAATAAAGAAAAAGAAAACATTTAGAAGAAAAACTAAAATAAAAGCTCTGATGAGGTGGTGTTACAGTAAGTCAAAGGTGGATGGGAATAAGGACAGGGACTGAATGACTCAGAACAAATATTTGAGAAGTTGTAGGCAGCAGTTAATTAAACTGGAATAAAAAGTCTAGGGACTACTGTATAAGGCAGGCATGAATGTCATCCTTAGTCCAAGGTTCAAAAAACCTGCTGGAATTAATAAAAATATATGACTGATGTACATTGGAAAACAGTATTTCCTTGGATACATAATTATCCTAAAAATAGTATTAAGCATAACCAAAGAATCTGCAAATAATGGAAAGAGGATTGGCCAATACAAAGCACTGTACCATAAAAATCAGAAAACATGAGAAGGAATTGTAAATGTCTAAGAATCCACCTACATAATGTAATTATTTTTTTTAAATAAAAATTATAAAAAGTGAAGAATGGAAGTGCAGTCGGTAAAAAAAGGTGGAGGTTTTTACAGTAGCAGTGATATAGAAGGATGGGTTTTAGATGTAATGGGTAGCACTCCTCGTATTTTAATGATGCTGTCGAACCCAGGACAAATGCAGAGCAGCTAATAGGAGTGATTATGCAGAAATGGAAATTCTCACCTCCAGGGGGAAGCAGAACTTAAATTATGTAATTGTTTAAATCAGAAGAGACCATATAATCCACACCCAAGAACTTGCATAATATAGTTGCAATTCCAAAAACAAGTACTTTTAATAAATATATCACATCAGGAGTTGATATTACCCGGGGAAATAAATGAAAAACAGTCCTTAAATTGAGAAAAAAAGGACTCTGATAAAGAGTGTTAGTATAATCTCAATAGTATGCAAAGTCTTTTGCATATAAGAAAAAAAGTTTTAAGGAAAGACTAAGCAAACAACACAAAACATGATAAGTGAGTTAAAATACAATATAGGATCTCCACAAGAAGGTCATGCCTGATTAAGCTGATACCTTTAGCTGAAAAAATAACTAAGCTAATTCTCTAAACAAAAGTAATCCTATATCCCTATGGGCTTCAGCAAAATACTGTGTTTGTCATCTGCTGTGTAGAGATTTGTTAACACAGGAATTACAGATTAGTTTTGGAGAGAAAAGAGAGGATGAAAAAATTAACTAGAAGCAAAACTGGAGCTGGAGAGTGGGTTGGAGGTCACCAAAGTATTTCCCAAGGACTTACTATGGGATCAGTCTTAGGTTATGTTTCCATTACTGATTGTACCAAGAATGTAACAATATTGGGAAAACAAACCTCGATGACACCAGTTACCAGAAGGATTATGCTGAAGACTGGAGTTTTGTGTAGAAGAAATGAGATGAGCATGTGAATTGGATAATAGTTCAGGTGAGATGAAAGGCTGCTGTCAGAAGTGGAGGGTGATGCACTTGTGAGCCTGTAGCAAGGTTGTGGGGAGAGACTGGCCAGACATGGGAGTGCTCATCACAAGATAACTGAGGCATCATTTGTGGAAAATGGACAGATTTGATTCTAGTATGGATCATCTGGCAGTATAAGGAAATAGGTTTCCAATGTAAGGAAGCCTTAGAACTGCTTTGTATAAGGTATGTATACAGTGTATAAGGTATGTATAACACAGAAAAATCTGTGCCAATGTGATCATATATACTTCAGAAAAGGAAATTCAATCTGGTTTAGGAGCCAAGGCAACTTTCTAAAATAACTTGGGAAATGGAGAGACTGTTTTATGAGTGGAGACTAAAATCCTGGATTTCTCTGACTCTTTAAAAAAGAAAATTGAGAGGAAATACAATTGCTGCCTTGCACATAGGAGGATTTGTACATAAAGATAGTATTAGTACAAAAAGAAGTAATTACACACTTGATCTTGAGAATCTGTGGGGTGGAAATTTAGGCAGCTTTCAAATATGAAGCACAGTGGGACAAGGCACCTGACTAATTTTTAGATAAAAATGTGTTGATTCATGGAGAAAAAGTATATTATATAGTGCCTACAGGGAACAGATTTGGTAACAAAATGGATTTCTCTTCCTAATGAAAGGAGACACTAGAAAATGGGGAGGAAAGACTGTTTAAAATAATACTGGTAAAGGTAGCATGGTGATATTCTTCAAAATTAAGAAAATCAGATGTTTTGAATTCAGAAGGGAGAAAACCCCTATGTAATACTGATGTCTCCAAAAACTACACATTACAATTGCTTTTTAAACAGAATTTTGCTTGTTTGGGGAGACTTAGACTAATTTGCCCCCATTTTACTATGTAGATAGTTTAGTTAAATGAAAATATATTTCTAAACATTTTTATTTTGAACTTTTTATTTTTACTTTCTTTTGGTAAAAGTGATTTTTAAAATGTTCATCTGAAAAAAAAAAGAAAAAGGAAAACCATACTGCAGCTGGCATTTACTAAATTTTTCATATAAAACTGTGATATATGCCAAATATGACTGTATTTTGCAGTATGTTTATAACAGTAATTATTTTTGATGTGAGCTTTCTGCAGTAAAGTACAATTTCTTGCAACTTATGGGAAGCATAAACTTTATGACTCTCATATTTAGCATAGAGAAGAAAATCTCACAGCAAAAGAGTAGTTCGTGTATAATATTAATATTTCTATGATTAGTATGAGAAGTTGAGCTGATTATTTTTATAGCCTGATTAAAAAAAAGTAGAACCATATAAATGGGCTTAGAGCAGTGCTGTGTAATGTAATCTTCCTCATGGCAGTAAAGAAGGAAAGGTTTCTGCTGGAAATGGCGTTTGGTCTAGCTCAGTAATGTAGCCTTTCTTACAATTCACAGAAAGATATTGGCAGCCTTAGGCTATGTTTCGTATAATGTCACTTTAGTTATTCAGGTTTTTTCGGGCTTCCTTTTTCAGCTTGAAGGAATTAAGTCCCATTGGGATGGAAAAGATCCGTATCTGAAATAGCATAAATTGTTTGTTGATTTTGTGAAATGTGTAAGTCATAGTGTGAGCAAAAACAAATCTTTAACTTTGATGGCGTGCTGTGAACTTTCTCTCCCTGCCAAAATGTTTGTCCTTGGAGGTGATACATGGTGGAAGCTTTCTAAGGGTAAAGATAACAATACAGTGATGTGCTCCTGGAACTAGAGCATTGGGTTAAGTGTTTTACTTGTTTTTTTGTTTTTTTTCCAATTCGTTTCAAGTAAATGACAATCCTTTACACAGACTTAGTGGGCTTGGTGAATAAATGAATCTCAGGAAAATACTAGGCTGTTGCCCACAGTCTTATTTAGAAGAGACAGTGTTTTCAGAGAGGCAGGATTATTCCTGCTGGAGGGTGGCATTTGTGACAGCTGCCACAGGGCAGGAGCCAGCCATGAGCTCTGCTGTGCTGCTGTTATCCCAGCATTTTCTCTGCCAATGGGTAGTCCTGCTTCACACATAGTGCCTCTTGGATTTTGGCCATGTCCGTGCAATTGCATTGCTTTCAGCTCAGTTATGATGGTGCAGCTGAGACGGGAATCTGGTGTAGGGCCCTGGCAGGGGGAGGATGCTCCCATGCCTGCCAGCTTGGCCCTGCTGCCTGTCAGCAGCAGCATCCCTGCTGAGCTGCGCACCGCCAGGCAGGGAGAAGTGACCTGTGCAAGGCAAGAGCTCGACCCTGGAGAGGTGCAGAACTTGATCTAGTGTTGTCCTTGATTCACACTATTCTCAGACTTTCTGCAAGGTCACCAGTGGGTGTAAACATGGGGAGGGATCTCTCTGATAGGCAGTGATGAGTCACCAGTGGGAACTGCTGCAGGTGGGAGACTGCAGGAGTATCTCCTATTTCAGGAGTTTAAAATGATGCTCTAGTTAAGAAATGTAGGTGGAATAGGGATGGGCCCAATATGAAGAGAGACTAGCTGCAAGTTTGTGGTTTCTCGGGGAATCTCTTCCCTCAATAATTTAATTTTGAATGTTCAGACAACTCTGTGTTTCATAACTAAATATATTGGTCATATTTGTAATATTTCCTGCTTAGACATAACTAGGGCATGTGGAGGATCTTGGAGGAGATCTAAGATAGATATCATCTGAGATTTCTATCCTCAATTTGCAGACCATGCTACATAACAAAATCTGAATATTCATTTTGAACTTTTGAGGGTTGCTCAAACTATTTGAAATTCGCCAGTCATTATCAAAGCTAAAATCGTCTTCTCTTTGCTTCAATTACTGAGAGAGATTGCAAATTCTTACTTGGGAGAGTAGTCAGTATGGGGAGCTGGGCTACATAGCTCCAACTTTGAAAGTGGGACAGTTCAAGTTTCATGTTCTATTTTCTGTTTAAAAAGCCCCCTAAAGCCATGGAGAAAGGGCATCTAAAAACTTACATTTCCTTTTTGCAATTTATAAATAGAGGTGATCCTGCCTTAGCAAGCTGTAATAGCCAGCTTTGCTATTTACTTATTTATTTGAGCAATGATGAAGTTACATAACTTTTCTTTAGGTAGTACATTTGTCAACGTAAGCCAAGTCAGTTCCTGTCTTTTATATCTGGATTTACAGCTTTCCTATTTTGCTTTCTTCCTAGATATGCGTTAGTTACATAGTCCTAGCCACTGAACAACTGAGCTTCAAGAGTAGAATATTGTATCAGCGGAGTATCCAGTTCAGCATCCCCTGTGATTATTTTCCATAATAAAATTTGTGGTTGTACATGTCACAGACTGTCAAAGGTTTTTTTTGTATTCAAGATTAAATAATTTTACTTCTATTCACTGTTGTCATGTTTTTCTTGCCCCTAGCTTTATTTCATCTTGCTCTCTTGCCTTGCCTCTGCCCTCCCTCAGCTTTCTCACCTCTTATTCTCCTGGTTGTAACAAGCTTTTATTTCCCTTTGCTGCCGCGCTCTGTCTGGCTTTAGTTTACGCTGTTTCTCTGTTCTCTAAGCATGTATTTCTTTCTATCAGTAATGTTTAGCCTGCATTATTTTGCAGTATGGAACACTTTCTGTGTTTGGATGCAGTGACAGTCAGTGACAGAACATGTTTGTGGGGATGAAAATTTAAAGCTGCTTTGATGGCGAGTCCCTAGCTTTAAAAATAATGCAGTCAGGTTGAGTGCTGTGGAGGCCAGAAGACCACATCTTTCTTAAAATAAGGGGTGGGAAGTTTTGCCTGTTTTTTTCTCTGCTGTTGCATACTATAAAGTTGGTTGCTCTTCAGAATGATCCAAGTGATTGAATGGATGTTGTTCATGCCCCTGGACTGAGCAATCAAGAAGCAGAGGAGCCCATGTGTGACACAGGAGGCTGATGGTAGGGAAGAAACCTTTGAAAAAATTAGAGGCAAAGAGACTTATCTGACTCCTCAAGAGGAAAATTACTGATTCTTGCACTCAGTACGATGCTGCTACGAAATAGTGGGATGAGCCTCTTCAGGACAGAATTGTGGAGCCTCTTTGAAGGGTTTGAAGAGTTTGTACTGCACCATGAATTCAAAGGCAGCCAAGGAAAGGTTTTCCCCCCTGGTTTGTTTAACTGCATTTGAAAGACAGGCCTTTGCACGTAATTTCAACTGTGTGCAAAATATAAGGGAAAAGCTTTTAAACATGGGTCAAAATGAATGATAGAAATTTCCTTGATTTTCAGATGGCCAGGCTGATATTGCAAAAATTAGAGAGTGGAAAAAACCACCTTGCTAAAAGTGATAATGCCTGCAAAAGGCTTTGTGTTTTCTTTTTGAGGTTTTTTGGAGGCTGGTTTTGTTTTGTTTTTTAATAAAAGAATTTGCTTTGTTTATTTTTTGAGATTTCAGGTGGATCAATATGACAGACCATTAGAATTATTCCTTCACTGGGCTGTGTGCAGTTTTCCTTTTGCACGGAAGAGAAGTGCTCCGGGATGCCAGAGCAGGCAGTGCCCCTGTTTGCAAAGTGGAACATGTTGTCTACAGAAGCAGAAACATATTTGTGATGAGAGGGAAAAAAATATTAATCCTTTCAAGAATTAATTTTCCAGACCATGCTTTTGCAAGAAACTGTGTGTGTAAATTGAAGCTGCTTATCTTAGATAAGGGGAGAGGGGAAGGACGGATGTCTGTGGACAGGAAAGAGGAGAAACAAACAGCTAAGCACGGAGTATAGGTGCACCAGGGATAGTTTTATTTGTTTCTTTGAAATGAAATGTGATTAGAAAAATGACAAATTTCAGAATGGGAAAAATTTCAGAAGGTAGGAAGTGCCCTGTTGGCCTTAAGGGTGGAGCATTGCCTAGGGCTGGGGGGATGGCCTGGCGAGGCAGCGAGCGCATCCCTCCATTGCTAGGCTTGTGCTCTGGGTGCCTGTGAATGGACATCCCGAGCAAGTCAGCTCCTCACCCCTCAAATCTGAGCCTCAGCAGGGAGCCCGCAGCAGGAAATCCTTTAGCACACACAGCTTCAGAGCTCCTTTCATTTCTCCTCAGATGGCCTCACACTGCTGTAACACAGTGTGAGTGAAGTGACAATAAATACCAGTGGGAGCACAGGCGACCTGTTCAAAGGCTTAGGGTGATTCTGTTGCCTTAAATTTTTATCCATTAGAAAGATATGTATTTTTAATAAAAGCTTTTAATTTTTTAAGCTAGAATGGGGTATGATGAGAAGTGTAATGTGAAGAAATTGAAAAGATTTCACTACCCCCTAAGGAAGAAAACATCACGAAATAACTCTCAGGTGCTTTATATTTGTTAACTAACTGGAAACTCTGGATTATTTTAACAAGAAAATTACAAGTAAGTACTCTTTCTTTGGACTTTTGCTACCATGAATAAAATGTGTAATACTTCCCCTGTACAGGAAAGAAGTATTTTACTGATTCATAGTTTACTTTTGTATACTGAAACTTATTTTCACCTTTCTGAGGATGAAACTGGATAAGTTACTTCAGTCTGTCTATATACATATATTTTGAGATTTCTTAGGATTTTTTTTTGTATGGGCTGTAAGCATGTATCTGAACCAAAATATTTTATCCTGAAGTTCTGTTCCACTCATTCATGAGTAATGATTTCCAGGGGTTTTTTAAGGCAGGCAATTAGAGTAATAGGCTCATAATGGTAGTTTTTTAATTATTTTGGCTTACACTAAAATAAAATTCCGTTTAAAAAGAGAATATGTTTACTGTGACATTGAATGAGAGTATAGCTCTCTCAAGATAATGGTCTAACTTGCAGCTGTATCCATCAAATACAAATAGAAAGGCAACATGAAAAATTAGAGTAATAAAAGAGCAGATACTTTGATTTAGTGAAAGACTGTGTGTGACCTGCCCTGGTGAACATTAGGAGAAAATTGCCTTCCTAAAACTATTTAACTTTAGTATAGTGTGTTAGCAGACATCAGACTGATCTAAAATAAGAGATGTTTGGGCAAGGAATTTTTAAAAATTACTTTCTTGTTAATTTATTTATTAGAATAAATAATAATTTATTATAAATTATGACTGTAAACTGGTAAATATATTGTTTGAAGTAAGCAGTTTTTGACATTGATAGAAAAGAAGCCTCATACCTTTTTGCAGGGTTAGATATTCTTGGTGTTCTAGCTCCTGGAATCCTAAAAGTCAATGTAAACCTCTGATTCCATGAAAAGAAAAAAGAATCTCAACGTTAGTGTTACAAAATGAAAACTGTGGAAATATTACATGCCTATAACTTAAATATTCAAAATCTAAAAAGCGAATGAAGAGTCCAAAATTTATTTTGGATTTTAGTGAGGATGCGGACGCAGGGACAAGGACTTCTTAGCTCTTTAGGTTCAAAATACCTCATAGCTTCTCCTCTACCTCCTTCTCACATCTTCCAAGGAGGATGTAATGTTTTAATAAAAGCTCTGTGAAAACTGAAAGAAAAAAAAATGGAGTTTTGAGCAGCTTTAATCCTATTCTTTGGATTCGTACAAAGAACCCAACTATTTGTCATTTAATTTCTCTTGTCTTTCTGCCTTCACTAAATACACCATGGAGCAGCTTCAAACCAGATCCAAATGTGAGGCAAACCACAGCCTTTCTAAAAAAAGGTGTCAGTTGTGGCTGGGAGGATCTGGGGAGGAGAAGAACCCATCCTGTTAACTTAGTTTACCTTGCTCAGCTTATCTTTGAATTGTCATCGGCTTTGCTTCCCACCATTCTTCTAACACCTGGGGAGGAAGGAGATGCCATTCTCTTCTCAAGTCATCATGAGATTCTCCTTGGTTCCTGACATGTGTAACACAGTAAAGATGGGAGAGCCTGCGGTGCAGTGGGGCTGTGGATGCAGTGATGGATGCAGTTTTACCCTGACCCCAAGGATTCCCCTGAGCACAGCTGAGCACCTGTTCTTTAGCAAGGCAGCACCGTCCCTCCATTCCTGACAGTGGGGATTTGTAAATCATGGGGTTTTGCCCAAATGGATGTTTTCTTCATACAATATGAGCAGTTATTTAGTTTAAGTGCTCCCAAATTCAGACACAATTACTTGTAGTTACAAAAAAAAAAAAAAAAAAAAAAAAGGATACTGAGCTAAGATTTCTGTGAGAAGGAGCTTTTAAGAGAAGAGTTTGGCTTCTCCCTACACTTGATGGGACCACTGACCATAGCCAGTAACTTCTGGTGGTGCTCGGGTGAGAAAGCATGAGACCACTTCTCCCCTCCTTCTCCTTGGCCACCTCTGGCACTGTGCTGGGTCAGGTGGAGCACAAGCTGTGCCTGTCCCTTGCCAGGACTCAGGCTCCCAAGGCAGGGTGGGGGCTGCAGAAGTGCTGGGAATGTGGCCACTACCTCAGCTTATGGCCCCATCTGGTGGGTTGCCATCACTGAGGATAAAGGATGTAGGGATGTGCTTGTGAGAAAAAGGGCAGGAAAAGAGCAGTGTTCCCAGTTTGTTGGAGGAGGAATAAATTCAGAAAAGTTTTTGACCAAACCCTGTGTAGGAAAGACTTGTGGTCCCCATTGGGGCACAGAAACTGCCATAGTCATGTGTGCAAATGGGATCCCAGTGCAGACATGGCACTGTTGGAGCTGGTTACAGGGGGAGTGTTACCCTTCAGCCAGTTACTTGGCATTAGTAAGGTTCAGCTGAGAGATAGTCAGCCAAGGATTTATGTTTGGTTCTTCATTACTAGGTTGGTTTCTCGCTGGATGGGTTCTTTGAGCCAGTTGTCTGAGCAACCACAGAGGTGGGAATAGGGAGGTGCCAGAGAGGGGCACATGGTGTGCTCAGAGATGGCACAGGCTTCAATGAGGCAGGAGGGCATGAAGGGATTATTGAGGCATAAGAAGGTCTGCTGTCCTTGACAAAGACTTTGCTCCAGTGTGTCACCCATCCCTCCATAGAGGTCCTTCCAAGTGGCTCTAAGACCCTTTTGTCTTTCAAAAATATCTTCTCCTCTGTGATGAGTCGTTCATGCTGCAGTTTTCATAATGTGATCATCCCTGTCACAGATGGAATATTTTACAAAGTATTCTGTCTATAATATAAGAAATGTGCTAAACATCACCATTACGCTGCATTTGAAATGTAGAAATAAAAATATAAGTTGAAAGGTAGAGCTATTGCCTCTGCTGGGTTTATAGCACGCTGTTGATGGGAACTGTTAACACCAAAAGTTAAAACCCCCTTCTCTCTTCCTGGGAGAAGGTCATTCACTGTGGGGAAAATGCTTTAATATAAAAAAGGGTTAATTAAATGGAATTTTTTATAGCTATAGCTGACCATTATTTTTTAAGATCTGTAATAAATGATTGAACATAGAGTGGTAACACAGAGACTGTTGCAAAAATCAATCTGCATGTTAAATCCCACTTTTGTTTTGATTGAGGCAGAGTCAGTTATTAACTGCATGATCAGAGCGCAGACGCTGAGTCCTATTCTTTCCTTAATTGAGAATTGCTGTTACAGATACTTGACAGTGGTTCATAGTGGCAATAATTCCTTTTAAAAATGGTTGTTATTCTAGTCATAAGTAGCTTGCCGGGGCACTAACCCCAGATTCACCTCTGATGGTTAGGAAAAGAATCTGATCGGTAGCTAGTGATGTTTAATGATTTCTTGATAGATAATTGCCAAAGTAGCAAAGTAAGAAAACATAACTTTTAAAATATTTTACCTTTGGTTAGAAGGAGGGTGTGGGCTGTGAAAAATACTGTAACTCTCATTGTTCAAAGTGAAAACCCACTGCTTACTGAGAGTGCTGACTTAAAAATTCTTGCACGTCTTTTGTTGATCTTGCAGGCTGATGCACACGACCTGCTAATGCGATGCTTGGCTTTCCATACAGAGCCATTCATCCATGTTATATGTGAATGAAGCTTCCTGGTTTGTACATGTGCTGTGTCACATTCCTCTGGTTTTCTAACAAAGCTTTTAATTGGTATGCTGTGACTAATGAGCATGAAGTCCCAGAGGAAATGGAGCAGAATTTTCCATTATCCACCAAGAAGCTTCAAGCACATAGATTATCAGGGCTTGAACTCCAGGATAAACCAGGGTCAAAGGCTCTAATTATAATAGAACCTCATAGCTGAATATTTTGCCTCCATAACATTAAATTAATAGTTTCTCAGCAAAACTGTATTGTCTGTCTGATGGCACTGTGCAAACTATAATTGGCATTTTGCTTGAACATCAGATCAAATCCCTGACCTTCACTGTTAAAATTCCCATAAGACTTGAATGCTGACGTCCTGCCTTCGTTCCGGTTTGGGTAATGATGTGTTGCATACTTCTGTGATATAAATCTCTCTTCTGTTTCAAGCAGAGAACTTGCTTTTCATTCTTCTTCTGAAAAACTATTGTACAGTGTTGCTGAACCAGGGTTGCTGCCATATGGGGCACCAGAAGTGGTTGCATTTTTTTGGGAGGTAAGAGCTCTGACACTGACTTGAGCATATTCAGGACCACTTTGCTTTTGAGATTAGGTGAGATTGAATATAGGGACCAGCATACCTATAGGCTACATTTGCCAAGTAGAGCAAAGTAATTATCTTCTGTGCCTTATGTTCAGCACACCTACTAAGTATCCCCAACAGATGCAGTATCAAAGAAAAATTAACTCAAAGGCATAAAAAGATACTAAGATTGTTACTGGAATTTGTGGGGGACATTTAAGATATCTTTCCAATAAAGTACATGTAATAATATTTTTACCAGTTCACTATTTTAGTATTTAACCCAATTTACAATTAATCATTTCCTCCTTCTTATGGGAGTGTGAGTCGTGCTTTGCAGTAAAACCACCAACCCAGAAGAAGAAAAAAGGAAATTGTTTTTTTTTTTTTTTAAGTTAGTTTCAGCAGGGTCAGTTCCCTGAGCTGTCACGGTTTGGTGTGTGGCTGTGCAGAGGGTTGGGGACAGGGATTGGAAGTAAACAGCTGAGGGAAGAAGAGATGTCTCCTTGCAGTGACATTACCACCCCATGCCACATTAAAGTTCATGAGGCAGTGGCTTGTGTCTTGTGAGCCTAGAATTTAAAAAAAAAAAAAAAAAAAAAATCTTACTTCTTTTACATGTTGAAACTCCTCCATTGCAGAAAACATTGCAGTGCTGGGTGGGGAGAAGCTGTGTGGTGTAAGTTGGTCCATCTCATGCAGGTGTCTCTTCGCCTTCCCAACAGCTGTGGCTGCAAGAGAACAACCTTTCATTTGCTCCTCTCTTACACATCTGGTTTGCTTCATTCCCTCCTCCTCGAAAGGTGGTTGCTTTCTGGTGCGCTCTTGTAGGTCCTCTCTGTTCTCATTCTATGAGGGAGTCACCAGAAGTGCTGTCACCTCTCGTACTTGGGGTGTGTGTGCCCAGCTCCTCTGTGTGTGTTGCAGTGTGAGACACAGTGAGGCAGCACTCGAGGAGTCCTGTGCATCTTTTTGATCTTGGCCAATTCTTTCACAACACAGAATGGTTTTCTTTTCTTTGTTTATTAAGGAAAAAGAAAGGAAATTCTATGTAAGCACTGTATTAATAGAACATTTATGTTGTATTATTAGATTCAGAGGTTAGCAGATGCAAATACCAAGAGCAATAAGTACATTGTGCATTCAGATTGTGATATATTGCCTTTTTATCCCGTGACGCTGGGGTTTATGTTTCCTTTGCATCAGGGTTCTGTGTGCACTGTTAACTGTGGGTAGCTGTAAATAATTGCCTGTCCTTTTCTTGCTATCACATAGACCAATGGGACGAACTAACTGTGGTACCAAGTCATGGCAACTCTTACTGCTTTAGAGCCTAATGAGAAAGGAGAGGGGAGGGGAGTTTAAAGGTTTTGGATACATTCGCAGGTGAGAGAGCACAGCTGATGTACTCCAGTGTGGCATGGAGTCCGTACATTTACTCACAGGTCACCTTAAAACCAAGGGAGTTGCTGTGAAGGTCAAACCTGCCTTTCCTTTTCATTTGACAGATTCTGTAAATCTCAGAGCATGAATGTCTGCCAACCACATCAATACACTGCAGGCTGTGTTTGGTGACCCAGCAGTATTGCAGAATGTGCCATAGCTTTGTCTGTGGAACACCTCCTGGCTTGCAGCAGAGCTGAGTGCCTCACACTCCTGGTGCTGTGGTAGGGCTGCAGCCCTTCTGGGCTGGCAGGGAGGGACGGTGCCAAGGGCTGCTGGAAATTGCCAGACCACATGCCTGGCCTTAGTGCTGCCCTGACCTTCTGGCAGCACTAAGGAGGCCACAACTGGAAGGAGGATTCCTGGATCCTGTCCAACCCCCTTGTTGTCCCAGACAGCAGTGGTGTGGAATCCCACTCACAGATTTGCTGGTTTCCAACTCAGAAACCAACTCTATTTTCATACTTACTGTGATATTGGAGAGCTGTTTGGTCCCTCGTTCCTTTCCTTAGCCACAATTGTAGCATTTATGCCATGCAAACAAAGACCTTTACACTTGAGACAACTCCTGTACCGAAAGGGTGGAAATCTTATGGCCAGCCTGTTTCTCTGTGTAGGGAAACATTTGGGAACATCCTTCCCTAGTCCCCCTCTGGTTTTTTAGACCACATATTCTGTCATGACAATCTAGAGAAGTCACTTATGTGTTTTTATTTTTGTGTGGACAAAAGGGAGGTGATTAAAACTATGCTTTGGAACCATGCCTTGATGTCCCATGTGAAAAGTATTACCCAGCAAAACGCCCAACCTCGTGCCTTTAAAAAACAGACATGTTTTCCCACCAACTTCAACAGATACTCAAAGGCACAAAAGCCTTAAAGAACTGTCAGACAACAACGACCTCAAAAATTGCTCTTCCCAGATCCCTCGGCTTTATTTCCCAGAACACTGAAAACCAGACTTACACTTTTTTTACAAAGGGGATTTTGGCAGCTGTATTGAAATGATCCTTTTTTCAGTCAGTAGTTCAGCTGTTCAGAGAGGTGTGTATGGAGTAATACTACTTCTTACATAAAATCAATGGTAATGTATGCTTATGTCTAATATGTTCATATTTGTATTTTTGGTTTTATTCTTTTCATTAAAAGCCCTAAAAGTTTCTTCTGAATTTTATACTTCCATTTTAAGGAACTGTAAAGCTATAACTTTTAAGATCCTTACCTGCTTTATAAAATGAGGGTACAGGTGTTTGCTGGTTTAGTGCTTTGAGAGATACTCATACTCTAGTAAAATATACCACACTAGCTCATCTGGAGCTTCCATAAGCAAATGTAAAAGTCAGACTTTTTAAAAGAGTGAGGAATACTTGAATTTTTAGCATCTGTCTGAAATGCCATCTCCTAGTTTTTAGTGCTTTGTTTGCTGAAAAGATCAGAAGTACAGCCCTTATTGACTTAGTCCTGTGCTGAGTGGAAATTCACACAAAGAAGAGCAATTTAGCACGTGACTGACCTTTTGCAGTGTGAAATGAAGAAATGCACGGTTAAGGTTACCGGAGTGTGGCAGGATGTTTAATCAGCTTCTTTACTTTAAAGAACAGTAGGAAGGAGATGATGTATTAAAGATGATAGCTTCTTGTAGATTTTAACTCGTAATGCCAGGATCTGAGTACAATAGCAGATTAAATCTCTGTAGGGGAACTTCCTACTGGACTTTCTATATTTAGATGTTTGTGGCTGCTCCTTCCTTCTCTTCTCACTGTTGGCTTTTGCTCCCTTGAAGAGTTGAGTTGCTTTCTCTGAGATCTGCTTCCAAACTCTGATAATGTATTTCTGTTAAGAGCAATTTTTTTCCAAGTTTTGTAGAAAAGGCAAAAGAAGACAGAATAAATGGAGCCATGCATTTCCTAGTGCACTCGAGGTAAATTCATGGCTTTGAGTACTAAATGTTTGCAATACTCTTAGCATGTGTGTAACAGCACAGCAAACTTCCATTTAATGATAATAAATCAACCCAGATTTGCTTGTGCAGCTGCATAGGTGTTCTAGTCCAGTGTTCTATGCATTCAGCTTGTCCCTCATGTTTGAAAACTCCCTTTAGCTGTGAGTGCCTCCTCTGAGGCATGCACACAGCCGTAAGTCAAATAACTTTGCCTGGCTGTCTTTTCTCTCTGACCAACACAGACTGGTTTCAGAATAGCTCTGTATTTTAGTAACATTTTCTCTACGGCCGTTTTCTCTACGGCCCTCCGTGCCCTCTCTTGAGAGATTAATTTACAGTAGGAGTCCTGATTCTGATCTATCTCAGAGCTGACACAGCTGGGGTTTTGATATTAATTTTATTTATAATGAAATCTTCTTCCTCTTCTCCACTGTTCATCCTCAGGATGTTGCAGTTCTGTGCATCAAAATTCACCACTCTGTGCCTCTACTTTTCAGGGGTCACATCTCTTGCATTTCACTGTCTTTCAAAGGTCCATTTTTGTGTCCATTCTGCTCTTGAGTCTGGACTAGATGATCTTTAAAGGTCCCTTCCAACCCAAAACATTCTGTGATTCTGTGATTTCTATTCTCATTCAGGTGATGCATCTGCATTTTTTGGAAGTTTCAGTAACCACTTCTTTATCTGTAATTTGTATTTTTGTGTCACACGTTTACTACTGATCTTCATCTTTATTCCGGTTTTTAATAAGGTGTATTAACACAGTAAAGCAATTATAACATTACAGAAATATTCTCTTAATAGTCTTGTACCTTTAAAAGGATGTTCTTTTTAATTGTAATGAATTTTAATTTTATTGGTTTTTAATGAAGTAGTGTGGTGGGTTAACCTTGGCTGAATTCCAGGAGTCCACTAAAGCCACTCTATCACTACCCTCCTCAGCTGGATAGGGAAGAGAAAATATAATGAAATACTCATGGGTTCAGACAAAGACAGGGAGAGATCACTCACCAGGTACCATCATTGGCAAAACAGACTTGACTTGGGGAAATTGATTTAATTAATTACCCATCAAATCAGAGTAGGATAATGAGAAGTAAAACAAATCATTAAAAAATCTTCCCCCCCCAACTCTCCCTTTTTCCCCGGCCTAATTTTATTCCAGATTCTCTACCTTCTCCCTGCCAGTTCTTCACAAAGTGCTCCAGCATGGATCCCCCACAGGGTAACAAGTCCTGCCAGCAAACCTGCCCCCGCATGGGCTCCTCCCTCCACAAGTCCACAGGTCCTGCCAGGAGCCTGCTCCAGCATGGGCTTCTCATGGGCTCACAGCCTTCTTCAGCATCTACCTGTTCCAGCGTGTGGCCCTCCATGGACTGCAGGTGGATCTCTGCTCCCTCATGGACCTCCATGGGCTGAAGGGACACAACCTGCCTCACCATGTTCTTCACCACAGGCTGCAGGGAAATCCCTGCTCCAGCATCTGGAACACCTCATCCCTTTCTTTCTTTACCAACCTTGCTGTCAGCAGAGTTGATTCTCTCAGATATTCTCTCTCCTGTCTTCTGTGACTGCAATTGCTTCTGCACAATAACTTCTTTCCCCTTCTGAAATATCTCAGAGGCACTACCACCATTTCTGATGAGCTCAGCCGTGCCTAGCAGCGGGTCCATCTTGTATCCAGCTGGCTTTGTCTCTGTTGGATATAGGGGAAGGTTCTGGCAGCTTCCCACAAAAGACAGCCCTTTAGTTCCCCCCCCCTTATCAAAACGTTCTGATGCAAACCCAATACAAGCAGCTTCCCAGCCTTCTGTCTCTCAGATCTTTTGTTCTACTTCAGCTGTCACCAGTCTAAAGCAGCATTTGGCTTTTGCTTGCTCTTGAACCCGCTGGTGGAGTTCTCTTTATTCCATTCTAGTGGGCTCTTAAGTTAGAAGTTTTTTACTTCCTTATTTTGACAAAAGTACTCCAAGTGCTATGCAGCTTCTGTGTCATTTAATAAGGGATGTATTTTGACCTTGTCCTTTGTGGGAATGCAATCAGATCAGAACAAAAATTTCAGTCAAATAACTCCAAAAACCTTGTAATCTCAGAAACCTGCTTTTGAGGCTACAGGAGTGAATGCTTTTATTGATATTCAGCACTCTTTGCTATGCTGAGTCTCAAGTAATGCCCATGTTTTCAGCATCTACTACCTGCCTCTTGGATAGCAAACACTCCAACACAGGCAGGGAGATAGTGATAGCTGACAGCACCCACTCATGGTGTGTTTTAAATGTCTTAAATCCAAGAGAACTACTGAGCACTAGGTTCTTCTCCTGTAGTCTTGATCTACTTTTGGGCTGGAGAAGCTCCAGGTACCATGCTGTCACCAGAGAACTAATGTAAGTACACATGTTTTTGTCACCAGGCTCTCCCTGGACCGTGCTGTTTTGTCCATGGCTTCCCCTTGCTGAGGTGGTGCCCTAGCTTCTGGGTTGCAGGCTGATGGAGATGGGAAAGCCTCAGCTATGAGCAAAGAAGACAGAAGGACAAGAAGCTAGGAGGTGTGAGGAAAAGTGGTGGGATTGCTGAGTGTTGAATACGGGAAAGCCTTGTCCCTCGTCTAACCTCTGGGTATCTCTTGGATCACCCTTGGATCTGGCTCAGGTCGTCTGGAAGACAGAATTAAATCTATATACAGTTTCTGCTTACTGTGTCATAAGGATTGTCAAAACCAGAATCATAAGCATTGGTTTTAAGAATGGTGTAGCTGAGGTAAAAGCATTAGCTGCATCGTTGAAACAAATCTCCCCAATGATACCTGCATGTTGTCCCTGCAGAGGATCCTTATGGAATGTGTTACAGTGGGTTATTTAAGGGACTGCTCTTGAGGAGTGCAAGAGGCCTTCACAAAGATACTTCTGTAACAGCAGAACATACATATACAGCCGTAGCAAGCTGTCAGAGGTTGCAACAGTACTTTCTGGAAGGGAATTAAGGCAAAACAGGGACACACCAAGTTTTTGGAAGAACTGGAATGATTCTCCATTTGAGCTGTGGTGTATGAGTCTGGCAGCGGCTGCTTCTCCCCACCTACATCTTGTCTTGGCTGTGTCCAGGATGACTCTGATAGAGGAGGCTGCAGTCAGTAACGGGTTTAATTTAAAAACAAAAAAGTCTTAGCAGTGGCAAACAAACCTTCTGTAAGTCCATAATCAGCAATTTATGATGAGTAAAATGAGGATATGGTAAAGAGCATTACAGAAACTTCATTCACCACTAAATAGCAATTTTATGCAAACTGTGGCTGCAGTCTCTTACTGGTCATGCTAGTACCCTTCTTCCATTTCTCTTCCAAGGAGAGATAAAGTTCATGTGTGTAGGAAGGGTAGCTGCACTCTCTTTACTTCCCATAGATGCTCTTTTGGCATTTTAAAAGAGCACTGAGTAACCTGCTGCAGACTCTACAGAGCTTGGGACCCTGCTTTGAGAACCGCTGTCTTGGATTTTAAATGTGAAATCAAGACAACATCTGTTTGCATTTAGTCTGCTATTTAAATGAACATGGGTTTTGGTGTGGAAACCTAATTAGTCTGAGACAGCACTCCTTTTTCTCATATGAAATAAAAATCATCATCAACTGAATAGATCTGTAACAAATTTTATTGACATTTTGGGAGGTTCAACCATTGCCAGTGTAAATTAAAAGTGTTGTCACATGCTTTCCCAGGACAGAATTTCAGTATATTGGTGCACTTTCATACCTGCCGCCTATATGGTAGGAGCACTCACTGCTAATCTGATGGCAGGTAGCCATTAGCCATCAAATTCCTCTCTCTGCATTTCTCCCAGGAGCCTGCTCAGTTTAATTCCCTGCTTCCTAATGAAGGATTTCTTTGCCAGAAAACTTGTGGAAATATTTTTCCTGTATTTCTTCATACTTTTCCCAATAGAGAGTATCTTTCAATTTCAGCTCTTTTCCTCTGTCACGTTGACCCCAATGCTGTCCTTTCTGGATTTCCTGCATGCTTTGTTTTTCCAAGTTTCTGTTTTCAGTTTGTGATCATTCTTTTGCACTGATGGAGCATCTGCCCATGATTTGCATTTCTCTATTGTGACAAGCCTTTTTATTACAGTGAGGCTTTAAGTCAGTGATGAATTCTAGTTTAGTCTGTTATTCTCAAAGATGACTTCTAGTCATTTAATTTCAATCCCTGAATGAGCAGCCTGGGCTCTTGATACAGCAAATAAACCCTCCACGGGGAAGTCCAGAGTACTCTCTTGATCATGGATCAGATTGTCCTAAGCTGGTCAGGGCTGGGAAAAGGTATAACCTTAGGAAGGACCTTCTTTGTCTCTTGCTTTTTATGGAAGGTGATGATCCTGTTGTGCTATTAACAGTTCTTCTGTCTCATATGTAAATATTAAAAGGCTAGATCATGGTATCTCTGTTTTCCAAGTTTATAGCAAGGTCAGAAAGAGATATGAGCAGTGGATTGGTAAATCTCGGAGTAGCATGATGTATTGAAGCAGTGTTTACCACTGTGATTACCAATCCAGTGCTACAGAAAAATCTCATGGAGAACTTTTTTTGTCAACACAGTCTCCACAGAAGAGTCCTGGGAAGGCTGAAGTGCTCACAACATAGCTGAGTTTTCAAGTTTCTTTGTCAGATCCCAGAGTTAAAGCATAATCTGCATAGGACAACTCTGGCCTTCCACCCTTCTTAAGATATAAATGATGCTGGGACTACAGCATCAGTTTCTGTGCCGAAATCCCTCAATGATACAGGGGGATCTCTAAGAGAGAGTTCCTTGAGCTGTTATGCAAAGTCCCCTTCTTTGGTCTATCAGAGAGGAAGGGATCTGTTCCAGGCTGAGGATATGACAAAGAGACAGAGAACACTGTCTTTAAAAAAAAAAAACAACAAACAAATAAAAAAAAAAAAACCAAAGGCCAAAGGACTCCTCTATTTCCCAGTTACTGTAACAATGCTGATCTCAGGGTCTAGCATATGGTTTAGCTATTGATTCAGCTTCTATTCAATTGAGATCTTTGAAACAAGATTGCTCCATGCTGTGCAGTGCACATTTATAAAGCCAATCACTAAATATTTTGCCTTTTCCTTGCCTATATAATGACAATAAAGTTGTCAGGAGGCCGTTACCACCTGAACATTTTTGTTGTTTGTCTTCTGACTGTTAACATTACCATATGGGGTGAATTCCCAGATCTTGTAAGGCTTTGTTGGGCTGGTGTAGAAATTTTCATTTAACATTCATGGCAAAATCTGTCCGCTGTTGGCTTCCATAAACTATTACTGGTTTGTTTACAAGATTGGCTTATAAAAATATACATAAAGAATGAGTGAAATCTTGTTTCCTTACTATAAGTGATCTTAACAAAGAGCTTTCCGGACTTGAAAGGCAAGACAAACAAGCATTGTGCTATGATTTAGGTTGCTGCAGTAGGAAATCTTTAAAAACAGCTCACAGAGATCTTCTTTCTGAAATGGCTGCATTGACCTTTAATAAAGTGGTAGTCAAAATTTTGGGATGGGAATTGTTTGGGTAGGTTTTTTTTTAGTTCATGAGGTTGTTCCTGCCTGTAGCTTGAGAGTCGCTTCCTTTTGCTGTTGAAGGCTGAGGTTGGAAAGGAAGACTTACTGCAATCTATTACAAGAATAGTCTGAGGAGGAGGAAATTCCCTTCTTGTTCCTAATAACTGGTGCAGAACGCTGTGCTGAAGGAGGAGAAAAGTTCAGTAAGTTAAAACATTTATATGAAGTTTTGATTTCATACATCTTGTTTCTATCTAGAAATTTAATTTTATTGTGAACATAGTATGTTTTATCTTCTTTGTTAAGGAGGGGGGGGATCTGCAGGTATTGTGTGTAGCTTTGAAATCAGTAGATATTAATTTGGTGATATAACAGTGGTGAAATGTTGAGTTAGAAAAGAAAACAATAGCTGATCAGCTACTGCTGGCATGACAAAGCACCAGTCTAAACTGCTGGGCTACCTCTGAGAAACATGAGCAGTGCATTTCATTTATCCGGGAGCTTGGATTAAGAGAGGGAGGTAATTTTGCCCATCCATGCATCTTTAATGTTCTTATCTTTTCAGATGTTTCAGATTGCTTTAGGGTACTTCCATCAACAATTTAGAATCAAGGCTTCTGTTTAAATATCAATAGTAGGGCAATCCAAACCTCCTTCAAGGCAGAGTTGGATATCCTAGGTGAGCAGAATAGAATAAGAATGTTTGTCTAGATATATTTCTCTTTTGCTTTAATTGAAAATGGAGTGTTCAAGGAATAGCTAATTCTGTAGTTCATTCAGAAGCATGTGCTGCCATGCTGGGAGCAGACAGCACTGCAGGCTGTTGGCAGTGGCACAGGGTATGGGGGCAAGATGGAAGCCCCTTCCTCCACCATTCCATGATGAAAGTGCTCCTGTTGCAGTGGGGGGTGTGTGCTGCATCAAAGTGGGGCCTCCTGAAATCCCCTTGCCCTCTGCTCTTCCCCCACAGGGCTGACTCAGGGAGGAGGCAGCTTGGGTGCAGCAAGGCAAAGCCCAGGATCTCAGACAGATGTGGCACTGCCTGTGCCTCCCTGCCTGCTCCTCCACTGTCAGTAGAAAATTTGTCTTCATTCCAGTGACTGGGATTCCACTGCTGCTTATGGGCCCCTTGTAAGAGCCAAAGAGGCTCTGCATCCCAAAAGCATTAAACTGTTAAAAAAATCACATTTGTTCTCCTTTTGCCACACTTAGGAACTGAGGTTTGGTAAGCAAATTCTTAAATTTTTATGCAGCAGAATTCAAACAAAGTAATTAATTAAAAAAAAAAAAAAAAAACAAACCAAAACCAACACACAAAACTGGAGATTGAAGAAACATCTTCCACCAGATAATCTATCAAGTATTCTCTGCAACCCCTTTCAAGCCACAGATGTTGCTGCAGGTGTGAAGGTAGTTTGCTCATGAAGCTGCTTGTTTACCCAGGTGAGCCACCCTCACACACTGTCCCTGCCACATACATGCTAGCCTTTGAGAAGAGACACATTCCAGTGTTGAGTGTCTCATCCCATCCCATATTCTGTTTTGGGACTTTGCCAGGTAGGTCTTTTATCTTCTGCAGACAGCGTCACCTGCTTTGAATTTCTGAAAGATCTCTGTCAGGTATGCATGAAACTATTAATGTTCATTATTTTGTTCATGAATCTTTAAGAAGATTATTGCTCTTTTAAATGAAAAATGAGAATTTAACTGAGAGATAATTTCTGCAATCCATTTTAAAGTATCATTTATTATATCACAAGTAATAGCCTGAAACCCATAGCAGAATTCTTTGGACCATTATACTGCACACTGTACAGGAAATTCTTATGCATCTGGGTACAGCTTATAATTGATGATGAGCACTATATAGAGGGAGAGATATATGCTGTGAAACATACAAGTGTAGCTTTAGATGTTTGTACATACAGGTGGATATATGGGATACTTCAAAGTTAAATAATGAATAAATTAAGCATGTCAGATTGTCTTCCATCCTATCTATTTGAATTCATACAATTTTTTCTTAGTGTCAAATAACTAAAGTTTGTGGCATTCTTTTATTTTTCTGGCATCACTTTATTTTGCTGTAACTCTGGGCCTTTGTATTTCTTGCAAGTGAAGGCTCACATTTCAACTTTTAAACTTTAGACAAATTTCAGGAATTCATGTCATACTTTCATTTTTATCCTGCCATTGGAAATACAGAAAAAAAGTGATAATTTGTCTGTAAAACATCTTGGGTGACTTTAGTGTGTTTCAGGTATTCAGAAATTTTAGAATTATCTCTTCCTTTAAATAGAATTGCCTCCATTGTCATTCCAAGTGCTGAGAAATGGCATTGTAAGGCAATTCTTTTTGTACTCGCAAACAAACTTCCATATGACAGTACTTTGAAAGTGTTTGTTAAATTGTGCTACATCTGTGTCTGATGTTAAAAGCATTAAAAAGCAGACAAAAAACAAGCTCTCCTCATGGCCTCAAAATGCAGACTATGTATACATATTCAAAACTGCCTATCTTTAATTTAAATAGCCCCCCTAAGCTTTCTCCATGAGCTTTACTGTTTTATAGACTTTCTCTGCCAAACTTATTTTTTTGTATAGTTTCCTTGTCTGGGCAGAGACAGTCATGCTCTTTCATGCTCTGACTGGAGCTATTTTGATATCACCTGGTCTGCAGGGTGACACGGCAAAATACTCATGCTGCTTTGCTGCAGCATCCGAAGCACCCAGTGCCCCACTCCTTGGCACCTCCTTTAATCAACCCTGGCCAAGTCTGGCACAGGCAGGGCTGCAGAGGTGTGGTGGCACTGCAGAGAGAACCACTACAACCAAAGCCCACCTGCCTGTGGTGCAAAAAACACTGGGTTTAATTTAGTGTTGGATTTAGTTTGGACGGGGTGAACTGCTGGTGTGCTCTGTGAGCTGGATCTGCTAAATGTCTTTGGAGAGAAGGCTGATCCCATCACTGCTGGGTGCCATAGCAGCAGAAACCAAGACCTGGCACCCAGATTTAGTGATGGTAGGAGTTTGAGGTACGTGACACCATGAATGGACTTGCACTGAGTTTGTGTCAGGGTGGCAGAAGCTGTTATGGCCCAACAACTGAGTATCGGTAAATTAAGCCAGAGGCAGGCTGAGAGAGACTAAGTCAGCAGAGCAATAGAGGTTTGAAACTTATATAAGGTTCATTAAAACAGAAACGTAATAATCTAATTGCATTTTAATTTTTCTCCTAATATGTGTTTAGAACTATTATATTATGTGTAAGTAAGCTGTGGTGTTTTTTTAGGACATAGGCTGTGTATGTGTATAAAATAGAAGTTAAAACACATTAATGAAGTTATATATATCTGGGAACCCTCTTGTGCAGACATTATGAAGCTACATTAAATTTTGCCTTGGCAGTTTAGCTTTACCCAAAAAACTTAATGTATTGGGTTTTAAGGGGCTTTAAGTGAAAGGCAACAGAATTTTTAGGTCATAATTCTGCAGCAAATTATGATTTTCATAGATTGGTGAGGTTCAGCACGGTCAGTAGAAATTTATCCATCATTGAAAACTATGTGAAAATGAGTTTTTCTTACTGCTTGGATTGAAATTGATTCTCTTTTTATTTCTGTGTTTATTGATTAATTTAAAGTATAGGAATAAAAATTACTAGGTTATATTACAATGGCTAAATATTAACAATTGTTTTGTAGGAAACAAACCATGTAAATGCAAAATCAGAATGGTGTGTTTTCCTAAAGCAATACCATATGTTAGTTGATTAACAAGTTGTAGGGATATTAGAAAATCTTGGCTGCTGGTAAGGAGGAGCATATGCTTTCCAAGTCTTTTATCTAATATGTGTAAAGACTTTGCCAAGTTAAATTTAAGCAGGTTTTTTTCCTTCTTTTTTTGGAGGGGTGATATATCAGCTATATATTCCTTGGGTGTTTTTCTTTCCATAGGCAACACTAATGCATTATTGGGATCTAAATCTAATCCCATCCCTATGAAAAACATGCAGTAAATTAAGAAGTAATGCAGAATGTCTCATGTCCAGATACTTTATACGAGCAGTTCAAAATCCTTTCAGCATCACAGCTTGTATTTGGTGTAACAGTTTATGTTTTGTTTTGGTTTTATCTTCAACCAGACATCAACTCAAGTAACTAAAGAGCAATTGTAAAAGTTTAGTTCCTTCAGAACTCAGCAGTTTACGCTGATGGCATTTCAGTGAGTATGCAAACTGCCAAGTGTGTGTGCCTGCGTGCATCACCAATGTAACTGCAAGTGTCATGAGTTTTACAGAATAAAATGTACCTCCACTTAAGACCTATTTTGAGATCTTAGATAGAGTTTTAAGTGGCTTGCTGCAGAATCTTGTGTGGTCTAGGCAGTTTTTGGGCTGTAGGGAGAGCCAACAGTCTGATGCTTCACCCTGGAAACAAACGAGGTCTTAGAGAAAGACTGGAGATTTTAAGTTGTTTCAGGCCTGTCAAAGAGAGCTTCTACCCATCTGTGCTCACAATCACAGTTTGTGGTTTCCAAAACAGCATCTAAGAATAGCTTTAACTTTTCTTATCCAGGCCTGATAAAGTTTTTGGACTTCAGATGGGGATCTTACCGGCCAAAGGGAGCCTGTAGGACATGTATGTTCTTCTTTTGGGGCACATTTTGTTTCATTGATGACGAGAGAAAAATGGAAGTTTTAAAAAGAACTTCTTAAAAAAAAAGAAAAAAGTGGTTTGCATGTTGTTAATGTCTCTGTTGTTGAAGTCTGATTTCTCTGTTCATCTGATTTCCCCATACTTTCATTAGATGACTGTAATTTGAAGCTGTGAAGGAAGTTTTGAAACAGACAATGGGTGGAGATCAACCTATTTTCTTGATGCTTCGGGACTTTCCATGGTAGAAAACTGTTTAGTTTTGCAAAAATTGCCTGTATTTCATTGGCAGGACATTGAGCTTAGTCGTCTGATGCCCACAAAGTGAAAAGCTAGGAGAAGTCTTGAGATGAAGTAGCAAGACAGGAAGCAAATTCCCTCTCCTGCTGCTAGGCTGTGTTTTAAGGGACAGCAGCTTCAGTGCCTGCAGGAGGTGAGTGCTTGCTTTCCTTGTAGGTCACACTGGTACTGAACAGCCTTCAGCTGCTGTAAACGCCCAGGGCAGCTCTCAGCCTCTCACTATGCGCTCTAGCCAGCTACCAACAGCTTTGAAAACTCTACCTTTAAACTATGCCTCCATCTTCACGTAACTTTTCTTCGTGTGTTTCCTGGGGAGGGGGGGGAGCTACATAGGGCAAAGTAAAATATGCTGTCAGCAAAATATGTTGAAGATGACGAGCACCAAGAGGTGAGAGAAGCAGCAGCTAAGCAGGCAGTTGTAGGGTGCAGATGTGTGTTTGCGTGAGAGAAGTGTTACCTTTTTTGTATGGTGCCATATGCTACACAGAGCCGAGATCCTGGCACGGCTCAGCAGAGCCCGGTGTGGATGCTGCAATGTGTCTACATGGATTGGGGTCAAAGTGCAGAAGAAGCGCTGTTTGCAACTCTGCTGGCACAGCCACAGCAGCCACTCATGAAGTGTTACCGACAGAAGTTTTAAGAGCAGGCTTCATGCTTTGGTTTTCAAAGTCTGGGCAGGAATCATGCAGCAGCTCCATCTGGTATGAGATTGCAAACAGAAATGTAGTGCAAGGGAAAGACAGACTGTCCTCAGCCTTGTAAAAGAGCATTTTATGGTGGTGAAAGTCTTCCTAGAATATGCTCTGGGTGAATTGTTTTGCTTCAAGAGAGAAGTGTTTAAGAAACTGATTGTCTATTCTGCTGGCAACAAAACAGTATGACAAAAAGTGTAGGGACAAAAATAGAAATAGGAAAGTCTTCATATAGACAATCTGGAACGTGACTCTAAAATTTCGAATTAAATATATGCTTGGCTCTTGAGGAAAACAGTCTACATGGGAATCACTCACTGTCTAAAACATTGTGGAAATGTTAGAAAGAGTATTAGAAGATATTTCCATGTACAGAGAGTACAATGTTTTTCCAAATAAAGAATTAATTTTATTTTATTCTCAGAACTATTTAAGGAAGTATGATACTATCCAAAAAGCCGTGTGTGTAGATGTTTCCAAGTGATCACCCCTACCTCCACTGGAGAGCTGCCCACTGAACAATAAGGGCTCTGCTGCCTACAAGAGTCTCCTCCTGTAACATTGGCTCTGTATGTACTGGGTGCTCAGTCTAATAGGTGTGCTGCTGTACAGTCATGGAGAGACATCTCAGGAGACTAATTCATCCCATCCTAAAATAGATGTTGTCTAGACTGAGTGAGGTGAATTACCCTCAGCAGGTTCCTCTTTCACCTCTGTGGTTTACTAGGTGGATACTAGGTGGGCACTTGCTTGTATTTTTGATGGCTGAGACTAGTGAGGTGTGGCAGGTTAGCTTCTCTTCAAAAGAAGGAAGCTCTGGGATTCTTTGTTGGTGTCTAAGGAGACGTCCCATCAGCAAGAAAACAGCACTCTGATTTTCTCTTATTTACAGTGTCAATATTGCAGATGGGTGTAAAACAGCTCTAGACCAACCAGTGCTTCTGCCAGCCTACAGCCACCGTTGCAGGTCCATATGCAGAGGACAGATTTGGCTGCTCTTATCCAAACAACAGTATCCAAAGGTTGTTTATGCAAGGTGTTGTGAACTTTGTGTGCGCCACATGCGTGAATCTTCTGTGATTATTTTTTTAACCATTTCAGATTTTCAGGGTCAAGAGTTACTGAGATACATCACTGTATATGGTGTCATATGTGCATCACTTGAAAAACAGTATTTAATCATGCAAATAAAATGTTTATGAAGAGTCTGCTGCAACATATCCCAGCAGCTCCCTGTTACAGCAGTAGTTCCAAATGTAAGACACTCCTCACTACTCTGATGTGTTTCTGCAGTTAACACAGAAGTACATAATCTCAGGTATGAAACTGCCACTGCTTTCCTGCACGCTTGATAATTCAGTAAGAACTGCCTTCTAAAGTACTTGAAAATCTAATGAGATTCTGGATAGGCCTCTTTCAAGTCAGCCAGTCATAACATTCTTTGAGAAATTGCTAGTAAAAAGTTTCTTACTGTGAATAGCTGCTTAATAAAAGCTGTATTATTATTTGCCCTTGAAAAATCTCCTAACTAAAGAAAAAAAAATCTCCCATTTTCTTGGAGTGAGAAAGCAGAGAGGTGGTCAGACTTCTGAATAAGGTAAGGAAATAGTAAAAGCAAATTTCTGAAGAACTACAGGTACAAAACATGCGATGCCTTCACGGTGAGATTTTGTGCAAAAGTGTGGGCAGATATTCAGATTTCATGCTTCTAAATGAGCAAATTACCCGTGATCCAACTGCTGCTGCATCCCAGTACTACATTGTGGAGCACTGTGTGCTGATCTGCACAGCTTTGCCTGCCTGTACCCTGGGTCCCATATCCCAGAGAGATGGGGAAGCGCAAGGGAGGCTTGGAGCCATGCTGCACTTCAGCCTGAGACGTGGCACCAGAAGTCCTCCAGAGTGGTCTCTCAGTAGTGGGGAATTAATGCGGGAGAAAAGATGGTCTTGGCCTCCCAAAGCTGTACGCATCCCTTGTTCAAAAAGTTTAACAGTGTTCTGATGCTTGGTGGAAGCCAGAGCTTTGTATGCTCATGCCATGAAAGATTTACCCTGCATTGTCTGCCACCTCTGTGGAATAGCTGAAGCACTGCGAATTCATTCTCTGCCTTCTACTGCACTAACTTTACTGTGTAGACAAATGTTTAAGGCCATTTTTGCAACAGATGAGATATGACCTAATGTATTGTATGCCATTCATTTTCTCCACATCCGTGCTTCAGGAGGAGATTTCCGTATGAAACTCACCACAGAGTAGAGTGTTGTGATTAGTCTGGGGTTGTTATTTTTCTGTTGTAATGTAAGTGCTTCTATTCCTTTATGTTTAGCACATATGACGAAGTGTTACTGTGAGTATTAGGGTAACTTATACCTTGTCAAGTGTAAGAGCAGTTGTAAGAGGCCCAACAACTTGTCTTGAATGGTGGTAGTTACCTAGGAAAGAATACAGGATCAAGAAGAGTATGTAATCATACTTCTGGTATATCCTCCCAGCTCCCAGAAATAGGTAATTAAGAGATTACGTGAAGGAAGCCAAGGATTATGATTTTTTTTATTTAACAGTGCTCAATGGAATTTTTTTTTCATTAACTTGTTGTTTTTACTTTTTAAACTTTTAAACATGATAAATAACTGCAGCGTTCTACAGAAAGAAGTTCCCCAGTTTACCAGCACTTCCATAATGCTCTGTGAAATTATTATTCACATATATGTATTTTAGAATCATTAGCCTACTTCTTTCATTTGATGACCCTACAGTATGTGTTGAGAGAGACAATGAACAGTCTTTCTCTATTCAGTTTCTCCCTGTCACTCGTGTTTATAGACCTCAAACAAATGTTTGAGTCATCTGTTTTCATAATGGAGAGTCCTGCATAATTTAGTCATTCCTTGTACAGAAACTGTTCCGTAACTTTGATCATCCATGCTGCCTTTTTCTTAACATTTTTATTTCTGCTGTATTTTCTTTGACCTGGAGTACTTTAAAATTGCATGCAAAATTCAAAATGTGGATGGGTTGTGTATTCGTGTAGTACCATAATGATGTTATCTGTCCTGTTCACTATTCTTTTTCCAGCATTTCCTAACATCTATTTGGTTTTTTAATCACTAATGAGCATCAAACTGAAATTTTCAGAAAATGGTTATAACATCAGACTCTCTTTTTGAGTGATAATAGTCTGTTCAGTGTCAGTGTGCATCACTTTACATCTATATGGGATTTTATCTGTCAATTTATTGTGTAGTCAGTGAATCTTGTGAAGTCTCTTCTTTGTAATCAGCCCTTCTCTTCACTGACTATCAGAATGTACTCAGCAAGCTCTGCCACTTCACTTAAATGCTCTTTTCCAGCTCACTAATGTTGAGAGCTGTCTGGACCAGTCCACTCTCTGTGATGCCTTTGGTAATCTCCATCTCTGGGGAAATTTGGCTTTCATTCCTGCAAGGATCTCCTATCTTTATTTAGTTTTCTAATTGATAGGAAGATCTCCTCTCTTTGTTTCTTTACCAAGGGATGTTGCTACATGCCCTGAGGAAACCCAAGGGAGCCATATCTGCTGGCTATCACATGTCTCTTCTCTCACTGGGTTGGGAAATAGAAATGGAGTTCTTGTTTCTGCTTTTCTTGACCCATATGATCTAGTGTGTTTTAAGTTCTCTCTACAACATTAAATTATTAATTTCACAGTACCACAGTGGGGGTCACTAATTGCCTAACATGTTTTCCACATGGAACCTGTCAAGAGCCATATCGGGTAGTGACATATGCTGCTTTCTGAAGTTGGGGGGAAGTGTTTATGGTTCTTATTTTAGCTCCATCAGCAAAAGAAAGTTATGAGCGATAGTGTCTCTGTGGCTAAATTTGTGGTTTATTGAAACTGTGGCAGAGCCCACAAGATGAAGAGAGAAAATAATGTCTGATTTTAAATTTCAGCTGTTGGCTGCAGCTGCAGCTTTCAGAAAGCTTTTCAGCCTGGCTCCTGCCCCATTTTCTCCTAGCTTCCTTTTACTGCAATGAATTGCAACATTGAACACTCCGTGACTTAGGTTTTTTAGTACACAGGAAATTTAGACTTTAAATGGCATGGCTTTGAGCATAGATATTATTATATGTACATTTTTCAAGAAGGGAATGAGGGAACAATATTTTTTAACTGATTTTTTGAAGTCTGAATATGTAGCAATCTATGAGATGTTTTTAAATAAACAGAAAGAGAATTGTTTGAGTTTTCTGCAAGGGACTGAGTTTTTATGTAAATGTTTAATTGAGATGTCATTCCCCCAATAAACTAATAGCCTCAAAATTCACAGTTACTTATCATGTATCAATAAAGTTGTATATTCTTGCAACTGGTGACAACTATTGCAAGATATGCAATATATGGAGGGGAATTAGTCTTTTAACCTAAAAAGAATCTCTGTGGCATGGCAGACCCATGCTGATGAAGACAGCTGAGGAACTGGAAATATGCTACCTTTCATAATTGAGGCTTTATTCACGTCTTGGAAACACTCCTGAGATTTACATGGAGCTATGAAGAAAAGGTATTTAGTGATGATTTGCAAAACATTGCCACAGTCTTAATGTCTGTCTGTGACTAAAATCAAGTACAGTGTAAGACCATGTTGAAAAGGAACTCACGCTGCTCAGGAGGCCTGGGGTGGCCTTGTCCTCGAGAGGAGTATTTCTCAGACTCCAAAAATCGGAAGACCACCCAGTCTTTTCCTTGCAGGATGGGAAAAACAAACAAATTACCTTATTTGATGGCTGGGAAAAGAAAGTGATTGATAATTACTGCCTGCAGCATTTTACCCCCTAACTGTGGTATTCGGCCTGTGTTTTCTGGCTGCATTTAGGCACTTCTAACTTTAGAAGACTCTGTGCAAAAAAGCAGACTAAAAGCATTAAATTAATACTACTCATGGGCTGCAAACTCATCCTTCACTTACCTCTTTGCCCTCTTCCAAGGGCACCCCTCCATTACTCTCTGTTGTGAGAGAGGATTTATAGGAGCTTATAAAACTGAAATGGGGGCATGTAAGTAATATTGTATCTTGTCTCAAAGAGATTTTGATACTTTTCTCCTTCTAGCACTTTGCCCAGAATTTCCTCCAGCTGGTGAAAGGACTTAAATATTGTTCCAGCTGCAGTCTTGAAGTTCTATCTTTTAATGGCACTTCTAGAGCAAAAAAGCAAAAGAGGAGGAAAAAAAAGTGGGAATTCATCACTATATGTTAATTATGAAAGATTAAAGCAATAGTATGAAAATCACAAATAAAATTAAATAAATCACTTTTATTTAAAAGTGTTACACTTTTGCAGATGAGTCTTGAAAATCAGAGTATTGGAGTATATGCATATGCAGTAAAAGCTGTCTGTGTTGCCAATTAGTATTTAATAACCTTTTCCTCTGGAGTGAAGTAAACCTGTCATTTTCACCATTTACTGCCTGTTCCCTACCCTCAGATAAGCTGCATGTGCTGTTAGGGGGCATATTTATATATCTCAGTGCAGACTTGCAGTTTGTAAAGGGACATAACTAACACAGTGTAATTTTATGCCATCAGTGGAATGCTCACGTGAGTCATCCCATTGTTTGAAAAGTTTTTGTAAGATATACAAAATAATTGGAATTAAATTGTTTTGGGTTATGTATTTATTCATGGGAGAGACAGAGGCTCTATCTCTAAATAAGCTTAAACTTTTGTGACACCTTTCTATGCTGACATTTCTTATTCTAGTCTTCACCCCAGGCAGTTTTCTGCGCTTCTGGGAGCCTGATGACACAGAGCATTGTTACTTTTTCTCCCTTTTTATCTTCTTGTACAGGAGCAGACTTCCCCTTGTAAGAGGAATGCCAGACTCATGACACTGCATCTCACTTGGTGTTTGGACATTTTACCCTTGCAAAACCTGAAACATTCTCTCCCTTTTCAAGAGGAGGCTGCTGTGGCCACAAACTCCCCATCCCGGCTGGGGAGAGTGCCACAGCCTTAGTTCCCTTTCAGTGGGAGCTTCGTGCTGTTGTGCAGCATCCAGCTGCACCAGTGTTTTCATAGGTAAATTTAGGTCATGTACCCCTTTATTACTGCTAGTACATTATGTTCAGAAGAATGAGATCTGACAATCCTGCTAGCTCTACTGCAAGAAGATGGGAATACTGGAGAGAAAGCAAAAAGAGGCAAAGAATGTTTTCCAAGATGAAAATAGAGAATGAGAGATAATGCAATCTTCAAGAGCTCAGCAGATGTGTGTGACCGAGGAGGAGGCTGTGAGGTGGCTTTCTCACCAAGAACATGTCCTACAGCACCGGTGGGTCTGACTGACAAAGGGGGAATAAATCTTTGGAAACGGAAGTTAAGTAAACTTTATGCTGAAGAAGTAGGATACAGTTTGTTATCACTGATGATAATTAAACATTAGTTAGTTAACTGTAACACAGTCTTTGAAATGAGAAAAGATATATTTGCAAAGCCATTTGAGCCCAGGTACAGCAAGGAACCCTGTATTTATGGGGTGCTTGTTGCAGCGTGGAGGGTCGTGGCAGGCCTGCTGCTGCTGGACACGGTTGCCTGAGTCAGCAGCTCCAGCAGTCACATCCATGGGCCCGTGTGCTGAAATAGCCTCAAGTAACACGCTTATAGAAAGGCCAGCTCTGTTTTAAAGACAGTGATTACAATCTACTGCAGTGCTTGCACCTCTCAGCTGGTAATGTGCATTGTTCAGGAGGATTTGTTGCCTTCCATGTATGTATATTAGGACAGGTATGTTTTGGGGTGTTTTTCTTTTTCCTTTCAGATTTTTTCCCTGCATGAGACTGACTGTGCTGGAGACAGTGGCTGTGTGCATCACGGCTTTGGTTAGGATGGTTTTGGTTTTTTTTAAGGTGGATGTCTGATCTGGGAAATTAAAGTCAGATTAAAGAACTTTGCTCAGAATTAAGCTCCCTCAGTTGGGAGTTTGATGTCCTTCACTTCCTTATGCTGATCATCTGGGCAGATCTCATTGTGTGTGTGGTGGGGTTCGAAACAAATGCTAGTGCGTATGCAGCATTGGTCTCCTGAGATCGGTAATGTCTTCTTCATCTCACTTAAGTGTTTGGCCTTTTTGTGAGGACCCCACATCAAATTTAATGGCTTGTGATAGATGGGAAGTCAGACAAGATAATCAAATGGTCCCTGTTGCCCTAAAGCTATGAAATCCTAAATACTGAAGAGTGAATTAATAAGTGTGCATCCCAGCAGAACAGACTGGGCAGGCCTGAGAAAGAACAGCAGTGCCACTGCTGTCAGCTCTGATTGCTTTCTTATTAATCAGCTGTCTTAATGATAGCATCAGCATGGTCTGGGGAGGTCAGAGAGGCACTTTGAAAGAAGGAGATATGCATACTGCTGGAGAGGTCTTTGATACATTTACATGTTGAGAGGTCTAACCTAGCCCTCTGCTGTTACATCTGCCTTCAGGAGCTGGTGCCCTACAAAGGGTAGAAACAAAAGCTTTACGTACAAAACCTGTGACCATCCCTGCTGGGTGAGAAATCAGATGTGCATGGAAACAAAGCTGTAAGAATTTACTTAGGTTGTTTTTATCTCTTTTCAGACATTCAGATTGTCATTTTTTGTCTAGTACACCCTTTGTGGCAGGAGACGAAGAAATTGTAGTAAGAACAGTTTAAGATGCCCAACTCATGGAGTCACAATGGCACTGACCTCTCACATGATTTTAGTCAGAGTCTCAGAAAAAATCTAGTTTCTTGCCAGTGACATTGCGGAGAAAAGTCCAGTACATTACTTGGTACAGTCCAGAGATGAATAAAATGAATAATATTCCAAAATAAGTTACTTTTCAAATAAGACCATCATCATGAATTGTGTGAATTGTGTGAATGCTGTGTATTGGCAATGCTGGTGCCATTGTGTTAATTACTAATAATTACTTTTTTTTTTTTTTTTTGAAACTAATTTTTTTGGTAGTAGAATATTTATCAGAAATGCCTATTGATAAGTAAGCAGTTATGGCTATCACAACATAACTTGAACTAATTTTTTATTTCTAAACCCAGGCTTCATTGAAGTACAGTTTTTATTTCTTGTTAATTCAAGCACTCATTGGACAATCTTATTAATTCAATGTGTACTTTGTAAGAGCTGAAATAAAGGATCCTCGTTATTATTTCAAAATATTGTTGTGCTTTGCAGAGAACAGTCTTGATACTTTTGATCACTAAAGCATGTCACCTCATAAATTTACAACCAGATCCTGCAGACATCCATGAAAGCAGCAATAGTGTTTCAGGCAGTAAGTCTGTTCTTCTGGCACTGCTAAAAAGTTGGATCAATTTGAATCCAAACTCTCTCCAGAGCTCTGTTCAAGACAATTCATCCAAAGGGAACTTATCAAAACCAAAATGCTTTACACTGGGGAGAAATAGAATTTGAATGCAGGGCAAATGGACTTAAAAGCGACCTTCCTCCCTCGCTTTCTCCCACCTCCCTCAGAAACAATGCCCTACACTGTTCTTTCCCACCCACATATTGCTGATTGAAATTTCTGCAATGAAGTATTGGTGATTGAAATTTCTGCAATATAAGGCACGTTTTGCTTTCACAGAGTAAGTTGTTTGGTACCTTATGAAAACATATTCATGTTTTCTATTTCTGTGTTTGCAGACTGATCTCTCCTTACCTTCCTGTGTGATGTGTGAAGGGCTGGCCAGGCTGGAAGGCAGGAGGAGGAGCTGAGGCATGTCAGGAGCTTCAGTTCAAAGCTGGCTGTGTTGGTGGCAATGTACTAATATTAATGTTAGCTTGGTACAGTGAGATGACAACAGGGGGGGTACAAAGTCTGAAATAAGATGTTGCATTACATGAGCCAGAAACATGCATCCTATAATTATGCCTGTTTAGCTCTGTTCCATCTTCCCTTGGGCAGTGGAAAGGGAAGTCATGTAAAGCGTATCAACAGTTAGCTTTGTTGGGATTGTCCCAAATTAGAGAGGGAGACAAAGTTGTTGATGAAAGAGAAGAATCACCTCTTTTTTTTTTTTACTTTTCTTTTTCTTCCATGCTTGAATATTAGTACTTCTTTGTGATGACCACAGTTGTTTTTCTCAGTTTGATTTAGGGCATACACAAGTGTTTACTGCATTCAGGCCTTTTAATTTATTTTAAAAATTGGAGGTGGAGGAAGGAAACAAGAATAAAACTTGGAAAACAGAAAATCTAACCTATTTAACATGATGTAGGTGCCCAGGTGCGAGAGTTCTGAGCTTGAATAAAATGTCTTTTGGAGCAAATGAAGGTTACTCTGTTACTTGAAGACAGGCACCTGAAAGCTTGGTGATGCCAAATGTAAGGTTGATTACAGCTGCTTCCTAGTGCTCTCTTTGAAATGGATTTGGAAGGATGAATATATCTTCTGGCTGAATATATCATTTTCAACTTCCTAGTCACTCTTTTGTATAGTTGTTTTAGTGATTAAGGCTGGCTCTTGGCACCACTGTTAGTCTCTGAACTTCTCTGAAGAGCTGAAACCAGTAGGTCTGATAAGACACAATGAAATTCTGTTGTGTAGATGTGTAGAGAAACTCATACTCGGTTTTCTTTTTTGCTTAAGCTGGAGTGTTACTGATTCATTCCTTGGGCTGATTTTTCCTCACAAATATGAGAGTTCTTAACTGAAATGGAATGTAGGTAGTATAAACATTGAAACTCTCCAAAGATTTTTAACAGGAAAGGTAACTTCATGATACATAATTCCAGAGGTTGTATTAAATTGTTTGTCATCATAAATTTTGAAATCAAGTTCAGATGTTTTCCTTTAATTTAAGCTCTGAATATTTTAACCACTATCAGACCCACCTCACTGAAATTCTGTACTAAGCAGATGAGACCAAATGATCATAAAGTTCCCCTCCACATCCTAAAAATCTGCAATTCCTTTTACAATACCAGATTAGTTGACAATTAATTTTAAAATAGTGTCAACCTTTTTGCCCCCGGGGTCTACTTACATGGGTTCATAATGATAGACCTTGGAATTTTTTTTCATATTTCTTGTACAAGTTAGTGGCTGCTATTATATCATCATTGGTAATATACTATCTGAACATAGTCCTTTTTTTTTTAGTGAGTCTATTACAGTTTTAAGCATTCAGAGACCACACCAAGCTTGGCAGTGAAGATGCTGAGGATGAACAAGAACAGTCAAATGAACTGGAGCCCTGAAGCTGCTCTCTGCTGCCTGGGGTGGAAACCAGTGCTTCACCACAAACAGTGCTGTTTTTCTGGAGTTAGTGAAAGATACTTTCTCCATTTCAGATCTGACTGGTTGTTAGCAAATGGCCATGCACAACTCCCTGGAGTGTAGTGGGGAGAATTCCTGATCTGCTGGAGCATCCTCTTGATGCTCTCCTTCTCCAGGGCAGTCCCAAGCCATCTTTGGCCATATAAAGCTTGGAGAGGTGCTGCAGTGTCACCTGCTTGAGTGCTCATAATTCCTTTAGGTCTAATATTTGTTTCTGGACTACAGTGGGTTAAGCAATGTCAGGCTGGTTCCCACAGAGAGCATTTATGACATTTTTCACAGTGGCTACATGTTTTCACATGGACATTGAGACAAGTCTTTAATTACGGGACTTTTCTTATGATTTAACTCTTCGTAATTAACTTCTCAAATTTTTAGTTGTGAATAATTGCTAGTGCCATGGAGTCATTGTGGTATATCATAAGTTTGACTAATTGAGCACAGCCAGTATTTGTTAATTGTTCCTGTTATGCACATGGTAAACCCAGAAGTGCTGAAGTCGCTCTGGGACATTAATTTTAAACACAATTAAAACATCCTAACCTGTTGGCAGTTATTCTCTGTGCATTGTTTTATATTGATGGTTTCAGATCTGAGCACGGTAATTAAAAGGAACCAGTTATTGTTGATCCCACAGATAAACAAATGCTGATTGCGTGCTGTGAACTGGTTAATCAAGTTTATTTAAGTTGTCGTTGGTGATTCATCCCAGTGACTGTATTGGGGAGCTCTTTATTTGAGCCAAGCAGTGTAATGGTTCTGGCTGCCTCCAGCTACTAAAGGAGTTTCACTAATTCTTTTAAATAGACTTTAGTAACATCTTAAGGAATAGCAGTGTTACATACACAAATCCAGTTTGAGACTGGGGACTTTTCTGTTAGTGAGAACATGCTTTAAGAGCTTGCTGTCCCAACTGTTCCCTGTCTTGAGCAGCAGTAGAGGTGATTATGTTTCCTGAGTGGCGATTTTGCTTTATGTGTGAGCAATTTTGTTTTGTTTGATTTCGATGATACCAAAGCATGCCCTGTTTAGTCTGTCCCTTCGCCAATACTCTTTAATCCTGTTTGAGAAACTACTTCTGCTCCTGCAGAAGTTCTTGTAAGATGACTACCAATTTTCAAGTCACATGTCCACAACCAAAAAAGCAATCTCTCTTAGATCATCTCTGCATTTTGGGGGTCCACTGTTGCTCAGGACCCTTAGCGGCACTATCAGTATCATTTACTGTTCGTCTCAGCAGTGGGAGCATCTTGCTATGGCCATAAAAAGAATAGTTTCAGACCAGTTTGACCCTGTCCCAAGGGGCACCTAGCTGCTTACTAGGGCATGTCAGTGGGGGAGTCAAGAGACAACTCTGTCTTGTGCTCTTGGCTTTGGAAACTAAAGGTGCTGGCTAAAAGCAGATAGATTATTATTGTTGATGTTGTTACTGTTTTAGTCTTAGACTAATTTTCTAGGTATTTTTCCCCACCATGGATGAAGGTAAAGCCTTCTAAGGGGTCAGAGTACATTGATTCTGATCTTATTAATGTTGTTGGTACAAATACTACTGACCTCCAGAGTTAACCCTGGTTTTGTACAAGACTGAAAAAGCTCCTTCCTTTCAGATATTTTAGAGATTTTTTTTTGTGTTATTCCTTTGTGTTATTTCAGGATAAGGTATTTTTAAATGCTCTTTGTTTCAGAAGTCTTGATTTCTGAGCCCTGTATACAGGTAATGTCTTGGTACTGCTTTTATGTTGCTACTCCAGGCAACTGTACTGGTTTTTTTTTCCCATCAGGGTTTTCTGAGTTATTTTACATTTCTTGAACTTGGTGGTATTCAGTGTTCACTATTCCTGTCAGAGTCCTCTTATCCTTCCAGCTGGCTGTGAATGTAAATTGCAAGAGGCTCATCATGCTTGTCCAGACTCTGGAAAACCTCAGTGTTAAAGGCACATTCCTTCATGTCACAAAAGGCAACATCAGATAAGTGGGATGGCTGGCCATCCCTTCTCCTCCTAAAATAGTTCACAATCAGAATGAGCAGGAGTAACCCAAGGCCAGTAAAAACATTACTCTAAATAAAATGTGTATCACACTGTTTTCTTTATAATTGCAGGACAACTATAGAAGTATTCTGTTGGGAGCACTGTACTGTGGACTTTAAATAGTGCTAATGTTTAAGTTGTATTTTCATTTTTTCTATATTTTCTGTGCCAGATTTCTGGGATTTTTGCCAGGTTCCAAGACCATAAAGAATTAATTGTTAAAAAGGAAAATAAATATTTCTCAAGTGCTGGAGAATATGTGTGTCTGATCTAATGAACAATAGTTTTGTTCATTTATCAATTGTTCATTGCAATTTACTCAAATACTTTTTCTGTCTGGAAGGGAGAGGATAGGGGCATGACAAGAGCAATCCTCCTTGAGCTTCTGTACCAAATTTATATATACACAAAACATTTCTGCATTCAATAATCTAAGCAGACAGGATGACATTTCTACCAGATAGAGATGTAGAAGGAAATGTAGAAGAATTTTCCTAGCCTGCCTGGACTGAGTGGCTGAGAGGTCATTGCAAGCAATTTGGCTCATGTTATATTGAAGTGAGAGTTGAAGAAAGCTTGAAAGACCGTATTATGCTAGGTCTGTTTGCAAAGACATCCAAGATACTGTTACCTGGTGTCGGAGTATGAGGTTGATTTAAATGAGAAATTGCATATTTTTATTAATATCTCAGCTATGCTTTGTTCTCAACCTAATTCAGAAGTTGTCTGTGGATAAACTTTCTGGTCTTGATGCTGTAACTCAACACTCAGCTTGTTCCACCATCTCTGACTCAGTGTTATGATTTTGATAGACTAAATCAGTCTAATATTCTCCACTAAATCAACACATGTGGCATCTGCTGGAATCTGTGGGATTTGATCTCATCCTTCTCAGCCACACTATTTTTTGCCTTTCAGTCTGGTAGATCTGCGGATTCTCATGCAGGCTGCTGGCCTCTATCTGTCAAAAGAAAATTAGTTATATGTTTCTATATGTTTTGCTACTGAGGCTTGGAAATCCCTCTTAACCAAAGTCCCTGCTTACATATTGCTACCATTCATTTTTATTGGCTTTGCTAAAGTTGAATTCCTGTATCTTGATTTTTCCCCAATTCATCCTCTGAGTGGCCTCAAAGAATCCAACAGAAAACAAAACCTCAAAGCGCTTATATAATGAATTACTTTTAAGCTAGACGCTAAGAAAGACAGAGGAGCATTTATCAGGAACGTTTGTGGGCTTGGTGGTTACGAGCTTAAAAAAGAAAAAAAAAAAAAAAAAATACCGTGTGGAAAGGCTTTTGTCCCATGACAGAGATTTAAAAGGCTGCGGGCTCGGATTCCAGCGGAGGCTCAGGCCTGTCTGTAATCGCGTTTGAAATGTTGCCTCTCGGAGGGCGGCGGGCCGGGTAGGGGCGGCTGCGGGGCCGCCGAGCCCGTCACCTGTTGGGGCCCCGGGCCGGGCGCTGCCCCCGGCGCTGCCCCCGCCGGGCCGGGCCCCGCGGGCGGCCTGAGGGGCGCTGAGGGGCGGGGGGGGCTCCGCTCCGGCGGGGGCAGCGCTTCCTTCCTCCTCCCCCAGCACCGGCGCTGACAGTCCGAGTTGGAGAGGGGAGCGTGAGCGGTAGGCAGGGACAATGGAGGAAAAGGAAAGCCAGAAACTTGAGCTGTGCCTGGCTTGCCCGACAGACAGCGGGCAGGCGAGGGGTAAGTAAGCGGCGATGTAAGGCAAAGATGGAGTTGTGTTTAAGCATGCCCCTCGTTGCTGCTTTTTATAACTGGAGGCAGAATGCATGGAAAAAAAAAGAAATAGCATGTCTTTCTTGTGCTAATGGCTCCGCGGATTTCCCTAATGCTTCGACTTTGTGAGTTTAACTTTCTCTTTGCAGAGGTTTCTGTCTGCCTTGTAAAGCCAGGAGCACACTGTGTGGCTGTCACGGATGCAGGACCCTGCCGGTGCGGAGGGTGCTGCTCCCGCGAGGCGGGGGAAGGCATCTCCTCTTCCCTTTAAATGGTCTGCCAGCCTCACCTATGGTAGAGAAATAGCTCTTCCTTCATAAAAGTGGGTTTGAGCTCATCTTTACCTCGGATTGTCTGTTAAAAGGGGGAGATCCACGGCAGATTGTGACAGGGTTAGTTTACTTTGAGTGAAACCACTGGGGTTTATTTGGGAGCAAAGCCAAGAATGCCTAAGTGGAGTTTTCACGTTGGGTCCACTGTGGTGCATTTGCATATTCACTGTTGCACTATTTCGTATGAAGTGAATGAAAACTATTTCCTGTCTTGTTCTACGTGGGCTATTCCACGTGAAACATAACGTTCAGGTAGCATGACAAACACCTAATCTAATCCATATCTATTATACTATTTGTGGGGCACCTGTGAACGTTCCCATTTCATGCGTGTTGTGTTCCTCATAGGCACTTCAGGAAAAGTTGTGTTACTGCACTTCTGTGAAACAAGTAGTGCATGTGGTTTAAAAAAGGGTTTAAAAAAATCACGCAAGTTTATGAACATGCAATACCAACAAATTGGCAATTTAGGAGGAAAAAAATACTCTTTTTGTTATTGTTGTTTTATTGAGGGTTCATTAATTGATTGACACTCTTTTGAAACATTTTTTAAAGTTAAAATACTGAACACTACAAGTCACCTGTGTCTGTGTATGCTTATGTTTAGTGGGACAGAAATCATCACTTAAAGAATGTGTCTGAAAAGGGAAAAAAAAAAAAAAGCCTTCAGTAACAGATTTCTTATGTGGGGGTTGTATGAAACTCTCTGAGATACATGTGGAGCTGGGAAAACAGAGGTCTGACCAGTCTGATCCTATTATTCCCAAAAATGTTGAGTGCTGAAAGTTCATAAGCAAATGTAGTAGTTTTGGCCCATATCCCAAATTTATGTTTGAAAGTTCCTTGGAAAGAGAGCTAATTAGAATGGCAGTGGAGTAAGTTAGAACTATTCCAAATAATCTCACATTCACTGGTAACATAAATGTAACAAAGCTGGGTTCGACCCCACTGTTAAATCTGTATTCTTTTTAAAATTTTAGTATTGAATGGAGTTTGCTTCAAGGCTCAGTTTTACAGTATAGTATGGGTCAGGTCCACACTTATTGCTTTCTGACATTATTCTCAAAATGTTCTTCTCTCATGTCACCTGGGTTGCAAAACAAGACTATTAAAATCTTCACAGCATTTAAAGTAATGAAACGAAGTGACTTTCCTGACCTTTGTAGACTTCATGGACGGTGTGACTTTGAAGAATTACATAGCAGGACATGCTGAAAGACTTTTTTCTTTCTGTCTATTTTTTTTCTTTTTTTTTTTTTTCCTAGCTCACAGCCATTAATCCTTCATGATAATCTTCCTGCTAGTCCTAGGCATACTGCTTCTGTGCTGCAGACCTGGGCCTTTTCTGTATTTACATCCACTTTAGTAACGGGTGATGTTGGTGATGTTAAGAAATCTTAAAATTTGTTTTCAGATCAGAGAAGCAACTCAAGTGTAAGGGTTACTCAAGCCTTTGGATAACCAAAGTCCTCCCTGTCAATCAGCAAGTCTTGCTTTTAGTTGCCCTCTAGACTTGCTGCTTTATTGAACAGAAAGACCTTCAGCTTTTAGCTTCTGAATATGAGGGAGGGAGAGAGGGAGACAAGCTTATCTTACACCTTTGTGTTTTCCATTTGCTTCTCTTTGCTCCTTTTCCAAGGAGGGTACTTGCATAATTTATCCTTTTACTCTTAGTTCTCGTCTGGGTATCATCACATGATCCTTCACACATTTCAAAGTTATCTGTGGAGATTGATTTTCTAGGCCTATTGTCTTCACTTGGAAGATAGGAAAAGTTTGCCCACAATGTTATTGAGCAACTCTAGAATCCAGAAAACTGCTCAGTTTTTCCAGCTTGTAGCACTGTGGCCCACCCAGTATCTGCAGAGCTGATGTGCCTCATGATATACAAGGGGATTTCACCAACCCAGTGTTCAACCTTGCCATTGAAGTCACTTATCCCTATGTAGGAAGTAGCCAAAACCATTTTTCTTTCCAGCAATTTTAGTAGGAGAAAGACCCCTATTCAAACACAACATATTTTGGTTTGCAGAGGAAGTCACGTGCTGCTGTGATGCCACTGGACTGAGATCCTGCTGGATGCCCAAATCAGCTCCCTGGGAAGACGAGCAATTAGTTTGCATAGTTTACATTCCTTTCTTCCCCTTGTATTTATACAGTGTTTTTCAAATATATATATTTTAAAAAAGGATAATTTGTTGATCTTTCTAGTATAGTATAAGAAAAATATGTTATTTTTGACTCCTTCTCAAGGTTTCACCCAATAACAAACGGTGGTAAAGCACCTTACTTGATATGTCCTTTATACTCCACATACTTAGCTCTTTCCTAAGCTATTGAAATTACTGAAGTGCAGAGTAAGGAACAACTTTTCATGAGAGGTTTAGGACCCAAAATACACATTCATGAGTTCTGACTTGTGTTTGTCAGCATAGGTTTACCTGCCTTCTTGAGGAAGGGCCTTCCACCAATTCAGTGATTGAAATTGCTGCTGTGAACGTACTTCGGGGATTTATACCAAATTGGTGCACTCAGTCACCCACACTCACACTGACTCCCTCCAACTCCAAGAAAATACCTTATTTATGTCTGCTGCCTTTGTTCCAGCAGCCTCCATGATATAACCTCCAGGCATTTGGTGCAACAGCCCCAGCCCACCTCTTTTTCCTCCCATGTAAAATACCTTGAAATGACTGTGCAGCTTTCAGAAACTATTTTGACTAAGTGTATCTGGAGTAGCCATGCTGACTTCTTGCAAGCTAAACTCTCCTGTTTGCCATTTTCCTCAAACAAGCTGAGTGTACCTGATGGTTGGTGCTTTGAATTTTCAATAATCAGAGCAACTGGATGTTTTTTAATTGAGTTGTGCTTGAAAAGGTTGAGTGCACATGTATGTTTGTGTGTATGCGCATGTGAGGCTGGTGCTCTGAAATTTTAACCAGGATTGTGCTACTCAGAAGGTCTTGGAAGGTGCTGCAGAGATCACAGATGACATTTTGAATCTGTGGAGAGTAAGACTTCCCTGTGAACCAAACTTGTTCCCAAAGTTGTGTCCCAGTCTGCGCTCCTCTGGTGCCCTGTGTCTGGATCTGCTTTCAGGATAAGGTTCCATGAATGCAAACAGAAGGGTTTTGTTGAAATTTTGGAGTCCTTGAACAATACAGGCAGCTTACAGAATCATCTTTAATGATCTTCATTTTTAATCATCTTTAAAGATCTTCCAGGGCCAAGTTCTGTGGTGAAACCCAAGGGAATTGGTTCCCTGTATGAATTGGTGGGTCATCACACCGGCAGCGGCTCCACTGAGAGAGGATTTGCTTTATTACCAGGGCTTGATGTTCCATGGGATGTGGCAGGCAATTGGCAGTACACACCAGAAAGCTGAGAAATCCTCAGCATAAAATCCTGAGGCAAGTGGTAGGCACAGTGTCAAAATGACTGAATGAACCATAAAAAGAAGCGAGTAGGTGCCGGTTTCCAAACAGCAGTGCCATATAATGGCAGCACGTGGGGGAAACAGCCGCTCTGAGGTGAAAAGTGTCAGACAGAGGGAAATAAAGATTTATTCAGAAGAGCTAGAGGAAGGAGCTTCCTGCTCTTGGGGAGGTGCTGGGAAGGGTTAACATAGGAACGTCTGAGACTGCCTGGTAAAGATGGGGAAGGGCACATTCAGACTTTTCAATGCTTCAGGTTTTTGTTGTTTGTTTTTTTTTTTTTTCTTTGCTGACAAAGGAATGAGGGGTTTTTTCAAAGGTATTAGGTAACAAGGCTCCAGACTACAGTTTTTCGAGCACTTGAGGGTTCGTGTTACAGAGTTACCTGAAGATAAGCCAGCACTTACATAGCCTCTGTGTCTGCCTGTCTCTTTAAAAATGTTGTCATGGTCTTTGGTCTTAAAGTAGATTTAAAGTAGTAAAATGCATCTATTTTTTTTCCTTTTTTATATTATGCAAAACTTGCTCTTATTCTTAAGAAATCGTTTATTGAAAAAATGATGTAGAATTTTCCAACCTGCTATCCTGAGACATATAAAATCCAAGGGAGATCTGTGAAATTTAAAACCAGACCACAGTTAGAAGTAAGGAAAAAGAGCCTCCAAACCCCTCTTATTATTTCACAGGTGTTTCAGAACGTGTTGAAAACACACTGAAAAAAGATTAAGGGTTACAAATCTGCTTTGTCAAAGGAATTTTATCAGTTGGTATTCTTAAGGATACTAGTTATGGGGCCATTAAGTGTACTGGAGGCTATTGAAGAAACCCGTTCCTTCTTGTGGAAAGCATCCTGTAGATCTTAAAGGTCAGGGAATAAGGGCCCTGTCAGATCTTTTTTCAAGTCACATAGGTAAAGATGATATAAAAGGAACATCTACTTTAATGATGCTTACTTCTCTGTGAGGCAATACTGCAGTTGTATGTTAAAAGTATATAAGTATGTGCATAGCTTATATAAGGGATTATTTCTGGGCCACTTCTTATGATGTGTATATGCCTAATGATGCAGAACATGCCATTGCACACTACCAGACTTTTAAAAGAACCTAGCTTTCATATAAATCCTTTTCCGTTTCTCTTGCTAATATGCATGTTGGGATTAAGTTCTTATAATATACTGTTTGGGTTTTGTTTTTTTCCAGACCAGGCAAAACCCAGTTTGCATGTAACATCACTGGATGATGCAGAATGTCTCCGATCTAAAGAGCTCCTTTCGACCCCGAACAGTCACACCTCTTCTAATTCAAAGTCCACCCGCAACATCCCTCGAAGACATACAGTAGGTGGCCCTCGCAGTTCCAAAGAAATACTGGGAATGCAAACCTCAGAAATGGACAGGAAGAGAGAGGCTTTTCTTGAGCATCTGAAACAGAAATATCCCCACCATGCCACAGCAATAATGGGACACCAGGAGAGGCTGAGAGATCAGGTAAGTAAGTCAAATTTGTATATGACTTTTTGTTTAAGAGTCCTTATGACTCAAACAAAATTTAGTGCTACCTCATTACAAAAGGTGAGAAGGTAACAAAATATTAAACAGGTTTTTTTCAGGTGTCCTGTGATTCAGTTACCCCCTTGAAATTCGAAGAAACAATAATAAGAATTAATCTATTCAGTATTACCTTGGAATTGTTTGTTGAAACAGAAATTTCTGAAGAGCTTTTCATTTTTTTTAGCATATACACAGAGAAAGGGGTGAAGGTGAGACTCTTGATCTTAGTTCATGGGTCTCCCATCTACTTTTCACAGCTGAAGGGAAAATATGGAACAGCTGTTAACTTCTGTTACACTTTCAGTATTGGCACCGTTACCCAGGAGAAAAGAAAATATCTGCAGTGTGTCTGTATGCTTTAGCTGGCTCTGTTACTCTTTCATTTGCTTTCTTTTCTATTTTTGAGTTTTGTAATACAAACAGAACCGATTTATTCATAACTATCTGCCTCCTTGAAGCAGCTTTGACACCCATATGGGTCTGTCAGCAGCATGCCTTAAGGTGGTTTTCTTCTTGCCTGCCTGCAGTTGCTTTTCAGCAGCAAAAAGTAGATGTAGGGTCAGAGGAGATGTGACACACTGATGTATTTCTCAGAGCAGGTGGAGGCTGCTGACACACCGACCGTCTGAATTCAGGGAATGCCATGCAAGTATCTCTTCACAGCCTAACTCTGGACTCTGCTTTTGGGTGCAGTAATAGAGTTTAATTTGTTCAGCTTTACAGACAATATACTGTCCCTTCCACAACTAGGTTGGTTTTTTTTTTCATTCAACTGTCAGAATTTAGAGTTTGGTCTAAAAGATCTTGTGCTTGTTATTCTCAATTTAACAAATGACTGACAGCAAAACTGTTGTGAAAGGTTTTTTCCTTAGTTTTTCTTAGTTTCCTTAGTGGTTTATAGATATTTCAGCACTAATAACGAATTAATTGTAAATAAGAAATAAAAACAATGTGGAAAAATACTGTAGTCTGTTATGGAGTTCTCTGAATTCCCAGTCTTTGAAGCCTTCCAAACTTGAGAGGCTTTGGAGACCAGACTATTGTTACAGGTTTCAAAAGTTTGTAATTTGGTAACTCCTCACTAGAACTTCTCTTTGACAGAGTCTCTAGACATCCCAGATCCTATCACTGCTTCAGAAACTGTTAAAATCCATATGTATCCAGCTAAAATTGCCTGCAAGACTTCAGCTCTAACAAGGATGATCTATTCCTTATTTTTAAACAGCTTTAATCCTTTCCTTTGAAGGTCTTGATTTTTTTTTCTCCCCACTTATCTCTTCCATGAACTTTAGTGACTGTGTGGAATGTGCTGGGTGGTGGATAAAGATAGCATACAAATTAAATAAAGGGGGTGGGAGGGGGGTGAAATCCAGAGATTAGATCTTTTGGAGTCATGTAAATATTTAGTTCCAGTGTTGCAGACACTGCAAACCCAGTTTGAACAGCCTACAGCATTACACCCTACACATTTTGTAATTTGAGCTTTTTCTGAAGGCAATAAATTACAGAAGGAATGCAGTAACTGTTCCTGATATTTGTTTAAAATGTGTCATCCTTCCTAATTTATTGAGGGTAAAATTCATTCTCCTGCTTCTATTTTTTGATGATTAGACTTATAGATTATATGAGTTGTATATAATGTGTTTTTAAATAATTTTAAAACAAAATAACTTTGAAATTACTGTTAGAGCATCAAAATATCTTTCTTGGAAAGGGGAAAGATTGAAGACTTCATCTATTCAGCATTATTTAAAAAAAAAAAAGATAAACTGAGCAGAAACCACATTAAAATATGGAGAAATAAGTAATACAAGTTGATTGTAAGAAATTTGCTTACTTGACATGTGATGTATCAGCTAACTCATCAGATGCAGGAAGACTTTAATGATAATGGCGTTACAGTTCAGAGAGGGATTTTCTTGTCAATTGTGTCTGTGCGTGCACACCTGTGTATTTTGTGTGTGTGTTTGTGTGTATTTATATCTCTGTATATAGATAAACTGTTATGTGTATAGATGCACGTAGTTATACGTGTGTGTGTTTATGTGTGTGTTTATGTATAATGCATGCTTTCTTATCTGCTCTGTGAATAAGACTATGATACAGTTTTGCTTTGGAGGGTGTATATGTGTGTTTGGCATCCATACTTTCTTTTTTCCTGCCCTTATATATGTATTTGTGTAGCAGTGGTATGGAAGACGAGCCACATACACATGTAACATATGGTAACATATACATGTATCACAAACAAAATCTGTAAGATGTATGGGAAGACATGAATTAAAATGTCACAATTTATTTTCCAGGTTCCTTTCCTCCCTTCTTACTTCTCCAGCTGCTCCAATATCTGGAAAGTGGCAGCATTGTCCATGGTAGGAACTTCCTCCCTGTAGGAGGCCTATCAAGGATAGTAACTAATGCAACAACAGTTTCTAATCTCTCTGTCAAATGGTGCAGCTGAAGCATAAAACACCCCAATATTTACAGTCAGGAAGTAGTCCCTTGTATATCATAGAATTTCTCTTCCAGGTTGCTCTAAACGCTGTCAGGCCCACAACCGACAGAAAATCAGGATTGGTAATTGTCTTTTTTTTTTTTTTTTTTTTTTTTTTTTTTTTTTTTTTTGTGGACTTTCTTCTCTTGTCCATTTTAGCCGTCAGTATCTGAGTATGGCACACTGACCCCTGGTTTGCAGAAAATAAACATCAGGGAAAAAATATTTGATGCTGTCAGATCATACTTTATCACCTCCACCAGCAAGGTCAGCTCTGAATATTGTCTGCATCTTCCACTATGCACTAATGGTTTCCTCCAGGCTTCGTTTATTCAGATAAATCCCTCCCTGGATGTGCCTCCTGAGGATCCATTTCTACTTTTGATAATCTGCCACAAATCAGCAGTGCAATCATGGTCAGGTAAAATGCCAGCAGTGATTACTGATGGTTAGCTAACGTGATGACCCGAAACCTCCCAGCTGTGCACACATCATGCCTCCTCCACCCCAAAGGTGTGTTGCCCTGTTTGTGACAACCTGTTCTGGAAAGGAAAGCTCACAGAGGCCATCTTTATTTGCACAAGGGACTTGGGATACTGCTGCGAGGCAAATAGCTTGGAGCTAAGCTGGCATGTGGTAAACTGGAACCTGAGTTTGCAGCAGCCAGGGGAGAGGGGCAGGGTAAAGATGTGTCTTGTGCACCCCGAAACACTCACAGGGGAATGCAGCACCCTATGGCTGCAGCTCTCTGACCCACAGCCCAGCAGTTCCCCCTCACACTGCAGGTGTTCCCCCTTCTAAAATAAGTCTGTAGCTGGGCACCTGGGCTCCCTCCACCTGGAAGCCTGGAAAGCTGAGCAACAAAATACTTTTTTTGTAGTTAAAAAAAAGTGCAAGTTTCTGCAGGAGCTTTGAATACCTTACCTCTGCCAAGGCTGTCTCGTCTGTGGTAATGAAAGGAAGGTGCTAATGTAATCCCCAGTAAAGTTAAAAAGAAAAAAGGAGAAAGTTAAAGGGAAGCGTCTAGATCGTCTTAAGTTTGAGATGGTGTGAATCATCTGCTGTGGAGCTCATGGCAGGACAGGGTCACAAGTTAGATGGGGTTGACTCTGGTCAGCAGAGAAGGCTAGAGAGCAGGAGCAAGTGTAAAAGCTAGGTCAGCGGCCGCAAGGATGAAAAAGAGTTAGCAATTAAGAGGTTAAAATGCTAACCTGGTTATGGGAGGGGAATAATCCCTGCTGTGAACCTGTTTTACAAGTAACCTCTCTAAAAAAACCTTTCTGAGGGGCAGAGAACAAAAATTATTGTTAGAAGTTTTTCGGAGCAGGAGCTTGTGAGCCTGGGGTAAGAAAGTGAGCTGGAAGAAGTTTGCCACAGCTTTTTTCTGTTGTTATTTGAGTAGGAGGTAGACTGGGAGATGTGGAAGGGTCAGGAGCAGCTCTACTGCTTCAGCCAGTGCTCCACGAAAAGAAATTTTCTTGGCAAACAAAATTAGATTTCAATCAATTAAAAACAAAACCCAGATCCTTCCAGTGTCTGTGCAGGGCTGAGTGCCTGGAAAATGGTGGTTGAGGGTTTTTTTGTTATGTTCATTTAGGTCTGAACATGACAGGTAACTCTGGCATCTGGGCAGGTGTGGCTAAGGTTACCATGGAGATCCATGATGTCATGCTTGATAGAGCGTGTCAAGACAGCTAATCTAACATGTAGATGTTCAAAAAGTCCCATAGGCCAGGACTAAGCTTTATGCAAATAACAAAGTTACGCTGCAAAAGGGCGAAAGAAAACACGGCTAAGACATGGCGTGCATTGTACCTGGCAGCTTGGAAGGATTATTACAGGCTTCATCATAAATTAAAACTTTTGGAACTAAAGGAAGAGGATTTCAGACCACCTCTGGCCTCACCTGTGGAATCTCACATTTCGGTAAATACGCCTCTTTCTGTTTCTGCCCTCGCTGTGAAAAAATGCTTTTGAAATCGTGGAGTTTGCTTTACCACGTTGTTTCTGCTGGCAGCAGGACTGAGTCAATAAAGCAAGTTTTCTGGCAGGGCATGTTCCCTTTTCTCTTTCAAAAATGAGTTCTTTATTGAATGAACTGAGAATTCAGAATTATTTGAAAGGCATTGTAATGTATCATGTTGATTATGTGAATCATGCTGCAAAAATGTCCTAGGTAGTGTTTTGGAGGAGAAACTAAGAATGGAGACACTGTATTTATTTGTAGATTATTGCCAGATGTCTCTCCTTTAACTGTTAAAATAGAACCCTAAAATTACAACAGCATTTATTCCAGGATGTGATATCTGTTAAAATCTTGAAGTTTTGGGGGTTTTTTACATGGATCATAGTATCAGTCGGTTAAACTGACTTTAAATGTGTGCGCTTTGATATCACAGGTAATGCTTGGGCACTTCTGAATGGATTTTCTTCTTGGGTAAAAGTACATCAGTAAAGGGTAAACACATTTGGAGGTGAAATTCTAACATCAAAAAAAGCTTTGAGGACTTAAGGATTTTAGGTATAAACAGAAGGGGATATTTTCAGTCCCTCTGGATGGACAGTAAACCCCCTTGTTCTTAGTTGCAACCACTTTTGTGCTCACTTCAACCGGGACAGATCAAGTAAACAGCAGTAGGTAAGGGATGGCCCCCCCACTGGCACCGCTGGATATGGTAATGGGAAGCAGGGTTAGGGCTAAAGAGTTCAGTGGGTTCAGATCGCTCGCTGTGGAAAGGGGTATTCTTGGTGGGAGAGGGTGGGGGCAATGTCCAGGCTTAAAAATGAGAAAAGAGAAAAATCTTAGGTTCTGCCTAGAGACACCTGAGAACTGTAAACTTGAGAGGAACTTCAGTTCAATGTAGAGCCTCAGTAGGATTTAGGGAATGAGTGGGCTGCAGAATAGGGTAAGCACATTGTCTAATTCCTGGTGAAAAAACAGAGTAGAAGGGGTTTTTGATGCTCTGCATTGCTTGATCAGGCAAGGTTAAATAAACTTTTTTTGGAATGTGTAGTGATTTTTAAAGTCAAAGAATTGAAAGCAGTACAAATGAAGAAATCACTAAGTAATTTTTTTTACAGCTTTTTTTTGTTTTGTTTTTTTTACAAATTACTAGGTATTTTTTTTACAGCTCTTTTTTCTTTTACTCCTTGATATATCTTGAAACTGAGCCATTAATGGGTGTATTTTAGAATTAATTTCAATTGAACTTTTCTCCCAGAGCCTGAGTGTTAATTATTTAGTACTTGCATATGTAAAAATAACAATGTGTCAAGTGAACTAGCATATTTTACATTCATTACACTGTTGCTGGTTGATGCTGTGGAATCCTGTAGGGAGAAATTGATTTAGTGTTATTGTTGTGTGAATGCTTTTTTGGTCTGTACTAGTTAAAAAACAGAGTTAAAAAAAATACATTCAGTTTTAAAATGTGAAAAATGTGATTTTAGTCTGGATATATGTTGCTGCAGATTTTTCTAGTTCAAAACATCCATTTCATTGAATTACTACTTGGATCACATACTGCTGTATTTAATGTGTCAGCAGAAAATGCCTATTTTTATCTGAGAAGGCAGTGTCATACAGTTAGTGTCATACTGTTGTGCCAGCATAGGCTGTAGGTACTTGTTCAGAAGTTGTTTCAGATTTCTGTCTCCTCTCCACTAATGAGTGCTACCTCCCTGCCCAGATGAGGCAGGAGTTCCCCCTCCTTCTTGAATAGTCTGTGTAAGCCCAGCAGAGCACGTTGCACGTTCCCCAGCATCCACACGTGTCCCCTGTCTCATGTACATCTGGTACTACAATTTATTGCTTTCCAGGGCCGCTGTATGTTAAGGGCAACTGCTCATATTTTACACTGTTAAAAGCACCTAAGAAAAGCTATGAGAATGAACATATGAAACATGATTGCAAGGTTAAATCTCTGATGGATTCCAAGCCCTTAGCTTTTGTTTATGGAAGGACATGAGGTGACATGTCCATTTGTTTTGAGTTGAAACATGCTCTTTAGCCCCCAGATAATGCTGTGATTGCAAGATATTTATAAATAACTCGAGAGATAAATGAACAAAGAGCTAGTTCATTAGAAAAGTGGATTAACTTTGTATTCACTCTAAACGAAAATGCTGAGGAAGAAGAATATTCCTAGTAGAATTTCTCAGTGGAAAGTCTTTCAATTTTACTCTCTAGTTTACAAAAGTAAGGCAACATATCAAGGTACGTATTAAACTACTACACACAACTACTACTACTCTGAGAGTAAATGAAGTTTAACTAGATTGGTAATACTTACTTTTATAAATACAAGTTTCTTAATTTGTATCAGTTAAAAGTAATTTTAAAAGCTGTTCTTTTAGAAAAGCAAGCAAAACAAATCTGCAAAAAAGCTAATAAAGCAATTCCTTTTCTTTTTCCTTCCCTCCCCCATGCAAACCACACACCAGCGCAGTTACTTTGCCCCAACAGGATTAGTAACTTTTCTTCTGTGGCAACGCCTCTGCATTTTAAATAGCATGTATTGTTTGTAACTCAGAAGTCCCAGGTAGTTATTCATGCTTACCTTTGTTCATGTGAGTTTTGTACATAAATTTTTCTAATCTAATTTTAGGACAAGCAGAAGTATTTTTAGAATCCTTTGTATTCAGTTGACTGAATAAATGCCTGCAATAATCTTGTACTTACTGATAGATTACTAAAGAATCTAGGACTATGGTATCCCTGAAAGCATATTTCAGGCAGCTACATTCAAGAGTGTTGCCCGTGGAAACCTCTCCCACTTATTGTAGACAGCTGAGATTCCTTGGGTTTCAGAAGCTTAAGCTTTTCTGGCCCAACATGTCCTGAGGCATTTATAGGTGTGTTTTTGCACATACCTGGTTTAGCCCTGGGTTGCCTCTGTAGATGACTACCAGAAGCTGCACAGTCAGCAGGGCCATATCTGGGGATGGGTTCAGTGCAGGACTGCCTCCTTCAGCGGTGGAGAGGGCACCTGCATGAAGGGTGCTTGGCCACTGGTTCCTCCTCCAAGTCTCCTTTTAAACCAAAGCACCTTGTTTTCTGTGCTTCATGTCCAGCACAAGGGGGAACAGCATGGGAGGCGTCCTCGGGGCACCATTCTAGATGTGGCTTGTCAGTGATCCCAAAATCCCCAAATAATTTCAAGGCCCTTATTTACTTATGAGAGCACAAGAAGTTTGTGACAGAAGTGTCAGTGAAGCTCTGGTCTACAGACACTTTTGGCCATGCTGTTTTTGAGCAGGCATTCTCTCTTGGCCGTAGTTCTGGAGGTGTGTTATAGAAGGTGTGAGGATCACGTTTGGCAGATGATCACAGACAGACTGAGGTCTTGGATGAGAGCAACAGACTGTGCTGGTGGTAGTGCTGAGGTTACAGCATAGCTTCCCTGGTCATTGCTCAAGGGTTCCTTCTGTAGCCTGTGATTAGCCTCAATATTTATGAATATTTTCTCTGTCCCAAGATAATTTCCTTGCAAATAGTTGTGAATGTGCTTGTGTTGTCGTTTCAGCTGAATAGTCCTCTTAGCTTCCCACTGGGAGCATTTTTGTGCTCTTTGCACATTGTCACTTGGGATGGGAGCACATATTTATGTCAGTCATTAGCAAAGTAAATGCACCTCCGGACGATTGCTTCTGTATTATGACATTTTTCAGTTGATTTTTTAACAAAGGCAGATTGCACTGAAGTCACCTGATTAACTGGATTGGTTTAACAGTAATCCCTGGGATTTACATCTTTTTTCTGGGCTCAGATAGGAGAACAATAGTAAATAAGATGAGCAAATAACTTATGAACATATATTCCAATTTCCCTTCTCTTCAAATGAGTTGAGTACATCAGGAAAAACAGCGCTGTTGTTAAAACTGGGGACAACACCTGTGGCTCTAACAGCTGCCCCTGAGATGTGTGTTTTTAACATTCATCTAGACATGGTAATTCTGCCAGTTCAGTAAATTCAGAATCTGGTGATACTAAGTTTTGCATCTTGACACAGCGAGCCAATGGAGGGACTTTTGGTTGCTTGAGATTGTTTTGAAGGGTCTTGTTTTGTTTTGTGGATTTTTTGTCCTAATTTGTACCTTTTGTACTACTGAATTTTGTGTGGTCTCTTGTGCAGTGGATTGTAGTGATTGAATTCATTCCCTAGAGTATTGCTGCCTTAGTAAACACTGACCATTGTTGTTTGTTTAAGTTTAAGAAAGGTTTTCATTAGATGATCAATACACTGCCATAGGTGCACTTCACTTTAAAAAAAAAAATCTAAAATTCAAAATTAGTTGTTAAAGAAAGAAATAGAGAAGCTATTCTCTTAGATTATGTCTGAAATCCAAAAGACCAATAATATGTTTTTCACCTTGACTTCTGCCCCTTAAGGAGTTTCTCACACCTCTTGGTAACTGAACGTGGGATTATCAACCATGCACATCATGTACATTCTGGTCTTTAGTAATTACAGATTTTTTTAGTTCCACATCTTGAGATTTGTTTTATCTCCCAGAATTATGTTGTTGTTAGTTGTAAGACTGGATCTTCCTGATACCTACACGAATGTGCAGTTCTGTCTGAATTCCTGACGATGTTAATGTCTCATGACTGTAAATTCCAAAGCTCAACTAAGTTTTAAGAATACTTCAGCCTCTAAGGGGTTTACATTTCTTACATATACATTTCATAAGCTCTCTTTGTGCTCTTGCAATTATTTCGTTCAAAAGAGAAAAACAAATGGTACTTCAATTTCAGTTGAGGCTAAATATTTCTTCAGTCTGGAGAGTGGTGTCTGTCTTCCAAGAAAGGAGGAAGGCAGCAAGAGGAAGAAGTAGAGTGAAAAACAAAAGACTTAAAACATTTTTTGTATTTGAAAGAAGTTGATTCTGATTTTAAGTCTTACATTATATATTCATCTCAGTTAACACTTACTGCCAGATGAACAAGCAGAGACTTTTCCAATTTGCACCTATTTTGTGGGTATGTGGGTGTCTAAAGTCTGGAAACAGACCTGCTGTCAGTGTCTATGTATGAGCTTTGGGCTTTCTTCCACTGTGCTTTGAACGCATAATTTGAGCTGCATTTATTCATTCGTAGCCCTATTTTTAGCAACACAAAATACCATACATCAGACTGTTGTAATTAGTAATAAACTACTCACAGAAGGAACAAATATTTGACTTTGATTAGCATAAGTAAGAAGAAATGTCACTTACTTCCCATTGGCTGAATAAATAAGCCATTGTATGACATTGGTTCACTGATTTAAATGACAATAAATATTGTTTGGAAGGAAGAATTATTATTTAACATAAGGTAAAAAAAAAAACCAACAACTTAAAAGATATAAACACTTCCATTAAAAGTGTGTACCCGAAAAGTTAGGACATTTATAAAATTCCCTGTAGACCTTTACAAACTGTTTATTTCCTTTTTTTTTTTTTTTTTTTTTTAATAATGAATTCTTGACCTAGGTCATATTTTTTGCTAAAAATTTTCAGAGAAAAGCCCACTCCAAAGCATCATAGATGTGTGCAAATTTCACTCTTTCCTTATGCATATCATGTGGGGTTTATTTGGAAAAAAAAGCTATTTAAAATAAAAATTGCTTAATAGCTTTTCATTAAACAGACTACATTATGTCAACATATACTACTCCAGGATATGGGAGAAACTCTGTATTCCTCTGTCCTTAGAATGGAATCACCGAGGCAATGCATGATTTGTCTGTAACTGCTAATCCAAGCTGCCATCTTTTTGGCTAATACTAAATCCAGCAGTGGGGACGCAGGCAGGATGGTGCCTTCTGCCAGCCTCTGGCATGCTCCTGCGTGGGCGAGTTGCTGAGGAGGATTTCTGCAGTACATAGACTGGGGACTCTCTGTTTTGCCACAGACAATTAGTGTGGTGTCTGTCACTGGAGAATTTAAATGAAAACATGTGATAGAAGCAGCATAAAAAGCTTTCTGGAAGTCAGTGGAGAACCTCTCCCTTCTGAACATCGCAGAAGGGCGGGATGGGGTGGAGTGAAGAGGAGCAGATCACAAAATGTTTTCCTTGGCCCTCATAGCACTGGTATTGATGTCAGTGAAATGTTCCTGCTGACCAGGGTACAGTTGGCTCAAGCCCCCAGCAGATTGTCTGACCGACGTGCTCTTCCTCTGATATCAGATGCAAGCATTTAACTTCTGGCTCATGTGTACTTCCCTTCTGTTTTATTTTTGCCAAGTGCTTTCCACACCGGACGTTGCGGCAGGCGCCTTCCCGCGCGGGCAGGTCCCACAGGCACCTGCTGCTGCCGCTGCTCCTGGCACGCCAGGCTCGCCACTGCCTCGCACCCGGCAGCTGCCGGGCACTGCTGCAAGGCCTCCTGGCCACAGCCTTCTAATCCGGTCCTGAGCAACTGGGTTAATCCCATACTGAGCCTGGGACCCCACCACAAGTCAGAGTCAGGTTTCTTCCTGAGGCCAGTGAACAGCTTCCAGTAATGCAGGACCGCTGTGGAGGTCACGTATGATACTTGGTTGTTGCTGTGGCTTAATTCCACAAGAGATTTCGTCATAGCATTAACTATTTCTTTCACTTTGGTTGTTCTTTTACATCTTTTAACTGCGCATGTTTTATTTACCCTCTTTCTTCATGGCTAAATCGTGACCTGCTTGGCCTTGGGTATTAATCCTGTCACAAAAGCGTGGTTCTAGCCCATGTGCAAATGTATTTGCTCAATCTCCACCTGCATGTGAGCATGCAACCATGAGGAACCAGTATTTTTTATATATGAATCATTCATACACCCGGATGTGTAATGAAGTTTTGCATCAAATGAGGCTCTGCTGCTCGTGCACACCTGTGAAAAAGCTGCTCCAGGAGGGAGAGGGACTCGTGCTGCTCCTGGTTCTGTCTCTCTGTGCTGGTAGCAGTTTGCTACTGAGGAGATGGCTTTTGAGGAGGAGGTAACCACTGTAACTCCTGTGACACAACCAAGAAGAAAAAGGAGCCTCTCAGCTCTTTGCTGCTCCTCTGGTGACTCTTCTGCGAACCAGGTACAGCTGTGATGAAGAGCCAGGGCTTTCTTCTGTGGAGCTTGTGTAAGAGAGAGTGGGAGCTTTTGGATAGGCCATTGTATTCAAAACATTGCTCCCTGTAAGAAGGAATGTCCTTAAGTACTCATTATTATTACTTTACTGTCTATACAAGTTTCTAGGTTGATTTCGAAAGGTGTAAAAAACTTTAGGTTACTGCAGATGTTTTTAAGAGGTAGACTCACAGTCTATAAAAGTCTTCCCTTGAACCATGTTAAAATACAAATTGATTTCATCTCATGATTTCAAAATTTGTCATGTGCTGTCCAAAAACCAAGATGCTTTCTTCTCTAATTATAGAGAGTGTTTATATGTAAGGTTTAATCTTTTTACTGGAAGTCTTCCAGGAGTCCAGAGTAACAGTTTCTTTGTGGGCCTCTTCTGAATTGAAGGGTTAGGAAACAGTAGACTTGTACTCCGAAGACACTTGAACAGTAAAGATGAGTGAGCTACTTATTTTCTCATGTCTTCTTTGGCTTCTGCTGTAATATTTTAGGTTTGACATATCTTTTTTCCTCATGCTGTGACAGCAGGTATTGCTTTGTTTTAAAGAAACTGTGAACTCACAAGTTCAGTCTTGTTTCTGCATGACTTAAACCTATCTTGAAGACATTATTTTGCCAAGAATAGTTTCACTTGTATGTTAGACAGATTTCTTTCTGACTTTTTTACATAGAGAAAGCCAGCTTGGAATTTAGGGAAACTTTTCATAGTTTGTAAAAAAGGAGAACTGAGGAAATGAAGAAGAAAAAAGGCTCACAAGTACTCAAACAGGTACTTGTGCAATAGTTCCCATGTTGTGTTGCGAGTTTTGTTTAATGTACTTTCTTGGATTTCTCACAATACCTATTAGCAATGTATTGTTAGAGAAAGGGCTGGGGTTTTTTGTGATGTATCACAGCTAAGTGATTTATCACAGCTAAGTGATTTTAGATTTAGGAACTGGGGCAACTAATTCTGAACTGATACCAAAAAGAGTTTTTGTTTATGGTGATCGTTCTTGGTGATGACTGTTTTTCCTAAGGAGGTGTATAACCTTTCAGATTAGATTTACTTGCTGTGTAGCTTTTTAAACACACCAGACTAAAAGTAATGTGGGGTAAAACCTGCAGATGTATTGAGTCTCCTGGCAAAACAAGGGCAGTTTAGATAACCATTCAGTAGCTTATTGTGGTAAGATAAACATGGAATTCTAGGTATTTTCTACAATAAAAGAACTGACGTGGTCTTTTGATCTGTGCTTTCTACTGCTGCTTGTCAAACTTCCCTGGATACTGCCAAAATGTCTGTGCTTTTGTCATGGTCCTTCTCTCTCTTTTTTTTATTTTTTTTTTTTTCATTTTAGTAGCACGCTATTAGATTTTGAGAGCAGAATAGCTTTTCTAACTTCTAACTTCCTTTGCAAAAAGCAGCCAGACATAAGTTAGCAAGCCTTTCAAGTGAGGTTTGTCTAGCCACTGCTGCTTTGTTTTTTGGCTTATCTTCTCTGTGGTTAGAAACTTTCTTATATGTCTGGGTTCTGTGATCTTTCAGAGGTCTTTTAAAATGCAGTCATAATTTCAAAATGTTCACTCTGCCCTCAAATACTTTCAGTGGAGGAGAAGGCAATGATCTGGTTTTACTTACCTCAGTATATGGCAAGGACCTGTGTTTGGAAACCTAATCCTACATACTGTTTGACTGCTCTTTTAACCAGAACAGCCAGCCTGGTTTCATACTGCTGTCTGCCAACCCACAAAATCACCTGCATTTGTTCACCCAGATTCAGCAAAGTAGCTGAGTCTGGCAGCGTCCTGTTGCAATAGCAGATTTCAGTGATTTTATTTGAAATCTAAAGGAGGTAAAGTTGAATAAGAGTTATAAGGGGAAGAAAAACCTGTATGAGCCATGGAGAATGTTTTGCTTTGAGTCTGTTCTTGGTGTGTTGGGTGTTGCACTTAAGAGCAGAACCATTAAAATCCTTTTGATAAATGCACTGACTACAAGGTTAACAGCATATTGTGATATCATGCTCAGCAAAAGCACATAGTTTATCTTTTACATGACTAGACTGCCATCGTTCACAAAGAAAGGGAGAATTTCCAGTTTCCTTATTAATAACAGACAGGTAAGCAGTCATAACCATAGCTCTGCTATTTGATCATTTGAAAGCTCAGGCATAAAGAAGCATTGCAAAGAACAAATTTGCCCAGACTCATAGCCCAAGTGATCTCTCTTATCTTTCCTGTCACTTTGTTCTCATCTAAGAAGAGGATCAACCAGTTGTTTCTCATTTAAGCCCCTGCTTCAGACACACATTAGGCATGATGCTCAAATATCCCCCATGGAAGTGAAGTTGGTTGTCAGCAATGTAATAAAGGCACCGTTTTTCCCCATTGTCTTTCCTAAAAGCTCCATGTAAATATACAGGCAGATTGTTTTTAATAACCAAGCTCTTCCTGTTGGAAGGTCTCAGTAAGTAGCAATATACAAACATCAAACTGACTTCACTGTCCCAGGTGGGTGTTTGAGTTAACTGCTGTTCACTGAAGATGATTTCAAAAGCATCTGATTAAAATGTTAATGAGTGCTGTTTCTCAACAGTGTTTTTTGACGAATAATATGATTGCAATTTGCTTCTGTGAGTCCAAAGAGTACTGATCAAAAGAAAAGTGATGCTGAGATCTGGAGACATTGTGGGAATTGTACTTTTTTTCCTTAGCCTAATCCAAAAAGACATAATCAAAACAAGTTAATAATTCATCATATTGGAAAATTTCTTAAATAAATACTGTACTGTGAGCTCTGTTTGACTTGAAGGATAACAGCTGCTATACTTCCACTTTAAAGACAAGGAGATATATTCCTTCTTATCAGCAGAGCTATTTCTTTCCTGCCAGATTGTGCTGGTTAGAAAGGATAAGGGATAAGATCACAGGCCATGTAACAGGGCCTTTTGCCCCTTTTTTCATAATTGGTACTCTGAGAGTCAACAGGACAAAATCTGTGGGTTTTTTTCTCTGATGCACTGCTGTGCTACTTCACATGAAAGCCGTGCACTCTTAATTTAAGGGGGTTTGTACAATTTGAGTTAATCCAACTATTAAGAAACACATTGTTTAAAGATTTGCAGATACTATTTCATAGGCTAGAAAAACTTCTCAGAGTTTTGTTCAGCCGTAGTATTAGATAAACAAAATCAGAGCAAACCATGATGCAGTTTTTTTGCTTTATTTTCTTTCTCAGGGTATTATTTTGTCTTCCCTCCTCTACTACAGGTTGCCATAAATCATTTGTAGAGTACAGTGACCTTTACAGAAAGACTAGTAGCACGTGCTTAAGTATCACTGTCTTGATAGCTGGAAAGGGAAAATTATTGTAGCAGGAAATTATCTGAACAATGAAATATCAAAAAGATACAGATTCCTCCCAACCCCTGATAGAGCAGGCAGAGGTATATTAGCCTCCAGTAGGGCTGGACCACTGGAATGGGTTATCTGACATGGTTTTAGTCTTGGTCAGTGATGCCAGCATGGTTTCTACCCCTCCTTCTATACAACTGAAATCAACAATGTGATTTACCTGCAGACACAGGCAGGGGAAGGCCATCATCTGGATTTTTCCCTGCACAGGTTTTAAGAAAAATGATCAGGGTGCCTTGAGACTTGCTGGCCCTTGGGACTAGGGAGATCTAAATCTATAACATTTGAAGAAATCCATGCACTGCTTCAAAGTTTGGTAATAAAGCGGTCTCACCTGGTTTGTCAACTTGAGTTTAACTAAACTTTTGAGTTTGGTGATCAACCTTACTTTATAATTTTTGTAAATTTATGGTGAAATCATTCATTTGGGAGGAGGTAAATATAGCTAGAAGTTAAGATTTTTCATATAGAAAAATGTTAAGTGTCATCACCTCTTGAGACAGTTGTTGGGAATATACTGACAGGCAGCTTTTATAGAAATGTTTCTTCTAACTGGAGTCTGGACTTTGGTGAAGAAATTCACTCTTCTTAAGCTGCCAGCAATTGCACCACAATCTTTTGCCATAGGAGTATAATATGTTGTCATGGTAGGTACACAGTATCATGTTACAAAACCAGAGCATATCCCAGCATCAGAGAGAATATTTTAGTATGAGATTGTCTTTTGTTTCCTCAATACTTCATCATTAAAATATACAAAAAAGTTTGTCAGCAATTCTGGAAAGATGTAAAGAGCAATAAGTGATAGAATGGTGGTTTTAAAAAAAAATTACAAATAAAACAGGCAGGGAAAGATATTAGTTGGATGTGTAAACATATCCTTTGTGCTGAGAGATGAAGCTCGGGGTGAGGAATTGTCATATTAAAGTAACCATCTTGGGAAATGTGAACACGTGTTTGTGCACAGACAAGCATGTGCTCCACTCACAGTTCCTCTCTGTCCAAATCTGCTGGTGATGGTGTAGAATCCTGCAGCTGCCTGCAGAGTCACTTTTTGGTGCTAAAGACTCGAGCCAATTAATGCTTATGTGCATGGTGTAAATACATGATGTATGTAAGATAAGTGTTTAATATACCACAGTACTATATGGGTTAAACTTTTCACATGTTAAGACCTTAAAAGAAGGTACCAAGTTGGTACTGAAAGAACAGAAGTGGCATCACAAACCTACAACACCAAATTCGTAAACTTTTGCCTTAGCTTTTGAAAACTGTAATGGAGAATGTATTGACTGCATCTGAGCAAAAGTGTGATTGTGTGTCATAGTAACGCCTAAGTTGGAAAGCACCTCTTCATAGCATCTGAACTGCTGTAGATTAGGTTAGATTATCCACACCCCATCAGACTGAGTCTGGAATACTGCCAGTGAAGGAGTTTCCATCGCTTCTCCAGATGGAATTTCCAGGAATGGACTAAGCTGTACCCTGAAAACGGTAAATCTGGAAGGGATGTAAGGAACTTCTGATCTTTCTGATTTTACAAGGGTTCCTAGTGTGATGCTATCATAAAAGGAGAAGGAGTTATTTTCCAGGAAGACAGTGATTAAGTCTCAATGGCAGCCTTACCTCTGGATGAGCATTGTGACAGGAATGCGTGCTGTAGTTTCAGAGGCAACATTGTTGGAGGAATGTTGAACCATGAAAGCATTGCAGAAGGACACCCAGAATGGTTTGAGATCTGATGAAATTGCTTTCCTCTGAGAACCATGATTTTGTTGTCCAGTGACCCAGTCAAAATAGAGATCTTCCATGGTTAAGAAACGCAATTCTCTCGAAGCAGGAGAAAGTATACTGAGTTTATATTGGCTTTTTAGGACAGCAGTAAAAATCATAACACAAATTAAAGGTTATGGCTGGAGACCTGGGCAGATTCAAATCAGGAGTAATGCACAACATTTTTCACAGTAGAAATGATTCATTGTTCAGACAAATTATCAAGGGAAGCAAGAGGTTCTTCATCTCTCTAAATCTTCGAACTATGACAGGTTGCTTTTCTAGCTGATATGCTTTAGTCAAACAAAAGTTACTGATGAATAGAGGTGACTGGCAGAGATTTATTGGCTGCTCCTTGGCCTTGGTTATGCAACTGCGGCTCTTGGCTATTCATGCAATTTTAATGTTTCAAGTGCTGTTCATAAGGAATTAAGTTTGACCCAGCTGCTTTTGAATATAGAGCTATTCTAGGGGAAAACAGTGGTTTAGTATTTAAAACTTTAGGTTGCTTGAAAATTTAAGATAAAAATAAGGGTTGTAAGCAAAATATTACAAGAAAAAGAGTCACAGTGAATACAATTAAGGTAGACTTAGTGTAAATAGTTGGTAAATTTCCCAGCCTTAGATGCTCTTGAGAGGAATTTTCTACTTTGACCAAAAGTTTGAATTTTTCCTCAGCTATTCCTTGGGAAAATTTTTGCTTCCATCAGTAAAAGTTTTGGCAATGTAAGAGATCTCAGCATTAAACTGTAGCAAGCTTGACTATAATAAACAGAATAACTAAATTTTCCCCATACCCCAGTGTTGGGGCCTTCCAGGCTTGTGTGGGTGATGCCACCGAGGTTTGCAACCTCACTATCAGCTGCACTGGCTTGGAAAAATAAGCAGAGAAGTTCATCTCCAGGGTCTCTTATTGGTGTTTAAATGCAGAGGAAGGGAATTCATAAAAAAGAAATGCAATTGCAAACAATATTTTTCTGCTGTTTTCCTGAAATTTCAGTCTGAATGAAGCAAATTGATCTCAATTTTGTCCCAGTCTGAGTGTACCTTTTTTAACTTTAATTTGCTCTCTTTTTTTTATTTTTAATGTAAAAAAACCCCAAGTCCTGGTTTTAATGGTACTTCTAGTTTTGGAAGCAGAGTTTCTGAAATGCTGTAAAGAAATTTTTGTCTCAGCCAAAAGGAGGAATAATGGAATGCTTTGAAAGTGCATCTTTTCATGAGCAGTACCTACTATAAGTACCTAATATAAGGACTGTGAAAATTTGGATCAGTTTCAGATGAAAAATATGCCACATTTAAACAGATAAATCAAGAACTAAGGCTGTGAACATGGGAGTTCATGCATTAGCATGGTAAATCCTTTGTTAAACTGAGTTTCTTAAACTCTGCTCCCAAAAGGTCATTCCTCGGGTCCCCATAAACAAAAGCACCTTTGGCTGGAAATTTTCAAAAGGATAAAAGTTATTTTTTGTTTTCCAGGTAATTGTGATCCAAAACATTTCTTCACACCAAGAGTATGTTAAATTCCCTGTAACATTCATTTCAACCAGTAGTTCCTCCCTTTTAAAAGAAATGACCGTTTCATTATATAAAGTAGAAGTCTAGCGTGCATGTCAGTTTTTATTAAAAGAGTTTCAGTTCTCCATCCATCATGAAATAAATAATTTGAAGGAAAACAAAGCATCCAGAGTATGTGTTAGAAGTCAAGTGTACAGTTGCTTTTATTAAAGTCCTTGGTGGGGCTGAGTATTATTTGGCATAGGCTTTTTGAGCTGACAGCTACAACACACCTGTTGGGTGTGTGTTGTGGAGTCAACCAGTTAATTATTCAGAAAACCAATCCCAACATCAAAATGCACCCTAACCTATGTTATGCAGCCGTAGGTTTCTCTGTCTGTACTTTCCTGAGTTTGGGCCATGTTCTCTACAAAGTCTCCAGGCTATGTGAAGAGCTTTGTGACTGATGAGAAATGCACTTCCAATGTTTCTTTCTGCTTGATCTGGGTCATGATTTCTGCTTGTAGTTCTCAGGCTGTGGATTGCTAGTGCCATATTAAGCACTGGGAATAACACTAAGCTTATGGAAGACCTTTAAAATTACATGTTAACCATCATGAGACCGAGGGACTGAGGTTGTACAGCTCCTTGGAAAGCACACTGGACTGTGAAAGCGTTTTTATCTCCATCCTGTTGGCTCTACTGCTGTTACAGATCAAGCACAATTTCACTAAACACCCTCTCTGCAAATACCCACCCTGCGCTTTGCTCCACCACTTGGTGAGCCTCAGTTTTGTCATCTCTGAAGGCTTCTGACCATTTCTCCGTGGTCTGAAGGGATCAACATTGTGTATGGTGCACCCTCTCTTTCCAGGACCTGTTCTTGGCTCTCTCCTGCCACAGAGCACTGACGTGAAGTTCTCTGAAATGTAAGCACATTGTATATTTAACACAATTCCCATGGAGGGGAGGGAATGGGTGGCTGTGAGAGCACAAATGAGTCTGGGATAGCCTGTGGGCCTGTGCCATCAGCCAAGTGTGTCCAGGCAGCAGTGACCTTCACTGTCCCTCAGCCATCCTGTGCCAGCGCTCAGGGTCAGTAGTATCACCGTGTGACCTTTCCCAGGGGAAAGTATACTCCCACAGCATATTTGTGGAAGTCTCTTGTATTCAGGCTTGGAGAGGAGGGGAGTTTGACTCTCTGTTTACACAAAGTAGCATATTGGTGGTTGCTGTCAGTGAAGCATTTCGCACAGCATAATGCTGTTTGGATAACAGATGCTGAGATGAGGACATCAGAATTCATACCACTTTAAAAAGTTCATGTAATTCTTCTCAATACTGAAAATGTTACTTGAAAGAATGTCTGTGTGCTGTTGTGTCGCAAGAGTGAAACAATAGCACATTTTACTTGAGACCTTGGAAATATTTTCCTCTTTCTATTAAGACTGAAATAATAACTTTCCAGTCACTTGCATTGGAAGTTGCCAAGAGGCTGAGGAGCACTTAAGAGAGTATTACAATTTAAATTGACTTGTGTGATGTTTGTACCCAGATAGAAGGACGTGATTTACTGAACTGTGCATAAGAAAATTTCAACTGTGAGAAGCAAATCTTAGAATGTGTTTACTTTTGTTTTCTTTGCTGAAAGTTGAAGAAACTCATACTCCCAATTTAAATTAACATCAAAATTTCACTTGATATCTTTTTAAAAAAAAAGAGCCAAGACATATTCCATGACACCTACAACTAGTGAAGAATTTTAGAGAGATCTATATTATAATATGTGATACTGGTTTATAATGAAGGCAGCCATTGTTTTAGAAAAACAATCCAAGTGTTAAAATCCATTTTCAGCCTTGGTTTGCAGTTCATGCATATCCAAAATTTAAGACTTTATTTTGTATGAATCACAGAGAATTCAGCATTGGCACAACAAGGATTTTAAAGGCATTTTAATGTCCCTTAAAAGTGGTGATCAGCTTTTATATTGTTTTAAATATGTAGGAAGAGTAGCATCTATTACAGGTACTGTTTTAAGATTTGTGAAGTGAGCTAGTGCTTGTTCAGCTGATGGGCCAGGGCACGGAGGCTTTCTCTGAAAAGTAAAAGGAAAAATAGAACAAAATCTCATCCAGATAGGAGTGAGGCAAAGTTGGCATTTAGATAGGAAGAAGGGTGTCCACCTACCAGCTTCAAACACTTCTTGGCCCCTGGAAAGACAATTTTTGTCTTAGCTCTTCATCCAAGATCAGTAAATAAGTCAAAAGTGTGTAGGGTAGTGTTTGTGCAGTGAGGATTAAGGGCGCTGGCCAAGCAGCCTTCCCAGCAATACCAAAGCATTGCAGGTGGGACTTTGACTCATTCCTCTCTGACTGTGCAGATAAGCCATAAGCTCTGACTAAGTGGCAGGAATTTCTCTGGGGAAAGGAAATTGCAAGGTGGTTTAAAGCCAGTATGTCCAACACTACCCAATTTCCTTGTGGCGGTACTGTAGGATGAGGTGGAGGAGTCATGGCCAGTGCTGTCACCATCTGGTGATCTGTGGTTTCTGGTAGCTTCCTGGGGACAGCAGGCCTCAAAAAGCCCATGGGCTATTCACAATTTTACCAGATATGTCAATAGAGGAGCACAGAGGGAGTTGCCTCCTCACCTGGCTCCCTAAATTCAGCCAGATCTGTGATTCACTGGTTAGGATAATTTTATTAATATCTGAAAAGCTCAGACATTGGTTCACTGAGGCAGAGTAGTTAAATCTGACAGGCACCCAGATAACATAGGGTGAGAACAGTATAACAACCTTGGAACTACAGGTCTGAAAATATCTTTCGGAATTTCTATTGAAAGCAGGAAAAAAAAAAACCAACTAGAATAATTCCACCTTTTTATTAAAAAACAGCAAACAAAACAGATGGTAGAAATCTCAGATTTGTGTCTTCCTAATGCGAAGCACCAAAGGGTATTTTTTCTGTTTTTTATTTTGAATGTGGGGGTGGAGATAAATTAATGGGTTTTGTTTTAGCCTCCAGTTCTTAAATGTCTTGAACTTGAAAACAGTATTTTTCTCTTCCTTTATACCAGATGTTACACTCTGGAGAGTAATTTCTCAGTGTTTTCCAAGTTCAGTGAACTGCCTTGTATTTTAATGATCATTAGGAAATGTACCAATTCATAACCAATGATGTACCTAAGGCTGTTTGCAGTATGGGATCTATCACAACTGAAATGGCTTAGGAAGATGAAACTTGATCCTTTTGGACAGCTGTGTACTTGCACTTAGGAGGGACAACTGAAAGAGGAAGGATGACACTGAGTTTTTTACATGATGAGATGTTTGGGAGTTTGCAGTTATTTAAACAATTCTTCAGGATTTACAGGATCAGAATGATCCCCACAGTAGCAAAGCAGCATACAGTAAATTCAGATCATTGATGACTTGCTTAAGCTGAGTATGTTAAGGTAATTTAGATAATATTTGTGAGCTTTTTTTTTTTTTCCTTTTACAGGAATAGCTAAGTGAAATATGAACAGTTTCCTGGTGGTTTTCATTTGTTTTCTCATTGTGGACAGGGTGTAGCACTAGGCATTTCTCTGAAATTCCCAGTTCCATTGTCAAATACTATTTCCAGCAAACAAATTGAGAGAGTTCATTTACTATTACTCACTCCACTATACTTTTTTCTTTGTTTTGCAGCATGTTTCTCTGCTTGCTTCTTTCACTTTCTTTTATGCACCCGTTAAGCCCTGAATAAGTTGCTTGAATAAGTTTGTCCCTTAAGATTTTCTGCCTTTAAATCCCTCTTGCCGACTGGCACATTCCTGTGTGAGATCTCTGCGTACCATGGCATCTTAGTGGACTAACACGGTGCAGCTGCATGGCTAGTTAGCACAAGCAATCTCGCTAATTAATAGAGGCTCCCCTTAGGGAGTGGAATCTCAATTCAGCACTCACCCTGAAGGAGTTATCTAAAATGCCCACTGATTTTTAAGGGTGGTGAGCTTACCCTTAAACACACCTTGTGGGAATCTACAGTGTAGGTGTCCTGGGTTAGTGTTAGGAAAGATCAGTGTTTGAATAGTTTTGTCTTCTAAAAAATTAAAATTAGTGCCTTGCCTTTTTTTTTTTTTACTTTTTCCTAAAGTTTAAGCTCTTTGAGGAGGGGGCCATCTAACTTCTTGTTTGTCCAGTGCTTAATACGTAGTCATGATGTTAGTTAATTAGAGGAATAACAATTTTTAGAGCTTAGGGTCAAGGCTGCCAAAACCACGTTACTGGGCAACACAAAGGATGCAAAATTCAGAATTCTACCTGAAAATCCTGCCTTGTTTCATGAAAAATATTGAGATACCTGAGGAACTTTTAGATAAATTATAGTTTTTAAATAGCTCCCTCCATCAGGTTACAAATGGGAAGCATAAAGCACTTTGGAATGGTATATTTCCTTTACACAGTGACACCACTGTGGCAGTAGTTCAAAAACCAGTAGAAGGAGGAAACAAAATATGGCTGGGTAGTTGAAATACAAGGATATATAAAATGTCACACAGGGCATAGAATCAAATAGTAGCTGGGAAGGATGCCAGAAAGACTTATGGTTTCAGTTCAGAAGTGCTTTTAGTTACATGTGGGGTTTTTTTGTTTTTTTTTTTTTGGAATAAAGTACTGGTTATTTCTTCTATGGCCTTTCCTTCAAGGGCTTCTTGTGTGGATGCCTATTAGTAAACAGCTGCTTGCAATAAAAGACAATTACTTTACAGCCATTGTGGTTTCTGATAGATGTGTTTGTTCATTGGGGGCTGGTTGTGCTTCTGTTTGTCTTAATATAATCCAGATAAGAATATGTAAGTATTCTTAACCTGAGCAGATAACTCACAGAAAAGCTACATAAAGACCACATAACAATCATGGTTATTCATAGAACTATTGACCTTTAGAAATCCTTGAAGTCAAATAAATCTTGAAGTATGCTAAAAGTACATGCTCATATGAAAGTTTTTATATATATAATATATAATTACTACCTATACATTGTTTGCCTATATATTATGTGTATAGGTATATATTATATATGTGTAAAAATAATTATTATTACAAACATGTTTATTGAGCTCTCCCTGAGGTTGATGCTTGAGAAACTGTGAAGTAAGATACTTGCTTGATACTTAGGTACAGAATCATTGGTGTTGTCAGTTGGTGTCTTGTTTGTTCAAATTGTTGAAAAGATGTGATTTACTGGACACTGGAATCAATAAGATTCAATTAATTAAAAAATCTCTCTATAAAAATACAGTTCAAATCAGTAAAATACAAATTCATTAAGTTGCAGTTACAGAGTAACCCTTCTCTTGTCAAAAATTTCAAACAGGGTGATTGTACTTGAGTACCTGATATAACATGGTCTTTAAGTTGGGATGGTTTTGTTCAGTGTAGAGTTGAAAGAATCTTAAAATCTTTGAGCTTAACATTTTCCAGAATCTTGAAGCTTGCTAAACAGTTGAAAGATGCTAAGCTACAACAGGACTCATGTTGGTCATCTGAATGTATTCTCACAGCTTTGAATAATCAGGAAAATATTGTCTCTAGGATGTGGGAAATACAATGTAACGCAAACATGCCATTTTAGCTTCGCTTGACTTGCTTTACTGAGGAATAGTGGACAGTGGATATAGTAATCTAAAAGCTTCTCTGAACACCAGAATTAGACTATTGTATCCTACTCTGTAGATGATTTATTTTGTAAATGTTTTGGTATTTTGAAGTGAAAAAAATTTGTGTTTTTTTTCCTTATGCTCTCATAAGTTGAGCTACATAATAACTCTCTAGGGATATATCTCAAAATGATTGACAATTAGCAATTGCTAAAGGCCAACTGTAAAGCACTGCAAAATGATCTTCAGATTTGATGTTAAAATGGCAAGTGAGGTTCAGTTTAAATAACTGTAAAATATACCACATGAGGAAGACTAATCTAATCTTGACATATAAAATGCTAAGTGCTAGGCTAGCATTCTCCTAGCCTTACTAGGATCTGAAGGCTATTATGGATCCATGGAAATGTCAATGCAGTGTTCAGTAGCAATCTGATGTTTGTAATTATTGGAAAAATAGAACAGAGAACAAGCCAGAGAGTGTTACCTGGTGCTATAAATTCATGGGGGTGTGTAGTCCAAGTGGTTTAAAGTCAGTCTCCAAAGTCTCCAACACGAAAATGACGTAATAAAAATGGGGACAAGGTTTGTAGGACAGGACATTACAAAGCTGCAAATTTCTAAGGTCTGAGGAGAGAGTTTTAGAGTAGCATCTCTGTTTGCACTCCTGTTCTTAACAATTTCCTGGCTACCTACTTCAAGCTGGTGTTGTGAACAGGCTACTGGAGTAGCTAGACCTTTGGTCTAGTCCTTCTTATTCCTGAAATTATCTCTAGGCCACAATAACCCCTGGGTGGCAAGGATGAAGTGCAGCATAAGACCAGGAGAAGCACCACGTTTGAGGAGAAAAGTGATGACTTTGCCATTTGAGCCCCCTGCCATAAGCACTGAGTACAGAATGTCTCTAGCTCTCCCAGTCTCACCAGGCTGCCTTTCTCCAACTGTCCCCCAATCTCCTGCATCAAGTAGTTTTGCTTCTTTCTTCCTAGAAAATTGTTCTCTTGCCAGTAATTTCTCCTTCAGCATGCTGTTATTCTAATTGTTTCTTGAGGAGGCTTTGACCATCTCCTTCTCTGACTTGGATATGTGGTTTTTTGGATTTTTTTGGTAGCTGGTCTGTAGTACAAATAAAAGCCTGTTTGTATGCAGCCAGCTCACTTTTTTGCAGGTATGGAAGTCAGAGGAGTGGGAGCTAGGAGTGTATTGTTGAAAATTTTCCATCCCCTTCCACCTTGTGTCATACTAAGTTAAACTGTCACCTACTTAGTGACATGCAGCTTATATCACCTTACATATGACCTTTGACTTTGTCCTGCTAAATTGAGCTTGAACTTGTGAAACTTAAATGTCGGAAGGCTAGAGCAGGTCAGAACAGCACAAGAGCATAAGTTACAGTTGGCCGTACTATTAAATTTGTGCTTTACTATACATAGCACAAATTGCCTATAAAGGAAGACCATTGACTTAAAATTTTCACTTTGTCTTGAAAAAATTGTGCAGGTGATAAATGAAGTCATTATTACATGAAGTCCTGTCCTACAAACCTTTTCCCCATTATACAGAAGACTTAGAGAAAAATTTCCTTTGTATTTCAGTTTATTTATCCTCTTCCTGGCATGTGTTGTACATTTGGTCCATACTTTGTCCTTCATTCATTTGGTTGATTTGACTTGTTTGTTTTTTTTTTCCAGAGAAAAAACATAACTGTAAATCCACAGCAGTAACAGGTAACCCAATAGTCGTATTCCACTTTTACATTGTTGACATCTTTTGAAAGAGAAGGTGTCTTGGTACTGATTTACAAATTCAATTTAGAATAAGTTGACATAATGAATATTTTTAATAGGATTTGGTGGTCTGACTTCTGTTTCTCCCCGAAGAATGCATAGATGTGCAATAGAAAACTTATTTTATAATATATTTTTCTAAATACTCTGATTATTCAGTAAGATTGTTATCCAAGGTATGTGTTCATTTGGATACTTACTTATGGGAGTAAACATCTGTATTCTAGGATACGCTGTTACTGTTTCTCTAGTGATTTCAGCACTTTGTCATGGTATATTGTCTTAATCACAGAACATCATCAAAACCCAGATGAATTGGGCAAAGAATTTGGTTGTGACCTATGACCTTTTTCTTTCTATAGACTTACTCAAGAAATAAATTTTGACAGTGGTTGACGAGGGTAGCATGTGGACTTTAAATCCTTGGAATTTATTCTAGCTAAAGAGCAGAAATAATAAATTTGTTTCTCATGGCCTGCTTACTCATGAGTAACATTGCCTGAGATATCTGATTTGTAAACCTAGAGAACTAGACAGAGGAGTGTGTCTGAGCTGTTTTTGAGGTTTTGTGGACAAGCGCCTTTCTGGTTCCCTTTCCTGGAGGTTTTGTGGCCATTAGGGGTTTTGGCTTATAATGATCAAGAACATTGTGTCAAACCTTAAAAAAAATGAAAATATGTAAAACTGACAATAGTCTGGTATATATCTTAATAGCTTAATTTAGATCATAATTCTGGCCTTTTTTGTTGTTGTTACGTAATTACATCCAGAAGTGGGCAGTTTTCATCTCTGTTTAAATTTTAGCCTGCTACTTGAACATAGCAAGGTACATGCAAAGTTGATTCTTGGTGTGAGCTTCATATGGTTTCTTCTAATTCCAGCTTGAAAACAGACTTGATGTATCTTTCTTGCCTCCATGAGGCTCTTGAACTGATGCTTCCCAACTCTAGAGCTTCTTTTTTCCTGAGATTGCCTCAGAAGAAATATCAATGAAAGATGGCTTTGGTGATATTTATAGATGAGGTACAATAAGATATGAAGGAGAAATAAAAGAATTAATTAGTTTACAAAAATAAGAAGAGTCCATTCCAATTCCAGGTCTTGGAAATCTTGTTGAAGCTCTTGTGGATGTCACTATTTAAGTGCACTGTTCATGCATGCCTACATCATCTTAATTCCGGCTCTGCTTAATCCCTGACGCTAAAGCTCCGATCTCATGCCTGGGACAAGCGGCATCCTTCTGGCTAACTTTTATTAGTTTAACGGAAGGAAGACTTAGTACTCATGTCCCCAGTGAGGCAGAGGTATTTCCAGTTTCTAGAAGAACACAGTGAAGGAAGTACATTCCTCCCTCTATCTGTCTTCTTTAAAGATCTTTTGGGGCCTTGTGGACCTGCAGCTTCCTCCTTCAGCAGTGGCTGCAGCCTTTACCTGTGTGGCCTGGCTGGCCGGCCATCACATCAACACACCTCTCCCATGAGATAAACCAGAAAGCTCAGCATAGAAGGATGGACTTAGCTAGATAAAGTTTAACAAATTCAGTGGCATGGAGTGAGGAGTGTTTTGGACAGAAAGTTAGGCTCAGGTGGAAGGAATGGAAAGACACTCAGGTTTTAAAAGTGTTTTCTTCCTCCTGTCTGAGAACAAAGCTGTTTGACTGTTTGTGGCTCAGTCATCCTGAGTAGTTCCTCTGGGAAAAAGAGAGGAGAAGAGGACAGGGGCAGGCTGCCTTGCTTGGTTCCTGGCTCCTCAATAAGAGAGTAAAGCTGGAACCAGTTCCTCAGGCACATAATGCTGCTGGAAAATCAGGTCTCTGGGGAGCAAATCTCGGGGGGAAAAAAAGCACAAGAGAGAAACGTAGTAAAACAAAAAAAGAAATTTAAATTTTATAAAGAAGAGGTTATAAAATTTTAACCTATTTTTTAACGTACTTTATTCATGAAAATTCTTTGTAATAGAGAAAATAAACAGAAGATGCAGACTGGGATACTTCACTGAACAAAGGGAAATTCCACCTTTGTGTAGTAGGAAATACCATAAATGCATTGTCTCAGGTGTAATCATTGTACACAGCAAATACAACCCCATACTTTTCAGGAAAAACATGAGCCTTCAAATAGAATCTGTTGTTAAAACAAATTAAATTTAATCCTTTTCCTGGCTGCACTGCGTGGGTCACTGGCTAGTTCCTCAGGCAGCTCCCAAAGGCATTTTGTCTTTGTCCTTCTGCCTCTTACCATTTTGCAAGGTGAAATTGTACCATGTTCTGTGGTTTTGCTAACTTAGCAGTTTGCAAGGAATAAATATGGAGTCAGATGATACAAGTCAGATGATTTGATCAAAAAAGAAAGGCATGGACATACTTCTACATATTACTGTGATTCAGGGTAAAGCGAGTAAACCTCCATTACATGCCAGTGTTGGAAACACAAAGTCAATAACTGCAGGGTGGAAGTAAAAGGTGAGCCAGAAACTGAGTTACACATCCCTGTTGTCACACTGGCTGCCTTTGGTGCAGTGCTGAGCTGTGGTTATGAAAGTGTGCCCTGCATTTACTCATGTCACATTTGATTTGCCAACGTGTGTGCCAGAGTGACAGGTCAGTGCCTCCCTGCCCTGGTGGGAACACCCCTGTTCCATCTTCTCTGTAGTCACTGCCGGGAACCTTACCAGAGTATGCCTTTGTCTGAGGAAGGATTCAGATACTGAAGTGATGATATATGGAGCAGAAGCACAAGTGGGAGGATTTAACACAGCGGGCAGGCAAGCTCTGTCGCTCATTTCTGTGACAGGGAACTCACCATTTCTTTTTCTTCAAGAAACTTAATCTAGTGGAAGTGCCTGTACATGACACTGCTGCATTTGCTGGTCTGTCATTTTATTTGTCTGTGTATCTCAAGCTGGCATGGATATTCCTAAGTATTGGTCCTTTAAAGAGGAAATCTGGTGTCTCCTCTCTTCCTAAGTGCTTGTAAGTTGATCTCTCTCACACAGAGATGCAGTGTTCAAGATACGTTGTCCTGCTCTTGGTATTTACATTTTAAGGCCTACTTTTCTGGAGCCATGTTTAAGATCTGCATAGCAGTTGAGTGCACTGTGTACCTGACATAGTGACATGAGGTTTGGGAGGATGCTAGGTGGAATAAAAACAACAAGTTTGCTTTCTCCTGTTTTGGAGTTTTTGTTCACTAAAAGGTCACGGGTTTGACTCAGATGTGCTTTAGCCTGCTGCAGACCTTGTGGAAAGGAAGAGGAATACCAGCACACTGACAGCATTAGGTTTAGAGAAGTAGAAGGTTCTTATTCATGGTGTTCTTCAGAAATCAAAGTGCAACATAAATTTTAAGATCTTAGCTTAAATCTAACGACTAAATCCATATTATCTGAATAAAAACAGGACATCAGTTACCAATGAACTTGGAAGCAGGCAGAATGAAGGAGAGAGTTCTGCCTCCAAACCAGACATGTCCTCAAACATATTAGCGTCTGATGGCCACCAAGAAGCTTGGCCACTGTGATTTAGATTGCTCCACACTAGGTAAAAATACATCTCACCTCTTTCCCATGGGGCTATTTCATTCAGATCTCCCCAGAGTGTCCTCTTTAACCAGATGTAAAAAGCTGACTCCTGAGAAGCTGAATGCCACATGGCCTGTAAACCACTCTTAAAAACTGCAGAGAAAAAGATGAGGCAGTCTGTGGGCTATCTCAAGGATTCTGAGGGAGCAGAGGCTGGAGCTCCACAACCCAGGGCAGCACTGTAGTGTGGGCAGAGGTGGCTCCATGGGACCATCAACTCCAAAGGCACGGAGAGTCCTTTCCATCCTCTTCTGCTGTGTCTTTCTCATTAGAGGGCCCACCAGTGTGGTCGTGAGACCCAGAGTAAACCTTGGTTTTCTGACCAAGGCCAGTGCTGTGGCAAGGAAGAGGCCATCAGGTCAGCCTTGTCAGGGACCTTTCAGATCTTACACAAAGGCTTGTAATTACAGTTGGGTTGGAGTTAAATAACGCATGAAAAGCCGAGTCTATGATCATGCATTTAAATACAGCATCTACTGTGCTCTTCTGGTTTAGTGAGGATTGTGTGAATCAAAAATACCTTACTCATCTGCAAAAAAGGCTTAGTCCCAGCAAATCATGACTTTAATTACAGGAAATAATCATAAACTACTTTATATGCAATTAAAGACACTTTCTCTTGGAGATATTTTTGTAATTTGTATTTTTTTCCTAAAACCAATTATCCAAAATATTATACTTTTTCATGCCTGCAGTGCAAATTTGTCTTGCATATAAATTGATTTTTTTAATTAAACTTTATGTATAATTGAAATTTGAGACTGTTTTACCTCTATCTAGGTAATAGATTAATAGGCCAATTAATAGGCCAATGTGCTGGTTAGTAGAAGCAGCTAACAGTTTTATGCTACAGTTTGCTTGTTTAGATAATTATATTAATTTAGACTGTAAATTGACACAATTACAATGGTGTTTTTTAAAATGTCAACATCTTTTATGTTAATGTCTAATCAGCCTTTAATCAAATACTAAAACCGTTTTGAAACAGAAAATACCTTTTATGCCAAAATTTGATGTATTGCTGGTCCAGAGCTCATTAGTTTCATGGGAAGCCCAGTACTGGATTTGGACCATAATCATAATTTTATCTATCTGTTAAAGCAGAATAACAACATTCAAATTCAGACTGAATAGTAGTGTGGCCCAGATCTTTCACAAACAGCTTCAAACAAGCAGTGGAGTATTTCATGGCAGTGGTAGACTTGAAGGCCAGGGAAAATGTGTCCTGAAGGATATGTGCCGCTGTGGTAGTTGCAACCCATGATATGTGAAGAAGACACATCATGTCTTCTTGTGCTCCACGTGACAGTTCAGGGAAGATCCTTAACCTGTAATGAATAGCTGTGAGCTGTTAGGAACAGAAACTAAGCAAACATCCAGGAAAACATCAGCATGATCCTTTCTGCCTAGCAGCTGGGATGAGGAGCTGTGCTGCTTTCTGGCTCCCCACCGATGTCTTCGCTCCTGCCTGCCTCTGTCATGGGGCTGGTGTCCCTCAAGGATGGTAGGTCTCATTCCCTGACTTATCTGTCCACCTCAACAAGAGAGATCACCCCAAATAACACAGAGGCCATCTTGGCAACTCATATGCTGAAGGGAAACAAGCAGCACATCCCAGAGAACTTTGATATTGAGTGTGTTTGATTGTTCTCTATAAATATATTAGATGGATGAAAAAGTGAGGCACAAAGTAAAGTAAAGGAGGGTGCTGGCATAAGGCTAGGTGGTATGTGTTGGCTTGGATGAATTTGGGAGAGCAACTCTTGTTGCCAGGATAGCTGCAATGTTGTTCTAGGGCAGCATGAGCAGAAAAGAGGCTTCCAAAAATCAGTCAACTCTTATGCCTGGTTGCCTGTAAGGAATGGATGTGATAATCCAGCAAAAGCCATTATGCCTTTGTGCTCTCGTGGCCTTTACAGATAAGCCATCCCAGTGCCATCCTCCTTAGTAAATATGTGACTGGATTATAGAGAGGATGTGGCTGGATGATGGAAAAACAGAGTTTTCTAGAGGCTGCCTTATAAACTTTCTGCCTCAAAACCCAGCCTGCCTGTGAAGCAAATTTCCTAGGACCACACTGCCCTACCAGTGGTGCCACCACTGAAATGCTGGTGTTAGCACAGGGCTTGGCCATCTGAGCAGGGCAGGAGTTCACACACCTCCAGGAGTACTGCACATTCTTTCAGTCAGTCCTGATCTGAAGTGATGTTTCAGTTCTTGACCTGGGGAATTTACAGAATTAAGCTGTCAGAACTATGCAAACAATTATAGGCCTGGATTTGGCATAAAAACTTCTGCAGTGTTTTCCCTCAGCATTTGTATTTGCTGTTGGAAATGCTTCAGCCCATAAATCTGTGCAGATAATGCCGATAGGGGAAATCACTAACAAAATATAATTTTACAGGTGGTTTTAGGTGACTTTTCTATCAACTTTATGTGTCTGTAACATATCATTATATCCTTTTCTCAGCCATTAACTTCTGCTGTGAAGCATGAGATACTGGATTTCTTTTGCCTTTATTGTTTGCCTCTGTCAGGAGGCCAGACAGAGGGCAACATGGCAAGCTGGAGACAGCAGATGGAAGTGCCAAAAGATGGGATGTGACCCTTGGTGGCCCTGTCTGTGTTTGATATGAGGAATACCGCAAATGTCAGTGGTAATGACATCTAATAGGAAAGGATTGCTCTCCAGATTTTGCTTTTTTGAAAGCTATGAACATGTATTTGTTGAAGGAGAAAGGTCTAGGCTTCACTGAAACATGTAAGTGCCAGTTGGATGATGAGGGTATCCAGGGCCACTGGATTCCTCTTTCATGACCTTGGGCTAGCCGTTTGTCCAATAAATATAAATGGGCTAACTTAGTTTAAAATTGCATGTTAAGTCTGTATGGATCTAACAACCCTCTATCCTTTTTTTTCTCTTTTCCCATGCACTAAAGACTCACAGAAACAGGAGAAAATTAACCTTGCTGTTAGGGAATGAGAGGAGAAGACAAATTGTTTCACCTTATGCATAGGAAGGGAGGTGGGGATATGTGGTTGGGATTGGGGCAGGAGAACTGAGGAGTCATCCCCCCTTCCAGCTATGCTGTTAGATCAGCTGAGCAATAAATATGTGTCTTCAGCCTTAGATTAGTTCATGATATAATTCTTCATTTTTGCCCTACCCAAGGAGTCACTGCTAAAGCTCTTTTACCAATAGCAAAAATATTTATTCAGATACAAGATAACCACTGGTTTCACTTTTTCCTCCAGAGACACGAGTAAATCTCATTTAAATAAATGAGTGTGCTGAGGACCTAATTAGAGACAAGGTCCATGGTCCTATGCCAAAATGCTACATCACGAACTAAAATTCATGGAAACTTAATACAGAGTCATAAATTATTTGCTATATTTAAATCAGACTTTAAGCATTAAATGAAAGCCAATACACCCAATAAAAACCTGTAATCCAGGCTCTAATAATTCTCATGCTGGTATCCCAGTGCAAATGAGGGCGAAATTTTAAGTTCATTGACATTAATGTCATAGTGCATTTTGACTTCAACAGATCCAGGATTTTTTTGGTAATGTGCTTAGAGTCTTAATTTACTAGCAAAGTAACTTGTTTGGGATTTCCTATTCCCTCCCCCCAACCCTCCCTCCGCCCACAGTCACTGATGATGTGATCATCTCCTATGATAATACTAAAATGGACTCAGCTGGATTTCTCTGTCAGCGTCAGCCACCTCCTTTTTTTTCATCTGTCTCCCAAAGCCACTTCTCTGTTTCTCACTGACCTGTCCTGCAGAACACAGCCTTGGCAGGTGCATTGGTCTATTTAGCTTTTAGACTTGTTTCCTAAGAGGAGAAAACTTACATGATTGATTAGGTGACTTTTTATCTGCAGAACCATCTTCAGTTAAAGTCTGCAAGGAGAACAGCTATCCTAAAGGTCACTGGGCAGAGGAGGCAACCCCAAGTGAGTGCCATACGCTGCACCAAGCCCGCTTTGGGAGAGGAGCAGAGGCAGCAGTGCCAGCAGCTGACTGCATGTGACACATACTTTACTCCAGACTAACTGCAGCAGGATTCTGTCCTTCATCAATGAATTTTTTCCCCCCTGTACAGTTTGATTTCATGTGACTTCAGCTGCTTCCTCTCAATGGTAGCAATACGATGACCTTTGCCAAAGATTACATTTATTTAAGTGGTGTCTAGTGATAGCAGAGCAGTAACAAAAATTGATTTGCAACTTTTTGTGTGCTTTGCAAAAGGCATGTGAGTTTCATTGGCACCAGTTGGAAGCAAGTGAAGAGAAAATAGTACATAAGAAATATTTCTTAGTATACAGTGATAAAACTTTGAAAACTTAATTTTTGAAGAAAATGAATTTATGTTATTACCATACATAAATGGTAATTAATTTGGTGTTCTTGGAGATATAAAAAAATACAGAAGGCTGCATATGTTCTTCAGTTATATAATTTTAACAGCTTTCATCCTCAATTATTGCCATCAAATTGATGTGGAATATATAGTGTTGATTTAGCTACAGCTTAAAGATGGGGCTTACAAGCTGTGAAAAAGGTAAGGTGTTTGTTCTGTCTGTACCTTCTTTTATTCCCTGTGTACCTTTATTCTCATTGCCTTCAAAAGTGTTTGTGCATATCCAAGAGGCACAAGAGTGGCTAATAATGTTCCAACTACTCCCTTTTATTATTTTGAAGGGTTTAGGAACTCCTTTATAGAGACTTTTTCACTAATTCTACATTTTTTCCTGGGCTTACCTAAAGATCTCATTTTGCAGGCTCCTGTACATAAGTTTATCTTTAAAGACGTTGGTATTATAGTATTACAAATGTTAGGCAGGTTTCTTGAAGTTAAGCATGTGTGAGTTTCTTCAAAGTTTAAGGAGAGACGGGGAGACATTGAACTGCCATCTGAATAACAAATACTTTGTTTTCAGTAGAAGTGAGAAGTGAAACGTTCCTTAGAAGGTTGCAGACAGGTTTCATGGCCTGCAGATGCATTGGGGACTGATCCATGAGCACCTTTTGTCTGCTAGGTCAGAGCATAAATATGTTTATTGTTATATATCACAGTAACAAGGGCAGTGAAGTGGCAAGTAGACACCTGGCTGACCAGCAGGTTGAAGAAATGAGAAAATTCATAGTTCTTTTGTTTTCTTGTAAACCAGTATAATGGTTCTAGTGTGTCTGAAATTAAGGTAGGAAAAAAATGCATTAGTAGTATTCAGAAACTAGATTATATGATTATATGTTATTGATGAAAAGAATACAGTTATGAAGTTTACTCCCTTATTATTTATTTTCTTTTCTATAAGGGAGCCTTTCTTTCATTCCTATTTGGCAGGTAGGATTCATGTGTAGCTGAGCTTGTTTACACCGTCCCACCCTTCCAGGCTGTGTGTGTCAAGAGAAGGGTCTCAAGTTGTTCCCAAGGGTCCCCAGTTGTTCCCAAGACAAGGGTTTGCTGCCTGTAAGCAGCAGAAGAGAGTCATTTAGCGCTTACACGGTGCTTCCTCTACAGAATAGTTCCTGCCTCTAAGATCTTCCATCCTGTTCGTTATTTAATACCTATTTTATTTTGGGAACACAAAAAAAAAACCTAAAGAGAAATGGGCACTGTTCGCATCAACTGTTTCTGCCCTGCAGATATGAGGGGAATAGTTTCCTTTCCACAGGAAGAGTCACTGGGAGCCTTTTAGCCAATTACCACAGCAGTTTGTAGACCACAGCAAAAGAAGGATTACTTCTGCCTTCCGTAGTGAACATTAACCACTGCTGTGCTACACAAATAGGCCTTTTATATTTTATCTGCTTTGATATTTTAAGGAAATGAGAAGTCTTTAAATGACAAAATGCTGGTAATAATGAGGTGAGTTATCACCACATGGTTATTATCAAGAGAATTTTCTTCTTATACTAATGTGTGTTAAGGAAGAGGCATGTTCCTTGTTTGCCTTGGAAGGAAAACCATTCAAGTTTACTCTTGTCAGGTTTCTGAGAAGAATAAAACATTGTTACTGTTTGGGAAGGAGAAATGACCTAGTGGAACCTGGCCCACCAGTTGTCTTCCTGGAAACCACATGTGATTGTGGCTCTTGTTGTGTCTGAGGTTTGTCTGAATTCACCTTCATCCATTGTCAGGTTCAGCTGCTGGTGCTGGCAGTCAGTTCTGCATTCATTATCTCCAGTAAAAATTACCTTATTTGCAGCAAAAAAAGAAAAAGTTGGACTTGGGTGTTTTGCAACCAACATTAGACATTACCTGTAATGCAGGAATTCTTTTGGCAGTGAACTGCAGCACTTCTCCTGTAGAAGCTGGTAAATGTGGAAGACACTATTTAGCATCCACTACATCCTTGACGTAAGGTTGTTTTAAAGAATGTCCCTGTTGTCCTTCCTGTTGTATTTGGAATAGAGGAACCTTAAGTGGAAGCTCATGTAGATACAATTGATTGAAAATAGACCATATATTTAAATTTTATAGGATAACAGCTGCATATTGAATTAGTAAATTGCTATTCACTGTGACTTCTGCTTTAATCTTGTTTTCACGTAAAACCCTTCAGTCATGTTTTGTGCATTAGTCAATGAGTTTTCACTGGAAACAGCCAGGTGCATGAGGACCTTTGTGGTAATGCTGTGCTCCAGAGTCACGAGCAGGGAGCTGTCTTTCTGAAGACTCTTGCAACTTCTTTGTTGAGTTTTAAGCATGAAACTACGTTTCTGTCCAGTGCAACTGTGAGCAAACCAACAAGAACCTTTGCAGTGTTGCAATGTTGTGTACACTTTAAAGTGTAGTGTTACGCTAAGAAGTGTCACATTACTACTTTGTGGTGTCAGCATTCTGCAGAAATAATCACAGTGTATAAATTAACATATGAGCTTTCCAGAATTGCATGTGATGAGTTTTAGTTCAGGCATAGTTAACAACATGGATTAGGTGGCAAAACTTATTTAAATATCTGTGTGTCTTTGTCCCTCTCTACTTTTAGCACTGAAATGATTGTATATGCGATGTATAAAGCTTTTGTGTAGTATAGGACTTGTGTTAAGCATCTCAGTATGCCCAGCAGCCTTTACAACAAGCAAGAAGAACCTAACTGAAAATAACAAACTTAATCTCTGATAAGGGATTGTTTGAAAAGTTTTTTTCAGAGGAAAAAAAGTCAAATTCATATGAAGCTTTTGCCACTTTTAAGCCTAGCAAAGTAACACATTTGGATTCTAAAGCTAATTGGAAAGATGATTTTATTAATGTACGAGTGTCAAGAACAAAGACACTTAAAAACTGACAAAAAAGGAGTGCAAATGACTTTATCAAGCTATAAAGGCTTTGTAAAAGTAGACCAGATACTGCATAGCTGGATATGCTACCATAAAGGATCTGAAAAACTAAAGCAGTAGAAGCCCTGAGATTCTTCCAGACGTGTGAAATAATGCCTTGCATTGTTATATGGGCAAGGCTGTTTTTCTTGGCTATGATTTAGGAAGGCTTTTGTATGTTATCATCAATGAATTAGAACTTGAATAACAAACCTTGGACATATTCATCATAATCTGTTTCTGTTGGGGTGGGAAAGAAGGGAAAAACCTTATTGTAAAATAGTTTAAACCTATTTGATGAAAAAATGCGAATAACTTATTTGCTTAGCATAGCTTATCATTTAGGTGGATTTTTTTTTTTTGTTGAGTGATCCATAATCATATAGTCTGCTTTAAGAGTTCCTAACTCAATCATACTGCAGCAGTGAGCTCTGTGTACTGTACTGCTTAGTACAGTGTGTCTGCTTTGAGTTCCATATTAAAATGAAAGAATTGAACATGTCAGACTGTGCCATAAAACAAAAATGACTAAGGTAAAATTGATTGCAATGTGTTCTCCATATTGTGTACCTGCCTTAAGAAATTACTCTTCATAGGTCTTTGGAACACAGTGTAACTGTTATATATGCTTCTATGTCTATATGCATATATGCTTATGTCCACTTATAAATTATTTTTTATATATGCCAATACATATCAGAATTTGCCTTCATCTTGCCCTGTAATTGTGAGTATTCTTTGAAGGTGTGTATGTGAGAGTGTCCAGTAGTATTACCTTGAAGTTAAAACTTCAGGCAGTCATCCTAGGTGGGAAACTGATAAGATAGAGATTTTGCAGAAAACAACTTTTGCCTTGTCTGGGTAAAAACTGAGAGGAAGGGAAATTTCTACTATATAGGGATGAAAGAAATGCACATTTGTGAGCAAGAGGGACGTGAGAGGTACATGTATTCTCAAACTCAGTATATGGAATATTGGACATAACAGTCATTACTTCTGCTTCTTTTGCTTTTTTATTCTTTTTCTTTTTTTTTTTTTTTAATGAAGGAAAAAACATCATTTAAGTGAGAACCCTTACATGAACTAGAACCTTTTCATTTATTTTATCACCCATATATCCTTCTGCCAAAACAGACTCAAATTCCTCAGTTTTCCAGCAGCTTGCAATTTCTTACTGATGACTCCACTTGCATCCATTTTTCTATAAAACACAAAACACCTAAACACAAAATTTGCATTCTGATTTGGTAGTATTTTCAATAACTTGAAAAAAATCTTAGTGTATTGGTTTGGGGGGAATGAAGTGGCTTGCTGAAACTTCTTTTAAGTGGCTGACAATAGTCATTAGAAAGACATTCAGTGAATTTCTCTTTAGATGAGCTTCTTAATGCAGGGAGGTTTTGTGGGGCACCGTGGTGTGAGGTCATTCCATAATCATCCTAATTTAGTCAGTTTTGGTCCACTGTGTTTCAGATTCAGAAGCATTTACTTTGTTCTGCTGTGAGTCATAATGCTTCGTTGTGACATTTGCACTGACAGTTATGGGAGAGATGTGCTGAAAGGCGCTAGGCTACATCGACATGTTCAAACTCCCACGTGCTTCTTCCCATTTTTATTAGGATCTCCTCAAAATTGGTTACACACTCTCCTTCAAATTGTTCTTTATAACTCAGGTCCATCACATTGCCTGTACAGCACTCACGAGTCACTGTGCAGCCGGTATGCTAATTGCTACCTTACTGAACCAGCCGTAATGGGCAGCCTTTTTTGTGTATTAACATTTTGTCTTTGACCAGACATTTTGACTATTGTGTCTTTGGAGTGGATTTTGCTGCCCGCTTCCAGCTTTGCAATGCCTGTGTCCAGCACTCTGCACAATGAGACCTAATCCCCAGCTGGGGACCATCTCTAGAAGTGCAGTACAAATAAAATAAATGTCAACATTTTTTTTCTTTTAGCTTGGCCTCATTCAAAAGGGGATTTGTTGCTATTTCTCAATTCCTATTTGACATACTAGTTTTACAGTGATTTTCTGGCTATTGAAAGCAATTTATTTGGGGAAAACACAATTCAATGTTTTACAATACTGTATATATGGATTGGGGGGTGATTTTTGGTATCTATGTTCTATAAACAGTACATGCTAATGTATTTGAGAGGTAAGATGTGTGAATTGCTACAGATCTTTAGCTTTGCAAAACATGGGATCGAAGAGCTGGGCTAGTCTGCTTGTTTGCTTTCCCATGTTGAAGTGGTAACTGTCTGCCATTACTGTGCCTTGTGGCATTTTAATAAATAAGAGATGAGAACATTTTTGCTACTCTGTATGCCTCACAGAGCAGGAAAAGTAAGACATCATTTAAAGTGGCTATTGTGCAGGAGGTTTCTGGAATGTCTGGCATTGCATGTTCAACTTTGGCATTTTGTCATCAAAAAACTGGAGCACAGCACAAGCTCTCAAATATGCAGTCAGGCCTCTTGAGCTCCTGTAAAAATAAGCTGGCAAACAAATCCCTCTTATAAAATGCTGATGCTGGAAAAGATATACAGTCATCATTTCGTTATGCTACTTTTCTCAGCATGTCTCATCTATTTCCGAAAGTAGAAGAGAGAGATGATTACAGTTAAGCAAAAGTCATGATGAGGTGAAATCCTGGCCTTGCTGAGACAGGGAACAGCTCAATCACTGGGTCAACCTTTGAGTCATGAAATGTCCCAGTGGCCTGGCCAGGTCACTGGTTTCAATGGCCATTAACTTCCTTTTAGTCACGGCAGTTGTTTCTTCTCTCTTTGTGCTCTTATGATGGTCATTGTTTAGCAGAGTACATGGGGCTTATGATTTTTGGTTCGGGCTTTTAATGACTCTGTAGCCATTTAAAATACCCTCCCTGAAGCCTCCCAGGGGTTGAGTGCACTGATGAGACAAGAGGAGGCTTCTGGTATTAGGAGCATGTGGCATTGGGCTGCTATTGATAACCTGGGCAGTGAGGGTGATGACAGGGCTGCTTTGTTTACTGGTACTGTTATTTTTCCTATCAGTTTTTCTCAGGATGGTCCATTTATAATATTTTACTCAACATATTTTCTCATTCCAAATCTGTCTAGCTACTAGTCATACTTACATTTTCTTAATTATTGTGTGTTCTTTCCTTCAAAAAGAACTACATGGTTTTAAGATGTATTGTGTGGTATGTTTGTGTAGGATAGTTAAGGAAGAAACAGGAGTAATGACAACCTCGAAAGGAAAAGTGTCAGAATATTTGGTTATTTAATTCATAAATTACAGTCCTGGTTAAACAACAAGATATCATTCTCTCTCTTTAGAGCTAATAATGACAGTGGAACTGTTTTGAATACAAATAAAAGGTGAAGGTAAAGAAACTTGCTTTAAAGCAAACATTTTGGCAGTGCTGAAAATGATAACTTCTAGTGGTGTTACAGAAGTTGCAGTATCTTTCCTGTCATACCACACTGGCATGTGGGAGCCTGGAATCAGAAAAATATTGATGTGACAATCAATATTACGTGGTAGAGGGGGAGTCCATGAACAGACCATGTGTGTCAGCCCAGGTGCACTAACAAAGCTACCTTCCAAATACTCTTGTATGTCACAGTGATCAAGTAGGTTCTGAATAAAGCAAGTTTTTATGAAACTACATATCCTCTTTTCTGTTTCCAAATGAATCACTTTTGTAGTGCCCTCTCAGAAGGAGCCCGTGGGCACCGGGCAGACTAAGGGTGTTGAATGAAGGCAGGACATGACAAATAGTCTTCTTTCTTCATTCAGAGAGTAATACTTATTAAACTGCACAGCTTTAAATAAGGAAGAAATAGTACTTGTGATTATCTGTAGTGGCAGTCATATCTTTTTTCTTTGTGCTGTTCAAATCTTGGGCAAATGATTATAAGCAGATTACATGTTTCTGAAGCAACTCTGACCACATACTGTTTTGCCTCTTCAGTTTTGAAAAATCTAAAAAAAAAAGTGCCCTATCAGAAAAATACTATTATCAGGTCTCTAAGCAGTAATATGTTTTAATAGAGGGGAGAGGAACTGTGTGGTTATTTGTGGCTTCTTTCTTGCTAAATTCAGTACCTGTTTTGTACCAGGAGATTAAACAGCACAGTTTGTATGTGGTCTATGCTGCTCGTATAAGCAAGTCCAGGGACGTTTTTAAAACTTGTATCTTTTTTAAGGTCCTTGAGCATGGCTGTCTAAAGCTTATCAGAGAACAGCATGTCCTGTGTGCTGCACTCTCATCCTCACATCTTGGAATTGTTCTGGGTGTGCATAAACACCTCCTCTCTCACCTTTCATGGCTTCTCTTGTGCAAATGGCTTTTGAGGCCAGCTTTCCTCTTCCTGACTTCTGGAACAGCCTTTAGCATTTGGAGCAGGGACCAGAACTCAATCTGCAAAGCTCTGTTAAATGAAATTTCCAATGGGCATCCAAAGAATGTGACACTATATTTGTGGTAATGGCCAGATATTACCCTTAGTCTTTTGTGGACAAGATTCTAGTATCCCAGCTGTGTTTGCAGGGTTGGGGGAGAAATGGACCTATTCCTTTGGGTCCCAAAGCTCTTGCAAAGCTTCAGGTTGTTGGACATGTACTGCCACTGGAAAATTGTTAGGGTCTGTGAAAAGAAATTCTTCAAGTTAGACACTTTAAAAACTCAAATGGATTGGTTTGGGCTTGTTAGCAGTGGGTAAGATGAAACACAGACATTTCTAACATTTTCACTCCCTTTATTCTCTCTGTAGGAACCCAGCAGGCAAGATATAAAGTGATTTGGAAATTTCTGTGTTGAGTTCCTAGGACAGCTGAGTCAGCTCCACACTTTCTCATGGCTGTGTTTTTAGCTGTTACATGGATGGTGATAGGTCTGTGGACTGCCAGTGATGATAAAAACAAATATATATTTGTGGCAATTAGACAGTGATGTATCTAGAGCTAAGCAGTACTGTTGTTGGCAGGATTACAAGAGCTGGGTTGTTTGGAAATTTAGTGTTCTCATTGTGGCTATTATAAGGCAAAACTGAAAGCTAATAAAACTGAAGGCAGGCCATATCAACAGACCAATTAAACACAGTGTGTATCATGGATACAAATGTTTGTGAACTATACTGCTTACCCAGCAATCATTATTTTTGACCTTTCAGTGTGAACTCTCTTGATTCCCCAACACTTTTTCATGCAGGATAGCCTGCAAGAGAAAATGCTACCAGACATGACTTCATATAGTCCCTGACTTTAGTTGGATTTCTGCATTCATGATTTAAATGAACTTGGTTTTACTGGAGGGATGTAGAGGACAAAAGAAGTCAACTTTTCCTTTCTCCGGTTTTCACTGTGTAGATCATCTAAAAAAAATGAAAATGTGGCTTTCCCAAAAAGATTCCTTTTTCCCATTGGTTTCATTATTAAAATGGAGCTTGGGTGGATGATTATTGTGTGTGATTGAGTGGCATTTGCTTTAATTCTGTATTTGCAGGTGGCACTGTCTTTTCTGCCAGGAGACAGGAGAAAGTCTAAGGACTTTATCTATTAATGACACAGCCCTGGAACAACAGCAAGGTAGTTCAGTTTGGAACCACAAGGCTGTTGAAACACAGATAAGTTTAAACAACGAGATTCAAAACAAACTTCTCTCTGTCTCCTCAGTGCCTGACCAATTTCTAATAAAGCCAAGCTTCAGCTCTTCTTTTGTTCTGTTCGCATAGAGGCTTGTTGCATGATGCAGATGCAAAGGTAATACCTGTTTAGCTTCACTTTGACATTTCCATTGATATTAGACTCAGTATAATCTTGGATCACGAAAATGGATTCAAACCTGTGCAGGACCTTATCTTGCAGTAGCAAGCTGCTTAGCCCAACTGGTGAGGAGATTCTTAGTTGCTTAGCATACTCCTCTATGTGGCTCTGACAGGACCATAAAATAATGCAAGGTTAGTTCTGGTGTGTGTGTATTTCAAAGGTAATGTTGAAAAACTTCAGCACACTCAGAAAAGAGCTATAAAATTCTGAATTATGGATGATGCCAGAGAAGTTCTCCCTGCAGGCTTTATTCAAAAGAATATGAAAAAGTGACTTGATCATGTAATATGGGTACCTATGAGAAAGTTCTGATAAAAGAATACAGTTCAATTCAGAAGAAAAAGCATGTGAGACAGGGGAGAAAAAAGTTATTATAGCAATCAGTTTGGTCCTAAAATGTAGAGATGCATGTTTTTTAATATTAAGGTATATTTCTGGAGGTGAGACCATGATTTTAGTTGATGGAAAGAGTTGGGACTTCAGCAGGGCAAAAATTAGAGGCACAAGATTACCTTTCACTTATATTTAAGTGAGCTTTAAGAACTGAAATTTGTGTATCGTAATTTTATTTGTTACTTATTACTAGGTCTGGTTACCAAGATATTAAAAAAAAAATCATAAAGGAAAAGGTACAGGATATAGCAACAGTTTGACTAAGATATTTAGCAAGAAATTATGAAAATCCAACACATTACTCATGTTTTTCAAGAACGTTGTTTAATGTCATTTAAAGGTACCTGACTAACAGCAATAAAAGAATTCCATATTCCATCGAACACAGAGAGAAAAAACATTGTAAAGAAGGATGCTGGGTCAGCTGTGATTTGAAGGATGCTTTCCTACTGTTACTTTGAATTCCCTTCATATATTGATTGTATTCATTGACTGCAGCATATCATTGGGAGTCCATGGCCTGTTGTTGCTTCATGTTTTTTAAACCATTATCCTAAAGTCTGTCCTTTGTCAGTGGCAGAAATAGAAAAGGTTTCACAAATTTCCTGAATTAAATAATTCAATGGCAAGACATATCAATAATCATAGAATAAGTAATGTAATTTATGATTTCTGTAAGGTTTTTGACAGTTGTCACATTCCATAAACAATTATAGTTCTGCAATATCCCTGTAGATTGGGGAACTGCTTTATTTTGAAGTGGGGAAACTGAGGCCCAAATTTGTCACTGGCCAGAGTGTTTCTATACCTATACTGAACCTGGTTTTACTGAGTCCATGACCCATTAATTCACCCTTCTTGGGCTGCCTAGGAGAATAAGTGTTTTATAGTTAGTGTCACCCCACCATGATGTTATTCTGAAAGTGCTTCCTTATATGTGGGGGTCATACCTGTTTTTAAGGCAGTCCTGTGCAGGCACTAGTGGTCCCTTTCCAGTGCATGAAATGCACCATGGCAGCATGAATTTCATTGTACAGCAAGTCTGCATTCCTTGGCACACAGAGCAGGATAATACTGCTGGTTTCCAGACCTACTGTTTTCATAGTGCTACACTTCCTCACTAATGGCTTACGAGGCAAATGTTACATATTCTCTTTTTATCTCATTATTGATAGAGCAGTGTTAGAGTTATGAAACTATATTTTTTTTTCCTTTTTTGAAAAATAAGATCAAGCAGCAGAAGACGAAGGCTTTCAAGTGTACCCTTATGAGTTTGTTCACAACGGCTGTTTTGTCTCCTATGGTTCATTCCTGGCACTTCTTCAACTCAGCATCCCCAGATCAGTAGAGCCTGCTGTGCTCCAGCGCCTGAGCTCCTGCAACACCTCTGTGTCCTCACTGGGACAAATTTGAGAGTTGTCAGACCCGATAGATAGATGGTCTCCAACCCTTAGAAGTCCTGTCAAATATACTAAAGCATCTTTTATGGTGGTGAACAGACACTGAGTGCTTCAAAGGACTTCCTCGATCTTGCTTCTTCTTTTTTTTCCTCTGCTATTAAAGATATGGGGCTGAGGTCAAGTTTAGCATGGGACCTTTTGCATCACAGAAACTTTTGTACTGGAATCAGAAGTTCACCTAGTACTTACACTAAAAGAATAA